>OY821775.1:37330052-38580052 GCA_963682175.1 Triglochin maritima
ATGCATGTATGTACATCTACTCCACCCCCCAAAGGGGATGAAACTACTCACTAAACATTACACTAATTATTAAACTAAACAAAGAAAGCATATTAACTAAGCTAATAAAACTAATGAAATGAGATTAAGCAAAGCAAAACAAGAAACATAAAACAAACAACATAATAAAGAAAACTTGTATTAAAATGACTCACATTAAAAGTAGCATCCTCTACTTTAGTGTGTGCTTCAAGGCCTCACTTCTAGTAGGAAGAATAGCCACTTAAAATATGGAGTGATTACAATAGGAGGTGAAGAGTTCTATTTATAGGCATGGAAAAAGCTAATCCGGGACAATCCCCCGATGTGGGACTAAACCAATACCAAAAATAGCCTAAACAAACATTAATACACGTCCAGGAGAAAACTTGGTGGATTTGGGCCCAAAGTGACCGCCAATTGGCGGTCTTGGACCGCCAATTGGCGGTCCAAATTTTCCGGATCGAGTTGAATCTTGTTCTGGGCTTTGCTTGGTGTATTTGGTGGTCTTGGATGCATCTACTTTGTTTATTGGAGCTCCGACCCGAATCCAATTGCTAAAATACTCCCCATGATGGTGTGGAGTATTTTGTTTTGCTCTTAGGTCCTTCTGTCTTGCGTTCAGGTCCTTCTCCCTCGCATCTTGGTCCCCAGATCTCACAATCCAGTCCTTTTTCCCAGCTTTTGGGTCCTTTTACGTTTCATCTCTTCAAACCTATTTATTCCTGAAAACTAAACATAAAACTCGTGACATAGCATTGTTTAGGTGAAAGATAATGGATATAAGATACAAATATGAGCATGAAATGATGTCAATCAAATACCCCCACACCTAACTTTTGCTAGTCCCGAGCAAAACAAAGAAAGAGAAAAGCAAACGAAAAACAAGAAATCCTAACTCACTTTCGTAGGAATCACGGTTGCACTTAGCACGTGCAACAAGCCGTTAAACCTCCTTGTCGCCAAGGAGGAGGAGTGTTGTCTCCTGAGGGTTTTCAGCGGATACACCCACAAAATCCGAACAAGATGCGTTAATCAATCTAGCTACACGACTCGTTGGACTTATTTTGTCGATCATGGGATGCGGTAATACTACGGGTCGACTCTATATATGTAATTAGTCCACACACCTAGCCTAACGAGTTATTCGTGAGAGTTAACTAAGGAATTAAGTGAAAGACATGGGCAACCTTAACTTCTAAATGTGATACAATGTGTAAAGTCCATTTTGGTTCTTATTTGACTCCTTTTTTTCTTTTTCTTTTTTTTTCTTTTTTTTTCTTTTTCTTTGGAGCATTTTATTGGTTGGTGTTTGATTCTCTCAGGATCAGGTTTCGTGCATCATTGCCCATGAGGACTTACACTATCACGTACACCTTCCCCCAAATCTCCACATAGGGCGATCCCTACCACCCGTGTAACGGGAGTTCGGTCGGTGCATCCCAAGTCAGATGACTCGAAAGCACCAGGCACAAAGTCCCCTCAGACCTACTTTCCCGAGTGATAGGAGCCGTGCAAGAAGAGAGAACACCACTTATTTATCTACATGGTAACCAAAACCCCTACACTTAAGTTTCACAAAAAGAGATTAAGGGCCATTGCCTACGACAAACTTCCTTATACTAACAGACACGAATTATTTGACTCACTAGGTTCAGGGTGGACTTCTTTAAATGTTTGAGTACTGAAACCCTATGATTACACGCCCCCTGAGGGAAAACCAGGGTGCATCCTAACGACTCGATAAGACCTAAAGCCAGTAAACTAGAAATCCTAATGCATCAAGTTCATGACAATTTTGGGAGCTTTCTTTTTACTTTGCCTCTCAACGGTTTTGCACATGCTAAACACACGCAAAACCCACAAAAACATTTTCTTTCGCAAACACATGAAGATTTTGAAAGAAATGTGAAAATTTTAAAGCACTCGGCAAGCAAAAGAAGACAAGTCACCCAAGGATCATGGCAAACAGATATATCAATGTTAAATGCGGCATACTAACATGACCCTAGCAGTACACACAAAAGAAAAGAAAACCAATGGAAAAAGACTCGAATATGTACACACGTAAAATACCCCCCCACACCTACTTCATGCATTGTCCTCAATGAATGTGAACAAGATACTACATGGATACATGCATGAAAAAGGAACTATCTCACCAACATGAAGTACAAAGGGACGTTCGGGGTCATGTTGATGGACACAAACCCAAATTCCCTCAAAACCTGTGAGAAGCTGAAGAAGGGAGATAAATACGTGAAGAAATTGGGGCCCAAGTACACAAGGGTTGGGGCCCACAACAATCGATGCTCACTGAAGGAGTCTTTTATTACACACTTTTTTTTGTTTTTTTTTTGTTATTTTGTTTTTTTTGTTATTTTTTTTTGACAAGATATATACATCAACCAAGATATTCTCATAATCATTTGGTCAAGGAACATCAAATGAGAACATCAAGTCATGAGGACCAGAGACTTGCCGAGATGGGCAAACTCCACTGGTACTCTGAGGTGTCATGAGGGGTGAAAGGTCAAAGCTGAAAGGCTCGAACCCCTCATGATATTGGTTGGGTGTGGGCAACAAAGAATGAAGTTGTGTTGCCTCACTAGGGTTTAATTGCTCATCGAAGAAAACCCTCCAACCAATAGGCAGGTGCATCGGAATGAGTTCCTCAAGCTCATTCGATGGATGCAGCAGACCTGCATCACTAAGAATGGGGCTTCTCCCCAAGTCATCCAACAAGGACCTCCCACCATCATTTAGATCATCAAGCATAAGCTCGGTCATAGGTGGGTCCTTGTTGGAGTCAATATGAAGCTCAAATGGCTCAATGGCCATGGGACATGAGGTAGAGACATCTTCTGGTATAGGCATATGATGAGGTGTCTCACTCTCACTAGTACTCTCAACTGAATCATGCAACGAACACTCCCTTTGGACATTCATGTTCGAGGCCAGCTCACTCTGTTGCATTGCAAAGATAGGAAATGAGTCTTCGCTGGGCCCACGAACATTCTCAATGGGTTGCATTGGGGTTAGGGGTGTTCGTTGATTTTGTGGTGCTTTCTCCAATTGGCGGATGAGATTTAGATTTAAAGGTTCATCCATGGGTTCCTGTTGCCTACCAGAGTTGAACACATGAAACTCGGCACTCATGTTACCGAATGAGAGCTTCATGAGACCATTTCTACAATTAATCAAGGCATTGGAGGTTGCCAGAAATGGTCTACCCAAAATCAAAGGTATTTGAGAGTGGGTGTTCGCAACAGGATTGGTATCGAGGACAACAAAATCGACTGGAAATATAAAATCTCCAACCTTGATAAGCACGTCCTCGATAATCCCCATGGGAATACGAATGGATCTATCTGCCAATTGGAGGGTGATCTTAGTTGGTTTCAATTCTCCCAAGTTCAACTGTTGATAAACAGAGAATGGGAGGAGGTTGACCGCTGATCCTAAATCAAGCAAAACATTGCTCAGTCTAGTGTCCCCTATCGTACACTGAATAGTAGGACACCCCGGGTCCTTGTATTTTGTGTAGGTGGGATTGGACAAAAGTGAGCTGATATTTGCAGCCAAGAATGCTCTCTTAGGAACATTGGTCTTCCTCTTGGTTGTGCAGAGATCCTTCAACACTTTGGCATATTGAGGTATTTGTTGGATGACATCCAACAAGGGGATGTTAACCTTTACTTGCTTAAACACCTCTACTATCTTGTCCATGTTGTCACTCTGCTTTTTGTTTAACCTACTTGGATAGGGAGCTTTTGGCAGGTAGGTTTTCTGCTGCGCCTGAGAAGAAAGCTTTGGTGTATTACCCTCACCCTCAGCTTCTTCTTCACCACCATTCCCACTGAGGGGCTGCATAGATGGTGGTGGGTGTGGCAAGGAAATGTGATTGTGAACCTGTTTTCCATTCCTTAAGGTCACAATGGAATTGACATGGTGAACAGGTTCCTCCACATGGTTCACTTGCCTCCCCCGAAGTACCACATTCTCATTTTGCGTTTGTTGTTGTTGGTACATGCGGGGGTTAGCCTCAGGCTGGCTAGGAAAAGACCCTCTCTCTCTCTCATGTACAGACTGAGCCAATTGGCCCATCTGAAGCTCTAGAGATTTGATGGTCTGCTGATTTGAAGTGAGAACTTGACTTGTGGACGACATAAAATTTTTCATAGAGTTCTCAAGTCCACTAGTCAAGGTCTCAAGCGAATTGAATCGGGTTTCCATATTATTGGAATTTGGGAAACCCGATTGATTGGTGGTTTGCGCTTGGGGTGGCTGATAGGAATGCGCATGCATGGGAGGTTGGTGTGATTGGTAAGGTGGTCTCGAGGAGTTTGGAGGACCACCCGGGGCATTAGTTTGGTTCCATGAAAAATTGGGGTGGTTCCTCCATCCAGGATTATAAGATGATGAGTATGGGTCATTCCTGGCTCTATCATAGACGGCGTTGACACGCTCCATCTCAGGAGGAATGGACTCACACTCGCTTTCTACATGACCTATCCTACCACATGAATGACAGGGAACTAGACCAGATGTAGACATGTGAGGTGCACTTTGTTGGTTTTGGAGCTCAATCGAGTCCATACGGCGCATTAAGGCCGCCATGCGTGCCTCGGTGGCCGTAGTGATATCGATAGCAAATGCGGTACCCGATCTAGTCGAGTTTGCATTCGTGATCCTCGCTCCTATACTAGATGATGCAGGTGGTTCCCTCACACTCTCCCACTGCATGGTTTTCTCAGCGAGGTCATCTAGGAAGGCCCATGCCTCCCTTTCATCCTTTCCCAAGAACTCTCCTTGACACATGGACTCAAGGAGCGTTCTGGACGGGATGTGAAGACCCTCGTACACAATCTGACAAAGGCGCCACAACTCAATGCCATGGTGAGGGCATGAGGATAGTAGCTCCTTGAACCTCTCTAGATATGCATGAAATGTCTCGGTCTCATGTTGATAGAACGAATTGATTTCGTTCCTCAATTTTTGAGTCCGATGATTAGGAAAGTACTTCTTGAGGAATGCAGATTGAAACTCATCCCAAGTCCTAAAGGAATTCGCCTGGTTGCTGTACAACCACTTCTTGGCATCATCCTTTAGTGCAAAAGGAACGAGCCTAAGATGGATGGAGTCTGTGCTAAGTTGTTGCAGCTTGAACATAGCACAGACCTCCTCAAATTCCCTGAGAAAGATATAGGGGTCACCTTTCCCAGTGAAATGAGGGAGCATGGAAATGAATTGAGGCTTAACCTCAAAATGGTTCCCATTAGCCTCTGGTAATACGATGCATGAGGGTAGAGTTGTACGGCTCGGGTAGCATCGATCACGTAGAGGTATGGGAACGACAACTGGGAGCACTGGTCGAACAGGTGGGTCCAGCAACTGATCCTCCTCACGGAAATTAGCAGCCATTGGACCCGAACTACGTGCGACACGAGAGGAGGGAGGTGTCGAGAAATCAATGACCGAAGCCGGATTGACAACGCTCGTCGTCAAACGACCACTCTCGTCTCGTGTCCACGAAAGCATGCACAAAGGTGCACACACAAACCACAACTCTTTTTTTTTTCAAATGAAGAATGTACGTAGAAGAGAAGACGAGGGAACACAGGAGAGAAAGAATGACTCAGGAGAGAAAGGAAGAAGTCCTTAAGCTACGGCGGATGGGTACAGGTAGAAGCACACAAGCAAACAAGGCTCAAACAATCCTAAGGTCGCTATAGGTCCTTACAGCTAGACGACGCCTAACTGCGAGGTCACACGGCCTCAACACGCCTCACCTCCCTACAACGAGGACCACAAAGCCCAGCAAGTGAGCCAAGATTCGGGGATCTCGTCTCTCCTACTATCGACAAAGTGGGCAACGCCGATCAGGTCATGACGGTCGGGACCGGATCACTCTCCTAGTGCGTCCAAGATCCTTAGGGCCAATGTCTACTTGATTTTAAAATTAGGCTCTTGATTAGTGTGGTTTTTGGGGCGAAGGAAAGGGTGATGAAATCCCCCACCTTATCTTTTACGGGACAGCCCCTCCTTAGTAGTGTTTTGGAGTCCTAAATCTAGCAATCAACTCTCCAAACAACGCTCAACTCACACTTGTTGCAATGCACTTCCTACTAACTAATGCATGTTCATACGAAATGCATGAATGAGAGTAGAAGGTGCGTACCTCACGCCAGCTCTCAGCAACAGAAAATAAAGCTAAGATAAAAGACAATCTAAATGCCTAAGTCACATACATGATGCATGGCCTAAACAAAAAGAATGCCTAATCTTTTGCTTTGAGTTTTAGGGTCCAAGTTGCTTAAAGGAGGTTGATTATGGATCTGGGAACAAACTATAAGTCAAAACATGCCAAATTAAATCCCAGATCACTACATCAATTATGAAAACCGACAAAAGAAATAAGAGAGCAAACAGAGCTTACCAGACCGCCAATTGGCGGTCTCAGGCCGCTGATTGGCGGTCTACAATGCTCAGCTTGCTTCAAAACTTCTCCAGGTGCTCCTCCTGACCACTCCAAGTCTCCTGAAATAAAGACAAACTACAAAACAAAAATTAAATCCACTCGAATCGTCCAAATAAGAGTCTGGACTGGCACCTCCCCGGCAACGGCGCCAAAAACTTGTTGAACGTTTTATTTAAACCGCAAGTGCACGGCCGCGATGAAGCGGTGGCAAGTACGGGTCGTCCTCAGGGAGGTGAGCAGCCTCTTGTTTGCACGAAATCAAATGGCGAAAAAATGGAGAAGAGAGTTGGTTACGCTACTCTACCCTAAACTACTCTAAGAAGTATGAAATGTGAAAGAAGCAAACAAACGATGAAATTAGAACTAAGCTAAGAACAAAATAAGAATGCTGGAATTCAGAAATGGGAAAACCCCTAAGGGGTGGAGTGAGTGCACACATGCAAAGAGGTGGGTGTAGAATACATTCTTTAAGCACATGAAGGTGGTGTTTATCAAGCATAGGAAGTGTCTAAATGTTATGGCAAAACCTATCAATCCATTCACCAACTTAGTTGATTAACATTTACATATCCAAGGTGTTTATTTCAGAACCTAAACAAGCATGAGAGGTGTCTAATCATTTTGGCAAAACTCATCAAGTTATAAATTCTATCCTAAACAAGCAAGCATACATTCATGTTTAATCAACACATTGAAATTAAAGCATTCATCCCATTCTCTAATGCATGTATGTACATCTACTCCACCCCCCAAAGGGGATGAAACTACTCACTAAACATTACACTAATTATTAAACTAAACAAAGAAAGCATATTAACTAAGCTAATAAAACTAATGAAATGAGATTAAGCAAAGCAAAACAAGAAACATAAAACAAACAACATAATAAAGAAAACTTGTATTAAAATGACTCACATTAAAAGTAGCATCCTCTACTTTAGTGTGTGCTTCAAGGCCTCACTTCTAGTAGGAAGAATAGCCACTTAAAATATGGAGTGATTAAAATATGGAAAAAGCTAATCCGGGACAATCCCCCGATGTGGGACTAAACCAATACCAAAAATAGCCTAAACAAACATTAATACACGTCCAGGAGAAAACTTGGTGGATTTGGGCCCAAAGTGACCGCCAATTGGCGGTCCAAATTTCCCGGATCGAGTTGAATCTTGTTCTGGGCTTTGCTTGGTGTATTTGGTGGTCTTGGATGCATCTACTTTGCTTATTGGAGCTCCGACCCGAATCCAATTGCTAAAATACTCCCCATGATGGTGTGGAGTATTTTGTTTTGCTCTTAGGTCCTTCTGTCTTGCGTTCAGGTCCTTCTCCCTCGCATCTTGGTCCCCAGATCTCACAATCCAGTCCTTTTTCCCAGCTTTTGGGTCCTTTTATGTTTCATCTCTTCAAACCTATTTATTCCTGAAAACTAAACATAAAACTCGTGACATAGCATTGTTTAGGTGAAAGATAATGGATATAAGATACAAATATGAGCATGAAATGATGTCAATCAAAGGTGTGGGGGTATTTGATTGACATCATTTCATGCTCATATTTGTATCTTATATCCATTATCTTACACCTAAGCAATGCTAAGTGACGAGTTTTATGTTTAGTTTTCAGGAATAAAGAGGTTTGAAGAGAATAGGCATGAAAGGACCCAAAAGCTGGGAAAAAGGACTGAATGGTGAGATCTAGGGACCTAGATGCAAGGGAGAAGGACCTGAATGTAAGACAGAAGGACCTAAGAGCAAAACAGAATACTCCACACCATCATGGGGAGTATTTTACCAATTCTATTCGGGTCGGAGCTCCAACAAGTCGAGTAACCGCATCAAAGACCAACAATACCAGAAAGCAAAGCTCACAACAAATTCCAACATGATCCGACAATTTTGGACCGCCAATTGGCGGTCTTGGACCGCTAATTGGCCGTCCATATTGCTCAGGATCCGTCGAAATTTCTCCTGGACTTGTATTAATGTTCATTTAGGATATTTTTGGTATTGGTTTAGTCCCACATCGGGGGATTGTCCCCGATTAGCTTTTTCCATGCTTATAAATAGAACTCTTCACCTTCCATTGTAATTACCCATTGTTTGGTGGCATTCTCTCTACTAAGGAGTGAGCCTTGAAGCAATAACTCAAGGTGGAGAAGGATGCTACCTTCAATGTGAGTCATTGTTAATAAAAGTTTATTTGTTTCTTTTAATCTTGTTTTGTTATGTTGTTTGTTTTGTGTGTGTTGTTTTACTTTGTTTAATTTCTTGTTTAGTAATTTTAGTATCTTAGTTAAATGTTTTCTTTACTTAGTCTAATCAGTAGTGTAATGAGTAGTGAGTAGTTCCATCCCCATTTGGGGGGTGGAGTAATATGTGATATAATTATGTAGTGTATTAAGTGTGTGTTATTTTTATCCATTGAGCTTTATATGATTTCCATAACCATCTAATGGGTCTGCACTCTTATCTTTGATATGCTAATGCTCTTGAATGAAGCTTAGCTTATGCTTTGATTAGTGGACCTATTTTATGGGGAATGATAAGGTTAGGATATGGATGAAGTTAATATTGGAAACACAATTTGTAATGTATGTGCTCTTGTTGCCTTTACCTTAGCTAATGTCTTGTATGTTTTAATGATGTAGTGAAATCTTAATTCATGTAGAGGCATAGTAGGGTATAGTCTTTATACTTGAGTTCATGTAGCTTCATTCCAATTATTGTCTTGTATGTTTTAATGATGTAGTCTTATCTTAATTCATGTAGAGGCAAAGTTGGATGTAGTTTTATGATTTCATGCACTACATGTTGTGAGGAGCTTAATGAACACACACACACTTCTTTATGTTCACATTATTTCTCTACCCCCTTTGGGGCTTAGTTTATTGCTTATTTTCATTTCCTTTTTGCATCTTAGTGTAGTTTAGTGTAACCAACCCTTCTCTTCCCTTTCTTTACCTCTCGCCTTCGCGCAAACCAAGTGTCGACACACCTCCCAGTGGAAGACCCGTATAGTTGTCTTTTCTTTTAGCTTTATTTTCAGTTGTTGAGTGCTGGCGTGAGGTACGCATTTCCTACACTCATTCATGCATCTCGTATGCCCATGCATTAGTTAGTAGGAATTGCATCAGGACAAGAGTGAGAGAGCGTTTGATTGGAGCGATTGATTGCTAGATCTAGGATCAAATCGCTACTAAGGAGGGGCTGTCCCATAAAAGAGAAGGTGGGGGATTTCATCACCCTTTCCTTGGCCCCAAAAACCACTCTTAATAAAGCCTTAACTAAAAGCAAGTAGACATTGGCCCTAGGATTGCGGGCGCACTAGGAGAGTAATCTAGTTGAGACCGTCATGACCTGATCGGCGTTGCCTACCTTGTCGATAGTAGGAGGTACTGGATCTCCGGATCTGGTATCACTTGCTGGGCATTGTGGTCCTCGTTGTAGGGAGGTGAGGCGTGTCGAGGCTAGTGACCTCGAAGTTAGGCGTCGTCTAGCCTAAGGACCCATTGCCTTACATTGTTTGAGCCGTGCTTGCTAGTTAGGCTTCTTCCTGATCCCTCTACCCACGCTAGCTTTAGGGATTCTTCCCTTCTCCTCTGAGTCATCTTCTTCTCACCTTCTTCTACGTTATAGTCTCCTCCCCTTTACACTCTCTGGTAGCGTTTTAGGGTCGAGTCGAGCACTTTTTGCGAGCTTAGTCTCGTGGTGGTGAGAGTGGTCGACTCGAGAGTTGTTTGTTGAGATGGATGGTTACATGGGCGACCATCCATATCATTGTTGGGACCAGGATGATTCTCCCTGGTACTCCGGACCCATGCAACCTGGGGTGCCTCAGACTAACACCCCGTATGGTTGGGATAATCCTCATTGTGTGACTGAGCAATCTTCATATTGGGGTAACATGAGAGAGGCACCGACTGCTAGACCACCATCTAGTTACGTCGGATCATATGTTGGTCATCAAACTGAGACATTACAAGAACCTTTGGCCTCTTTCATGCATGTGGTAGATGACATGGGTGCACCGGTGGCTCCAGTAGCCGTACCGTGTCACTATTGTGGGTTGAGTGATCATGATTTCGGGGAATGTCCTTATGTTCCCCCAGAGCCTGAGTATGAGCACACATTTTCCCAAAATGCTCATTATGACCATTACGCATCCGCGTACAACCCGAGAGGGATGGATTCGTGGGGAGACAATTCATATTCAAATTCTTATACATCATTTCCACCCCAATATCCTCCTCCCGAATACCCAGAATTCTACCAACACCCCACTCCAAATCATTGGACTCATTCTCAGGCCATCAACACCCAACCCCAAAATTTCCCAAGATCTGACTTGGACCTCCTCGTTGACCGCATACAAAATCTGACACTTCAAGTGAGTCAACTGACGCAACAATTAAGTGAGGAGAGTAACCTTTCTTGTCAACTTGAGGATTTATCTTCTGAAATCGAACCACCACCACATCCACAAATTCAAAGCACAACCTTTCAAAGTCAAACTCCTAGTCAGTCTGAGGGACTTGAGGTTTCAATTCATGATCACTTAGTGGAGGATTCGATTCAAACTGAGAATAGCTTGGACCAGATCTATTATGAGTCGGCACAGGATTGTGCCTTACCTTTTTGTCCCGTGGCCCTTGAGCCACATGATCTTATTGTTGTACCTCCTAAGGACTCACCTTTGGTGGAGCAAGAGCTCTCTAGTACCCTTAATCTCATACGACCTTATGAGAGTTTGTCTCTCACTATTGTTCCTGATCATCTTGGAAATGATGGAACATCAAACAACTACATTGCTCATGAGGGTATTAGGAGTTCCTTGGAGGATACTTTGGGTATGAGACCCACTTCCTGTTCTCCTGGTGAGTTGGACATGCATAACGAGGTGCTTGACCTTGTTCCGACCCACCAGCCTGTTGGTTGGAGAGTTTGGATTGATGATCATAACTTCGGTTCCGCAACGGGAGATATTTTTCTTCCGTTGCCCCTTATTTCCCAAACTCTTGAGAGGTTCAAGCTTTTTCAGTTTGATCCTTTGAATGAGACGCCTTTGCGTCCAATTCATGAACCTCTCATTTCATCTGGTGCTCTTTGTGAAGGGGGCCCACGCATGCGTATTCTGGCCCCGCGTGGTGTCATGTTCCCTTTCCAAATGCATTGACCCACTCTTGAGGTTCCCATTTGATGTCTTTTGACAAATGAAGATGGGAACTTATGTTTGTACATAGTTATATAAAAAAAAGAAAAAAAAAGAAAAAAGAAAAAAGAAAAAAAAAGAGTTCAATAAAAGACTCCTTCAGTGAGCATCGATTGTTGTGAGCCCCAACCCTTGTGTATTTGGGCTCCATTTCTTTCACGTATTTGTATCCCTTCTTTAGCTTCTCACAGGTTTTGAAGGAATTTGGGTTGTGTCCATCAACATGACCTTGAACTTCCCTTTGTACTTCACGTTGGTGAGATCTAATCTTTTTCATGCATAGCTCCATGTAGTATATTGCTCGCATTCATTGAGGACAATGCATGAAGTAGGTGTGGGGGGTGTTTTACGTGTGTACATAGTCGAGTCTTTTCTTTTGATTTTGTTTTCTTTTGTTTGCATTTTTAGGGTCATGTTAGTGTGCTGCATTTAATATCGATATATCTGCTTGCCATGATCCTTGGGTGACTTGTCTTCTTTTGCTTGCCTAGTACTTCAAAATTTTCACATTTCTTTCAAAATCTTCATGTGTTTTCGAAAGAAAATGTTTTGTGGGTTTTGCGTGTGTTTAGCATGTGCAAAGCCGTTGAGAGGCAAAGTAAAAAGAAAGCTCCCAAAATTGTCTTGAACTTGATGCATTAGGATATCTAGTACGTGGCTTTAGGATTTATCGAGTCGTTAGGATGCACCCCAGTTTTCCCATGGGGGTGAGTAATCATAGGGTTTCAGTGCTCAAACATTTAATGAAGTCCACCCTGAACCTAGTGAGTCAGTAATTCGTGTCTGTTAACTTAAGGAAGTTTGTTGTAGTCAAGGACCCTCTTAATCTTGTTGTGAGACATTAGTGTAGGGGTTTTGGTTCATGTGTAGATAAGAAATAAGTGAGTAGATGTTCTCTCTTCTCGCACGGCTCCTATCACTCGGGAAAGTAGGTCTGAGGGGACTTTGTGCCTGGTGTTTTCGAGTCATCTGACTTGGGATGCGCCGACTGAACTCCCGTTACACGGGTGGTAGGGATTGCCCTATGTGGAGATGTGGGGAAAGGTGTATGTGATAGTGTAAGTCCTCATGGGCAATGATGCACGGAACCTGACCCTGGGAGAATGAAGCTCGAACTAATAAAAAGAAAAAGAAAAAAAAAGTGAAAAGAAACAAAAAGAAAAAAAATATGATAATGCAAATAAGAACCTTAATGGACTTTACACTTTGTAGCACTTGAGGATGTTGAGGTTGTCCATGTCTTTCACATAATTCCTTATTTAACTTGCACGAATGGTTCATTAGGGTAGAGGTGTGGACTGATCACCTATATAGAGTCGGCCCGTAGCATTACCGCGTCCATTGATCGACAAAATATTTCCAACGAGTCGAGGTCTAGATTGAATAATGCATCTTGTTCGGATTTTGTGGGTATATCCGCTGAAAACCCTCAGGAGACAACACTCCTCCTCCTTGGCAACAAAGAGGTTTAACGGCTTGTTGCACGTGCTAAGTGCAACCGTGATTCCTACGAAAGTGAGTTAGGATTTCTTGTTTCTCGTTTGTTTTTCTCTTTCTTTGTTTTGCTCGAGACTAGCAAAAACTTAGGTGTGGGGGTATTTGATTGACATCATTTCATGCTCATATTTGTATCTTATATCCATTATCTTACACCTACGCAATGCTACGTGACGAGTTTTATGTTTAGTTTTCAGGAATAAAGAGGTTTGAAGAGAATAGGCATGAAAGGACCCAAAAGCTGGGAAAAAGGACTGAATGGTGAGATCTAGGGACCTAGATGCAAGGGAGAAGGACCTGAATGTAAGACAGAAGGACCTAAGAGCAAAACAGAATACTCCACACCATCATGGGGAGTATTTTACCAATTCTATTCGGGTCGGAGCTCCAACAAGTCGAGTAACCGCATCAAAGACCAACAATACCAGAAAGCAAAGCTCACAACAAATTCCAACACGATCCGACAATTTTGGACCGCCAATTGGCGGTCTTGGACCGCTAATTGGCGGTCCATATTGCTCAGGATCCGTCGAAATTTCTCCTGGACTTGTATTAATGTTCGTTTAGGATATTTTTGGTATTGGTTTAGTCCCACATCGGGGGATTGTCCCCGATTAGCTTTTTCCATGCTTATAAATAGAACTCTTCACCTTCCATTGTAATTACCCATTGTTTGGTGGCATTCTCTCTACTAAGGAGTGAGCCTTGAAGCAATAACTCAAGGTGGAGAAGGATGCTACCTTCAATGTGAGTCATTGTTAATAAAAGTTTATTTGTTTCTTTTAATCTTGTTTTGTTATGTTGTTTGTTTTGTGTGGGTTGTTTTACTTTGTTTAATTTCTTGTTTAGTAATTTTAATATCTTAGTTAAATGTTTTCTTTACTTAGTCTAATCAGTAGTGTAATGAGTAGTGAGTAGTTCCATCCCCATTTGGGGGGTGGAGTAATATGTGATATAATTATGTAGTGTATTAAGTGTGTGTTATTTTTATCCATTGAGCTTTATATGATTTCCATAACCATCTAATGGGTCTGCACTCTTATCTTTGATATGCTAATGCTCTTGAATGAAGCTTAGCTTATGCTTTGATTAGTGGACCTATTTTATGGGGAATGATAAGGTTAGGATATGGATGAAGTTAATATTGGAAACACAATTTGTAATGTATGTGCTCTTGTTGCCTTTACCTTAGCTAATGTCTTGTATGTTTTAATGATGTAGTGAAATCTTAATTCATGTAGAGGCATAGTAGGGTATAGTCTTTATACTTGAGTTCATGTAGCTTCATTCCAATTATTGTCTTGTATGTTTTAATGATGTAGTCTTATCTTAATTCATGTAGAGGCAAAGTTGGATGTAGTTTTATGATTTCATGCACTACATGTTGTGAGGAGCTTAATGAACACACACACACTTCTTTATGTTCACATTATTTCTCTACCCCCTTTGGGGTTTAGTTTTATTGCTTATCTTCATTTCCTTTTGCATTCTAGTTTAGCATTGTAGTGTAGTTTAGTGTAACCAACCTTTCTTCCCTTTCTTTACCTCTCGCATTCGCACAAACCAAGTGTCGACACACCTCCCAGTGGACGACCCGTCTGCTGCATCCATCGAATGAGCTTGAGGAACTCATTCCGATGCACCCGCCTATTGGTTGGAGGGTTTTCTTCGATGAGCAATTAAACCCTAGTGAGGCAACGCAACTTCATTCTTTGTTGCCCACACCCGACCAATATCATGAGGGGTTCGAGCCTTTCAGCTTTGACCTTTCACCCCGCATGACACCTCAGAGTACCAGTGGAGTTTGCCCATCTCGGCAAGTCTCTGGTCCTCAAAACATGATGTTCTCATTTGATGTTCCTTGACCAAATGATTATGAGAATATCTTGGTTGATGTGTATATCTTGTAAAAAAAAAAAGAAAAAAAAGAAAAAAAAGAAAAAAAGAAAAAAAAAGAAAAAAAGTGTGTAATAAAAGACTCCTTCAGTGAGCATCGATTGTTGTGGGCCCCAACCCTTGTGTACTTGGGCCCAATCTCTTCACGTATTTATCTCCCTTCTTCAGCTTCTCACAAGTTTTGAAGGAATTTGGGTTTGTGTCCATCAACATGACCCTGAACGTCCCTTTGTACTTCATGTTGGTGAGATCTTTCCTTTTTCATGCATGTATCCATGTAGTATCTTGTTCACATTCATTGAGGACAATGCATGAAGTAGGTGTGGGGGGGTGTTTTACGTGTGTACATAGTCGAGTCTTTCTCCTTTGGTTTTATTTTCTTTTGTTTGTACTGCTAGGGTTATGTTAGTGTGCCGCATTTAACATTGATATATCTGCTTGCCATGATCCTTGGGTGACTTGTCTTCTTTTGCTTGCCGAGTGCTTTAAAATTTTCACATTTCTTTCAAAATCTTCATGTGTTTGCGAAAGAAAATGTTTTTGTGGGTTTTGCGTGTGTTTAGTATGTGCAAAACCGTTGAGAGGCAAAGTAAAAAGAAAGCTCCCAAAATTGTCTTGAACTTGATGCATTAGGATTTCTAGTTTACTGGCTTTAGGACTTATCGAGTCGTTAGGATGCACCCCGGTTTTCCCTTGGGGGGGCGTGTAATCATAGGGTTTCAGTACTCAAACATTTAAAGAAGTCCACCCTGAACCTAGTGAGTAAATAATTCGTGTCTGTTAGTATAAGGAAGTTTGTCGTAGTCAAGGGCCCTTAATCTCTTTTTGTGAAACTTAAGTGTAGGGGTTTTGGTTCCCATGTAGATAAATAAATAAGTGGTGTTCTCTTTTCTCGCACGGCTCCTATCACTCGGGAAAGTAGGTCTGAGGGGACTTTGTGCCTGGTGCTTTCGAGTCATCTGACTTGGGATGCGCCGACCGAACTCCCGTTACACGGGTGGTAGGGATCGCCCTATGTGGAGATTTGGGGGAAGGTGTACGTGATAGTGTAAGTCCTCATAGGCAATGATGCACGAAACCTGATCCTGAGAGAATCAAACACCAACCAATAAAATGCTCCAATGAAAAAGAAGAAAAAGAAAAAAAAAAGAAAAAAAAGTCAAATAAGAACCAAAATGGACTTTACACATTGTATCACATTCAGAAGTTAAGGTTGCCCATGTCTTTCACTTAAGTCCTTGACTAACTCTCACGAATAACTCATTAGGCTAGGTGTGTGGACCGATTACATATATAGAGTCGACCCGTAGTATTACCGCATCCCATGATCGACAAAATAAGTCCAACGAGTCGTGTAGCTAGATTGATTAACGCATCTTGTTCGGATTTTGTGGGTGTATCCGCTGAAAACCCTCAGGAGAGAACACTCCTCCTCCTTGGCGACAAGGAGGTTTAATGGCTTGTTGCACGTGCTAAGTGCAACCGTGATTCCTACGAAAGTGAGTTAGGATTTCTTGTTTTTCGTTTGCTTTTCTCTTTCTTTGTTTTGCTCGGGACTAGCAAAAGTTAGGTGTGGGGGTATTTGATTGACATCATTTCATGCTCATATTTGTATCTTATATCCATTATCTTTCACCTAAACAATGCTATGTCACGAGTTTTATGTTTAGTTTTCAGGAATAAATAGGTTTGAAGAGATGAAACATAAAAGGACCCAAAAGCTGGGAAAAAGGACTGGATTGTGAGATCTGGGGACCAAGATGAAAGGGAGAAGGACCTGAACGCAAGACAGAAGGACCTAAGAGCAAAACAAAATACTCCACACCATCATGGGGAGTATTTTAGCAATTGGATTCGGGTCGGAGCTCCAATAAACAAAGTAGATGCATCCAAGACCACCAAATACACCAAGCAAAGCCCAGAACAAGATTCAACTCGATCCGGAAAATTTGGACCGCCAATTGGCGGTCCAAGACCGCCAATTGGCGGTCACTTTGGGCCCCAATCCACCAAGTTTTCTCCTGGACGTGTATTAATGTTTGTTTAGGCTATTTTTGGTATTGGTTTAGTCCCACATCGGGGGATTGTCCCGGATTAGCTTTTTCCATGCCTATAAATAGAACTCTTCACCTCCTATTGTAATCACTCCATATTTTAAGTGGCTATTCTTCCTACTAGAAGTGAGGCCTTGAAGCACACACTAAAGTAGGAGGATGCTACTTTTAATGTGAGTCATTTTTATCAATAAAGTTTTGTGTTTCTTTCATTGTTTGTTTATGCTTCTTTTTATTGTTTGTGCATGTTTTAGTTTAATCGTCTTTTATTTCTAGCTTAGTTTTAATATGCTTTCTTTGCTTAGTTTAATAATTAGTGTAATGTTTAGTGAGTAGTTCCATCCCCTTTGGGGGGTGGAGTAGATGTACATACATGCATTAGAGAATGGGATGAATGCTTTAATTTCAATGTGTTGATTAAACATGAATGTATGCTTGCTTGTTTAGGATAGAATTTATAACTTGATGAGTTTTGCCAAAATGATTAGACACCTCTCATGCTTGTTTAGGTTCTGAAATAAACACCTTGCATATGTAAATGTTAATCAACTAAGTTGGTGAATAGATTGATAGGTTTTGCCACACATTTAGACACTTCCTATGCTTGATAAACACCACCTTCATGTGCATAAAGAATGTATTCTACACCCACCTCTTTGCATGTGTGCACTCACTCCACCCCTTAGGGGTTTTTCCATTCCTGAAATTCCAGCATTCTTGTTTTGTTCTTAGCTTAGTTCTTATTTCATCGTTTGTTTGCTTCTTTCACCTTTCATACTTCTTAGCGTAGTGTAGCGTAGGTTAGCATAAACATCTTTCTCCCCCTATTTTTGCCACTTGATTTCGTACAAGCGAGAGACTACTCACCTCCCTGAGGACGACCCGTACTTGTCACCGCTTCATCGCGGCCGTGCACTTGCGGTTTAAATTAAAACGTTCAACAAGTTTTTGCTCTTTCTTTTTCCATGGATTTGTGTCTTTGGAACTGATAGATATATGTA
The DNA here is from genome assembly GCA_963682175.1 of Triglochin maritima. Lineage (NCBI taxonomy): Eukaryota > Viridiplantae > Streptophyta > Magnoliopsida > Alismatales > Juncaginaceae > Triglochin > Triglochin maritima. The sequence continues at coordinate 37,348,205 of OY821775.1, forward strand.
TATCCATGTTTTCGACGTATAATAGATTCATTTGTCACATTAGGAATATCAACCTGAGTATGTGTATTTACAGCAGGTATATGTGACTTAGTGACTCTTTTAATATCAGTGAATGCATTAGGCAGTTCATTTGCAATTCTTTGTAAATGTATATTCTTTTGAACTTCAAGTTCACATTGACTTGTTCGAGGGTCTCGAATTGACGATGCATTCCATGTCACTTCTTTGTTTTCTAGTTTTTCTCCCCTTAAGATTGGGAATTCATTCTCATTGACAATCAGCAAACCGTGGTGTGAAAATATTACCAGTTAACGACTCTAAATATTTTATGATTGATGGAGAACCAAAACCAATATATATTCTCAATTTTCTTTGAGGTCCCGTCTTTGTACGTTGTGGTGGTGCAATTGGTACATAAACGCCACAACCAAAAACCTTTAGATGAGACAGATTTGGTTCTCTACCGGAGACCAATTGTAAAGGAGAGTATTTATCAAAAGCAGTTGGTCTTACTATTATAAGTGCAACAACATGTAAAATGACATGTCCCCAGGCAGATGATGGTAATTTAGATCTCATTAGCAATGGTCTAGCAATTAATTGTAATCTCTTAATCAATGATTCAGCTAGACCATTTTGTGTATGGACATGAACCATAGGATGCTCAATTGTGATCCGAACATATATGCAATAACCGTTAAACGTTTGAGATGTAAATTCTCCAGCATCATCAAGTCAGATTTTCTTAATTAATTTTGCTAGAAGTCTTGCAAATGCGACATTTTGAGTACATATAAGGCAAACGTGTGACCAACGGATTGATGCATCTATCAATACCACAAAATAACAAAATGGTCCACACGGAGGAGTAATGAGTCCACAAATATCTCCTTAGACATTTTTCCAAGGAAGCATGTTGCACATGAAAATTTCTTTGATGACGGAATATTCAGGTTCCTTACTGTGTGTCCACTTGAATTTTCAATAATTCTTCGCATCATTATGGCACCTGGGTGACTCAATCTGTCATGCCAAACTTCAAAACTTGGATCAACTAGCTTCTGGTTAGTGATCATATTTGATTCAATATGAGTTATTGATTGACATCATTTCAGGCTTATATTTGTATCTTATATCCATTATCTTACACCTGAGCAATGCTACGTGATGAGTTTTATGTTTAGTTTTCAGAAATAAAGAGGTTTGAAGAGAAGAGCCATGAAAGGACCCAAAAGCAGGAAAAATGACTTAATTGTGAGACCTGGGGACCAAGATGCAAGGGAGAAGGACCTGATCGTAAAACTGAAGGACCTAAGAGCAAAACAGAATACTCCACACCATCATGGGGAGTATTTTACCAATTCGAGTCGGGTCGGAGCTCCAACAAGTCAAGAAACCGCATCAAAGACCAACAATACCAGAAAGAAAAGCCCACAACAAATTCCAACACGATCCGAAGATTTTGGACCGCCAATTGGACCGCCAATTGGCGGTCCATATTGCTCAGGATCCGTCGAAATTTCTCCTTGACTTGTATTAATGTTCGTTTAGGCTATTTTTGGTATTGGTTTAGTCCCACATCGGGGGATTGTCCCCGATTAGCTTTTTCCATGCTTATAAATAAAACTCTTCACCTTCCATTGTAATTACCCATTGCTTGGTGGCATTCTCTCTACCTGTGAAGGAGAGATCTCACCAACATGAAGTACAAAGGGAAGTGCAAGGTCATGTTGATGGACATAACCCGAATTCCCTCAAAACCTGTGAGATGCTAAAGAAGGGATACAAATACGTCAAAGAATTGGGGCCCAAATACTCAAGGGTTGGGGCCCACAACAATCGATGCTCACTGAAGGAGTCTTTTATTGTACTTCTTCTTCTTTTTTTTCTTTTTCTTTTCTTTTCTCTTTTTTTTGTTTTTTTTTTGTTTTTTTATATAACTATGTACAAACATAAGTTCCATCTTCATTTGTCAAAATACATCAAATGGGAACCACAAGAGTGGGTCAATGCACTTGAAAAGGGAACATGACACCACGCGGGGCCAGAATACTCATGTGTGGGCCCCCTTCACAAAGACCACCAGATGAAATGAGAGGTTCGTGAATTGGACGCAAAGGCGTCTCATTCAAAGGATCAAACTGAAAGAGCTTGAACCTCTCAAGAGTTTGGGAAATATGGGGCAACGGAAGAAGAGTTTCTCCCATTGCGGAACTGAAGTTATGATCATCGATCCAAACTCTTCAACCAACAGGTTGGTGGGTCGGAATGAGGTCAAGCACCTCGTTATGCATGTCCAACTCACCAGGAGAACAGGAAGTGGGTCTCATACCCAAGGTATCCTCAAAGGAACTCGTAATACCCTCATGAGTAATGTAGTTGTTTGATGTTCCATCATTTCCAAGATGATCAGGAACAATAGTGAGAGGCAAACTCTCATCAGGTTGTTTGAAATTGAGGGTACTAGAGAGCTCTTGCTCCACCAGAGGTGAGTCCTTAAGAGGCACAACATGAAGATCATGTGGCTCAAGGGCCATGGGACAAAAAGATAAGGCACAATCATGTGCCGACTCATACTGAAACTGGTCCAAGTTATTCTCAATTGGAATCGAATCCTCCACTAAGTGATCGTGAATTGAAACCCCAAGTCCCTCAGACTGACTAGGAGTTGGACTTTGAAAGATTGTGCTTTGAATTTGTGGATGTGGTGGTGGTTCGATACCTTGAGTTTTTGCTTCAAGGCTCACTCCTTAGTAGAGAGAATGCCACCAAGCAATGGGTAATTACAATGGAAGGTGAAGAGTTTTATTTATAAGCATGGAAAAAGCTAATCGGGGACAATCCCCCGATGTGGGACTAAACCAATACCAAAAATAGCCTAAACGAACATTAATACAAGTCCAGGAGAAATTTCGACGGATCCTGAGCAATATGGACCGCCAATTAGCAGTCCAAGACCGCCAATTGGCGGTCCAAAATATTCGGATCGTGTTGGAATTTGTTGTGGGCTTTTCTTTCTGGTATTGTTGGTCTTTGATGCGGTTACTTGACTTGTTGGAGCTCCGACCCGACTCGAATTGGTAAAATACTCCCCATGATGGTGTGGAGTATTCTGTTTTGCTCTTAGCTCCTTCGGTCTTACGATCAGGTCCTTCTCCCTTGCATCTTGGTCCCCAGGTCTCACAATTAAGTCCTTTTTCCTGCTTTTGGGTCCTTTCATGGCTCTTTTCTTCAAACCTCTTTATTTCTGAAAACTAAACATAAAACTCGTCACGTAGCATTGCTTAGGTGTAAGATAATGGATATAAGATACAAATATAAGCATGAAATGATGTCAATTACACTACATGATTATATCACATATTTCTCCACCCCCAAATGGGGATGGAACTACTCACTACTCATTACACTAACTATATTAGCAAAAGAAAGCATAATACTGAAATGAAAGTTAACTAAGAAGGCAAGAAGCATTAAAGAAACATAAAAGGAAAAGAAAGACTAAACAAACATGCACAAATTAAAAGACAAGATTAAAATAAACTTGAAGAATTATTTTATTAACAAATGACTCACATTGAAGGTAGCATTCTTCTCCACCTTGAGTTTTTGCTTCAAGGCTCACTCCTTAGTAGATTTCATTCCAATTATTGTCTTGTATGTTTTAATGATGTAGTCTTATCTTAATTCATGTTGAGGCAAAGTTGGATGTAGTTTTATGATTTCATGCACTACATTTGTGAGGAGCTTAATGAACACACACACACTTCTTTATGTTCACATTATTTCTCTACCCCCTTTGGGGTTTAGTTTTTATTGCTTCTTTTCCATTTCCATTTGCATTGTAGTGTAGTTTAGTGTAACCAACCTTTCTCTCCTTCTTTTTACCTCTCGCCTTTGAACAAACCAAGTGTCGACACACCTCCCAGTGGACGACCCGTATTTGCCACCGCTTCAACGCGGCCGTGCACTTGCGGTTAAATATAAACGAGATCAATCAGTTATGAATGTACTATATAACCCAGAAGAGAGAGCTTGAATTTTTTCAACACAATTTTCTGGCCAAACACATTAGATGCAATGTGGGGATACTCAATATTATCTTCATTCACAGTCTCAATGTGATAACCATTAAGACATATATCATTAAAACTTAGTAGATTTCTTCTAGATCTACTAGAGTATAAAGCATCATTTATTGATACCTTTGTCTCATTAGGTAACAAAATAGAAGCTCTTTCGGAGCCTTCAATCAAATTGCTAGTGGCAGAAATTGTATTGACATTTGTTTTTGCTAAATGTAATTGGGAAAATTATTCAAAAGAGATATTAATCTAAGTTAAACTAATTAATAAAATCCATTAGAAAGGTACATGTTTAAACATTTTATTAATTACCGGAAGTGCAAAGCCGCGACGAAGCGGTGACAAGTACAGGTCAATCCATGGGGAGGTGAGTAGCCTCTGGTTTGTTAGAAATCAAGTGGCAAATAAAAGGAGAAGAGATTTGATTATGCTAAGCTAAACCACACTAAACTAGTAAGTAAGAAATGCGAAAGAAAGTAACGAAGGATTGGAAATCAAGAAGACAAACCCCTAAGGGGTGGAGTGTGTGCACATATGAAGTGAAATAAGTGATGAATGACGCATGTATGTGTGTGTCGTGTGTGTCTCTTCATGCATAGGAAGTGTCTAAGGATGTGGCAAAACCTATCAATCCATTCACACAATGTATTGGCAATTACTACTTGATTATCATAAAATTAGGTTAAGCATGATAAGTGTCTAAAGATATGGCAAGACTCATCAAAAACCATGAACTCATGTGAATAACAAAGCTAAGCATGAGAGGTGTCAAAATCTTATGGAAAACCCATGAAAACAAAGTTTCTTCAATCAATCAAGAAAGCAACCACAAATACAAACACATAACTAACATGTAACATATTCAACAGGAAATTTCAGTCAATAAACATGAGGAAACTAAGCATGAGAATTGTCTAATTGTTGTGACAAAACCCATTAAAAATTCCCCAACATGTAGATGATTAAAACACTCCCAATGAACATATAAACATGCAAGTCTACATTATCAAAAATTTATCAAACAACTAAACTTCACAACATATATGTACATCATCTCCACCCCACAAAGGGGGATGGAACTACTCACTAATCATTAAGAAAAGAAAAGAAAATTAAACTAAGCATGCAAGAATTGAAAGAGACAATATGAAACTAACTAAGAAAATCTCCAGATGTGGGACTAATGAAACATTCCCAGAATAGACATAAACACATAACCCATCTCCGGGCGAAACCAGGTTGGATTCGGAGAAAAACGGACCTCTAATTGGCGGTCACTATTTCCCAGATCCGACCCATTTTCAGATATTTTCTTAAGCTCTTCAATTCTTTGCATGGGATGCACTCGGATCGGTTATTAGAGTGCCAGCCCGAATGTAATTGCCAAAATACTCCTCATGATGGTGTGGAGTTTCTTGATTTTCTCATTGGTCATTTTGGTTTACATCCGGATCCTTCCTTTTTGCATTTTAGTCCATAAGTCTCACAATTCAGTCCTTTCTCTTGCTCTTACGTCCTTTTTGTGTCTCTTCTTCTCACTTGTTTTATTCCTAAAATTTAAACACAAAACTCATTACGTAGCATTGCTTAGTTTAAAAATAGAGTATATAAGAAACAAATATATGCATGATATGATGTCAATCATTACAAAAACCCACACACAAAAGCATTCATTCATATAATTAATTTCTAAAGAAATTGTTTTGAAAAACTGATTCATTCACCTAATTGTGTTGAGTACTATTTCTTCTACAAATAACCAAATATTTTGACTACTAAACACATCCAAATACCACTTGTTGATTGAATTTACAAAATCTAAAGAATGTTTACGAGGTTTTAAAATTACAGATTTTCAATAAAAATCATTAAAATGAATTTTGAGCCAATTCAATTTTCAGTAATTGAAACCTTTACGGTTTTTACAAAAACCAACTTGATAAATTATCAAATCCATTCACAAACTGATAATGAACTATAAATGTCCGACTATTTGTTTCATATATTGTTTTGACTATTGAGCTCGTTCAAGTACTGCTAATCGAATATTGTTATTGAATTAACAATCAACCCACTTAAACTGAACAATCAACCCACTTATCCAACTTAGGTTGCGCCTGAATCTTTTTAGAAAATAACCAATTATTGACTCTCTTTTTCAAGGAAGGCCATCCACTTTTAGAGTTCTCCGCATCAAAAAACTTCCCAAGTAGTATGTTACTTCTCGGAAACTTTAGGTACAAGGGTTAATTGCAATTTGTCTGTTGTTTTTTCACTCGGCTGCACATTGCACCTGACGGTAAAACATAGTAGTTGCTACTGTCACCTTTCACTCATTCGCAATTTCCACCCATAACCTTTAAAACGTAATTATTACCCCCACCTTTCGTTCATATTCACTTTGACAATATCTCTTAGGTTCCGACCCAGAAAATGATGAACTGAACTCAACATATTGGCTGCTAAATAGTCTAAATTTGATCTACATTATGAGGATGAAGATTAACTTGAATACTTAATCCAACATTCAGATGATTCATTAATTCATACACACATGCATCTATACATTTATAGATCAAACTTGTGTATATTCTTATCTTAATAGGTGATCAAGACTCAAAGAGCTAATTATTGAAGTTAAAATAGGAAATCCAGCTCATGAAGACTATTGAGAATTGAACTTAATCCTAGGTGGCATCCTAGTCACTAGCCACATCATCTATGGATGGTAATTCATCTAGGAGTTGATGACTCAACAAGTTGGAAGATAAAAGGTTGAAGGAAAGGAAGAGACAAAGAGTCTCTCCATTTATCCATGATTTTCATCCTTATTTTATGGTGCAATTTAAGTAGAAGGCCCTCAGCATGAAATGCGCATCAGGTGCGGCTTCTGAACCGCTGATTGGCGGTCTGGGACCGCTGGTTGGGGGTCCAAGTGTGCCTAGTGGACGGTGGATTTTTGGGGTGACTCGGTCTGGTGCTCCCCATCTTTCTCCCGCTTCTAACATCTGGTATCAGAGCCTCGTTTGATGGGGGAGCTCAAGAAGGACCTCGTTTGATCATGTATCATTGCCTCACCTCTCAAATGGGAACTATGACAATTGGCGTATCCAAATACATACCCTGCTCGGTGCGCATGATACTTGGGATCTTGTGGAGAGCGGCTTTGAGGAGGAGGCCATGATGGGTAGCAACCGTCACACAAATCAAAGCACAAAAGTAGAGAAGAGCCAAAGACAAAAGTACTCTCTTCCTTCTCTTCAAAGCGGTGGATGAGAGTGACTTTGAGAAGATCGTTGAAGCCAAGACGTCAAAGGAGGCATGGGGCACCCTTGAGAAGAGCTACAAGGGTGCTGATCGAGTGAGGCAAGTGCACCTCCAAATGCTTCGAGGCAAGTTCGAGGTGTTGAAAATGAAAGAATCGGAAGGTGTTACCGATTTCGTGCGCTTGGTGGACGACGACTTTCTGGGGTGACTCGGTCTGGTGCTCCCCGTCTTTCTCCCGCTTCTAACAAAGACTTGTAATTTTATCTTTTATTGACTCCTATGATCTTATGTAAGCTTCGGAACAAATTGAACCAAGATCAACACTTAAAGAAGTATAGGTTCTGTCCATATCCTAATTTGGACGACCAAAATCCCTGTGGATATTTGATTCCTTTTGACGGTAAACCCCAAACCTTGATTCATCTAGATTCAGACGATCCAACCTTCCTTAGATTGTCCAAACATATGTTTCAATAACTCTAGATCTTGACTTTACATAGGTTTCCGACAACTATACCTCTCTCTTGGGTCGTCCTAATTGTTTTTCCCGATTTTCCGGATAATTTACCCAAATTAATTCAAACGACTTGTGCTTCCTCGGGTCTTCTGAATCCTACTTTGCTTGGTCAGCATTGGAGTTGTGGATTTGGATAACCAAATCATTTTTAGGTCGTTTGATTCCTTTTTTAGGTGATTATATTAAATATAGGTGTTTCTTTGGTCAAAAATTAAAGCTTTATCCCTATGGTTGCATCCAAATTTGTCTCATTATACACTCTTAAAGTCAAACAATGATATATATAATCAAATACCCTAATTCCATAACTTCGAACGATCGAACATATCTTAGACGTCTGATCTCAAGTTCTAAATTTTTTAGATCCTTTACTATTTCTTGATTTCGACAACCTACTCGCTCTTACGTCGATCGATCTCAGTGAAAACTCTTACTTATCTTTGACAAAGGTGATTTAGATGACCTGGGTGTTGGTTTTTTTGCCTTAATCTATATTAATTTTGATGATTCATTAAACTAATCTTAATCAATCAATCAAAGTGAGCAAACACGATTACATGCATTGCATACATATTTGTATACTTGCAACAATCTTAATAGATTGATCAAGATAATCATCAAAAAGGAGCATTGGGACAAAGACATCAAGACTCAAGACTCAAGACTTGTCATCAAAACTTTTGATCAAGACATGTAATTTTGTATTTATTGAGTCCATAAGGTTTAATGTAAACTTGAGCACTAGGATTCTGTCCCGTCCAGATTCGATAATTCGAACACTACCCGGTCAACCGAAACCTTTCTCGTTTGGTCTACCGAACACCTATCGGTCACCCAAATACTTCCCACTAGTAAAACCTAGGTGTCATCTGGAATTGCTCTGACAGAAGATCGAACCACCTTCGGTCAACTGAATAGTCCTCAACAAGTTTCGGACTTCGCTCCAACGGTCGTATTCGAATTGAGTCCCTAGAGCCTAATTGACTTGTCCCTCTTCGGACGACCGAATACCTATCGATCAACCGAGTCCTTCTTGGCTTTAGGTGCACAACGGCTATTGATACGTGGCACTTGACCATTGTACCCAACAACTATTTGAGCTATAACTGAAAGTGCAAAACCCACGCTAACTTTGGTCTACCGAAGTGTACACAGTCAACCAAACTAGAGTAGATCAGAGCTCAACCAATCTTACTGTCCACCTTGGAACGAGGAACCGAATATAATTTGGTTAACCAAACTTAATTAAAAATATGTCAAAAACACAAAAATATATAAAAGAAATGTAATTCATATAATGTTAAAATTTTGATCCATAAATATGTCAAAAGTCTAAAACAAAACAATAAAAAGTAGTCTAAATAAGAAAAATGTGTTATGAAACCAAATGTATTATGGATGATTCACAATCCTTAACCCCCACCATTCAAGTAGATTTTTACTTTTATTAATATGATGTAATTCAATTTATTTGGTTGTAATCCCTACTACCTCCTCATGATAGGGGGTTATTGTACACATTCGTGGAGACAATAAAAAAATACATATCTCTCATCTCCCCCAATATTTTGTTCTTTAGATTGTTTATTTTACAACACGTTATTTGCACGAGGCTCTACGATTTAAGTCTGGTGAAGCACCCAAGGTAACCACCAGTAGACTAAACAACATAGTAGCTAAAAAGAGGTAACAACATAGACTTTCACATGCATTCTTTGAATCTATATTTTCATGCACCAAATCTATCTTGTTGATGTGGTTTGTACCGTGTCATGCGGAATGATTTTCACACTCAACTGTTCTAATAATATCATTTACTTCTAGTCTAGAATATGATATGAAATGTGACTTGTGATATGAGCAATGAGACTTCAAATTAGGAAATGTATAATCTAGACCATGCATGTTTGCATATCACTCTTTGGGACCACAAGTTATAAGTGATTCCTACGTAACATCAAAATATATTGCGATATTTTCATCTTGCATATTTATTAAAATGCAATAGCTAATTATAAAAAGAAGTTGAAATGATTCAAACATGAACAATGACAGTGGAGGCACATATATTGCAACGTATATTCGTAAATAATGGTTGTATTTCGGTTGAATATAAAGATTTCCAATCGCGTACATACGATCCTAGGATTTGGAAACACATGTTGAGATTCTTCATCAACCTTAAGAATGACTTTAGAGATCTCTAATCTAATATAATTTTTACTGTAGTTTACATGAAAAAAATAGTGTTCGTGTGTATGTGATAACCTATTTGATATTTATTTTTATGGTGCATATGAATACTAACGTTTTCACTGGGATATTTCAATGTCATTTATGAATTAAAATTTAATTTCTTATAATGATTTATGTTTTACAAAAATCCTTGATCAAGTATTGTTATTTACTTTATTGAAGCTATTATCATGACAAATCTCACTAAGCTTGAGTTCATCGCCCTTGATATATCGGGAAAGAATTACCTCCAATGGACTCTCAATGCGGAAATTCATCTTCATATAAAATAATAAAAATATTGTCCGTCATAGATAGTATTTTATTCCAATGAGATCTATTACTGGCATGCTCATACTATGCTTTTATTTGTATGAAAAATTTCATATTAAATGTATTTTTCATCTGGATAGATAGAACCGATAACATTTGAAATACTAGTTTCAATAATATTTGGTGTATTTTTTGCAAAGCTTATTTTTAATGCATCTCATTTGGTTATCATATTATGTCACATAAAAATTCGATGTTATTTCGTTGCATCACATCTGGAAATATTATGGTTTATCATTCCAGCACATGTGATTTATTTATGCAATTATATAAATGATATAATGTAGTATATTGCAACAAAATTTGAGTTTCCATATTATGAAGTAATTATTTACCATATGTCATGCTATCATTGAAAAGGAATCACTTCATCCCTGAAGGCAAAAACTGTAATCTTCACAAGGTGTAATGATTTGCTATCCTCTTTGTTAAAATGATTTTAAAAAGTATTAGGATGTAATCTCATGTCTGTTTTTGTGGCTGGACAAAACATCAAGTTATTGATCAAAGTTACAGGATTTCCGATCCAATGAAGCATGAAAAGAAAAAGTTACATATTTAGTAGTGCTTCTAAAATTAAATGATTTATATTTCTCATGCAACTTTGTATTGATTCACTTGCTTTGTATAAGTTATATGAATTCTTAATATCATGTTGATTAAAAGTATATGTAAAGTGGTTCAAGCATGCGATTATTACTTGGTAATTTTGATACATCACATGATCATTCACAACTACTATGAGCATTCATCTCTTGAGCACATAATATCCATCTTGATAGATGTATATATAATACAATGTGCTACATTATAGTGGAATTCAAATTACCATGTTACAAGTGATCATTGTTATTGAAAATGATATGCATTGTTGCCCAGAAGGCGAATATCTTGTGATCATTGTTATTGAAAATTATATGCATTGGCCCAGAAGACGAATATCTTAATATTCATGCAATGCTACCACACAAAGATTTAGAGATTATTCATTTAAAGAGGGTTATGAAATTTTATGATAATCTCTGAAGGAATAGTATGACCATCAAAGCGATGTGCAAATAACTAATTTAGTAAAAATGCACATCAATCACTAAATCAAACCCTATGACCGGAAGACCATAGATATATAGAGTTTAGTAGTACAGAAAAATATTTTATTGATCATTTTACGAATTAATGACCCAATATTCCAGTAGTAATATGGAATCAAAACCCCAAAAGTTTTGGGTTATGCATTACCAATGATTGAAGGTCATGAGAGTTGTTGGAAAATCATGATACCTTTTTTTTTACCTTTTGTGTGTGCCGGAAGCACTCACTTCAGAGTATCGTGAAAACAAGAGCATTGTGCAAATAAAAAGTGTGAAATAAAGATGACTTCAATGTGACGAAACATGCCCAAAGTGCCTAAATAAATAATCTCTTATCCAGTATGTTCAAAAATCCAATATAGTGTTTGATATAATTTAGACACGGTTTATCAACATGCATATCTACCAATATTGTTTATACCAATATCGTATTTCCAATACTTACTTACTTTACGTGTACAATAATGAATAGATTGTTTCCCTCCTGCAATTTAAAGCTCCTGAAGGGCTAAGTTTTATTGTCCAATCCAATAATCATATATATAATGTACATTTTCTAGAATTAGGGGGAGAAACTAGGAGCTTAAAGAATACTAAGAAAATGTACTATATTGAACCTGAAGTTCATAAGACAATATACATACAAGTATGGTTGAACCTGAAGTTCATAAAATCATTATCGTGCAATATCTACCAAGTTATTGTCATACGTTTTTATTGATCACAAAAGAGTGACAAGTCATATATTAGTAGACATAAACCGCATAATATAAAGTGAAGATCTCCACATGATAAAATATATTTGAGCTCAACCAACGCCAGAAGCGTGGACCATAACTTATATTATTTGTGGGTATTCACTCTCATTGCACCTCTTGAAGAGGTTATTCCTCAAGAATATAAACCCGTAAAAATAAATACAGCTGCTAAACAAACGATTAAAGAATTACGGGGATACAAAATCATCAAATCCTAATGTTTTGGGAAACGATGAGGATTTGATTATTCTTGACGTAAAACTTGCAATCAACTATATGTGTTGATACGAGAGATATTAAATAATTATTAAAATTATTGTCGACAATTTATTCGACTTCTTAACAACATGCTATCTCAAGAAAAGAAAAATGGATCCAAAACCTATGATTTTATAAGAATGCCAGAAGCATTCGTATTTGATATAAACAAAAGAAGGCAAACAATATATAATAAACTCGTTCAATAAATATATTATTTGGACCTGTAGTCTTGATTTCTGAAATTATATCCCTGAAGGATACAAATAGAAATCACAATAATATTGTAATACATTATAAAGCAAGAAGTAATATAAGGGTATTCCCAGGACCCTGTTGGCTTTTTGGCCTTAATCTATGTTAATTTTGATGATTAATTAAACTAATCTTAATCAATCTACCTAATCAATCAAAGTGAGCAAACACGATTACATGTATTGTATATATATTTGTATACTTGCAATCATCTTAATAGGTTGATCGAGACAATCAAGGAAATGAGCATTGGGACAAAGATATCAGGACTCAAGAATTGTAATCAAAGCTTTGGACCAAGATATGTAACTTTGTATTTATTGAGTCCATAAGGTTTTATGTAAACTTGAGCACTAGGATTCTGTCCCGTCATTCATCGGTAAACCAAACCTATTTCGGTTAACCAAATCCTATCTAGTTCGGTCCACCGAACACCTTTCGGATACCCGAATACTTCCCACCAATAAAACTTAGGTGTTCTCTGGAATTGCCCCAACGGAAGACCGAACCACCTTCAGTCGACCGAATAGCCCTAGACCGGTTTTGGACTTTGCTCCAACGGTCGCTCTCAAATTGAGTCCCTAGAGCCCAATTAACTTGTCCCATTTCGGACAACCGAATACCAATCAGTCAACCGATTCCTTATTGGCTTTAGGAGCCCAACGACTATTTACACGTGACACTTGACCGTTATCGTTAAACCAATTTCCCACTCAATGTCAGAACAAAACCCGCGCTAACTTTGGTCTACCGAAGTGTACACGGGCAACCGAACTCGAGTAGATCAGAGCCCAACCAATTCTCTGTCCAGCATAGAACGGTGAACCGAATAGACTTCAGTCAACCTAACTTAATTAGGGATAATAGATAAAAGCTACGTGAGGTTGGTGAACGGTGATTTGATACATAATCGGTCAACTGAGTTCTTAATTCAGACCAATTCTTTGGACTACCATTTGGATAACGGTCGACTGAATATGCCACGATTTCGGCCCGAGCTTAAGTCATATCTTGCATTCCTATTGGTCCATTTCCCCACCAATTCCCAAACAGCTAGTTGAGCTTGAAGGCTTATAAATAGGACCTCATTTGTTGGTTTTGTACTTCTTGAACACTTCCTATCTATCCAATACTCAAAGCCAAACCTCTCCATCTTCAAGCTCTCAATCCACAACACTCAAGCCTAAACTTCATCACTTGCATATCCAATTCTATATCAATATCCAAGTGTACTCAAGTGTAGAGTGTTATTTAGATTGTGATTTCAATTCCTTATTCAAGAATCACCAAGTTGTAAAGCTTCGAGGAAGCTCCCTCTCGGGTTGTGAGAGGAGACAAGAGTGAGGCGAGGTTGCTCGTGAGGCTCGGTGTTGTAAGCGACGTTGATCTCAGCCTGGAACGGAGATTGGTTAGTGGAACCGTAAGCAAGCCTCGGGGGATCGAGCGAGGCTTGCGAGCAGGACTAGGACCCGGGTGTGGGTGCCGAACCTCTCTAAACTCCGGTGTCGACGAATTTGTGGTTTGCAATTGTCTCTTCCTTAATCCTTCGATAATTATTTTTAATTCTACATTTATCTATCGATTAGAGGGCCATAGATCCTAACAGACCCAACATCCATCGTGATGTTACTCATTCTCTCGTAATATTGATAATACATTATGTTACTTGATCAATTTGATATCCATATAAGATATGTTGTGACTTTAATGTTTTATAAGTCACTTAATATTGGTACTTATATGAGAGTCCCTGAAGGACTAGTATGACAAAGTATATTATATGATGACAAGAATCAAAAGATGTACTATACAAATTTTGAAAAGATCACTATATGAATAAACAAGTAAGAGTGTGCATATAACATCGTCAATCAAAGTCATCACGAAGAATGATACGAAGTTGATCTTAGCCGTCCATATGATTCACCCAATAACAAAATTTACTAATTCTATTATATGTATATGACTTGATGTCATAGGACCTCCAAGAGAGTTTTTTGAAAACCTGTGAAATATTTAAATGACGGATTTTAAAATAAATGACTAGAGATAAACCAATTGTTTTTTCGACAAGTTCGAACATTCTCCAGAAGCGAATTGGTACAATGATTCAAATGTAGAAAGGGAATATTGAAGAAAAATATTCTACTAAATGCTCACCTTGAAAGCACATTAACAAAGGGCATCTATTGTATATCGACAAAGATCCAATTCTTATAGCACCAGAAGTTCATTATCATGTTCACAGTAAATGTTTCTCTGAAAACATTTAGATGACGTTCAATGATCTACCAATTTCTAGTCATGTAACAAGGATTTATATTAGTGATGTTTCCTACATGTCCAATACACATCAATTATTATAGCAAACTATTTGGTGTCATTATGTGGAGTCGTTACAACTTTATGCAAGTTGGTGAATCAGTTATTGATTATTGCATTCTCAAATTGCAAGGCATCAATATAAATATGAGACATCTGTAAATTGTCCATAAGTAATATCTTTTGAGGTAACATATTCATATTTTACAAAAGTAACCACAATTTGTGTTACTCTCAGTATATCATTTGAGAAAAATTGCGCAAACACCTTTCGCAATCCTTTTATCTAAGTGAAATATAGTAAATATCCATTAAATCTGTTAATCTATGATGTATTTGTTTATAGAATCCCCATGCGCTTTTGTGTTTCAGAACTTTGTAAAATATATTCGTAAGTTTGGTAAACTACGAATCAGGGGGAGCAGATTTGTATTTAACATCCCTGAAGGACGGATATCCCTGAAGGATAAAGCTCGGAAGACTTGTAGTTGCACTCTGATTGACATCATTTCATGCTTATATTTGTATCTTATATCCATTATCTTACACCTAAGCAATGCTACGTGACGAGTTTTATGTTTGAATTTCAGAAATAAATAGGTTTGAAGAGATGAAGCATGAAATGACCCAAAAGCAGGGAAAAGACTTAATTGTGAGACCTTGGGACTAAGATGAAAGGGGGAAGGACCTGAACGTAAGACCGAAAGACCTAAGAGCAAAACAGAAAACTCCACACCATCATGAGAGAGTATTTTGACAATTCGATTCGGGTCGGAGCTCCAATAAACAAAGTAGTTGCATCCAAGACCATGAAATACATCAAGCAAAGCCCAACACAAAAGCCAAATGGATCTGAAGCTTATAGACCGCTAATTGGCGGTCCAGATAGCTCTGGATCCGCTAATATTTTGGGAGCACGTGTATTAGTGTATGCTTAGTCTATTTTTGGTATTTGTTTAGTCCGACATCGGGGGATTGTCCCGGATTAGCTTTTTCGATGCCTATAAATAGAACTCTTCACCTTCCATTGTATCCATCTCCCTCTTTGGTGGCCATCTTCCCTACTAAGAGTGAAGCCTTGAAGCATGGAGGGAGGGCTGCTTGTATTGAGTTAGTTAATAATAGATGTTTTCCATTTAATTGTGTTGTCTCTCTCTTAGTTTAATTTCCTTTCATATGCATGCTTGCTTTTTTGTTTTGTTTTATGCTTCTTTAATATTTCTTGCTTGATTAGTGTAGTTTAATTTCAGTATCATGCTTCATTTTGTTAGAGTAGTTAGTTTAAATATGTGTGAGTAGTTCCATCCCCTTTTGGGGGTGGAGTAGATGTGTGTACATGTTATGTAGATGGTATGAATGCTTGATATAAATATTTGTGAGAAATATTAGTATGCTTGCTTGAATTAATAAGGACTTTACTTGATGGTTTCTGCCATAGTTAGGTACACTCCATTCTTGTTAAGTTCTTAATAACAACCTTGCATTGCTCATATTAGTCACATAAGTTAGTGTTGTAAATGATAGGTTTTGCCATTAGGTACCTCTTATGCATTAACAAACACTAACTAACTTGAGCTTATTGTATGCATTCAACACCACACTTATTTCATGTGCACACACACACACACTCCACCCCTTAGGCGTTTTCAATCCTGTGTTTTTATCTTCTTCATTAGTTGTTTAGCTTAGTTTGTTTAGTGATTTCATTTCAGCTTTGCTTGTTCACTAGTTTAGATTAGTGTAGTGTAGTGTAATACTTCTTTCTTCCCTTTCTTTCCACTCACCTTCGCACAAACCAAGCGTCGACACACCTCCCTGTGGATGACCCGTATTTGCCACCGCTTCAACGCGGCCGTGCACTTGCGGTTTAAATAAAATGATCAATCAAGTTTTTGGCGTCGTTGCCAGGGAGTTGCTCTGTCCAAACCTTGGTTTCAGGGATCATAGAGTTCACGGGGCGGCTACTGGAGGAGTTGGAGAAGCTAAACATCAAAAGGTACCGCCAATCAGCGGTCTGAGACCGCCAATTGGCGGCCTGGTGAGGTCTTCTGGCTTCCATATTTCTTATGGTAGTTGTGTTCTTCATTTTCATTATCTGGGAGCCCTATTTTGCATGTTGTGACTTCTAGTTTGCTCCCAGATCATTAATCACTCCCCCATTAATCAACTTGGCCTTAAAATCCAAAGCAAAAGACTAGACGTTCTTACTTGTTTGGGTCACGCTTCATGTACTTGACTTAGGCATATAGTCGTCTTTTCTTTTAGCTTTATCTTCAGTTGTTGAGCGCTGGCGTGAGGTACGCATTTCCTACACTCTCATTCATGCATCTTGTATGCCCATGCATTAGTTAGTAGGAATTGCATCAGGACAAGAGTGAGTTGAGCTTTTGATTGGAGCGATTGATTGCTAGATCTTGGATCAAAATGCTACTAAGGAGGGGCTGTCCCATAAAAGATAAGGTGGGGGATTTCACCACCATTTCCTTGGCCCCAAAAATCACTCTTAATCAAGCCTTAACTAAAAGCAAGTAGACATTAGCCCTAAGGATTGCGGACGCACTAGAAGAGTAATCTAGTTGAGACCGTCATGACCTGATCGGCGTTGCCTACCTTGTCGATAGTAGGAGGTACTTGATCTCCGGATCTGGTATCACTTGCTGGGCATTGTGGTCCTCGTTGTAGGGAGGTGAGGCGTGTCAAGGCTAGTGATCTCGAAGTTAGGCGTCGTCTAGCCTAAGGACCCATAGCCTTAAGTTGTTTGAGTTGTGCTTTCTAGTTAGGCTTCTACCTGATCCCACTACCCACGTTAGATCTAAGGATTCTTCCCTCCTCATCTGAGTCATCTCCTCATCTATTCTCTACGTGTAGTCTCCTCCTCTGAGTACACCTTCTGTTGTGTGTTGTTTAGAGTCGAGTCGAGCATTTTTATGCGAGGTTGGACTCGTTCTAGTGAGAGTGCTCGACTAGAGAGAGTGCATATTTCTGAGATGGATGGTCTTGGTGATTGACCATTGATTGACATCATTTCATGCTTATATTTGTATCTTATATCCATTATCTTTCACCTAAACAATGCTATGTTACGAGTTTTATGTTTAGTTTTCAGGAATAAATAGGTTTGAAGAGATGAAGAATAAAAGGACTCAAAAGCTGGGAAAAATGACTGAACTGTGAGATCTGGGGACCAAGATGCAAGGGAGAAGGACCTGAACGCAAGACAGAAGGACCTAAGAGCAAAACAGAAAACTCCACACCATCATGGGGAGTATTTTGGCAATTCTATTCGGGTCGGAGCTCAAATAAACGAAGTAGATGCATCCAAGACCACCAAATACACTAAGCAAAGCCCAGCACAAATTCCAGATGGATCCAGACTTTTTAGACCGCCAATTAGCGGTCCAAGACCGCTAATCGGTGGTCTGTTTTGGGCCAAATCCGCTAAGATTGCTCCTGGACATGTATTAGTGTTTGTTTAGGCTATGTTTGGTATTGGTTTAGTCCCACATCGGGGGATTGTCCCGGTTTGCCTTTTTCCATGGCTATAAATAGAACTCTTCACCTTCCATTGTAATCACTCCATATTTTAAGTGGCTATTCTTCCTACTAGAAGTGAAGCCTTGAAGCACACACTAAAGTAGGAGGATGCTACTTGAAATGTGAGTCATTTTATCAATAAAGTTTTGTGTTTCTTTCATTGTTTGTTTATGCTTCTTGTATTGTTTGTGCATGTTTTAGTTTAATCGTCTTTTATTTCTAGCTTTGTTTTAATATGCTTTCTTTGCTTAGTTTAATAATCAGTGTAATGTTTAGTGAGTAGTTCCATCCCCTTTGGGGGGTGGAGTAGTATGTACCCCCCCTTTGGGGGTACATACATGCAAATGAGAATGGATTGAATGCTTTATTTCCAATGTGTTGATAAAACATGAATGTATGCCTGCTTGTTTAGGATAGAATTTATAACTTGATGAGTTTTGCCAAAATGATTAGACACCTCTCATGCTTGTTTAGGTTCTGAAATAAACATCTTGCATATGTAAATGTTAATCAACTAAGTTGGTGAATAGATTGATAGGTTTTGCCAGAACATTTAGACACTTCCTATGCATGATAACACCACCTTAATTTGTGCTTAAAGAATGTGTTCAACACCTACCTCTTTGCTTGTGTGCACTCACTCCACCCCTTAGGGGTTTTGCCATATCTGTATTCCAGCATTCTTCTTTTTTTCTTAGCTTAGTTGTCATCTCATTGTTTGTTTCGTTCATTCGCATTTCATACTTCTTAGCGTAGTTTAGTGTAGAGTAGCATAATCAATCATTCTCCCCCAATTTTTGTCACTTGATTTCTGATAAACAAGAGGCTGCTCACCTCCCTGAGGACGACCCGTACTTGCCACCGCTTCATCGCGGCCGTGCACTTGCAGTTTAATTAAAACGTTCAACAACCATCTCCGCCTCGTGCTCCTTTGGAGCAAGAGGCCGAGTCGTCTCATGGTGGCGAGGGAGATCAGGTTCCATACATGGATTACCTTGGTCCGTTCCCACCACCACGTAGACCTCCTTCTCCTCCTCCTCTGACTTGAGAGGAAGGGAGATTCAGTCAGGATCGAGTTCTTGGTGCACCACCACCTTAAGTCGACAGGATAGACCGATGACTTTGTGGGAGCAGACCCATCTTGTTCGGGCCGTGCAGCCTTCTTGCATAGTTCTCCCCCCTGCTCGCGGGAACAACTACGAGCTGAAACCTCAATATGTGAGCATGCTTCCAACCTTTACTGCCAATAAGGAGTATCTGTATATTTTTATACGCGAATTCGAGGAAGTATGCTCCATGTTCAAGCTTCAACAGCTTGACGAGGATTCAGTCCGGTTGAGGATGATTTCTTTCGCGTTGAAGCATAACGCGAAGAAATGGATGTACAGCCTCCCGACGAGCTCCATTCGGTCTTCGGATGACTTTGTGATCGTATTTTTGAAGAGATTTTTCCCTCAAAGGAAAACTCAACAGATACAGCAGCAGATACCTCAAATGTATCAGACTGAGACCGAATCTTTTCATGCTTTCTTTGAGAGGTTCAAGAACCTTCTCCAGCAGTGCCCTCATCATGGACTTGAGCTATGGCAGCTGTGCCAAATTATTTATGAGGGCATCAACTACAACACCCGCACATTGTTGGAGTCGATGTGTCAGGGTGACTTCCAAATGAAACCCATCGAGGAGGCATGAGATACTTTTGAGTCTATGGCTGAACGTACCTTCGAGTGGGATACCATGAGAGAGCCACCAGCCGCCAGGTCTTCTGGTTGGGCTGGATCATATCATGTCGAGTCAACTATCGTGTCTGAGGCGAAATTGGCTGCTCTCATGCGTAGGATTGAGAGTTTAGAGTTGGACCGAACTCCTGTAGCTCAGGTCGCTACTCCTGGGTGTAGTAGGTGTGGACTTACGGGACATGATGACTTGGAATGCGCTTACGCTCCAAGGGATACTGAGCATGCGAATGCGATGTATCAACAGAGACCTGTAACGACCCGTACAGTCACTCCTACAACCCAGGATGGCGTAACCATCCTAACTTCTTTTGGGGGCCTAGTGGGGGTCACAGTCAGAGCTCGCATGCTCAACCTCAACCTCCATCTTATCAACCTCCATGCCCATCGGCGACCTACCAACCCCCATATCTAAGGTCTCAGCACCACAATTACCAACCTGCTCATGCCACATCGTCGGGTTATTCCAACCAAACTCCACCACCCCAGCGGGTTGACCCCAATGACCCTTCTAGTGATCCGACCCTTCAAGCGTTCATGCAGAGCATGCAAAGTACAGTCAAGGCTTTGGAAATGCAAGTTAGCCAGTTGGCTCATCAATTCCATGAACGCGAGAATGGTCAGTTCCCGAGTCAACCTGTGGTAAATCCCAGAGGTCAGCCTGCTCATGCTAGGCAGAATGTACACAATGTTGAAAGTGACCCTTCCCAACATGCCAATGTTGTCCATACCTTGAGATTGGGAAGGGTTGTTGACAACAATGTGGAAATGCCTGAAGCCAACCCTGTTGGCAAGACTTCCGAGGAGAGTCTTGAGCCTGTCAAGGAACCTAATTCTGAGAATCATCCTCATCATTGTTATGTCCCCAAGGCACCATTCCCTCATCGGTTGACTAAAAACGTGATGAGCATTGAGACAAGATCGTTGAGGTACTTAGGCAAGTAAAGGTGAACATTCTGTTGTTGGACGTTGTTCAACAAATGCGACCGTATGCCAAGTTCCTCAAGGATCTTTGCACCACCAAGAGAAAAACAAATGTGCCCAAAAAGGCCTTTTTGGCCGCCAATGTGAGCTCAATATTGACACAGCCCATGCAAGTCAAATACAAGGACCCAGGGTGCCCAACTGTCTCTTGCATGATTGGGAATGTGACAATCTCTCAAGCTTTATTGGATTTGGGGGGATCTGTGAACCTCCTGCCTTACTCAGTCTATGTCAACCTTGGAATAGACGATCTTAAACCAACGAGGGCAACCCTCCAGTTGGCTGACAGATCCGTCAAAGTTCCACGAGGGAGTGTGGAGGATGTCCTTATCAAAGTGGGTGAGTTCGTATTTCCAATTGATTTCATCATCTTGGATACTGAACCTGTGTCCAACCCACAAGGACAAATTCCTGTGATCCTTGGGAGGCCATTTCTTGCGACATCTAATGCTTTGATCAATTGTCGCAATGACCTGATGAGGTAGTCTTCTGGAAACCTCATGGCGGATTTCAACATCTTCACTCTTGGTAAGCAACCCAGGCTCTTCGACGACACTGTCGCAGCCAATTTCATCTAGGACACGGATGAGCCCGAGTCATTAGGCATGTTCGACTCACATCGACATATTATTGAGGTGCCTAATGACCAGGTTGCGAGTGAAGAGAATCTTGAGGAATCCGCCAGCATTTCTCTAAACGAGGAGGCACATCTGGGTGCTTGCTCCTCTTACCCCGTGGCCCTTGAGCCACATGAAAGTAACTCTGAATCCGACAAGGACCCACCTCTGGTCGAGCTTAAACCGCTCCCCGATAACCTAAAGTACATCTTTTTAGGGGATAATGAGACCTTGCCACTCATTATTGGTTCTGATCTTGCACAAGATCAGGAGGTTTCCCTCAAAAGAGTACTCTTTGAAAACAAAGAGGCGATCGGGTGGTCCTTGAAGGATATCAAGGGAATTAGCTCTGGTATTGTTCAGCATTAGATCCACATGGAAGAGGATTCTAGGCCTCGTAGGGACCCACAATGAAGATTGAATCTGGTACTGAAAGAAGTCGTCCAAAAGGAGGTTCTTAAGTGCTTGGATCATGGCATAATCTATCCTATCTCTGATAGTTCGTGGGCGAGTCCTGTCCATGTGGTTCCCAAAACGTCAGGCGTGACGGTTGTGGAGAATGAGCATAATGAGCTTATCCCGACACGCCTGCAAACTGGCTGGCGAGTTTGCGTTGATTATCGCAGGCTCAATGCGGCAACGCGGAAGATCATTTCCCGTTGTCATTCATTGATCAGATGTTGGAAAGGTTGGCCGGACATGAGTATTATTGTTTTCTTGATGGATACTCCGGTTACAACCAGATTCCCATCGCCCCCGAGGATCAAGAGAAAACCACATTTACTTGTCTCTTTGGCACATTTGCCTACCGTCGCATGCCCTTTGGGTTATGTAATGCGCCGGCAACGTTTCAAAGGTGTATGATCTGCATCTTCTCCGATATGGTTGAGCGTTTACTTGAGATCTTCATGGACGACTTTTCCATATTTGGCGCTTCCTTTGATGAGTGCCTTCATCACTTGAGCCTTGTCCTCAAGCGATGCCGTGAGAAGAACCTCGCTCTCAATTGGGAGAAATATCACTTCATGGTGAAGCGAGGGATTGTACTTGGACATGTGGTCTCAAGTAGGGGAATTGAGGTCGATCCCGCCAAAGTGGGTCTTATTGCTAATCTCCCACCGCCACGTAATGTGAAGGATATCCGTGCCTTTTTGGGGCATGCTGGATTCTATCGGCGGTTCATTTGGGATTTTAGCAAAATTACTCGACCTTTCACCGCCTTGTTGGCTAAGGATACCATTTTTGAATTCACACTGGATTGCCCCCATGCCTTTTTGACCTTCAAGAAAGAGTTGACTTCAGCTCCCATTATTAAGGCACCGGTGTGGACTGAACCCTTTGAGTTAATGTGTGATGCATCTGACTTCGCTGTGGGAGCAGTGCTTGGGCAACGATTGGACAAATTGCCTTATGTGATCTACTATGCCAGTAGAACATTCAATGATGCCCAATTGAACTACACTGTGACCGAGAAGGAATTCGTGGCGATCATTTTTGCTTTGGAAAAATTCCGGTCATACTTGATTGGCTCCCATGTGATTATCTATTCTGATCACACCGCCATCAAGCACCTCATGGCGAAGAAAGATGCAAAATCCCGACTCTTGAGATGGATCTTGTTGTTACAAGAATTCGATCTCGAGGTTCCGGACAAAAAAGGGTGTGAGAATGTTGTAGCTGACCACCTGTCTCGTCTAGAGACGACCAACCCACAAGGCCAAATTATTGATGACAAATTTCCTGACGAGCAGTTTTTCACGATCGAATATAACCCTTGGTTTGCTGACATCGTGAACTACCTCGTGACCAAGCAACTTCCTGTGGGTTGGTCAAAATCTGACCAAACCAAATGTAGATCTTATGTCAGATTCTTCCACTGGGACGACCCCTACCTATTCAAATACTACTCTGACCAAATTTTCAGGCGGTGCGTCCCAGATACCAATTTCCAAAGTGTGCTCCATTTCTGCCACTCCAAGGCATGTGGAGGATACTTTGGATCAAAGAAAACTGCTGTCAAGGTGCTCTAATCTTGATTCTGCTGGCCCTCTCTTTTCAAGGATGCTTACGACTTTTGTAAGCAATGTGATATGTGTTAGCGTGTTGGCAAGATTGGTCGACGTGACATGATGCCTTTGCAAAATGTCTTCGTTGTATGGGGCATCGATTTCATGGGTCCCTTCCCGAACTCGTTCGGGAATGTTTACATTCTGGTGTCCGTTGACTATGTGTCTAAGTGGGTTGAGGCCATACCCACAAAGACTGATGACAACAAGGTGGTCACCAAATTCTTGAGGGACATTTTGCGCGATTTGGTACTCCTCGTACCATAATCAGCGATAGGGGTACCCACTTCTGTAATCGCTCCTTTGAAGCGCTTATGAGGAAATATTCGATCACCCACAAGCTTGCGACCCCATACCATCCGCAAACTAGTGGGCAAGTCGAAATCTCTAACCGTCAATTAAAACAAATTCTTGAGAAGACGGTTAGTTCCTCGAGGAAGGATTGGTCTACTAAGTTGAATGACGCGTTGTGGGCCTTCTGCACTACGTACAAGACCAATTTGGGTATGTCCCTATATCCGGGTAGTGTACGGCAAGGCTTGCCACCTACCCGTCGAGCTTGAGCATTGTGCTTTCTGGGCGATCAAGAACCTGAATATGGATCTTGATCAAGCAGGAGTACAACGTAAGCTCGACATTGTGAAATTGGAAGAGCTACGCAATGATGCGTACGAGAATGTCAAAATTCATAAGTCCCAAGCGAAGATGTTTCACGATCGCATGATTATGCGATAGGTGCTTACAGTCGGGCAGAAGGTGTTGCTCTACAATTCCCGGCTTCATCTGTTTGCGGGTAAGCTCCGCAGTCGCTGGTCTGGTCCTTTTATTGTCCAAACCGTCTATCCACATGGAGTGGTTGACATCTTGAACCCAGGGAATGGGGACGTGTTCAAAGTTAACGGACAACGCCTTAAACCCTACTTGGAGGGGGCACCAGCCGAAGTCGAGGAGGTCATTGTTGGCTTTTTGGCCTTAATCTTATGTTTTGATGATTTAATCAACGGAATCTTAATTAGAGTAGCACACACTATGCATTGCATATATATTGTATTGTGCTAACCTCTACAGGTGATCAAGACTCAAGAAAGAAGGAAATGAAGTCAAGACATGTAATTAAAGCTAAATCAAAGACATGTAATCTTGATTTCTTTTGAGTCTTAGGAACAAAGTGTAATTGAGCATACTTGAGCTAAAATCAACTTAATCACACACTAGGTTCCCTATAGAAGTCACACACGAAATTTCACATAATTTGGACTTCAATAGATCACCCAAACTTAGACCGGAAAGCACCAAAACTTGAATTGCAAAAGTCTGCCCACATTCGGTTGACCGCAACATGCCGTTCGGTCGACCGGATGATCAATTAATCCTGTTTGTGTTTCCCTGTCTAGTTTCGATCGACCACACCATATCTTTCGGTCGACCGTCAGATCATATTTTCTCGACCGTTACTTTTGTCGTATATACCCAATGGTCGTATTCGTATTAAACCAAAAATACCCCAAATGTATTTCATGTATCGGTCGACCGAGGACCACGATCGGTCGACCGTTGGTTCATCTCTTGACAAACCCAAAGTGCCTGTCCATAATCGGTCGACCGCCAAAACCAGTTTTGGTCGACCGTTTAACCTTGTCAAAATTCCCTGCTATCGGTCAACTCAATTTCGGTCGACCGATCCATTTTTTCCTCTACCGAAACGCTTGTTCGGTCGACCGGTAGCCCTATTTGGTCGACCGTTTTCTTAATAGACTTAAGTGTTCAGTCGACTGATTCATATTTCGGTCGACCGTATCCCTATCGAACCCAAGCGTTCGGTCGACCGTTGCACCTTTTCGGTCGACCGTTTCTGGACAGATTTGCAGCCCGATTTTCTGCTTTGTGTTCTTTGCACAATATCCAACCAAATCTTGTCCCAACGGATCTATTCTCTCTAATGCTTATAAATAGAGTTGTAAAACACATTTTAACACAACTCTCCCACTACAAACTTGCCCCAAACATTAGAGAGAAATCAAAACACTCAAAGCTTCAAACCGGATGATCTTAGTGATCAATTCCTTAATCCTACTCAAGTGTGCTCAAAGTTTAGAGAGTGTTGTTCCACTCAAGTTCTCAATTGTTGTAAAAGGAAGCAAGGACTTCAGTGAAAGCCCGAAGTGTCCCTCTCGGATTGTGAGAGGAAGATTCCAAGCTCAGCGAGGATTGTTCGCGAGTTTGACGGTTGTAAGGCGTTGTCTCCCGTCCCGGAACGGGGAGCGGATAGTGAAGTAGTAGGCAGAGCTCGGTGATCCGAGCGGAGCTTGCAAGAGAGGATTAGGACCCGGGTGGGGTGCCGAACCTCTATAAAAATCCCCCGACTTCTTGTGGTTTGCATTTTCCTACACTTGCTTGTTTTGTTTTTAATTTCCGCTGCGCATATCGATTGCTTAAACAAGTAGGTGATTAGATTAAAAAGTGATTAGTGGACCCATAACCCACACGATCCTACCTACAGTCATGTTCCTTCATGAACCTCTCTCGTACTCAACCATTCATAGTCCTGCATGACTGGTTGAGCTTTCATGTTTGTATAGAAAAAAAAGGAGAAAAGACTCCTTCAGTGAGCATCGTTTGTTGTGGCCCCAACCCTTGAGTATTTGGGCCACATTCTTTCACGTATTTGTATCCCTTCTTTAGCATCTCACAGGTTTTGAGGGAATTCGGGTTTGTGTCCATCAACATAACCATGAACTTCCATTTGCGCTTCATATTGGTGAGATCTTTCCTTTTTCATGCATAAATTCATGTAGTCTTTTGCTCACATTCATTGAGGACAATGCATGAAGTAGGTGTGGGGAGGGGGTGTTTTACGTGTGTACATAGTTGAGTCGTTTCCTTTGTTTTTTGTTTTCTTTTGTGTGTATTGATAGGGTCATGTTAGTGTGCTGCATTTAATATCGATATATCTGCTTGCCATGATCCTTGGGTGACTTGTCTTCTTTTGCTTGCCTAGTGCCTTAAAATTTTCACATTTCTTTCAAAATCTTCATGTGTTTGCGAAAGAAAATGTTTTTGTGGGTTTTGTGTGTGTTTAGCATGTGCAAAACCATTGAGAGACAAAGTAAAAAGAAAGCTCCCAAAATTGTCTTGAACTTGATGCATTAGGATATCTAGTACAATGGCTTTAGGATTTATCTAGTCGTTAGGATGCACCCCAGTTTTCCTCGGGGGTGAGTAATCATAGGGTTTCAGTGCTCAAACATTTAAACAAATCCACCCTGAACCTAGTGAGTCAATAATTCGTGTCTGTACTCAAGGACCCTTTTAATCTTATTGTGAGACATTAAGTGTAGGGGTTTTGGTTCATGTATAGATAACAAATAAGTGAGTAGGTGTTCTCTCTTCTCGCACGGCTCCTATCACTCAGGAAAGTAGGTCTGAGGGGACTTTGTGCCTGGTGCTTTCGAGTCATCTGACTTGGGATGCACCGACCGAACTCCCGTTACACGGGTGGTAAGGATTGCCCTATGTGGAGATTTGAGGAAAGGTGTACTTGATAGTGTAAGTCCTTATGGGCAATGATGCATGAAACCTGACCCTGGGAGAATGAAGCTCCAACTAATAAAAATAAAAAAGAGAGAAAAGAAACAAAAAGAAAAAAAATGGTAATGCAAATAAGAAGCTTTATGGACTTTGCACTTTGTATCACTTGAGGATGTTGAGGTTGTCTATGTCTTTCACTTAATTCCTTATTTAACTTGCACGAATGGTTAATTAGGCTAGGTGTGTGGACTGATTACCTATATAGAGTCGGCCCGTAGGATTACCGCGTCCCATGATCGACAAATTATGTCCAACGAGTCAAGTGTCTAGATTGAATAATGCATCTTGTTCGGATTTTTGTGGGTATATCTGCTGAAAACTCTCAGGAGACAACACTCCTCCTCCTAGCCACCAAGGAGGTTTAACGGCTTGTTGCACGAGCTAAGTACAACAGTGATTCCTACGAAAGTGAGTTAGGATTTCTTGTTTCTCGTTTGTTTTTCTCTTTCTTTGTTTTGCTCGGGACTAGCAAAAACTTAGGTGTGGGGGTATTTTATTGACATCATTTCATGCTTATATTTGTATCTTATATCCATTATCTAACACCTAAGCAATGCTACGAGACGAGTTTTATGTTTGAATTTCAGAAATAAATTGGTTTGAAGAGATGAAGCATGAAACGACCCAAAAGCAGGGAAAAAGGACTTAATTGTGAGACTTGGGGACTAAGATGCAAGGGAGAAGGACCTGAACGTAAGACCGAAGGACCTAAGCGCAAAACAGAAAACTCCACACCATCTGGAGGGAGTATTTTGACAATTCGATTCTGGTCGGAGCTCCAATAAACAAAGTAGATGCATCCAAGACCATGAAATACTTCAAGCAAAGCCCAACACAAAAGCCAAATGGATCACCAATTGGCAGTCTGGAACCGCTAATTGGTGGTCCAGATAGCTCTTGATCTGCTAATATCTCGGGAGCACGTGTATTAGTGTGTGCTTAGTATATTTTTCGTATTTGTTTAGTTCTACATCGGGGGATTGTCCCGGATTAGCTTTTTCCATGCCTATAAATAGAACTCTTCACCTTCCATTGTATCCATCTCCCTCTTTGGTGGCCATCTTCCCTACTAAGAGTGAAGCCTTGAAGCAAAGCTCTGGTGGAGTGAGGACTGCTTGTATTGAGTGAGTTAATAATAGATGTTTTCCCTTTAATTGTGTTGTTTCTCTCTTAGTTTAATTTCCTTTCATATGCATGCTTACTTTTTTGTTTTGTTTTATGCTTCTTTAAAATTTCTTGCTTGATTAGTGTAGTTTAATTTCAGTATCATCCTTCATTTTGTTAGAGTAGTTAGTTTAAATATGTGTGAGTAGTTCCATCCCCTTTGGGGGTGGAGTAGATGTGTGTACATGTTATGTAGATGGTATGAATGCTTGATATAAATATTTGTGACAAATATTAGTATGCTTGCTTGAATTAATAAGGACTTTACTTGATGGTTTCGGCCATAGTTAGGTACATTCCATGCTTGTTATGTTCTTAATAACAACCTTGCATTGATCATATTAATCACATAAGTTAGTGTTGTAAATGTTAGCTTATAACGTTTTACAGGTTCAGGAGTACCTTCTTGGAGAGAACCTGTGGCAGCGGAATGGATCGGCGATCACCTCACGGAATCCTTTGGAGCACCGGCCGGTCTTCTACTCTCTTGGAGAAGAAGCACGAGTCCACAACCCAAGAGTCCACAGATTGACTTGGTGGAGGTGGAGGGACGAATGGGTTTGGTGGGGCTAGGGTTTGCACACATGAACATCCATCCAGTGGGAGGCTCCCCTCCTTATATAGATGGCCCACTCTAAACCCTAAATGTGTAGTCCAATGGGGACGCGCCATGTGTCAGTGCTTTGGGCAAATATCTTATTAATCCTAGATAAATCCAATATCTCCTACTTGCACAATAGCACGATAACAACATGTCATCTGCTTTTGTGTCCCTGACACATATGCATATATCCCTGATACATACAATCACACAATGGCAATATATCACCTCTCTATGTGTTCCCGACACACATGTATACATCCCTGATATATACAACTACTCCTCTCTTCAAGAATGCATCCACAACACGCAAGTCTCTGATCATGTATCCCCGATACAAGATCATCTGTGTCCCCGACACATGCACTCTTCCGATCATATGGACAAATGGGTCGTGCGACCGGTGATGCACCTGCAATTAGGAGTCTCAAACTAGAAACCTTACTAGAAGGCTAGAATGACAACATACTCACAAAAATAATAATTAAGCAGTCAAATGCACATCATTGTTCCCCAGGTTTACTCAGAAACTCACTTGACATGAACGGTATCTCGATCCCTCGGAGAGAATACCTTCTTGTCCTCAAGGTACTTGCTACTGTATCCAATACAGTTGGGCCCAACAAATACTTTTTAGTGCAGTCGAGTCAAACCTTTCCCTTCGCTCCAGACCACCATTACACTCAGAGTTGACTCCTTTCCCGAAGATGCCTCTTTAGACCGAATCTCTCATGGTCATAGATAACATCCCAAAGTAGCCACATCAAGTCTTTGCTTCATGGTGTTGTCGAAGGTCACTAAGGGTAACTAATGACAATCAAGTCTTGGACTCACACAGTGACGGAGCAGGGATCCATCCTTTCACTTCCCAATGGTCGCTCAGCACATGTTGTATGATAAACATGTTATGGTGGATCATACTGCACACAACAGTATGTCTGTCTCTCAACACCATACAAGTCTTAGTCCAGTCACACCCCCTCTGCGCCTGACCCGAGCTTCATCATTGTCGCCTTAACACCATACAGGTGCCACCTGGTGCCACATCTGATGCTCGCACTTGGCTTCTATAGGTCACATGAATCGTGGGAACATTCATGTCAATCCTCACCAACATAGAGGATCTCATCTTGATTCCTAATCAAGGCGACTGTCCTATCATGAACTGCTCTGGATCCATCATACAAGATCTCTTCATGATCAGTCTCATCTCTACTCGCTATCAAAAGCGCCAGAGGTGAATGCTCGTGTGAGTGAGCATTCTTCAGCCTATTGACAGAATAATATTTTATGCTAGAACAACTACATCAACCAAACAGATATAGTCGAAAGGAAAAACACAATCACTCATAAAAGGAAGTCAGACATGCCAATACATCAAAGTCTGCGTAAACCTAAGGACTTCACATGAGACACAAACGAGTCCTTAGCTATGGCTTTGGTAAGAGGGTCAGCTACCATAAGACTAGTAGATACATGTCTTAACACAACTTCCTTTCTCGCTATGATGTCCTTCACAAAATAGTACCTAACATATATATGTTTGGTCTTTCCATGATATTTGGGGTCTTTCACATAACAAAGGGCAGCCATGCTGTCACAATAGACAACAACAGGCTCATCAGATGTCTCTACAAGCCCAGTATGTTGTAAGAACCTCCTAAACCAAACTACCTCCTGTACTGCTGCAGAGCATGTAACATACTCTGCTTCCATAGTCGACAAGGCTATACAGGTTTGCTTCTTCCTGGACCATGAGATGGCCCCATTATCCAGCAAGAAAGCATAACCAAATGTAGACTTCCTTTCATCAATGTCTCCAGCCCAATCGGCATCACTATAGACAATCAGGCGGAGATCTGATGCTTGGTAACACAGCATGTAGTTACTCGTTCCTCTGAGGTATCTCATTATTCTCTTGACCGCGTTCCAGTGCTCCATGCTTGGGTTGGACTGGTATCGACTCACCATGCCCACAGCATAACAAATGTCTTGCCTAGTACACATCATAGCGTACATAAGGCTTCCCGCAACATTGGAGTATGGAACCTTGCTCATTTTGGCCTTATCTTCAGGAGTCTCAGGATGCTTATCAAGGCTCAAGTGCAAACCCTTCTCAATAGGAGTGTCGATTGGTTTGCATTTGTCCATATGGTATTTCTTCAAGATGTTTTTAATATAAGTCTCTTGAGACAATCCCAGAAGTCTCTTGGACCTATTTTTAACTATCTTGACACCAAGGACGTAGCTAGCTTCACCCATGTCCTTCATATCAAACGTGGAGGACAACCACTCTGTAGTGGATTTCAGCAACTCTTTGCTATTGCCAGCCATGAGTATGTCACCAACATACAAGGTCAGAATGACAAATTTACCATTGGATCTCTTAAGGTACACACAATGGTCTTCCTCAAGCATAGAGAATGCATTCTCTGATATGGCTTGATGGAGCGAATGTTCCACTGTCTAGACGCTTGTTTGAAGCCATATAAGGACTTATTGAGCTTGCACACTTTGCGCTCTTGTCCTTTGACTTCAAAACCATGAGGTTGATCCATATAGATCTCCTCCTCAAGTTCTCCATTGAGAAAAGCAGTCTTTACATTCATTTGGTAAAGCTCTAAGTCCATCTGGGCTACAATAGCTAGTAGAAGGCGGATGGAGGCAAACCTAACCACGGGTGAAAAGGTTTCCTCAAAATCCACGCCTTCTCTTTGGGTGTAGCCTTTAGCTACCGGTCTAGCCTTGAATCTATCAATAGATCCATCCGCCTTCCTCTTAATCTTGAGGATCCACTTGGCCCCAATAGCCTTTCGGTTCGGCGGTAAGTCGACCAAGTCCCAGACTCGATTAACTTTCATCGACTCCAACTCTTCCTTTATAGCATCTAACCACTCCTAAGTATTTGGACCTTCCAAAGCCTCTTTCAAGGTCTCCGGTTCTTGCTCATCGATTACTGTCATCCCGGATGATTCATAATCAATTTCTTCTTGAGCTATCATGAGGACCTCTTCCTCTAAGCAAAATCGCCTAGGAGGAATGAGCCCGCGTTTACTTTGATGCAAATAGGTATCTGATGGCTCATCATCCATGAGAGCTATCGGATCCTCAACATTGCTCCTCCCACTAGGATTGACTGGTGGAACCTCATGTTCAACTTCCAGATCGTGATCCCGTGGAGTGGCAATGTTCTCATCTTGAAACTCTATTGAGGATATAGGCAGCAGTCATTAGAGCATCTCCCCAAAACAAAATTGGCAAGCCGCATGCGCCATCATGGATCTAACCATGTCTAGCAACGTTCTATTCCTTCTCTCGGCAACACCATTTTGCTGAGGAGTATAATGCATAGTGAGTTGTCTAGATATCCCCTTTTCATCACATAACACTTTGAACATTATGGAGAGATACTCACCACCTCTATCCGTTCTAAGAGTTTTTATCTTATTATCCAACTGATTCTCAACTAAGCTCATGAATTTCTTAAAACATTCTATAGCTTCTGACTTGTGAGAAATAAGATAAATATGACCATATCTAGTGAAGTCATCAATGAATGTGATGAAGTAACTCTGTCCATGTCTAGTACGCACATTCAAAGGTCCACAAATATCCGAGTGAATTAGTTCTAAAGGAGAAGTAGCCCTAATGGCTTTTCCGAACGGTTTTCTAGTTGCCTTTCCAGCTAGACAAGATTCACAGGTTGACAATTCAAATTTGGAGCATTCTCCTAATACCCCCTTCCTTTGCCAACATGTTCATCCGGTCAACACCAATGTGACCTAGTCTAGCATGCCACATAACTGAATCTTTATTCATGGAACTTTGGCTCATAAAGGCACTAGTATTACGATTGAAATCATAAATTGCGTCCAACACAATAAAATCGTCTGAAAGAAAGGCACGTCCATAATAAATGTTAGCAAGGTATAAACCCATATCATTGTTCTCAAAAACAACTTTAAAACCATATCTCATCAAAACAACAACAAAAATAATATTTCGCCGTATAGCTGGTGCATACAACACGTCGTGAAGTAATAGGATCCGGCCACTTCGCAAAGCCACTTTTCATGTGCCAACTCCAAGAACTTCAATGTTAGTGTTGTTTGCCATGTTTATTCGCCTCCCACTTGGAACACAACGATATTCCACGAAGGCAGAACGATCCTTTGTTACGTGGTCCGTGGAACCTGAATCCACAATCCATACAGGAGAATGATCAGTGAGCATCACAGAACTAGTCACGTTACAATTCGAGGGATTACACACAATAATTACCTTTTGCTCAGTGCACTCACGAGCAAAATGTCCAGTCTTTCGGCAGTTAAAACAAGTCACATTAGACTTATCTTTCCCACCTCTGGATCCTCGAGCTTGTTTTTTTTCAGCTTCGTTTTCTGTTTTGTTCTTATTTGCACTCTTATTGCCTTTGAAACCTTGAGCTCTCTCTCTTTTGCGCTTAAAACCTGCACTCCTCTGAGGAGCGCCAGCTTCAACAGCAAACACTTCAGTTAGAGGGGCTTCCGCAAGCATGCGGTCCTCCTCCAGCTCTAGGTGTTTTGTGGCCTGGTCAAATGTCCTGATGTCATCAGCATGGGTAAGATGGACCCTCATATGCTCCCAACTCTTCGAAGGCAATGATCTGATGAGAGCAGACACTTGCTCCTCATCGGTCTTAGCACGATCGGCAGCGCTCAGCTCGCTTATCATGTTTGACATTGCGGTAATATGCTACCTCATCGTGTGACCTTGGCGCATTTTATAACCATCAAACATGAGCCCAAGCTGGCGGGCCCTTGTGACGGAGGTCACTCCGTACTGAAACTTCACAGCTTCCCACAAGGCCTTTGCAGTTCGCAATTTTTCGAACAACAGTAACAGATCATCTCGCATTGAACTCAGAATTGTAATGCGAGCAATACAGTCTTTCTTTTTCCATGCATTATAGACATCCATATTTCTGCGATGCTGTGTAGTGTTCCCCTGCTCGGGGGGAGACATAGTTTGGGTTATATTTTCTAACATGTCCTGATCCTCTAAGAGATACTCAATTTTACGATGCCATAGATCGTAATTTCTTTCATTGAGTTTATCTCCTCGAGTCAGATCAACGACAATGCTTTTGGAAGCAACCATAAAGAATCTAGGACAAAAACACATAGCGATACATGAGTTCTAGCATAAAATACAACGAGCTACAATAGTCATAAAAAAATAAACTCACTTAATAGCTATAACATTCAGACCAAAGGAAAACATAAAGCATTCAATCAAATACTCATGAAAGAGTTAATAAAGCCATTTTACTAATCTATATATTGAGCTCCATCATGATTTAGAGACCCAAAAAAACGTTTAAATCATGGCAAATCAGCAAATAAAGAAAGTATTGTCGCCGGTTGCAAGGTGGTTTACACAAAGCACTTCTACCTTGCAACTCCCACTAGGCATGTAGGTTCCAAAAAAAACGTTTCCTTTCAAAAAAAAATCAATCAAGATCACACAGAAATCGATTGCTACATTACTTCCATATCAAGCTATGAATCCCCCATAGGTATTTAGCCTCTTAGACGGGAACCTGCATGAGCCTTATAACAATAATATCGCAATAATAAAAAAAATAAAGGAGCCCCTCGTCTCCTCAGGGCAATAAACAGTCCACAATCCATAATTATTACAGTCCATAAATATTACAGTCCATAAATATTACAGTCCATTGCGATATCTATTGCAAATGGAATTGAATGAATGAAATTACGCTAAACTCTCAATAAGGCAGTAAATAAAATCAGCAACCATTCATTCCATACAAGCACAATCTTTCCATACGTTAGCACAATCCGACGTATGAAAAAATTACCATAAAGTGTGCACCTCTTTCAATCAAGAAGGAAGTTATGCATAAGGAGACAATGCATTTATGGTGCACAAATATTGGCAAAAACGAGTTAGGTAATAACAACGAATCTCCACAATAATCATTCTCAAAACAGAATTTTTCTTCTTTCCCTAATCAATATAATCATGATAGCATAAAATTATCCTACTTTGATTAGGAAAAAAAATCCAAAATTCTTTGGTGGAGAGCAACACATATTTGTGGATCAAAGGAAAGCATTCGAAAATACTTTTAAGGCAATAAAACTCCAGCCCATAATATCTTCCCAAAAATTTCAGAATTAGCCAATCTTTTCTTAATCAATATAAGCATGCAATCAACAATAATTATGCTACTTCTATTGGAAAGAAAAATTCGAAATTCTTTGGTGGAGGGTAACACATAAATGCACATATGATGAAAAGGAAATATTTCAAATGAAATGCATGTTATCAATCCCAAAAAATCCGAAAATCCTTAATGAGATCAACATATATGTGCATTTAATCATAAAGGAAATATTTCAAATGAAATGAATGCTATCATTTCAAAAATTCTAAAATCCTTAATGAGATTAACATATATGTGCATTCAATCATAAAGGAAATATTTCAAATGAAATGCATGCTATCATTCCAAAAACAAATCCGAATTATAAAATATGGTAACTCAATATTCATGTATGTGTATGATTTTGCAATCAACATCTAATCCTAGATGCATGCACATGTGATTAAAAATTACATATACATGAATAAGGCAACAAGCATCTAACCTTAGATGTATGTACAAGAGTTTAGAAAGAAAAATGCACAATCAAATCATACCATCCGAAATGTATGATCACATTATATGATACATGCAATAATTAACTCTTGTAAAATTATCATCATATTTCAAACAACATATATGCGCATATTATCAAGAACAAACAAACTCTAGCCGCAAGCTTCAAGGATGAAAGAAATATGCGCAACAAACATAGATTAACATGTAACCCTAGGTACATGCATAAAATGAAATCTAAGCTATGCGCAAGAGTGAAATAATGATGAAACTTGTAATGTAATTCTCATGTAATGAAATGAATCAAGAAAACATGCGCAAGGGCGAGGAAACATGCTATCAAACCCTAGGCGCATGATGAAGAGAAAAAACTACACATGTATGCGATTTCTCTCAAAAACAACCGAAATTATTTCAACATATATGAAATAAGAAAGTGCTCAAAAAATTCGGAGGTGACCAAGATGGCTCTGGTACCAATGTTATCTTATAACGTTCTACAGGTTCAGGAGTACCTTCTTGGAGAGAACCTGTGACAGCGGAATGGATCGGCGATCACCTCACGGAATCCTCTGGAGCACCGGTCGGTCTTCTACTCTCTTGGAGAAGAAGCATGAGACCACAACCCAAGAGCCCACGGATTGACTTGGTGGAGGTGGAGGGACAAATGGGAGAGAGAGGGGGAGGTGGCGGCTAGGGTTTGCATACATGAACATCCATCCAATGGGAGGCTACCCTCCTTATATAGATGGCCCCACCCTAAACCCTAAATGTGTAGTCCAATGGGGACGCGTCATGTGTCAGTGCTTTGGGGAAATATCTTATTAATCCTATTTTAATCCAGTAGTAAATGATAGGTTTTGCCATTAGGTACCTCTTATGCAATAACAAACACTAACTAACTTGAGCTTATTGTATGCATTCAACACCACACTTATTTCATGTGCACACACACACACTCCACCCCTTAGGGGTTTTCATTCCCGTGTTTTTATCTTCTTCATTAGTTGTTTAGCTTAGTTTGTTTAGTGATTTTATTTCAGCTTTGCTTGTTCACTAGTTTAGATTAGTGTAGTGTAGTCTAATACATCATTCTTCCCTTTCTTTCCACTCGCTTTCACACAAACCAAGCGTCGACACACCTCCCTGTGGACGACCCGTATTTGCCACCGCTTCAACGCGGCCGTGTACTTTTTCCAATTTTACTATTTTTGTCCTAAAAGGTTTTATTGATTAAAGGTTTTTAATGAGGCATCTTGTGCAATTTTGTTACCGTATGTTATGCACTTTTTTCCTTAGCTACTTTTTTCCCACAGGGTTTTGTAGCAAGGTTTTTAACGAGACATAAACATAACGCCTATTATCTAAGGGAGTGTTATAAATGTATGTTTAATTGAGGGGGAGAATTATACGGTGCACTCTTTTTTCTTCCACCAATTTTTTGTCCCACATGGTTTTACTTGGCAAGGTTTTTAATGAGGCAGACCGATCAAGTGACAACTGATCAGATCCAATCAAACGAGAATTTGGCAGATTTATTTACAAAGTCATTGCCCACCAAAGTCTGTAAGAAGCTTGTCTTCAAAATTGGTGTTCGTCATTTGAAGAATGTATGTTGAAGTGAGGGGGAGCATCATACGTGCTGCATTCTTTTTTTCTTCACCAAGTTTTTTATCCCATCAGATTTTTCTTGGTAAAGTTTTTAATGAGGAAGCATCTCTAGTGTATAAATGTGATCATCCAAGGGGGAGTGTTATGAAATCCAAAGGTAATATGGATGATTCACAATCCTTAACCCCCACCATTCAAGTAGATTTTTACTCTTAATAATATGGTGTAATTCTATTTATTTGGTTATAACCCCTACTACCTCCTCATCCTATATATATTGGGTTGTTGTACACATTTGTAAAGACAAGAAAAGAAATACATATCTCCCCCCCCCCCAATCTTTTCTTCTTTAGATTGTTTGTTTTACAACAAAATGAATTATTTTTCCGCGCACTACTATTAATACCTATAAATGACACTCATGTAGTTTAATTCTTCTATAAGTTAACTGTCAAAGAGATGGTAAGGTTCGGTCGACCGTTTGGAGAATTTGGTCAAGATGAAACTGTGCAAATGAGAACGGTCGAACAGAGTGGTGAATTGGTTCTACCGAAAAGTCCAGTAAGTTTAGGAGCTGAAGTGTTTCATGAACCGGTCGACCGGTTATAATGTCTTCGTTGGCCAATAGACCAAATCTAAAAGAGGGTTATGTGGAGTACTTGTATACGATCGTTGGTATATACGACAAGTATAAAGGCCATATTAAAGACAAAATCGGAAAAGAAAACGGTCAAACAAAATAGAATATCGGTTGACCGGTTTCCACTCTAACCAGGACACATGTCAAGATATGATGGGTGAGTGAAACATGTATCGATCGAACTGGGTTAAGTATAGTTGACAAAATGACACGGTCGACCGGGTAAAAGTATTCGGTCGACCAATTGAGTTTGTGAAGGCACATAATGGAATAGGTCGAACTGAGGGAAGGTCTGGTCGACCGTCTGGGAAAGGAATGAAAGTCTGTTCAATTTCGATCGACCCATATGGCATATCGGTCGACTGATATGACCCAGAAATCATGTTCTAAGGAAATTTCTATGTTTCGTCAATGTCCTATTGAAGTCAAATTCATATGGACTTAATTGTAAGACCTCTATAGGTTTCCTATGGGTCATGCAATGCAATTCATCAATGATTTGAAGTGCCAAGTTACATTATAGCCTAAGTAAAAGTAATATAAACCTATCTACTCTTCATTATTCATTTCTTGTGTTGATCCATACTTGGTTCCTGAGATGTTAGAAATACAATATATGCATGCGATGATATTAATGGATGACATGTATTTATTGATTTGTTAGTTAATCATCAAAATGGATTAGCGATTTATTAGCCAAAAAGCCAGCAATCTCCTTTTTTTGATGATGACAACCTATCAATCTAAATACATGTTATTATCAAATTTTATCATCACTAAGCTCCCTCTATCTTATAGCTCCCCCTATCTATGATGCATGTAATTTATTTCTCCCCATTTGGCATAATAAAAAAGAAGCATACTCATGAACATAAGATTCATAACCAGTCAGTCTACTCATTAGATGATATAACGGAAGCTCAAATATGCCAAAAAAACAACAAGAAGCTAACCATGCATTCAAAATAGGATTCATAACCAATAGTCAACCATACAACGAAACATCAAAGGTTCAAAATAAATCACCAATAGATAGTAAAAACAAATACATCAAGTAACCAAGGTTTGAGAGCAAATACAACAGATAAGCAAAGTTCAAAGCAAATAGCAAATCATGTTCTAAGCACAACACAAAACCATAAATTCAGTCAAGATGTTGAGTACGAAAATCTAAAGAAAGAGAATCAATCCCACTCATCAAAGAGTCAAAACAAGCATCAATGTGGGATTCAAGTAGATGAAAACGAGCCGAGGTGGAGGCCTCGAATGCATCAACTCGGTCAGAAAGCTGCTGATAACGACGGGCATCCAACGAACAAGAAGCTGACCAATTTCCATAAGTACAAGCCTTTTTATCTCCCTCACCCCACGAGTTACTCGACTCCCACGGAGCTTGACAAGGCATCCACCTTGGATCACCAGAGGATTGTTCCTCTTCAACGTCTTCTTCTTCTTCTTCTTCAGATTCATCGTCAGAGGAAGGTTGTGGAGAAGTGGACGCGATCGTCTTCATCTTGGCCAAAGTAGTCTTATCAATGGGGTACTTGTAGATCGCTGAGGTAATACAGAGAATTTTTTTTTTTCAATTGCGCAAAGAGAGTTGATAGCCATATAGGATAAGGAAGATACCTCCCATTCCGATGCCACATATGCAACAAAATGAAGAGAGGTCAATCTATCAGAATCTTCTTAAAGATACAGTAAATGCAAATAAGATCAGTAGAGGATATCTTATTATGGTGGCCAAACTTGGGGTGAAGGTTATATGGCACAATTTGTGCTAAGATGCAGGGTAGGGGATGCAAACGAGAGGCGTTGTGTTTAATTTTACCATTTATCCGTTGTAGTGGAATAACATATAAAACATCTACCATTTCCTCAACTTGTGTACTAGGTAGTGCAGATAGAGGTGGATCTAAGTCGATGTGAATACCAAAAGTCTTTAAACCTAGAGCGGATGCAATCGATTCAGGTGTAGTCTTGTATTAAGTCTCATTTATCATAGTAGTTATATATGGCGATTTGGGTTTTTTCTCAAATTGCAATAAAACTGTTGCACACGGAATGGGTACTAAGGTTTAGAAGCTAAACAAGTTTGGCTATAAATGAGCTTATTTGCATCTAAGTATTCTCTAATAGAGAAATCAACAAAATCGACTACCTCAACCTTACGACCAGGGACGAAAGGAGCAATCGAGAAGTCGTCCAAAGAGGCTTGAGTGGCATCATCGATCGGAAAGAATGGATGAGGTGGAGTAGCCGGAGGATGCTGAGCACTCGAGGAGGAGGGTTGGTGATCGTGTCTCCTCCTTGTTCGGCATTTCGAGGGGACAACGTTCGGTCCAATAGGAGCTTTGCGGGCGACAATCTTCTTGCATCCCATTTTGGAAGAAGAAGGTGGAGAATGGAAAGAGTGCGTGGAGAAGGGTAGAGGAATGCAAGGGGAGGAGAATGGTGGAGGAAAAAGGCAAGTTGAACAACCAGAAGAGGGTGTATGGTCGACCGGAGGGAGAGGGGCGACACCTAGGGTTAAAAGGAGTGAGTGAAAGTGAGAGTAAAACATGATTTTGCCCTAAAAGTAGCAGAAAAAGGCGTCAACAGTCGACCGATCGGGTACAGAGGTCGACCAAAAGGTGAAAATTTAGTCGATTTGGGCAATCATTCGACCGGGAAGGCAGACGGTCTACTGACACGAGAAGGGGCAAAGAGCTTGCGCACAAACAATACACACTGGCTGACCGAACAGGTAAGGAAGCAAAAAACCAATACTTCCTGGAAGATTTTGGTCGAACAAGAAATACGGGCCGGACGACCGAACAAATTAGGCACACAATGCCTGGAAAAATTCGGTCGCCTAAGGTTGATGCACCGGTCT
This sequence comes from Triglochin maritima, assembly GCA_963682175.1. Taxonomy (NCBI): domain Eukaryota; kingdom Viridiplantae; phylum Streptophyta; class Magnoliopsida; order Alismatales; family Juncaginaceae; genus Triglochin; species Triglochin maritima. Next base: position 37,389,409 of record OY821775.1, read on the forward strand.
ACCGATGAACCAAAATAAGGAAAATGTAAGACTAGATGAAAATTCAGTCAAACAAAGAAAGAAGGTGGTAGAACGACAAAAACCAAAATGGTCGATATAGCTAATATTGGTCGACCGATCACTTAAGTGAACTTAAGAATAAAATCAAGCAAGAGGCAATTGGTCGAACGAAACACCTATTCTGGTCGACCGAAAAGAGTCAAAAAGTGAAAATCAACCAAAAATACATCAAAAATTCAAAAGATTCAAAGAGTAACCTAATCAAGATGCAGTTTTTGAAATTATGGCATGAGAATACAAAGTTATAAATCATTTAAGGTGCACATGCCTAGATTGAGTCTTATGTGATGGAATTGATCAACATTTAGAGGTTTTGTGAAGATATCCGCTAATTGATCATTTGTAGGGATGAATACAAGTTTGATGTCTTCCTTGGTTGCATTATCTCTAAGAAAATGATGTCTTACTTCTATGTGCTTTGTTCTTGAATGCAAAATGAGATTTTTCGAAAGATTAATGACACTTGTATTATCACAAAAGATAGGAGTAGTTTGAAACTCAAGTTTCAAGTGCACAACCACGTTGAAGCAGTGGCAAATACGGGTCTGTCCACAGGGAGGTATGTCGACTCTGGTTTGTTCGAAGGCAAGTGGGAAAAGAGGGTCTGAAGTTGTGACTACACTAAAGTAACTACGCTAAGCTAGCACGAAACAAACAAAGAAGATGAAAGCATGAGACGAGATAAAATTAAACTAACTGATTAATACAAGAAACCTGGAAATCAGAAATGGAAAACCCCTAAGGAGTGGAGTGTGTGCACACATGTAATAAGATGGTGAAGAATGCATTCAACAGGCACAAATGTAGGTAGTGTTTTCTTGTATAGGAAGTGTCTAAAGGTTATAGCAAAACCTATCAATCCATTCACTAACCTAGTTGATTAACATTCACATATACAAGTTGGTTATTTCAGAACCTAAACAATCATGAGAGGTGTCTAATATTTGTGGCAAAACTCATCAAGTGAAGTGTTCTACTCTAAACAAGAAAGCATACATTCACATTTATCAACACATTCCAAAATAAAGCATTCATTTCCATTCTTTAATGCATGTATGAACATCATCTCCACCCCAAAGGGCGATGGAACTACTCAGTAATCATTACACTACAAACTACATTAATAAAACGAAACATTCTAATGAAAGGCAATTAAACTAAGCAAACAAGAAATATTAAAAATCTAAATGAAAGGAAACTAAACTAAAGAAGCATGCATGAATTAAAAGACAAGACAATATTAAAAGATACTAAGAAAAATTATTTTATTAACATGACTCACATTGCAAGTGGCATTCTTCTCCACCTTCAGTTTTTGCTTCAAGGCTTTTACTCCAAGTAGAGAGAATGCCACCAAGCAACGGCTGAATACAAATGGGGAGGAGTTCTATTTATAGGCATAAAAAAAGGTAACCGAGGACAATCCCCTGGTATGGGACTAATGAAACCTTCTCAGAATAGACATAAACTCATAACCCATGTCGTGGAGAAATCGGGTCCGATTCGGAGACAAAATGACCAATTGGTGGTCACCTTTTCCCAGATCCGACCCATTTTCGTTTATGTTCTTTAGTTCTACAATTCTTCACATAGGGTGCACTCGGTTCTGTTATTGGAGTATCAGCCCGAATCTAATTGCCAAAATACTCCTCACGATGGTGTGTAGTTTCTTGATTTTCACATTGGCCCTTCGGTTTTACATTCGGGTCCCTCTCTTGTGCATCTTAATCCATAAGTCTTGCAACTTAGTCCTTTTTCTTTCTTTTAAGTCGTTTTATGCGTCTTCTCCTCAATCATGTTTATTTCCTGAAAATCAAACATAAAACTCATTACGTAGCATTGTTTAGTGAAACATAATGGATATAAGTCACATATATATATGCATGATATGATGTCAATCACTCTCTGACATATGTCATGCTTCAAATGCGGAATCACATGCATTGATTCTTCCAAACTCCTCTTCGGTTAAACCACACATAAGTATATTTATGAGTTTAGCATTCATTTGTACCATGACTAATTCATCATCGGTCAAGAGTTCTAATTCTTTGTTTTGAATGTATGGTATTTGAAAGAACACCCATAATTTAACATTGTATGATTGAATGAAAATTATCATGTGTTTCTTCCAATATGCATAGTTGGTTCCATCAAACAATGATGGTCTACCAGTGTGGAATCCCTCGCATTGTTGGACCATTGCAGCAAATGTGAATTTGTTTATATGCAATCTACAGGGCTCTGATACCAAATGTAGGATCTAATGTGCCATAATATTAGTCTAAGGGGGGGGGGGATAGACTAATTAAGTTCTTTAAACAACTATTGCAAATTAAAAGCTAGAACAATAAAAGTGAAAAAGAGATATGCAAACCACAACACCGGATGTATAGAGGTTTGGATCCAACCACCAGATCCTAGTCCTCTCTTACGAATTGCTCTTCCTCGAGCAACTTTGTGTTCTCCACTAATCTGATCTCCGTTGCGGACCGAGATCACGCTTTTACACCACAAGCTTTGCGAACACCCTCGCCTAGCTTGGACCACCTTCTCACAATCTGAGAAGAGCTTCACTCTGGAAGCTAGTACAACTCTTGAAGAAAAAACTTCAGCAAACTAATCTTGGGCACTTGAAATGAATGATGCAATCAATGAGGTTGTTTCAAGTGAGTAGATGTGAGCACAAGGATGTTTAGAGCAAAATGAGAGTAGTAAGAATGTTGGAGTTTGGAGAAAGATTGGTGATATTAGATGTGTGTTATCACCTTTATTTATATGCTCTAAACTTAATGTAGCCGTTGAGATTAAATGGGTATAGAGTTGTGTAAGAATACACAAAAGAGAAAAGCACAGGTTACTGTTCAGGATAAAATTGGTCGACCGAAACGGTCTTAACGGTCAACCGGAGGCAGTCCAGAAATCATGTCCCGAAAGTGCCAGAAGCAAACGGTCGACCGAACAAAGGGCGGTCGAACCAACTGGGCTAGAACTTAAGTTAACTATCGAAAATATGGTAAGGTTCGGTCAACCGTTTGGAGAATTTGGTCAAGATGAAATTGTGCAAATGAGATAACGGTCGAACAGAGTGGTGAATTGGTTCTACCGAAAAAGTCCGGTAAGTTTAGGAGCTGGAGTGTTTCATGAACCGGTCGACCGGTTATAAGGACTTGGTTGGCCGATAGACCATATCTAAAGAGGGTTAGGTGGAGTATTTGTATACGACCGTTGGTATATACGACAAGTATAACAGTCATATTAAAGACAAAATCGGAAGAGCAAATGATCGAACAAAATAGAGTTTCGGTTGATCAGTTTCCACTCTAACCAAGACACGTGTCAAGATATGATAGGCGAGTGAAACATGTATCAGTCAAACTGGGTTAAGTTTAGTTGACAAAATGACACGGTCGAACGTGGAACATTATTTGGTCGACCGATTAAGTCTGTGAAAGCACATAATGGAATCTGTCAAACTGAGGGAAGGTCTGGTCGACCGTTTGGGAACGGAATACAAGTGTGTTGAATTTTGGTCGCCCCATAGGACATACCGGTTGACCGATATGACCCAAAAATCATGTTCTATGGAAATTTCTATGTTTCGTCGATGTTCTATTTAAGTCAATTTCATATGGACTTAATTGTAAGACTTCTATAGGTTCCCTATGGGTCATGCAACGCAATTCATCAATGATTTCAAGTGCCAAGTTAAATCATAGCCTAAGTACAAGAAATATAAACCCATCTACTCTTCATTCTTCATTTCTTGTCTTGACCCATACTTGGTTCCTGAAATGTCAGAAATACAATATATGCATGCGATGATATTAATGGATTACATGTGTTTATTGATATGTTAGTTAATCATCAAAATGGATTAGCGATTAATTAGTCAAAAAGTCAACAATTAGGTTGATTGAGAATAACGTATTAACAAAGATTAAAGTATTTATAGTTGTGTAAGCAATCTATTTCTGGATATTGAGTTACCATCCAGTTCAATATTTGGTTTGCAAGAACACCAACTTATTCGTTTGTTATGCTTTTTTCATATATTTTATGTTTGTATTGTTGGGTTTTCTTTTTACAACTCGATTTGGTTATATGCTCGTTATGTAGAGATAAATTGGTTATAATTCAATATTTGATTTGCAACAACACCAACTTGGCATGTAGTTTGCGATTTGATTGTAGAAAGTATAGAAGTAAGAAATATAGAATATTTTTGGTACCTAATTTGTTTGGTTTGTTTTATTTAAACCCAAGAATAACTTATGTTTTTTGGTTTAGTCTCTTTGAGAAATTGCAAAATGTCTACTTCACAAGATTCTAACGGTCTTGTGGACCATTTAGTGCTAGTATTACAGAAGAATCATAGGTCATCTTATATTCGATTCTCGAAAATATAAGTATTTTAATTAACAAATTTAAAGTTATGTGTATTGTTTTTTATTACACATTAAGTAATTTTTTCCTTTCAGAAGCAATTGTCAGATATTTGGTGTATCGAGCACGGTATTTAGTTCAACACATGGACTGTGCAAGATGATAGGGTATGAGATTTGCTAGAGATTGTTGGATTCGCTACAGTTTCTCGTTTGCCCCGATTGCAACTAGATTGGAATCTGATCTATGTTGTGGTTGAGGGGAGGAGGCCGGAGACTCACACCATCCACTTAGACATGGGGAGATGCCGATCACGCTACAAGACGTAACTATTCTTAGTGGTCTTCATATTGATAGTTTAACTGTGTGTGCAACCTTAGATCATGATTGGACTGAAGTTTGCATGAACATGTTGGGTGCTAGTGAGGAGGAGGCGATGATCGCAATGAAAAGGGGAAACATATTGATGCAAGTGTTGCAACAAAATTACACTGTCGTGGCGCCAGATGCAACAAATGAGCAAGTGTTGCAACACACAAGTGTCTTCATTTTGTTTCAGTCAGGATCTCGGATAGTAAGCGATTAGAGTGGAAACAACGTCCACCTTAGATATTTACTTTTGCTAGAGAATATCGTTCAATGTGGAAACTACAGTTGGGGAGCTGCATCATTGGTTGTTCTATACAACTATTTGGATCAGGCTTGTTTGAAAAATAAGAACAAGTAGTTGGGTTTCTTACATTATTACAGATTTGGTAATGGGAACATCTTGACGTCGGGAGGCCTTTGAAGGTTCTGGGTTTGCAACTTCCAGAACATCTTTTGCGTCCTTTAGGTTCACGTTGGAGGACTCCTAGATCGTGGATGAAGAATGTCAAGACGTCTCAGGTTGATTTTACAGAAATGAGTTGGACGTACAAGAAGAAAATTGAGTATCTTGGACCCTTTACGAAGAAATAGATATGATGGCGTGACCTGCTGCTTTTAGGGAAGGACATGAAATCTGGATGAATAAAACATGGATTGTTTGTTTTGAAGTAGCCGCTACGCACGTGCCGGACAGGGTCATGCGTCAGTTTGGCATGCGACAACATATTCCAGAATTAATGGAGATACACAAGATGAAGAAGACTCAAGGGAAGACTACAATAAACTTGTTACAAAAGAAGCAGTCATACATTCAAGCATAGTCACATCGACGAGAGTTTGTGCTGATCGAGACACCTTCATTGCCGGAAGACCCGATCAAATGCAAGTCCTGATCATTGGACTACGTTCAAGAGTATTCTAAGGTACCTTAACCAGACCAAAGATAAGTTTCTTGTTTATGAAGGACAAAGGGAGCTAGTAGTCGAGGGCTACTCGGATGTGAATTTCATGAGTGATCCAGACGATAGGAGGTCTCAATCAGGATATGTCTTTCTCCTGAAAGGTGGAGCCGTGAGTTGGCGTAGCTGGAAACAGACCGCTATCGGTTTGGAGAACACTTAGGACAAAATTTCGAGACGATTCAAGTGCAACCCGACTTCCGATGATTCAAAAGAGTTTGAAAGCTCTTTTTGGTATGATCAATTTATATATTTCAATACTAATTAGTATATAATGTATATTGACATACAATTAGGAAGTTTTGTACATAAAATTGTTGAAAAATATGAAAATGATCTTGCTTGCGTATATAAAAATTTAAAATTATATACATAAGCGTGAGACGAAATTCAACAATGGTATTAGAGCTTTTTAGCTTTTTATTCATATTTTAAATACTAAGGTTATTTGATAATGTTTAGTTTGCTAAATAGTATAATATAGTATATGTACAATTGTTGCATTTGTTCTCTTTTGTAGAAATAAGTGAGTTTATATGTTCCATCGAAATCATATGCATGTGAATGTATGATATGTATATCATTATTATTATTATTAATTTATCATAGGGGCTTATGTATATGTAAAAGTCATTTATATTATATGGTTGCATGAATGTAAATATATGCATATGAGAAGACTTTACATAGGACTTGCACTAGCCAATTTAATTTTGATAAAATTCAAATTGTGAGATGCATGTTTAAATATTGTGCAATATTTACATCCATGGTGCAAGAAGAAGAAGCAAAGGTCAAGGACACAGGAACATATAAACTCCATGTGTGAATGGATTTATTTTATGTTTATGTGCTTGGCTTGTATGTGATTGAATTGTTGAATATTTAGAATAGGTATGATTGAATGCATACATCATCAACATAACCCCAATGCCTCAGAAGAGGCTCTCGCCTAAGCTAGGTAGGGGGGGGGGGGGGGGGGTTGGATGTACGCAACCCTACCACTGTAAAACAGTGAGGTTGTTTCCAATTGACCAAAATGATGCAAATGCAACTGACCATCTACGATCCCACAATAAAGGAAATACAAATCGTTTAAATAGCACTTTGATATAGTCCATGATACTCCAAACATCAAAAAACAACTTAATCTTTGACATAGTAGAAATGGACATAAATGAATGCATACATGACTATCTAAATTTAAGTGTCACATGTAAATTGTTTAACGGTCCAAACTAAAAATTAAGAAGACATTTCTTTCTTATTTCATCAACTAGAAGCCTTCGATCGAGGAATGTTCTACTCGCCCTTTGTGGGAGATAATTTCCTCAATCTTTGGAAATAGTGGGAGATATTAGGATATACATTGTTATGCCATAAATAAATACATCAAGCGAGTTTCACCCTTTGTGGACACCGAGTGTTTTTTGTTTGTGGATACAATGGACAATCGTATCTCGTATCAAATGAAATAAGTTTTCTTAACAAAACTAAGTGCCCTCGCTCGGTTTTGAGAAAAATAGTTTTTCTTAGAATGATTGATCATATTCTCTCTTAATTAAAATGATAAGAATAATAAGAGTTTGATAAATTCAAAACTCTGCAAAATCTCAAAATGATTATTCATGTGTTCGTTTTAATTACCGCAAGTGCACGACGTCGGTGAAGACGTGACAAATACTAGTCGATCCATAGGGAGGTGTGTCGACTCTTGTTCTTCCGAAGGAAAGTGGAAAAAGATGAGAGAAGAGTTGTGATTACACTAGTTAAACTACACTAAAGTAGCAAGCATCAAACAAGGAAAACGAAAGCGAGGGAAATCAAAAGCAAGATAAAATTCTGGAAAAGAAACCCCTAAGGGGTGGAGTGTGTGCACATATGAAGTGAAATAAGTGATGAATGACACATCTAAGCATTTATGTGTGTGTCATGTGTGTGTCTTCATGCATAGGAAGTGTCTAAAGATGTGGCAAAACCTATCAATCCATTCATACAACGTATCGGCAATTACTACTTGATTAGCATAAGACTAGGTTCAACATGAGAGGTATCTAAATGTTATGTCAAGACTCATCAAAACCAGGAACTCATGTGATGAACAAAGCTATGCATGAGAAGTGTCTAAATGTTATGACAAAACCCATCAAAGCAAAGTTTCTTCAATCAATCAAGCAAGCAAACACAAATACAAATACATAACTAACATGTAGCATATTTAACATGAAATTTTAGTCAATAAACATGAGGAAACTAAGCATGGGAAGTGTCTAAATCTTATAAAAACCATCAAAAATCCCCCAACATGTAGATGATTAAAATACCCCCAATGAACATACAAACATGCAAGTCAACACAATCAAAAATTCATCAAACATTCACAACATATATGTACATTATCTCCACCCCAAAGGGGGATGAAACTACTCACTTCTCACTAAGAAAAGAAAAGAAAACGAAATTAAACTAAGCATGCACGCAAGAATTAAAAGATAAGACAACATTAAAACAAACTAAGAAAATATATTTTATTTACATGACTCACATTACAAGTAGCATTCTTCTCCACTTGAGTGTTGCTCCAAGGCTTACTCTAAGTAGAGAGAATGACACCAAGCAATGAGGTAAATACAAAGGACAAGGAAGAGTTCTATTTATAGTCATAGAAAAAGGCAATTGGGGACAATTCCCCGGTATGAGACTAAACACATATTATAAATGGACATAAAACAACATAATCCACGATCCAACTTAACCATGAATGGTTTGGATCAATTTGGACCGCCAATTGGTGGTCTGGGATAGCCAATTTGCAATCTGGAATGGTGGATCGCGTCTGGATTTTGGCGGCTCGTTTCTGGCTTGATTTCTTGATGTTTGATGAATCCGATTTGGTTGTTGATGTTTGGGCCCGGATCTAATTTCCAAAATACTCCTCATGATGGTGTGGAGATTCTTGATTTGCTCATTGATCCTTTTGTTTTACATCTGGGTCCTTCTCTCTTGCATCTCAGTCCATAAGTCTTGCAATTCAGTCATTTTCCTTGTTTTTGAGTCCTTTTTGAGTCTTTTCTTCCCAAACCTGTTTATTCCTGAAACTTACACATAAAACTTGTTACATAGCATTTCTTAGGCTAAAAATAAATGATATAAGACACAAATATATGCATGATATGATGTCAATCAATTATGATTAGAATTTTTTTCTTACCATGAGTTTATGACATATTCGATAGCCTTTAGCTACTCTATGTCATAAATTATAGGATCTTGAATCACTGAATTATGGACATATTTATTTATTTGCAGTACACGTTTTTTATAAACATAAAATTGACATGAAAACCATTATAAATTATTTTATAGAAATGTCAAACATTCAACCATTCTTTCGATCTATGATTGAAAAACATCCATTGGAAAATGATAACTCCAACTTCAATAGCTGGCAGCTCAAGCTCAACATCCTGTTGAAATTTGAAAAACGATCTCACTTTTTGGATGGTGAAATCCCAAAATTAAGTGAGAAGGGAACGGATGTTGAGAAGGAGAGTGTAACCAAGTGGGAAGGCCAAGAGAACCAAGTTCACGGTCTAATGCTTGCCTCCATGGGTGACTCTCTTCAAGCGCAATACTTGGATTGAAAACCCAAGAAGACCATGGAAACTCTAACAAAGAAGTTTATGGATTCTGAAAGGAAAGAGCGCTATAAGACCACCATAGTACTCACAAGGTGCCACATGGCTGAGGGAACATCTGTGTCCACGTATTTTCTCACAATGCAAGGATACCTTGAGAAGTTAGAAAAACTCTCTTCCCCGATGCCCAATGACATTGCGAAAGATTTGATTCTTGACCCTCTAACCCCATCGTATAAGGACTTCATCATGTATTACCATGTACATGAGAATGGGTGACTCTTGAGGAACTTCATAACACTCTTAAAATGGTTGAAGTTGATATGGGCAAAGGAATGGACAGAATGTCCTAGCTGTCTATGGTGGAAGCAAAATGATCGCCAAATGTAAAGGAAAAGTCAAGAACAAATTAGACAAAAAAGGTGCTGAAGGGAAGTGGAGTAGGAGGAGCTCATCCGAGAACCTTAAAGTGGAATTTTTCGAACTCTTCGACTCCTAATACTGAATTTTTTCACTGCGGTGGAAATGGACACATTCGCCTGAATTGCCCCATGTACAAGGAGGACCTTGACAATGGAGTAATTGAGTGCAATCGTCCCAAAAAGGCTAAATGTATATTTGTTATTAAGATAAATTTAGTCACCTCTATTCATGATTAGGTACTCGATACCGAATCTTGTGATCACATAATTTCTAATGTGCAACTACTAAATGAAATAAAGGAACTGCAAAAGGCAAGATGATTCTAAAGGTCGGAAATGGTGCAAGTGTCGCTGTGATTACACAAGGCTCCGTGGATCTTCAAATATCTAGTAGTTTAATTTAAGTTTAAAGAATGTCTATTATGTACCTTTGATTAGCTAGAATATTACATATGTATCATGTTTAGATATGGATGACTTTATAATAAGTATTTCAAAAAAATTCATGTCTTTATTGAAGAATATAATTTTCTATGCAAATGCTTTCATAAGAAATGGACTATATTTGCTTGAATTGAATAATAAACAAATCTTAAACGTTAATAACAAAAGACTTAAGACAACTCACGTGAATGACACAATCTTATGGCACTATCGCCTTGGTCACATGAATGAAAAACACATCAAGAAATTGCTGGAAACTAACCTTCTTGGACCTATTGATTTTAAATCATTAGAGACATGCGAACATTGCCTTATGGGCAAAATGACCAAGAGGCCTTTCAAGAAGAAAGGTCCCAGAGCAAGGGACTTGCTGGATTTGTGATTGATTCAGTTATAATAACCACAAGTGCACGATGTCGGTGAAGACGTGACAAATACGGGTCGAACCTCAAGGAGTTGTGAGCATTGTTGTGACTACCATACTCGAGTGGGAAATGAGAGGAGAATGAGGGTACCTAATCTAGACGACAAATGTGACACGAAACAATAATGACTAATAAAAATGAATCCCGCAGGAGGTGGAGAATTAATGCAAAAGTGTAGATGTGTATTCGTGTGAATGTGTAACATTTAGTGGTCCTACTGTGCATAACATGGAAATCTTATAATGTCACAATCCTAAGTGTGATTTTACATGGATTAAGATTTATCACCATCATTAAGACATACAAAACACTAGTCAAGATGAGGACAAAGACAACCACATGATTACATGTTTAATGACATAAAGAACATAAAATCCATAATGACCAAACCCAACTATGTCTCCAATTGAATTAAGATGTAACATTATCATTAAAACATACAAGACATTAATTAAGATGAGGCCAACAAGAGCACATGCTCCCACATGCTATCCTTATCTCTTTACCACTCCAATCTTATTCTCACCTCATCATTCTCATAAAGTGCTCCCACTAGCCAAAGCATGTGCTAAGCATCAATTATCACATCAAAGGCAAGAGTGAGGAACCCAACAAAATGCTATAGAATTCATGTGACGCTCCAAGATTTGGATTAAACACACACACTAATACAACACATCAACACTTCACATCACCATCCACCTCCAATGGGGGTGGACTACTCTCTACTTATCTCCATAACCAAGGAAACAACAAAAGCAAAACAACCCATAAGCAAATAAAGAAAACTAAAGTTAACCACAACAAGTGAACAAAATTTGCATCAAATGAAAGATAACAACAGGAAGAACATAAAAACTTGATTAAGAAAATGAAGATTACAAAGTTGCTCCTCTTCTCCTCCACTGCACTACTAATTAATAAACAAGAAATAAAACCAACTCTACTAGACAACAAAGGAAACTAAACGAAGGAGGAGAGGAAGGAAGAAGAATAAAGGAGGCATTACAAGTCTATTTATAGAAGATTGGAGGGTTTGGATGGATGTAGGTGCAATCGAATGGTTGTAACTCAGATCTGGATGTTCCATTTTCTATGACTCGAGAACCCAACCCACCAGAGAAATTTAGGGTCGAACCAACCAACCAGATCTGCCAGTGGTGGATCATTTGGGTCAGAGCGACCTCTAATTTTACCAGTAGCTTTAGTGTACCATTTTAACACATGGGGTGCACTCGGATTCATTTGTTCAAACCCGTTTGATTTTAATTGTTAAATTACTCCTCAGGTTCAAGAGTTTCTGGACTTTTGTAACCAACAAATTTTTCTTTACACTTAGGTCCCTCTGGGTTTTCCCTTGGATCATTCCTGAGCTACAATCTGGTCATTGGGCATTACAAACAGGTCCAAAACCTTACAAATCAGTTCATTCTTTTTGCGTTTAGGTCATTTTCTCTTCCTTTCTCTTCTTTATTGCGTAAACCCTCAAACACATCAAATAAACACTTGAGTAGCACAACTATGGGGTAAAATAAAGGATATATAGCATGAATGCAATGTATGATATGTAACTAATCAATTTGATACATTCTGATGTATGTGGTCCAATGAGTACATGTGCAAGAGATGGTTATAGGTACTTCATTACGTTTACGAATGATTAAAACCATTACGGTTATATTTATCTGATGAGGAGCAAAAGTTAATCCTTTGACAAGTTCAAAAATTCAAGAATGAAGTAGAGAACCAACTCAATAAGAAGATCAAATCTTTACGAACCGATCGTGGATGTGAGTACTTGAGTGCCAAATTCGACTCGTTCCTAAAGGAGTGTGGTATTATACCACAACTCACTCCACTATGTACACCTCAGTGGAATGGTGTGTTTGAATAGAGAAATAGGATGTTGCTCTACATGGTTCGATCAATGATGAGTAAAGCTGAGTTGCCACTTTATTTTTGGAGTTATGCACTACAAGTTGCGGCTTACACACTAAATAATGTTCCATCCAAATCCTTAGAGTACACGTCGTAGGAGCTTTGGAGTGGTAAAATACCCAATCTCAAGTTTCTCAAGATTTAGGGTTGTGAGGCCTACATCAAAAGATTGATGTCGAGCAAACTTCAACCAAAAGTTGATCAATACTGTTTATAGGTTATCCTCGTGAGACAAGAGGATACTACTTTTGGCATAAAACCTCCAATCGAGTGATTGTCGAGAGGGATGTTGTATTCTTAGAGAAAGAATTTCTCGAAAGAATAAGTGGTGACAGTGGAGTTGTACTTGAGGAAACTCAATATACTCTACAAGATCATGATGTGAATAATAACATTCAAGATCATGAAGGCCCAGCCAAGGTTCCATTAGTGAGTGAGAGTATGAGTAAGCAACCCTTGCAAGCAATTGTGGGTGAAACACAATAATCCCCACATAGTGTTCGTTCAGAATTGAACATGAACAAATTTTGCAAGAAATTGTGGAAGAAGATCTGGAAGTTCGAAACGCACACATAGAACCAATAGAACTTAGAAGGTCAACGAGAGAGAGAAAGAAGCCTGATATGTATTTGGGACTTGACGAGATCATGATACTCGATATTGATGATCCCTCGATCTTTCATGAAGCAATGGAAAGGAAAGATTCCAAACTATGGTTTATTGCCTGGAATTCAAAATACAATCCATCTATGACAATTAAGTATGGGTCTTGGTTGACCTTCCTCAAGGAAAGAAAGTCCAAAATAAATGGGGTTTTAAGAGGAAGATGGACGTGGATGGGAACTTGACAACCTACAAGGCAAGACTTGTAGCGAAAGATTTTTCACTGGAATTGACTATGAAGACACTTTTTCACCGGTCGTTATGTTCAAATCTATTCGGATTATGCTCGTTGTTGCCATTTTTCATGATTATGAAATATGGCAAATGAATGTCAAATGGTGTTCCTTAACGGGAACTTGGTGAAGGTTGTGTACAAGGTGCAACCTCAAGGTTTTGAAGATCCAAACAATAGTGAGAAAGTATGCAAGCTTAAATGATCCATTTATGGATTGAAGCAAGCATAGAGAAGTTGGAACAAACGCTTCGATTAAGAAGTCAAAAAGATTAACTTCGTCCAATGCAAGGAAGAACATTGTATATACAAGAAGGTCAATGAGAGTCACGTAGTGTTTCTGATCTTGTATGTCGATGACATACTCCTCATGGGAAATCATATCCCTTTGCTAGAGAAAACGAGAAGTTCAATGAAATCTGCATTTTCAATGAAAGATATAGGTGAGGATAAATACATCTTGGGGATCAAGATATATAGAGATAGACCTCATATACTCATTGGCCTAAGTCAACGTACATACATTGACAAGGTCTTGGAAAGGTTCAATATGAACAATTCCAAAAGGGCAATGTGCCAATGAGTATGGGTTTGCAACTCAAGAAGTCTCAACGTGCAATATCACATAAGGACTTGGAGTACATGAAGGTCTTTCCTTATGCTTCTGCAATAGGTGAAAGGAATGTGTTCTAAAAGTTTTACTTTTATATGTCAATTATTATGAATTGAATGTGCAAGCATTTTGTTCCTTGATTATGGTATTCGTCTTTTGGAAGTGTTAAGGAAGAGGTGCTTAGTCCTTAACCGTAGAGCTCTAAAAGATAATAGTTTACATAAATCAAAAGTTATTCACAATCATGGTAATTAACATGGAACATTAATTACCGAGATAAGATTGTCGTGTTGGTCATCGATTGTTGTAGCTCTACAAATGATTGATGATACGAGTATATAAAGGAGGAAAAGATTACTTTTATATATTGAATAGTCCTAACAAGTAAAATATTATGGAATTGTGTTTCGTGTCATTAATATTTTTACTGTGTCTTGGATCCTAAGATATGAGACTTATATCTTTTCACTCAAGAAATGCTTAATTTGATTGATGTCAAAAGCTATCAATGAGTGTAGTGATAAAGGCAATAGCTGGTTGAGCATGACTTGTGCTGGAAAAGATAGCTAGTCAAACGATTATCATTGCCCCACTTAATTGAGTGATGATATTTGTGCGCTCCTTGATAAATTAAAATTATAATGTGCACAATGTAACTTGAGTTAAGTTACATAGTTATAATTAGCTTAAAGAGATCATGAAATGAATATAATACAAAGATGACACATTTGTACTTTGTATATATTTTTAATATCATGAGGCAAGGGACGGACACAAGTGGTGCACTTACATCACTAAATGGATCGTGTTTTTGTTTGGGTGGAACAAAGACATCTATGCTAATTGGGTAACTATAATGTGTAGCTAGATACCGCGTATAGTTTGAGATAGTAAGTGTTTAATATCACTGCCAAATTGGCTTAGATCCTCCTATAGGTCACACCACAAAACTGGGAAACAAGAGGTTTAGTTTTAAGTTCATATGATGTGTCAAGTTTCATGTGAAAATAGGACACATGTGGTGAATGTATAAAATCAATATGTCATGAGAATTGACATAATTAGAGTCATAATAAATTCATATGAGGTGTATATATTATGGGGTGTAATAATTTAATATTACATAGGATAATATATTACATAATATGTGAATTTGCTAAAAAAACCAAAAGATCAAATTTTGTTGGAAATAAATCCAAAATTTGACAGAGGCAAAATCGGGGTCAGACACGGTGAACCGTTCATGGTTCAATCGACCGAGGTATCTTCGAATCGGTTAACCGAATAGGGAACAGGTAAGCACAATTGGTTGACCGAAATTGTCTAGAGTGCCTGGACAATCGGGTTCGGTTAACCGAGTGTGTACGGTCAACCGAGAAGTAGTATTTTCGGTAGACCGAAGGTGACACGGTCATCCGATAACTATGTCTCAGGAGCGATTCTGGTGGGTCAACGGTCGACCGAGTAAAAGACGTAGTTCGTCCGAATTCTTCCAAGGAATTTTTCTCATACGGATTCGGTCGACCGTCTAGCTCACGATGCACCGAACACGTGTTATAACCGAACGGCTTGGTTGACCGAGTTATACTCGGTCCACCGAACAAGAATGATTCTGCTTGAATTATTAAGAGATTAGTTAATTAATGGGTGGATTAATTCCAGATTTAATTAAAACATTTTTTGTGGGTGCTCATTTGGAAATTAGAGATTAATTTTAGGAGAGAATAAGCAAGAGATCATGGCTAAAGAATAGCTCGATAAGGATGTTTTGGGAGACTATAAAAGGACCCCTACTCCTACTTGTTTAATACTAATGCCAAAATTCTTTCTCTAATTAATCTCTCCCTAATTACTACAAAAATCTCTTAGTAAATTTAAGTTTTATAGATAAGAATCTCAGGAGCGTAAAGAAGGGTTATTAGCTAGATTCTAAACCTTGTTAGAGATTGATTGGCTAGCTCATTTCTCTCTAATCTTGTTTAGAGTTTGGTGAACACTCGGAGGCAAATCTTTGGACGATTCAACGGGTAATGTGACTCCGAATCTTCAAAAAAGGTTTTAGAGAACCTTTAGGTATGATTCTACCTTTGTTATTTATTTTAATAAATGTAGGGTTGCATGTTATTAGAATAGACACAAAACAATGTACATAAACAATGTTGAAAATATAAAATTCGATCTTGTATGTTGTATTAAAAAAAATTAAAATATATACATACATAGGGACACAAAATCCTACAATAGGGTAAATCATATACGCGATGACTTGAACAAGAGCCGGCGTCTCGTATTCTCTAAGTGTGACGAGTTGTCACCAATCCAACGTAGGTCTTGATCATTGGACTACGGTCAAGAATATGCGGAGGTTCCTTAACCAGACCAAAGATAAGTTTATTGTTTGTGGAGGACAAAGGGATGTAGTAGCCGAGGGCTACTCAGATGCGAGTTTCATGAGTGATCCAGACGATAGGAGGTCTCAATCAGGAAATGTATTTCTCCTGAACGGTGGAGCTGTGAGTTGGCATAGCTGGAAACAGACCGCTACGACAGACTCAACCACCCCTTCAGAAGTGATGGTTGTCGATGAAGAGATCTAGGAAAGAGTGTGGATTAAGAAGTTTCTTAAAGAGGTTGGAGTAGTTCTCTCGAGTGAGGGACCCATAGAGCTATTTTGCGATAATAACACATATATCTTGCAAATCAAGGATCCTAGATCCCATCACAAGGTGAAGTAATTGGACCTCAAGTACTATGTCACCCGTGATTTCATCGACGAAGGCAAAATAAATTGATTATGGGTGGACACAAACAACAACACAACTGATCCATTCACCAAACCCATATCTCAAGCGAAAGGCAAAATGCATTTCAAGTCCATGGGTTTGAAGAACCATGTAGAGTGGCTTGATGAGTAAGATAAGAGGATTACCCTAGTTATGTCAATTTTATACAATGTGAATGTATGTGAAAGAAGACTTTGATAACAAGTGGGATACTGAAAGGAATGTGTGTTCTAAAAGTATTCTTTTATATGTCTTCTATTATGAATTGAATGTATATACATTTTGTTCATTGATTAATGTATTCATCTTTTGGAAGTGTTAAGGAAGATGTTCTTGGTCTTTAACCGTAGAGCTCTAAAAGATAATGATTTACATAAATAAAAAATAATTCACAATCATGGTGATTACCATGGAACATTTATTACCGAGATAAGATTGTCATGTTGGCTAAAGGATATTGTGGCTCTACAAATATTTTGACAACATGAGTATATAAAATCGAGAATATTTGCTTTCGTATATTGAATAGACCTAATAAATGAAACAATATGGAATGTTTTTTGTGTAATTAATATTTTCATTGTCTTTGAATCCTAAGATATGAGACATATGTCTTTTTCACATGCGAAGTATATAATTTGATTATTATCAAAAGCTATCATCACGTATAGTGATAAAGATATTGATTGGTTATATACAACTTGTGTGGGACAAACATATGTCAAAAGATTATTATTGCCTATCTTGACTTGAGTGATGATATTATGGAGCCCCTTGATAACACAAAATTATAATGTGCACAATGTAACTTATGTATAGTTACATATTTATAATTAGCTTAAGAGATCAAGAAAATGATATCTAATACAAAGATGACACATTCCTACTTTGTATAATATTATTAATATCATGAGGCAAGGGATAGACACAAGCGATATTATTTCATATCACTAAGTAGATCGTGTTTAGTTCGAGTGAATAAAATATCTTTGATATTTGGGTAATTATAATGTGTAGCTACATACCGCTTATAGTTTATGATATGAAGTGTTTTATCTCATTGCCAATATAACTTAGATCCTTCTGTAAGTCAGACCGCAAAACTGGAAAACAAGAAATATATAATTTTGTGTGTTATGTTATGTATTAAATTTCATATGATATGGAATGAAATACATATGGTAAAATAACAAAATTAATATGTTGTGATAATGACATTGTTAGAATAACAAATAAATTCATCTGAGATGTATATATTATGGGGTATAATGTTTTGACATTATATATGATAATATATTACATAATATAATGTGATCCGTGTGCAACATTATAACATATGAATTTTCTATAACCCCAATGGTCAAAATTTGTTGGATATTGATCCAAAATTTGATAAAGGTAAAAAACTGAAAAA
Organism: Triglochin maritima; assembly: GCA_963682175.1. Classification (NCBI taxonomy): domain Eukaryota; kingdom Viridiplantae; phylum Streptophyta; class Magnoliopsida; order Alismatales; family Juncaginaceae; genus Triglochin; species Triglochin maritima. The sequence continues at coordinate 37,407,755 of OY821775.1, forward strand.
CGATCGAACATTTTTCGGGAACCGATAAATCAAATTTAACAGTAACTTTTTACGTTCGGAAACGGTCGACCTGCTGGACCCGCAGTTTGACCGAAATTATCAGGAGTGTTCTTGGTAAGGGAACTGTCGACCAACGTGAAACATAGTTCAATCAAAATTATCAAGGACTTTTTGGAGTAACTTCTCGGTCGACCGAATGGGAGTTTTGGTCGACCGTTTTCCCACGGTTTTGGCTGTAAGAGAATTTTTCTAATCATTGGCCTGATTTGATCCAACTTGGTCAATTGAGGTTATGGGATGATGATGTGTCAAAATATGATTGGTAATCAAGGGATCATGTGTAAGTGGTTTACACATGATGTGGGTTTGAATATGCCCTATAAATAGGTCTCTCTTCCCTTCTTTTGTATGAATGAATGCAAAAATTCTCTCCTCCATATTTTCTCCATCTCACTCATCTGAAAATTCTCTAGTTTAATAGAAATGCTAGAGATTAAATTCTTTGGAGCATTAAAGGGGTTGTTCGCTAGATTCTATCCTTGCATTAGAGATTGATTGGCTAGCTTTGATCTCTCTAATCTTGTTTAGAGTTTGGTTAACACTTGGAGGAAATTCCCAGGCGATTCGAGTGCAACCCGACCTCCGACGATTCAAAAGAGTTTCACAACTCTTTTAGGTATGATCAACTTGTGTATTTCAATACTAATTAGTATATAATATATATTGAAATACAATTAGGAAGTTTTCTGCATAAAATTGTTGAAAAATATGAAAATGATCTTGCTTGCATATATAATTTTTTTAAAATTATACACATAAGCTTAGGACAAAATCCAACACTTTCAGGGTGATTTTTCATCATTTCAAGTCGGTGAAGTCGAAATAGGTGATGACGGTGGGATTGCTGAAGACGATGTCTGTGGGAACACTCAGGTTGACCGTCGTCCGCCTTCGAAGGTCCCAAATACCAACTAAAGTATTTTCTCCACCTTAGTTGTAATTTTTTTTAATTTTAAGAATACTTTGTTTTTTCATTTTAAATGTTGACTAATTTGATGTTAAAGACGTGTTTGTTGCATGAAATGTGTGTTGTTGTATGATTGTTGTTGTATGAGATGGGATGATTTATTTCCACAAGCGTAGAAGACTTGGGTTGAAATCCAAGAGAATGGGAGGAAAAATGGGTCCAATTGGGTTTGTCTTGTTGAAAAATGGCACCACCAGTGTCGTTTTAAATTGAACAAAAATGGCAGTGGTAGTGCCGTTTTAGCAGAAGCCAGTGGAAAGAAAATAGTAATTTGATAGAACTTACAATTGCAGCAAGTGTTTCAAATATTTCCTCGATTTGTCGGACGCTAAAGGATCAAACCAATATCCAGTATTTGAATCGGGACGAATAACAGCTAACATGCAATGATCACTAGACAACATTCATTTAAAAAAACATAAGTAATTGATTTTATTACTACATGAATTATATCAAATAAGTAAAAACATACCTCTCCCAATACAGTGCAAGATAATAAATCTTGTCCCCTTCAGCCATCACATTCGCAATATTTTGCGGTCGGGTGTCATCACTTTTTCGTCCGGGGTGATTGAGCAATGTTGGACACAAATATCCAAAGCTCTTTCCATTAGGCATTTGGTGAAGAGACCAATATATAACAATCAATAAACATGATTTAAATGTCAAACTTAAAAACATAAACAATATCGAGAAAAATAACGTATATAAGAATGACTTGCTTTAAATGAACTTGAATGATTGATATACATAATTTTTCCATCTTCAAAAATTGCAGGACATCACTAAAGATGACATACATTTTCTGTTCTAAGCCTTCTTCCAACGTGTAGCCTACGATTTCTTTATCCATAGAACTCCCCACAGCATATTCCTCGGGTTTATATTTTACGATATTATATAACATTAAATAGTTCTTAGGCAACACATTTTCATCAAACCCGGTAGAATTTTTGGATCCATTGGATCATGGAGGTTCAACCTTTAACATTAAAATATACATTGTTAGAACATTTCTACTTAAACAATATGTATGACGATTAAAATATTGTATATTAATACTAAATAATTACCTTCTTTTTCTTTTTTGGTTTTACAAAAGAAGGTGGCCATTCCAATATGTGTTCTTCAGCATCCCCAATAGTATAAACTTCAGATTCCGGTATTGGCAAAAACGCATCACATTCGACCGGAACATCTAAAGTCACTACTACATTATTTGATCCGATTTGTGCCATGTTGTGCATCTTCAACGTATATACCTTTCCATAAGCTACAAGTCGCAAATCGGAATCATTTAAAAAAAGTCCACATTCGGGGCCATCCTGTAAATATATTTAAGTTAGAATTAACTATCAACAACTAACAATATATACAAACGTAATTAATTTTTTACCTCGATTGTTTCTTTTTTCCCAGTTGATGGTATTGATGTTTCTTCAATTACTGTTCGTACTGGATGGGTTGGCTTGACGAATACCTCTTCAGGATTAACACTTGATGTGCTCTGGGGCGTTGGCATGTTAAAAGGCATGTTGTTCATAGCATAGAGGTTTCTCACCATATTCTCCAAATGTCCCATCCTTTGCCTTAATTCATGTTTTTCCTGAGTTAGCCCCCAATCTGAAGAGGTAGATGATGACCCAAAGTACTGATGAATTCCAATTCGACTACCCACACCTCGAACTCATCCCGGATGCTCCCCTTTATCCAAAGCCGTGTATAATATATCATTTCTACCATCTGAGATAAATTCTCTTGATGAGGCTTGTAGTGAAAGGACGTCGTATATGAAATTATGTTATGAATATTATACGGATTAATATAGAAATATTACATTTAAATTTAATACTTACAATCTCGTTTGCAACATTTTAGACTCGTCGGTCATGTAACTTTCGTTGGGTCTAATACGTGCTCTTTTCCACTTTTCTTGCTTTGGTGGTGGCGACGGTGGAGGCAAATTACTTGTTTGCTCTTTACTTAGACTGGACTGCAAAGCATCTTCTTTTTGCTTTGTTCTTTTTTCAACCATCATTTCCTCCTCAACTTTACGATAGATTAATAAACTTATTTCTGGATTGTCACACTTTGTTAACCTCTCATAGAGCCTATAACAATAAAATAAAAGTTAATTATGTCAAAACATATTTTGAAAATCTAACTCAATTGGTAATAAACTATTAAAATCTTACCAAAAATTCAAGAGATCGTCTTGATTTGAGGAAATACGACCAAGTTCTTGGAGTAATAAAGTTGTAAATCAATCAAGGATTTTCATCCTTGTACTCCCCAAATATAAAGTTGGGTGTCAACTTTGTTTTAAAATCTTTCCACTGATTGCTCACAAACGAAATCCATTTCTTTTTCAACATTTTTGTGGGCTCAAAACAAAAATTTCGCCTACATTAAACAACAATATATAGATAAAAAACATACAAGACAAAAATCACTAACAATGTAGGAAGTAAATTCTTACCATTACATCTTGCAAAATTTGGTCTTTTAGTGAAGCATCGACCGCAGACCATTTTTTGATGCAAATGTCGACTTTCGTTCTTGCAAGAGTACCCAAATAACTTTTCCAGTATAACTAGTTTGGTCTGATTGGCTCCGACAATTCATCAAACTGGAGAGGCAATGGACCTTCTTTCTTAACTAGTAACTGAAACTGCACCATCAAAGTAGCTCCACGTTTTTGAGATGTAATTAAATCCTCATCGTCACTTTCAACTTCAACGTCGACGTCAGTGTCCGGCTTTTGCCGATCGGCCTTCTTCTTCATACCCATTGATTACATCATATCATGCATATATTTGTGTCTTATATCCTTTATTTTTCGCCTATGCAATGCTATGTAACGAGTTTTATGTTTAAGTTTCAGAAATAAACAAGTTTGAAGAGAAGAGGCATAAAAGGACCTAAAAGCAAGAAAAAAGGACTGAGTTGTGAGACTTGAGGACTAAGATGCAAGGGAGAAGGACCTGAATAAAAGCCCAAAGTACCAATGAGCAAATGAAGAAACTCCATACCATCATGAGAAGTATTTTGGCAATACGGGTCCGGCCTAAACTCAAAAACCTGACTTGGGTGCATCAAACATGAAGACAAAAACACTGAAAAGCCCAACCAAAATCCAGAGCGTATATGGACTCTATAGACCGCCAATTGACAGTCTGGGACCGCTGATTGGTGGTCGGGTCGTCTCTGGATCTGACATGCTTCGGGCAGATCATGTATTATGGGTGTTTATGTCTATTTTTGGTGTTTATTAGTCCCACATCGAGAGATTGTCCCTGATTACCTTTTTCTATGACTCTTCACCTTCCATTGTAATCACCCATTGCTTGGTGGCATTCTCGGTACTTGGAGTGAGCCTTAGAGCAAAAACTCAAGGTGGAGAAGAATGCTACTAGTAATGTGAGTCATTTAATAAAATAATTTCTCATTGTTTTGTTCTCATGTTGTCTCTTTTTTATGCATGCTTAGCTTAGTCTTATTTCTTTGATCTTAGGCTAAGTTAGTTAGAATGTCTAATTTCTTCTGTAGTTTAATTGCTAGAATAATGTGTAGTGAGTAGATCCATCCCCTTTGGGGGTGGAGATGATGTTCACATATATTGTGAAGTTTGAATGTTTGAATTTTGGATTGTATTCACTTGCATGCTTTGTATGTTCATTGGGGGTATTTTAATCATGTACATGTTGGGGGAATTTTGATGGTTTTTTCCATAAGATTTAGACACTTCCCATGCTTAGTTTTCTAATGTTTATTGACTGAAATTTCCTGTTGAATATGCTACATGTTAGTTATGTGTTTGTATTTGTGTTTGCTTACTTGATTGATTGAAGAAACTTTGTTTTGATGGGTTTTACCATAACATTTATACACCTCCCATGCTTACTTTGTTCTTCACATGAGTTTATGGTTTTTAATGAGTCTTGCCATATCTTTAGACACTTCTCATGCTGAGCCTAATCTTATGATAATGAAGTAGTAATTGCAGATACATTGTGTGAATGGATGGATAGGTTTTGCCACATCTTTAGACACTTCCTATGCATGAGACACACACATACATACTTACATGCATCATTCATCACTTATTTCACTTCATATGTGCAGACACCCCACCCCTTAGGGGTTTCTCTTTCTAATTTCCAATCTTTCGTGCTTTCTTTCGCAATTCGTACTTATTAGTTTAGTGTAGTTTAGCTTTAGAGTAATCACATCTTTTCTCCCTTTATTCGCCATCTGATTTCGGTCACACCAGAGGCTGCTCACCTCCCTGCGGACAACCCGTAAATTATGAAATAATATACAAATAACATAACATATTAACATGCATGCAACTTTACTTTCTTTTCTTGCTCATAGGATCCTCGATCCATATTCCTTCATTATGATCATCTCAGATAAGTAAGTTGTCAACATTTCTATCATCCTCGAGCGAATTAAGTTCAGGTACTTCTGCAAATGGGGGAATTTCTCCAATCTCTCTAACATCCTCTTGATAAACGATTTGTTGTTTTCCTTCTAAAACTACCGACCATTCATTTAAACACGGGTCTGTTACATAGAAAATCGGTTTTCCTTGAGATGCCAAAATGAAAGGATCTTCTTTAAAACCTTCTTTTCTAAGTTCACCAAAGTAACCCCAACTCATCGACTTGAAGACTATTTTATTGTCCACCCACTTGCATTTAAATACCGCAACATTAAATTTAGTAAAGTTCAGCTCCCATATTTTTTCAATCTGACCATAATAAGACATATTGACATATATGGGATTTCTATCTTTCAAACTATAGATATGCAACAATTCAGCTACCAAAGTGACCCCACTATTCCGCATTGTGCTTTTCTCCTCCTCCAATTTGGAATAAAAAGAAAAGTTCATACTAATACTCATCACTCAACCGACTTGAATAAATCCAATTTCGATCCATTGTTATCTATACAACAATAGAAACAATCGTAATACAAAATGTGTAGGATCGTGAGGGTCTACAATTCTAATCACTTTTTTCCCTAATTACCTACTTGTTTAATCGATCAAAGATATGCAGCGGAATTTAAAACTAAACAAGCAAGTAAGAAAGACAAATGCAAACCACAATGGAGTCGGGGATTTCTATAGAGGTTCGGCACCCCACCCGGGTCCTAGTCCTCTCTTGCAAGCTTCGCTCGGATCATCGAGCTCCGCTCACGACTTCACTAACGACTCCGCGTTCCGGGTTGGGAGAGAACGCCTTTACAATCTTCAAGCTCGTGAATAACCCTCGCCGAAGTCTATACTCTTGTCTTGGGCTTTCACCATCAGCCTTGCTTCTTTGACAATGGTTGAGTGGAACAACACTCTCTACTCTTGAGCACACTTGAGTAGAATATGGAATTGATTGCTAAGTGTGGAAGGTTTTGAGCTTTTGAGTGTGTGGAGCTTTCTCTCTAATGTCGGGGACAAATTGTAACATCCTGAATCAACAGAAATTTAAAAATTATTATCAAGACATCGGAGACCAATAATCAAAAGACGAGACTGTTACTTCTCATAAAACATTTAAGCGGTGCTCCATATTACATCAGAGTTTTGTCAAAAAGCTACATTATTACATCAGGAACAACAAAAGGAGATACAAGTAATCATGTCGACCTCAGTGATCCGATTGAGAGGATCCGATCCCAAGATGCGTGCGCCCGCTGATCACCACCCAAATGGACCTACTGCGGTCCTGAAATAAAACATGCAACAACAATGCCTGAGTTTCCATAAGGAAACCCCGTATGCCAAGCTCACTTATATGCATGCAGTAGTACAAATGGACCTATCATACTAGTAGCATGTCATGTTATCAACAATAAGGAAACCAATTCCCCCGAAGGGTAACACAGGACATCAGTCCGACAATCATCATCGGGTCTCCCAAGGAGAGCTACGGTAGGCACATACAGTCTAGCGGAACAAGACGTGACGCTCCCCACACGCGGCTACACTAATCGAAAACTACCAGGGCATCCTAGTAGTTCTAAGTCATAAACGGTCGAACACATATAAACAATCGGTCGAGCAATCATGCATCAAATCCAGTACACTTACGTTCTGGTCGAATGAACACAAGGAACCGATCGACTGAAACACAACAGGCAATCCCGACCCACCAGCACAATGCACTACTTGTTGACCACCACAACACATCGTTCGACCGGTGATGGTTAAAGTTGGGCAAAATACACAATCGGTCGACCGCCCGAAGGGACCCGGTCGATCATTGGTCGTCTGCAACCTTGAACCAGCCAAGGATTTACATCGTTCCCATCGCCGAAGAGGTCTCCGACCTCCCCCAACCGACAAACACATCACCCACACTCGAGTGAGCAACAATAACACACTAATAAGCCGGTATACCTCAAAGAAAACGAAGAAATCCGCCGGAGCCTCGCTCGCGCAACGTCGCCTCCGGTACTCCTTGATTGATCGTTTTATATTAACCGCAAGTGCACGGCCGCGTTGAAGCGGTGGCAAATACGGGTCGTCTACTGGGAGGTGTGTCAATGATAGGTTTGTTCGAAGGCGTGAGGTAAAAAGAAGGAGAGAAAGATTGGTTACACTAAACTACACTAAGGTGCAAATGGAAATGGAAGAAAAGCAAGAAAACTAAAAAGAGGGTAGAGAAATAATGTGAACATAAAGAAGTGTGTGTGTGTTCATTAAGCTCCTCACAACATGTAGTGCATGAAATCATAAAACTACATCCAACTTTGCCTCCACATGAATTAAGATAAGACTACATCATTAAAACATACAAGACAATAATTGGAATGAAGCCACATGCACTCAAGTATAAAGACTAGACCCTACTATGCCTCCACATGAATTAAGATAAGACTACATCATTAAAACATACAAGACATTAGCTAAGGTAAAGGCAACAAGAGCACATACACTACAAATTGTGTTTCCAATATTAACTTCATCCATATCCTAACCTTATCATTCCCCATAGAATAGGTCCACTAATCAAAGCATAAGCTAAGCTTCATTCAAGAGCATTAGCATATCAAAGATAAGAGTGAAAACCCATTAGATGGTTATGGAAATCATATAAAGCTCAAGGGATAAAGATAACACACACTTAATATACTACATGATTATATCACATATTTCTCCACCCCCCAAATGGGGATGGAACTACTCAGACATATTTAAACTAACTACTCTAATAAAATGAAGCATTATACTGAAATGAAACTATACTAATCACGCAAGAAATATTATTGAAGCATAAAACAAAACAAGAAACAAAGCAAACACATAAAAGGAAATCAACTAAGCAAGAATTAACAAGCTAAAGAAAACATCTATTATTAACTCACTCAAATTACAAGCAGCTCTTCCTCCACCAGAGGTTTGCTTCAAGGCTTCACTCATAGTAGGGAAGATGCACCAAAGAGAGAGATGGATACAATGGGAGGTGAAGAGTTCTACTTATAAGCATGGAAAAAGCTAATTCGGGACAATCCCCCGATGTGGGACTAAAACAATACCAAAAATAGCCTAAACGAACATTAATACAAGTCCAGGAGAAGTTTGGGCAGATCTGACATGATCCAGACCGCCAATTGGCGGCCTATAAAGCCCAGATCCGTCTGGGTTTTCTTCTGGGCTTTGCTGGAAGTGTTTCTTGGTCTTGGATGCATCTACTTGGTCTGTTGGAGCTCCGACCCGAATCGTGAAGGGAATGTGTTCTAAAAGTTTTACTTTTAAATGTCAATTATTATGAATTGAATGAGAAATCATTTTGTTCCTTGTTTATGTTATTCGTCTTTTGGAAGTGTTAAGGAAGAGGCTCTTGGTCCTTAACCGTAGAGCTCTGAAAGATATTGGTTTGCATAAAACAAAAGATATTCGCAATCATGGTAATTAACATGGAACATTAATTACCGAGTTAAGATTGTCGTGTTGGTCATAGATCATTGTAGCTCTACAAGTGAGTGACGACACGGGTATGCAAAAAGGAAAATATTACTTTTGTATACTGAATAGACCTAATAAGTAAAATATTATAGAAATGTGTTTCTGTGTCATTAATATTTTACTGTGTCTTTGGTCCTTTGATATGAGACTTATATCTAATCACTTAAGGAATACTTAATTAAATCAGTGTCTTGAACTATCGATCAGTGTAATGTAAAGGCATTGGTTGGTTAAGTACAACTTTTGTTGGAGAAGATAGTTAGTCAAAAGACTATCATTGCCCCTCTTAATTGAGTGATGATATTAGTGGGCCCCTTGATAAAGCAAAGTTATAATGTGCACAATGTGATTTGAGTTAAGTCACATATTTATAACTAGCTTAAAGAGATCAAGAAATGAATACTAATACAAAGATGACACAATACTACTTTGTGTGTATTCTTAATATCATGAGGCAAGGGACGGACACAAGTGGTGCACTCCATCACTAAATGGATCGGGTTTTGGTTCGAGTGGAATTAAGACATCTAACTAATTGGGAGCTATAATGTGTAGCTAGATACCGCTTATAGCTTGTGATATTAAGCTCTTAATATCACTGCCAATTTAGTCTAGATCCTCCCATAGGTCACACCGCAAGAAACCGGGAAACAAGAAGCTTGATTTTTGGTTCATATGATGTGTCGGGTTTCTCATAGAAAATATGACACATGTGGTGAACAGGTAAAATCAATTATGTTGTATATAAACATAATTAGAGTCATGATAAATTCATATGAGATGCATATATTATGGGGTGCAATAATTTATTATTGCATAGGATAATACATTGCATAAGTTGTGAATTTGCTAAAACCCCCTTAAGTTCAAATTTTGTTGGAAATAAATCCAAAATTTGAAAAAGGCAAAATCGGGTAAAAGTTCGGTAATCCGTTGAGGTTCGGTCGACCGAAGGATCTGTGGATCGGTCAACCGAACATGGAACGGATAGTCATATTTGATTAACCGAACTTGACCAAAGTGCCTGGAACTTTGGTACGGTGTACCGAACCAAAATCGGTCGACCGAATAATATTAAGTTCCGATATTTTCGGTTAACCGAATGGCCCTCGGTCTTAGACGAGAATTCGTCCGATCGGTTAAGGAGAATTTTTCACTTTAAGAATCGGTCATCCGTCTAGTACTCGGTCAACCAATCGTGACATATTCGGTTAACCGAATGGGTCTCGGTCAACCGAACAGCGATTGATTTTCTGCCTTTGATTATTAAGAGATTAATTTGATTGATGGTTGGATTAGCTCCAAACTTGGTCAAACGTTTTGTGGGTGCATGTAATACATGAAGGAATTAATTTATGAGAGAAAATATAAAGAAAAAAAACGTGGCTAAAGAATAGCCATGATTAAGAGTAAGATTGGAACCTATAAATAGGTCCTTATTCTCCCTAATTGGCACACACAATTCAATAATTATTTTCTCTCTTAATTCACCACAAAATCCCACGAAAATTCTCTTAGTTTTCTAAGTCTTTGGAAGGAGAAATCTCAGAGGCTAAGGAAGGGGTTTGTAGCTAGATTCTAAGCTTGTTTGGAGATCGATTGGCTAGCTCCTTTCTCTCCAACCTTGTTTAGGGTTTCGGTGAACACTCGGAGGCATCCGGCGCGGCGAGAAGCATCCCCAACGTCTCCGAATCTTCAAGAAGTTTTTGAGAACTTCTAGGTATGAATTTCGGAGCCCTTGTTTGTTTTAATAGAGTTTTTGAAACTAGATGTTAAAACAAACTGATGCATGCATGAAATAAATCAAAGAAAATTGTAATTGATCCTTATTATACATAAAAATTTCGAAAATATATATGTATAATTAAACATGAAATCCTTCAAATCGAATTACCAAAATACTCCCCATGATGGTGTGGAGTTTCCTGTTTTGCTCTTAGGTCCTTCGGTCTTACGATCAGGTCCTTCTCCATTGCATCTCAGTCCCTAGGTCTCACAATTAAGTCCTTTTTTTCCTGCTTTTGGGTCCTTTCATGGCTCTTCTCTTCAAACCTCTTTATTCCTGAAAACTAAACATAAAACTCATCATGTAGCATTGCTTAGGTGTAAGATAATGGATATAAGATACAAATATGAGCATGAAATGATGTCAATCAAATACCCCCACACCTAAGTTTTTGCTAGTCCCAAGGAAAATAATGAAAAAAAGAAGCAAACGAGAAACAAGAAATCCTAACTCACTTTCGTAGGAATCACGGTTGCACTTAGCATGTGCAACAAACCGTTAAACCTCCTTGTTGCCAAGGAGGAGGAGTGTTGTCTCCTGAGGGTTTTCAGCAGATATACCCACAAAATCCGAACAAGATGCATTATTCAATCTAGACACTCGACTCGATGGAAATATTTTGTCGATCAATGGACGCAGTAATGCTACGGGCCGACTCTAGATAGGTGATCAGTCCACACCTCTAACCTAATGAACCATTCATGCAAGTTAAATAAGGAATTAAGTGAAAGACATGGACAACCTCAACATCCTCAAGTGCTAGAAAGTGTAAATTCCATTAAGGTTCTTATTTGCATTACCATTTTTTTTCCTTTTTGTTTCTTTTCACAATTTTTTGTTTCTTTTTTTATTAGTTGGAGCTTCATTCTCCCAGGGTCAAGTTTCGTGCATCATTGCCCATGAGGACTTACACTATCACGTACACCTTTCCCCAAATCTCCACATAGGGCAATCCCTACCACCCGTGTAACGGGAGTTCGGTCGGCGCATCCCAAGTCAGATGACTCGAAAGCACCCGACACAAAGTCCCCTCAGACCTACTTTCCCGAGAGATAGGAGTCGTGCGAGAAGAGAGAACACCTACTCACTTATTTCTTCTCTACACATGAACCAAAACCCCTACACTAATGTCTCACAATAGGATTTAGAGGGTCATTGACTACAACAAATTTCCTTAAGTTAACAGACACGAATTATTGACTCACTAGGTTCAGGGTGGACTTCATTAAATGTTTGAGCACTGAAACCCTATGATTACTCACCCCAAGGGAAAACTGGGGTGCATCCTAACGACTCGATAAATCCTAAAGTCACTGTACTAGATATCCTAATGCATCAAGTTCAAGACAATTTTGGGAGCTTTCTTTTTACTTTGCCTCTCAACGGTTTTGCACATGCTAAACACACGCAAAACCCACAAAACATTTTCTTTCGCAAACACATGAAAATTTTGAAAGAAATGTGGAAATTTTAAAGCACTAGGCAAGCAAAAGAAGACAAGTCACCCAAGGATCATGGCAAGCAGATATATCGATATTAAATGCAGCACACTAACATTACCGTAATAAGGCACAAAAAAGAAAATAAAATCAAAGGAAAAAGACTTAACTATGTATACACGTAAAATACCCCCCACACCTACTTCATGCATTGTCCTCAATGAATGTGAGCAAGATACTACATGGATTTATGCATGAAAAAGAATAGATCTCACCAATGTGAAGGACACAGAGAAGATTATGACTATGTTGATGGACACAACCCAAATTCCCTCAAAACCTGTGAGATACGAACGAAGGGATACAAATACGTGAAAGAAATGGGGCCCAAATACTCAAGGGTTGGGGCACACAACAATCGATGCTCACTGAAGGAGTTTTTTTTAACATATATACACATGAACGCTCAACCACTCATGTAGCAGCATGAATGGTTGAGTGCGAGGGAGGTTCATGAAGGAACATGACCTCCTCGACTTCGGCTGGTGCCCCTCCAAGTAGGGTTTAAGGCGTTGTCCATTAACTTTGAACACGTCCCCATTCCCTGGGTTCAAGATCTCAACCGCTCCATGAGGATAGACGGTTTGGACAATAAACGGGCAATACCAGCGACTGTGGATCTTACCCGCAAATAGATGAAGCCGGGAATTGTAGAGCAACACCTTCTGCCCGGTCGTAAACACCTTTCGCATAACCATGCGATCATGAAACATCTTGGCTCGGGACTTATGAATTTTGGCATTCTCGTACGCATCATTGCGTAGCTCTTCCAATTCCACAATGTCGAGCTTACGTTGTACTCCTGCTTGATCAAGATCCATATTCAGGTTCTTGATCGCCCAGAAAGCATGATGCTCAAGCTCGACGGGTAGGTGGCAATCCTTGCCGTACAACGTGTCATTCAACTTGGTAGACCAATCCTTCCTCGAGGAACTAACCGTCTTCTCAAGAATTTGCTTTAATTGACGGTTAGAGATTTCGACCTGCCGACTAGTTTGCAGATGGTATGGGGTCGCAAGCTTGTGGGTGATCGAATATTTCCTCATAAGCGCTTCAAAGGAGCGATTACAGAAGTGGGTACCCCTATCGCTGATTATGGTACGAGGAGTACCAAATCGCGCAAAAATGTCCCTCAAGAATTTGGTGACCACCTTGTTGTCATTGGTCTTTGTGGGTATAGCCTCAACCCACTTAGACACATAGTCAACGACCACCAGAATGTAAACATTCCCGAACGAGTTCGGGAAGGGACCCATGAAATCAATGCCCCACACATCGAAGATGTCGATAACAAGGACATTTTGCAAAGGCATCATGTCACGTCGACCAATCCTGCCAAGGCGCTGGCACCTATCACATTGCTTACAAAAGTCGTAAGCATCCTTGAAAAGAGAGGGCCAGTAGAATCCAGATTGGAGCACCTTGGCAACAGTTTTCTTTGCTCCAAAGTGTCCTCCACATGCCTTGGAATGGCAGAAGTGGAGTACACTTTGGAACTCGGTATCAGGGACGCACCACCTGAAAATTTGGTCAGACCAGTATTTGAATAGGTAGGGGTCGTCCCAGTGGAAGAATCTGACATAAGATCTAAATTTGGATTGGTCAGATTTTGACCAACCCACAGGAAATTGCTCGGTCACGAGATAGTTCACGATGTCGGCAAACCAAGGGTTATCTTCGATCGTGAACAACTGCTCGTCACGAAATTTGTCATCAATGATTTGGTCCTGTGGGTTGGTCGTCTCTAGACGAGACAAGTGGTCAGCTACAACATTTTCATACCCTTTTTTGTCCCGAATCTCGAGATCGAACTCTTGTAACAACAATATCCATCTCAAGAGTCGGGATTTTGCATCTTTCTTCACCATGAGGTGCTTGATGGTTGTGTGATCAGAATAGATAATCACGTGGGAGCCAATCAAGTATGACCGGAATTTCTCCAAAGCAAATATGATTGCTAAGAATTCCTTCTCAGTCACAGTGTAGTTCAATTGGGCATCATTGAGTGTTCTACTGGCATAGTAGATCACATGAGGCAATTTGTCCAATCGTTGCCCAAGCACTGCTCCCACAGCAAAGTCAGATGCATCACACATTAACTCAAAGGGTTCAGTCCACACCGGTGCCTTAATAATGGGAGCTGAAGTCAACTCTTTCTTCAAGGTCAAAAAGACATGGTGGCAATCCAGTGTGAACTCAAAAATGGCATCCTTAGCCAACAAGGCGGTGAGAGGTCGAGCAATTTTGCTAAAATCCCGAATGAACCGCCGATAGAATCCAGTATGCCCCAAAAAGGCGCGGATATCCTTCACATTACGTGGCGGTGGGAGATTATCAATGATACCCACTTTGGCGGGATCGACCTCAATTCCCCTACTTGAGACCACATGTCCAAGTACAATCCCTCGCTTCACCATGAAGTGACATTTCTACCAATTGAGAGCGAGGTTCTTCTCACAACATCGCTTGAGGACAAGGCTCAAGTGATGAAGGCACTCAACAAAGGAAGCGCCAAATATGGAAAAGTTGTTGTTGAACGTTTTAATTAAAACCGCAAGTGCACGGCCGCGATGAAGCGGTGGCAAGTACGGGTCGTCCTCAGGGAGGTGAGTAGCCTCTTGCTTGTATGAAATCAAGTGGCAAAAATAGGGGAAGAAAGATGTTTATGCTAACCTACGCTACACTACGCTAAGAAGTACGAAATGCGAAACAAAGAAATAAACGATAAAATAAAAATTAAGCTAAGAACAAAATAGAAGTGCTGGAATTTCAGGAATGGAAAACCCCTAAGGGGTGGAGTGAGTGCACACAAGCAAAGAGGTGGGTGTAGAATACATTCTTTAAGCACATGAAGGTGGTGTTTATCATGCATAGGAAGTGTCTAAATGTGTGGCAAAACCTATCAATCTATTCACCAACTTAGTTGATTAACATTTACATATGCAAGGTGTTTATTTCAGAACCTAAACAAGCATGAGAGGTGTCTAATCATTTTGGCAAAACTCATCAAGTTATAAATTCTATCCTAAACAAGCAAGCATACATTCATGTTTAATCAACACATTGAAATTAAAGCATTCATCCCATTCTCTAATGCATGTATGTACATCTACTCCACCCCCCAAAGGGGATGGAACTACTCACTAAACATTACACTAATTATTAAACTATGGAAAGAAAGCATATTAAAACTAAGCTAGAATTAAAAGACGATTAAACTAAAACATGCACAAACAATAAAAGAAGCATAAAACAAACAATGAAAGAAACATAAAACTTTATTGATAAAATGACTCACATTAAAAGTAGCATCTTCCTACTTTAGTGTGTGCTTCAAGGCCTCACTTCTAGTAGGAAGAATAGCCACTTAAAATATGGAGTCATTACAATAGGAGGTGAAGAGTTCTATTTATAAGCATGGAAAAAGCTAATCGAGGACAATCCCCCGATGTGGGACTAAACCAATACCAAAAATAGCCTAAACGAACATTAATACAAGTCCAGGAGAAATTTCGACGGATCCTGAGCAATATGGACCTTCAATTAGCGGTCCAAGACCGCCAATTGGCGGTCCAAAATTGTCGGATCGTGTTGGAATTTGTTGTGGGCTTTGCTTTCTAGTATTATTGGTCTTTGATGCGGTTACTCGACTTGTTGGAGCTCTGACCCGAATAGAATTGGTAAAATACTCCCCATGATGGTGTGGAGTATTCTGTTTTGCTCTTAGGTCCTTCTGTCTTACATTCAGGTCCTTCTCCCTTGCATCTTGGTCCCTAGATCTCACAATTCAGTCCTTTTTCCCAGCTTTTGGGTCCTTTTATGCTTCATCTCTTCAAACCTATTTATTCCTGAAAACTAAACATAAAACTCGTGACATAGCATTGTTTAGGTGAAAGATAATGGATATAAGATACAAATATGAGCATGAAATGATGTCAATCAAATACCCCCACACCTAACTTTTGCTAGTCCCGAGCAAAACAAAGAAAGAGAAAAGCATGCGAAAAACAAGAAATCCTAACTCACTTTCGTAGGAATCACGGTTGCACTTAGCACGTGCAACAAGCCGTTAAACCTCCTTGTCGCCAAGGAGGAGGAGTGTTGTCTCCTGAGGGTTTTCAGCGGATATACCCACAAAATCCGAACAAGATGCATTAATCAATCTAGCTACACGACTCGTTGGACTTATATTGTCGATCATGGGACGCGGTAATACTACGGGTCGACTCTATATATGTAATCGGTCCACACACCTATCCTAATGAGTTATTCGTGAGAGTTAGTTAAGGACTTAAGTGAAAGACATGGGCAACCTTAACTTCTGAATGTGATACAATGTGTAGAGTCCATTTTGGTTCTTATTTGCTTTTTTTTTTCTTTTTCTTTGGAGCATTTATTGGTTGGTGTTTGATTCTCCGAGGGTCAGGTTTCGTGCATCATTGCCTATGAGGAATTACACTATCACGTACACCTTCCCCCAAATCTCCACATAGGGCGATCCCTACCACCCGTGTAACGGGTGTTCGGTCGGCGCATCCCAAGTCAGATGACTCGAAAGCACCAGGCACAAAGTCCCCTCAGACCTACTTTCCCGAGTGATAGGAGCCGTGCGAGAAGAGAGAACACCACTTATTTATTTATCTACATGGGAACCAAAACCCCTACACTTAAGTTTCACAAAAAGAGATTAAGGACCCTTGACTACGACAAACTTCCTTATACTAACAGACACGAATTATTTGACTCACTAGGTTCAGGGTGGACTTCTTTAAATGTTTGAGTGCTGAAACCCTATGATTACACGCCCCCCGAGGGAAAACCGGGATGCACCCTAACGACTCGATAAGACCTAAAGCCAGTAAACTAGAAATCCTAATGCATCAAGTTCAAGACAATTTTGGGAGCTTTCTTTTTACTTTGCCTCTCAACGGTTTTGCACATGCTAAACACACGCAAAACCCACAAAAACATTTTCTTTCGCAAACACATGAAGATTTTGAAAGAAATGTGAAAATTTTAAAGCACTCGGCAAGCAAAAGGAGACAAGTCACCCAAGGATCATGGCAAGCAGATATATCAATGTTAAATGCGGCACACTAACATGACCCTAGCAGTACAAACAAACAAAAATAAAACCAAAGGAAAAAGACTCGACTATGTACACACGTAAACCCCCCCCCCCCCACACCTACTTCATGCATTGTCCTCAATGAATGTGAACAAGATACTACATGGATACATGCATGAAAAAGGAAAGATCTCACCAACATGAAGTACAAAGGGACGTTCAGGGTCATGTTGATGGACACAAACCCAAATTCCCTCAAAACCTGTGAGAAGCTGAAGAAGGGAGATAAATACGTGAAGAGATTGGGCCCAAGTACACAAGGGTTGGGGCCCACAACAATCGATGCCCACTGAAGGAGTCTTTTATTACACACTTCTTCTTTTTTTGTTGTTTTTTTTTGTTGTTTTTTCTTCTTTTTTTTTAAAGATATATACATCAACCAAGATATTCTCATAATCATTTGGTCAAGGAACATCAAATGAGAACATCAAGTCAGGAGGACCAGAGACTTGCCGAGATGGGCAAACTCCACTGGTACTCTGAGGTGTCATGAGGGGTGAAAGGTCAAAGCTGAAAGGCTCGAACCCCTCATGATATTGGTTGGGTGTGGGCAACAAAGAATGAAGTTGTGTTGCCTCACTAGGGTTTAATTGCTCATCGAAGAAAACCCTCCAACCAATAGGCGGGTGCATCGGAATGAGTTCCTCACGCTCATTCGATGGATGTAACAGACTTGCATCACTAAGGATGGGGCTTCTCCCCAAGTCATCCAACAAGGACCTCCCACCATCGTTTAGATCATCAAGCATAAGCTCGGTCATAGGTGGGTCCTTGTTGGAGTCAAAATGAAGCTCAAATGGCTCAATGGCCATGGGACATGAGGTAGAGACACCTTCTGGTATAGGCATATGATGAGGTGTCTCACCCTCACTAGTACTCTCAACTGAATCATGCAACGAACACTCCCTTTGGACATTCATGTTCGAGGCCAGCTCACTCTGTTGCATTGGGAAGACAGGCAATGAGTTTTCGCTGGGCCCACGAACATTCTCAACGGGTTGCATTGGGGTTAGGGGTGTTCGTTGATTTTGTGGTGCTTTCTCCAATTGGCGGATGAGATTTAGATTTAAAGGTTCATCCATGGGTTCCTGTTGCTTACCAGAGTTGAACACATGAAACTCGACACTCATGTTACCGAATGAGAGCTTCATGAAACCATTTCTACAATTAATCAAGGCATTGGAGGTTGCCAGAAATGGTCTACCCAAAATCAAAGGTATTTGAGAGTGGGTGTTCGCAACAGGATTGGTATCGAGGACAACAAAATCGACTGGAAATATAAAATCTCCAACTTTGATAAGCACGTCCTCGATAATCCCCATGGGAATACGAATGGATCTATCCGCTAATTGGAGGGTGATCTTAGTTGGTTTCAATTCTCCCAAGTTCAACTGTTGATAAACATAGAATGGGAGGAGGTTGACCGCTGATCCTAAATCAAGCAAAACATTGCTCATTCTAGTGTCCCCTATCGTACACTGAATAGTAGGACACCCAGGGTCCTTATATTTTGTGTAGGTGGGATTGGACAAAAGTGAGCTGATATTTGCAGCCAAGAATGCTTTCTTAGGAACATTGGTCTTCCTCTTGGTTGTGCAGAGATCTTTCAACACTTTGGCATATTGAGGTATTTGTTGGATGACATCCAACAAGGGGATGTTAACCTTTACTTGCTTAAACACCTCTACTATCTTGTCCATGTTGTCACTCTGCTTTTTGTTTAACCTACTTGGATAGGGAGCTTTTGGCAGGTAGGTTTTCTGCTGTGCCTGAGAAGAAAACTTTGGTGTATTACCCTCACCCTCAGCTTCTTCTTCACCACCATTCCCACTGAGGGGCTGCATAGATGGTGGTGGGTGTGGCAAGGAAATGTGATTGTCAACCTGTTTTCCATTCCTTAAGGTCACAATGGAATTGACATGGTGAACAGGTTCCTCCACATGGTTCACTTGCCTCCCCCGAGGGACCACATTCTCATTTTGCATGTGTTGTTGCTGGTACACACGGGGGTTAGCCTCAGGCTGGCTAGGAAAAGACCCTCTCTCTCTTTCATGTACAGAGTGAGCCAATTGGCCCATCTGAAGCTCTAGAGATTTCATTGTCTGCTGATTTGAAGTGAGAACTTGACTTGTGGTAGACATAAAAATTTTCAATGAGTTTTCAAGTCCACGAGTCAAGGTCTCAAGCGAATTGAATCGGGTTTCCATATTATTGGAATTTGGGAAACCCGATGGATTGGTGGTTTGCGCTTGGGGTGGCTGATAGGAATGCGCATGCATGGGAGGTTGGTGTGATTGGTAAGGTGGTCTAGAGGAGTTTGAAGGACCACCCGGGGCATTATTTTGCTTCCATGAAAAATTGGGGTGGTTCCTCCATCCAGGGTTATAAGATGATGAGTATGGGTCATTCCTAGCTCTGTCATAGATGGCGTTGACACGCTCCATCTCAGGAGGAATGGACTCACACTCGCTCTCTACATGACCTATCCTACCACATGAATGACAAGGAACTGGACCAGATGTGGACATGTGAGGTGCACTTTGTCGGTTTTGGAGCTCAATCGAATCCATACGGCGCATTAAGGCCGCCATGCGTGCCTCGGTGGCCGTAGTGGTATCGATAGCAAATGCGGCACCCGATCTAGTCGAGTTTGCATTCGCGATCCTCGCTCCTATACTAGATGATGCAGGTGGTTCCCTCACACTCTCCCACTGCATGGTTTTCTCAGCGAGGTCTTCTAGGAAGGCCCATGCCTCCCTTTCATCCTTTCCCAAGAACTCTCCTTGACACAAGGACTCAAGGAGCGTTCTGGACGGGATGTGAAGACCCTCATACACAATCTGACAAAGACGCCACAACTCAATGCCATGGTGAGGGCACGAGGATAGTAGCTCTTTGAACCTCTCAAGATATGCATGAAATGGTTCGGTCTCATGTTGATAGAACGAATTGATTTCGTTCCTCAATTTTTGAGTCCGATGATTAGGAAAGTACTTCTTGAGGAATGCAGATTGAAACTCATCCCAAGTCCTAAAGGAATTTGCCTGGTTGCTGTACAACCACTTCTTGGCGTCATCCTTTAGTGCAAAAGGAACGAGCCTAAGATGGATGGAGTCTGTGCTAAGTTGTTGCAGCTTGAACATAGCACAGACCTCCTCAAATTCCCTGAGAAAGATATAGGGGTCACCTTTCCCAGTGAAGTGAGGGAGCATGGAAATGAATTGAGGCTTAACCTCAAAATGGTTCCCATTAGCCTCTGGTAATACGATGCATGAGGGTAGAGCTGTATGGCTCGGGTAGCATCGATCACGTAGAGGTATGGGAACGACAACTGGAAGCACTGGTCGAATAGGTTGGTCCAGCGACTGCTCCTCCTCACGGAAATTAGCAGCCATTGAACCCGGACTACGTGCGACACGAGAGGAGGAAGGTGTCGAGAAATCGATGACCGAAGCCGGATTGACAACGCTCCTCGTCAAACGACCACTCTCGTCTCGTATCCACGAAAGCATGCACAAAGGTGCACACACAAACCACAACTTTTTTTTTCTTTTTTTTTTTTCAAATGAAGAATGTACGTAGAAGAGAAGACGAGGGAACACAGGAGAGAAAGAATGACTCAGGAGAGAAGGGAAGAAGTCCTTAAGCTACGACGGATGGGTACAGGTAGAAGCACACAAGCAAACAAGGCTCAAGCAATCCTAAGGTCGCTATAGGTCCTTACAGCTAGACGACGCCTAACTGCGAGGTCACACGTCCTCAGCACGCCTCACCTTCCTACAACGAGGACCACAAAGCCCAGCAAGTGAGCCAAGATCCGGGGATCTCGTCTCTCCACCTATCGACAAAGTGGGCAACGCCGATCAGGTCATGACGGTCGGGACCGGATCACTCTCCTAATGCGTCCGAATTCCTTAAGGCCAATGTCTACTTGATTTTAAAATTAGGCTCTTGATTAGTGTGGTTTTTGGGGCGAAGGAAAGGGTGATGAAATCCCCCACCTTATCTTTTATGGGACAGCCCCTCCTTAGTAGCGTTTTGGAGTCCTAATCTAGCAATCAACTCTCCAAACAAAACGCTCAACTCACACTTGTTTCAATGCACTTCCTACTAACTAATGCATGTTCATACGAAATGCATGAATGAGAGTAGAAGGTGCGTACCTCACGCCAGCTCTCAGCAACAGAAAATAAAGCTAAGATAAAAGACAATCTAAATGCCTAAGTCACATACATGATGCATGACCTAAACAAAAAGAATGCCTAATCTTTTGCTTTGAGTTTTAGGGTCCAAGTTGCTTAAAGGAGGTTGATTATGGATCTGGGAACAAACTATAAGTCAAAACATGCCAAATTAAATCCCAGATCACTACATCAATTATGAAAACCGACCAAAGAAATAAGAGAGCAAACAGAGCTTACCAGACCGCCAATTGGCGGTCTCAGGCCGCTGATTGGCGGTCTACAGTGCTCAGCTTGCTTCAAAACTTCTCCAGGTGCTCCTCCTGACCACTCCAAGTCTCCTGAAACAAAGACAAACTACAAAACAAAAATTAAATCTACTCGAATCGTCCAAACAAGAGTCTGGACTGGCACCTCCCCGGCAACGGCGCCAAAAACTTGTTGAACGTTTTAATTAAAACCGCAAGTGCACGGCCGCGATGAAGCGGTGGCAAGTACGGGTCGTCCTCAGGGAGGTGAGTAGCCTCTTGCTTGTACGAAATCAAGTGGCAAAAATAGGGGAAGAAAGATGTTTATGCTAACCTACGCTACACTACGCTAAGAAGTACGAAATGCGAAACAAAGAAATAAACGATAAAATAAAAATTAAGCTAAGAACAAAATAGAAGTGCTGGAATTTCAGGAATGGAAAACCCCTAAGGGGTGGAGTGAGTGCACACAAGCAAAGAGGTGGGTGTAGAATACATTCTTTAAGCACATGAAGGTGGTGTTTATCATGCATAGGAAGTGTCTAAATGTGTGGCAAAACCTATCAATCTATTCACCAACTTAGTTGATTAACATTTACATATGCAAGGTGTTTATTTCAGAACCTAAACAAGCATGAGAGGTGTCTAATCATTTTGGCAAAACTCATCAAGTTATAAATTCTATCCTAAACAAGCAAGCATACATTCATGTTTAATCAACACATTGAAATTAAAGCATTCATCCCATTCTCTAATGCATGTATGTACATCTACTCCACCCCCCAAAGGGGATGGAACTACTCACTAAACATTACACTAATTATTAAACTATGGAAAGAAAGCATATTAAAACTAAGCTAGAATTAAAAGACGATTAAACTAAAACATGCACAAACAATAAAAGAAGCATAAAACAAACAATGAAAGAAACATAAAACTTTATTGATAAAATGACTCACATTAAAAGTAGCATCCTCCTACTTTAGTGTGTGCTTCAAGGCCTCACTTCTAGTAGGAAGAATAGCCACTTAAAATATGGAGTCATTACAATAGGAGGTGAAGAGTTCTATTTATAAGCATGGAAAAAGTTAATCGAGGACAATCCCCCGATGTGGGACTAAACCAATACCAAAAATAGCCTAAACGAACATTAATACAAGTCCAGGAGAAATTTCGACGGATCCTGAGCAATATGGACCTTCAATTAGCGGTCCAAGACCGCCAATTGGCGGTCCAAAATTGTCGGATCGTGTTGGAATTTGTTGTGGGCTTTGCTTTCTAGTATTATTGGTCTTTGATGCGGTTACTCGACTTGTTGGAGCTCTGACCCGAATAGAATTGGTAAAATACTCCCCATGATGGTGTGGAGTATTCTGTTTTGCTCTTAGGTCCTTCTGTCTTACATTCAGGTCCTTCTCCCTTGCATCTTGGTCCCTAGATCTCACAATTCAGTCCTTTTTCCCAGCTTTTGGGTCCTTTTATGCTTCATCTCTTCAAACCTATTTATTCCTGAAAACTAAACATAAAACTCGTGACATAGCATTGTTTAGGTGAAAGATAATGGATATAAGATACAAATATGAGCATGAAATGATGTCAATCAGTTGTCCATGAAGATCTCAAGGAAACGCTCAACCATATCGGAGAAGATGCTGATCATACACCTTTGAAACGTTGCCGGTGCATTACATAACCCAAAGGGCATGCGATGGTAGGCAAACGTGCCAAAGGGACAAGTAAATGTGGTTTTCTCTTGATCCTCGGGGGCGATGGGAATTTGGTTGTAACCGGAGTATCCATCAAGAAAACAATAATACTCATGTCCGGCCAACCTTTCCAACATCTGATCAATGAATGGCAATGGGAAATGATCTTTCCGTGTTGCCACATTGAGCTTGCGATAATCAACGCAAACTCGCCAGCCAGTCTGCAGGCGTGTCGGGATAAGCTCATTATGCTCATTCTCCACAACCGTGATGCCGGACTTCTTGGGAACCACATGGACAGGACTCACCCACGAACTATCAGAGATAGGATAGATTATGCCATGATCCAAGCACTTAAGAACCTCCTTTCGGACGGCTTCTTTCAATACAGGATTCAATCTTCGTTGTGGGTCCCTGCGGGGCCTAGAATCCTCTTCCATGTGGATCCAATGCTGAACAATACCAGGGCTAATTCCCTTGATATCCTTCAAGGACCACCCGATTGCCTCTTTGTTTTCAAAGAGTACTTTTTTGAGGGCAACCTCTTGATCTTGTGAAGATCATAAGCAATAATGAGTGGCAAGGTCTCATTATCCCGTAAAAAGATGTACTTTAGGTTATCGGGGAGCGGTTTAAGCTCGACCAGAGGTGGGTCCTTGTCGGATTCAGAGTTACTTTCAAGTGGCTCAAGGGCCACGGGGTAAGAGGAGCAAGCACCCAAATGTGCCTCATCGTCCCAAGAAATGCTGGCGGATTCCTCAAGATTCTCTTCACTCGCAACCGTGTCATTAGGCACCTTAAATATATGTCGATGTGAGTCAAACATGCCTAATGACTCGGGCTCATCCGTGTCCTGGATGAAATTGGCTCCGACAGTGTCGTCGAAGAGCATGGCTTGCTTACCAAGAGTGAAGATGTTGAAATCCATCTTGAGGTTTCCAAAAGACAACCTCATCAAGCCATTGCGACAATTGATCAAAGCATTAGATGTCGCGAGAAATGGCCTCCCAAGGATCACAGGAATTTGTCCTTGTGGGTTGGACACGGGTGCAGTATCCAAGATGATGAAATCAACTGGAAATACGAACTCACCCACTTTGATAAGGACATCCTCCATACTCCCTCGTGGAATTTTGACATATCTATCAGCCAACTGGAGGGTTGTCCTCGTTGGTTTAAGATCGCCTATTCCAAGGTTGACATAGACTGAGTAAGGCAGGAGATTCACAGATGCCCCCAAATCCAATATAGCTTGAGAGATTGTCACATTCCCAATCATGCAAGAGACAATTGGACAACCTGGGTCATTGTATTTGACTTGCATGAGCTGTGTCAATATGGAGCTCACATTGGCGGCCAAAAATGCCTTTTTGGGCACACTTGTTTTTCTCTTGGTGGTGCAAAGGTCCTTGAGGAACTTGGCATACGGTGGCATTTGTTGAACAACGTCCAACAATGGGATGTTCACCTTTACTTGCCTAAGTACCTCAACGATCTTATCCCAATGCTCATCTCGTTTTTTAGTCAACCGATGAGGGAATGGTGCCTTGGGGACATGAGAATCACGAGGAGGAGTCTCAGAATTAGGTTCCTTGACAGGCTCAAGACTCTCCTCGGAAGTCTCGCCAACGGGGTTGGCTTCCGGCATTTTCACATTGTTGTCAACGACCCTTCCCGATCTCAAGGTATGAACAACATTGCCATGTTGGGAAGGGTCACTTTCAACATTGTGTACATTATGCCTGGTATGAGCAGGCTGACCCCTGGGATTAACCACAGGTTGACTCGGTAACTGACCCTTCTCACGTTCATGGAGCTGATGAGCCAACTGGCTAACTTGCATTTCCTATGCTTTGACCGAATTATTGCTGGCCGCAAACATGGATTGAGTGCTCTGCATGAACGTTTGAAGGGTTTGTTCAAGGGTAGAGTCCTTAGGGTCAACCCGCTGGGGTGGTGGAGTCTGGTTAGAATAACCCGACGAAGAGGCCTGACCAGGTTGGTAATTATGGTGCTGAGACCTTTGATGTGGGGGTTGGTAGGTCGCCGATGGGCATGGAGGTCAATAAGGTGGAGGTTGAGGTTGAGCGTGCGAGCTCTGACCGTGGCCTCCACTAGACCCCCAAGAGAAGTTAGGATGGTTACGCCATCCCGGGTTGTAGGAGTGACTGTACGGGTCGTTACAGGGGCTTGGTTGATACATCGCATTTGCATGCTCAATATCCCTTGGAGCGTAAGCACATTCCAAGTCATCATGTCCCGACCTGAGCTACAGGAGCTCGGTCCATCTCCAAACTCTCAATCCTACGCATGAGAGCAGCCATTTTCGCCTTAGACGCGATAGTTGACTCAACATGATAAGATCCAGCTCGACCAGAAGACCTGGCGGCTGGTGGCTCTCTCATGGTGTCCCACTCAAAGGTACACTCAGCCATAGCCTCAAAAGTGTCTGATGCCTCCTCGATGGGTTTCATTTGGAAGTCACCCTGACACATCGACTCCAACAATGTGCGGGTGTTGTAGTTAATGCCCTCATAAACAATTTGCCACAGCTGCCATAGCTCAAGTCCATGATGAGGGCACTGCGGGAGAAGGTCCTTGAACCTCTCAAAGAAACCATGAAACGATTCGGTCTCGGTCTGATACATTTGATGTATCTGGTGCCGTATCTGTTGAGTTTTCCTTTGAGGGAAAAATCTCTTCAGAAAGACGGTCACAAAGTCATCCCAAGACCGAATCGAGCTCTCCGGGAGGCTATACATCCATCTCTTCGCATTATCCTTCAATGCGAAAGAAATCATCCTCAACCGGACTGAATCCTCGTCAAACTGTTGAAGCTTGAACATGGAGCATACTTCCTCGAATTCGCGTATAAAGATATACGGATCCTTCTTATTGGCAGTAAAGGTTGGAAGCATGCTCACATATTGAGGTTTCAGCTCATAGTTGTTCCCGCGAGCAGGGGGAACAACTATGCAAGAAGGCTGTGCGGCCCGAACAGGATGGGTCTGCTCCCACAAAGTCATCGGTCTATCATGTCGAGCTAAAGGTGGTGGTGCACCAAGAACACTATCCTGACCGAATCTCCCTTCCTCTCGAGACAGAGGCGGAGGAGAAGGAGGTCTACGTGGTGGTGGGAGCGGACCGAGGTAGTCCATGTATGGAACCCGGTCTCCCTCGCCACCACGAGACGACTCGGCCTCTTGCTCCAAAGGAGCACGAGGCGGAGATGGTCGATCACCAAGACCGTCCATCTCAGAAGAATGCACTCTCTCAAGTCGAGCGCTCTCACCAAAACGAGCCCAACCTCGCATAAAATGCTCGACTCGACTCTAACAAACACTCAACAGAAGGTGTACTAGAGGAGGAGACTATACGTAGAGAATAGATGAGGAGAGGACTCAGGTGAGGAGGGAAGAATCCCTAGAGCTAGCGTGGGTAGAGGGATCAGGAAGAAGCCTAACTAGCAAGCACGACTCAAACAATGTAAGGCAATGGGTCCTTAGGCTAGACGATGCCTAACTTCGAGGTCACTAGCCTCGACACGCCTCACCTCCCTACAATGAGGACCACAATGCCCAGCAAGTGATACCAGATCCGGAGATCCAGTACCTCCTACTATCGAAAAGGTAGGCAACGCCGATCAAGTCATGATGGTCTCAACTAGATTACTCTCCTAGTGCGCCCGCAATCCTAAGGCCAATGTCTACTTGCTTTTAGTTAATGCTTTATTAAGAGTGATTTTTGGGGCCAAGGAAAGGGTGATGAAATCCCCCACCTTATTTTTTATGGGACAACCCCTCCTTAGTAGCGTTTTGAGCTTAAATCACTCCAATCAAACGCTCGCTCACTCTTGTCCTGATGCAATTCCTACTAACTAATGCATGGGCATACGAGATGAATGAATGAGTGTAGGAAATTGCGTAGCTCATGCCAGCACTCAACAACTGAAATTAAAGCTAAAAGAAAAGACAACTATATGCCTAAGTCAATACATGATGCGTGACCTAAACAAGTAAGAATGTCTAGTCTTTTGCTTTTAATTTTAGGGCCAAGTTGATTAATGGGGGAGTGATTAATGATCTGGGAGCAAACGAGAAGTCACAACATGCAAAATAGGGCTCCCAGATAACACAAATTACAACACTAACTACCAGAAAAAATTTGAGAGCAGGAAACCCTCACCAGGCCGCCAATTGGCGGTTTCCAACCGCTGATTGGAGGTCCTTTTAGGTCTTCTGTTCTTCAAATTTGTCCAGTAGCCTCCCCTTGATCCGATGGTTCCCTGAAACTAAGAAAAACTGGAAACAAAAAATTAAAAACCCCTCGAATCGTCCAAACCAACGTCTGGACAGAGCACCTCCCCGGCAACGGTGCCAAAAACTTGATTGATCGTTTTATATTAACCGCAAGTGCACGGCCGCGTTGAAGCGGTGGCATATACGGGTCGTCCACTGGGAGGTGTGTCGACGATAGGTTTGTTCGAAGGCGAGAGGTATAAAGAAGGAGAGAAAGGTTGGTTACACTAAACTACACTAAGGTGCAAATGGAAATGGAAGAAAAACAAGAAAACTAAACCCCAAAGGGGGTAGAGAAATAATGTGAACATAAAGAAGTGTGTGTGTGTGTTCATTAAGCTCCTCACAACATGTAGTGAATGAAATCATAAAACTACATCCAACTTTGCCTCCACATGAATGAAGATAAGACTACATCATTAAAACATACAAGACAAATAATTGGAATGAAGCCACATGCACTCAAGTATAAAGACTAGACCCTACTATGCCTCCACATGAATTAAGATAAGACTACATCATTAAAACATACAAGACATTAGCTAAGGTAAAGGCAACAAGAGCACATACACTACAAATTGTGTTTCCAATATTAACTTCATCCATATACTAACTTTATCATTCCCCATAGAATAGGTCCACTAATCAAAGCATAAGCTAAGCTTCATTCAAGAGCATTAGCATATCAAAGATAAGAGTGAAAACCCATTAGATGGTTATGGAAATCATATAAAGCTCAAGGGATAAAGATAACACACACTTAATACACTACATGATTATATCACATATTTCTCCACCCCCCAAATGGGGATGGAACAGTCACACATATTTAAACTAACTACTCTAATAAAATGAAGCATTATACTGAAATGAAACTATACTAATCAAGCAAGAAATATTAAAGAAGCATAAAACAAAACAAGCAACAAAGCAAACACATAAAAGGAAATCAACTAAGCAAGAATGAACAAGCTAAAGAAAACATCTATTATTAACTCACTCAAATTACAAGCAGCTCTTCCTCCACCAGAGTTTTGCTTCAAGGCTTCACTCTTAGTAGGGAAGATGCCACCAAAGAGAGAGATGGATACAATGGGAGGTGAAGTGTTCTATTTATAAGCATGGAAAAAGCTAATCCGGAACAATCCCCCGATGTGGGACTAAACCAATACCAAAAATAGCCTAAACGAACATTAATAAAAGTCCAGGACAAGTTTGCGCGGATCTGGCATGTTGGCGGTCTGGATCCGTCTGGGTTTTCTGTTGGGCTTTGCTGGAAGTGTTTCTTAGTCTTGGATGCTACTTGGACTGTTGGAGCTCCGACCCAAATCGAATTGCCAAAATACTCCCCATGATGGTGTGGAGTTTCCTATTTTCCTCTTAGGTTCTTCGGTCTTACGATCAGGTCCTTCTCCATTGCATCTCAGTCCCAAGGTCTCACAATTAAGTCCTTTTTTTCCTGCTTTTGGGTCCTTTCATGGCTCTTCTCTTCAAACCTCTTTATTCCTGAAAACTAAACATAAAACTCGTCACGTAGCATTGCTTAGGTGTAAGATAATGGATATAAGATACAAATATGAGCATGAAATAATGTCAATCACTCCTCCTCACATGATCACCTCCTCACAACGACCTCTACACGCCTCACGCTGGACCAGCTTCTGCCTCCTCTGCCGTTAGAAAAAGGAAAGGAAAGGGAGTGAGGGAGAGCAAGTGAGCGAGAGAGAGAGAAATAGATTTCCTTCATAACCCAACAAAACCCGCGTCAACTGTAACCTGCCCCCACACCATCACCCTACACATCCTATTCTCCCCCATTCCCATGCATACAATTGTGTCTCACCACTTCCCCATGCAAAACACCTCCTTAACCACCCATTAACCCCTAATCATAGGTTAGAGACATAACACAAATAGAAGTGGGAGAGTTGTGTTAAAATGTGTTTTAGAACTCTATTTATAAGCTCCTAAAGAGTTATAGCCGTTGGGATGAATTGGGTAAAGATTGTGTAAGAGACAACAAAAACTCATAGGACTCAATTCTGAGTAAGTTCGGTCTACCGTTTGGCAATTTTGAACTCGATTCGGTCGACCGGTAAAAGAACGGTCTGTAGGATTGTGTGGGTTTATGGGTCCACAATTAATGCTAATCACCTAATTACCTACTTGTTTATTCGATCAAAGAAATGCAGCGGAATTTAAACTAAAACAAGCAAGTGTAGGAATATGCAAACCACAAATCGACTCGGTGTTTTTATAGAGGTTCGGTACCCCACCCGGGTCCTAGTCCTCTCTTGTAAGCTCCGCTCGGATCACCGAGCTCCACTCACGATTTCACTAACCACTCCCCATTCCGGGCCGGGAGAGAACGCCTTTACAACCGTCAAACTCGCGAACAACCCTCGCCGAGCTTGGAATCCTCTTCTCACAATCCGAGAAGGATGCTTCAGGCTTTCACTGGAGCCTTTACTCTTTTGACAACAAATGAGAACTTGAGTGGAGCAACACTCTCTAAATGTTGAGCACACTTGAGTAGGATTAAGGAATTGATCACTAAGTGTGGAAGGTTTGAAGCTTTGAGTGTTTGGGATTCTCTCTATTGTTTTGGGACAAGTTTGTAGTGCGAGAGTTGTCTTAAAATGTGTTTTACAACTCTATTTATAAGCATTAGAGAGAATAGAGCCGTTGGGATTGATTGGGTATGAGTTGAAGTGTGATTACACAAAACATAAAAGACAGGACCCAATTCTGGCTGCAATCGGTCGACCGAATCGGGACGAACGGTCGACCGTTTGGCAGTTTTGCACAAGATTCGGTCGACCGGTTAAGCAACGGTCGACCGCCCAACTCTACGGCTTAAGAAAACTTAAGTCATCGGTCGAACACAAGAAAGGGTTCGTTCGACCGATTTCGACCAGGCACTTTGGGGGTGACAAATAAATGTGTGAACGGTCGACCGAAATAGGTTTGGCGGTCGACCGATTATGGACAAGCACTTTGGGTTTGTCAAGAGATGAACCAACGGTCGACCGATCGTGGTCCTCGGTCGACTGATACATGAAATGTATTTGGGGTATTTTTGGTTTAATACGAATACGACCGTTGGGTATATACGACAAAAGTAACGGTCGGGAAAATATGATCTGACGGTCGACCGAAAGATAAAACACGGTCGACCGAATAAGGGCAGTGAAACCACAAACAAGAGATTTGATCATTCGGTCGACCGAACGGCATGTTGCGGTCGACCGAATGTGGGCAGACTTTTACAGTTCAGGTTTGGTGTTTTCCGGTCTAAGTTTGGGTGATCTATTGAAGTCCAAATTATGTGAAATTTCGTGTGTGACTTCTATAGGGAACCTAGTGTGTGATTAAGTTGATTTTAGCTCAAGTATGCTCAATTACACTTTGTTCCTAAGACTCAAAAGAAATCAATATTACATGTCTTCGATTTAGCTTTAATTACATGTCTTGACTTCATTGCCTTCTTGCTTGAGTCTTTATCACCTGTAGAGGTTAGCACAATACAATATATATGCAATGCATAGTGTGTGCTACTCTAATTAAGATTCGGTTGATTAAATCATCAAAACATAAGATTAAGGCCAAAAAGCCAACACGGTCGACCGCCAAAGGCTATAATCTTGGTACACTTAAATTATCGGTCGAACACCGAATAGGGTTCGGTCCACTGAAAACTAACAAGCTCTACGGGCTTTACAAACATGATCAAATTCGGTCGACTTAAACAAGGTCCACGGTCGACCAAAAACTGACAGGCACTTTGGGTTTGTCGAGTCTTCTATGTTCGGTCGATCGAACAATGTCCTCGATCGACCGATAGGGAAAAGTATTTTTGGGGTATTTGGAAATAATACGAATACGAGTGTTGGGTATATACGACAAACCGAACGATCGAAAATATGGTCTTACTCGGTCAACCGAAAAAGTCTGCACGGTCGACCGAACTTGGGCAGTAAAACACTAACGAGATATATGATCACTTGGTTGACCGAACGGTCTGTTTCGGTCGACCGACAGTTGGCAGACTGTTCAGGTTTTGGTTTAGTGTTTTCCGGTCTAAGTTTGGGTGATCTATTGAAGTCCAAATTATATGAAATTTCATGTGTGACTTCTATAGGGAACCTAGTGTGTATTTGAGTAGATTTTAGCTCAAGTATGCTCAATGACACAAAGTTTATAAGACTAAAAGAAATACAAATTACATGTCTTCAAATGAGCTTGATTACATGTCTTGACTTGATTTCCTTTCTTCCTTGAGTCTTGATCACCTGTAGAGGTTAGCACAAAGCAATATGTACGCAATGCAACATGTGTGCTACTCTACATGATCACAATTAAGATTAGGTTGATTAAATCATCAAAACATAGATTAAGGCCAAAAGGCCGACAAAATGAACCTAATATATAGGTTTTTTTTAAAATTTCGGCAGAACGTCCACTTAAATTTCATAGTAATAATTTTTTTCTTGTGGTAAAAAGCACAAACAAGCCACAACATGACCCTAGCAGTACAAACAAAAGAAAACAAAATCAATGGAAAACGACTCGACTATATACACACGTAAAGCACCCCCACACACCTACTTCATGCATTGTCCTCAAGTAATGTGAGCATGATACTACATGGATTTATGCAACAGGAAGTTCATGGTTATAGTGATGGACACAAACCCGAATTCCCTCAAAACCTGTGAGATACTGAAGAAGGGAGACAAATACGTGAAAGAAATGGGGCCCAAGTACACAAGGGTTGGGGGCCAAAACAATCAATGCTCGCTCATGCAGCCTTTTTTGTTTTTTTTTTGTTTTTTACAAGATATATACATCAACAATGATATTCTCATAATCATTTGGTCAAGGAACATCAAATGTGAACATCGAGTTATGAGGACTAAAGACTTGCCGAGATGGGCAAACTTCACTAGTACTTTGAGGCGTCATGAGGGGTGAAAGTTCAAAGCTGAAAGGCTTGAACCCCTCATGATATTGGTTGGGTGTAGGCAACATGAATGAGTGAAGTTGTGTTGCCTCACTTGGGTTTAGTTTCTTATCGAACAAAACCCACCAACCAATAGGTTGGTGCATCAGAATGATTTCCTTAGGCTCATTCGATGGATGCAGCACACCTGCATCACTAAGAATGGGGCTTCTCCCCAAGTCATCCAACAAGGACCTCCCAACCTCCTGTATATTATCATGCATAAGCTCGGTCGTAGGTGGGTCCTTGTTGGAGTCAATATGAAGCTCAAAGAGCTCAATAGCCCTGGGACACGGGGTGACGACACCTTCTGGAATGGGCATATGCTGAGGTGTGTCCCCCTCACTAATGGTCTCAACTGAATCCTGTAACGAACACTCCCTTTGGACATTCATGTTTGATGCCATCTCACTTTGATGTATTGTAAAGACATGCAATGAGTTTTCGCTGGGCCCATAAACATTCCCAATGAGCTGCATTGGTGTTAGGGGTGTTCGTTGATTTTGCGGTGCTTTCTCTAATTGGCGGATGAGATTGAGATTTAAGGGTTGGTCCATGGGCTCTTGTTGCCTACCAGAGTTGAACACATGAAACTCGGCACTCATGTTCCCGAATGAGAGCTTCATGAGTCCATTTCTACAATTAATTAAGGCGTTGGAGGTTGTCAGAAATGGTCTACCCAAAATCAAAGGTATTTGAGAGTGAGTTTTTGCAACAAGATTGATATCGGGGATGACAAAATCGATTAGAAATATAAAATCTCCAACTTTGATAAGCACGTCTTCAATAATCCCTTTTGGAATACGAATGGATCTATCCGCCAATTGGAGGGTGATCTTAGTTGGTTTCAATTATCCCAAGTTCAACTGTTTTGTATAGGTGATCTTAGTTGGTTTCAATTATCCCAGGGTCCTTGTATTTTATATAGGTGGGATTGGACAAAAGTGAGCTTACATTTGCAGCCAAGAATGTTTTCTTAGGAACATTGGTCTTCCTCTTGGTTGTGCAGAGATCTTTTAACACTTTGGCATATTGAGGTATTTGTTGGATGGCATCCAACAAGGGGATGTTAACCTTCACTTGCTTAAACACCTCTAATATCTTGTCCCTTGTGTCACTCTGCTTTTTGATTAACCTACTGGGCTAGCGAGCTTTTGGCAGGTAGTTTTTTGCGGTGCCTGAGAAGGAGGCGTTGGTGTATTACCCTCACCCTCAACCTCTTCTTCACCACCATTCCCACTAAGGGGCTGCATAAATTGTGGTGGGTCTGGCAAGGAAATGTGATTGTCAAGCTGCTTTCCATTCCTTAAGGTTGCAATGGAATTGACATGGTGAACAAGTTACTCCACATGGTTAACTTGCCGCCCCCGAGGTACCAAACTCTCATTTTGCATGTGTTGTTGCTGGTACATGCGGGGGTTAGCCTCAAGCTATCTAGGCAGAGTCCCTCTCTCTCTTTCATGTACAGACTGAGCCAATTGGCCCATCTGAAACTCTAGAGATTTGATGGTCTGCTAATTTGAAGTGAAAACTTGACTTGGCGTTGACATAATTTTTTTTATTGAGTTTTCAAGTACACGAGTCACGGTCTCAAGTGAATTGAATTGGGTTTCCATATTATTGGAATTTGGGAAACCCAATTGATTGGTGATTTGAGCTTAGGGTAGCTGATAAGATTGTGCATGCATGGGAGGTTGGTGTGGTTGGTTCGGTGGCCGAAAGGAGTTTGAAGGACCACCCGGGGCATTATTTTAGTTCCATGAAAAATTGGGGTGGTTCCTCCATCCAGGATTACAAGATGATGAGTATGGGTCATTTCTAGCTCTATCATAGATGGCGTTGACACGTTCCATCTCAGGAGGAATGGATGCACACTCTCTTTCTACATGACCTATCTTACCACATGACTGACATGGAACTGAACAAGATGCAGACACATGAGACAAATCATGCTGGTTTTGGATCTCAATAGAATCCATACGGCGCATTAAGGCCGCCATGCTTGCCTCGGTGGCCATAGTTGTATTGACGGCAAATGTGGCACCCGATCTAATTGAGTTTTCATTTGCGATCCTCGCTCCTAAGCTAGATGATGCAGGTGGTTACCTTACACTCTCCCATTGCATGGCTTTCTCAGTGAGATCTTCTAGGAAAGCCGATGCCTCCCTTTCATCCTTTCCTAAAAACTCTCCTTGACACATGGACTCAAGGAGCGTTCGGGACGAGATGTGAAGACCCTCGTAGACAATCTGATAAAGATGCCACAACTCGATGCCATGGTGAGGGCATGAAGATAGTATCTCCTTGAATCTCTCTAAATATGCATGAAATGTTTCGGTCTCAAGTTGATAGAACGAATTGATTTCGTTCCTCAATTTTTGAGTCCGATGATTTGGAAAGTACTTTTTGAGAAATACAGATTGAAACTCATCCCAAGTCCTAAAGGCATTTGCCTGGTTGCTGTACAACCACC
This sequence comes from Triglochin maritima, assembly GCA_963682175.1. Taxonomy (NCBI): domain Eukaryota; kingdom Viridiplantae; phylum Streptophyta; class Magnoliopsida; order Alismatales; family Juncaginaceae; genus Triglochin; species Triglochin maritima. The sequence goes on from OY821775.1 coordinate 37,443,078, forward strand.
TCTTCGCATCATCCTTTAGTGCAAAAGGGACTATCCTAAGATGGATGGAGTCTGTGCTAAGTTGTTGCAACTTGAACATAGCACAGACCTCCTCAAATTCCCTCAGAAAGATATAGGGGTCACCCTTCCCAGTGAAGTGAGGGAGCATGGAAATGAATTGAGGCTTAACCTCAAAGTGGTTCGCATTAGCCTCTGGTAATACGATGCATGAGGGTAGGGTGGTACGGCTCGGGTAGCATCGATCACATAGAGGTATGGAAGCCAAAACAGGACGAACAGGTGGAACAAGTGGGACAGGTGGGTCCAGCAACTGCTCCTCCTCGTGGAAATTAGCAGCCATTGAACCCGGACTTTGTGCGACACGAGAGGAGGGAGGCGTCGAGAAATCGACTACCGAAACACCTCGTCAAACAGCCACTCTCGTCTCGTGTCCACACAAAGATGCACAAAGGTGCACAGACAAAAACCAAAGCTCTTTTTTTAAAAACAAAGAATGTGCATAGTGGAGAAGACGGGAGGACACAGAAGAGAGAGAATGACTTAAGAGAGAAGGGAATAGGTCCTTAGGCTACGACGGGTGGGTATATGTAGAAGCACACAAGCAAACAAGGTTCAAAGAGTCCTAAGGTCGCTTTAGGTCCTTACAGCTATACGACGCCTAACTACGAGGTCACACGACCTCAACACGCCTCACCTCCTACTATCAACAGAGTGGGCGACGCTGATCAGGCCATGACCATCGGGACCGGATCACTCTTCTAATGCGCCCGAAATCCTTAGGGCCAATGTCTACTTGATTTTAAAATTAGACTCTTGATTAGTGTGGTTTTGGGGCGAAGGAAAGGGTGATGAAATCCCCCACCTTATCTTATATGGAACAACCCCTCCTTAGTAGCGTTTTAGAGTCTTAATCTAGGAATTAACTCTCCAAAGAAACGCTCAGCTTACACTTGTTGCAATGCACTTCCTACTAACTACTGCATGTTCATACAAAATGCATGAATGAGAGTAGGAAATGCGTACCTCACGCCAGCACTCAGCAACTGAAAGTAAAGCTAAAAGAAAAGATAATCTACGTGCCTAAGTCGAGTACATGACGCATGACCTAAACAAGAAAGAATGCCTAATCTTTTGCTTTGGGTTTTAAGGTCCAAGTAGCTTAAAGGGAGATTGATTATTGTTCTGGGAACAAACTACAAGTCAAAACATGCCAAATCGAGTCCCATATAACTATATCAGATAATACAACAAGCCAAAGAAATAACGAAGGAAACAGAGCTCACCAGACCGCCAATTGGCGGTCTCAGGCCGCTGATTGGTGGTCCAAGCTTCTCTGTTCTGCTCCAAATTTCTCCTGGTGATTTCCCTTTAGCCTCAGAGTCTCCTGAAACAAAGAAAACTAGAAAACACAAATTAAATCCACTCAAATCGTCCAAACCAGAGTCTGGACTGGCACCTCCCCGGCAACGGAGCCAAAAACTTGTTTAATCGTTTTTAAAACCGCAAGTGCAGGGCAGTGTTGAAGCGGTGGAAAGTACGGGTCGATCCTCAGGGAGGTGAGTAGTCTCTGTTTTTTCAGAAATCAAGTGGCAACAAAAAGGGAGAAGAGTTTGTCTATGCTAATCTACACTACACTAAACTACTACGAAGAAAAATGCAAAGTAAAGAAACTAACGATTACTTCGAATAAAAACTAAAAGAATGTAAAATTAAGCTGGAATCAAGAAGAGAAAGACCCCTAGGGGTGGAGTGTGTGCACACATGTAAAAATATGGTGAATAATGCATTCTATAGGCACAAATGTAGGTAGTGTTTTCATGCATAGGAAGTGTCTAAAGGTTATGGCAAAACCTATAAATCCATTCACTAACCTAGTTGATTAATATTCATATACACAAATTGGTTATTTCAGAACCTAAACAAGCATGGGAGGTGTCTAAGATGTGTGGCAAAACCCATAAAGTGTAATATTCTACTCTAACAAGCAAGCATACATTCACATTTATCAACACAAACAAAATATAAAGCATTCATATCCATTCTTTAATGCATGTATGAACATCATATACACCCCCAAAGGGGGATGGATCTACTCACTACACATTATTCTAACAATTAAACTAAAGAAGAAAGGAAACATTCTAACTACTTTAGCCTACAATCAAAGAAATAAAACTAAGCTAAACATGCATGCATAAAGAAACAACATAAGAACAAAACAATGGAAAAATTATTTTATTAAATGACTCACATCACTACTAGCATTCTTCTCCACCTTGAGATTTTGCTCCAAGTCTTACTCCAAGTATAGAGAATGCAACCAAGCAATGGGTGATTACAATAGAAGGTGAAGAGTTCTATTTATAGCCATAGAAAAAGGTAATCCGGGTGATCCACCGGTATGGGACTAAAAAAATGCCAAAAATAGACTAAATACGCTCTAATACACGACCCACATAAATCTTAGCAGATCCGGACCAAAAGAGAACGGCAATTAGCGGTCTACAATGTGCGGATCACTCTGGATTTTCTTCTGGGCTTTTCTGAATGACTTGGTTTGTCTTTGATGCATCTAATTCGCTTGTTGGAGCTCCGACCCAAATAGAATTGCCGAAATACTCCCCATGATGGTGTGAAGTATTTTTGTTTGCTCATTGGTCCTTCGATCTTACGTTCAGGTCCTTTGATCTTGCATCTTAGTCCTTGAGTCTCTCAACTCAGTCATTTTTCATGCTTTTAGGTCCTTTTATGCCTCTTCTCTTCAAACCTATTTATTTATGAAATTCAAACATAAAACTCATCACGTAGCATTGTTTAGGTGAAATACAATGGATATAAGATACAAACGTAAGCATGAAATGATGTCAATCACAAACCACAATGGAGTCGGGGATTTTTATAGAGGTTCGGCACCCCACCCGGGTCCTAGTCCTCTCTTGCAAGCCTCGCTCGGATCACCGAGATCTGCTCACGACTTCACTAACCACTCTGCGTTTCGGGCCGGGAGAGAACGCCTTTACAATCTTAAAGCTCGCGAACAACCCTCGCCGAGCTTGACTCCTCCTCTCACAATCCAAGAGGGATACTTCGGGCTCTCACCAAAGTCTATACTTTTCTCTTGGGCTTTCACCAAGACCCTTGCTTCTTTGACAATGGTTGAGTGGAACAACACTCTCTAATCTTGAGCACACTTGAGTAGAATAGGGAATTGATTGCTAAGTGTGGAAGGTTTTGAGCTTTTGAGTGTGGGGAGCTTTCTCTCTAACGTATGGGACAAATAGTAGTGGGAGAGTTGTGTTAAAATGTATTTTACAACTCTATTTATAAGATCCTAAAGAGTTATAGCCGTTGGGGATGAATTGGGTAAAGATTGTGTAAGATACACAACAGAAACAGACAGGACCCAATTTTGAGTAAGTTCGCTCGACCGTTTGGCAATTTTGAACTCGATTCGGTCGACCGGTAAGAGAGCGGTCGACCGCCAAAGGCTATAATCTTTGTACACTTAAGTTATCAGTCGAACACCGAATAGGGTTCGGTCGACCGAAAACTAACAAGCTCTACAGGCTTTACAAACATGATCAAATTCGGTCGACCGAAACAAGGTCCACGGTCGATCGAAAACCGACAGGCATTTTGGGTTTGTCGAGTCTTCTATATTCGGTCGACCAAACAAGGTCCTCGATCGACCGATAGGGAAAGTATTTTTGGGGTATTTGGAAATAATACGAATATGACCATTGGGTATATACGACAAACCAAACGGTCGGAGATACGGTGTTACTCGGTCGACCATAAAGGTCTGGACGGTCGACCGAACTTGGGCAGTAAAACACTAACAGGATATATGATCACTCGGTCGATCGAACGGTTTGTTTCAGTCGACCGACTGTGGGCAGACTGTTCAAGTTTTGGTTTAGTGTTTTCCGGTCTAAGTTTGGGTGATTTATTGAAGTCCAAATTATATGAAATTTCGTGTGTGACTTCTATAGGGAACCTAGTTTGTGTTTGAGTAGATTTTAGCTCAAGTACTCTCAATTACACAAAGTTCTTAAGACTAAAAGAAATGCAAATTACATGTATTCAAAAGAGCTTGATTAAATGTCTTAACTTGATTTCCTTTCTTCCTTGAGTCTTGATCACCTGTAGAGATTAGCACAAAGCAATGTATATGCAATGCAACATGTGTGCTACTCTACATGATCACAATTAAGATTAGGTTGATTAAATCATCAAAACATATATTAAGGCCAAAACGGCAACAAAATGAACCTAATATATAGGATTTTTTAAAATTTCAGCAGAACCTCCACTTAAATTTCATAGTAATAAAAACATTCTTGTGGGAAAAATCACAAACAAGCCACAACTATATAACAAAAAACTTCAATACAACCATTCCCACACAAACACTAGAGTATACATAATATATTTGCAGTATCAATTCAATTATTGTATTTATTCAACATAGACCATTTGAAGTCGTAAATGCATAGAAAATGTGTAATGCATGGTAAAAATGTAAGATTTTGCAACACAAATTTTTATAGTATGGATCCATATCCGTTCAGATGGTATGTTAAAGGATGTATCACACAAAATTACCACAATCACACCAATCAAACCTTTTACTCTACCACTTCCACTCTCTCTCTAATTATTATCTCACAAACTAATCAACTTCCCTTTTCCCCACACACCACAACTTCTCCCAATAGTCTTACGAAACAAAAAGGCACAAAAGAAACACGTTAAAGGATGTATTACCACGTTAAAGCATCTCAAGGTTCAAGTTGGCTGATGAAAACTCACTCTCTCTTCATGCGTTAGCAATGAAAACACAAGTACTAAAACAAATTCAATCTACACGAGTACTCTAACAAAACACATTTTCTATTTTTTCATAATCGTAAACCAATTTGTCTTGTTTTATTCCTTCTAAAACTAGAACTACTATTTTTATTTAAGTGGGTACATTAGCAACATAATACTTTGATTAACTATTTTTCAAAGTAATACTTGTTTATACTTAAGAAAAAACAACACTAAACAGTTTAGAATCTGTGAATGAGTAACAATGTGGTTGTTTGTACAATCAAATATATTTTCAACATAAATTCAAAATCTAAATCATGTAATATATTCGAGATTAGTTTTGAGAAGATAAAACTATTACATGTGGTTAAAGGGCATGTTAAAAGACGTATTACCAAATACATCACCTACAAAGGGTTACCTTGCACTTTGAGGTTGGAGGAGTCAAGGTCGGAGGAGCACGTCGGAGGAGTACAGATTGTTCGGAGGAGTTTGATGAGTTTTTAGTGATTGGAGGAGTTGGGTTGGATTGGAGGTGGATTGGCGTGAGGAGGCATCTTGGGTTGTGTGGATCGGAGTTGGATCGGAGGTGGTGCGGTATGGCTCGAGGTCGAGTCTGAGTGGGTGCGGCTTGGGTCGAGGTCGAGGCCACTTGGGTCGGGTCGGAGTGGGATGTGTTTGGGTGGTGCTTGGCATTGGGTGGAGCAAACACAAACTAGGGCAGAGGAAACGAAGGAGATAATGGGGTAAAATAAAGATGAGTTGTTTTTGTGTTCGGGTGGAGAAAACTAGGAGAAAAAACACCGAACACGTCAGCTTTGGTGAAAACCGACATGACAAATACCATCTATCACGTCAGTTTCTTGTAAACCGATGTGAGACATAGGTTCAAAAAAATAATATAATAAAATGCAACATATCACATTGATTGTTGTTTAACCGATGTGACATGTATTCTAAAACATGTCTAATTTCACAAAACCGACGTGATATGGGTTCCTATTACGTGAGTTTGTGTTTAACCAACGTGATATTAATACATGTCACGTCAGTTTTGTGACAACCGAGGTGACATGTCATTTTCACGTCGGGTACAAAATACCTAACGTGTCATGGGGACATTATTATGTATTTTTCCAATAGTGTGTCTAGTTAAAAACCTTGCTACAAAAACCCAGTGGGAAAATAGCTATGGGAAAAGGAGTGCATGTTATACGTTAACACAATTGTGCAAGCTGTCTCGTTAAAAAGGTTGCCATGTCAAACCATGTAGGACAAAAACTTGGGAAAGGGAAAAAGAGTACAACTATAGGCTTTCTGGGTATTATCCTTCACGGATAATCGTACTTCAGAGATGATAATTAGAAATCTGCTCCCCTTAATACGTAGTTCACCAACTTGCATAAAGATTGCAACGTCTCCACAATAACACGAAATAATTTGTGATTTTTTGTTGTGGATTAGACATATAAGAATCATCATTGAAGAAATCTTTATCTCATGAATATAGTAAGTAAATATTGATAATTCCATGTGAACATTCTTTGTATAATATCTCTTTATGTATTTGAATCATCGTAACAATTCTCTTATGGAGAATGTTCAAACTGCAGGTCGATAAATAGCTGACTTCTCTCTCTAGTCATTTATTTCAAATTTATCATTCAAATATTTCACGGGTACGTGTTTAATCTCTTCAAGAGTTCCTTTCATATCATTCTTCGAGATGATATGCATATTCTTTTTGTTTGTTCATATGGTCATCTTTTCATATATCGCTTATCTTAATTATAATTTTCCTTGGACAAGCCAGTCCTTCAAGGACCCTCATATCAATATCAAGTTACTCATACAAATTTGTAGTCACAACATATGTCATATGCTTATCTATATTTATGTCATACTGATCAAGTAACATAACATAATATTATACATTTTGAGAGAATGAGTAACATCATAATGGATTTGGGTCCTGCGAAAAATCATTGTGTCACTACTCGCTTTATAATGTACCACCATATTATTTTAATGTGATTTCTATTCACATTCTTCAAAAATCAGGACTATAGGTCCAAACAATATGTTTATTAAGCGAGTCTAGTTCTACATTGTTCGCCTTTTTTTATTCATTTAAAATATGAATGCTTCTGACATTCTTATGATATTATAGGTTTTGGATCCAGATTTTCTATTGAATTAGCATGCTCTAAGAAGGCGCATGATAACCTTTTTATGTTTCTCTCTCGTATAAACATAGTTGATTGGAACTTTTATAATAATCAAATCCTCGCCGTTTCTCAAAAAAATTAGGATTTGACCGTTATGTATTCCTGGAATTGTTACATTTGCTAGCAACTGCTTTTATTTTACCGGGTTTATATTATTCAAGAATAACATCTTCAAGAGGTATAATGAGTGACTAATTTTTATTTTTATTTCCACAAATAATATATGTTCTAGTCCATGCTTCTGGTATTGGTTGAGCTCAAATATATTTTATCGTGTGAAGATCTCCACTTTTTATGTCTAGTAATACATGACTTAGTTACTCTTTTGTGAAAAAAAGTATGACAATTACTTGCTAGATATTGCAAGTTAATGATTTTATGAACTTCAGGTTCAAACATACTTGTACGTATATATATGCTCTTCTGAAGTTCAGGTTCCATATAATATATTATCTTAACATTCTTTAAGCTTCTAGCTTGCTCCCCTAATGGCAAAAAAGTGACTTGTATATAATTGTTCGACTGGAGAATAAAATACATCTCCCTTCAGAGGCTTCAAGTAATTTAATATTATCAAGAATATGAATCCTACTGAAATGTCCAATTTAATTTTCGGCCTTTAAATTGTGGAGGTGGTAATCTATTAATCACAGATGGGAAACATTTCATTCAATATCGCACAAGTAAAATAAGGGAACATTCATAACATGATGTATATATAACATAAAAAATGAATAATATCAACATATATGAACGTTAATGTATCATGTATAAATTTAAGATACCATAATGATCAATATTCAGAGATATTTTATAAATCGATGCTTTGTAACGTGTGGTTCGGGCACATGATCCAAAATAGAAGGGTATATATTGTGATTTGGTAGTAACTCATGCTTATGACTTTTAATCACAAGTAATGCAGAACAAAAGTTATCTCATCCCATGAAAAGATAGAGCTCGTGGATACCTACTTAGTTGAAGAATCTTCTCAGTCTTCAGTTGATGGTCATATGAAATTTCAACAACATTTGTCATCATATCTAATCATCATTGACCCAATCAGTCATACCATATGTTATTAGAATCAATATTCATTTGATTCACTAGTGCAAGTCTTTTTGACCAAGCCACTACGTGTGCAATGACACATCGGTCAAAAGTGAGGTAATTTTCTCAATAAGATTTTTCGTGCCTGACATGATTGTAGTAATATAAAAATATTCTTTTACTTCAATTGTAGTCTCAAAAAAAGTCATTCTGACGATTTGAAACTTGTTTCTTGAAACATAATATATAAAATGCATCACTCAAAGCCAAGATAATTCCACATGTAACAGTAGATATTGCTTTTCTGGAGCTTACTAAATTCGTACGACCATATACAATCGTAGTTTTGCCTTTTCTCATTATCAAATTACAGAAATACTTATATCTTAATATAAGTATGCTACCATACAAATGTGTATTATTAATATCTATTGAGTATATAAGTACTATTAATATAAGTATATCTTAATTCGTACGACCATACAAATGTTGAATATCGATATGCTAGCAACATATGCATGTGTATTATTAATATCTAGAAGGATTTCATAGTAAGTGAATAAAAGTCACAAGTATGGAAATATATTGGACTAATGAGAGCACTAACCAATATAAAATAGTTTCAACTGAAATAAATGCTAGCTCATGAGTCTAGCACATATCGAGGATCATAAACAAGTATAATGCGCATGTCAACACTATACATGATACATAAATCATCTTTACTAATCTTAAATCAAATATGAGACTGAAGAATATTCATACTCTTCATTTCAAGCCAAATAAATTTTTTTGCAAATAAATTATTTATGCAACTATTACAAAATAAGTGATAAGGTTCATTCATATGATAAATATAATCAAAAAATCAATTAATTTCAACGTAACTTGGTATACGTCTTTTAGATAGAAATTATACATACCAACATATTACCATATGCATGTTGTACTTTGCCCTTTTAAGACTATAATGCAAATACTATCTTTACTATTGATCCTTAAAATACACATTATAATTATATGCATAAATAGTCATGACAGACATACAAATGTTGAATATCGATATGCTAGCAACATATGCTTGTATATTATTCATATCTAGAAGGATTTCATTGTAAGTGAATAAAAGTCACAAGTATGGAAATGTATTGGACTAATGAGAGCACTAACCAATATAAAATAGTTTCAACTGAAATAATTGCTAGCTCATGAGTCTAGCATATATCGAGGATCATAAACAAGTATAATGTACATATTTAAAACAAAAATAAACATAGCCTAGTATTTACATATGTATCATCTCCATAAATCAATCACATTTTATTGATACATTAATTAGTTATCTTCAAAGAAATGTAGCATGCTTAATTTGACGACATATATACTAGTGAATCACAACTCACGAAATAACTACCATTCAACCGGAATAGAAAATCTTTAACATTAACAGAGATCAAACCAAACATATAAAGCACAATTTGTGTTTCTATAAAACACACATAACTAGAATATATTTAATTCGTGGAGAGTTACTTTGACGATCCATTTTGATTGTCGAATTTATATACCACAAGGACATCAATTATTTTTCCGTTTATGTAATCCACATTCATGATTACACTAGACTTTTGTAAGACTTTTCACACGCTCATACATTCAATTCAGGGAATGGAGCAAATCAATACGAATTACGTGATTTTTCATCGATAACTTGATATTCAACTCAGCCACACTCGGTGCACGGGACTAGATCATGATATTTCCAAAATCATTTTAATGATTTCGAAGCCAAAACACAAGTTTCATCTTATCTTGATTTGATGCTTATTTCTTTTTTTGTTTCTCATTTATATTGCAAGGATCATCAAGTTTGATTTCAACATCGAAAACATGACAAGTAAAATTCTTGTCCATTTTATCAAAAGTTGTATATTTAATTTTTGTCAACAATCAAGATGATCAATATCATATAAAACATTACAAAAAATAAAATAGATAAATAGAAACACTTTTAGTTTCTAACAAAACAACAAGTATTAGACATGACACATGCACAAATAAATTATGTCATTATCATTGGAATATCAAGTTGTCTAGTGATCTTCCAAATACATAATCAACTTTTGCGAAACAAAATGATTATAAACATGTATTAATGCATATTTATCAAATAACATACTCATATGCATCTATAATTGTCATGTGCATGAATTAAATTTTACTATCATATGGAAACAAAAGTTAATAGTCCGTCATCTAACAATATAAACATGTAGAACATTATATTTCAAACCTAGATTTTGCAACAATAATTTCTTGACATATGTCATCACATTTAAGAAATATAGTATGAGTATATTCAACAAGTAAATAGATTAATGATATTATAAATTGTAAAAGACTACCTCAAGATGAATACAACCTTATGGACTATCTTAATCAAACAAGGAACAGCACGTGTTCATCAACATGAATATTCGTAATACTTTATACATCAAAATATCAAAGAAAATTTTACTTTTGTGGTAATCAAATATGGTGTAATACTCAAGCAATTTTGTTTCTTCTCTTAACCATAAACTTACAAGTAATAATCACATGTATGTACCCATTACAAATGCAGTTTTATTTAACATAGTTGTAATAGGATTTGTATAAAGATACTAAGCAAGTAAATCTCAACTACAATCGCAAGAGATATAAAATATTCCTTGTTTTGCATTCAATTTCCTTCACACGTGAATATCTCAAATCCGTTCAAAATATTTTCTATAATATGATGCTACATGATGCCAACTCCACAACAATAAATATATGTATACATTTGAAGATGTATTAATGTTTATCTTTATTCTCAAGACAAGAAGGATACGAAGAAAGAGCATCATACCTTGCTTTAGTACAAGAAACTAACCTCACAATGAACTACTTCATACATCGAGGCATCCATCAAGATCAATGTTTGTTTCTTTTAGATGTGCTAGAGACTAATAATTCTGATAACGTGTTGTGAAATGAAAATACATGGAAATTTGGGGGAGGAGAATGGAGACTTTTCATTGTTCTCACATAAACAATACGGTGAGTCTCCATATAGACAAGAGACATAGATGTTACAATGCAATACCAAGCTAATGAATGAGACATATAATATACATCAATGAGAGAATTACATTGCATTTGATTGTGGAGGTTACAAGAAGTTGTAACACCAAGAGATAATGTGACTCATCCATATAATATATTTGTTGTTTCATAACAATAGACATTAATTCAAAATATCTTCTTAGTTTTTGATGTTGAACTTGCATATGGAACATGATCAGAGGGGATGTGTTGCGTATCACCTTCCTAGGTAATGTTAACAAAATTATGCTCCATCCTAGTAAAAATCTTGTAAGTTGCACGAATGATAAAACAATGTATATATAATGTTAGATGGTAAAGAAATTAATGTGGATGTGTCACCAAATGAAGAAAATTCAAATGAATAATGCATTAAATCACAAGTATATCCACATATGCATAATGAATAATGCGAACAACTTAAATAATAAGAAAAGATTAATCTTGCATGAAGTGTTTCAGAACACATATCATATTGTTTTAGAAACAAAATCTCAATTTAGGAAAATTATATGCACTACAAAACCAAACGACATATAATTACACAAAAAATAATAATCTTGCAACATCAACCAAAAATTACTAAAATAAATATCGTTTATCAATATAAAATCAACTTTTTTATTGTCTCGATTCTCGAACAAATAATGTGATAAGCTTATTAAAACTTAATATAGACAATTTGAGTGGCTACCGGTTAAATAAAAGTGATTATGAGAAATACGAGTCTGTAGTGGTGTGTTTGAAACTTGATTATGAGGTGGTATGCATTAAGAACTTCTAATTTTGCTTAAATAATTGAATACAATACATTAAGAATATTGTACATTGATTGATCGTTTTAAATAACCATAAGTACACGACGTCGGTGAAGACACGGCAAGTACGGGTCGGTCCACAGGGATTGTGATTGTTCGGTTCACAACTAATTAGTAATCGAATCGGCAAAAATGACGGAGAAGGAAATTGATTTATCCTAATCTACACTACACTACAATTAACTAAATGCAACCTAGCTAATCCTTAGAAGATGAGGACTATGGATTAGGCATAGATTAAGATTATTTGTGTAGTTGACATGAAGCATAAGCAGTGTCATTAATGTCTTGAAAGCATGGAAGATGTCCAAAGATTATGACAAACATCTATCAAACATTAACATCTACTTTCAAGTTAGTGATGGGAGCATGGAAGGTGTCTAAAGATTATGACAAACATCCATCAAACATTCACATAACCCATTATTAAGGTCAAATATGTACTCTAAACAACATTTAAGGCAATGCACTTAGATTTGAGCATGAAATGTGAAACCATTTAAGAAATGACATTCCGTCAAACACCTAATGAGCATGTACCTTAAAGAAGTAAATCTACACATTAGAGTCTTACCATCATCCTATCCTACCATCATCCTCACCTCCCAATAGGTGGTTTAGCCACACATTAACATAAGAAATAGTTGAGAAGTAAGCGAGTGAAGATACTTACCAAATAAAGGTTACAACAATACAAAAGATAAATCCAAAGTAAAACATTAAATTTACTCCTAACCTATTCTAACCTACACTAATGGTGGAAAAAAGGAAAATAGACGAGAAGGGAAAGGTAAAAGAGATAGGTGAAATGGAGGTTACCCTCTCCTTATATAGGATTAAGATACTATATCTTCTTGATGAACTTAATCCAATAGTCAAGATGATTTTCCACGTTTTTCATCACTATTTTGTGAATCTATCGTGACATATATTGGAAATCTAGGTGTAGATTTAGATTCCTATAGTCAAGCTGGTCGATTTGAGTACTAATTAGACATAATTTGAACTTCTCAAGACTCACAGAGAGACTTTTTATGTCCATGCATCATTTCTAGCAGAATTAGAGTCCAATTGGCTTTCTATTTGGTACATAATCCTTTATTCTAGCCCAATTATCTTTATCCCTAAAATACATGTAAACATACTCGAGTAGCACTAGTAGAGGGCTATATTAAACAAATTTATCATCAATATTACATGATATGCTACTAATCATACATTAGTAATATGATACATTTAGTTGACAACTTCCTTACAATTATATGTCATACGACTTGATTTTGGTGTCTTACAATTATATGTCATTCTGAAAATGGATCAAGTAAAAATTATAATACGATTGAAAGTGTAATAAAATGAGTAACCATAATAGATTAGAGAGTATATGCAAATTCAAAAGCTCAGAAGTAAATGAGTAATCATAGTAACATAACTTTGTTCACAATGTTATTTCACATTGAATCAATCACTTGAATTAAGATTAAAATATACATGATTGTCGAATGATAGAAAAAAAATCAAGTTATTTATTAGTTGGGGCATTTTGAATATGATCCTTCGAAGTACTGACTACCGGAGAACATGCCTTCGACAATATCGATCGGTGTATGTCCCTATCCGTTGGTGTAGGTGAACACCTACGGATAAACCTACCAGCGGTATTGCCTGAAACGATGTTTAGTTACACCAATGAATGTTCCGATGGATAAATGTCGTTGGTGTTAATTTTGGCGTGAAATTTTCTGATAATTTTATCGCTTTGCTTCGTCAGAGCGAAGAACATCGACAAGGAATACATCCACTAATACAACCTCCTTAGTATCATTAACGATGGTACATAACTTTGACTGATGGATATGTATCGTCGATGTACCTTACCCGGCAAATTGATGGGACTTACACCGACGGTTATGTACCATCGGTGTTTGTCCTGTCCAGAACCCAGAAAAACCTATTTTCTCTTTTTAGGTTTTCATTTTCCTACTCAAAAGAAACAATAGTTTTCATCATTCATAAACAACACATTCATGCATTCATCCACAAACATATAACTTGAAGAGCTCATATATGCATTCATCCACAATACAACATTCATTCCAATAATAACACAAGTGCATACAAAACATTGTAACTAAATTCAAATTCAAGTTTTCAATTCACAAAGTATCAAACCTCATGAAAAATGTTTGTTTGTTTTAAATTTAGACTGCAAGTCCACAGCCGTCGGTGAAGACGTGGCAAGTACGGGTCGTCCGTAGGGAGGTGAGCAGCCTCTGGTATGACCTAAATCAGATGGCGAATAAAGGGAGAAAAGATGTGATTATTCTAAAGCTAAACTACACTAAACTAATGGTACGAAATGAGAAAGAGAAACCCCTAAGGGGTGGAGTGTATGCACATATGAAGTGAAATAAGTGATGAAAGATGCATGTAAGCATGTATGTGTGTGTGTCGTGTGTGTGTCTTCAAGCATAGGAAGTGTCTAAAGATGTGGCAAAACCTATCAATCCATTCACACAATGTATCAGCAATTACTACTTGATTAACCTAAGATTAGGCTCAGCATGAGAAGTGTCTAAAGATATGGAAATACTCATCAAAAAGCATAAACTCATGTGAAGAAAAAAAGTAAGCATGGGAGGTGTCTAAATGTTATGGCAAATCGCATCAAAATAAAGTTTCTTCAATCAATGAAGCAAGCAAACACAAATACAAACACATAAAAAACATGTAGCATATTCAACAGGAAACTAAGCATGGGAAGTGTATAAATCATACGACAAAACCCAACAAAATTCCCCAACATGTAGATGATTAAAATACCTCTAATGAACATACAAAACATGCAAGTCTAAACAATCAAAAATTCATCAAACACTCAAATTTCACAATATATATGAACATCATCTCCACCCCCAAAGGGGATGGATCTACTCACTACACATTATTCTAGAAATTAAACCAAAGGAGACATTCTAACTAATTTAGCCTAAAATCAAAGATATATGACTAAGCTAAGCATGCATAAAAAAAGAAACAACATGAGAACAAAAAAAATGAAAAAATATTTTATTAAATGACTCACATTACTAGTAGCATTCTTCTCCACCTTGAGTCTTTGCTCGAAGGCTTACTCCAAGTAGAGAGAATACCACCAAGCATTGGGTGAATACAAAGGAGAAGGAAGAGTTCTATTTATAGTGCTACAAAAAGGTAATCGGGGACAATCCCCCGATATGGGACTAAACACATACTATAAATGGACATAAAACAACATAATACATGACCCAACTCAACCATGGAACATTTGAACAAATTTGGACTGCCAATTGGCGGTCTGGGATAGCCAATTGGCGGTCCAGATTGCTTGGATTGCGTCTGGATTTCGGTGGTTCGTTTCTGGCTTGATTTCTTGATTTTTAATGAACCTGATTTGGTTGTTAATGTTTGGGCCCGAATATAATTGACAAAATACTCCTCATAATGGTGTGCAGCTTCTTGATTTCCTCATTAGTCATTTTGACTTTACATCTGGCTCCTTCTTTCTTGCACCTCAGTCCATAAGTCTTGCAACGTAGTCCTTTTTCTTGCTTTTATGTACTGTTCTTTAGTCTCTTCTTCTCAAACCTATTATTCCTGAAACTTAAACATAAAACTCGTTACATAGAATTGTTTAGGTTCAAGATAATGGATATAAGACACACATGACTTCATGAAATGATGTCAATCAAATACCCCCACACCTAACTTTTGCGAGTCCCGAGTAAAACAAAGAAAAGAAAACATGAAAGAAAGGAAAAAAGCATACGAAAAATAGGGAAATCCTAACTCACTTTCGTAGGAATGACGGTTGAACTTAGCACGTGCAACAAGCTATTAAACCTCCTTGTCTCTAAGGAGGAGGAGTTTTGTCTCCTGAGGCTTTTAAGCGGATATACCCACAAAATACGAACAAAGATGCATTATTCAACCTAGCAACACGACTCGATGGACTCATTTTTGTCGATCATTGGGCACAACAATCCTACGGGCCGACTATATATAGGTATTTAGTCCACACCTAGCCTAATGAACCATTCGTGCATGTTAATTAATGACTTAAGTGAAAGACATGGACAACCTCAACATCCTCAAGTGATACAAAGTGTAAAGTCCATTAAGGTTCTTATTTGCATTACCTTTTTTTTAATTTTGTTTTTTTTCTCTTACTACTTGGAGTGTAATTCTCCCAGGGTCAGGTTTCGTGCATCATTGCCCCTGAGGAATTACACTATCATGTACACCTTTCCTCACATCTCTACATAGGGCAATCCCTACAACCCGTGTAACGGGATCGGTGCATCCCAAGTCAGATGACTCGAAAGCACTAGGCACAAAGTCCCCTCAGATCTAATTTCCCGAGGGATAGGAGCCGTGCGAGAAGAGAGAACACCTACTCACTTATTTATTATCTACACATGAACCAAAACCCCTACACTTAATGTCTCACAACAAGATTTAAAGTGTCATTGACTACAACAAACTTCCTTATATTAATAGACACAAATTATTGACTCACTAGGTTCAAGGTGAACTTTAAATGTTTGAGTACTAAAATCGTATGATTACTTCCCCCCGAGGGAAAATCGGGGTGCATCCTTACGACTCGATAAGACCTAAAGCCGGTATACTAGGTATCCTAATGCATCAAGTTCAAGACAATTTTGGGAGCTTTCTTTTTTACTTTGCCTCTTAACGGTTTTGCACATGATAAACACACGCAAAACCCACAAAAACTTTTTCTTTCACAAACACATGAAGATTTTGAAAGAAATGTGAAAATTTTAAATGTAGACTAAATTTTTGATCAACCAAAATGGACTGAATACACACTAATACGCGACCTCAGGGGCAAGCAAAAGAAGACAATTCACCCAAGGATCATGGCAAGCAGATATATCGATATTAAATGCAGCACACTAACATGAACCTAATAATGCACACAAAAGAAAACAAAATCAAAGGAAAAGACTCGACTATGTAGACACGTAAAACACCTCCCATACCTATTTCATGTATTGTCTTCAATGAATGTGAGCATGATACTACATGGATTTATGCATAAGAAAGAAAATATCTCACCAACGTTAAGCACAAGGAAAGTTTCGTGGTCATGTTGATGGACATAACCCCGAATTCCCAAAAACCTGTGAGATACTTAAGAAGGGAGACAAATACGTCAAACAAATGCTGCCCAAATACACAAGGGTTGGGGCCCACAACAATCATTGCTCACTGGTGGAGTCTTTTATTACACTTTTTTCTCTTTTTTCTTTTTAAACAAGATATATACATCAACATTGATATTCTCATAATCATTTGATCAAGGAACATCAAATGAGAACATCAAGTCCTGTGCACCAGAGATTTACAAAAATGGGCCCTCTTCATTGGTACTTTGAGGTGTTGTTGAACGTTTTACATTAAACCGCAAGTGCACGGCCGCGTTGAAGCGGTGGCAAATACGGGTCGTCCTCAGGGAGGTGAGCAGCCTCTCGTTTACACGAAATCAAGTGGCAAAAAGATGGAGAAGAGAGTGGATTATGCTACGCTATGCTACACTACACTACGAAGTATGAAATGCGAAAGAAAGTAACAAACGATTAACTAAAAACTTAACGAAGAACGAAAGAAGAGTGCTGGAATTCAGAAATGGAGAACCCCGAAGGGGTGGACTGAGTGCACACATGCAAAGAGGTGGATGTTCAACACATTCTTTAAGTACAAATGAAGGTAGTGTTATCATGCATAGGAAGTGTCTAAATGTTATGGCAAAACCTATCAATCTATTCACCAACCTAGCGGATTAACATTTACATATACAAGTTGTTTATTTCAGAATCTAAACAAGCATGAGAGGTGTCTAATCATTTTGGCAAAACTCATCAAATTATAAATTCTATCCTAAACAAGCAAACATACATTCATGTTTTATCAACATATTGGAAATAAAGCATTCATTCCATTCTATAATGCACGTATGAACATCTACTCCACCCCCCAAATGGGATGGAACTACTCACTATACATTACACTAATTATTAAACTAAGAAAGGAAAGCATATTAACTAAGCTACTAAAAAAAACTAATGAAATGAAATTAAGCAAAGTAAAACAAGAAACATAAAACAAACAACATAATAAAGAAACATTTATTAAAGTGACTCACATTTCAAGTAGCATCCTCCTACTTTAGTGTGTGCTTCAAGGCCTCACTTCTAGTAGGAAGAAGAGCCACTTAAAATATGGAGTGATTACAATAGAAGGTGAAGAGTTCTATTTATAGCCAAAGAAAAAGGCAATCCGGGACAATCCCCCGATGTGAGACTAAACAAATACCAGAAATGGACAAAATACACACTAATACGCGACCAACCAAAATTTGAGAGGATTTGGGCCAAAAGAGGCCGCCAATTAGTTGTCTTGGACCGCCAATTGGCGGTCTATATAGTCTGGATCCGGCTGGAATTTATTCTGGGCTTTTCTGGATTTCTTTGTCGGTCTTTGATGCATCTACTTTGTTTATTGGAGCTCCGACCCAAATCTAATTGCTAAAATACTCCCCATGATGGTGTGGAGTATTCTGTTTTGCTCTTAGGTCCTTCTGTCTTACGTTCAGGTCTTCCTCCCTTGCATCTCAGTCCCCAGATCTCATAATTCAGACTTTTTTCCCAGCTTTTGGGTCCTTTTATGCTTCATCTCTTCATACCTATTTATTCCTGAAAACTAAACATAAAACTCGTAACATAGCATTGTTTAGGTGAAAGATAATGGATATAAGATACAAATATAAGCATGAAATGATGTCAATCACATACCCCAACACCTAACTTTTGCTAGTCCCGAGCAAAACAAAGAAAGAGAAAAGCATACGAAAAACAAGAAATCCTAACTCACTTTCGTAGGAATCACGGTTGCACTTAGAACGTGCAACAAGCCGTTAAACCTCCTTGTCGCCAAGGAGGAGGAGTGTTGTCTCCTGAGGGTTTTCAACGGATATACCCACAAAATCCGAACAAGATGCATTAATCAATCTAGTCACACGACTCGTTGGACTTATTTTGTCGATCATGGGACGCGGTAATACTACAGGTCGACTCTATATATGTAATCGGTCCACACACCTAGCCTAATGAGTTATTCGTTAGAGTTAGTTAAGGACTTAAGTGAAAGACATGGGCAACCTTAACTTCTGAATGTGATACAATTTGTAAAGTCCATTTTGGTTCTTATTTGACTATTTTTTTCTTTCTTTTTTTTCTTTTTCTTTGGAGCAGTTTATTGGTTGGTGTTTGATTCTCCCAGAGTCAGGTTTCGTGCATCATTGCCTATGAGGACTTACACTATCACGTACACCTTCCCCTAAATCTCCACATAGGGCGATCCCTACCACCCGTGTAATGGGAGTTCAGTCGGTGCATCCCAAGTCAGATGACTCGAAAGCACCAGGCACAAAGTCCCTTCAGACCTACTTTCCCGAGTGATAGGAGCCGTGTGAGAAGAGAGAACACCACTTATTTACTTATCTACATGGGAACCAAAACCCGTACACTTAAGTCTCACAAAAAGAGATTAAGGGCCATTTTCTACGACAAACTTCCTTATACTAACAGACACAAATTATTTGACTCACAAGGTTCAGGGTGGACTTCTTTAAATGTTTGAGTGCTGAAACCCTATGATCACACGACCCCCGAGGGAAAACTGGGTTTCATCCTAACGACTCGATAAGACGTAAAGCCAGTAAACTAGATATCCTAACGCATCAAGTTCAAGAAAATTTTGGGAGCTTTCTTTTTACTTTGCCTCTCAACGGTTTTGCAAATGCTAAGCACACGCAAAACCTACAAAAACATTTTCTTTCGCAAACACATGAAGATTTTGAAAGAAATGTGAAAATTTTAAAGCACTAGGCAAGCAAAAGAAGACAAGTCACCCAAGGATCATGGCAAGCAGATATATCGATGTTAAATGCAGCACACTAACATGACCCTATCAGTACACACAAAAGATAACAAAATCAAAGGAAAAATACTCAACTATTTACACACGTAAACCCCCCCCCCCCCACCTACTTCATGCATTGTCCTCAATGAATGAGAGCATGATACTACATGGATTTATGCATAAAAAAAGAAGATATGACCAATATGAAGCACAACAGGAAGTTTATGGTTATAGTGATGGACACAAACCCAAATTTCCTCAAAACCTGTGAGATACTGAAGAAGGGAGACAAATACGTGAAGAAATGGGGCCCAAGTACACAAGGGTTGGGGCCCACAACAAT
The DNA here is from genome assembly GCA_963682175.1 of Triglochin maritima. NCBI lineage: Eukaryota > Viridiplantae > Streptophyta > Magnoliopsida > Alismatales > Juncaginaceae > Triglochin > Triglochin maritima. The sequence goes on from OY821775.1 coordinate 37,463,444, forward strand.
CAATGCTCGCTCATGGAGTCTTTTATTACACATTTTTTTCTTTTTTTCTTTTTTTCGATTTTTTTACATTATATATACACCAACAACGATATTCTCATAATCATTTGGTCAAGGAACATCAAATGAGAACATCAAGTCATGAGGACCAGAGACTTGCCGAGATGGGTAAACTTCACCGGTACTCTGAGGTGTCATGAGGGGTGAAAGGTCAAAGCTGAACGGCTCGAACCCCTCATGATATTGGTTGGGTGTGGGCAACAAAGAATGAAGTTATGTTGCCTCACTAGGGTTTAGTTGCTCATCGAACAAAACCCTCCAACCAATAGGTGGATGCATCAGAATGAGTTCCTCAAGCTCATTTGATGGATGCAGCAGACCTGCATCACTAAGAATGGGGCTTCTTCCCAAGTCATCCAATGAGGACCTCCCACCATCATTTAGATCATCAAGCATAAGCTCGGTCACAGGTGGGTCCTTGTTGGAGTCAATATGAAGCTCAAATGGCTCAATGGCCATGGGACATGAGGTAGAGACACCTTATGGTATAGGCATATGATGAGGTGTCTCACTCTCACTAGTACTCTCAACTGAATCATGCAACTAACACTCCTTTTGGGCATTCATGTTTGAGGCCAGCTCACTCTGTTGCATTGCAAAGACAGGCAATGAGTTTTCGTTGGGCCCACAAACATTCTCAATGGATTGCATTGGTGTTAGGGGTGTTCGTTGATTTTGTGATGCTTTCTCCAATTGATGGATGAGATTTAGATTTAAAGGTTGATCCATGGGCTCCTGTTGCCTACAATAGTTGAACACATGAAACTCGGCACTCATGTTACCGAATGAGAGCTTCATGAGACCATTTCTACAATTAATTAAGCAGTTGGACATTGCCAGAAATGGTCTACCCAAAATCAAAGGTATTTGAGAGTGGGTGTTCACAACCGGATTGGTATCGAGGACAACAAAATCGACTGGAAATATAAAATCTCCAATTTTGATAAGCACGCCCTCGATAATCCCCTTTGGAATACGAATGGATCTATCCGCCAATTGGAGAGTGATCTTAGTTGGTTTCAATTCTCCCAAATTTAACTGTTGATAGACAGAAAATGGGAGGAGGTTGACCGCTGCTCCTAAATCAAGCAAAACATTACTCATGCTAGTGTCCCCTATCGTGCACTGAATAGTAGGACACCTAGGGTCCTTGTATCTTGTGTAGGCGGGATTGGACAAAAGTGAGCTTACATTTGCAGCCAAGAATGCTTTCTTAGGAACATTGGTCTTCCTCTTGGTTGTGCAGAGATCCTTCAACACTTCGACATATTGAGGTATTTGTTGGATGACATCCAACAAGGGTATGTTAACCTTAACTTGCTTAAACACCTCTAATATCTTGTCCATTGTGTCACTCTGCTTTTTGGTTAACCTACTTGGATAAACTATTTACACACGTAACCCCCCCCCCCCACACCTACTTCATGCATTGTCCTCAATGAAAGAGAGCATGATACTACATGGATTTATGCATAAAAAAAGAAGATCTGACCAATATGAAGCACAACAGGAAGTTCATGGTTATAGTGATGGACACAAACCCAAATTTCCTCAAAACCTGTGAGATGCTGAAGAAGGGAGACAAATACGTGAAGAAATGGGGCCCAAGTACACAAGGGTTGGGGCCCACAACAATCAATGCTCGCTCATGGAGTCTTTTATTACACATTTTTTTCTTTTGTTCTTTTTTTCGATTTTTTTACATTATATATACAGCAACAACGATATTCTCATAATCATTTGGTCAAGGAACATCAAATGAGAACATCAAGTCATGAGGACCAGAGACTTGCCGAGATGGGTAAACTTCACCGGTACTCTGAGGTGTCATGAGGGGTGAAAGGTCAAAGCTGAACGGCTCGAACCCCTCATGATATTGGTTGGGTGTGGGCAACAAAGAATGAAGTTATGTTGCCTCACTAGGGTTTAGTTGTTCATCGAACAAAACCCTCCAACCAATAGGTGGATGCATCGGAATGAGTTCCTCAAGCTCATTTGATGGATGCAGCAGACCTGCATCACTAAGAATGGGGCTTCTTCCCAAGTCATCCAATGAGGACCTCCCACCATCATTTAGATCATCAAGCATAAGCTCGGTCACAGGTGGGTCCTTGTTGGAGTCAATATGAAGCTCAAATGGCTCAATGGCCATGGGACATGAGGTAGAGACACCTTATGGTATAGGCATATGATGAGGTGTCTCACTCTCACTAGTACTCTCAACTGAATCATGCAACTAACACTCCTTTTGGACATTCATGTTTGAGGCCAGCTCACTCTGTTGCATTGCAAAGACAGGCAATGAGTTTTCGTTGGGCCCACAAACATTCTCAATGGATTGCATTGGTGTTAGGGGTGTTCGTTGATTTTGTGGTGCTTTCTCCAATTGACGGATGAGATTTAGATTTAAAGGTTGATCCATGGGCTCTTGTTGCCTACAAGAGTTGAACACATGAAACTCGGCACTCATGTTACCGAATGAGAGCTTCATGAGACCATTTCTACAATTAATTAAGGAGTTGGACATTGCCAGAAATGGTCTACCCAAAATCAAAGGTATTTGAGAGTGGGTGTTCACAACCGGATTGGTATCGAGGACAACAAAATCGACTGGAAATATAAAATCTCCAATTTTGATAAGCACGCCCTCGATAATCCCCTTTGGAATACGAATGGATCTATCCGCCAATTGGAGAGTGATCTTAGTTGGTTTCAATTCTCCCAAATTTAATTGTTGATAGACAGAAAATGGGAGGAGGTTGACCGCTGCTCCTAAATCAAGCAAACCATTACTCATGCTAGTGTCCCCTTTCGTGCACTGAATAGTAGGACACCTAGGGTCCTTGTATCTTGTGTAGGCGGGATTGGACAAAAGTGAGCTTACATTTGCAGCCAAGAATGCTTTCTTAGGAACATTGGTCTTCCTCTTGGTTGTGCAGAGATCCTTCAACACTTCGACATATTGAGGTATTTGTTGGATGACATCCAACAAGGGTATGTTAACCTTAACTTGCTTAAACACCTATAATATCTTGTCCATTGTGTTACTCTGCTTTTTGGTTAACCTACTTGGATAAGGAGCTTTTGGCAGGTAGGTTTTCTGCAGTGCCTGAGAAGGAGGCGTTGGTGTATTACCCTCACCCTCAGCCTCTTCTTCACCACCATTCTCACTAAGGGCTGCATAGATGGTGGTGGTTGTGGCAAGAAAATGTGATTGTCAACCTGTTTTCTATTCCTTAAGGTCACAATAGAATTGACATGGTGAACAAGTTCCTCCACATGGTTCACTTGCCTCCCCCGTGGTACCATATTTTCATTTTGCATGTGTTGTTGCTGGTACATGTGGGGGTTAGTCTCAGGCTGGCTAGGCAAAGACCCTCTCTCTCTTTCATGTACAGACTGAGCCAATTGGCCCATCTGAAGCTCTAGAGATTTGATGGTCCGATATTTTGAAAATACGTTTTGAGGAATGTAGACCGAAACTCATCCAACGTCCTAAAGGCATTCACCTGGTTGCTGTAGAACCACTTCTTGGCATCATCCTTCAGCGCAAAGGGGACAAGCCTAAGATGAATGAAGTCTGTGCTAAGTTGTTGCAGTTTGAACATAGCACAGACCTCCTCAAATTTCCTGAGAAAGATATAGGGGTCACCTTTCCCAATGAAATGAGAGAGCATGGAAATAAACTGAGGCTTAATGATTGATCATTTTATATTAACCGCAAGTGCACGGCCGCATTGAAGCGGTGGCAAATATGGGTCATCCACTGGGAGGTGTGTCGACGATTGGTTTGTTCGAAGTCGAGAGGTAAAAAGAAGGAGAGAAAGGTTAGTTACACTAAACTACACTAAGATGCAAAAAGGAAATGAAGATAAGAAATAAAACTAAGCCCTATAGGGGGTAGAGAAATAATGTGAATATGAAGATTTGTGTGTGTGTGTTCAATTAAGCTCCTCACAACATGTAGTGCATGAAATCGTAAAACTACATCCAACTTTGCCTCCACATGAATTAAGATAAGACTACATCATTAAAACATACAAGACAATAATTGGAATAAAGCTAAGTGAACTCAAGTATAAAGACTAGACCATACTATGCCTCCACATGAATTAAAATAAGACTACATCATTAAAACATACAAAACATTAGCTAAGGTAAAGGCAACAAGAGCACATACACTACAAATTGTGTTTCCAATATTAACTCCATCAATATCCTAACCTTATCATTCCCCATAAAATAGGTCCACTAATCAAAGCATAAGCTAAACTTCATTCAAGAGCATTAGCATATCAAAGATAAGAGTGAAAACCCATTAGATGGTTATGGAAATCATATAAAGCTCAAGGGATAAAGATAACACACACTTAATACACTACATGATTATATCACATATTTCTCCACCCCCAAATGGGGATGAAACTACTCACACATATTTAAACGAACTACTCTAATAAAATGAAGCATTATACTGAAATGAAACTATACTAATCAAGCAAGAAATATTAAAGAAGCATATAACTAAACAAGCACCAAAGCAAACACATTAAAGGAAATTAACTAAGCAAGAATTAACAAGCTAATGAAAACATCTATTATTAACTCACTCAAATTACAAGCAGCTCTTCCTCCACCAGAGTTTTGCTTCAAGGCTTCACTCTTAGTAGGGAAGATGCCACCAAAGAGAGAGATGGATACAATGGAAGGTGCAGAGTTCTATTTATAAGCATGGAAAAAGCTAATCCGGGACAATCCCCCGATGTGGGACTAAACCAATACCAAAAATAGCCTAAACACACATTAATACAAGTCCAGGAGAAAGTTGAGCGGATCTGGGCTGATCCAGACCGCCAATTGGTGGTCTATAAGACCCAGATCCGTCTGGGTTTTGTGTTGGGCTTTCCTGGAAGTATTTCTTGGTCTTTGATGCATCTACTTGGTTTGTTGGAGCTCTGACCCGAATCGAATTGCCAAAATACTCCCCATGATGGTGTGGAGTTTCCTGTTTTGCTCTTAGGTCCTTCGGTCTTACGATCATGTCCTTCTCCCTTGCATCTTAGTCCCCAGGTCTCACAATTAAGTCATTTTTCCTGCTTTTTGGTCCTTTCATGGCTCTTCTCTTCAAACCTCTTTATTCCTGAAAACTAAACATAAAACTCGTCACGTAGCATTACTTAGGTTTTAAGATAATTAATATAAGGTAAAAATATAAGCATGAAATGATGTCAATCAAATACCCCCACACCTAAGTTTTTGCTAGTCCCGAGCAAAACAAAGAAAGAGAAAAGCAAACGAGAAAAAAGAAATCCTAACTCACTTTCCTAGGAATCACGGTTGCACTTAGCACATGCAACAAGCCGTTAAACCTCCTTGTTGACAAGGAGGAGGAGTGTTGTCTCCTGAGGGTTTTCAGCGGATATACCCACAAAATCCGAACAAGATGCATTATTCAATCTAGACACTGGACTCGTTGGAAATATTTTGTCGATCATTGGACGTGGTAATCCTACGGGCCGACTCTATATAGGTAATCAATCCACACCTAGCCTAATGAACCATCCATGCAAGTTAAATAAGGAATTAAGTGAAAGACATGGACAACCTCAAGATCCTCAAGTGATACAAAGTGTAAGGTTCATTAAGGTTCTTATTTGTATATTTTTTTCTTTTTGTTTCTTTTCTCATCATTTTTTTTCATTTTAATTTTATTAGTTGGAGCTTCATTCTCCCAGGGTCAGGTTTCGTGCATCATTGCCCATGTGGACTTACACTATCACGTACACCTTTCCCCAAATCTCCACATAGGGCAATCCCTACGACCCGTGTAACGGGAGTTCGGTCGGCGCATCCCAAGTCAGATGACTCGAAAGCACCAGGCACAAAGTCCCCTCAGACCTACTTTATCGCGTGATAGGAGCCGTGCGAGAAGATAGAACACCTACTCATTTATTTCTTATTTACACACGAACCAAAACCCCTACACTTAATGTCTCACTACAAGATTTAAAGGGTCCTTGACTACAAGAAACTTCCTTAAATTAACACACACGAATTATTGACTAACTAGGTTCAGGGTGGACTTCTTTGAATATTTGAGCACTGAAATCCTATGATTACTCACCCCCAAATGAAAACTGGGGTGCTTCCTAACGACACGATAAATCCTAAAGCCACTGTACTAGATATCCTAATCCATCAAGTTCAAGACAATTTTAGGAGCTTTCGTTTTACTTTGCCTCTCAACGGTTTTGCACATGCTAAACACACGCAAAACCCACAAAACATTTTCTTTCGAAAACACATGAAGATTTTGAAAGAAATGTGAAAATTTTAAAGCACTAGGCAAGCAAAAGAAGACAAGTCACCCAAGGATCATGACAAGCAGATATATCGATATGAAATGCAACGCACTAACATGACCCTAACAATGCAAACAAAAGAAAACAAAATCAAAGGAAAAAGACTCAACTATGTACACACGCAAAACACCCCCCCCCACACCTACTCCATGCATTGTCCTCAATGAATGTGAACAAAAGACTACATGGATTTATGCATGAAAAAGGAAAAATCTCACCAACATGAAGCGCAAAAAGGAAGTTCGTGGTTATGTTGATGGACACAACCCAAATTCCCCTCAAAACCTGTGAGATACTGAAAAAGGGAGACCAAATACCTGAAAGAAAGGGGGCCCAAATACTCAAGGGTTGGAGCTGATTGATCTCGTTTTATATTTAACCGCAAGTGCACGACCGCGTTGAAGCGGTGGCAAATACGGGTCGTCCACTGGGAGGTGTGTCGACACTTGGTTTGTGCGAAGGTGAGAGGTAAAGAAAGGGAAGAAAGGTTGGTTACACTAAACTACACTAAGGTGCAAATGGAAATGGAAGAAAAGCAAGAAAACTAAACCCCAAAGGGGGTAGAGAAATAATGTGAACATAAAGAAGTGTGTGTGTGTGTTCATTAAGCTCCTCACAACATGTAGTGCATGAAATCATAAAACTACATCCAACTTTGCCTCTACATGAATTAAGATAAGACTACATCATTAAAACATACAAGACAATAATTGGAATGAAGCTACATGAACCCAAGTATAAAGACTATACCCTACTATGCCTCTACATGAATTAAGATTTCACTACAACATTAAAACATACAAGACATTAGCTAAGGTAAAGGCAACAAGAGCACATACACTACAAATTGTGTTTCCAATATTAACTTCATCCATATCCTAACCTTATCATTCCCCATAAAATAGGTCCACTAATCAAAGCATAAGCTAAGCTTCATTCAAGAGCATTAGCATATCAAAGATAAGAGTGAAAACCCATTAGATGGTTATGGAAATCATATAAAGCTCAAGGGATAAAGATAACACACACTTAATACACTACATGATTATATCACATATTTCTCCACCCCCCAAATGGGGATGGAACTACTCACTACTCATTACACTACTGATTAGACTAAGTAAATAAAACATTTAACTAAGATACTAAAATTACTAAACAATAGATTAAACAAAGTAAAGCAACCCACACAAAACAAGCAACATAACAAAACAAGATTAAAAGAAAAAACAAATAAACTTTTATTAACAATGACTCACATTGAAGGTAGCATTCTTCTCCACCTTGAGTTATTGCTTCAAGGCTCACTCCTTAGTAGAGAGAATGCCACCAAACAATGGGTGAATACAATAGAAGGTGAAGAGTTCTATGTATAGGCATGGAAAAAGCTAATCCGGGACAATCCCCCGATGTGGGACTAAACCAATACCAAAAATAGACTAAGAATACACTAATACAAGCCCAGAACAAATTGTAGCTGATCTGGAGACATATGGACCGCCAATTGGCGGTCTATATGATCCAGATCGAGTTGGTTTTGGTTGTGGGCTTTCCTGGTGGTCTGTGTTGGTCTTTGATGCATCTACTTTGTTTATTGGAGCTCCGAGCCGAATCAAATTGCCAAAATACTCCTCATGATGGTGTGGTGTTTCCTGTTTTGCTCTTAGGTCCTTCGGTCTTACGATCAGGTCCTTCTCCATTGCATCTTGGTCCTCAGGTCTCACAATTAAGTCGTTTTTCCTGCTTTTGGGTCCTTTCATGGCTCTTCTCTTCAAACCTCTTTATTCCTGAAAACTAAACATAAAACTCGTCACGTAGCATTGCTTAGGTGTAAGATAATCGATATAAGGTACAAATATAAGCATGAAATGATGTCAATCAAATACCCCCACACCTCACTTTTTGCTAGTCCCGAGCAAAACAAAGAAAGAGAAAAGCAAACGAAAAACAAGAAATCCTAACTCACTTTCGTAGGAATCATGGTTGCACTTAGCACGTGCAACAAGCCGTTAAACCTCCTTGTTGCCAAGGAGGAGGAGTGTTGTCTCCTGAGGGTTTTCAGCGGATATACCCACAAAATCCGAATAAGATGCATTATTCAATCTAGACACTCGACTCGTTGGACAATTTTTTGTCGATCAATGGACGCAGTAATCCTACGGGCCGACTCTATATAGGTAATCAGTCCACACACCTAACCTAATGAACCATTCATGCAAGTTAAATAAGGAATTAAGTAAAAGACATGGACAACCTCAAGATCCTTAAGTAATACAAAGTGTAAGATCCATTAAGGTTCTTATTTGCATTTTTTCCCTTTTTTTCTTTTTTCTTTTCACATTTTTTTTCATTTTATTAGTTGGAGCTTCATTCTCCCAGGGTCAGGTTTCGTGCATCATTGCCCATGAGGACTTACACTATCACGTACACCTTTCCCCAAATCTCCACATAGGGCAATCCCTACCACCCGTGTAACGGGAGTTCGGTCGGCGCATCCCAAGTCAGACGACTCGAAAGCACCAGGCACAAAGTCCCCTCAGACCTACTTTCCCGAGTGATAGGAGCCGTGCGAGAAGAGATAACACCTACTCACTTATTTCTTATCTACACATGAATCAAAACCCCTACACTAATGTCTCACAACAGGATTTAGAGGGTCCTTGACTACAACAAACTTTCTTAAGTTAACAGACACGAATTATTGACTCACTAGGTTCAGGGTGGACTTCATTAAATGTTTGAGCACAGAAACCCTATGATTACTCATCCCCAAGGGAAAACTGGGGTGCATCCTAACGACTCGATAAATCCTAAAGTCACTGTACTAGATATTCTAATGCATCAAGTTCAAGACAATTTTGGGGGCTTTCTTTTTACTTTGCCTCTCAATGGTTTTGCACATGCTAAACACACGCAAAACCCACAAAACATTTTCTTTCGCAAACACATGAATATTTTGAAAGAAATGTGAAAATTTTGAGGCACTAGGCAAGCAAAAGAAGACAAGTCACCTAAGGATCATGGCAAGCAGATATATCGATATTAAATGCAGCACACTATCATGACCCTAACAATGCAAACAAAAGAAAACAAAATCAAAGGAAAAGACTCAACTATGTACACACGTAAAACACCCCCCCCCACACCTACTTCATGCATTGTCCTCAATGAATGTGAGCAAAAGACTACATGGATTTATGCATGAAAAAGGAAAGATCTCACCAACATGAAGTACAAAGGGAAGTTCATGGTCATGTTGATGGACACAACCCGAATTCCCTCAAAACTTGTGAGATGTTAAAAAAGGGTTGGGGCTCACAACAATCGATGCTCACTGAAGGAGTCTTTTATTGTTTTTTTATTGTTTTGTTTTTTTTCTTCGTTTTTGTTTTTTTATAACTATGTACAAACATAAGTTCCCATATTCATTTGTCAAAAGACATCAAATGGGAACCTCAAGAGTGGGTCAATGCACTTGGAAAGGGAACTTGACACCACGCAGGGCAAGAATACGCAAGCGTGGGCCCCCTTCACAAAGAGCACCAGATGAAATGAGAGGTTCATGAATTGGACGCAAAGGCGTCTCATTCAAAGGATCAAACTGAAAGAGCTTGAACCTCTCAAGAGTTTGGGAAATGAGGGGCAACGGAAGAAGAGTTTCTCCCGTTGTGCTGCTAAAGTTATGATCGTCAATCCAAACTCTCCAACCAACAGGCTGGTGGGTCGGAACGAGGTCAAGCACCTCGTTATGCATGTCCAACTCACCAGGCGAACAGGAAGTGGGTCTCATACCCAAAGTATCCTCCAAGGAACACCTAATACCCTCATGAGCAATGCAGTTGTTTGATGTTCCATCATTTCCAAGATGATCAGGAACAATAGTGAGAGGCAAACTCTCATCAGGTTGTTTGAAATTGAGGGTACTAGGGAGCTCTTGCTCCACCAGAGGTGAGTCCTTAAGAGGCACAACATGAAGATCATGTGGCTCAAGGGCCACGGGACAAAAAGATAAGGCACAATCCTGTGCCGACTCATAATGAAGCTGGTCCAAGTTATTCTCAATTTGAATCGAATCCTCCACTAAGTGATCGTGAGTTGAAACCCCAAGTCCCTCAGACTGACTAGGAGTTTGACTTTGAAAGGTTGTGCTTTGAATTTGTGGATGTGGTGGTGGTTCGATATCAAAAGAAGAATCCTCATGTTGACATGAAATGTCACTCTCCTCACGTTCACGTAATTGCTGCGACATTTGACTCACTTGCAGTGCCATATTTTGTATGGACTGTTGAGTGGTTTCCATGAACGTAAGGAAAGTTTGTTTCAAGGAATCAGGTATGCGGTCAACGATGAGGTCCAAGTCAGAGCTTGGGAAAGTTTGGGGTTGGGTGTTGATTGGCTGAGAATGACTCCAATGATTTGGAGTGGGGTGTTGGTAGAATTCTGGGTACTCGGGAGGAGGATACTGGGGTGAACATGAAGTATAAGAATTTGGATATGAATTGTCTCCTCATGAATCCATCACTCTCGGATTGTACGCGGATGCGTAATGGTCATAATGAGCATTTTGGGAAAATGTATGCTCATACTCAGGCTCTGGGGGAACATAAGGACATTCCCCAGTGACATGACCACTCAACCCACAACAGTCGCATGGTACGGCTATTGGAGCCACCGGTACAAACATGTCGTCTGCCGCACGCATGAAAGAGGCCAAAGTTTCTTGCAATGTCTCAGTTTGATGACCAGTGTATGATCTGACGAAACTAGATTGTGGTCTAGCAGTCGGTGCCTCTCTCATGTTACCCCAATATGAAGATTGCTCAGTCACACAATTGCGATCATCCCAACCATACAGGGTGTTAGTCTGAGCCACCCCAGGTTGCATGGGTCCGAAGTACCAGGGAGAATCGTCCTGGTCCCAACAATGATATGGATGGTCACCCATGTAACCATCTATCTCAACAGAGAACTCTCGAGTCGACCACTCTCACCACCACGAGGCTAAGCTCGCAAAAAGTGCTCGACTCGACCCTAAAACGCTACTAGAGAGTGTAAAGGGGAGGAGACTAAAACGTAGAAGTAGGTGAGAAGAAGATGACTCAGAGGAGAAGGGAAGAATCCCTAAAGCTAGCATGGGTAGAGGGATCAGGAAGAAGCCTAACTAGCAAGCACGACTCAAACAATGTAAGACAATGGGTCCTTAGGCTAGACGACGCCTAACTTCGAGGTCACTAGCCTCGACACGTCTCACCTCCCTACAACGAGGACCTCAATGCCCAGCAAGTGATACCAGATCCGGAGATCCAGTACCTCCTACTATCGACAAGGTAGGCAACGCCGATCAGGTCATGACGGTCTCGACTAGATTACTCTCCTAGTGCGTCCGAATTCCTTAGGGCCAATGTCTACTTGCTTTTAGTTAAGGCTTTATTACAAGTGATTTTTGGGGACAAGGAAAGGGTGATGAAATCCCCTACCTTATCTTTTATGGGATAACCCCTCCTTAGTAGTGTTTTGATCCAAGATCTAGCAATCAATCGCTCCAATCAAAACACTCAACTCACTCTTGTCCCGATGCACCTTACTAACTAATGCATGATCGAAACATGCATGAATGAGAAATCGGGGTGCACGTACCTCACGCCAGCAATCAACAACAAAATGTAAAGAAAAGAAAAGACAAATGCATGCAAGGTCTACAAATGATGCATGACCTAGAAGGCAAGAAGTCTAGTATTTTGCTTTGAGTTTTATGGTCCAAGTTGATTAAAGGGGATTGAAATTAAATCTGGGAGCAAAGTAGAAGTCACAGCATGTAAAATTGTGCTCCCAGATAACTAACATGAACAATATAACAACTGGAAAAAATTTGAGAACAATTGAGGCTCACCAGGCCGCCAATTGGCGGTCCCAGACCGCTGATTGCCGGTCTTTTTGTAGCTTCTGGTCCTCAAACTTCTCCAGTAGCCTCCCCTTGATCCTTAGGTTCCCTGAAACTAAACAACACTGGAAACAAAAAACCAAAAACCCCTCGAATCGCCAAAACCAACGTCTGGACAGAGCACCTCCCCGGCAACGGCGCCAAAACTTGATTGATCTCGTTTTATATTTAACCGCAAGTGCACGGACGCGTTGAAGCGGTGGCAAATACGGGTCTTCCACTGGGAGGTGTGTCGACACTTGGTTTGTGCGAAGGCGAGAGGTAAAGAAAGGGAAGAAAGGTTGGTTACACTAAACTACACTAAGGTGCAAATGGAAATGGAAGAAAAGCAAGAAAACTAAACCCCAAAGGGGGTAGAGAAATAATGTGAACATAAAGAAGTGTGTGTGTGTGTGTTCATTTTGCTCCTCACAACATGTAGTGCATGAAATCATAAAACTACATCCAACTTTGCCTCTACATGAATTAAGATAAGACTACATCATTAAAACATACAAGACAATAATTGGAATGAAGCTACATGAACTCAAGTATAAAGACTATACCCTACTATGCCTCTACATGAATTAAGATTTCACTACATCATTAAAACATACAAGACATTAGCTATGGTAAAGATAAGAGTGAGAACCCATTAACAACAAGAGCACATACACTACAAATTGTGTTTCCAATATTAACTTCATCCATATCCTAACCTTATCATTCCCCATAAAATAGGTCCACTAATCAAAGCATAAGCTAAGCTTCATTCAAGAGCATTAGCATATCAAAGATAAGAGTGAAACCCATTAGATGGTTATGGAAATCATATAAAGCTCAAGGGATAAAGATAACACACACTTAATACACTACATGATTATATCACATATTTCTCCACCCCCCAAATGGGGATGGAACTACTCACTATTCATTACACTATGATTAGACTAAGTAAAGAAAACATTTAACTAAGATACTTGTTGAACGTTTTATTTAAAACCGCAAGTGCACGGCCGCGATGAAGCGGTGGCAAGTACGGGTCGTCCTCAGGGAGGTGAGCAGGCTCTTGTTTATCCGAAATCGAGTGGCAAAAAAGATGGAAGAGATGTTATTATGCTAACCTAAACTACACTACGCTAAGAAGTACGAAATGTGAAAGAAGCAAACAAACGATGAAATAAGAACTAAGCTAAGAACAAAACAAGAATGCGGGAATACAGAAATGGGAAAAACCCCTAAGGGGTGGAGTGAGTGCACACAAGCAAAGAGGTGGGTGTAGAATACATTCTTTAAGCACAAATTAAGGTGGTGTTTATCAAGCATAGGAAGTGTCTAAATATTTTGGCAAAACCTATCAATCTATTCACCAACTTAGTTGATTAACATTTACATATGCAAGTTGTTTATTTCAGAACCTAAACAAGCATGAGAGGTGTTTAATCATTTTGGCAAAACTCATCAAGTTATAAATTCTATCCTAAACAAGCAAACATACATTCATGTTTTATCAACACATCAAAAATAAAGCATTCATCCCATTCTATAATGCATGTATGTACATCTACTCCACCCCCCAAAGGGGATGGAACTACTCACTAAACATTTACACTAATTATTAAACTAAGGAAAGAAAGCATATTAAAACTAAGCTAGAAATAAAAGATGATTAAACTAAAACATGCACAAACAATAAAAGAAGCATAAAACAAACAATGAAAGAAACACAAAACTTTATTGATAAAATGACTCAGATTTCAAGTAGCATCCTCCTACTTTAGTGTGTGCTTCAAGGCCTCACTTCTAGTAGGAAGAATAGCCACTTAAAATATGGAGTGAATACAAAAGGAGGTGAAGAGTTCTATTTATAGGCATGGAAAAAGCTAATCCGGGACAATCCCCCGATGTGGGACTAAACTAATACCAAAACTAGCCTAAACAAACATTAATACACGTCCAGGAGAAAACTTGGTGGATTTGGGCCAAAAGTGACCGCCAATTAGAAGACCGCCAATTGGCGGTCAAAAAGATCCGGATCCAGTTGAATCTTCTTCTGGGCTTTGCTTTGTGTATTTGGTGGTCTTGGATGCATCTACTTTGGTTATTGGAGCTCCGACCCGAATAGAATTGGTAAAATACTCCCCATGATGGTGTGGAGTATTCTGTTTTGCTCTTAGGTCCTTCTGTCTTGCAATCAGGTCCTTCTCCCGTGCATCTTGGTCCCCAGATCTCACAATTCAGTCCTTTTTCCCAGATTTTGGGTCCTTTTGTGTTTCATCTCTTCAAACCTATTTATTCCTGAAAACTAAACATAAAACTCGTGACATAGCATTGTTTAGGTGAAAGATAATGGATATAAGATACAAATATGAGCATGAAATGATGTCAATCAAATACCCCCACATCTAACTTTTGCTAGTCCCGAGCAAAACAAAGAAAGAGAAAAGCATGCGAAAAACAAGAAATCCTAACTCACTTTCGTAGGAATCACGATTGCACTTAGCACGTGCAACAAGCCATTAAACCTCCTTGTCGCCAAGGAGGAGGAGTGTTGTCTCCTGAGGGTTTTCAGCGGATATACCCACAAATTCCGAACAAGATGCATTATTCAATCTACCTACACGACTCGTTGGACTTATTTTGTCAATCATGGGATGCGGTAATACTACGGGTCGACTCTATATATGTAATCAGTCCACACACCTAGCCTAGTGAGTTATTCGTGAGAGTTAGTTAAGGACTTAAGTGAAAGACATGGGCAACCTTAACTTCTGAATGTGATACAATGTGTAAAGTCCATTTTGGTTCTTATTTGCTTTTTTTTTCTTTTCTTCTTTTTTTTTCTTTTCATTGGAGCATTTTATTGGTTGGTGTTTGATTCTCCCAGGGTCAGGTTTCGTGCATCATTGCCTATGAGGGCTTACACTATCACGTACACCTTCCCCCAAATCTCCACATAGGGCGATCCCTACCACCCGTGTAACGGGAGTTCGGTCGGTGCATCCCAAGTCAGACGACTCGAAAGCACCAAGCACAAAGTCCCCTCAGACCTACTTTCCCGAGTGATAGGAGCCGTGCGAGAAGAGAGAACACCACTTATTTATCTACATGGGAACCAAAACCCCTACATATAAGTTTCACAAAAATAGATTAAGGGCCCTTGACTACGACAAACTTCCTTATACTAACAGACACGAATTATTTGACTCACTAGGTTCAGAGTGGACTTCTTTAAATGTTTGTGTACTGAAACCCTATGATTACACGCCCCCCCCCCCTGAGGGAAAACCGGGGTGCATCCTAACGACTCGATAAGACCTAAAGCCAGTAAACTAGAAATCCTAATGCATCAAGTTCAAGACAATTTTGGGAGCTTTCTTTTTACTTTGCCTCTCAACGGTTTTGCACATGCTAAACACACGCAAAACCCACAAAAACATTTTATTTCGCAAACACATGAAGATTTTGAAAGAAATGTGAAAATTTTAAAGCACTCGGCAAGCAAAAGAAGACAAGTTACCCAAGGATCATGGTAAGCAGATATATCAATGTTAAATGCGGCACACTAACATGACCCTAGCAGTACAAACAAAAGAAAATAAAACAAAAGGAAAAAGACTCGACTATGTACACACGTAAAACACCCCCCCCCCCACACCTACTTCATGCATTGTCCTCAATGAATGTGAACAAGATACTACATGGATATATGCATGAAAAAGGAAAGATCTCACCAACATGAAGTACAAAGGGACGGTCAGGGTCATGTTGATGGACACAAACCCAAATTCCCTCAAAACTTGTGAGAAGCTGAAGAATGGAGATAAATACGTGAAGAGATTGGGCCCAAGTACACAAGGGTTGGGGCCCACAACAATCAATGCTCGCTCATGGAGTCTTTTATTACACACCTTCTTTTTTTTTCTTTTTTTAGAAGATATATACATCAACCAAGATATTCTCATAATCATTTGGTCAAGGAACATCAAATGAGAACATCAAGTCATGAGGACCAGAGACTTACCGAGACGGACAAACTCCACTGGTACTCTGAGGTGTCATGAGGGGTGAAAGGTCAAAGCTGAAAGGCTCGAACCCTTCATGATATTGGTTGGGTGTGGGCAACAAAGAATGAAGTTGTGTTGCCTCGCTAGGGTTTAATTGCTCATCGAAGACAACCCTCCAACCAATAGGCGCGTGCATCGGAATGAGTTCCTCAGGCTCATTTGATGGATGCAGCAGATATGCATCACTAAGAATGGGGCTTCTCCCCAAGTCATCCAACAAGGACCTCCCACCATCATTTAGATCATCAAGCATAAGCTCGGTCATAGGTGGGTCCTTGTTGGAGTCAAAATGAAGCTCAAATGGCTCAATGGCCATGGGACATGAGGTAGAGACACCTTCTGGTATAGGCATATGATGAGGTGTCTCACTCTCACTAGTGGTCTCAACTGAATCATGCAACGAACACTCCCTTTGGACATTCATGTTCGAGGCCAGCTCACTCTGTTGCATTGCGAAGACAGGCAATGAGTTTTCGCTGGGCCCACAAATATTCTCAACGGGTTGCAATGGGGTTAGGGGTGTTCGTTGATTTTGTGGTGCGTTCTCCAATTGGCGGATGAGATTTAGATTTAAAGGTTCATCAGTGGGTTCATGTTGCTTACCAGAGTTGAACACATGAAACTCGGCACTCATGTTACCGAATGAGAGCTTCATGAGACCATTTCTACAATTAATCAAAGCATTGGAGGTTGCCAGAAATGGTCTACCCAAAATCAAAGGTATTTGAGAGTGGGTGTTCGCAACAGGATTGGTATCGAGGACAACAAAATCGATTGGAAATATAAAATCTCCAACTTTGATAAGCATGTCCTCGATAATCCCCATGGGAATACGAATAGATCTATCTGCTAATTGGAGGGTGATCTTAGTTGGTTTCAATTCTCCCAAGTTCAACTGTTGATAAACAGAGAATGGGAGGAGGTTGACCGTCGATCCTAAATCAAGCAATACATTGCTCAATCTAGTGTCCCCTATCGTACACTGAATAGTAGGACACCCAGGGTCCTTGTATTTTGTGTAGGTGGGATTGGACAAAAGAGAGCTTATATTTGCAGCCAAGAATGCTTTGTTTGGAACATTGGTCTTCCTCTTGGTTGTGCAGAGATCCTTCAACACTTTGGCATATTGAGGTATTTGTTGGATGCCATCCAACAAGGGGATGTTAACCTTCACTTGCTTAAAAACCTCTAATATCTTGTCCATGTTGTCACTCTGCTTTTTGTTTAACCTACTTGGATAGGGAGCTTTTGGCAGGTAGGTTTTCTGCTGTGCCTGAGAAGAAAGCTTTGGTGTATTATCCTCGCCCTCAGCTTCTTCTTCACCACCATTCCCACTGAGGGGCTGCATAGATGGTGGTGGGTGTGGCAAGGAAATGTGATTGTCAACCTGTTTTCCATTCCTTAAGGTCACAATGGAATTGACATGGTGAACAGGTTCCTCCACATGGTTCACTTGCCTCCCCCGAGGGACCACATTCTCATTTTGCATGTGTTGTTGCTGGTACACACGGGGGTTAGCCTAAGGCTGGCTAGGAAAAGACCCTCTCTCTCTTTCATGTACAGACTGAGCCAATTGGCCCATCTGAAGCCCTAGAGATTTCATGGTCTGCTGATTTGAAGTGAGAACTTGACTTGTGGTAGACATAAAAATTTTCATTGAGTTTTCAAGTCCACGAGTCAAGGTCTCAAGCGAATTGAATCGGGTTTCCATATTAATGGAATTTGGGAAACCCGATGGATTGGTGGTTTGCGCTTGGGGTGGCAGATAGGAATGTGCATGCATGGGAGGTTGGTGTGATTGGTAAGGTGGTCTAGAGGAGTTTGAAGGACCACCCGGGGCATTATTTTGGTTCCATGAAAAATTGGGGTGGTTCCTCCATCCAGGGTTATAAGATGATGAGTATGGGTCATTCCTAGCTCTGTCATAGATGGCGTTGACACGCTCCATCTCAGGAGAAATGGAGTCACACTCGCTCTCTACATGACCTAACCTACCACATGAATGACAGGGAACTGGACCAGATGTGGACATGTGAGGTGCACTTTGTTGGTTTTGGAGCTCAATCGAATCCATACAGCGCATTAAGGCCGCCATGCGTGCCTCGGTGGCCGTAGTGGTATCGATAGCAAATGCGGAACCCGATCTAGTTGAATTTGCATTCGCGATCCTCGCTCCTATACTAGATGATGCAGGTGGTTCCCTCACACTCTCCCATTGCATGGTTTTCTCAGCGATGTCTTCTAGGAAGGCCCATGCCTTCCTTTCATCCTTTCCCAAGAACTCTCCTTGACACATGGACTCAAGGAGCGTTCTGGACGGGATGTGAAGACCCTCATACACAATCTGACAAAGACGCCACAACTCAATGCCATGGTGAGGGCACGAGGATAGTAGCTCTTTGAACCTCTCAAGATATGCATGAAATGGTTCGGTCTCATGTTGATAGAACGAATTGATTTCGTTCCTCAAATTTTGAGTCCGATGATTAGGAAAGTACTTCTTGAGGAATGCAGATTGAAACTCATCCCAAGTCCTAAAGGAATTCGCCTGGTTGCTGTACAACCACTTCTCGGCATCATCCTTCAGTGCAAAGGGGACAAGCCTAAGATGGATGGAGTCTGTGCTAAGTTGTTGCAGCTTGAACATAGCACAGACCTCCTCAAATTCCCTGAGAAAGATATAGGGGTCACCTTTCCCAGTGAAATGAGGGAGCATGGAAATGAATTGAGGCTTAACCTCAAAATGGTTCCCATTAGCCTCTAGTAATACGATGCATGAGGGTAGAGCGGTACGGCTCGGGTAGCATCGATCACGAAGAGGTTTGGGAACGACAACTGGAAGCACAGGTGGAACAGGTGGGTCCAGCAACTGCTCCTCCTCACGGAAATTAGCAGCCATTGGACCCGAACTACGTGCGACACGAGAGGAGGAAGGTGTCGAGAAATCGATGACCGAAGCCGGATTGACAACGCTCCTCGTCAAACGACCACTCTCGTCTCGTGTCCACGAAAGCATGCACAAAGGTGCACACACAAACCACAACTCTCTCTTTTTTCTTTTTTTTTTGAAAGAATGTACGTAGAAGAGAAGACGAGGGAACACAGGAGAGAAAGAATGACTCAGGAGAGAAGGGAAGAAGTCCTTAAGCTACGGCGGATGGGTACAGGTAGAAGCACACAAGCAAACAAGGCTCAAGCAATCCTAAGGTCGCTATAGGTCCTTACAGCTACACGATGCCTAACTGCGAGGTCACACGGCCTCAACACGCCTCACCTCCCTACAACGAGGACCACAAAGCCCACTAAGTGAGCCAAGATCCGGAGATCTCGTCTCTCCTACTATCGACAAAGTGGGCAACGCCGATCAGGTCATGACGGTCGGGACCGGATCACTCTCCTAATGCGTCCAAGATCCTTAGGGCCAATGTCTACTTGATTTTAAAATTAGGCTCTTGATTAGTGTGGTTTTTGGGGCGAAGGAAAGGGTGATGAAATCCCCCACCTTCTCTTTTATGGGACAACCCCTCCTTAGTAGCGTTTTGGAGTCCTAAATCTAGCAATCAACACTACAAACAATGCTCAACTCACACTTGTTGCAATGCACTTCCTACTAACTAATGCATGTTCATACGAAATGCATGAATGAGAGTAGAAGGTGCGTACCTCACGCCAGCTCTCAGCAACAGAAAATAAAGCTAAGATAAAAGACAATCTAAGTGCCTAAGTCACATACATGATGCATGGCCTAAACAAAAAGAATGCTTAATCTTTTGCTTTGAGTTTTAGGCTCCAAGTTGCTTAAAGGAGGTTTGATTATTGATCTAGGAACGAACTATAAGTCAAAACATGCCAAATTGAGTCCCAGATTACTAGATCAATTAGAGCAACAACACAAAGAAATTAGAAGATGAGAAGAGCTCACCAGACCGTTGATTGGCGGTCTCCGACCGCGGATTGGCGGTCTGAAGTGCTCAGATCGTATTCAAATTTCTCCAGTAGCCTCCACTTGCTATTCCCAATCTCCTGAAACAAAGACAAACTACAAAAAAACAAATTAAATCCACTCGAATCGTCCAAACAAGAGTCTGGACTAGCACCTCCCCGACAACGGCGCCAAAAACTTGTTGAACGTTTTATTTAAAACCGCAAGTGCACGGCCGCGATGAAGCGGTGGCAAGTACGGGTCGTCCTCAGGGAGGTGAGCAGGCTCTTGTTTATCCGAAATCGAGTGGCAAAAAAGATGGAAGAGATGTTATTATGCTAACCTACACTACACTACGCTAAGAAGTACGAAATGTGAAAGAAGCAAACAAACGATGAAATAAGAACTAAGCTAAGAACAAAACAAGAATGCGGGAATACAGAAATGGGAAAAACCCTAAGGGGTGGAGTGAGTGCACACAAGCAAAGAGGTGGGTGTAGAATACATTCTTTAAGCACAAATTAAGGTGGTGTTTATCAAGCATAGGAAGTGTCTAAATGTTATGGCAAAACCTATCAATCTATTCACCAACTTAGTTGATTAACATTTACATATTCAAGTTGTTTATTTCAGAACCTAAACAAGCATGAGAGGTGTCTAATCATTTTGGAAAAACTCATCAAGTTATAAATTCTATCCTAAACAAGCAAACATACGTTCATGTTTTATCAACACATCAAAAATAAAGCATTCATCCCATTCTATAATGCATGTATGTACATCTACTCCACCCCCCAAAGGGGATGGAACTACTCACTAAACATTTACACTAATTATTAAACTAAGGAAAGAAAGCATATTAAAACTAAGCTAGAAATAAAAGATGATTAAACTAAAACATGCACAAACAATAAAAGAAGCATAAAACAAACAATGAAAGAAACACAAAACTTTATTGATAAAATGACTCAGATTTCAAGTAGCGTCCTCCTACTTTAGTGTGTGCTTCAAGGCCTCACTTCTAGTAGGAAGAATAGCCACTTAAAATATGGAGTGAATACAAAAGGAGGTGAAGAGTTCTATTTATAGGCATGGAAAAAGCTAATCCGGAACAATCCCCCGATGAGGGACTAAACCAATACCAAAACTAGCCTAAACAAACATTAATACACGTCCAGGAGAAAACTTGGTGGATTTGGGCCAAAAGTGACCGCCAATTAGCGGTCAAAAACGATCCGGATCCAGTTGAATCTTCTTCTGGGCTTTGCTTTGTGTATTTGGTGGTCTTGGATGAATCTACTTTGGTTATTGGAGCTCCGACCCGAATAGAATTGGTAAAATACTCCCCTTGATGGTGTGGAGTATTCTGTTTTGCTCTTAGGTCCTTCTGTCTTGCAATCAGGTCCTTCTCCCTTGCATCTTGGTCCCCAGATCTCACAATCCAGTCCTTTTTCCCAGCTTTTGGGTCCTTTTATGTTTCATCTCTTCAAACCTATTTATTCCTGAAAACTAAACATAAAACTCGTGACATAGCATTGTTTACATGAAAGATAATGGATATAAGATACAAATATGAGCATGAAATGATGTCAATCAATACTAAAATTACTAAACAAGAGAATAAACAAAGTAAAGCAACCCACACAAAACAAGCAACATAACAAAACAAGATTAAAAGAAAAAACAAATAAACTTTTATTAACAATGACTCGCATTGAAGGTAGCATTCTTCTCCACCTTGAGTTATTGCTTCAAGGCTCACTCCTTAGTAGAGAGAATGCCACCAAACAATGGGTGATTACAATAGAAGGTGAAGAGTTCTATTTATAGGCATGGAAAAAGCTAATCCAGGACAATCCCCCGATGTGGGACTAAACCAATACCAAAAATAGACTAAGAATACACTAATACAAGCCCAGCACAAATCTTAGCGGATCTGGAGACATATGGACCGCCAATTAGCGGTCCAAGACCACCCATTGGCGGTCTATATGATCCAGATCGAGTTGGTTTTGGTTGTGGGCTTTCCTAGTGGTCTTTGTTGGTCTTTGATGCATCTACTTTGTTTATTGGAGCTCCGACCCGAATTGAATTGCCAAAATACTCCTCATGATGGTGTGGAGTTTCCTGTTTTGCTCTTAGGTCCTTCGGTCTTACGATCAGGTCGTTCTCCATTGCATCTTGGTCCTCAGGTCTCACAATTAAGTCCTTTTTCATGCTTTTGGGTCCTTTCATGGCTCTTCTCTTCAAACCTCTTTATTCCTGAAAACTAAACATAAAACTCATCACGTAGCATTGCTTAGGTGTAAGATAATGGAAATAAGGTACAAATATAAGCATGAAATGATGTCAATCAGGAGCCCACAACAATCAATGCTCGCTCATGGATTTTTTTTAAAATATGTACAAAAATGGGCTCCCATCTTCATATGTCAAGGGACATGAAATTGGAACACGTCATCTCTCGAGCCAAAAATGCAGATGCATGGGCTAGCGACATACAAATCCGAATTGCTTGACCACCTGATACCCTTATAAGTGTTGTGGTCGTTTGATGCCTCTTGAGAGTGAGCAAGATAGGAGGCATGAATGAGAGGTGAACCTCTATCAGGTTGAAGGGTATCAGGTGGTTGATTCTTAACCCACACAGGGTCCTCAGCAGATACAGAATGAAGATCATGTGGCCCAGAGGCCATAAAAATGGTATATTGTGGCTCAAAAGCCACATGATCGAAAGGATTTGGCTCAAAGGGCCATGTGATCAAAAAGAAGTGGCTCAAGGGCCACATGATCAGAAGAATGTGGCTCAAAGGCCACGAGATCAAAAGGATGTGGCTCAAGGGCCACAAGATCAAAGGGAGGTGGCACTGAGGCCACATGATCAGAACATAAAGCACCTTCTTGTGCCAGCCCAGGTGAAACATCTTCACCACCTTCAGGGTCTTCATCGAACAATTCTCCGAAGTACTTGAAGGTGCCCTCAACTTCAATCTCATCCAAACCCTGGATAAGGTTGACCCCAACAGGGTCATTGAAGGCAACTGGCTTCTTGCCGATGGTGAAGATGTTGAAATCAGCGCATTGACTACCATAAGTCAAGCGCATCAGACCATTGCGACAATTGATCAATGCATTGGAAGTCGCAAGGAATGGTCGCCCCAGAATGACAGGAATTTGCCCAAGTGGGTTTGGCACAGGTTCAGTATCCAAGACAAAGAAGTCGACTGGATAAATGAACTCTCCCACTTTGATCAGCACATCTTCCACCACACCCCTTGGTTTCTTCATAGACCTATCAGCCAATTGAAGAGTGATCTTTGTTTGTTTGAGGTCTCCAAGACCGAGGTGGACATAGACAGAATATGGAAGAAGATTAACAGATGCACCAAGGTCCAATAAGGCTCGATGTATGGGCACATCACCAATCACACAAGAGATAGTAGGACAGCCAGGGTCCTTGTACTTTACTTGCATGGGTTGTGCCAACAAAGAACTCACGTTAGCCGCAAGAAAAGCTTTCTTTGGAACATGAGTTTTTCTCTTCTTGGTGCAAAAGTCCTGAGAACCTTGGCATAAGGTGGCATTTGCTGAATCACCTCCAACAGAGGGATGTTCACCTTAACTTGCCTAAACATCTCAAGCATCTTGTCATGCTGATCAGAGGTTTTCTTTTTAAGGCGCTCAGGGAATGGCACCTTCGGGGCATAAGGATGCGAAGGAACCCCAGAATTCTGGTCCAAAGAAACATGAGTGGGGACCTCAGAATCTGGTTCCTTTGACACAAGAGGAGACAAGGGACCTCAGGGTTCGGCCCCTTTGTCGAAGGAAATGTAGAAAGAACCTCAGGATCTGGCTCCTTCCTGAAAGTATTTGTGGAGGGAGCCTCAGGATCCGGCTCCCTCAAAGATGGTGATGACAAAGAAGGCACCCCAATGTATTTAGGGTCCAAGTTGCTTAAAGGAGGTTTGATTATTGATCTGGGAATAAACTATAAGTCAAAACATGCTAAATCAAGTCCCAGATCACTACATCAATTATGTAAACATGCCACAGAAATAAGAGAGTAAAATGAGCTCACCAGACCGCCAATTGGCGGTCTCAGGCCGCTGATTGGCGGTCTAAAGTTCCCAGAATGCCTCCAAATTTCTCCAGGTGTTCCTCCTGGCGACTCCAAGTCTCCTGAAATAAAGAAAAACTACAAAGCACAAATTAAATCCACTCGAATCGTCCAAACAAAAGTCTGGACTGCGACCTCCCCGGCAACAGCGCCAAAAACTTGTTGAACGTTTTATATTAAACCGCAAGTGCACGGCCGCGTTGAAGCGGTGGTAAATACGGGTCATCCTCAGGGAGGTGAGCAGCCTCTCGTTTGCACAAAATCAAGTTGCGAAAAGATGGAGAAGAGAGTGGATTATGCTACGCTACGCTACACTACACTACGAAGTATGAAATGTCAAAGAAAGCAACAAACGATTAACTAAAAACTTAACTAAGAACGAAAGAAGAGTGCTGGAATTCAGAAACGGAGAACCCCTAAGGGGTGGAGTGAGTGCACACATGCAAAGAGGTGGGTGTTGAACACAATCTTTAAGCATAAATGAAGGTGGTGTTATCATGCATAGGAAGTGTCTAAATGTTATGTCAAAACCTAGTAATCTATTCACCAACCTAGCTGATTAACATTTACATATTCAAGTTGTTTATTTCAGAATCTAAACAAGCATGAGAGATGTCTAATCATTTTGGCAAAACTCATCAAGTTATAAATTCTATCCTAAACAAGCAAGCATACATTCATGTTTTATCAACATATTGGAAATAAACCATTCATTCCATTCTCTAATGCATGTATGAACATCTACTCCACCCCCAAAGGGGATGGAACTACTCACTATAGATTACACTAATTATTAAACTAAGAAAGGAAAGCATATTAACTAAGCTACTAAAAACTAATGAAATGAAATTAAGCAAAGTAAAACAAGAAACATAAAACAAACAACATAGTAAAGAAACATTTATTAAAGTGACTCACATTTCAAGTAGCATCCTCCTACTTTAGTGTGTGCTTCAAGGCCTCACTTCTCGTAGGAAGAATAGCCACTTAAAATATGGAGTGATTACAATAGAAGGTGAAGAGTTCTATTTATAGCCAAAGAAAAAGGCAATCCAGGACAATCCCCCGATGTGGGACTAAACAAATACCAGAAATGGACTAAATACACACTAATACGCGACCAACCAAAATCGGTGAGGATTTGGACCAAAAGGGACCGCCAATTAGCAGTCTTGGACCGCCAATTGGCGGTCTATATAGTTTGGATCCGGCTGAAATTTATTCTGGGCTTTTCTGGATTTCTTCGTCGGTCTTTGATGCATCTACTTTGTTTATTGGAGCTCCGACCCGAATCTAATTGCTAAAATACTCCCCATGATGGTGTGTAGTATTCTGTTTTGCTCGTCGGTCCTTCTGTCTTACGTTCATGTCCTTCTCCCTTGCATCTCAGTCCCAGATCTCACAATTCAGTCCTTTTTCCCAGCTTTTGGGTCCTCTTATGCTTCATCTCTTCAAACCTATTTATTCCTGAAAACTAAACATAAAACCCGTAACATAGCATTGTTTAGGTGAAAGATAATGGATATAAGATACTAATATAAGCATGAAATGATGTCAATCAGGTGTCATGATGGACGAAATGTCAAAGCTGAAAGGCTCGAACCTGTCATGAGTTTTCTCACTCTATTGCATTGTAAAGACAGGCAATGAGTTTTCTCTAGATGGCGGATGAGATGGAGATTTAAAGGTTGGTCCTTGGGCTCCTGTTGCCTACCAGAGTTGAACACATGAAACTCGACACTTATGTTACCGAATGAGAGCTTCATGAGACCATTTCTACAATTAATTAAGGCATTTGAGGTTTCCAGAAATGGTCTACCCAAAATCAATTTGAGAGTGGGTGTTCGCAACAGGATTGGTATCGAGGACAACAAAATCTACTGGAAATATAAAATCTCCAACTTTGATAAGCACATCCTCGATAATCCCCTTTGGAATATGAATGGATCTATCCACCAATTGTAGGGTGATCGTAGTTGGTCTCAATTCTCCCAAGTTCAACAGTTGATAAATAAAAAATGGGAGGAGGTTGACCGTTGATCCTAAATCAAGCAATACATTACTCATGCTAGTGTCCCTTATCGTACATTGAATAGTAAGACACCCAGGGTCCATTTATTTTGTGTAGGTGGTATTGGACAAAAGTGAGCTTACATTTGCAGCCAAGAATACTTTCTTAGGAACATTGGTCTTCCTCTTGGTTGTGCAGAGATTGATTGGTGATTTGAGCTTGGGGTGGCGGTTAAGATTGTGCATGCAAGGGAGGTTGGTGTGGTTGTTAGGTGGTCGAGAGAAGTTTGAAGGACCACCCGGGCTATTATTTTGGTTCCACGAAAAGTTAGGGTGGTTCCTCAATTCAGGGTTATATGATGATGAGTATGGGTCATTCCTGGCTCTATCATAGATGACATTGACATGTTCCATCTTAGGAAGAATGGACGCACACTCGCCTCCTACATGATCTATCCTACCACATGAATGACAAGGAACTGGACCAGATGTAGACACATGAGGTGGACCTTGTTGGTTTTGGGCTCAAACGAATCCATACGACGTATTAAGGCCGTCATGCATGCCTCGATGGCCGTACTCGTATCGACAACAAATGCAACACCCGATCTAGTCAATTTAGCATTTGCGATCCTTGATCCTATGCTAGATGATGTTGGTGGTTCCATCACACTATCCCACTGCATGGTTTTCTCAGCGAGGTCTTCTAGGAACGCCCATGCATCCCTTTCATCCTTTCCTAAGAACTCTCCCTGACACATGAACTCAAGGAGCGTTCGAGATGGAATGTGAAGACCCTCGTAAATGATCTGACACAAGCGCCACAACTCGATGTCGTAGTGAGGTCATGAGGATAGTAGCTCCTTCAACCTCTCTAAATATGCATGAAATGTTTCGGTCTAAGTCTACACAATCAAAAATTCATCAAACACCCAAACTTCACAATATATATGAACATCATCTCCACCCCCCAAAAGGGATGGATCTACTCACTACACATTATTCTAGCAATTAAACTAAATAAGAAAGGAGGCATTCTAACTAATTTAGCCTAAGATCAAAGAAATAAGACTAAGCTAGGCATGCATAAAAAAGAAAAAACATGAGAACAAAACAATGAAAAATTATTTTATTAAATGACTCACATTTCTAGTAGCATTCTTCTTCACCTTGAGTTTTTCTCCAAGGCTTACTCCAAGTAGAGAGAATGCCACCAAGAAATGGGTGAATACATAGCAGAAGGAAGAGTTTTATTTATAGTGCTAGAAAAAGGTAATCGAGGACAATCCCCCGATATTGGACTAAACACATACTATAAAGGGACATAAAACAACATAATACATGACCCGATACAACCATGGACATTTGAACAAATTTGGACCGCCAATTGGCGGTCCAAATTGCTTGGATTGTGTCTGGATTTCGGTGGTTCTTGTCTGGCTTGATTTCTTGATGTTTGATGAACCCAATTTGGTTGTTGATGTTTGGACCCGAATCTAATTGCCAAAACACTCCTCATAATTGTGTGGAGATTCTTGATTTCCTCATTAGTCATTTTGGCTTTACATCCGGCTCCTTCTTTCTTGCACCTCAGTCCATAAGTCTTGCAACTTAGTCATTTGTCTTGCTTTTATGTCTTGTTCTTTAGTCTCTTCTTCTCAAACTATTCTTCTGGAAACTTAAACATAAAACTCATTACGTAGCATTGTTTAGGTTCAAGATAATGGATATATACACACATGAATGCATGAAATGATGTCAATCAAAAAACAACATGAACACTAAGCCACCAAACCTCCAGTGCATACTCCACCCAATGGTCCATGATCGTTATCTCGTATTGGCGACGGTGGTGGTGTGCAAATGGATGTGATATTAATATCTTGTACATTAGAATATATTATGCATACCACGATACTTACTATAAACGTAGTAAATGTAATACACATTACTAAATTACAAATACAATACTTGATCGTTATAACCCCCTTTACTATCAAAAGGTCGATGGTCGACTGCATGGTCGTGAACTTGCTTTTCACCTCTGCTAGTTCTCTACTCACTTGAATCTTGTACTAAAAGAAGTCGTCCGAAAGGAGGTTCTTAAGTGCTTGGATCATGGTATCATATATCCCATTACTGATACTTCGCGAGTGAATCTTGTCCATGTGGTTCCAAAGAAGTCGGGCATAACGGTTGTTGAGAATGAGCATAATGAGCATATATCGATGATTACTAGCATATCATGCATCATATTCATGCTATATATCCTTATTTTTACCCCAATGTTGTGGTAATCGAGTGTTTATTTTTATATTTCAGGTATTAGGTAATAAAGAAGAGAAGGGAAGAGAAAAATGATTGAAACGTAAGAAGAAATGACTTAAATGAAGCAAAATGGACCTCTCGGTCATACACAAGGACCCATCTACAAGAGGGAAGGACCTGGACGTAAGCCCGAAGGGACCAAATAGAAAACCAAGAAACACCACACCATCATGAGGAGTATTTTGGCAATTAAACTTGGGTCTAGACTTCAATAACCGATCCGAGTGCATCCACATGATGAATTGAAGCACTAAAGAAGATATCTGTAAATGAATCCGATCCAACAAAACGTGACCGCTAATTGGCGGCCCAAAACTGCCAATTGGCGGCCTAAGACTGCCAATTGGCGGTCCTTATTGGTCAGAATTCGACCCAGTTTCACATGGATATGGGTTATGTGTTTATGTCTATTTTGGGAATGTTTCATTAGTCCCACATCAGGGGATTGTCCCCAGTTTCCGTTTTCATGCCTATAAATAGAACTCTTCTTCCTCCTTTGTAATTTAAGCATTGATTGGTAGCCATTCTCTCTACTTGGAGTAAAGCCTTAGAGCAAAACTCAAGTGGAGAAGAATGTTGCTGATAATGTGAGATATCAATAAATAACTAAAATCTTAATTTGTTCTAATGTTGTCTCTTTTAATGTTTGCATATTTAGCTTAGTTTTGTTCTCTTAATCTTAGTATAATTAGTAGAATGTATTTTTGCCTTAATACAATTGTTAGTTGAATGAGTAGAGAGTAGATCCACCACATTTGAGGTGGAGGTGATGTAGATTATGTGATAGGATTGGTTCTTTTATTTGTGTCATTTCATGTGCTTAATGTAGATTTATACTCGTAGCATGCTTAAACTTGTATTAGATGGAATAATGTCCACACTAGGTACTTATTCATGTTAGCTTTAGAGTTTACCTTGTTGCTTGTAATGGTTTGATGGAAATGACTTGTTATGTATGGATCTATGTTTGGTGCACATTCACATGAATGATTTAGGTTGTATGTAAGATTAATTGATGCTCTAATGGCCATACTAGGTACTTATTGCATGCTTGACAATCTGAAATCAACCTCAACTTTATGTGAGATGCACGATCATGGTTTGCCAAGTAGTGTTGTGTATCCTACACTTAGATTCTACACTAGTTTCTACTTGTTTTCCACACAAAGTACACTTGTGCCTAATTGAAATGAAGACCCACTCTCTCACACAGACATACCTACACACCTCCACTCCATAGGGGTTTAGTTTAATTGTTAATTCATTCATAGTTTAGTATAGTTTGTTAGCATAATCAACAACTTGTCCTCCTTTCCCACTCGATTTCTAAAGAACCCGAGTTGACACACAACCCTGTAGACTCGACCCGTACTGGCCACATCTTCACTGATGTTGTGCACTTGTGGTTATTATAACTAAATCAATCAAGTTTTTGGCGTCGTTGCCAGGGCGGTGCTCTATTCAGACTCTGGTTTGGACAATTCAAGTGGATTTAATCTTTTAATTTTATTTTTTTTGTTTCAGGACGTCGCAACATCAGGGGAACGCTACATGATAAATTTGGAGGATTAAGAAGACACTCGGACCGCCAATTAGTGGCCTAATTGATCGTTTTAATTAACCGCAAGTGCACGACCACGTTGAAGCGGTGGCAAATACGTGTCGATCCACAGGGAGGTGTGTCAACTTTAGTTCGTTCAAAGGCGAGTGGGAAACAAAGGAGAGAAAGATCAATTAAACTAAACTACACTAAACTAGTAGCAACAAGGAAGGAAATGAGAGCACAAAATGAACTAAAACTAAGCAACTAATAAAAGAAGATAGAAATCAGGAATGGAAAACCCCTAAGGGGTGGAGTGTGTGTACACATGAAATAAGAAGTGATGAATGCATACAATAAGCTCAAGTGTAGTTAGTGTTTGTAATGCATAAGAAGTACCTAATAACAAGACATATCATTCAAAGAACTAACCTAAGTGATTAATATGAGCATGATAAGTTTGTTATTAAGTACCTAGGTAAGCATGGAATGTACCTAAACATTATGGCAGAAACCATCAAGTTAAGTGTTCTCATTAATTCAAACAATCATACTAACATTTCTCACATACAACAATGTTTAGCATTCATTCCATCTACATAACATGTATAAACATCTACTCTACCCCCAAAGGGGATGAAACTACTCACTAATCATTACACTACAAACTACATTAACAAAACAAAACATTCTAATGAAAGGCAATAAAACTAAGCAAACAACAAATATTAAAGAAGCTAAATGAAAGGAAATTAAACTAGAGAAGCATGCAAGAATTAAAAGACAAGACAATACTAAAAGAAACTAAGAAAAATTATTTTATTAACATGACTCACATTGTAAGTGACA
The DNA here is from genome assembly GCA_963682175.1 of Triglochin maritima. Taxonomy (NCBI): domain Eukaryota; kingdom Viridiplantae; phylum Streptophyta; class Magnoliopsida; order Alismatales; family Juncaginaceae; genus Triglochin; species Triglochin maritima. The sequence continues at coordinate 37,494,616 of OY821775.1, forward strand.
TTCTTCTCCACCTTGAGTTTTTTACTTCAAGGCTTTTACTCCAAGTAGAGAGAATGCCACCAAGCAATGGGTGATTACAAATGAGGAGGAAGAGTTCTATTTATAGCCATAGAAAAAGGTAATCCGGGACAGTCCCCCGGTATGGGACTAAATGTATACCAAAAATAGACTAAACACAACCTAATACACGACCCGCCAAAGTCTTAGAGGATCTGGACCAAAACCGACCGCCAATCAGCGATCTATATTGTCTGGATCCGGCCTGGTTTTGGTGTGTGGTTGTCTGGCTTCATTTCTTCATGTTTGATGCATCCGAGTCGGTTGTTGGAGCTCAGGACCGAATCGAATTGCCAAAATACTCCTCATGATGGTGTGGAGTTTCTTGATTTGTTCCTTGGTCCTTCGAGCTTACATCTGGGTCCTTCCCTCTTGCATCTCAGTCCCCAAGTCTTGCAACTCAGTCCTTTTCCTTGCTTCTAGGTCGTTTTATGCCTATTCTCCTCAATCCTGTTTATTCCTAAAACTCAAACATAAAAATCGTTACGTAGCATAGTTTAGGTTCAAGATAATGGATATAAGACACAAATATATGCATGATATGATGTCAATCATGGCCCAAGACCACCAATTGGCAGTATGGTGAGCAATTTCTGACTCCTATATTCTTGCGTGTGTTCTTACTTGGAATAGTGTTGTCTAGGAGCTCAATTTAGCATGTTTAAACTTGTATATTGCTTCCAGATTAATTAATAAACCAATCATTCCCCTGTTTAATAAACTTGGACCTTAAATCTCAAAGCAAATGATTAGACTGATTGTCATCAACGTTGTGCATCATTTGTAGGCCTTGCACGCACTCGTCTTTTCTTTTTTTCCTTTACATTCTTCTTGTCGATTGCTGGCGTGAGGTACGTGCACCCATTTTCTCATTCATGCATGGTTAAAGCATTCATGAGTTAGTAAGGTGCATCAGGGCAAGAGTGAGGTGAGTGCTTGTTTGGTGAGTTGCTTGCTAACCTAAGGGTTCAAAACATCTTTAAGGGGCACCACCTATAGTCTTCAAGATAAGGTGGGGGGATTTCATCACCCCAAAAACCACACTCAAGTAAAGCCTTAATCTAAAATAAAGTAGACATTGTCCACCAGGACTCGGGTGCATTAGGAGAGTCATCTGGTCACCATTGTCATAGCCTTATCGACATCGCCCACTTTGTCGATAGTAGGAGAGGCGAGATCTCCAGATCTTGGCGCACTTGCTAGGCTTTGTGGTCTTCGTCGTAGGGAGGTAAGGCGTGTTGAGATTGTGTGACCTCGCAGTTAGGTGTCGTTTACCTGTAAGGACCTATAGATACCTTAGGCTGTTCGAGTCGTGTTTGCTAGCTTAGGTTTCTACCATCACCTACTACCCACGCTAGTTCTAAGGATTCTTCCCTTCTCATATGAGTCTTCTCCTCCTCTATATTTTTTGAGAAGTCTCCTCCTCTGATTACACCTTCTGTTGTGTATGGGTTTGGAGTCGAGTCAAGCATTTTATGCAAGGTTGGGCTCGTTGTGGTGAGAGCGCTCGACTTGAGAGAGTGCATTTTTTTGAAATGGATGGGGTAGGTGTTCTCCCATCTCTGCCTCGAGCTCCTTTGGAGCGTGAGACCAAGCCATCTCATGGAGATGGAGGAGACTGGGTTTGATACATGGATTACCTCGGTCCGCTCGTACCTCCACGTAGACTTTCTTCTCCACCTCCTCCGACTTGGGAGGAAGAGAGATTCAGTCAGGATCAAGTTCTTGGTGCACCACCACCTTTAACTCGATGGGATATACTGATGACTCTGTGGGAGCGGACCCATCCTATTCGGGTCTCACAACCTTCTTGCATAGTTCTCCTGCCTACTCGTGGGAACAACTATGAATTGAACCTCAATATGTGAGTATGCTTCCTACCTTCACTACCAATAAGGAATATCCATACATCTTTATATGTGAATTTGAGGAGGTATGCTCATTGTTCAAGCTTCAACAGCTTGACGAGATTCAGTCCGGTTGAGGATGATTTCTTTCGCATTGAAGGATAACGTGACGAAATGGATGTACAACCCCCTGCGAGCTCTATTCGGTCGTGGGATGAATTTGTGACCGTCTTTCTGAAAAAATTCTTCCCTTAAAGGAAAACACAACAGATACGGCACCAGATACATCAAATGTATCAGACTGAGACCGAATCATTTCATGCTTTCTTAGAGAGGTTTAACGACCTACTCCAGTACTACCCTCATCATGGACTTGAACTATGGCAGTTGTGCTAGATTGTTTATGAGGGCCTCAACTACCACACATGTACATTGTTGGAGTCGATGTGTCAGGGTGATTTCCAAATCAAACCCATCGATGAGACGTGGGATACTTTTGAATTAATGGTTGAATGTACCCTTTAGTGTGACACCATGAGAGCCACTAGCCGCCATGCCTTTAGTCGAGTTGGATCATACCAAGTTGAGTCAACTATTGCGTCTGAGGAAAAAATGGTTGCTCTCATGCGTAGGATTGAGAGTTTAGAGTTGGACTGAGCTCCTGTAGCTCAGGTCGCTACTCCCGTTTGTAGTAGGTGTGGACTTATGGGACATAGTGACGTGGAGTGTGCTTACGCTCCAAGTTATACTGAGCATGCAAATGTAATGTATCAACAACGCCCCCGTAATGACCCGTACAGTAACTCCTACAACCCGGGATGGTGAAACCACCCTAACTTCTCATGGGGGCCTAGTAGGGTCAATGGTCAGACCTTGCATGCTCAAACTCAATCATATCTCCTTCCACGCCCATCGGAGACCTATCAACCCCCACATCAAAGGTCTCAGCCTCATACTCACCAATCTACTCAGGCCTCACCATCGGGTTATTCTAGTCAGAATCTACCTCAACGGGTTGACCCAAGGGACTCCACTCTTGAACAAACCCTTCACGCACTCATATTGAGCACGCAAACCATGCTTACGGCCAATAACTCCACGGTCAAAGCATTGGAAGTGCAAGTTAGCTGGTTGGTTAATCAGCTCCATGAACGTGAGAATGATCAATTCCCAAGTCAACCAGAGGTGAATCCCCGGGATACTCAATATCAAGGAAGGCCACTAGTACCTCAAGCTACCTCTGAACCGACCCATCATGTTATTGTGATTCATACTTTGAGGTCTGGTAAGGAGCTGGACAACCAAATTGGGTTGCCTTCCTTGCAATCACCATCTCTTGGTATCACCAGACCTGCGGTGATACCTACATCTATGAGGGAGCTTGATCATGTGGTTCATATACTTCCACGAAGGAGCTTGATCCTGAGGTTCATTCTACATTTATTTTGGCAATGGGGCCAAACCCTGAGGTCCTCTTGTCTCATCATGTGTCGAAGGAATCTAATTCTTAGGTCCCCACTCATGTTTCTACGGAACAAAATGTTGATGTTCCTTCGAAAAACCCACGTACCCCGAAGGCACCATTCCCGGAGCACCGTCAAAAGAAAACTTCATATGAACATGACAAGATAGTTGAGATCTTTTGGCAAGTTAAGGTGAACCTTCCTCTGTTGGAGGTAATTCAGCAAATGCCACCTTATGCCAAGTTTCTCAAAGATTTATGCACCAAGAAGAAAAACCAATGTTCCCAAGAAAGCTTTTCTTGCCGCTAATGTGAGTTGATTGTTTGCACAACCCACACAAGTCAAATACAAGGACCATGGTTGACCTACTATTTCTTGTGTGATTAGTGATGTGTCAATACATTGAGCTTTATTGGACCTGGGTGCATCTGTCAATCTTCTGTCGTATTCGGTTTTCGTCCACCTCAGACTTGGGGACGTCAAACAAACAACAAACACTCCTCAACTGGCTGATAGGTCAATGAAGAAACTGATGGGCGTGGTGGAAGATCTTCTTATCAAAGTGGGTGAGTTCATTTATCCAGTCAATTTCTTTGTTTTGGATACTGAGCCTATGCCAAACCCACTTGGACAAATTCTTGTTATTTTGGGGCGACCATTTCTACAAACTTCCAATACCTTGATCAATTAATGTAATGGTTTGATACGCGTGACATATGGTAGTTAGTAAGCTGATTTCAACATCTTCACCATTGAGAAGAAGCCAGGTGCCTTCGATAACCCTGTTGAGGTCAACCTTATCCAGGGGACGGATGAGATTGAAGTTGAAGGCACATCAAGTATTGCAGAGAGTTGTTCGATGCAGATCCTGATGGTGGTGAAGATGTATCAACTGGGCTGGCACAAGAAGGTGCCTTATCTTGTGATCATGTGGCCTTTGAGCCACTTGTAGGATCACAATGACCCCTAATTATCTAATCAAATTATGCTTAATCCCTACTCAAACAAACAAGATGTGCAGCGAAAAAATTTTAAACAAAGTAGGGGAAAAACAAGCAAACCACAAATGGACACGAGGATTGTACAGAGTTCAGCCACCTTCCTACGTCCTCTCTTGCATGCTCCGCTTGACACCTCGAGCTCTGCTCTCGTCTTCACTATCCGCTCCTCATTCTGGGCCGGGAGACAACGCTTTTACAATATCAAGCTAGCGAACAACCCTCGCCTAGCTTGGAATCATCTTCTCACAATCTGAGAATGATGCTTCAGGCTTTCACCGAAGCCTTTACAAACTTTGCTTGACTGAGAACTTGAGTGGATCACACTCTCTAACTTAAGCACACATTGAGTAGATTAGGAATTGATCTAAGGTGTTGAATTTTGGCTTGGAGTGTATTATTTGGAGCTTTGAGGATTGGGAGACTTATTTCTAATGTATGAGACAATCTGAAGTGGGAGAGTTGTCTAAAAATTAATGTGTTTGGACCTCTATTTATAAGCTCCTAAAGGTTTCTAGCCGTTGGGGAAGAATTGACTGACTTGTGTGTAAGATACATAGAATAGAAATTGAAGATCTGCAATTATGTCCTTCAATAGTCGACCGAATCGGGGTAACCGGTCGACCATTTCCTTAATGGTAAAGAAACATTAGAATAAATTTAAGCTTCTGTCGAATCAAATTGGTCTCACTTATGTGAACGGTCGAAAAAAAATAATTGGCTCGGTCGACCGTTCAAGGAGTTTTGGCCAGGGTAAAGATAATCGGTCGAACGAAAGGTGCTTCGACCGAAAATAAGAACTTTTGGGCTCAAGATATGTCTTCATCCAGTCGACCGTTCTAAGTTCAACATTTGACCAGTGTCCAAATGTATTCTAGGGGTTGGTTGAATTTATATGAATACAACCATTCTAGAATACCGAAACGGTCGACTGAAAGGTCAAATGTGGTCAACTGGTGGAGCTAGGTAAATACACTTAGAAGGTCTGTTACAATCGGTCAAACATGGCACTGGTTCCAGTCGACCGATGGTCACAACTAATTTAGGTTATGGTTTAGTGATTTTCCGGCAAAGGTTTTGGGTGATCTATTGAAGTCCAATTGATGTGAAATTTTGTGTGTGACTTATATAAGGAACCTAGTGTGTATGTGAGTAAGTTTTAACTCTTGTATGCTCAAGATTACACAAGTTTCTAAGACTCATAATAAAGCCAAATTAAATTTCTTCAAAAACATGATTACATTTTCTTGACTTCAATTCCATTTTTCCTTGAGTCTTGATCAGCTATAGATGTTAGCATAATACAATATATCTTCCATGCATTATGTGTGTTATACTACATTTGATTGTGATTAAGATTAGGTTGATTAAATCATCAAAATACGGATTAAACCCAAAACGGCAATAATCTCCCCTTTTTTGATGATGGCAACCTATATCTTAATACTTGAAATTTTAAGATGTAATCTGTAGGATTTCGTGTCCCTATGTATGTATATATTTTAAAAAAAATATATAACATAAAAGATCGATTTCATATTTTCAACGATTTTATGTAGATAACTTTGTATTTTATTCTAATATCATGCAACCCTACATTTATTAAAATAAACCACAATGGTAGAATCATACCTAAAGGTTCTCTAAAACCTTTTTGAAGATTCAGAGTCACGTTGCCCGTTGAATCGTCAACGGAATTGCCTCCGAGTGTTCACCAAACTCTAAACAAGATTAGAGAGAAATGAGCTAGCCAATCAATCTCTAACAAGGTTTAAAATCTAGCTAATAACCCCTCTTTAAGCTCCTGAGATTCTTATCTCTAAAGCTTAAATTTACTAAGAGATTTTCGTGGTGATTAGGGAGTAGGAGTCCTTTTATAGTCTCCCAAAACATCCTTATCAAGAGTTATTCTTTAGCCATGATCCCTTGTTTATTCTCTCCTAAAATTAATCTCTAATTTCCACCTAAGCACCCACAAAAAACGTTATAATTAAATATGGAATTAATCCACCGATGATCTAATTAATCTCTTAATAATTCAGGCAGAATCGTTCTTGTTCGGTGGACCGAGTATAACTCGGTCAACCGAACCGTTCAGTTATAACACGTATTCGGTGCACCGTGAGCTAGACGGTCGACCGAATCCCTATGAGAAAAATTCCCTGGAAGAATTCAGACGAACCACGTCTTGTACTCGGTTGACTGTTGACCCACCAGAATCGTTCCTAGGACTTAGTAATCAGATGGCTGTGTCACCTTCGGTCTACCGAAAATACTACTTCTCGGTTGACCGTGCACACTTGGTTTACCGAACCCGATTGTCCAGGCACTCCAGACAATTTCGGTCATCAAATTGCGCTTACCCGTTCCCTATTCGGTTAACCGATCCGAAGATACCCCGGTCGACCGAAACATGAACGGTTCACCGTGTTTGACCCCGAATTTGCCTTTGCCAAATTTTAGATTTATTTGCAACAAAATTTGATCTTTTGGGGTTTTTAGCAAATTCACATCTTATATATATTATCATATGTAATATTAAATTGTTACACCCCATAATATATATACCTCATATGAATTTATTATGATTCTAATTATGTCAATTCTCATGACAAATTGATTTTAATTAATTCACCACATGTGTCTCATTTTCACATGAAACCCGACACATCATATGAACTTAAAATCAAGCTTATTGTTTCCCAGTTTTGTGGTGTGACCTATAGGAGGATCTAAGCCAAATTTGCAGCGATATTAAACACTTAATATCTCAAACTATAAGCGGTATCTAGCTACACATTATAGTTACCCAATTAGCATAGATGTCTTTGTTCCACCCGAACCAAAACACGATCCATTTAGTGATGTAAGTGCATCACTTGTGTCCGTCCCTTGCCTCATGATATTAAGAATATATACAAAGTAGAAATGTGTCACCTTTGTATTATATTCATTTCTTGATCTCTTTAAGCTAATTATAACTAAGTTACATTGTGCACATTATAATTTTGCTTTATCAAGGGGCCCACTAATATCATCACTCAATTAAGAGGGGCAATGATAATCGTTTGACTAGCTATCCTTTCCAGCACAAGTCATGTTCAACCAACTATTGTCTTTATCACTATACTCATTGATTGCTTTTGACAATAATCAAATTAAGCACTTCTTGAGTGAAAAGATATAAGTCTCATATCTTAGGATCCAAGACACAGTAAAGCATTAATGACAAAACACAATTCCATAATGTTTTACTTGTTAGGTCTATTCAATATATAAAAGTAATCTTTTCCTCTTTTATATACTCGTGTCGTCAGTTATTTGTAGAGATACAACAATCGATGACCAACACGACAATCTTATCTCGGTGATTAATGTTCCATGTTAATTACCATGATTGTGAATAACTTTTGATTTATGTAAACCATTATCTTTTAGAGCTCTACGATTAAGGACCAAGCGCCTCTTCCTTAACACTTCGAGAAGACGAATAGCATAGTCAAGGAACAAAATATTTGCACATTCAATTCGTAATAATTGACATATAAAAGTAAAACTTTTAGAACACATTCCTTTCGATCTCCCACTTGTTATCAAAGTTTTCTTGCATACATTCTCAATGTATAAAACAATAATAACTATGGTAACCCTCTCTAATCACTCATCAAGCCAATCCACATGGTTCCTCAGACCCATGGACTCGAAATGCATTTCGCCCTTGGCTTGGGCTAAGGGTTTGGTGAATGGATCAGCTGTGTTGCTGTTTGTGTCCACCCATAACAGATTTATTTTGCCCTCGTCGATGAAGTCACGTGTGACAAAGTACTTACGATCTATGTACTTCAATTTGTGGTGTGATTTGGGATCCTTGATTTGCGAGATAGATGCATTATTATCGCAAAATAGCTCTATGGGTCCCTCGCACGAGGGAACTACTCCAAGCTCTTGAAGGAACTTATTAATCCACACTCCTTCCTTACTCGCTTCAGCGACAACAATTACTTCAGAAGCGGTGGTTGAGTCGGCTGTAGTGCTTTACTTCCAACTACGCCAACTCACAGCTCCACCATTCAGAAGGAACACGTGTCCTAATTGCTACCTTCTATCGTCGGGATCACTCATGAAACTCGCATCCAAATAGCCCTCAGCTATTAACTACCTTTGTCCTACATAAACAAGAAACTTATCTTTAGTCCGGTTAAGGTACCTCAGAATATTCTTGACTGCAGTCCAATGCTCAAGACCTACGTTGGATTGGTGACGACTTGTCACGCTTAGAGCATACGAGACATCGGGTCTTGTGCAAGTTATCGCGTACATGATCAATCCTATTGCCGAAGCATAAGAGATATCCTTCATGTACTCCAACTCTTTACGTGATTCAGCACGTTGAGACTTCTTGAGTTGCACACCCATACTCATGGGCACATTTCCCTTTTTGGAGTTGTTCATGCTGAACCTTTCCAAGACCTTGTCAATGTATGTACGTTGACTTAGGCCAATGAGTCTACAGAATCTATCTCTATATATCTTGATTCCCAAGATGTATTGAGCCTTACCCATATCTTTTATCGAAAATGCAGTTTTCAATGAACTTCTCGTTTGCTCTAGCAAAGGTATATGATTTCCCATGAGGAGTATCCCATCGACATATAAGATCAAGAACACTATGTGGCTCCCACTAACCTTCTTGTATATACAAGGCTCTTCCTTACTTTGGACGAAGTGAATCCCTTTGACTTCTTCGTCAAAGCGTTTGTTCCAACTCCTTGATGCTTGCTTCAATCCATAAATGGATCTTTGAAGATTGCATATTTTCTCACTATTCTTTGGATCTTCAAAACCTTGAGGTTGTACCATGTACACATCCTCCTCCAAGTTCCCATTAGGGAACTCCGTTTTGACATTCATTTACCATATCTCATAATCATGAAATGCGGCAATAGCGAGCATAATCCGAATAGACGTGAACATGGCAACCGGTGAAAAGTTTCATCATAGTCAATTCCTTGAACTTGAGTGAAACCTTTTGCTACAAGCCTCACTTTGTAGGTTGTCAAGTTCCCATCCATGTCCATCTTCATCTTAAAAACCCATTTATTTTGAATGGCCTTTTTTCCCTTGAGGAAGGTCAACCAAGTTCCAAACTTGATTATCATACATGGATTCTATTTCGGATTCCATGGCCTTGAGCCATAGTTTGGAGTCCTCTCTTTCCATTGCTTCTTGAAAGGTTGAGGGATCATCGGTATCTAGTACCATGATCTCATGAAGTCCCAAATATATATCGGGTTTCTTCCTTTCCCTCGTTGACCATCTAAGTTCTTTTGGTTCTACGTGTACTTCTCGAACTTCTTCCACAATTTCTTGTGGAATTGGTTCGTGTTCGATTCTTGAACGTACACTAGGTGGGGAAGATTGAGTTTCTCTCACAATTTCTTGGAAGGGTCTCTCACTCCCACTCCCACTAACCAAAGGAACCTCGGTTGGGCCTTCATGATCTTGAATATTATCATTCATATCATGATCCTGTAGAGTATCTTGAGTCTCCTCAAGCACAACTCTACTCCCACTACTTTTTATTCTTTCCAGAAATTCTTTTTCTAGAAATACGACATCCCTCTCTACAATCACTCGATTGGGGGTTATATGCCAAAACTAGTATCCTCTTGTCTCACGAGGATAACCTGTGAAGAAGCACTTATCCCCTTTTGGTTGAAGTTTGGTCGACATCAATCTCTTGACGTAGGCCTCACAACCCTAAATCTTGAGAAAATTGAGCTTAGGTGTTTTACCACTCCATAGCTCATAAGGTGTTTCCTCTACGGATTTGGATGGAACATTATTTAGTGTGTAAGCCGCAGCTTCTAGTGCATAACTCCAAAAGTAAAGCGGCAATTCAGCATGACTCATCATTGATCGAACCATGTCGAGTAATGTCTTATTCCTCCTTTCGGATACCCCATTCCACTGAGGTGTACCGGGAGGGCTGAGTTGTGGTACAATACCACACTCCTTTAGGAATGAGTCAAATTCGGTACTTAAGTACTCACCTCCACGATCCGTTCGTAGAGACTTGGTTTTGTTGTTGAGTTGGTTCTCTACTTCATTCTTGAATTCCTTGAACTTGTCAAAGGATTCACTTTTGTTTCTCATTAGATAAATATAGCCATAACGACTATAGTCATCCGTGAACGTAATGAAGTACCTGAAACCGTCTCTTGCACTAGTACTCATCGGACCACATGCATCGGAATGTATCAAATACAACAAGTCATTCACTCTCGGTCCTTTCTTCTTGAAAGGCCTCTTGGTCATTTTGCCCATTAGGCAACGTTCTCACGTCTCCAATGATTTAAAATCAAGTTGACCTAGAATGTTACCTTCTTACAATTTCTTGATGCGTTTTTCATTTATGTGACCAACACGATAGTGCCACATGAGTTTATCATTCACGTGAGTAGTTTTAAGTCTTTTGTTATTGATGTTTAAGATTTGTTTATTATTCAATTCAAGCAAATATAGAAAATTTCTCACAAATGCATTTGCATAGAAAATACCATTCTTCGATATAGACAAGCAAGAATTTGAAATATTTATATTAAAATTATATATATCCAAACATGATACAGAAATAATATTCTTGCTAATCGAAGGCACATAATAAACATTTTTTAAACATAAATTTAAACCACTAGATAATTGAAGCTCCACAGAACCTTGTGCAATCGCAGCAACGCTCGCACCTTTCTGACCTTCAAAATCATATCGTTCTTTACGAGTTCCTTCTTATCCTTTAGTAGATGCACATTAAAAATTATGTGAGCACAAGATCCGGTATCAATTACCCAATCATGGACAGAGGTGGCTAAATTTATCTCAATAACAAATATACTTTTAGCATTTTTGGGGAGCTTACGTTCAATCATTCAATTGTCAAGGTCTTCCTTTTACTTGGGGCAATTTGGCCGGATGTGTCCCTTCTCACCGTAGTGAAAGCACTCCGTGTTGGGAGTCGGAGATTTCAAAGATTTCCCCCTTGAGGCACTCAAATGAGAACCTCCTACTCCCTTGCTTTTGATTTATGTATTCTTGGTGAATTTGCCTTTACCTTTGGTGATCTTCTTGCTCCCTCCATGGACGGCTAGGACGTGCTTGTCCTGACCCTTGCCCATGTCAACTTCAGTCATTTTGAGAGCATTGTGAAGTTCCTCAAGACTCACCCCTTTCTCACGCACATGATAGTGCATAATGAAGTCCTTTTAGGACGGGGCTAGAGAGCCAAGAATCAAATCTTCCGCAACGTCATCGGGCATCGTGGAAGAGAGCTTCGACAAGTTCTCAAGGTATCCTTGCATTGTGAGAAAATACATGGATACCGATGTTCGCTCTGCCATGTGGCACCTTGTGAGTGCGATGGTGGTCTTATAGCGCTCTTTTCTAGCACTATCCATGAACATCTTTGTTAAAGCTTCCATGGTCTTCTTGGGTTTTGAATCCAAGTATTTCGCTTGAAGCGAGTCACCCATGGAGGCTAACATTAGACCGTGAACCTGTTTCTCTTGGTCTTCCCACTTTGCTTTTGCCTCTCTCTCGCTATTGGTTGCCTTCTCATTTAATTTTGGGATTTCACCATCCAAAATATGAGATAGTTTCTCAAACTTCAACACGATATTGAGCTTGAGGTGCCAGCTTATAAAGTTTGAGCCATCATTTGTCAAAGAATGTTTTTCAATCGTAGATCGCACAATAGGTTGAATATTCCACATTTCTACAAAATAAATTATATGGGATTTAATGTCAATTTTATGTTTTAAAAATCAATACCGCAAATAAAAATTTGTCCAAAATTGCAGCAATTCAAGATCCTATCAATTATAATATAAACTAGGTAAGGGCTATCATTTATATTATAAAATCAAGGTAAGAAAATATTTTTCTAATCATAACCATTTCAAAATATCGTAACATTTGCATTTTCAAACTCTTATGACTCTTGCGTTTTAATTAAGAGGAAATTTGACCAATCCTCGTAAGAAAAACTCTTTTTCTCAAAACTGAGCTAGGGCTCCAGGTCTTGTTAAGAAAACTTATTTCATTTGATACGAGATACGTTTATCCATTGTATTCACACAAAAAAATACTCGGTGTCCACTAAGGGTGAATCGCACCTCGTAGATCTATTCGTGGCACAACAATAGACAACCTTATATCTCCCACTATTCCCAAAGATGGAGGAAGCTATCGCCCACTAAGGGCGAGCAGAATATCCCTCGATCGATGGCTGCTAGTGGATGAAATAAGAAAGAAAAATACTCAATTTTTGGTTGGACAATTTAAACATTTACATGTGATTTTAGAATTTAGGTGATCATGCATATTTATCATCTATACACATCTTAACATTCATCCATACAATCACATATATATCAAGCACACAAACATAAATAAATCCTTTCACACACACATTGTGTGAGTTTATATGTTCCCACGTCCTTGATCCTTGCGCTTCTTCAGCGTCTTCCTCTTGCACCATGGATGTTGATTTGCAAAAAATATAAACATGCATCTCTTAATTTTGAAAAATTGTCTAGTGCAAGTCCTATGTAAAAAATCCTCTCATATGCATGCATATACATAGAAATAGAAATTTGGCTTTCACATATAGATAGAGAAGATGATGATGATTATGGTAATGAAGAATCGTCCTAAGTAGCTTTGTGAGTTTCCATCTTCTTTTCTTTTCTCTTGCCCTTCTCCTCTCCCTTCTCTCCTTTTTCTTCTCATTTTCACTCTCTTCCTTCTCCTTTTCTTTTTCTCTCTTTTCACTTCTTCTACCTCTTTTTTCTCTCATCTCTCCCTTATCTTTCTTCAGGTATTTGAAGAAGTCTTTGGCAAGGACCTCAATGTCCTCATATTCTACTCTCATCCTTGGTTCATCAAAATTTGCATGTAATGCCAAGGTTGAATTCGTCTTGGTCTTCGAAGTTTGTCTCCTTTCAATGGTTGATTTGGAGTTGATAAGCCATGAGGTTCCCGATTAGCTCCTCCATTTTTAGTTTGGAAAGATCGTGAGCTTCCTTGATTGCCACCACCTTGTCTTCCCAATTGTTGTTGAGTGATCGGAGGAACTTCCTTGTCATTTCTCCTTCACTAATATTTCTTCCAAGAACACAAAGAAAGTTAGTGATATCGGTGGACCGAGTGTTCATTTCGCTTATGTTCTCACCGATTTGCATAGTAAAAATTTCATATTTATGCATGAGGAGACTAATTCTTGTTTCTTTTGTTTTGCTATCACCCTCATGATGCATTTGTAATCTATGCCATATTTCATCTGCACTTTCACAACCCCTAATTCTATTGTATTCACCCTCATTTAACCAAAATAAAGAATGTTCATGATAGTTGAATTCATTTCGTATTCCTTCATTTTAGTTCTAGTTAGAGTGGTTAAATGTTCTTCATTTGGAGGGATGTATGGGTTTTGGATAAAGATCCAATACTTAAGGCCATTAGAAATCAAGAATATTTTCATTCTATTCTTCCAATAATCGTAATTTAATCAATTAAGAAAAGGTGGTCTAGTAGTGCAAAGTCCTTTTACATTATTAGATAAAGTAGATGCCCTGCTAAAATACGATTAGGTATATGAAATTTAGCACCTATGCTCTGATACCAAATGTAGGATCGTAATGACCCATAATTATCTAATCAAATTATGCTTAATCCCTACTTAAACAAATAAGATGTGCAGCGGAAATAATTTAAACAAAGTAGGGACGAAACAAGCAAACAACAAATGGACACGGGGATTTTACAGAGGTTTGGCCACCCGCCTACGTCCTCTCTTGCAAGCTCCACTCGACACTTCGAGCTCTGCTAGCGTCTTCACTATCCGCTCTCTATTCCAGGCTGGGAGACAATGCCTTTACAATCTTCAAGCTAGCGAACAGCCTTCGTATTTCTTGGAATCCTCTTCTCACAATCTGAGAAGGATGCTTCGGGCTTTCACCGGAGCCTTACAAACTTTGCTTGACTGAGAACTTGAGTAGATCACACTCTCTAACTTGAACACACTTTGAGTAGATTAGGAATTTATCAAAGGTGTGGAATTTTTCCTTTGAGTGTATGATTTGGAGCTTTTAGGATTAGGAGACTTCTCTCTAATGTAGGAGACAATTGGAAGTGGGAGAGTTGTATAAACAATGTGTTTGGACTTCTATTTATAAGATCCTAAAGGTTTCCAGCCGTTGGGAAAGAATTGATTGAGTTGTGTGTAAGATACACAAAACAGAAATTGATGTTCTGTAATTATGTCACTCAACGGTCGACCGAATCGGGATAATCGGTCGACCGTTTCCTTAATGGTAAGGAAACATTCGAAAAAGTTGAAGCTTCGGTTGAACCAAATTGGTCTCACTTAAGTGAACGGTCGAACAAAATAATTGGGTCGGAGACCGTTCAGGATATTTTTGCTAGGGTAAAGGTAATTGGTCAAACGAAAGGTGTTTTGACCAAAAACAGGAACTTTTGGGAACAAGATATGTCTTCATCTGGTCGACCATTCTAAGGTTAACGTTCGACCAGTGGCCAAATATATTCTAGGAGTTGGTTGAATTTATACGAATACGACCGTTCTATAATACGACATGGTTAACGGTCCTCCGAAAATAATGGGAACGGTCGATCAGTGGAGCTAGAAAAATACACTTAGAAGATATGTTATAATAGGTCGAACAAGGCAGTGGTTCCGGTCAACTGATGGGCACAACTAATTTAGGTTATGGTTTAGTGATTTTCCGACTAAGGTTTTGGGTGATCTATTCAAGTCCAATTTCTGTGAAATTTTGTGTGTGGCTTCTATAAGTAACATAGTGTGTATGTGAGTAAGTTTTACCTCTTGTATGCTCAAGATTACACAAGTTTCTAAGACTCAAAATAAAGGAAAATTAAATTTCTTCAAAAACATGATTACATGTCTTGACTTCAATTCCATTCTTCCTTGAGTCTTGATCACCTATAGATGTTAGCATAATACAATATATCTTCCATACATTATGTGTGCGATACTACATGTGATTGTGATTAAGATTTGGTTGATTAAATCATCAAAATACGGATTAAGGACAAAAAGGCAACCCCGCATCCTTTCGATCATGTGGCTCTTGAGCCACAAGCTACCATTTTTGTGGCCTGTGGGCCACCTACTCTTCACTCTATATTTGTTGAGGACCCCATGTGGGTTTAGAATCAACCACCTAACACCATACAATTCAAACAACCAGACAGAGATTCACCTCTCAGTCATGCCTCATATCTTGCTCATTCACAAGAGGCATCAAACGACTACAATGCTTATATGGGTGTCAGGTGGTCATGCAATTCTATTTCTGGACTTTGTCATCTAGGTAATCAGACCAGGGTGTCACTTTGTGTGAATTAAATGATTCCGGTGCACCCAAATGTTAGTTGGAGGGTATATATTGATGACCCTTAGCTTTGTCCTAGAATGGAAACATATTTGTTCCCATTTCCTTGGTTCATACAACCATCATCCTTGGTTCATACAAGTGCAAGTTGTATGAAACCATATTCTTGTGTGCCACGAAGTTTTAAGAGGCATGCACCAAGAATGGAACCATCATCCTCTCAACAATTATCCTGTTTGTCATGTTGTGAGCTCATGCAAGTGCATTTCTGGCTTGACAGATGGTGGTTCCCATTTGATGGCCCTTAAAAATGAAGACGGGAGCCCATTTTTGTACATAGTTCTAAATAAATAAAAAAGAAGAAGAAAAAGAAGACTCCAAGAGTGAGCACAACTTGTTGTGGGCTCCAACCCTTGTGTATTTGGACCCCATTTGTTTCACGTATTTATCTCTCTTCTTTAGTATTTCACAGGTTTTGAGGGGAATTCGGGTTTGTGTCCATCAACATACCCATGAACTTCCTTTTGCGCTTCACGTTAGTGAGATTTTGTTTTCATGCATAAATCGATGTAGTATCATGCTCACATTGATATAGGACAATGCATGAAATAAGTGTGTGTGGGGACTGGTGTCTGACGTGTGTATATAGTCGAGTATTTCTCCTTTTGATTTGTTTTCTTTTATTTGCATTGTTAGGGTCATGTTAGTTGTTGCATTTAATATCAATATTTCTTCTTGCCATGATCATTGGGTGACTTGTCTACTTTTGCTTGCCTAGTGCTTTACCTTTTCCATTTATTCCAAAATTTTCATGTGTTTGTGAAAGGAAATATTTTGTAGGTTTTGCGTGTGTTTAGCATGTGCAAAACCGTTGAGAGGCAAAGTAAAAAGGAAGCTCCCAAAATTTACTTGAATATGATGAAAGGAATGTGTTGTAAAAGTTTTGCTTTTATATGTCAATTATTATGAATTGGATGTGCAAACATTTTGTTCCTCGATTATTGTATTCATCTTTTGGAAGTGTTAAGGAAGAGGCAATTGGTCCTTAACCATAGAGCTCTAAAAGATAATGGTTTACATAAATCAAAAGTTATTCACAATCATGGTAATTAACATGGAACATTAATCACCGAGATAAGATTGTCGTGTTGGTCATCGATTGTTGTAGCTCTACAAATAATTGACGACACGAGTATATAAAAGAGGAAAAGATTACTTTTATATATTGAATATACCTAGAAAGTAAAACATTATGGAATTGTGTTTTGTGTCATTAATGTTTTACTGTGTGTCGGATCCTAAGATATTAGACTTGTATCTTTTCACTCAAGAAGTGTTTGATTTGAGTATGTCAAAAGCTATGAGTGAGTATAGTGATAAACGCGATAGTTAGTTGAACATGACTTGTGCTGGAAAAGATAGCTAGACAAACGATTATCATTGCCCCTCTTAATTGAGTGATGATATTAGTGGGCCCCTTGATAAAGTAAAATTATAATGTGCACAATGTAACTTGAGTTAAGTTACATAGTTATCATTAGCTTAAAGAGATCAAGAAATGAATATAATACAAAGGTGACACATTTCTACTCTGTATATATTCTTAATATCATGAGGCAAGGGACGGACACAAGTGGTGCACTTACATCACTAAATGGATCATGTTTTAGTTCGAGTGGAACAAAGACATCTATGCTAGTTGGGTAACTATAATGTATAGTTAGATACCGCTTATAGTTTTAGATATTAATTATTTATTATCGCTGCAAATTTTGCTTAGATCCTCTTATAGGTCACACCACAAAACTGGGAAACAATAGGCTTGATTTTAAGTTCTTATGATGTGTCGGGTTACATAAGTTATGAATTTGCTAAAAACCCTAAAAGATCAAATTTTGTTGGATATAAATCTAAAATTTGACAAAGGTAAAATCAAGGACAAAACGGTCAACCATTTCTTCAAAACGGTCGACCGAGCAAAGATCGGATAACGCAAATGATTGACCGAAATTGTTTGGAGTGCCTGGACAATTGGAATCAGTCAACCGAGTGTTGCCTTGGGATATTACGGTAGACCAGAAGAGACGCAGTCATCCAAACAGATTCACCAGGAAAAAATTTGGTGGGTCAACAACGGTCAACCGAAGCGAGACATGGATCAACCAAAAATTTCCAGGGAATTTTTCTCATGAATATTTGGTCGCCCGTCTAGCTTACGGTCATCCGAACTTGCGTAGAACCGAATGGGTCGGTTGACCGAGTGGAAATCTCGGTTAACCGAACAACACGATTTTTGGCTGAATTATTAAGAGAATAATTGGATCATGGGTTGGATGGTTCGATCAAACGATTTTTAGGATGCTTATGTGGCAAATTAGGATTAATTTTAGGAGAGAAAAAGCAAGAGATCATAGCTATAGAATAGTTCTTGATGTGGGTGATTTTGGAGACTATAAATAAGTCCTCTCACCCTACTTGTTTCATAAGAATTATTGCAAAAAATTCTCTCTCCCTTAATCACCACGAAAATTTTCTTATTAGTTTTAAGTTTTGGAGATTAAAATCTGAGGAGCTTTTAGAGGGGTTATTAGCTAGATTCTAAGCTTAATTAGAGATTCATTGGCTAGCACATTTCTCTGTAATCTTGTTTCGAGTTTGGTGAACACTTGAAGGTGAATCGGCAGGCGATTCGACGGGCAACGGAACACTGGATCTTCTGAAAGGTTTTAGAGAACCATTGGGTATCATCCTATCTCTTTTGTTTATTTTAATGTGTAGGAATGCATGATACTAGAATAAACATATACATGTACATAAAATCAATGAAGATATGAAATCGATCATGTATGTTTGTATGAAACCTTTTAAAATATACACATACATAGGGAAACGAAATCCTACAGTGGTATCAGAGCATTTAGTTCATATTTTCAGTGATTAAACTATGTAATTAATTTTAATTTACCATCAACAATCGAAACAATTCATGTTCTTTGTCTTTTTCGAGTTTTCCGATAGTTTTGTTGATTTAATTCTAATTGATTCTTTTGATAGTTTTAAATGTTTTGAAACACATCATGTGAATGTTAGAATTATATTTTAGACTCATGTCTAATATATAAAAATTTCGTTTTTATTAAATGATTATTTTATAAGAAATCAGCAAAACGAAAAAGGCATATGTTTATCTTTCATTAAGGTTTTTATTTTGGAAATTGGATAAAAAGCGGTTCAAATGTTTTGAATTTTGAACTATGGATGTATAAAATAATTTTTAACGGATTTAAAATGGTTTTATAATTGTTTGATTTAGAGATGAATGATAAACTAAGTCGAGTAATTTATAGTATATGTACATACGTTGCTCAAGTTCTTTTATGCAGGGATATGTGAGTTTGTATGTTCCGACGAAGCCATGTGTGAATGAATGAATAAATGTGTATGTTATTATTTTCCAATCACAGGGGCTTATGTGTATGTAAAATCCAAATTCCTATTTCTATGTATATGCATGCGTATGAGAGACTTTTACATAGGACTTGCACTAGACAATTTCAAATTTGAGAGATGCATGTTTATATTTTCAATATCTACATCCACCTTGAACGTAGGAGTCAAATAATTCGTGTCTATTAGTATAAGGACGTTTGTCGTAGTCATGGACCCTTAAACTCCTGTTGTAAAACCTTAAGTGTAGGGGTTTTGGTTCATGTGTAGATAAGAAATAAATGAGTAGGTGTTCTCTCTTCTCTCACGGATCCTATCACTCAGGAAATAGGTTCAAGGGGACTTAGTGTATGGTGCTTTCAAGTCATCTGACTTGAGATGCACCGACCGAACTCCCGTTACACGTGTGGTAGGGATCGCCCTACGTGGAGATGTGGGGGAAGGTGTACGTGATAGTGTAAGTCCTCATAGGCAATGATGACCCTGAGAGAATTACCACCAATTAGTAAATAAATAAAAAAATGGTAATACAAATAAGAACCTTAATGGACTTTACATAATGTATCACTTGAGGATGTTAAGGTTGCCCTTGTGTTTCACTTATGTCCTTAATTAACCTGCATGAATGATTGATTAGGCTAGGTGTGTGGACTGGATACATATAGATTCGGCCCGTAGAATTACTTTGTCCAATGATTGACAAAAGTAGCTCCATCGAGTCGTGTTGCTTGGTTGAACAAAGCATCAATGTTTGGATTTTATGGGTATATCCGCTAAAAACCCTCAGGAGACACCACTCCTCCTCCTTGGCGACAAGGGGGTTTAACGACTTGTTCTAGGTGCAAGTGCAACTTTGACTCCTACGAAAGTGAGTTAGGATTTCCCTATTTTCCATATGTTTTTCCTTTCTTTCATTTTTCTCTTTCTTTATTTGCTCGGAACCAGAGTTGACACACCACCCTGTGGACCCGACTCGTACTTGCCACGTCTTCACCGATGTCGTGCACTTGCGGTTATTATAACTGAATCAATCAACCAACACACTTGCAAACTGACTGGCGAGTTTGCATTGATTATCGTAAGCTCAATACGGCAACGCGGAAAGATCATTTCCCATTGCCATGTGATTGATACGTTTTAATTAACCGCAAGTGCACCACCGCGTTGAAGCGATGGCAAATGCGGGTCGATCCACCGGCAGGTGTGTCGACTATGGTTCGTTCGAAGGCGAGTGGTAAAGAAATGAGAGAAAGGATTGATTAAACTAAACTATACTAAACAAAACTAGTAAATTAGAAAGGAGGAAATAAAAGCACAAAACAAACTAAACTAAGTAAGTAATAAAAGAAGATACAAATCAGGAATGGAAAACCCCTAAGGGGTGGAGTGTGTGTGTACACATGAAATAAGTGTGGTGAATGCATAAAATAAGCTCAAGTATAGTTAGTGTTTGTTAATGCATAAGAAGTACCTAATGGAAAGACCTATAATTCAAAGCACTAACCTAGGTGATTAATATGAGCATGACAAGTTTGTTATTAAGAACATAAAAAGTATGGAATGTACCTAAACATTATGACAGAAACCATCAAGTAAAAGTTCTTAGTAATTCAAACAAGTATACTAACATCTCTCACAAACAACAATGTCTAGCATTCATTCCATCTACATAATATGTATAAACATCTACTCCACCCCAAAGGGGATGGAACTACTCACTAATCATTACACTACAACATACATTAAAATGAACATTCTACTGAAATGAAATTAACCTAAGCAAGCAAGAAATATTAAAGAAGCTAAAAGGAAAGGAAAGTAAAACTAAAGAAGCATGCCAGAATTAAAAGACAAGATTAAAAGAAACTAAGAACAATTATTTTATTAAAATGACTTACATTAAAGGTAGCACTCTTCTCCACCTTCAGTTTTGCTTCAAGGCTTACTCCAAGTAGAGAGAATGTCACCAAGCAATGGGTGATTACAATAGAAGGTGAAGAGTTCTATTTATAGCCATAGAAAAGGTAATCCGGGACAATCCCCCGGTATGGGACTAAACAAATACCAAAAATAGACTAAATACGCTCTAATACACGACCCCCAAAAATTTTAGCGGATCCGGAGCAACCCGGACCGCCAATCAGCGGTCCCAGACGGCCAATTGGCGGTCTACAGGTTTGTATCCGTATGGGTTTTCTTTTGGGCTCTTCTGGATGGATTTGTTGGTCTTTGATGCATCTACTTCGCTTGCTGGAGCTCCAACCCGAATAGAATTACCAAAATACTCCCCATGATGGTGTGGAGTATTCTTGTTTTCTCATTGGTCCTTCTATCTTGCATACAGGTCCTTCGATCTTGCATCTTAGTCCTCGAGTCTCTCAAATCAGTCATTTTTCCTACTTTTAGGTCATTTCATGCCTCTTCTCTTCACCCATATTTATTTCTAAAATTCAAACATAAAGCTCGGTACATAGCATTGTTTAGGTGAAAGATAATGGATATAAGATACAAATGTAAGCATGAAATGATGTCAATCACCATGCATTGATCAGATGTTGGAAAGGTTAGTCGGATATGAGTACTATTGTTTTCTTGATGGATACTCTACAAATTCCCATCACCCTCGATGACCAAGTGAAAACCACATTTACATGTCCTTTGGGACGTTTGCTTACCGTCGCATGCCCTTTAGTTAATGTAATGTGTTGGATACATTTCAATTGTGTATGATTAGTATCTTCTTCGATATGGTGGAGCATTTCTTTGAAATTTTCATGGATGACTTCTCCATATTTGGCACTTCCTTTGATTAGTGCCTTCATCACTTGGGCCTTATCCTCAAGCGATGTCGTGAGAAGAACCTTGATCTTAATTGGGAGAAAGGTCGTTACATGGTTAAGCAAGGGATCGTACTTGGACATGTGGTCTCAAGTAGGGTAATTGAGTCGATCTCTTCAAACTGAGTCTTATTGCTAATCTCTCATTGCCACGTAATGTTAAAGATATATGTTCCTTTTTAGGGCATGCTGGATTCTATCGGCGGTTCATTCGGGATTTTATTAAAATTGCTCGACCTCTCACCGCTTTGTTGCCTAAGGATGCCAATTTTGTCTTCATACCGGATTGCCACCATGCCTTTTTGACCTTGAAGAAAGAGCTAACTTTGGCTCCCATAATTAAGGCACCAGTGTGAACTGAATCCTTCGAGTTGGTGTGTGATGCATCTGACTTTGTTGTGGGAGCAGTGCTTGGGCAACGATTGGACATATTTCCAGATGTGATCTATTATGCTAGTAGAACACTTTATGATGCCCAATTGAACTACACTGTGACCGACATATTTGCTTTGTAGAAATTTCGGTCGTACTTGATTGACTCCCACATGATTATCTACTTTGATCACACAGACATCAAGCACCTCATGGAGAATAAAGATGCCAATCCTCGAATCTTTAAATGGATTTTGTTGGTACAAGATTTGATCTCGGGATTCGGGACAAAAAAGGTGTGAAAATATTGTAGCGGACCACATGTCTGGCCTTGAGATGACCAACCCACATGACCAAATTATTAATGACAAATTTTCTGACGAGCAATTGTTCACGATCAAAGATAACCCATGGTTTGCTGACATCATGAACTACCTCATGACTAAGCGACTTCCTGTGAGTTTGTCAAAATCTGACCAAACCAAATATGGATTGTTTGTGAGATTCTTTCACTAGGATGACTTGTATCTATTCAAATACTACTCTAACCGAATTTTAGGTGGTGCGTCGCAAATGATGAGTTCCAAAGTGTGCTCAAACTTTGTGACTCTATGGCATGTGGACACTTTTGAGCAAAGAAAACTACCACCAAGGTGCCCAATCTGGATTTTACTGGCCATCGTTTTTCAAAGATGCTTACAATTTTTAAGCAATGTGATAGCTACCAGCACATTGGCAAAATAAGTCAACGAGATATGATGGCTCCTCGTCAAACGACCACTCTCGTCTCGTGTCCACGAAAGCATGCACAAAGGTGCACACACACCAAAACTTTTTCTTAACAAAGAATGTGCGTAGAGGAGAAAACGGGGGAACACAGGAGAGAAAGAATGACTCAGGAGAGAAGGGAAGAAGTCCTTATGCTATGGCGGATGGGTACAGGTAGAAGCACACAAGCAAACAAGGCTCAAGCAATCCTAAGGTCGCTATAGGTCCTTACAGCTACGACGCCTAATTGCAAGGTCACACGGCCTCAACACGCCTCACCACCCTACGACGAGGACCACAAAGCCCAACAAGGGAGCCAAGATCTGGAAATCTTGTCTCTCCTACTATAGACAAAGTGGGCAACGCCGATCAGGTCATGGAGGTCGGGACCGGATCACTCCCCTAATGCGCCCGAAGTCCTTAGGGCCAATGTCTACGTGATTTTAAAATTAGGCTCTTGATTAGTGTGGTTTGTGGGGGCGAAGGAAAGGGTGATGAAATCCCCTACCTTCTCTTTTATGAGACAGCCCCTCCTTAGTAGCGTTTTGGAGTCCTAATCTACCAATCAACTCTCCAAACAAACGCTCAACTCACACTTGTTTCAATGTACTTCCTACTAAGTAATGCATGTTCATACGAAATGCATGAATGAGAGTAGAAGGTGCGTACCTCACGCCAGCACTCAGCAACTGAAAATAAAGCTAAAATGAAAGACAATCTATATGCCTAAGTCACATACATGATGCATAACCTAAGCAAAAATAATGCCTAATCTTTTGCTTTGGGTTTTAGGATCCAAGTTGCTTAAAGTAGGTTTGATTATTGATATGGGAACAAACTATAAGTCAAAACATGCCAAATCAAGTCCCAGATCACTACATCAATTTTGCAAACAGAGGTTGCCAGGCCGCTGATTGGCGGTCTACAGTGCCCAGGTTGCCTCAAAACTTCTCCAAGCATTCCTCCTGGTGACTCCAAGTCTCCTGAAACAAAGAAAAACTACACAACACAAATTAAATCCACTCGAATCGTCCAAACAAGAGTCTGGACTGGCACCTCCCCGGCAATGGCGCGAAAAACTTGTTGAACGTTTTAATTTAAACCGCAAGTGCACGGCCGCGTTGAAGCGGTGGCAAATACGGGTCATCCTCAGGGAGGTGAGCAGCCTCTCGTTTGTACAAAATCAAGTGGCGAAAAAATGGAGAAGAGGGTTGATTATGCTACGCTACGCTACACTACACTACGAAGTATGAAATGCGAAAGAAAGCAACAAACGATTAACTAAAACTTAACTAAGGACGAAAGAAGAGTGCTGGAATTCAGAAATGGAAAAACCCCTAAGGGGTGTAGTGAGTGCACACATGCAAAGAGGTGGGTGTTGAACACATTCTTTAAGCACAAATGAAGGTGGTGTTATCATGCATAGGAAGTGTCTAAATGTTATGGCAAAACCTATCAATCCATTCACCAACCTAGTTGATTAACATTTACGTATGCAAGTTGTTTATTTCAGAACCTAAACACACATGAGAGGTGTATAATCATTTTGGCAAAACTCATCAAGTTATGAATTCTATCCTAAACAAGCAAGCATACATTCATGTTTTACCAACACATTGTAAATAAAGCATTCATTCCATTCTCTAATGCATGTATGAACATCTACTCCACCCCCCAAAGGGGATGTAACTACTCACTAAACATTAAACTAACTATTACACTAAGCAAGAAAAGCATATTAACTAAGCTACTAAAACTAATCAAATGAAATTAAACAAAGTAAAACAAGCAAAATGAAACTAATAACATAACAAAGAAACTTTTATTAACAAATGACTAACATTTCAAGTAGCATCCTCCTACTTTAGTGTGTGCTTCAAGACCTCACTTCTAGTAGGAAGAATAGCCACTCAAAATATGGAGTGATTACAAGAGAAGGTGAAGAGTTCTATTTATAGACATAGAAAAAGGTAATCCGGGACAATCCCCCAATGTGAGACTAAACAAATACCAGAAATGGACTAAATACACACTAATACGCGACCAACCAAAATCTGAGAGGATTTGGGCCAAAACGGACCGCCAATTAGCGGTCTTGGACCGCCAATTACTACTTTTCTCTCTTTTCCAGAAATTCTAGAAAAACTATATCTCTCTCTACGATCTTTCGATTGGAGGTGATAGACCAAAAGTATTATCCTCTTGTCACACGAGGATAACCTATAAAGAAGCACTTATCCGCTTTTGGTTGAAGCTTGGTCGTCATCAATTTCTTGACGTAGACCTCACAATCCCAAATCTCGAGAAAGTTGAGCTTAGGTGTCTTTCAACTCCATAGCTTACAAGCCATTTTCTCCACGGATTTGGATGGAACATTATTTAGTGAGTTCGTCATTTCTTGTAGTGCATAATTGCAAAAGTAAATAGGCAATTTAGATTGACTTATCATTGATCGAACAATGTCGAGCAATATCCTATTCCTACTTTAGGAATGAGTCAAATTAGGTATCCTAGGCACTCACCCCTACGAACCTTTCGTAGAGACTCGATATTCTTGTTGAGTCGGTTCACTACTTCATCCTTGAATTCTTTGATCTTGTCAAGGAATTCACTTTTGTTTCCCATTAGACAAATACAGCCAGAATGACTATAGTTGTCCGTGAACAAAATGAAGTACCTTAAACCGTCTCTTGCACTTGTACTTATCGACCACATACATTAGAACGTATCATATCCATTTAGTCATTCGTTTTCGTTCCTTTCTTCTTGAAAAGGTCTCTTGGTCATTTACATGACCAATCCGATAGTGTTACAAGAGTGAATCATTCACGTGAGTTATCTTAGTCTCTTTTTGTTATTGTTTGTTTGAGTTAGTTTATTTATTCATTTCAAGAAAATAGAAGTCATTCCAAAGGAATGTATTTGCATAGAGAATTCCATTCTTCGATATAGACAAGCAAGAATTTAGAAATATATATTAGGTTTTCCATATCCAAAACATGATACGGAATAGTTCTTGCTAATCGAAGGCACATAATAAACATTCTTCAAAACATAAATTTAAATCATTAGACTACTGAAGTTCCATAGAACTTGTACAATTACAGCTATGCTTGTACTATTTGCGATCTTCAATATCATCTCGTTCTCCACGAGTTCCTTCCTATCCTTCAATAGCTGCACATCAAAATTATGTGAGCACAAGATCCAGTAACCATTACCAAATCAAGGACATAGGTGATTAAATTTATCTCAATAACAAACATACCTACGACGTTTCTCGGGCGCCTACGTTCAATCATCCCATTTTCAAGGTCTTCCTTGTACTTGGGGCAATTAGGTCGGATGTGTCCCTTTTCACCGCAGTGAAAGCACTCCATCTTGGGAGTTGGAGATTTGAAAGATTTCTCCCTTGAGGTACTCCTATGAGCACCTCCTACTCCCTTGCTTTTGATTGACGTATCTTTGGTAAATTTTCCTTTACCTTTGTTGATCATTTTGCTCCTCTCATGGACGGCTAGGACCTGATTGTCCCGACCCTTGCCCATGTCAACTTCTGCCGTTTTAAGAGCGTTGTAAAGCTCCTCAAGACTCACTCCTTTTTCATGCACATGATAGTGCATCACAAAGTCCTTCAAGGACGGGGCTAGAGAGCCAAGAATCAGATCTTCAGTAATGTGCTCGGGCATTGGAGAAGAGAGCTTCGACAATTTCTCAAGGTATCCTTGCATCGTGAGAAAATGAATGGATACCGATGTTCCCTCCGACATGTGGCACCTTGTGAGTGCGATGGTGGTCTTATAGCACTCCCTTCGGGCACTATCCATGAACATCTTTGTTAAAGCTTCCATGGTGTTCTTGGGTTTTGAATCCAAGTATTTTGATTGAAGCGAGTCACCCATGGATGCCAACATTAGACGATGAACTTGGTTCTCTTGGTCTTCCCACTAGGCTATCACCTCTTTCTCATTATCGGTTGCCTTCTCATTCAATTTTGGGATTTCACCATCCAAAATATGAGATAGTTTTTCAAACCTCAACACGATATTAAGATTGAGTTGCCATTTCATGAAGTTTGCGCCATCATTTTGCAAAGGATTCTTTTCGATCATAGATCACACAATTGGTTGGATATTAGACATTTCTACAAAATAAATTATATAGGATTTTAATGTCAATTTTATGTTTTTAAATATATACATATATATCAAATATAAATGTAAATACTACAAATAAAATTTTGCCTGTAAATGAAGTAATCCAAGATCCTATCAATTGCAATATAAACTAGCTAAGGGCTATCGAATACATCACAATATCAAGGTAAGAAAAACTCTTTCTAATCACAACCGTCTTGAATTTTAGCAATATTAGCATCTTCAAACTCTTGTGATTCTTGTCGTTTTAATTATGAGGGAATATTACCTATCCTCGTAAGAAAAACTTTTTCCCAAAACCGAGCGAGGGCTCTAGGTAATGTTAAGAAAACTTATTTTCATTTGATACGAGATACGTTTATCCATTGTATTCACAACTAAACATACTTAGGGTTCACTAGGGTTACGCACCTCATATATTTAATCGTTGCACAACAACAGACAACCATTATATCTCCCACTATTCCCAAAGATGGAGGGAGCTATCTCCCGCTAAGGGCGAGCAGAGTATCCCTCGATCAATGGCTGCTAGTGGATGAAATAAGAAGGAAAATTACTCTGAATTTTGTTGGACAATTTCATATATTAACATGCGATTTGGAATTTTAGGTTATCATGCATATTATCATTCATACACATCCTAACATTCAATGACATTCATCACATGCATAGTAGAAATTAAAAATAGAAATTAAACCATTCACACAATCCACATCGTGTGAGTTTATATGTTCCCTTCGATCCTTGATCCTCGATCCCTGATCTTTGATCCTCGATCGATGCGCTACAGCGGCGACTTCCTTTTGCACCGGAGATGTAGATTTTACAGAAAATAAACATGCTCCTCACATTCGATAAAAACCAACTAGTGCAAGTCCTATGTAAAAACCTCTCATATGCAAATGCAATTATCTAAAAGACAGAAAGAGGGAATTTTGGCTTTTACATATAAATAAGCCCCTGTATAATAATAATCACATACATTCATAGTTGCTGATTTGGAACATATAAATTCACAATTCCTGCAAAAACAACTCGAGCATCCATGCACGCAATATTGCTATAAACTATACAACCTAGTTTATCAATCATCTAGAATCCCAAACAATTCTTTGAAAAGCATTTTGAAATCCATTAAAAATATTTTTCATCCATCCATAGTTCAAAAATAATTTTGAACCGCTGTCCATCCAATTTCCAATGGAAAGATGAACCGCAGTTTTTCGGTTTTGTTGATTCTCTTACAAAATAATTATTTCTTTATAAAACGAAATTATTGTAAGTTAGACTAATGTCTAAATCTTAATTCTAATAATTACATGGCATGTTTTAAACCATTTAAAACATTCAAAACGAATTATTACAAAGAATTATTCCGAATTGTTTAAATCCTAGATGGTAAACTAAATTTGTTTACAGCCTCAAATCATTAGAAAATTGAACCCTAAGCTCTGATACCACTGTAGGATTTCTAGTTAATTGCACATATATAGTTTCGGAATTTTTATGCACAATAAGGATCAATTACAATTTTTCTATGATTTGTTTCATGCATGCATCGGTTTGTTTCAATAACTAGTTTCAAAACTTTATTAAAACAAACATGGGCTCTGAAATTCATACCTAGAAGTTCTCTAAAACTTCTAGATGATCCGGAGACGTTGAGAATGGCGATCATCGCTTCTCGTTGCGCCGGATGCCTCTGAGTGTTCACCAAAACCCCAAAACAAGGTTGGAGAAAAAGGAGCTAGCCAATCAATCTCCAAACTAGCTTAGAATCTAGCAACAAACCCCTTCCTTTATCTCTGAGATTTCTCCTTCAAAAGACTTAGAAAACTAAGAGAATTTTTGTGGCTTTTGTGGTGAATTAGGAGAGAAAATAATTAGAAAACATCTAACATAATTAAGGAGAATAAGGATCTATTTACAGTCTCCAATCTTACTCTCAATCATTGTTATTCTTAAGCCATGTTCTCTTAACATTTTCTCTCACAAACTAATTCCATAATGCATTATATGCATCCACAAAATGTTTGACCAAGTTTGGAGCTAATCCAACCATTAATCAATTTAATCTCTTAATTATCAAAGGCAGAAAATCGATAGGGCTCTTTAATTATCTTTTAATTGTCACGTTCGTATTACCGTGCACTAGACGGATGACCGATTCTTAAGGAGAAAAATTCTCCTTAACCGATCAAACGAATTCTCGTCTAAAACCGAGTGTCATTCGGTTAACCGAAAATATCAGAACTGTACATTGTTCGGTCGACCGTTTCTGGTTCGGTATACCGTACCAGAACTCCAGGCACTTTAGTCAAGTTTGGTCAATTAACTATGACCATCCGTTCCACGTTCGGTTGACCGATTCATAGAACCTTCGGTCGACCGAACCATAAACGGATTACCGAACTTTTACCTGATTTTGCATTTTCAAATTTTGGATTTATTTCCAACAAAATTTGAACTTTAGGGGGTTTTAGCAAATTCACAACTTATGCAATATATTATCCTATGCAACAATAATTTATTGCACCCCATAATATATGCATCTCATATGAATTTATCATGATTCTAATTATGTTATATCACAACATAATTGATTTTACTTGTTCACCACATGTGTCATATTTTCTATAAGAAACCCGACACATCATATGAACCAAAAATCAAGCTTCTTGTTTCCCGTTTTTTTTGCGGTGTGACCTATAGGAGGATCTAGACTAAGTTGGCAGTGATATTAAGAGCTTAATATCACAAGCTATAAGCGGTATCTAGCTACACATTATAGCTCCCAATTAGTTAGATGTCTTAATTCCACTCGAACCAAAACTCGATCCATTTAGTGATGGAGTACATCACTTGGGTCTGTCCCTTGCCTCATGATATTAAGAATACACACAAAGTGGTATTGTGTCATCTTTGTATTAGTATTCATTTCCTGATCTCTTTAAGTTAGTTATAAATATGTGACTTAACTCAAATCACATTGTGCACATTATAACTTTGCTTTATCAAGGGGACCACTAATATCATTACTCAATTAAGAGGGGCAATGATAATCTTTTGACTAACTATCTTCTCCAACAAAGTCATACATAACCAACCAATGCCTTCACACTACACTTATCAATAGCTCAAGACACTAGTATAATCAAGCATTTCTTAAGTGATCGGATATAAGTCTCATATCAAAGGACCAAGGACACAGTAAAACAATAATGACACAGAAAACACAATTCTATAATGTTTTACTTATTAGGTCTATTCAGTATACAAAAGTAGTATTTTCCTCTTTTGTGTCCCTGTGTTGTCACTCACTTGTAAAGCTACAATGATCTATGACCAACACGACAATCTTAACTCGGTAATTAATGTCCCATGTTAATTACCATGATTGCGAATATCTTTTGTTTTATGTAAACCAATATCTTTTAGAGCTCTACGGTTAAGGACCAAGAGCCTCTTCCTTAACACTTCTAAAAGACGAATAACATAAACAAGGAACAAAATGATTTCTCATTCAATTCATAAAAATTGACATTTAAAAGTAAAACTTTTAGAACACATTCCCTTCATTAAGTTGGGTAAGGTTTGAGTGAGAATCACAAAACAACAACCTGCAGGACCCAATTCTGAGTAAGTTCGGTCGACCGGATCGGGTTGAACGGTCGACCGTTAGGCAAATTTGAACTCGGTGTGGTCGACTGATAAAGGAGTGGTTGACCGGATCAAGCTATAACTTAGGT
Source organism: Triglochin maritima (assembly GCA_963682175.1). NCBI lineage: Eukaryota > Viridiplantae > Streptophyta > Magnoliopsida > Alismatales > Juncaginaceae > Triglochin > Triglochin maritima. The sequence continues at coordinate 37,525,743 of OY821775.1, forward strand.
ACACTTAAGTTATCGGTCGAACACCAAACAATGTTTGGTCGACCGAAAACTAACATGCTCTACGGGTTGACAAACAAGATCAAATTCGGTCGACCGAAACAAGGACCACGGTCCACTAAAAACCAACATGCAGTTTGGGTTTGTCGAGACATCTTATGTTTGGTCGATCAAACAAGGTCCTTAGTCGACCGATAGGAAAAAGTATTTTGGGGTATTTGGAAATAATACGAATACGACTGTTGGGTATAATACGACAAATCTAACGGTAGGAAAATATGTTTATACGGTCGACCGAAAAGGTATGCATGGTCGACCGAAATTGGCTAGGAAATTCACTACAGGATAATTGATCACTCGGTCGACCGAACGGCCTGTTGCGGTCGACTGAATGAGGGCAGATAGTTTAGGTTAAGTGTTTAGTGTTTTCTCGTCTAGATTTGGGTGATCTATTGAAGTCCAAATTATATGAAATTTTTTGTGTGACTTCTATAAGGAACCTAGTGTGTGTTTGAGTAGTTTTTAGCTCATGTATGCTCAATTACACAAAGTTTCTAAGACTCACAGAAAACAAGATTACATGTCTTCAATATAGATTTAATACATGTCTTGACTTGATTTCCTTTCTTCCTTGAGTCTTGATCACCTATAGAAGTTAGCACAAAACAATATATATGTAATACGTGTGCTACTCTACATTGATTATAATTAAGATTAGGTTGATTAAATCATCAAAACATAGATTAAGGCCGAAAAGCCAACAATTTCCCCTTTTTAATGATGGCAACCTATATATCTTAATAATTGAAATTTCTAGATGTAAACTATGCATATAAATGCTCCCCCTATGGATGTGCATAGTTTTTGTTCAATTATAATCAAATTTCAAGTTACCCCCTTTATTATCTCTCACCCTTTGACATCCATCAAAAAATTATAAGATTTAAGCATTGAATGTTGGATGTCTTGTAATGAAGTTGCCCCCCCCCTAAATTTTGCACTTCATTATACTAAGAAAATGATATTCATTAAGCTCCCCCTATCAATATGAATATGATTTTTTGATTAAGTTCAATTCTAATTCTGCCTTTTTAACATCAAGAAAATATTACAATTAAGCATGTGATGTATTAATTCCCCCTTTTTGACATCCATTTAGAAAATTTGACACTAAAACATTGGATGTGATTCAAATTTAAAGATTTGCAAGGAATGAATCTAAATGAAATGTCAATAAGCATAAAAAATGTAGAGTAGAACCAATTGATTCAAGAAATTTAGAGGATAATAAATTATACGCACTTTGAAGCTTTGAATTGGTTCCAATCGTCATTTGGTGATGCAACCGGCGATGAATTTTACTCTCAAGCTTGCCCGGTCACCACCTATCTCCTCCTCAAGCACCTACAAGTCTAGATTTAGGTACCCAAACAACTTTGGGTCCTTGAATGTTAGCTTTGGGAACCCAAACCATTTTGGTTTTAGGAGCCCACACACTTGAGGAACTCTGCTTAACAAACCAATGCTTGCAATGTAGTATGAGATACATGGTTTTTCAATTTGGCATTGTATCCTAAACCATGTTTATCTAGGGATTGTCTTTGACTACCTTAGCATGTCAAGCATCTTGGTTCCATTTGTGAATTTTTCTATATCTTTTCTCAATTGCACATTGCAAGCTTGAAGATCTAGTTGTTCACTATCAATACGTGTTGCTTTTAAACTTTCAAGAGTTGATGCATTAGTTTCAAGTTTAGCAAGCACCTCATTTTTCTCATGCAAGATTGATTCAATTTGGCTTTGGAGATCATTTATCAATTTTCTAGCATTCTTATTTTTCTCACAAATGATCTCGTATTGTTTAACTAAGTCATTAAATGCATTTTGAAGCTCATCATGTGTATAAGTTTCTTCATTACCACTAGAATGTGAGCTATCACTATAATAAGACTTAGTTGAGCATGATCTAATAGAACAAGAGTTTGAGTCTACCTTACTTTGATCATCTTCAATAGCCATGAAGCATGAGTGGGCAACCTCTCTTCTACTTTGCAAGGAAAATGAAGATGATGATGGTGATGAAGAGACATCCCATGTAGCCTTGTGAGCTTCCTCCTTCCTTTCTTTTCTTTTGCTCTTCTCCTTTTATCTTCTCCTCTCCCTTTTCTCTTTTTTCTTCTCCCCTTCTGTTCTCTCATTTTCGATCTCCTCCTTCTCCTTTTCCTTTTCTCTTTTCTCACTTCTTCTACGTCTTCTTTCATTCTTTTCGCCTTTATCCTTCTTGAGGTATTTGAAGAAGACTTTGGCTAGGACTTCAATGTCCTCATCTTCTACACTCCTCCTCGGCTCCGCAAGATTTACATGTAATGACAAGAAGGGTTTGTTCTTTGAGGCTTCCTTCTCCTTTCGATGGTTGATTTGAAGTTCATACGCCATCAAATTTCCAACTAGTTCCTCCATCTTTAATTTGGAAAGATTGTGCGTCGCTTCAATTGCGACAACTTTATCTTCCCAATCGTTGCTAAGCGACCGGAGGAACTTCCGTGTCATCTCTCCTTCATTGATTTTTCTTCCAAGGACCAAAATAGAGTTAGTGATATCGGTGAAGCGAGTGTGCATTTCGCTTATGTTCTCACCGATTTGCATAGAAAAAATCTCATATTTATGCTTGAGGATAATAATGCGAGTTTCCTTAGTTTTGCTATCACCTTTATGATGCATTTGTAATCTGTCATATTTCATATGCACTTTCACAACCCCTAAATCTATTATATTCTCCCTCGTTAAGGCCACAATACAACTTGTTCATGATTTTAGAGTTCATTTCAATCTTTTTCATTTTGGCCTTAGAAAGTGAATGTAACTCATCTTCATGTGGGGGTGTGTAGATATTTTGAAGAAACATCCAATACTTAAGGTCATTTGAAATTAGGAAAATTTTCATCTTATTCTTCCAATAATCATAATTAGACCCATTAAGCAAAGGAGGTCTAGTGGTGCACAATCCCTCTACATGATTATATGTTGAAGCCATGCTAAAATTACGGTTAAGTAATGAAATATAGCTCACAAGGCTTTGATACCAAATGTAGGATCTTAAGGGTCTCTAATTCTAATCACTTTTAGGCTAATTACCTACTTGTTTATGCAATCAAGTATATGTAGCGGAATTTAAAAAAATAAACAAGCAAGTAAAGAATACAAGGCAAACCACAAAATGACCTGGTGAGTTTTATAGAGTCGGCCTCCCACCTACTTCCTCTCTTGCAAGCTCCGCTCGAACTCCCTTGATCTCCGCTCGCGTCTTCACTATCAACCTCATTCCTGGCCGAGATTAAGCCTTTTACAAAACAAGATCCACGAACACCCTCTTGAGCTTGACTTTCTTCTCTCACAATCTGAGAGGAACACTTTGGGCTTTCATCGAAGTCCTTGCTTCCTTGAACAACAATGTTGAGTGGAACACACTCTCTAACTTGAGCACACTTAGCTTAGGATGTGGAATTGATACTAAAGTATGGAAGTGTAAGCTTGGAGAGTATATTTGGGGATTGGGATACTTGGAGTTTTCTCTTAAGTGTATATGAGAAATGGAAGTGTAAGAGTTCTGTAATTGTGTCATAGGAACACCTATTTATTGGCTTCTTAGATGTTATCGGTTCTGGATCCATCTCGAATTTGTTGTGGGCTTTTCTGTATGTCTTTGTTGGTCTTTGATACATATACTTTTTTTATTGGTGCTCTGACCCGAATCGAATTGCCAAAATACTCCCCATTATGGTGTGGAGTTTTCTGTTTTGCACTTTGGTCCTTCGGTCTTATGTTCAGGTCCTTTTCCCTTGCATGTTAGTCCCCAGGTCTAACAATTCAGTCCTTTTTCCCTACTTTTGGGTCATTTTATGCTTCATCTCTTCAAACCTAATTATTTCTTAAATGCAAACATAAAACTCATCACGCAGCTTTGCTTACGTGTAAGATAATAGATATAAGATACAAATATAAGCATGAAATGATGTCAATCACAAACTCTCATCAGGTCATTTGAAATTAAGGGTACTAGGTTGCTCTTGCTTCACTAGAGGTGAGTCCTTAAGAGACACAACATGAAGATCATGTGGCTCAAGAGCCACGGGACAAAAAGGTAAGGCACAATCCTATGCCGACTCATAATGAAGCTGGTCCATGTTTTTCTCAATTGGAATCGAATCCTCCACCAAGTGATCGTGAATTGAAACCCCAAGTCCCTCAGAAGACTGACTAGGAGTTTGACTTTGAAAGATTGTTCTTTGAATTTATGGATGTGGAGGTTGTTCGATATCAGAAGATAAATCCTTATGTTGACAAGAAATGTAGCTTTCCTCACATTCACGTAATTGCCGCGTCATTTGACTCACTTGCAGTGCCATATTTTGTATGGACTATTGAGTGGTTTCCATGAATGTAAGAAAAGTTTGTTTCAGGGAATCAGGTATGCGGTCAACTATGAGGTTCAAGTCAGAGTTTGAGAATTTTTGGGGTTGGGTGTTGATGGGATGAGAATGAGTCCAATGATTCGGAGTGGGGTATTGGTACAATTCTGGGTATTTGGGAGGAGGATACTGGGGTGAAAATGATGTATAAGAATTTGAATAAGAGTTTTCTCCCTACGAATCCATCCCTAAAAACTAGCGTGGGTAAAGGGTGAGGGTAGAAGCCTAGTAAAGCAAACACGGCTCAAGCAGCCTATAGTAACTATAGGTACTTAAAGCTAGACGACGCCTAACTGCAACGTCACACGGCCTCAACACGCCTCACCTCCCTACGGCAAAGACCACAAAGCCCAGAAAGTGAGACAAGATCCGGAGATCTTGTTTCTCCTACTATCGACAAAGTAGGCCACGCCGATCAGGGTATGACAGTCGTGACCGGATCACTCTCCTAATGCGCCCGAGTCCTATTGGCCAATGTCTACTTGATTTTAGATTAAGGCTTTGATTAAGAGTGATTTTTGGGACAAAGGAAAAGGTGATGAAATCCCCACCCTATCTTCTATTGGACAACCCCTCCTTAGTAGCGTTTTGATTCTTAATCTAGCAATCAACTATCCAATCAAATTCTCACTTTTGTCATGATGCTCCTTACAAACAAATGCATGATTTTTACCATGCATGTATGAGAGAATGGGTGCACGTACGTAACACCAGCAATCAAAAACAAGAATGTAAAGGAAATACAAATGCGTTCAAGGTCTACAAATGATTCATGACCTAGATGTCAATCGATCTAATCTTTTGCTTTGAGTTTTAAGGTCCAAGTTGTGTTAAAAGGGGAATTGATTGTTAATCAGGGAGCCAACTACAGGTTAAAACATGCAAAATTGAACTCCCAGACAACTAAATTGACGACATAAACCACCACAACAAAAATTAGAGCAAAAGCAACTCACCAGGCTGCCAGTTAGCGGTCCCAGACCGCTGATTGGTCCCTTTGGCGCAATATTTCCACCAATTTCTCCAGTAGCTTCCCCTTGCTCCTTACAATCCCTTAAACAAACCAAAACGAAAAACAAAAAATTAAACCCACTCGAATCGTCCAAACCAAAGTCTTGACATAACACCTCCCCGGCAACAGTGCCAAAAACATGATTGAATCAGTTATAATAACCGCAAGTGCACGACCGCGTTGAAGCGGTGGTAGATACTGGTCAATCCTCAGGGAGGTGTGTCGACTTTGGTTAGTTCGAAGGCGAGTGGGAAACAAAGGGGAGAATAGTGATTAAACTAAACTACACTAAACTAGTAGCAACAAGGAAGGAAATGAAAGCACAAAACGAACTAAAACTAAGCGACTAATAAAAGAAGATAGAAATCAGGAATGGAAATCCCCTAAGGGGTGGAGTGTGTGTACACATGAAATAAGTGTGGTGAATGCATACAATAAGCTCAAGTCTAGTTAGTATTTGTTAATGCATAAGAAGTACCTAATGGCAAGACCTATAATTCAAAGCACAAACCTAGGTGATTAATATGAGAATGACAGTCTTAGGCCGCTGATTGGCGGTCTGAAGCTTCCTATTTGCCTCAGAATTTCTCTAGATGTTTTCTTTTGAGCTCTAGAGCTATCTTAAACAAAGAAAACTACAAAACACAAATTAAATCCACTTGAATCGTCCAAACCAGAGTCTGGACTGACACCTCCCCGGCAACGGCGTCAAAAACTTGTTTAATCGTTTTAAATACCGCAAGTGCACGACCGCGTTGAAGCGGTCGCAAGTACGGGTCGATCGTCAGGGAGGTGAGTAGCCTCTGGTTTTTCCGAAATCAAGTGGCAACAAAAAGGGCGAAGAGTTTGTTTATGCTAATCTACACTACACTAAATGATTGACATCATTTCATGCTTATATTTGTATCTTATATCCATTATCTTTCACCTAAACAATGCTACTTGATGAGTTTTATGTTTGAATTTCAGAAATAAATAGGTTTGAAGAGAAGATGCATAAAAGGACCTAAAAGCATGAAAAATGACTGAGTTTAGAGACTCAAGGACAAAGATGCAAGATCGAATGACCTAGACGTAAGATCGAAGGACTTGAACGTAAGATCAAAGGACCAATGAGCAAACAAGAATACTTCACACCATCATGGGGAGTATTTTGGCAATTCTATTTGGGTCGAAGCTCCAACAAGCAATGTAGATGCATCAAAGACAAGCAAAGCCTTCCAGAAAATCTCAGAAAAAAATCCAGAGCGATCTGAACACTATAGACCGCTAATTTGCGGTCCAAGACAGCTAATTGGCGGTCACTTTTAGTTCGGATCCGCTAAGATTTATGTGGAGCGTGTATTAGTGTGTATTTAGTCTATTTATGGTATTTGTTTAGTCACATACCGGAGGATTGTCCCGGATTACCTTTTTCTATGGCTATAAATAGAACTCTTCACCTTCTATTGTAATCACCATTGCTTTGTGGCATTCTCTCTACTTGAAGTAAGCCTTGGAGCAAAATCTCAAGGTGGAGAAGAATGATACCTTCAATGTGAGTCATCTAATAAAATAATTTTTCCATTGTTTTGTTCTTATGTTGTTTTTTTATGCATGCTTAGCTTAGTTTTATTTCTTTGATTCTTGGCTAAAGTAGTTAAAATGTTTCTTTTCTTCTTTAGTTTAATTTTTAGAATAATGTGTAGTGAGTAGATCCATCCCCCTTTGGGGGTGGAGATGATGTTCATACATGCATTAAAAAATGGATATGAATGCTTTATATTTTGATTGTGTTGATAAATGTGAATGTATCCTTGCTTGTTAGAGTAGAATACTACACTTGATGGGTTTTGCCACACATCTTAGACACCTACCATGCTTGTTTAGGTTCTGAAATAACTAGCTTGTGTATATGAATGTTAATCAACTAGGTTAGTGAATGGATTGATAGGTTTTGTCATAACCTTTAGAGACTTCCTATGCATGAAAATACTACCTACATTTGTGCCTACAGAATGCATTCTTCACCATCTTTTTACATGTGTGCACACACTCCACCCCTTAGGGGTTTTCCATTTCTGATTTCCAGCTTTCAATTTCCCTCGCTTTCATTTTCCTTGTTTGATGCTTATTCGTTTAGTGTAGTTAGTCTAGTTTAGTGTAATCACAACTTCTTCCCCTCTTTTCCCACTTGCCTTCCAACAAACTAGAGTCTACACACCTCAATGTGAATCGACCCGTATTTGACACCACTTCAACGCAGTCGTGCACTTACGATTAATTAAAACGTATCAAACACTAAACTTCTAAGAAGAAAAATGCAAAGTAAAGCAACTAACGATTACTTCGAATGAAAACTAAAAGAATGTAAAACTAAGCTGGAATCAAGAAGAGAAAGACCCCTAGGGGTGGAGATGTAGGTAGTGTTTTCATGCATAGGAAGTGTCTAAAGATTATGGCAAAACCTATCAACAATCCATTCACTAAACTAGTTGAATAACATTCATATACACAAGCTGGTTATTTCAGAACCTAAACAAGCATGGGAGGTGTCTAAGATGAGTGGCAAAACCCAACAAATGTAGTATTCTACTCTAACAAGCAAGCATACATTCACATTTATCAACACAATCAAAATATAAAGCATTCATATCCATTCTTTAATGCATGTATGAACATCATCTCCACCCCCAAAGGGGGATGGATCTACTCACTACACATTATTCTAACAATTAAACAAAAGAAGAAAGGTAACATTCTAACTACTTTAGCCTACAATCAAAGAAACAAAACTAAGCTAAGCATACATAAGGAAACAACATAAGAACAAAACAATGGAAAATTTATTTTATTAAATGACTCACATCACTAGCAGCATTCTTCTCCACCTTGAGATTTTGCACCAAGGCTTACTCCAAGTAGAGAGAATGCCACCAAGAAATGGGTGAATACAAATAGAGGAGGAGGAGTTTTATTTATAATCATAGAAAAGGTAATCGGGGACAATCCCCCGATATAGGACTAATACAACCTTCCCAGAATACATATAAATACATAACCCACCTCTTAGAGAAACCGAGTCGGATTCGGATACAAACGGACCGCTAATTGGCGGTCAATTTGTCCTGGATTCGACCCGTTTTTGGATATCTTCTTTATTTGTTAAATTCTTCACATGGGGTGTACTCGAATCGGTTATAGAAGTGTCGGTCCGAATCTAATTGCGAAAATACTCCTCAAGATGGAGTGGAGTTTCTTCATTTGCTCATTGGTCCTTTAGGGCTTACATTTAAGTCATTCTCCCTTGCATCTTAGTCCCTAAGTCTCTAAAATCAATCTTTTTTCCGGCTTTTAGGTCCTTTTATGCTTCTTCTCCTCAAACCTATTTATTTCTGAAATTCAAACAAAAAACTCGTTACGTAGCATTGTTTAGGTGAAAGATAACGGATATAAGACACAAATGTATACATGAAATGATGTCAATCAAATACCCCCACACCTAACTTTTGCTAGTCCCGAGCAAAACAAAGAAAGGAAAAAGCATAAGAAAAACAAGAAATCTTAACTCACTTTCGTAGGAATCACGGTTGCACTTAGCACGTGCAACAAGCCGTTAAACCTCTTTGTCGCCAAGGAGGAGGAGTGTTGTCTCCTGAGGGTTTTTTGAGGATATACCCACAAAATACGAACACGATGCATTAATCAATCTAGCTACACGACTCGTTGGACTCATATTGTCGATCATGGGATGCGGTAATACTACGGGTCGACTCTATATATGAAATCGGTCCACACACCTAGCCTAATGAGTTATTCGTGAAAGTTAGTTAATGACTTAAGTGAAAGACATGGGCAACCTTAACTTCTGAATGTGATACAATGTGTAAAGTCCATTTTGGTTCTTATTTGACTCTCTTTTTTTTCTTTTTCTTTTTCTTTCTTCTTTTTTTTCTTTTTTTTCTTTAGAGCATTTTATTGGTTGGTGTTTGATTCTCCCAAGGTCAGGTTTCGTGCATCATTGCCTATGAGGACTTACACTATCACGTACACCTTCCCCCAAATCTCCACATAGGGCGATCCCTACCACCCGTGTAACGGGAGTTCGGTCAGTGCATCCCAAGTCAGATGACTCGAAAGCACCAGGCACAAAGGCCCTTCAGACCTACTTTCCCGAGTGATAGGAGCCATGCTAGAAGAGAGAACACCACTTATTTATTTATCTACATGGGAACCAAAACTCCTACACTTAAGTTTCACAAAAAGAGATTAAGGGTTCTTGACCACGACAAACTTCCTTATACTAAAAGACACAAATTATTTGACTCACTAGGTTCAGGGTGGACTTCTTTAAATGTTTGAGTGCTGAAACCCTACGATTACACGCCCCCGAGGGAAAACCGAGGTGTATCCTAACGACTCTATAAGACCTAAACCCAGTAAACTAGATATCCTAATGCATCAAGTTCAAGACAATTTTGGCAGCTTTCTTTTTACTTTGCCTCTCAACGGTTTTGGACATGCTAAACACACGCAAAACCCACAAAAACATTTTATTTCGCAAACACATGAGGATTTTGAAAGAAATGTGAAAATTTTAAAGCACTAGGAAAGCAAAAGAAGACAAGTCACCCAAGGATCATGGCAAGCATATATATCGATATTAAATGCAGCACACTAACATGACCCTATCATTACACACAAAAGAAATCAAAGGCAAAAGACTCAATTATGTGCACACGTAAAACACCCAAAAACTTGTTGAACGTTTTATTTAAAACCGCAAGTGCACGCCGCGATGAAGCGGTTGCATGTACGGGTCGTCCTCAGGGAGGTGAGCAACCTCTTGTTTATTAGAAACCAAGTGGCACAATAAGGTTGAAGAAAGTCGTTTATGCTAATCTAAACTATGCTAACTACGAAGAAGCAAATGCGAAAGAAAGCACAACCGATGAAATAATAACTAAGCTAAGAACGAAATGCTGGAATTCAGGAAATGGAAAACCCCTAAGGGGTGGAGTGACTGCACACATGCAAAGAGATGGGTGTTGAACACATTCTTTATGCACAAATTAAGGTGGTGTTATCATGCATAGGAAGTGTCTAAATGTTATGGCAAAACCTATCAATCTATTCACCAACCTAGTTGATTAACATTTACATATGCAAGATGTTTATTTCAGAACCTAAACAAGCATGAGAGGTGTCTAATCATTTTGGCAAAACTCATAAAGTTATAAATTCTATCCTAAACAAGCAAGCATACATTCATGTTTTATCAACACATTGAAAAATAAAGTATTTATTTCATTCTCTAATGCATGTATGAATATCTACTTCACCCCCAAAGGGGATGGAACTACACACTAAACATTACACTAATTATTAAACTAAACAAAGAAAGCATATTAACTAAGCTAATAAAACTAATGAAATGAGATTAAGCAAAGCAAAACAAGAAACATAAAACAAATAACATAATAAAGAAAACTTGTATTAAAATGACTCACATTTCAAGTAGCATCCTCCTACTTTAGTGTGTGCTTCAAGGCCTCACTTCTAGTAGGAAGAATAGCCACTTAAAATATGGAGTGATTACATTAGAAGGTGAAGAGTTCTATTTGTAGCCATAGAAAAAGGAAATCCGGAAAAATCCCCCGATGTGAGACTAAACAAATACTAGAAATGGACTAAATATCCTCTAATACATGTGCTGGAGAAAACTGAGCGGATTTGGGCCAAAACAGACCGCCAATTCGAGGTCTTGGACCGCCAATTGACGGTCTATATGGTTCGGATCCCGCTCAGTTTTGTTGTGGGCTTTTCTTGGTATATTTGCTGGTCTTGGATGCATTTACTTGGTTTGTTGGAGCTCCGACCCGAATCGAATTGCTAAACTACTCCCCATGATGGTGTGGAGTATTCTGTTTTGCTCTTAGGTCCTTTAGTCTTACGTTCAGGTCCTTCTCCCTTGCATCTCAGTCCCCAGATCTCACAATTCAGTCCTTTTTCCCAACTTTTGGGTCCTTTTATGCTTCATCTCTTCAAACCTATTTATTCCTGAAAACTAAACAGAAAACTCGTAACATAGCATTGTTTAGGTGAAAGATAATGGATATAAGATACAAATATAAGCATGAAATGATATCAACCAAGGTTCCTCCACATGGTTCACTTGCCGCCCCCGAGGTACCACATTCTCATTTTGCATGTGTTGTTGCCGGTACATGCAGGGGTTAGCCTCAGGCTTGCTTGGCAGAGGCCATCTCTCTCTTTCATGTATAGACTGAGCCAATTGGCCCATATGAAGCTCTAGAGATTTGATGGTCTGCTGATTTGGTGTGAGAACTTGACTTGTGGTTGATATAAAAAAATTCATTGAGTTTTCAAGTCCACGAGTCAAGGTCTCAAGCGAATTGAATCGGGTTTCCACATTGTTGGAATTTGGGAAACCCGATTAATTTGTGAATTGAGCTAGGGGTGGCTGATAAGATTGTGCATGCATGGGAGGTTGGTGTGGTTGGTTAGGTGGTCGAGAGGATTTTGAAGGACCACCTGAGGTATTATTTTGGTTCCATGAAAAAATGGGGTGGTTCCACCATCCGGGATTATAAGATGATGAGTATGGGTAATTCCTAGCTCTATGATTGATCTTTTTATGTAAACCGCAAGTGCACGGCCGCGTTGAAGTGGTGGCAAATACGGGTCCTCCACTGGGAGGTGTGTCGACGTTTTGTTTGTGCAAAGGCGAGTGGTAAAGAAATGGAGAGAAAGATTGATTACACTAACTACACTAGAATGCAAAAGGAAATGAAAGAGAAGCAATAAAAACTAAACCCCATAGGGGTAGAGAAATAATGTGAATATAAAGATGTGTGTTTGTCTGTGTTCAATTAAGCTCCTCATAACATGTAGTGCATGAAATCATAAAACTACATCCAACTTTGCCTCCACATGAATTAAGATAAGGCTACATCATTAAAACATACAAGACAATAATTGGAATGAAGCTAAATGAACTCATGTATAAAGACTACACCCTACTATGCCTTCACATGAATTAAGATAACCCAATCTCATTAAAACATACAAGACATTAACCAAGGTAAAGGCAACAAGAGTACATACACTACAAATTGTGTTTCCAATATTAATTTCATTCATATCCTAACCTTATCATTCCCCATAAAATAGGTCCACTAATCAAAGCATAAGCTAAGCTTCATTCAAGAGCATTAGCATATCAAAGATAAGAGTGAAAACCCATTAGATGGTTATGGAAATCATATAAAGCTCAAGGGATTAAGATAACACACACTTAATACACTACATGATCATATCACATATTTCTCCACCCCCCAAATGGGGATGGAACTACTCACACATATTTAAACTAACTACTCTAACAAAATGAAGCATTATACTGAAATGAAACTACACTAATCAAGCAAGAAATATTAAAGAAGCATAAAACAAAACAAACAAGCAAGCATGAATATGAAAGGAAATGAAAATAAGAGAGAAACAACACAATTAAAGGAAAAACATCTATTATTAACTCACTCCATACAAGCATCTCTTCCTCCACCAGAGTTTTGCTTCAAGGCTTCACTCTTAGTAGGAAAGATGGTCACCAAAGAGGGAGATGGATTACATGAGAGGAGGGGGAGTTCTATTTATAGCCATACAAAAAGGTAATCCGGGACAATCCCCCGATGTGGGACTAAATAAATACCAAAAATAGCCTAAACATCTTCCAGTACACACTCTCCAGAAGTTTCATCGGATCCGGGAAGATCCAGACCGCCAATTGGCAGTTCAGACCGCCAATTGGCGGTCTACAGGATCCAGATCCGTTTGGTTTTGATGCTGGGCTTTGCTTGATGTGTTTGTTGGTCTTTGATGCATCTACTTGGTTTGTTGGAGCTCCGACCCGAATCGAATTGCTAAAATACTCCCCAAGATTGTGTGGAGTTTTCTGTTTTTCTGTTTGGTCCTTATACCCCCACACCTAAGTTTTTGCTAGTCCCGAGCAAAACAAAGATAGAGAAAAGCAAACGAGAAACAAGAAATCCTAACTCACTTTTGTTGGAATCACAGTTGCACTTAGCACGTGCAACAAGCCGTTAAACCTCCTTTTTGCCAAGGAGGAGGAGTGTTGTCTGCTGAGGGTTTTCAGCAGATATACCCACAAAATCCGAACAAGATCTGTTATTCAATCTGGACACTCGACTCGTTGGAAATATTTTTGTCGATCATTGGGCGCGGTAATCCAACGGGACGACTCTATATAGGTAATCAGTCAACGCACCTAACCTAATGAACCATTCGTGCAAGTTACATAAGGAATTAAGTGAAAGACATGGACAACCTCAACATCCTCAAGTGATACAAAGTGCAAAGTCCATTAAGGTTCTTATTTGCATTACCATTTTTTTTCTTTTTGTTTCTTTTCTCATTTTTTTTCTTTTTATTAGTTAGAGCTTCATTCTCCTAGGTTCAGGTTTCGTGCATCATTTCCCATGAGGACTTACACTATCACGTACACCTTTCCTCAAATCTCCACATAGGGCAATCCCTACCACCCGTGTAACAGGAGTTCGGTCGGTGCATCCCAAGTCAGATGACTCGAAAGCACCAGGCACAAAGTCCCCTCAGACCTACTTTCCCGAGTAATAGGAGCCGTGCGAGAAGTGAGAACACCTACTCACTTATTTGTTTTTTAGACATGAACCAAAACCCCTACACTTAATGTCTCACAACAAGATTTAAAGGGTCCTTGACTACAACAAAGTCCCTTAAATTAACAGACACGAATTATTGACTCACTAGGTTCAGGGTGGACTTGTTTAAATTTTTGAGCACTGAAACCCTATGATTACTCACCCCCAAAGGAAAACTGGGGTACATCCTAAGGACTAGATAAATCCTAAAGCCACTGTACTAGATATCCTAATACATCAAGTTCAAGACAATTTTGGGAGCTTTCTTTTTACTTTGCCTCTCAACGGTTTTGCATATGCTAAACACACACAAAACCCACAAAACATTTTCTTTCGCAAACACATGAAGATTTTGAAAGAAATGTGAAAATTTTGAAGCACTAGGCAAGCAAAAGAAGACAAGTCACCCAAGGATCATGGCAAGCAGATATATCGATATTAAATGCAGCACACTAACATGACCCTATCAATACACACAAAAGAAAACAAAATCCAAATAAAAGACTTGACTATGTACACACGTAAACCCCCCCCCCCCCCACACCTACTTCATGCATTGTCCTCAATGAATGCGAGCAAGATACTACATGGATGTATGCATGAAAAAGGAGAGATCTCACCAACATGAAGTACAAAGGGAAGTTCAAGGTCATGTTGATGGACAACACCCAAATTCCCCTCAAAACCTGTGAGATACTTAAAAAGCGAGACCAAATACGTGAAAGAAAGGGGGCCAAAATACTCAAGGGTTGGAGCCCACAACAATCAATGCTCGCTTATGGAGTCTTCTTTTTTTTCTTCTTTTTTTAAACTACGTACAAATATAGGCTTCCATCTTCATATGTCAAGGGACATCAAATGGGAACCCACCATCTCTCGAGCCAGAAATGCACATGCATGGGCTCGCAACATACAAAACAGAATTGCCCGACCAGCTGACAGCCTTATATACATTGTGGTCGTTCGATGCCTCTTGAGAGTTAGCAAAAGAGGAGGCATGAATGAGAGGTGAACCTCTATCAGGTTGAAGGGTATCAGGTGGTTGATTCTTAACCCACATGGGGTCCTCAACAAATACAAAATGAAAAGCATATGGACGAGAGGCCATAAAAATGGTATCTTGTGGCTCAAAAGCCACATTATCGAAAGGTTGTGGCTCAAGGGCCACGTGATCAAAAGGATGTGGCTCAAGGGCCACAAGATCAGAAGAATGTGGCTCAAGGGCCACAAGATCAAAAGGAGGTGGCACTGTGGCCACATGATCAGAACATAAGGCACCTTCTTGTGCCAGCCCAGGTGAAACATCTTCACCACCTTTAGGATCTTTATCGAACAATTCTCTGAAGTACTTGAAGGTGCCCTCAACTTCAATTTCATCCAAACCCTGGATAAGGTTGACCCCAACAGGGTCATTGAAGGCACTTGGCTTCTTGCCGATGGTGAAGATGTTGAAATCAACACATTGACTACCATAAGTCAAGTGCATCAGACTATTGCGACAATTGATTAATGCATTGGAAGTCGCAAGGAATGGTCGCCCCAGAATGACAAGAATTTGTCCAAGTGAGTTTGGCACAGGTTCAGTATCCATGACAAAGAAGTCGACTGGATAAATGAACTCTCCCACTTTGATCAGCACATCTTCCACCACACCCCTCGGTTTCTTCATAGACCTATCAGCCAATTGAAGAGTGGTCTTTGTTTGTTTGAGGTCTCCAAGACCAAGGTGGACGTAGACAGAATATGGCAGAAGATTAACAAATGCACCAAGGTCCAATAAGGCTCGATGTATGGACACATCACCAATCACACAAGAGATAGTAGGACAGTCAGGGTCATTGTACTTGACTTGCATGGGTTGTGCCAACAAAGAACTCATGTTAGCCGCAAGAAAAGCTTTCTTTGGAACATGAGTTTTTCTCTTCTTGGTGCATAAGTCCTTAAGAACCTTGGCATAAGGTGGCATTTGCTGAATCACCTCTAACAGAGGGATGTTCACCTTAACTTGCCTAAACATTTCAAGCATCTTGTCATGCTGATCAGAGGTTTTCTTTTTAAGGCGCTCAGGGAATGGCACCTTCGGGGCATAAGGGTGCGAAGGAACATCAGAATTCTGGTCCAAAGAAGCATGAGTGGGGACCTCAGAATCTGATTCCTTTGACACAAAAGGAGACAAGGGGACCTCAGGGTTCGGTCCCATTGTCGAAGGAAATGTAGAAGGAACCTCAGGTTCAGGCTCCTTCCTGGAAGTATTGGTGGAGGGAACCTTAGGATCCGGCTCCCTCAGAGATGCAGGTATCATCGCAGGTCTGGTGACACCAAAAGATGGTGATGACAAGGAAGGCACCCCCAATGTGGTTATCCACCTCCTTACCAGACCTCAAAGTATGAATCACATTAATGTGATGGGTCGGTTCAGAGGTATCATGAGGTACAGGTGACCTTCCTTGAGAATGGGTACCCTGAGGATTCACCTCAGGTTGACTTGGGAACTGACCCTTCTCGCGTTCATGGAATTGATGAGCCAACTGCCTAACTTGCATTTCCAAAGCCTTGACTGTACTTTGCAACGCTTGAAGGGTCGGCTCACAAGAAGGGTCGTTGGGGTCAACCCGCTGGGATGGTGGAGTCCGGTTGGAATAACCCGACGATGAGGCATGAGCAAGTTGGTAATTATGGTGCTGAGATCTTTGATGTGGGGGTTGGTAGGTCGCCGATGGGCGTGGAGGTTGATAAGGTGGAGGTTGAGGTTGAGCGTGCGAGCTCTGACCGTTACCCCACTAAGCCCCCAAGAGAAGTTAGGATGGTTACGCCATCCCGGGTTGTAGGAGTGACTGTACGGGTCGTTACAGGGCCTCTGTTGATACATCGCATTTGCATGCTCAGTATCCCTTGGAGCATAAGCACATTCCAACTCATCATGCCCCGTAAGTCCACACCTACCACACCCGGGAGTAGCGACCTGAGCTACAAGAGCTCGATCCAACTCTAAACTCTCAATCCTACGCATGAGAGCAGTCATTTTCACCTCAGACGTGATCGATGACTCAACTTGATATGATCCAGCTTGACCAGAAGACCTGGCGGCTGGTGGCTCTCTCATGGTGTCCCACTCAAAGGTGTGTTCAGCCATTAACTTAAAAGTGTCTCATGCCTCATTGATGGGTTTCATTTGGAAGTCACCCTGACACATCGACTCCAACAATGTGCGGGTGTTGTAGTTGAGACCCTCATAAACAATTTGGCACAGTTGCCATAGCTCAAATCCATGATGAGGGCACTATTGGAGAAGGTCCTTGAACCTCTCAAAGAAACCATGAAAAGATTCGGTCTCAGTCTGATACATTTGATGTATCTGGTGCCGTATCTATTGAGTTTTCCTTTGAGGGAAAAATCTCTTCAGAAATACGGTCACGAAGTCATCCCAAGACCGAATAGAGCTCGCTGGGAGGCTGTACATCCATTTCTTCGCGTTATCCTTCAACGCAAAAGAAATCATCCTCAACCGGACTGAATCCTCGTCAAGCTGTTGAAGCTTGAACATGGAGCATACTTCCTCGAATTCGCGTATAAAAATATACGGATCCTCCTTATTGGCAGTAAAGGTTGGAAGCATGCTCACATATTGAGGTTTCAGCTCATAGTTGTTCCCGCGAGCAGGGGGAAGAACTGTGAAAGAAGGCTGCGCGGCCTGAACAGGATGAGTCCGCTCCCACAAAGTCATCGGTCTATCCTGTCAAGCTAAAGGTGCTGGTGCACCAAGAACTCGATCCTGACCGAATCTCCCTTCCTCTCGAGTAAGTGGAGGAGGAGAAGGAGGTCTACGTGGTGGTGGGAGCGGACCGAGGTAATCCATGAATGGACCCCGGTCTCCCCCGTCACCATGAGACGATTCAGCTTCATGCTCCAACGGAGCACGAGGCGGAGATGGTCGATCGCCAAGACGGTCCATCTCAGAAAAATGCACTCTCTCTAGTCGAGCGCTCTCACCAGAACAAGCTCAACCTCGCATAAAAATGCACGACTTGACTCTAAAATAACACACAACAGAAGGTGTACTAGAGGAGGAGACTACGTGTAGAAAATAAATGAGGAGAGGACTCAGATGAGGAGGGAAGAATCCCTAGAGCTAGCATGGGTAAAGGGTGAGGATAGAAGCCTAGTATAGCAAACACGGCTCAAACAAGCTTAGGCTGGCTATTGGTCCTTATAGCTAGACGACGCCTAACTGCGAGGTCACACGGCCTCAACACGCGTCACCTCCCTACGACGAAGACCACAATGCCCAGCAAGTGAGCCAAGATCCGGAGATCTCGTCTATCCTACTATCGACAAAGTGGGCGACGCCGATCAGGCTATGACGGTCGTGACCGGATCACTCTCCTAATGCGCCCAAGTCCTAATGGCCAATGTCTACTTGCTTTTAGATTAAGGCATTACTTGAGTGTGCTTTTTGGGACTAAGGGAGGGGTGATGAAATCCCCCACCTTATCTTTGAAGACTATAGGTGATGCCCCTTAAAGATTTTTTGAACTCTTAGGCTAGTAAGCAACTCACCAAACAAGCACTCACCTCACTCTTGTTTCGACGCAAACCTTACTCACTAATGGATGTCCTAATGCATGAATGAGTGTTAAGGAATGCATACCTCGCTCCAGCAAACTAAGAGAAGACAATTAACATGCTCAAGTCATTACTAGATGATGCATGACCTAAACATAGCAAATGCCTAATCTTTTGCTTTGGATTTTAAGGCCAAGTTGATTAAAGGGGATTGAAATTAAATCTGGGAGCAAACTAGAAGTCACAGCATGCAAAATAGGGCTCCCAAATAACGAAAATGAAGAACACAACTACCAGAAGAAATATGGAAGCAAGAAAACCTCACCAGGACGCCAATTGGCAGTCTGAGACCGCTAATTGGCGGTCCTTTTTAATGTTTAACTGCTCCAACACCTCCAGTATCCTCCCCGTGATCTCTATGATCCCTGAAACTAAGAAAAACTGGAAACAAAAAAATTAAAAACCACTCGAATTGTCCAAACCAAGGTCTGGACAGAGCACCTCCCCGGCAACGGCGCCAAAATCTTGATTGATCGTTTTATTCAAACCGCAAGTGCACAGCCGCGTTGAAGCGGTGGCAAATATGGGTCGTCCACTAGGAGGTGTGTCGACGTTTGGTTTGTGCGAAGGCGAGTGGTAAAGAAATGGAGAGAAAGATTGATTACACTAACTACACTAGAATGCAAAAGGAAATGAAAGATAAGCAATAAAAACTAAACCCCATAGGGGGTAGAGAAATAATGTGAATATAAAGATGTGTGTGTGTGTGTTCAATTAAGCTCCTCACAACATGTAGTGCATGAAATCATAAAACTACATCCAACTTTGCCTCCACGTGAATTAAGATAAGACTACATCATTAAAACATACAATACAATAATTGGAATGAAGCTAAATGAACTCATGTATAAAGACTAGACCCTACTATGCCTCCACATGAATTAAGATAACCCAGTATCATTAAAACATACAAGACATTAACCAAGGTAAAGGAACAAGAGTACATACACTACAAATTGTGTTTCCAATATTAATTCCATCCATATCCTAACATTATCATTCCCCATAAAATAGGTCCACTAATCAAAGCATAAGCTAAGCTTCATTCAAGAGCATTAGCAAATCAAAGATAAGAGCGAAAACCCATTAGATGGTTATGGAAATGATATAAAGCTCAAGGGATTAAGATAACACACACTTAATACATTACATGATCATATCACATATTTCTTCACCCCCCAAATGGGGATGGAACTACTCACACATATTTAAACTAACTGCTCTAACAAAATGAAGCATTATACTGAAATGAAACTACACTAATCAAGCAAGAAATATTAAAGAAGCATAAAACAAAACAAACAAGCAAGCATGCATATGAAAGGAAATGAAACTAAGAGAGAAACAACACAACTAAAGGAAAAAACATCTATTATTAACTCACTCAATACAAGCAGCCCTTCCTCCACCAGAGTTTTGCTTCAAGGCTTCACTCTTAGTAGGGAAGATGACCACCAAAGAGGGAGATGGATTACATGAGAGGAGGGAGAGTTCTATTTATAGCCATAGAAAAAGGTAATCCGGGACGATCCCCCGAGGTGGGACTAAAGAAATACCAAAAATAGCTTAAACATCATTTAATACACGCTCTCCAGAAGTTTCATCGGATCCGGGAAGATCCGGACCGCCAATTGGCAGTCTACAGGATCCAGATCCGTCTGGTTTTGATGTTGGGCTTTGCTTGATGTGTTTGTTGGTCTTTGATGCATCTACTTTGTGTATTGGAGATCCGACCCAAATCGAATTGTCAAAATACTCCCTCATGATGGTGTGGAGTTTTCAGTTTTGCTCTTAGGTCCTTCGGTCTTATGTTCAGGTCCTTCTCCCTTGCATTTTAATCCCCAGGTCTCACAATTAAGTCATTTGTCCCTGCTTTTGGGTCCTTTCATGTCTCTTCTCTTCAAACCTCTTTATTTCTGAAATTCAAACATAAAACTCATCACGTAGAATTGCTTAGGTGTAAATAATGGATATAAGATACAGATATAAGCATGAAATGATGTCAATCACTCGTCACGTAGCATCTCAGGAGGAATGGACGCACACTCGCTTCCTACATGACCTATCCTACCACATGAATGATTGGGAACTGGACCAGATGTGGAAACGTGAGGTGCACCTTGTTGGTTTTGGAGCTCAATCGAATCCATGCGGGCCTCGGTGGCTGTAGTGGTATCGACAGCAAATGCGGCACCCGATCTAGTCGAGTTTACATTTGCGATCCTCGCTCCTATGCTAGATGATGCTGGGGGTTCCCTCACACTCTCCCACTGCATGGTTTTCTCAGCGAGGTCTTCTAGGAAAGCCCATGCCTCCATTTCATCCTTTCCTAAGAACTCTCCTTGACACATTGACTCAAGGAGCGTTCGAGACGGGATGTGAAGACCCTCATAGACAATCTTACAAAGGCAGCACAACTCGATGCCATGGTGAGGGCATGAGGATAGTAGCTCCTTCAACGTCTCTAAATATGCATGAAATGTTTCGGTCTCAAGTTGATAGAACAAATTGATTTCGTTCCTCAATTTTTGAGTCCGATGATTTGGAAAGTACTTCTTTAGTAATGCATATTGAAATTCATCCCAAGTCCTAAACGCATTCACCTGGTTGCTATACAACCACTTCTTGGCGTCATCCTTCAGTGCAAAGGGGACAAGCCTAACATGGATGGAGTATGTGCTAATTTGTTGCAGCTTGAACATAGCACAGACCTCCTCAAATTCCTTGAGAAAGATATAGGGGTCACCCTTCCCAGTGAAGTGAGGGAGCATGGAAATAAACTGAGGCTTAACCTCAAAGTAGTTCACATTCGCCTCTGGCAATACGATGCATGAGGGTAGAGTGGTACGGTTCGAGTAGCATCGATCACGGAGAGGTATGGGAGCCATAACAGGACGAACAAGTGGAACAGGTGGGACAGGTGGGTCCAGCAACTGCTCCTCATCGCAGAAATTAGCAGCCATTGAACCCGGACTGTGTGTGAAACGAGAGGAGGGAGGCATCGAGAAATCGACTACCGAAGCAGGGTTGACGACACGTCTCGTCAAACGGCCACTCTCGTCTCGTGCCCACACAAAGATGCACAAAGGTGCACACACACAAACCAAAACCTTTTTTTCTTTTTTTCAAAATAAAAAATGTGCGTAGAGGAGAAGACGGGATGACACAGAAGAGAGAGAATGACTAAGGAGAGAAGAGAAGAAGTCCTTATGCTACGGTGGGTGGGTACAGGTAGAAGCACACAAGCAAACAAGGCTCAAACAGTCTTAAGGTCGCTATAGGTCCTTACAGCTAGACGACGCGTAACTGCGAGGTCACACGACCTCAACATGCCTCACTTCCCTACGACGAGTACCACAAAGCCCAGCAAGTGAGTCAAGATCGGGAGATCTCGTCTCTCCTACTATCGACAGAGTGAGCAACGCCGATCAGGCCATGATGGTCGGGACCGGATCACTCTCCTAATGCACCTGAAATCCTTAGGGCCAATGTCTACTTGATTTTCAAATTAGGCTCTTGATTAGTGTGGTTTTTGGGGCAAAGGAAAGGATGATGAAATACCCTACCTTATCTTATATGGGACAGCCCCTCCTTAGTAGCATTTTGGAGTCTTAATCTAACAATCAACTCTCCAAACAAACGCTCAACTCATACTTGTTGCAATGCAATTCCTACTAACTAATGCATGTTCATACAAAATGCATGAATGAGAATAAGAAATGCATACCTCATGTCAGCGCTCAGCAACTGAAAGTAAAGCTAAAAGAAAAGACAATCTACTGCCTAAGTTGAGTACATGGTGCATGACCTAAACAAGAAAGAACGCCTAATCTTTTGCTTTGGGTTTTAAGGTCCAAGTTGATTAAAGGGTGGTAGATTATTTATCTAGGGGCAAACTAAAAGTCAGAACATGCCAAATTGATCCCCAGATCACTCTAACAGATAAAGGAACGAGCCAAAGAAAGAACAAAAGCAACAAGGCTTACCAGACTGCCATTTGGCGGTCTTAGGCCGCTGATTGGCGGTCTGAAGCTTCTGGTTTGCCTTAGAATTTCTCTAAATCTCTTTTCTTGAGCTCCAGAGCTTTCTGAAACAAAGAAAACTACAAAACACAAATTAAATCCACTCGAATCGTCCAAATCATAGTCTGGACTGGCACCTCCCTGGAAACGGCGCCAAAAACATGTTTAATCATTTTAAATACCGCAAGTGCACGACCACATTGAAGCGGTGGCAAGTACGGGTTGATCCTCAGGGAGGTGAGTAGCCTCTGGTGTTTCAGAAATCAAGTGGCAACAAAAAGGGAGAAGAGTTTGCTATGCTAATCTACACCACACTAAACTTCTAAGAAGAAAAATGCAAAGTAAAGCAACTAACGATTACTTCGAATCAAAACTAAAAGAATGTAAAACTAAGCTGGAATCAAGAAGAGAAAGACCCCTAGGGGTGGAGTGTTTGCACACATGTAAAAATATGGTGAAGAATGCATTCTATAGGCACAATTGTAGGTAGTGTTTTCATGCATAGGAAGTGTCTAAAGGTTATGGTAAAACCTATCAATCCATTCACTAACCTAGTTGATTAATATTCATATACACAAATTGGTTATTTCAGAACCTAAACAAGTATGGGAGATATCTAATATGTGTGGCAAAACCCATCAAGTGTAGTATTCTACTCTAACAAGCAAGCATACATTCACATTTATCAACACAATCAAAATATAAAGCATTCATATCCATTCTTTAATGCATGTATGAACATCATCTCCACCCCCAAAGGGGGATGGATCTACTCACTACACATTATTCTAACAATTAAACTAAAGAAGAAAGGAAACATTCTAACTACTTTAGCCAACAATCAAAGAAACAAAACTAAGCTAAGCATGCATAAGGAAACAACATAAGAACAAAACAATGGAAAAATTATTTTATTAAATGACTCACATCACTAGCAGCATTCTTCTCCACCATGAGATTTTGCTCCAAGGCTTACTCCAAGTACAAAGAATGCCACCAAGCAATGGGTGAATACAAATGGAGGAGGAGGAGTTCTATTTATATCCATAGAAAAAGGTAATCCGGGACAATCCCCCGATGTGGGACTAATACAACCTTCCCAGAATACATATAAATACATAACCCATCTCCTGGAGAAACCGAGTCGGATTCGGACACAAACAGACCGCTAATTGGCTGTCCTGGACCGCCAATTGGCTGTCAATTTGTCCTAGATTCGACCCATTTTTGGATTTGTTCTTTATTTCTTTAATTCTTCACATGGGGTGCACTCGGATCGGTTATAGGAGTCTCGGTCTGAATCTAATTACCAAAATACTCATCATGATGGAGTGGAGTTTCTTCATTTACTCAGTGGTCCTTTGGGGCTTACATTCAGGTCTTTCTCCCTTGCATCTTAGTCCCTAAGTCTCTCAAATCAGTATTTTTCCAGCTTTTAGGTCCTTTTATGCTTCTTCTCCTCAAACCTATTTATTTCTGAAATTCAAACATAAAACTCGTTACGTAGCATTGTTTAGGTGAAAGATAACAAATATAAGACACAAATGTATGCATGAAATAATGTCAATCAATAACCATCTAATGGGATTTCGCTCTTGTCTTTGATATGCTAATGCTCTTGAATGAAGCTTAGCTTATGCTTAGATTAGTTGACCTATTTTATAGGGAATGATAAGGTGAGGATATGGATGGAATTGATAAAGGAAACATGACTTGTAGTTGCATGTGCTCTTATTGCCTTTACCTTGGTTAATGACTTGTATGTTTTAATGATAATGTGTTATCTTATTTCATGTGGAGGCATAGTGGGGTGTGGTCTTTATACATGACTTCATTTAGCTTCATTCCAATTATTGTCATGTTTGTTTTAATAATATTGTGTTATCTTATTTCATGTGGAGGCAAAGTTGTATGTAGTTTTATGATTTTCATGCACTACATGTTTTGATGAGCTTAATTGAACACACACACATACATATATCTTTTTATTCACATTCTTTTCTCTACCCCCTATGGGGTTTAGTTTTATTGCGTATTTTTCTTTCCTTTCGCATCTTAATGTAGTTTGATCGCAACTCCTTTATCTCCTTTCTTTCCCATTCACCTTCGAACAAACTAAAGTCGACACACCTCCCTGTGGATTGACCCGTATTTGCCACCGCTTCAACGCGGTCGTGCACTTGCGGTTAATTAAAATGTTCAATCAGTTTACTTTTATATATTGAATAGCCTAGTAAATAAAACATTATGGAATTGTGTTTGTGCCATTTAGGTTTTCATTGTGTATGTGAATCTTAAAATATGGGATCTATGTCTTTTTCACATGAGAAGTATATAATTTGATTATTATAAAAAACTATCACGATGTATAGTGATAAAGATAATAATTGGTTGTATATAACTTGTGCAGGGAAATGTCATATGTCAAAAGATTATCATTTGATAAAACATATGCCCTCTTGACTTGAGTGATGATGTTATTAGGTCACTTGATAAAACAAAGTTATAATGTGCACAATGTAACTTTTGTATAGTACAAATTTATAATTTAAGAGATCAAAAAGAATATATAATACAAATATGACACATTCCTACTTTGTACAATATTCCCAATATCTTGAGACAAAAGATAGACACAAGTGATATTATTTCATATCACTAAATGTGTTGTGTTCTATTCAAGTGAGCAAAACATATTTATTATTTGGGTAACTATAATGTGTAGCTAGATACCGATTATGGTTTATGATATAAAGTATTTTATATCCTTGCCAATATAACTTAGATCTTCCTATATGTCACACCACAAAACTAGAAAAAAAAGAAGTATGATTTTATGTTTTATGTGATGTGTTAAATTTCATTTGATGTGAAATAGCAGACATGGAAAAATAATAAAACCAATATATCGTGATTACAACATGGTGTGAATAATAAATAAATTTATATGAGATGTATATATTATAGGGCATAATGTTTTGACATTATATGTGATAATATGTTACATAATATAATATGATCCACAACATTAAAACATATGAATTCGCTAAAATCCTGAATCTCAAATTTTGTCGGATCTTGATCCAAAATTTGTAAAGGCAAAAATAGTGAAAATTGGTCGAATGTCTTTTGGCAACCGGTCTACAGAATTTAACAGTAACTTTTATGTTTGGAAATGGTCGACCGGCTAGACAAGCGGTTCGACCAAAATTATCAGGAGCATTCCTAGTAAGGGAACGGTCGACCGATGTGTTTCATGGTTCGACCGAAATTATCAGGAGCATTCTTTGTAGGGGATCGGTCGACTGCCATGAAACGCAGTCCGACCAAAAATAATCAGGACTTTTTCTGGCAGCAAAACGATCGACCGTCTCGGCTTACTCACCCGATCAAAATTGTCAGTAGGTAACCGATCGGTTGACGGGTTGATTGTTTAGGATGACCGTTTGCCCACAATTTTGCCTGCATTTATAAGAGATTTTGGCTGATCTTGGACTGCATATGATCCAACTTTGTCAAAGGAGGTTATGGGATGATGTGTCAAAATATGATTGGTTTAGAGGAGAGATTAACAAGAGATCATGTGTAAGTGGTTTACACATCATGTGGGTTTGAGGATGCCTTATAAATAAGTCCATTCTCCCTTCCCTTATTGAACTAATGCAAATCTTTCTCCTCTTCATTTTGTTCCATCTCTTTCCTCCGAAAATTCTTTAGATTAATAAAAGTATTGGAGATTAAATTCTTTGGGGGCATAGAAGGGATTATTAGCTAGATTCGAACCTTACATTAGAGATTGATTGGCTAGCTTCGATCTCTCTAATCTTATTTAAAGTTTGGTGAACACTTAGAGGAAATTTCGAGGTGATCCGAGTGTAACTCGACTTCCGACGATTGAAAAGGATTTGACAATCCTTTTAGGTATGATCAACTTATGCATTTTATATATTATGTAGTATACATCATTGATTGATCGTTTTATTTAAACCGCAAGTGCACGGCCGCGTTGGAGCGGTGGCAAATACGGGTCGTCCACTGGGAGGTGTGTCGACACTTGGTTTGTTCGAAGACGAGAGGTAAGAGAAGGAGAAAAAGGATGTATTGATTACACTAAACTACACTAAGATGCAAATGGAAATGGAAAAGAAGCAAGAAAAATTGAACCCCAAAGGGGGTAGAGAAATGATGTGAATATAAAGATGTGTGTGTGTATGTGTGTAATTAAGCTCCTCACAACATGTAGTGCATGAAATCATAAAACTACATCCAACTTTGCCTCCACATGAATTAAGATTTCACTACATCATTAAAACATACAAGACAATAATTGGAATGAAGCTAAATGAACTCAAGTATAACGACTAGACCCTACTATGCCTCCACATGAATTAAGATAAGACTACATCGTTAAAACATACAAGACATTAACCAAGGTAAAGGCAACAAGAGTTCATACACTACAACTTGTGTTTCTAATATTAATTCCTATCCATATCCTAACCTTATCATTCCCCATAAAATAGATCCACTAATCAAAGCATAGGCTAAGCTTCATTCAAGAGCATTAGCATATCAAAGATAAGAGTGGAGACTCATTAGATGGTTATGGAAATCATTTAAAGCTCAAGGGATTAAGATAACACACACTTAATACACTACATGATTATATCACATATTTCTCCACTCCCAAATGGGGATGGAACTACTCACTACTCATTACACTAACTATATTAACAAAAGCAAGCATAATACTGAAATGAAACTATACTAATCAAGCAAGAAACATTAAAGAAGCATAATACAAAACAAGCACCAAAGCAAACACATTGAAGAAAATTAACTAAGCAAGAATTAACAAACTAATGAAAAACTTCTATTATGAACTCACTCAGATTACAAGCAGCCCTTCCTCCACTAGAGTTTTGCTTCAAGGCTTCACTCTTAGTAGGGAAGATGCCACCAAAGAGAGAGATGGATACAATGGGAGGTGAAGAGTTCTATTTATAAGCATGGAAAAAGCTAATCCGGGACAATCCCCAGATGTGGGACTAAACCAATACCAAAAATAGCCTAAACGAACATTAATACAAGTCCAGGAGAAGTTTGGGCGGATCTGGCATGATCCAGACCGCAAATTGGCGGCCTATAAAGCCCAGATCCGTCTGGGTTTTCTGTTGGGCTTTGCTGGAAGTGTTTGTTGGTCTTGGATGCATCTACTTGGTCTGTTGGAGCTCCGATCCGAATCGAATTGCCAAAATACTCCCCATGATGGTGTGGAGTTTCATGTTTTGCTCTTAGGTCCTTCGGTCTTACGATCAGGTCCTTCTCCATTGCATCTCAGTCCCTAGGTCTCACAATTAAGTCCTTTTTTCCTGCTTTTGGGTCCTTTCATGGTTCTTCTCTTCTAACCTCTTTATTCCTGAAAACTAAACATAAAACTCGTCACGTAGCATTGCATAGGTGTAAGATAATGGATATAAGATACAAATATGAGCATGAAATGATGTCAATCAATTACCCCCACACCTAAGTTTTTGCATGTCCCGAGCAAAACAAAGAAAAAGAAAAGCAAACGAGAAACAAGAAATCCTAACTCACTTTCGTAGGAATCACGGTTGCACTTAGCACGTGCAACAAGCCGTTAAACTTCCTTGTTGCCAAGGAGGAGGAGTGTTGTCTCCTGAGGGTTTTCAGCGGATATACCCACAAAATCCGAACAAGATGCATTATTCAATCTAGACCTCGACTCATTGGACAAATTTTGTCGATCAATGGACGCGGTATTAGCACGGGCCGACTCTATATAGGTAATCAGTCCACACCTAGCCTAATAAACCATTCGTGCAAGTAAAATAAGGAATTAAGTGAAAGACATGGACAACCTCAACATCCTCAAGTGCTATTAAGTGTAAGGTCCATTAAGGTTCTTATTTGCATTACCATTTTTTTTTCTTTTTTTTCTCTTCACATATTTTTTTTCTTCTTTTTCTTTTTATTAGTTGGAGCTTCATTCTCTCAGGGTAAGGTTTCGTGCATCATTGCCCATGAGGACTTACACTATCACGTACACCTTTCCCCAAATTTCCACATAGGGCAATCCCTACCACCCGTGTAACGGGAGTTCAGTCGGCGCATCCCAAGTCAGATGACTCGAAAGCACCAGGCACAAAGTCCCCTCACACCTACTTTCCCGAGTGATAGGAGCTGTGCGAGAAGAGAGAACACCTACTAACTTATTTCTTATCTACACATGAACCAAAACCCCTACACTAATGTCTCACAACAGGATTTAGAGAGTCCTTGACTACAACAAACTTCCTTAAGTTAACAGACACGAATTATTGACTCACTAGGTTCAGGGTGGACTTCATTAAATGTTTGAGCACTGAAACCCTATGATTACTCACCCCCAAGGGAAAATTAGGGTGCATCCTAACGACTCGATAAATCCTAAAGTCATTGTACTAGATATCCTAATGCATTAAGTTCAAGACAATTTTGGAAGCTTTCTTTTTACTTTGCCTCTCAACGGTTTTGCACATGCTAAACACACGCAAAACCCACAAAACATTTTCTTTCGCAAACACAT
This sequence comes from Triglochin maritima, assembly GCA_963682175.1. Classification (NCBI taxonomy): domain Eukaryota; kingdom Viridiplantae; phylum Streptophyta; class Magnoliopsida; order Alismatales; family Juncaginaceae; genus Triglochin; species Triglochin maritima. The sequence goes on from OY821775.1 coordinate 37,555,157, forward strand.
GAATATTTTGAAAGAAATGTGAAAATCTTGAAGCACTCGGCAAGCAAAAGAAGACAAGTCACCCAAGGATCATGGCAAGCAGATATATCGATATTAAATGCAGCACACTAACATGACCCTAACAATGCACACAAAAGAAAACAAAAAACAAAGGAAAAGACTCGACTATGTACACACGTAAAACACCCCCCCCACACCTACTTCATGCATTGTCCTCAATGAATGTGAGCAAAATACTACATGGATGTATGCATGAAACAGAATATATCTCACCAACGTGAAGTACACATGGAAGTTCATGTCTATGTTGATGGACACAACCCAACTTCCCTCAAAACCTGTGAGATGCTAAAGAAGGGATACAAATACGTGAAAGAAATGGGGCCCAAATACTCAAGGGTTGGGGCCCACTACAATCGATGCTCACTGAAGGAGTCTTCTTTTTTTCTTCTTTTTTTTTCTTTTTGTTTTTTTTGAACATATATACAACAATGTGCTCCCATCCTCATATATCAAGGGGCATCAAATGGGAACCCGCCATCTCTCGAGCCATTAATGCACCTGTATGGGCTCGCAACATACAAAACAGAATTGTTTGACCACCTGACACCCTTATTAGCATTGTGGTCGTTCGATGCCTCTCGAGAGTCATGAATGAGAGGTGAACCTATACCAGGTTGAAGGGTATCAGGTGGTTGATTCTTAACCCACATGGGGTCCTCAGCAGATACAGAATGAAGAGCATGTGGCCTAGGGGCCATAAAAATGGTATCTGGTGGCTCAAAAGCCACGTGATCAAAAGGATGTGGCTCAAGGGCCACGTGATCAGAATATAAGGCACCTTCTTATGCCAGCTCAGGTGAAACATCTTCACCACCTTCAGGATCATCATCGAACAATTCTCTGAAGTACTTGAAGGTGCCCTCAACTTCACTCTCATCCATGCCCCTGGTTAAGGTTAACCCCAACAGGGTCAGTGAAGGCACCTGGCTTCTTGCCGATGGTGAAGATGTTGAAATCCGTGCATTGACTACCATAAGTCAAGTGCATCATACCATTGCGACAATTGATCAGTGCATTGGAAGTTGCAAGAAATGGTCGCCCCAGAATGACAGGAATTTGTCCAAGTGGGTTGGGCACATGTTCAGTATCCAAGACAAAGAAGTCGACTGGATAAATGAACTCTCCCACTTTGATCAGCACATCTTCCACCACACCCCTCGGTTTGTTCATAGACCTATCAGCCAATTGAAGAGTAGTCTTTGTTTGTTTGAGGTCTCCAAGACCGAGGTGGACGTAGATAGAATATGGCAGAAGATTAACAGATGCACCAAGGTCCAATAAGGCTCGATGTATGGACACATCACCAATCACACAAGAGATAGTAGGACAGCCAGGGTCCTTGTACTTGACTTGCATGGGTTGTGCCAACAAGGAACTCACGTTAGCCACAAGAAAAGCTATCTTGGGAACATGAGTTTTTCTCTTCTTGGTGCATAAGTCCTTGAGAACCTTGGCATAAGGTGGAATTTGCTGAATCACCTCCAACAGAGGGATGTTCACCTTAACTTGCCTAAACATCTCAAGTATCTTGTCATGCTGATCAGAGGTTTTCTTTTTAAGGTGCTCAGGGAATGGCGCCTTTGGGGCATAAGGATGCGAAGGCACCCCAGAATTCAGGTCCAAAGAAACATGAGTGGGGACCTCAGAATCTGATTCCTTCGACACAAGAGGAGACAAGGGGACCTCAGGGTTCGGCCACTTTGTCGAAGGAAATGTAGAAAGAACCTCAGGATCTGGCTCCTTCCTGGAAGTATTTGTGGAGGGAGCCTCAGGATCCGGCTCCCTCAAAGATGGTGATGACAAAGAAGGTACCCCAATGTGGTTATCCACCTCCTTACCAGACCTCAAAGTATGAATCACATTAATATGATGGGTCGGTTCAGAGGTCGCATGAGGTAAAGGTGTCCTTCCTTGAGAATGGGTACCCCGAGGATTCACCTCAGGTTGACTCGGGAACTGACCCTTCTCACGTTCATGGAGTTGATGAGCCAACTGGCTAACCTGCATTTCCAAAGCCTTGACTGTACTTTGCAATGCTTGAAAGGTCGGATCACAAGAAGGGTCTTTAGGGTCAACCCGCTGGGGTGGTGGAGTCTGGTTGGAATAACCCGACGATGAGGCATGAGCAGGTTGGTAATTTTGGTGTTGAGACCTTCGATGTGGGGGTTGGTACGTCGCCGATTGGTGTGGAGGTTGATAAGGTGGAGGTTGAGGTTGAGCGTGCGAGCTCTGACCGTGACCCCCTCTAGGCCCCCAAGAGAAGTTAGGATGGTTGCGTCATCCCGGGTTGTAGAAGTGATTGTACGGGTCGTTACGGGGCCTCTGCTGATACATTGCATTCGAATGCTCAGTATCCCTTGGAGCGTAAGCGCATTCCAAGTCATCATGGCCCGTAAGTCCACACCTACCACACTCGGGAGTAGCAATCTGAGCTACAGGAGCTTGGTCCAACTCTAAACTCTCAATCCTACGCATGAGAGCAGCCATTTTCACCTCAAACGCGATCGATGAGTCAACTTGATAAGATCCAGCTCGACCAGAAGACCTGGCGGCTGGTGGCTCTCTTATGGTATCCCACTCAAAGGTACGTTCAGCCATGGACTCAAAAGTATCCCATGCCTCCTCGATGGGTTTTATTTGGAAATCACCCTGACACATCGACTCCAACAATGTGCGGGTGTTGTAATTGATGCCCTCATAAACAATTTGGCACATCTGCCATAACTCAAATCCATGATGAGGGCACTGCTGGAGAAGGTCCTTGAACCTCTCAAAGAAACCATGAAACGATTCGGTCTCGGTCTGATACATTTGATGTATCTGGTGCCGTATCTGTTGAGTTTTCCTTTGAGGGAAAAATCTCTTCAGAAAGACGGTCACAAAGTCATCCCATGACCGAATCGAGCTCGCCGGGAGGCTATACATCCATTTCTTCGCATTATCCTTCAATGCGAAAGAAATCATCCTCAACCGGACTGAATCCTCGTCAAGCTGTTGAAGCTTGAACATGGAGCATACTTCCTCAAATTCGCGTATAAAGATATACGGATCCTCCTTATTGGCAGTAAAGGTTGGAAGCGTGCTCACATATTGAGGTTTCAGCTCATAGTTGTTCCCGCGAGCAGGGGGAACAACTATGCAAGAAGGCTGCGCGGCCCGAACAGGATGGGTTCGCTCCCACAAAGTCATCGGTCTATCATGTCGAGCTAAAGGTGGTGGCGCACCAAGAACTCGATCCTGACCGAATCTCCCTTCCTCTCGAGTCAGAGGAGGAGGAGAAGGAGGTCTACGTAGTGGTGGGAGCAGACCGAGGTACTCCATGTATGGAACCCGGTCTCCCTCGCTACCACAAGACGACTCGGCCTCTTGCTCCAAAGGAGCACGAGGCGGAGTTGGTCGATCACCAAGACCGTCCATCTCAGAAGAATGCACTCTCTCAAGTCGAGCGTTCTCACCAAAACGAGCCCAACCTCGCATAAAATGCTCGACTCGACTCTAACAAACACTCAACAGAAGGTGTACTAGAGGAGGAGACTATACGTAGAGAATAGATGAGGAGAGGACTCAGGTGAGGAGGGAAGAATCCCTAGAGCTAGCGTGGGTAGAGGGATCAGGAAGAAGCCTAACTAGCAAGCATGGCTCAAACAATGTAAGACAATGGGTCCTTAGGCTAGACGACGCCTAACTTTGAGGTCACTAGCCTCGACACGTCTCACCTCCCTACAACAAGGACCACAATGCCCAGCAAGTGATACCAGATCTGGAGATCCAGTACCTCCTACTATCGACAAGGTAGGCAACGCCGATCAGGTCATGACGGTCTCAACTAGATTACTCTCCTAGTGCGCCCGCAATCCTAGGGCCAATGTCTACTTGCTTTTAGTTAAGGCTTTATTAAGAGTGATTGTTGGGGCCAAGGAAAGGGTGATGAAATCCTCCACCTTATCTTTTATGGGACAGCCCCGCCTTAGTAGCGATTTAATCCTAGATTTAGCAATCAATCGCTCCAATCAAACGCTCTCTCACTCTTGTCCCGATGCACCTTACTAACTAATGCATGATCAAAACATGCATGAATGAGAGATTTGGGTGCACGTACCTCACGCCAGCAATCAACAACAAAATGTAAAGAAAAGAAAAGACAAATGCATGCAAGGTCTACACATGATGCATGACCTAGATGGCAAGGAGTCTAATCTTTTGCTTTGAGTTTTATGGTCCAAGTTGATTAATGGGGGAGTGATTAATGATCTGGGAGCAAAAAAGGACCTGGTAAATTTGTAATGAACGTTCATACACAAGTCGATGCGGGGGTTGTTGACTAGTATCAAGTGTTTGACTACCCGTGGGGGAACGTTCTTTTCTACCTTGATAGAAAGAGTTCATTCTAAAGTTTCTTTTGTGATTACGAGAAAAACTTATATGTATGAATCACAAAAGAAAAGAACCCTAAAGTTTCTTTTGGTATCAGAGCAGGGACCAACCAGAATCAACGATCGAAGAGATTGTATTTTAGGCAAGTCAGTCAGACTACACTTAAAACGTAATGAACTTTTCTACCCTATAGTCTTAAAATACTAATGGTTCTACAGGGACCATTATCCAAATCCGAACGTTCAAGTGTTTGACTACCCGTGGGGGAAAAACTCTCCAAACCACCCTTACTAAGTCATTTGTTTGAGAACTTGATAAGTTTTTCTAGTCATTTGTAGTCAATGTTTCTAGTCATTTGTTTTTTGCTAGTCAATGTTTCTTACATTGAAAGTCAAACTAATCTCTTCGATTAGTTGTTACAAAATGATGAGATATTGACTATATGTATGAGAATTGCTGAAACATTGACTACAAATGACTAATATTAGTCAGACTACACTTAAAACATAATGAACTTTAAGTGTCCGACCGCATCGTTCCGTACCTAAGTACCCTAAAAACTTTAGAATGGATAGGCAAGAATTTCCCGAAGAAACTTTAAAATGACGTGTATATAAGTTTTTCTCCTAAGTGAACTACACTGCGGAATGATACAGTTACCCATGTGTATATAAGTTTTTCTCCTAAGTGAACTACTCCTTATAAGGTTATCCCAAAAGAATTTTTCAACCTTTTCCATATGGTTCATTACGTTTTAAGGATAGGCAAGAACTTCCCGAAGAAACGTGTTTGACTACCCGTGGGGGAACGTTCAAGTGTTTGAATCAATTCCTTCTTGAAATTCAGATTTCAAAAGGATTTTTATGGCTCCTAAGTGAACTACACTGCGGAACGATGCGGTCGGACACTTAAAACGTAATGAACTTCAGAGGTAATCAAGGATGTACTTCTTATAAAGAGTTTGGTCTTTTAAGACATATAAGTTTTTCTCGTAATCACAAAAGAAATCATCGAGAAAACATATGTCGCACAGGGTCATATTAGTAAGGCGGTGTACTGCCTTGTTCCTAATTTTTTCCTGTTCTCTTTCTTTATCTCCACAGAGATCGATTCCTAAAAAGATGGTGTAAAGTGCATTTATAACATCTTCAAAGGTGTCAGTTGAACTTAATCTGGGTCTTCTCTAGATAGCGGAGATGGAGGCGACAAATTACTTACCTGCTCTTCACTCATACCCTCTTCCAGAGCTTCTTCTTCTTTTTCGAATTTTTTTCTGTTATCGCATCTTCTTCAAGTTTGTGGTAACCACCTCTGGACAATCTATGCTGAAACTTGTTACCCGATGGTTGTTTCTTGTTCAGCTCTCGTATTTCCTGAAAAAGAATATAATGGATTAATTTTCAAAATAAACATAATAAATTCTACGTATTAAAAACTGAGTATATATATAGTACCATAAATTCTAAAGAAAGTCTGGTTCTTTTGAACTCAGCCCATGACATCAGCGAAATGAAATTGTAAATAGCACAAGGGTCACGATCCTTATATTCCCCAAAGATAAACATTTACGTGAGCTTTGTTTTAAAGTCTTTCCACCAGTTACCAACATACGAAATTCACTTCTTCTTCAACGTTTTATTCGATTGAAATATGAATTTGTCCTACAACCAAAAAATGTAAATTAGAATAAATAAGTGGGGATATTATAAATAAAACTAATAAACAAAGACATATTGTTAGATCCTCCCAAAAAATTTCTTTTAGAGAAGAATCAACTTGTAACCACTTTTTAATACAAATATCAACCTTGGTTCTAGCGGCAGTACCCAAATAACTAGGCCAATAAATTTTATTCTCTTCGATCGGCTCTAAGAGACAATCAAAGTCCAAAGGCAATGGACCTTCATGTTTTATTTTTTGTTCAAACTCTAACATAAGAATTTCTCTACGTGGATGCACCAACGTAGAACCTTCACGCCAGTTTAGGGGTGGTTCTTATTGTTGGGAGCCATAACCTGAAAGAAGACAAAAAAAATCATCACAAAACAATCAGAAATCAACTATGACAACAAGTGTAAATCATTTCAACTATTGCACATTAAAAAAGCAAAAAATAAAGACCAGCTCAAATGGAGATAAAATTCTAGCAATTCAGGTCCAAATTCAACACAAAATTCAGCCAATCTCAGCCCCAATTCAGACCAGTATTAACAATCAGATTTCAGCACAACTAAGATCAGAAATCAGCCTAAGGTTCAGCGCAAATGTACGTTGTGATCAAATTCAGAACAAATGCAGCACAATACAGTAAATATTCAGCACGAATTAAGGACCAACTGCAGCAAATCAGCCAAGAATTGCAAAGGTAAGTAGGATTAAAATGCGGCAAAATCAACACTAAAGTGCAATCAAAATTTGACACTAAAATGCAGCACAAGAGAAGGCACAATAATTCAAAATCAAATCAAGCAAATACCAACTTAAGTGGAGATTATAAAATAGCAACTCAAGTCAAAAAATGAAAGTCTACAAGAGATTGCTTATGGACAATTAACAACCTGAAGGCCAGAAGGGGAGGTCGAGCGGGCAAGGGGGTTTCCGGATAGGAAGGTCGCACGAGCAAGGGGGTTGCCGGAAGAGGAGGTCGCATGAGCAAGGGGAGAGGAATGCTCTGGTCCGGGAGAGGAAGGGTTTGTGCTTGTTGAATTCTTGGTTGGGGTTTTATTTGGGTTTACGAATACCCTTCCACGTCGGATTAATTAAACATCGACGTGGTACAGTATGAATTATTTTAAAAAGAATTTTGAAAATATACCCTTCCATGTCGGTTTACATAACAGCCAACGTGGAAGACTCTCTACCATGTCGGATTTGGAATATGATGTGGTAGGGTATGAATTATTACAAAAAGAATTTTGAAAAATGGACCCTTCCACGTCAGTTTACGTAACCACCGACGTGGAAGACCCCCTACCACGTCGGTTGCCAAAACCGACGTGGTAGGGTATAAGTTATCAAACACTTCCACGTCGGATAATTTTAAGGGCGTTGTGGTAAGGGGTCTGCCACGTCGGTTTGGTAATATCTCACGTGCTATGGGCGACGTGGTAGACCGACTTTCCAGCAGTGCTTGATCCCCAAGATGTATTGAGCCTCGCCGATGTCTTTCATTGAAAAAGCAGATTTCAGTAAACTTCTCGTTTGCTCTAACAAAGAGATATGATTTCCCATGAGGAGTATGTCTTTGACATACAAGATCAGAAACACTACATGATTTTCACTGACCTTCTTGTATATACAAGGTTCTTCCTTGCTTTGGGCGAAGTTAATTTTTTTGACTTCTTCGTCAAAGCGTTTGTTCCAACTCCTTGATACTTGCTTCAAACAATAAATGGATCGTTGAAGTTTGCATACTTTCTCACTATTCTTTGGATCTTCAAAACCTGGAGGTCATACCATGTACACATCCGCCTCTAAGTTCCCATTAAGGAACGTTGTTTTGACATCCATTTTCCATATTTCATAATCATGAAACACGGCAATTACGAACATAATCCGAATAGATTCAAACATAGAAACTGGTGAAAAAAAATCATCATAGTCAATTCATTGAATTTGAGTGAAATCTTTCGCTACAAGTGTTGCTTTGTAGGTTTTTAAGTTCACATCCATGTCCATTTTCCTCTTAAAACTCATTTATTTTGAACGACTTTCTTTCCTTCAGAAATGTCAATCAAGTTTCATACTTGATTTTCATACATAGATTGTATTTCAGATTCCATGTCATCAAATCATAGTTTTGAGTGTTTCCTTTCCATTGCTTCTTGAAAGGTTGAGGGATCATCAGTATCGAGTACCATGATCTCGTGAAGTAACTGAACATTGGAAATTATGTAAGCACAAGTCTGATATTGAGTACCCAATCATGGATAGAGGTGGCAAAATTTATTTCAATAACAAATATACCATTGGCCTTTTTGGGGAGCTTGAGCTCAATTACTCCATTGTCAAGGTCCTCCTTGTACTTGACGCAACTAGGGCGTATGTGTCCTTTTCCACCGTAGTGGAAACATTCTGTGTTAGGAGTCGGAGATTTCGAAGATTTCCTCTTGAGGTGCTCGCATGAGCCCTTCCTACTCCACTTCCCTTTGATGGTGCCTTTTGGATAATTTGTTCTTGCCTTTCCCTTTACCTTTGGCGATCTTGTTACAAACACCATAAACAGCTAGGACATTCTTGTCCCTGCCTTTGCCCATATCAACTTCAACAGTTTTGAGAGCGTTATGAAGCTCCTCAAGACTCACCACTTTTTCACGCACATGGTAATGCATGATAAAATCCTTGTAAGATGGGACTAGAGAGCCAAGAATGAAATCCTCTGCAATATCCTTGGACATCGGGGAAGAGAGGTTTTCTAACTTCTCAATGTATCCTTGCATTGTGAGAAAATGCATGGACACAGATGTTCCATCCGTCGTGTTGCATCTCGTAAGTGCTATTGTGGTCTTATAGAGCTCTTTCCTAGCACTATCCATAAACATCTTTGTAAGAGCTTCCATGGTCATCTCGGATTTTGAGTCCAAATATTTTGTTTAAAGCGAGTCACTCATGGAGGCAAGCACAAGACCATGAACTAGGTTCTCTTGCTCTTCCCACTTTAATACAGACTCTTTCTCAGCATCGGTTGCCTTCTCACTTAATTTTGGTATTTCATCATCCAAAATGTGAGATAGTTTTTCAAACTTTAACAAATTGTTGAGCTCGAGTTGCCAGCTTGTGAAGTTGGGGCCATCGTTGGCTAGTGGATGTTTTTCAATCATAGATCGCACAATAGGTTGAGTGTTTGACATTGCTACAAAATAATTTATAAGATTTTTTGTCAATTTTATGTTTATAAAATCTGTAATGCAAATAAATACATAAATCAATAAATATGTCCATAATTGCTTGTACAAGACATAAACTAGCTAAGGGCTATCGAATATGTCATAAACTCAAGGTAAGAAATATTTTCTAATTATAACAATTTTGATATTTTGCAAACTTTTACGTTTTTTAAACTCTTATGATTCTTGTCTTTTTAATTAAGAAGGAATTAGACCAATCCTCCTAAGGAAAACTCTCTTTCTCAAAACCTAACGAGGGCTCAAATTTTGTTAAGAAAACTTATTTCATTTGATACGAGATATGATTGTCTATTGTATCCATGAACAAATATACTTGGTGTCCGCTAAGGATGAAACTCACTTTATGTATTTATTGATGCCATAACAATGTATATCCTAATATCTCTCACTATTTCCAAAGATTGAGGAAATTATCTCCTGTTAAGGGTGAGCTGAACATTCATTGATCAATGACTTCTAGTGGATGAAATAAGAAAAAAAATGTCTTCTTAATTTTTAGTTTGGACAGGTAAACAATTTATATGTGATACTAGAATTCATGTCGTCATGTATGCATTCGTTCATACATATCCTAACCATTCAATCACATACAAGTCAAGTACATAAATATAAAAATAAATTCATTCACACATTAGTGTGAGTTTATATGTTCCCACGGCTTGACCTTCGCTTCTTAAATATATTCACACGTTATATTGTTCCACCATGGATGTAAATATTGCATAATATTTAAACATGTAGTTTTCATTGGTGCATACGTACGTACACCAACAAATGTTACACCGACGGAGAACTATCCGTCGATGTAACCAGTTTTTCTAGTAGTGTTGAGCCTCGAAATAAATTTCCATTCGAGTTCCTTATCCAGCATTCATATAGATGACTTACATTTTTTATAATATCAGCAAGTGTTGTGTTGTGACATAACTAAGTTTCCCATGAATTACTTGGGAGCTCCCGTCGTACAAATAATCTAATGGTTAAAAGTGAGAAAAAAATTCAGATAATATATCACCTAAGGTGGATGGTTGGATAGGCAAGCACATATCCATTGGAGGTCGTTTGCCAATGATAAACTCAGAATTTCATGAGCTGCTTAGGGGGCCTTGGGCATTCTAAACTTCGAACAATTCAATTAGCACTTAACTAAAAAATTCTGGTTCGTTGGGATGAAAGTTTGTATCATTAACAAATTAGGGAACCTTGGCATTCTAATCTTTGAACAACATGGTCTTAGTTTGTGATTAATAAAGCTCTGGGATCTACTGGCAAAACATTCAAACCTATGGATAGATATTATTAGAGAAAATTACTCTATTATCAGAGGAAACCATATATCTTTCTTAGCTCTGAATTGAAGATTCTCTCCCTTTCTTAATGGAATAATAAAATCGGTTCCTACTCTTTGCAACTTTAGTATAACATTGGAGATGGATAACCAATCCTATTCTGGTTCAACAAGTTGTTTAATAACCAAATCCTTGCTGAAGTCTGGTCTAGTATGTTTCTTATAAGCACAAACATTCACATCAATTTGGCGGAATTTTATCCAATATAAATTTTAATCTCAAACAATGTTGTTAATTGTAAGCACTTTAACTGATCAACGATTTTGCACACTATACCACGCTTTCCGCTGCTTCTTCCTGTATGCGACAAGGACCAAAGAATATGGACGTTAACCAAAAATGGAGCTAATACTTGATAAAGTTTTTATTGACTTTTAGCAGATAGTGTAGTCAGATCCCCACTCTTTAAGATCACTTTGACGGACTTTTATAACGCAAAAGTTGACTTTTTTTATAGTGTTAATCTAAAAAACAGCTTTTGATTATTAAAGATGTCAAGATCCCCACTCTAATTGCCGTGTGTCAAACCTAGATGAAGAAACATCAGATAATTTATTCTTTAGATGTTCGTATTGAGAATTGAACTTAATCCTAGGTGGCATCCTAGTCACTAGTCACATCACCTATGGAGGCTGAGTCATCTAGGAGTTAATGACTCAACAAGTTGGAAGACAAAAGGTTGAAGAAAATGGAGACAAAGAGTCTCTTCATTTCTCTATGATTTTCGTTTTATTTTATGATGCAATTTAAGTAGATGTTGTAATGATCTTGAATGATTATCTTTATGTAGTTTATGTTATGTTTATGTTTTAGGTTAAGTTGAAGAGTCTTTGTAAGTGCTTATATAAGCACAAGAGTTCTCCATTTGTAAAACAAGTCAACTGAAGTCAAGTAAAGTCATAGAATGAGTGAAAAGAAGAAAGGAGAATGTAAGTGAGAAAGAAGAAAGAAAAGATGAGTTTTTGGTGCAAATCTCGTTTTTGCTTATGAGTGTTAAGTAGTGAGTTTTCTTCTTTCATTCGTGTCCACCAATTGCGTAGATCAAAGTATGGTTCTAGTGATGGCAATAGAATGCCCTTAGCATGGAGAACAAGGCGAGCCAAAGCCGCGCACCAGGAGCAACTTCTGAACCGCCAATTGCCGGTTTGGGACCGCTAGTTGGCGGTCTATGTGCGTCTGGTGGAGGGCGGTTTTATGGGGTGGCTCGGTCTGCTGCTCCCCGTCTTTCTCCCGCCTCTAACTTCTGGTATCAGAGCCCCGTCTGATGGGGAGCTCAGGAATGGCGTCGTTTGGTCATGTATCATTGCCTCGCCTTTCGAAGGGGAACTACGCAATTGGAGTATCCAAATGTGTGCCCTGCTCGGTGTGCATGATGCTTGGGATCTTGTGGAGAGCGGCTTCGAGGAGGAGGCCGTGACGGGTGTGGCAACCGTCGCACAAATCAAAACACAAAAGGAGAAAAGAGCCAAAGACAAGTGTGCTCTCTTTCTTCTCTTCCAAGTGGTGGATGAGAGTGGCTTTGAGAAGATCGCTGAAGCGAAGACGTCGAAGGAGTCGTGGGACACCCTTGAGAAGAGCTACAAGGGTGCTGATCGAATGAGTCAAGTGCGCCTCCAAATGCTTCGAGGTGAGTTCAAGGCGTTGAAAAAGAAGGAATCGGAAGGTGTTGCCGATTTCGTGATGAGGGTTCGCATGGTGGCGAACAAATTGAAGAGAAATGGGGAAGCGTTGACTGAAGGAAGAGTGGTGGAGAAGGTGTTGCGTTCTCTCACCGAAGGTTTTGAAAATGTTGTGTGCTGTCGAGGAATCAAAGGACCTCGAGAAGATGACCGTCGACGACCTAGAAAGCCCGTTGGAGGCACACGAGCAAAGAAAGAAGAAGAAGAAGAGGCAAGATGTCTTGGAGGAGGCATTGCAAGTGAAGATGTCGCTTAAGGAGGAGAAACCTCACAACGTAGATCGTGGAAACGGTCGTGACTATGGATGTAATGCCCCCGATCTCGTGGGTACGCACACTGGGAAAGACTACAAGTATCGCGATCAGAGAACTCCGTGACGACCGAAGGAGTTACAAAAGACAGACCAAACAATGACTCGACAATAAATAGAGAGATCATATGTGGATAGACTAACATAAAACATAACTAAAAAGTAAGAGATTATCCATATATGATAACAAGGTCAAATACATTACATCGAGTTCAAAAGGGAAATACATCATAAATACTGCGAAAGCAAAAGACAAACTAAAGAATCTGGTCGACGTGTACCTCGTGTACAGAATCTTCGACTACTCGTCCAGTCTACCTTGTAGGAATCTAAGTGCCTACAAGCACCGCATTAACATATGCGTGACTTTTCTATAAGAAAACCCAGTATGCCCCTGGCCCAATCGGAGTTATATGGAAGAATGCATGCAATCTATCTAAGATGAAAGCATCCGAAACAAAAACAGAAAAGCATCAAATGCAAAAGAAGGCTACGACTCCATAAGTCGTGCCGGTCGGGCGCACCCAAACCATTCCTCGAAAGGAACCAGAACACCAGCCTTGCTGGTCAAAGGCGGTCACTCGACAGTGACCCACCGCTCGGCACAAAGCGGTGCGCCGGATAAGTGTCCCAATTCGCGGCAAGTGTCCTACATGGTTCCATCGCGAACTTGGGAACAAATACCCTGAGACAGAATGGCAGTGCGCCTACCCAGGACTTATCTTATGCCTGGCCTCCCAACGTGAAGGTCTTATGCGAATGGCCTTTGAAGGTAGAGGACCCACTCGTGGTCCGTCGGCCCAGAAAACAGAACGTGCCCAGAATTATTAATCATATTAAATGCAATGCAAGATACTTAAGCATCCAAAATCTCATGCAGCTATGGGATACGGAATGAGCTCAAGGAAGAGTATTTGGATACCCTCCAAACAGCCCCCAAACAAATCAGAATCAGAACATCCCAATTAGGAATCAAACAAAACTCACAACAACAAGCAATCATAATCGGATCAGCAAATCAAGATAATAGCTAATCGAGTCATCTACGGGTCATGATAAAGATGTTATAAGGTCTGATATCCTAAGGGTCATACTAACCACATCATAATACTTCACTTCAGTAACATATAGACATGAAAGACGCAATAGGATGATGCATTACAGCTAGATATATCAAAATCAAACTCCACAATAATCGATAGCATGCATCCTTAATTTCAGAGTGTATATGCGATGATAACTGAAATCTCAGAGCACGATCAGAGTTGATATGGGTATGGATTACATGTATATCAGTAGGATAATCATGCTGGAACATGCATAAAATATCAGTAGACAATATAGATCTCTAAACTAGCATACATGTGTGCAACGGGTTAATATGTTGCTTTAGAATATGACACGATCAGCACATGATATGAAAGAGCCCATTTACATTCATAAGTGCATGCATGACTACAACAACAGGAATACACACACATCAGATCATATAACCACATTATATCTGCTACTGAAACACCACAAGTCATATATAGCAAAACACATTCAACACATAGAACACGATAACTTACAATAGGCAAGCTAACAAGTTCAATCGACTCACAACCAGATGCATGAGCCCCTGACCACTCCAACCCACATGCTTAGAGTATCCCTCTCAGGCGGTCTATGGTGGGAGACGGTCAGTAGAGATCCATCCAAGCAGCTCATCCCAACAACCGGGCAAGCTGATGCACATGGTGCACTAACTGCATGGCTAGCGCATTCAAGCGCACCCTGCTCCGACCGAGCTAGATCATCCAGATCCCCCTCTCCCTTAGCCTCCCTAGGGTTGTTCCACACCTTTTCCTGACCCCTGCCTCCGTCTAGAAGGGCTGGACCAGCCAGCTGACCCAAACAAAGAGTCAAGAGGGTAAAGACAAATCCTAGTCGGATCTTGTGTGCGCCAGCCACACCCAACCAGATCCGTGTCCACTCCAAAACTCAGCCCAGAAGAAACCTCATCACTCTTGGTCGGACCTCACCGGAGCTCGCCGGAGCCCCGGTCCCTCTGGCTGCCCCATCTAGCACATGCTCCATGCGCACGCTAGAAGGGAACTCGGTTGATGGTGCAACCGTTTGCACCGACCACCAACATGGTGCTGGCCGGCCCTCCAGACAACACCCCCTCCCACAAAACTCTTCAAGGGTCAGGAGCATACCTGATTTCACAAAAATCTTTGCCCGAGATCACCGGAGATCAGCCCACCTAGATCTTCGTTTAGTTGCTCCCAAAAGATGCACTCTAGCTTGCTCCACTTGACCCGTCGGAGCTCCAGCCACTAGCACGCTGGAGAGGGAGGTGGAGAGGGTCTGAATTTCATGGGTGAGGCAGTGCGAGGGTAGGGATGGCTTGGGTTGAGGTGGTTTTGTTTGCAAACAACCCTCCAACTTCCATGGCCTTCATGGCTATTCAAGTCACATCAAGGCATGCGAAAATGGCACCATTCCAAAGGCATCCAAAAGCCACGAACTAATGTACATCCAAACCCCAAACGCAACCCTTCCAATTCGATGCCACCTCAACATGGGCTCAGCCCAAACTTGCACCATTCACCCCCTCGGATCGGATTGAGTCGATCAAGCCAGCAAATGCGTACTCGCCGGTGAGTCACACTAGATTGACCGACAAGGAACCCGATTAAAAATAAGCATACAAACATACCACAAACACTATTAGATAATCTAAGAACTAAATTATACATAAACGAGGAGAGTGGACTTATCATTATTATAGCAGGAGAGCGGGTCTTACAATGGAGGTCATCCAAAAAAGAAGGAGGTCGAGTGCTTCAAGTGTGGGAAGCGTGGCCATTTTGCGAAAGAGTGTTGGTCGCAAAAGAAGGTGGAGGAGAGCTCCAGCCGTGGCCGTGGTGATCGTGGATCAAAGAAGGAAATTGAGTGCTTCAATTGTGGGAAGCATGGACACTATGCAAGCGAATGTTGGTCAAAGAAAAGGGTGGAAGAAAACTCCAACCTTGTTGCCATGGAGGAGAGTTCACATCAACCGAGTTCAACAACTTTTGTGCGGAACATGGCATAAAGCGCCATTTAACCGCTCCATACTCGCCACAACAAAATGGTGTAGCCGAGAGAATGAATAGAACCATCATGGACATGGTTCGAAGTATGTTAAAAAGCAAGAACGTGTCAAAAGAACTATGGGCCGAGGCGGTGGCTTGTGCGGTGTACACGTTGAATCGTTGCAAAACTGCAAGCTTGGAGGAAGTAACTCCACAAGAAGCTTGGAGTGCCTACAAGCCAACTGTGGCACATCTGAAATTATTTGGGAGTGTCGCCTATGCACATGTACCAAAGGAGAAAAGAATAAAACTTGATGATAGGAGCACAAAGCTTGTGTTCGTTGTCTATGATGAACGATCGAAAGCTTATAGGCTTCTCGATCCCACTTACAATAAAATTGTCATTAGCCGTGATGTGCAGGTTAACGAGGAGGTAACATGGGACTCCAAAGAGGAGATTTCAGAAGTGTCAAATGAAGAACAGGAAGAAGAGATTGCCAACCCCACTGAACATGAAACAGTTCCATCCGACAAACAAGACGAGATGAGACCAAGGAGGTTCAAGACACTTCGTGAAATCTATGAGACGACAAATGAGTTACACATGGTGTGTCTTTTAGCTCAAACAAAAGTGTTGTTAATAAGGTTGTAGGAAAGGATGCGCAACCTACTTGGGATGGTGGATGGAAGAGGATTAAGTTCAAGGAGGAGTATTGAGAATTGAACTTAATCCTAGGTGGCATCCTAGTCACTAGCCACATCACCTTAGGAGTTGATGACTCAACAAGTTGGAAGACAAAAGGTTGAAGGAAAGGAAGAGACAAAGAGTCTCTTCATTTCTCTATGATTTTTGTCCTATCTTATGATGCAATTTAAGTAGAGGTTGTAATGATCTTGAATGATCATCTTTATGTAGTTTATGTTATGTTTATGTTTTAGGTTAAGTTGAAGAGTCTTTGTAAGTGCTTATATAAGCACAAGAGTTCTCCATTTGTAAAATAAGTCAAGTGAAGCCAAGTAAAGTCATAGAATGAGTGAAAAGAAGAAAGGAGAATGTAAGTGAGAAAGAAGAAAGAAAAGATGAGTTTTTGGTGCAAATCTCGTTTTTGCTTATGAGTGTTAAGTAGTGAGTTTTCTTCTTTATATCGCAACCACCAATTGCGTAGATCAAAGCATGGTTCTAGTGATGGCAATAGAAGGTCCTCAGCATGGAGAACAAGGTGAACCAAAGCCGCACACCAGACGCAACTTCTGAACCGCCAATTGGCAGTTTGGGACCGCTAGTTGGCGGTCCATGTGCGTCTGGTGGAGGGCGGTTTTCTGGGGTGGCTTGGTCTGGTGCTCCCCGTCTTTCTCCCGTATCTAACAGTTCGTACATTATCAATCTTTGGCTCTCATGCATTAGTCAAACTAGACCTTATTTCAGAATTGAAAACAATAAGAAATTATTCTTAAGCTGTATAAGCTTAATCTTCACCCAAGACTTTGGAATATCTTGTTCAAAGCCATTTAATGGAACATCTTGAATGAAAGAAATAAAAAATCTTTTACAAATGCTTCTTCTAATTAATGCTCTCTCGTTTTTTAAAGGAGTCATGGAGTCGATATTTTATTAAAAAAGAAGCAGGGACAAAGTCCCATTACAAACATGGTGAAGATACACATTACAAACACCCAACAATCAAAGACTACGAAGCCAAAGTTGAGCCATTTTCCTGTGCAAAACAGGTTTCAGCTCGGAGAAGAAGATGCCATCGACCATCTTCAATTGTTGTCTTGACAAGAAGATGATATGCAGAAGAAGAATGTGTGGTGGATCAGGTAAACAAACACAGAATGAAGCCCAAGATCACGAAATCAAACCAAGTGAGGTAGATCCACTAGAGAACCTGGATTGCTTACAAGTACAACAACTCGATATACCATCTACGTCTGTCAAAAGACTTACTTTCATCTCCATATAACATCTTCATCGCTAACTTTTTAAGTTGCCAAACTCGAATGTATGGTATTTGCACCCCAAGTTCACGAGATATATTTGTTTGCGATTCACATGGTCGATACATTGACCGTTATGTCAACATAGGCGTCATGATGTCAACAATCAAACTCTTTGACATTCTGGGATGACCTGTTGCTCTACACCACCATCACAAGTATGTTCTTTCACAAGTTCTTTTATGAGGAAGTTACCAAAAGGAGAAGATTTCATTGCATGCCCACACCATGAACAATTATCCTTCACACAACGTGCGGTAACTCTGGAAGGACAATTTCTCAGAAACTGAGCGCTCAACAAAGTCACCCCAGAAAGCCGCCCTCCACAGGGTGCACTTGGACGCCAACCAGCGGTTCAGAAGCCGCGCCAAGTGCGTGGTTTTGGCTCGCCTTGGTCTCCATGCTGAGGGCCTTCCATTGCCATCATTAAAACCATATTTTGATTTACGTAATAGGTGGTCACGAATGAAAGAAGAAAATGACTACTTCACACTCAAATAAAAAACGGTTGCAACAAACATTCCTCTTTTCTCTCTTCTTTCTACTCACTTGCATTCTTCTTCTTCTTTTCTCTTTCTCATATTACAAATGGAGAACTCTTGTGCTTATATAGGCACTTACAATGACTCTTCAACTTAATCTAAACATAACTCTTTCATAAACAAGACATAAACCACATAACAAATGACCAATCAAGATCATTACACCTCTACTTAAATTTAATCATAAAACAAGGACGAAAATCATGGATAAATGGAGAAAGCATTTGTCTCTTCCTTTCCTTGAGCCTTTCATCTTCCAACTTGTTGAGTCATTAACACCTAGATGACTCACCCTCCATAGATGATGTGGCTAGTGACTAGGATGCCACCTAGGATTAAGTTCAATATTTCTCAATAATAATCGCTTAGTCTATTCGGACTACTTGTACTACTACCAGATTGCTTCATCCAATCTTCAACAGTATAGAACTGCAAATTGTCTTCCGTATTTGTGGAGAACTGTGATGATTTCATTCTCTTTGATCCACTAGAAGTCTCATAGCAACTATTTGCCTTTGGTGTGCTCATTGGACTCAATTTAAGAATGGAACGTGTGGATGTTTCAAAGAACAAAGCTTCTTTAGGAAACAAGCATTTGTTCTTGAGGTACAACCACATCAATCTTAACGTGAGACAAACCAAGACTTGAGAGTAATACAAAAGGTAGATGTATATCAGTGCCAGTATCAAGAGTAGCAGTATATCATCAACTTCTGGCACTTCATAACATAAT
This sequence comes from Triglochin maritima, assembly GCA_963682175.1. Taxonomy (NCBI): domain Eukaryota; kingdom Viridiplantae; phylum Streptophyta; class Magnoliopsida; order Alismatales; family Juncaginaceae; genus Triglochin; species Triglochin maritima. The sequence continues at coordinate 37,574,174 of OY821775.1, forward strand.
TGTAGATTAGGACCTAATTATCATAACTTCTGGCACTTCATAAGCATTGTCAATACGATTGAACAAAATCTACCAATTCAACATGTGTGGTATTCCTCCTTAATGTATGGAGTTTGACTTTATTCTTATACCAAAACATAATCAAAAACTCATTTGAGGACCTACATTAAAATCACACAAGAATAATTAGTTATTATAACAACAGTCTATTGTGAAATATGATTATTACGTCTAGTTTTTTTACATATCATGTCAGGTTGACCGACCCTAGCTGATCGACGTGTGTCCAGGGAGAAGTCGTAAGGGAGGCGATATCATGTCGGCCATTAATCCGACATGGTATGTAGGTATACCACATATGTATTAAGCAACAACACTGACATGTTATTTACACAATAACACGTATGTCGCACCAAAACGGCCGATGTAGTATGTCATATTATTAAAATCAAAAATTCAAAAGAAAAAAAACCCAGTAATAGGTCATACCACGTCGGTTGAAACAGAAGGCTGACGTGGTCTGTCCTATTATTCAAAAAAGAATTTCGAAAAAATCTAATAATAAGCGATATCACGTCGGTTTGTTGTTAAATGACTGATGTGGTCTATAGACACAGCACGTCAGTTTCAACGAAATAACCGATGTGTTGTCATTAATTGAATTTTTTATTAAATTCTAATTTTATTTTTAATTTCTCATAAAATTCTCTGCAATTGAAATAGAAATACACCACATAAAATTTTCTGCAATTGAAATAGAAATACACCACATAAAATTCTCTACAATTATAACATGCATATACCACAACATTTTGATTATCATATAAATCTGATTGTGTACTACCAATGTGTATCCCAAAAATGTCATATATATCTCAGTTTAATCTAGGATCCTTAAAATTTATATACCAAAAATGTTACACACAGAGAGAGAGATATAAGTTTTAATATGTAAAACCAACAAAACAAGCATATACTTGCACAAAAATTGAAGTTGTAAGGTTTTTCAGGTAAAGATAGTGTTGTAAACTCCACACAAATTGAAGTTGTAACATTCTTCAGGCGAAGGTGGTGATCTTATTCCTCAATGCGAAGTGCCAAGCTATGAAAGGTGATGATCGATAACTGCTACATTTAAAAGTTATTAGGAGAGCAGACTGTCAAAATTTAATGGACAGAGTGGCAACATGCAATTATAATCTTTGTTTTTGGATTTTTTATTTTTTCTACATTGATTTCACGTCTAATGGTCTGATTTTTCACAATTTTTTATTAGTAAGCAAGAAATTTGGCAATGATGTCGGCAATATAACAAATTTAAAGAATTTTTTGGTTTACGTAAAACTGCAAGATTCTGTTATTGGAGATGTAGTATCACGTTTTTGATAACCCCACAAATTTCAGAATATGCATGGATACACCAGCATTTTATGATGTCAAAAAAATGAACTGATATTCGTCGCCGTAAAACTACTTAAATCGTTCGTACATATTATCATTTTGTCCTTCTACCCTTTCTACTTATATAACTCTTTGTTTCACTCTTCTAACACCATTTTCTCTTCATATTACTCTTCTATTCACCAGATACAATGTCTTGAAGGCCAGGAAAAGAACTAGCGGACGCCCCGGATTACTCAAATCTCGTAATTTCCCTTGTTTATTTTAATTAATTTTTTAAATAAAAAAAAATTGGGTGGGGCGTCCGCGGGAGACGCCCGACCCAACGAGAGGGCGGCCACCGGAACCGCCTCCCCCTTGGGGGAGGCAGTTCCCGCAGCTGCCCGACCATTGGGTAGGGCGTCTCCCGCGGACGCCCGAACATAGGGCTAGGCGTCTGCGGGAGCCGCCTCCCACGTGGGGGTGGCGTCTGCGGGAGACGCCCCAACGCTGGGGGAGGTGTCTGCCGGAGCCGCCTCCCACGTGGGGGAGGCGTCTGCGGGAGCCGCCTCCCACGTGGGGGAGGCGGCTCCGGCAGTCACCTCCCCTAGCGTTGCGGCGTCTCCCGCAGACGCCCCAATTTTTTTTTAAATCTATTTAAATTGATTATAAATTGTGATAAATTTAAAATAAATTGAATATTGTGTTAATAATGAATTAAATTAGTTTAGTAAATCCTTTATTGATTATAAATTGTGATAATTACTAAATAAATCGATTGTTAAGTTAATAATTAGTTTAATTATTTAAGTAAGGAATTATTGATTAAAAGTTGTGATAATAGCTAAATAAATTGATATTATTTTAATAATTAGTTGTGTACGATTTTAAGAAAGGATTATTGATTAATTGTGATAATTGCTAAATAAATCAATTAGTTTAATTATTTTAGTAAATCCATTAATAAAATTTTATTTTTCAAATTGAATTAATAGTCATCGGGTTACCGTGGCGGAAAAGGGAACTCAATTCCCTTACGCGCGGTACGTAGTGTAGCAGATGAGTCAGGTCCTCGTCATCCACGTAGACGAGGTATTTATGCTTCAGTTAGGAGATGGAGATCTTTTATGTCGTCGTCAAACACCTGGGGATTCTTTTGACGACGATGATGATTCAGATGAGTTGAGGAGTCACAACGAGAGTGACGATGGGGGCCGGTATGGCTTGGGGCCACAGGAGGAGGCGATACGTCAGTACGATCGAGGATGGGGGCGAGATTGTAGTTCTTCGGCTAAGTGGGTCATTAGGAAGGGTCGAGGTGACCGGTTATTCGAGTTCGTGCACTGCAGACGCCCCGAGCTCAGAAGAAGAAGATGGGTGAGAACGAGTCTTGGATCGTCATGGATATGATGTCCGGTGGTCCTCTAGATGGCAACATCATTCCCAGTTTTGGAGGCCACATCGCCAGACGCATCTGGGATGGCGAGGATCGGAAGGTTTTGAAGTTCCATAATCGGCACAGAGCTAGTACGACATTTCAGGCTTGCCGTTCAGTGATGACTGATGATATGACAGCGACCGTCAGTGACAATGGATTGGGTCACATGCCGTACAGCATGTTTTCCTGCATTGACATGTCGTTGATTTCGGCTTTCGTGGAGCGGTGGCAGCCTGACACCAACACTTTCCACTTGCCGTTCGGAGAGATGACGATCATGTTGCATGACGTCTTTCAGATTCTGCACATTCCTGTTGAGGGTCCTATGGTCAGTGCACAGGCGCCAACATCTGAGCTGAAGTTATTTGTATCTGAGTTGTTGGGTGTCAGTCTGGAGGGTCTTGGGCGGGATAACTCATTTTGGAGTGGCGGTGGTGTTAGTATCGATGTTGTGGACGAGTGTTGCAGACGGGGGCGACCACCACGGACTGAGGATACACAGATGACTGCTTACCTCTTCTTACTGCTAGGCTGCATCTTGTTTGTCGACAAGAGCGGTTCCAGAGTCAGACCACGCGACCTATTGGAGGTGAGGGAGCCAGATACCATTGGTCGGTACTCATGGGGGTCGGTGATGTTGGCATATCTGTATCGCCAACTGGGTATATCGAGTCGTGTTGATTGTTTTGGGATTACGGGTTGTCTTACACTGCTGCAAGCTTGGATCTATGAGTATTTTCCTGCTTTCCGCCAACATCGGGAGCGGAAGATTATTGAGCGTAGTCATCCTCATTCGTGTATGTGGGTTGTCCGGGCCGAGGATAAGAGCGAGGGTCGACTTCTTTCTATTCGTAGACGGCTAGATCATTCACGTTTATTTAAATAACAACTTTATTATTATTAACGTATAAACGTTTAGGTGGAGTGGTTGTCGTATGGTCCTGAGCCTGCTGTAGCTGTGCCGAGGACTACATTTATGGGCGTTATTCATTATAGGGATATCACGGAGTCTTATTTACCTGATCGCGTGTTACATCAATTAGGTTACGTTCAGGTGATCCCGGTTGACATCCCGACGCCCGAGCATGCAGTACGGTCTGCGATTGCGACGACGTACGACCTCAGGCATAGCGTTTCGTTCGCAGAATCGGTTTGGAGGACATTTCCAAGAGTATGACAAGTTCACCTGGACGATCTGAGTCGTAGCCGTGACCCCTCCACTTGTGATGCAGATTATTTGCAATGGTTCGGTAGGTGCTCACATCCACTGATCGTAAGCGGTATCATTCCGAGACCGGAGAGACCACTAGATAGGACATGTGCCGATGCGGTAAGTTTATCTAATTTTATTTGTAATTGTAATGTATATTTTGTTATCATTGTTAATGTACGCTAATTTTTATGTTACATACAGTTGATGAGTTGGGCGATACGGTGTACGCATCTGTTCTTGCGACAGAGAGACAGGATGCCGACTGAGGATATGAGACTTGCATGTGCAGATTGGGATCGCCTCATTGAGGATTGGAACAGCCCGTTGGGCATTTCGGACCATGATTCGGATGCTGAGATGTAGTTCACTTGCTCTTACTATCATTTTATTATATGTTACACTATTACTACATTTGTTGGTATTTTTATTATGCTTATCTGTGTACTCTTATTATTTATTTCTTACGAACATATCTTCTACTTATTTCTTTGACTATCGTATTTTTAATATTTATTTTTCACAGACATATTTTCTACTTATTTCTCTAGATATCAAATAATACTTAAATTTAAAATTTGGTAAAAGAACAACACGATATAAGTACAAATACACGATATATTATACATTACAAATGCATTACAATGTACAATCAAAATGTACTACGTAACTGGTTCCAATACGTCATCCTACTTTCGTATTGATCCTCCCATCCAACAACACTCTCATCTCGCATTTGATACCACAAGGTCGCTATAAGGGGTACTGGGAAATCATCAGCTAATTCCAAACGAATAAAATGTCTGTAACTCCCTAAATGAGCAATGACCAACTCTCCGACATGCCTCATCATGGCAGACAGACTCTCCCAAGGTAGCACAGTAAGACACGGGAACAACGAACCATCCGTTCCCATCGAGAAATACATGACCGCACACTTGTAAAAATTAGCAATCAGAAACAAGTCGACCCAAACCTCCATATAATGATACTCGTCACAAGCTCCCACACCCCAATCAATTCGTTGACGAGCCTCTACCACATGGCCGAAATAGACACTCTCATAAATAGGATGTGCATACCAGATCGACGTGCATACGACCAGTTGTCTTGACCACCATGGAAGACATCGGCAACACATCAAAATACACAGTTGCCATCAGCAGTACGTCATTCCACCTCTCCAGAAATGGTAAAATGATTCCTGGCAGTCTATCAACATATGGGAAGTTGTCCACGTCAATCCGTCCGGACACTGTAAGATAGATAAATAACAATTCATTAATACAAGAAAATTAGGAGATAATATATTCAACCCCATCTAGATTACTGATATATATTAAATAACAACAAAGATATCGTCATACCAGATCATGTGCCCGTGTTCACGGACGATCGAGACGAATTGGAAGACCGACCACGACCCCTGCTCCCACTACTGCCAGATCGACCACGACCTCGCTCAGCATACTCGAAGGCACTAAGGTCCCGACGTGTCGACTTTCCCCTAGGTCGACCTCGTACCTTAATATTTTCTGCGGGTTCTCCATAGTTTGACTGATCGGGGTGTAACTGTTCGTATAAAATACGAGATGCACTAGGAATTACTGCATGGTCGCTCTCCGAAATCTCATCAACGAGCTTCCGAAAATGCTCGACGTCTTGTGCTGGCTGATCCACAAACTATGACATCTGGACTCCTTCTCCAATGACAAGTGCTTTCCAGAATGGATGAATCTGCTCTAAATAAATTTCATCACCTGACGCAAAACACTCGTACATGGTACATGCACAAGGAATCCCATGTGATGTCAGAAAAGCACACCCGGAACGATATTCAACTTCATCACATAAGTCATGCATTCTCTTCAACTCCTGAGTCAATAACGACAAGCAGCGATGCGAAACTCGGCCATTTATATGCTGAAACAAATGACCTATGTAGTTTGCCAAAATTCGACGTCTCGAATCTTCAAGAAAGTTACGAATATTCGTCAGCTGTATTTCAATAGCCGAGTTCACGCGGTCGAAAAGAGTGTCGAGAGAGGCAGTCGATGTAGTGATCCACTCTTTCAGAGCCGAATGTGCACTTTCCACCCTGCAGTTCGTAGTGTTGCCCGAAATGAAGAATTTTATTCGTCCAATTCAACACAAACTTTTCCTTATAGACCAACCACGTGTCTTCCACATACTCCGTGAGCACTGACCACGACTTGTAAGAATCTTTCAGATTACGGATTGCTCTATCATAATCCGTCTGTGAATCAGAAAGCATGACTCTCCTCCACTTTTCACGCCTAAAACTCTCTGCAAGCTGCTTGTCCTTGCCGAATACGTGGTATGCGTAGTTATACATGTCTTTGTTGATATGTCAGGTGCATAGTAAATGAGCAGACTCAGGAAAAACCTCTGCCACTGGTCGCATCAGACCCATCTCCCAGTCCGTTATTATTGCAGTCGGGCTAACAATATTCAATAACATATCTCGCAACCTCTCCAACACCCACCAATAACTAGACTCAGCCTCATCCTTCAAAATCGCATATCCGACGAGGAAATTCATGTTTGTTGGAGTAACCCCAACCATCTCAAACAAAGGCACCTTGTACTTGTTCATCTTATACATCGAATCCATGCAGATTACGAATTGGCATGTACGCAACAACTGAACTGAAGTCGGATGTGCCAAAAATGCGTGAGTGAGGACATAAGTTTCTTCATCTGCCACAATCCAATGCAAATAGTTATGCTGCTGCGCGGGATTCCTGTCTTCAGATTTCGTCCTCCTCATGTACTCTCTGAAGTTATAAATGTGTCTTTGATTGGAATTATCGTCCGGGACTTTCTCTTTTACTGCCAACAAAATGTTACGTGATCTTGCTTGTGCCTCTGTCATATCACGAACAATTTGCTTGGCCCCAGCACTAAGTCAGCGGACCTGTCGGTGACCCTCTGAATAAACTGCAAGTGCGTGGTTGTGTAGGTGCTACTAGAAACAACGACCCATCCATCACGATCCCGTCGCTCCACCACTTTTACCAAAAAATGACAACCGCAACCTTTTCTTTTTGTATTCTTTCGCAGTGCAATATTCGTATCACGAGAACTCATTTCACGTCTGCGATCACATCTCAGGTAACAATCCATCCGGTTATCTGCTTTTGGTTTGTATGATGATATAACCAAAAAAATCTGGCTCCTATTGCAACTTGTTTCGCCCATTTACAAGCTTCCTCGATTTTTGTAAATATTTCTTTACTATCAAAAAGCTCACTGTAATCGACTCCATCACCACCAAAATCTTGCAACGGAACCTGAAAAAAATTAATTTAATAGAAAATTTAAAAAAATTAAATAAAAAAACCAGGTGTCTGCCCAAAACGCCTCCACCTATGTGGAGGCGTGTTAGCCAGACGCCTCCACGTTAGTGGAGGCGCCTCGATAAGACGCCTCCACATTGGTGGAGGCATCATATCCACACGCCTCAACCTAGATAGAGGCGTCTTAGCCAGACGCCCAAGGGGGGAAAAATCCACCCCCGTTACCTAGCCGGATCCAGGTACTTCGCTAGACATTTTCATGGTGTTGGTACTAGGAATGTGAGTAAACTGAGTCAAACACCTTGTTTAAATACACGGGACGAAATGGGTATTAATTGAGTTGTTAATGGCAAAAAGGTTTTGGGGCGATTTAAGTAGTTTTCCGGCGACAAATAGTAGCCCCCTAAAAAAAGGACGATGTCAACATTCCATTACATTAGTTACTGTGTTCTTTTGAAGAACTTAGGTTGCCCACTCCAATCAACCCAATATTTGTTGATTTACACTACAAAAGGGAAAAACAATTACACTACAAGAAAAGTGAAATTACGTTGTGTATGGTACAACCCCATTACGGGTGAAGCTACGACATGACATGAAAAATTAGAAGTGTATTATGTGACATTCAAAGAATGAGTGTTTGTGTGTGTACCGGGTCGGGCCAGGCCTCGGCCTGGCACAATAATCCGGGACCCAGGCACGGGTATTTAGATGCATTTTAGGTTTTTATTTTATTTTTAGAGATATTTTTAAAATAAATAAAAATTATTATTATTTGGGCGGATGGTGCCGGATTGGCGTGGCACAACACGAACCCGCAGGTTTGGGCCCACGATAAACATGAGCCCAAGCCGGACACGGCACGTCGGCCCGACGATAGGCTGGGTCGTGCCTGGCCGGCCCGACCCGGTACCTAGGTGTATGCCAACGTGATTGGTGCCTACAATTCATGGTACATATTCATCAAACAACTAAAAGAACATAAGTATAGATAATGTGATTAGGAGCTACATTAATTATGCTCTAAACTAAGCACAGCTAGTGTCTCCTAATACATAAGGGCAATATCCTTCATGAGTAGATGCACACATATCTCATCAATAAGCTCACATTACACATTCATTGATACATCTAACACCTAAGAAGTAGCGAATTAAGCAACATGAGAGCAATAACCATAATTCGAAAAGCAAAACTATCAAGCATCAAGGACAAATCTAGATTTAACTACAATCACATGAACTTCAACATATTATCATTAAGATCTATCATATGTGAGCAAGTTTCAACACAATGAACATCTAAATACACATTTCTCCGTCACCCCAAAGGATGGTGGATGTACTCTATATAAATAAATCTAGCAAGAAAAATGATAAATTTAAACAAGACACGAAAAGAAGAAAGCAAACTTCAACAAAAGTTGATGAAATAAAAAAATTACCATATAGCAAGAAAGAGTATAAAGAACATACAAAGTATGGATGTCAATCGTGTCGTGTCCTGCGCTAACCGTGTCGTGTCAAGTTATATATATAAGCTCTAGGTGTTGCGTCGTATCCGATTCATTTAATAATCATGTTGCTAGACTTTTACCGTATCCAACCCGTTTATAATCGTGTTGTCATATCCAACCCGTTTATACACGATTATTAAAAGGGGTTACTTCGTGTACACGATTAACACGACTACCGTTTATATCATAAACAATAATCCATACACAATTAGTTTTGTTTACTACACTAATACCGGATTGCATGCATGATTGCACGACACCCGTTCATTATAATTTATAACTTATATATTACTTATAGACTTGTCGGTATTAGTCGTGTAGTATTCGTAATCGTGTACCTAATTACCTGATTACTTATCGTGTTTTATCGTGTTAATCGTTTTTTTAGCAGAAATCATATTCAACTCATTTAATAATTGTGTTGTCATATCCAACCCATTTATTATTCGTGTTCAAATTCTCAATCAATATCTGCTAAGTTCGTGTCTTTTTCGTGTCGTGTAATCGTGTTTTTTGTAAAATTGACATTCGTAATACAAAGTAACCCAACTTTATTCTCTAACGGGGGATGTAACTACCCTACTGGGAGCACATGTAGGAAAAAGGAAGGTAGGAAGGAGATTATTTATAGCATTAGTGTTCTCTTCGAGATCGGGAGCAAACAGAATGTCGAGATTCAAATTTAAAAGATCTTGTGAAGCCCACAAAACCTAGCACACTCGACAGCCAAATTGAGGCACGTCCGAGATTAGACTTTGGATCCAGCGAAGTTGAAAACCATACACGAGAGTTTATGGATAATGAAAACTATGTTTAATACCTGTTTATTTTGCATAAAACGGCATGTTGGATACTGTTTTCGGCTATGTAAAATCGGTATTCGAAATACTGTTTAGCAGTGAACTCAATTGACCATACATGTAACGGTATCCGAAATACTGTTTAGCAGTGAACTCAATTGATCATACATTTCATGGTATCCCAAAGAGGTTACAAGGCGTGTTGAGTTGGTTAGAGGTTACCAGGCATGCTGGGTCTGAAATTGTAACCAACTGAGCCCATAATTTAACGGTATCCCAAAGAGGTTACAAGACATACTGGGTCTTATGATTTGTTAGGGATTTTATTGGTGAAATTACTTATTTTTCCACTCTTTTGTGCTATTTAGGTTGCAATCACTAATTAATGTGTAAATTGATTCCTACACCCTCTTAATTTCAATAAAAATGATGTAACTTTTCCATCTCAAGTAGACGAAAGATCCACCCTTGGATTGAATTGGACGTCCAAGATCAAGTGAATTTGACCTCTCAGATTATACTACAATTTGAGAGGACCCGGATCCCATACAAACAACACTCGTTACAAACAGAAATTAATAACGATTGCCATTCTGCCTCGTTGATTTGCAATAGCAGAAAATGTCAATTTCTGGAGGGGGGCTGAATTATAATTCGCAAAGACGGAAATAAATAAGACGCCTGATCGAATCAAACAGATCAGAATGAATGATACTGGAAAAACATAGTTAAGCATCGGCGTAATAATTTATAAAATAACATAGTTTAACTCACCACATTACTGAAACTTCGGAAGCAATAATATGCAATCATAGAACAAAAGCACATTTTGCAAGAGAATGCGATGTCAATCGCTACATTAATGTAACATAAATATAATGAAATTACTCACGAATACACAAGAAAAAATTTACTAGACTTCGGGTTGGGCTGCAGCAATAGAAATAGATTGCACACTGCATACTACCACAAGAAAGCAGAATTTTAACAATTTACGATGCCAACATTTTAACATCAGGATATCAGGATTCCTCCTTGCTAATTTCGAGCTAAATTGCAGTAATAAACAGATATTATAACAGGCGCAACTTTCCTGCAACTGAATCCACCAATGACTTCCTTCCTGCATTAAGTGTTATGTATGTTATTTAGAACTGCTGATTGCAGTAATAGAAACACAAGTTAATACCAGAAGATTACTACTTAAAACATGATGCCGGGGATAATGGGCTAGGTATGAAAAGTATGCTTTATTTCTACTGTGAAACGTTATTAGCACACTTAAATGACATAGTATCTCCACCCCCCCCCCCCCCCAAAAGAAAGCAATAGAAAACAAAGGAGATGCATGTAGTTGTTTCTACCCTGTATAACGAGAACACTGGCAAGGACCTGTATCTGATCCATTTCTAAGGCTGCCGTTGTCTCGCTACCAGTTTGAGTGTAAGGAAAGAGTGTTAAGGAAACTCCATTGAATCACACTCGTACTTTTCAAATGTCCATGCTGAGAAAGTAAAGAATTCACAACTTTACAAGGAAAGGTTGGATTCTTGATGACATTTCGCAAAATAACAAGAACTTAACGAAACTCTGACCCCTCAATGCCTGATACTGTTGCGATGACAGATGTCATAAAAAAAACTTATGTTCATGATGTGTTCTTTAAAAGGGAGAACACAAACATCAAAAATCACATGATATGAATTCATCAATGTTACAGTTAAGTGCTGAAGACATACTAAACCTTCTTCTAGAGGTAGCAGCAGCACATTGGCACAAAACACTGGCATGTTAGCAACAAAGCGGACAACAGTAGGATAGAAAATGGGAAAATATGGTGAAGAAACTTACCCGGCCCAATGGCCAACACAGTCCTGGACCCAGCCAGAACCTGTTCAAAAGAGGAAACAGTTTTGACTATTAATCATGTAAAATCATAATATATCATAAGATATTCAGAATCAGAAAACAACACATTATTCAAGAAAATTAACCATTGTACATTTAGCAATTCACCAGAATTGATTTTTTCCTGAACAACCCTAATATACAATAGACATATTTTCATAACATCTACTTCCTGCAGTTAGATGCAATTTTTTAGAGAACTATCATTCCAAAAACATCTACAAATCACAAGCCAATAGACTCTCACTATCCAAGAAGTTCTGTTGTAATATTGTACTGTCGTTGCTTCTAGTGACCACAAATATGGTTTTACAATTTTTGGCAAGTATATTCAACCATGTTATACAGACAAGATGAAAAGGTTGGACTTAAATTATACGGCATACACAATAAACCTCAAATAGTTATCACGTTCCATCAACGATAAGCAAACTACAAACCTGGGTGCGCCCCGCATCAGCCACGACAAAGGTTGGCAAATTGACACGGTCTGCCGCTTCCTTGAGCCTATTCCTGACCAATGATTTAGCAAAAACAAATTATATCATTTGCACATATTACATGACCCTGGATTGAAAATGGAAATTAGTAGAGTAGCCGATAACACTTACATTTCTTGTTGATTTTTGCATGTCAAAACAATTTTAGCTTGACCACACTGCTCATATTGGTGTAAAAGAGATCTATGGCTACAAGATTGAGGAAAAAAGTTTTTATGACATCCGTTGCATAGCACAAGCAGATAAAACACAGAAAATTGCATGTTGGGTACATCCAACATATCAGTACCCATACCAACACCAAACAAGACGGTAAATGACCTTTATCATAAGATACAAGATAAGAAATCATATTAGTCATCATATCCATGTAAGAAAATTAGCATTAACTCTTGGAATTGCTCTGGTCTCTTTCGAAAATTCAACTTTGATACCATGCAAATTCAAAATAATATATGTAAAGTTGTAACTATCCCAATTTAAATAATTTCATAAAGGAGAACAACCTCAAATGATATGATCATTTTTAATCTGTAAAACAAATGTGAACAAATGAAACACACTGTTGGGATTAACAACTGGAAAACATTACCAAGGATTACCTCTGCATCAACTCAGCGTACAATCCAGTAGCAGCATCTGCATATCAAAATGACAATAACAGATGAAAATACCAATTCTAGTAACAGATGAAAAAGTAGTGACTTGGCAGGCATAATAATCTGAGGAGCAAAAACTTGGATGACTCGAGTCATAATGAAATGAGCCTCTTTAATAGTTTGCTACCAATAGCAGAGGTAAAAAATGTCAGGATGGTTTTAACTTTTATGTGCTCGTTTGAGAACATCTGACATTACAATTGAAGGGCAAACTATAATTTACCTCCAAAAATTGGTAAATTTGAAAGTTCAAACACATGTTTCCCAGACTAAGCTCAATCCTCAGGCGATGTTCTAGGAGTTGAAAGACTATTTGTACACCCAATGGAAACAAGATAGCAAATGACCAGATAAATTTAGCACATCATTAAATCTTACGAGCACATTGTGATGCAATTTTTCCAGCACCCATCTTAAGGTCTTGTCGAACAATCAAAACCTGAAATCACATAGCGCTGTAGAAATCAATAAGTCTCCAATTCTCACAGCAATTAGTACCTTAAGAATAGTATCTGATACTTGGTTATGGCATGGGGAAGGCTAAAACTTTAAATTAAAAGGGGAAAGAAGAAGATCAAACAAGTCTGAAAACTCATGGATAAATATAGGATGATTTATACAGTTGTTCCGATCTCAAAGAAATTTTATGGCTGAATTAGATGATTTAAACTTTAAAGTTTGTTAGGTGGACAAGCACTGACAAGATAATGCACCCTACAAAGAAAAGCTTGCATATCAACCAAAAAATGTTACTCACGTACCAAAACTAAGTGAGCATACACATGACAACAACAACAAAGCCTTTTATCCCAAACTAGTTAGGGTAAGCTAAAAATGAAACTCTAATGAGTCACGTATGCATAAAATGATTTAAATTTTATGCATACGTGAGCATGCACGTGAATCGCATTCTTCCACGTGTTTCTATCCAATATAAATTCCCGAAGAACATTCCAATCTTTTAAATCTCTTTTGACCGCTTCCTCCCAAGTCAATTGTGGTCTATTTCCTTTTAACTTAAGTGAAATTTCATTATCACATAAGACACATGAGGTTTGTCGTCATTTCATCCATCATGCTCTAATCCTATGGTTAACATCTTCATCGATCTCCCCATCTTTTTGAAGTATTGATCCAAGATATCTAAAGATATATTTTCTCAAACCACTTGCCCATCTAATATAATCTCATCTTCCTCGGTATTAACAGTACTGAAACAACACTTTATATATTAAGTTTTAGATCTACTTAGTTTAAAACTTTTTGTTTCTAAAGTATTTCTCCACAACTCTAGTTTTCTCTCCACACCTACCCTACTCTCGTCAATTAATACTACATCATCTGCAAAAAACATACACCATGGAACCTCACATTGTATGTCTTTTGCCACCTCTTTCATTACTAAAGCAAAGAAATATGGACTAAAAGCTTAACCCTGATGAATTTCAATCTTAATCGGAAAAACTTTAGTCACACCATCACAAATTCTAATGCTAGTTTTAACTCCTTCGTACATATCTTTAATTAAATTGACATACCTTCTTCTCTCTAGGACCCACCACATAAAATTTCTTGGAACTCTATCATGTCTTTTCTAAATCAATAAAAACCATGTGTAGATCTTTCTTTTGTTCTCTATACCTCTCCATAAGTTGTATAATAAGAAATATGATCTCTATCGTTGACCTTCCATGCATGAAAACAAATTGATTATCTTTAACACATGTCTCTTTCCTTAGACGGTGCTCAATTACTTTCCTACAATTTCATAGTATGACACATGAGCTTAATACCTCTATAGTTAGTGCAACTTTGAATATCCATTTTATTTTTGTAAATTGGCACCAAAATACTTCTTCTCCACTCATTTGGTATTTTATTTTTCTCAAAGATACTAAACAATTTAGTTAATCATGTTACTGTTTTATCCCCAAGACATTTTCACACCTCAATCGGGATCTCGTCTGGTCCTAAAGCCTTACCAATTTTCATCATTTTTATGGTTTCCTTAACCTCAACTTCTTTTATCCTCCGTACAAATTGTATATTAGATTCCTCAATTGTATCATCCACTTCAAAAGTGTCACTATCATTTTATCCATTGAACAACTTATCAAAATACTCTCTCCACATTTCCTTGATATCCTTCACTTTAACTAAATGGTTATTATTATCATCTTTAATGCATTTAACTTGATTAAGGTCTCTAGTTTTCTTCTCTCTTATTTTAGCCAACTTATATATTCCAACATCTCTCTCATTTGATCCCAACTTTTGGTATAAATTCTCATAAACAACTCATCTAGCCTCTCTTACTGCTTTCTTAGTTTTTTTATTAGTCACCCTATACTCTTCTAAGTTAGTTTCATTTTTATCTTTAAACCACATCTTATAACATTTTTTTTTAGTTTTAATTGTCTGTTGTACATCATCATTCCACCACCACGTGTCTCTCGAATCTAGTTTACCTCCTCTACTCTTCTCACAAACTTCTTTAGTCACCCGTCGAATGTAAGATGACGTATTCTCTCACATACTATTAGCGTATCCTACAACATCTCAAGGTCTCTCTGCCATAAGTCTATCCCTAAATCTAATACATTTTTCTCATTTAAGATTACACATATTTATCACTTAATCTTCACATATTTATTACACTTATTTCGTATCACACTAATATGAAAGCGAAAGTTCACTACTACCAACTTATGTTGAGTCACCACACACTCTCCAAGTATTACCTTACAATCTACACAAGATCCTCGATCATCTTTTCGAGTAAGCACAAAATCAATTTGACTCCGATGTTGACCTCTACAAAATGTGACTAAATGAGATTTTTTTTCCTAAAGAAAGTATTTGCTACCACGATGTCATATGCTACAGCGAAATTCAGAAAATCTTCTCCTTCTTGGTTCCTAACACCAAACCCAAACCCTCCATGGATACGTTCAAACCCTTTGCTATATTTACCAACATGACCGTTAAAATCTCCTCCAATACAAAGTTTCTCACTACTAGGAATCTCTCTCACCATAATGTTAAGGTCCTTCCAAAACTGTTTCTTCACTGTTTCGCTCAAACCTACTTGTGGGGCATAGGCGTTACTGACATTCAAAATCAGTTTTCCGATAACTAATTTAATCAAAATTATTTGATCACGTTGTCTTTTAACCTCAACCACCTCATCTCTTAGACTCTTATCTACTAAGATTTTTACTCCATTTTTGTTTCTATCTTTTCCACTATACCGTAACTTAAACCTTGTATTTTCAACTTCTTTAGTTTTTTCACCTATCCATTTGGTCTCCTGAACACAAAGAATATTAATTTTTCTCCTGTTGATCACATCCACTAACTCTCTCAACTTTTCTGTTAAAGATCCAACATTCCAACTACATATGCGTATCCTACTATCCTCCACTAGCTTCCTTACCTCTCGCACCCGTTGAGTAATGTGTGAGGACCCTAACTCCTTGTGCACTACATCCGGGCGCCGATGCAGTGTCACTAAGGTGGTGGCGTCTCTCGACTAGCTTGCTTATCGTTCGCACCCGTCGAGAATGATGCGTAGACCCTTGCTCACTTTGAATCACTACATCTGGGACCCGACGTAGCGCGTCGCTAAGAGGGTGACGCCCCAAACACGATTCTCTTTTAAATTTCATTTTCATTGGAGTAGTTAGGGTTTTACGTTGGCTTGCAACACCTATCGCAACCCTCCTTTATCCTGGCTTAGGACATACTATGTACATGTACATAGGCGGAGTTTCTCTGCCGTGACAGAGAGATTGTTTTTCAATCAACAATTGAGTTAATCAACAACTAAATATTATCAGGTTGAATCGTATTTAAATCAATGGCATATCCAGAAATTTGAAATTAGGTATGCGTAGTTATAAAATGATATATATCAGATAACTTAAAATGACAACAAAATAAAAAAAGTATGATATGCTTAATAGTAGCACCCAAAAACAAACTATATTTTCAATTATTCTAAATCAAAATAAAAGTAGTTGTCCAGCCTAGTAAGTATCCATATTTGAATGTGATTTCAAATATCGACACTACTTATAGTGGAACTTATATCTTAGCGTCTATTGAAGTAAATGAGCAATATTTACTAGTCTTGTTATGGATACTTATGTTTGAAGCATGAACTTAGAAAGATAATAATGAAATTTATTGTCAAACTAAGTATGTATACAATCGTTAAAGGGGAAGAACACTCTTGAGCCTTTATACCTTATTTTGTTTATTTAACTACTTATACGTAAGATAATTTATGGGCGAAGAAAAATTGTTATTATTATTTGGGAAGTTTCAATTTGTTTTTCCTTCAAGATGTTTCACAATTCACAATCTCGTAAAGGGCCTTAAACGGTCTAAATCTACACTTTATGGTGTTAAAACACTACTTGGTTTGTATAGTATTGATATTAGGCACCTAATATGAGTTCTTTTTCATGAAAAAGTTCAGGTATGCACTTGCATGCCCCCGGTGCATGGTAGATACGCCCTTGATATAAATTGACTCGCCATGTCATGCCTGTTTCATCTAGTATTAGCAATCAATCTCGTGACATAATCAGAAGGTGCGTATTGCAAGACCTACATCCCGTGGAGCAACGCAATCATTGAGTAAGTTAAGAGAGCAAGGTTACCATCTTGAGATCTTCTCCACCGCCACCGGCCACCACACTCTGCTTCTGCTTCCCAACCAAACGCGAGGGATTATTCGACCTGCGCGGCGCGGACAGGTCGAAGAACAACCCCAGAAGGAAACCAATGACGAGGCCTGGGACGAAGTTCTTTGGGTTTAGGCTGATGGAGAGCCACGGCTCCTCTGCGCCTATCTGCTGCTGCTGCCGCCTCTGTGGGAAAGGAGACGTGAGAGAGTGGTAGGAGAGGAAGGGGTTTGCGAGAGTGCTTACGGGTTTGGACGGGTGAGATTGACCTCGCCACGAACGGAGCATGGCGGGCTGTGTGGTTTCGGTCTCCCAGATGGAAGGAAGAAGGGGGCGTGGGTTTTGGGGAGAGGGATTGGGTGAGTTTGGGTCTCCGGATGACTCCTCACTTTGGCACACTTTGGGAGTACGGAAGAATATAGTAGTACATCTCCCTTGAAAAACTATACTGAAGAAACATCATCCCAAAATTACTTAAATCGTCCCTTGAAATTACCAAATTGCCCTTCATCCTATTTTTGCTTATATATCTCACAATTTCACTCTTTTTTTAAAACTTTCTCTTCCTATACCTACTACAGAAGATTAGGAATGTCTCGGAGGTCAGGCAAGCAGCCAGCAGTTCCCCCGGTGTACCCGTATACGGTAACCTTACTTTATTTATTTGTTTTTAAAAATAAAAAAAATTAAAAAAAGTGGCCGGCGTCCGAGGGAGACGCCCGCCCCATGCGGGGGCGTCTCCGGGGGGAGCAGCTTCCTCGGACGCCCGCCTCATGCGGGGGGCGTCTCCCTCGGACGCTGGCCACTAGCAGGAGACGTCTGGGGAAGACGTCTTCCCGATGGAGGAGACGTCTTCGGCAGACGTCTCCCCCAAAGAGGAGGCGTCTCCGACAGACGCCTCCACCATAGGGGAGGCGTCTCTCGCAGACGCCTCCACAAATTTTTTTTTTTAAAATTATTAAATCTGATAATTACTTTAATAAATTGTGATAAATCTGAAAATTTAATTTAACAAATTCTTATTAAGTTTAACATTTGTGATATTTAGTTTTAACAATTTTTGATTTAGTTTAACAATTGTTTTAATTTAGTTTAACAATTTTTGATTTAGTTTAACAATTGTGATAATTTAGTTTAACAAATTTTGATTTAGTTTAACAATTGTGATAAATATGATAATTTAGTTTAACAAATTTAACAAATTTGTAATTAAAATTTCAATTAATAGTCATCGGGTCACAGTGGAGGGAAAGGCAAGTCGATACCATTACACGTCTTCCGTTCTTTAGAGGATGATTCAGCACCGCGTCATCCACGTAGACGGGGGATATCTGCTTCGGTCAGGAGGGAGAGAGAGGCATTACGTCGTCGTGAGGAGGATGATGATTCCTTCGATGATGAGCATGTGGACAGTCCCGACGACGGGAGCGACGATGATGACCCGTATGAGTTAGAGCGCCCGGAGGTGGAGAGGCAGGGGGAGTATAGCAGAGGACGTGGTCGAGCGGGTAGTTCTACTTCCGCGGGATGGATGGTGCGGAAGGGTAGGGGTGGGAGGTTTACGACCGGGGATTCGAGCTCGTGCACTGTTGATCCCCGCGCTCAGAAGAAGAAGAGGGTCCAGGACGATTCTTGGATCGTGAGCAGTATGACGCCTGGTGGTCCTTTAGATGGGAGCGTCATTCCTAGTTTCTGGGGTTTTCTGCAGGCTCTCTCAAATTCGCATGTTCGGGGTGTAGCTGCTCGAATAAAACCCGAGAGGCAGATCGAATTATGGTGGGGTCACTTCCTGCAATCTCATCAACCAGGCTGCGAAAATGTTCGGCGTCTTGAGCTGCCTGAGACACAAACTCTGCGTTCCCGGCTCCTTCCCCAATGACAAGTGTCCTCCAAAACGAATGAATCTGCTCTAAGTAAATTCCGTTGTCTGATTCAAGACATCCGCGGATGGTACATGCGCAAGGTATCCCATGAGAAGTCAGAAAAGCGCACTCACAACGATATTCAACTTCATCATCTAACTCTTGCATTCTTTTCACCTCCTGACTCAGCAATTGCAAGCAGTGATGCGAAACTCGACCATTTATGTGACGATATAGAGCATGTCCGAAATTAGTCAAATTTCGCCGTCTCGAGTCTTCAAGAGCGTTTCGAATATTCATCAGCTGCATTTCAATAGCCGCGTTGACGCGCTCGAAAAGAGTGTCCAGAGCTGCAGTCGATGTAGAAATCCACTCTTTTAGAGCCGAATGAGCACTTTCGACCCTACAATTCGTGGTGTTCCCAAAATGAAGGACTTTGTTCGTCCAATTCAGCACAAACTTTTCTTTATGCACCAACCACGTGGTGTCCAGATACTCCGTGATAGCCGGCCACGATCTATACAAATCTTTCAGAGCATACACAGCTCTATCATACTCGGCTTCTGAAGTAGAAAGCATGATTTTCCTCCATCTTCCACGCCTCAAAGTCTCTGCCATCTGCTTATTTTTCCCGAATATGTGGTATGCGTAGTTCAATACGTCTTTGTTGATGTGCCATGTGCAGAGTAAATGAGCAGAGTCAGGAAATACCTCTCTCACTGGTCGCATAAGGCCTAACTCCCGGTCTGTTATTATTATTGCAGTCGGGCTGACAATCCCCAATAACAGATCTCGCAACTTCTCCATCACCCACAGATAACTGGAGTAAGTTTCATCCATCAAAATCGCATATCCAATAAGGAAATTCATGTTTGTTGGTGTGACCCCAATCATTTCGAACAAAGGCATCTTATACTTGTTCGTCTTGTAAGTCGAATCCATGCAGATAACGAAAGGATATGTCCGCAACAACTGGACTGACGTCGGAGTGCCAAAAAAGCGTGAGTGACGACAGCAGTTTCTGGATCCGCCATAATCCAATGTAAGTACTCACACTGCACTGCTTGATAGAGAAACTGCTGGACGGGATTCCGGTCTTCAGATTTTGTCCTCCTCATGTAATCTCTGAAATTATAAATATGCCTTTGATTTGGATTGTCCTCCGGGAATTTTTCTTTTACTGCCTTCAAGATGTTCCGTGGTTTTGCTTGCGCCTCAGTCATATCACGAACAATCTTCTTTGCCCCAGAACTTAGACCACTAATTTGACGATGACCCTCTGGATAAACTGTCAGTCTGTGGTTGTGATGTCCGTGAGCACTATTAAAAACCACAACCCATCCATCACGATCTCGTCGCTCCACCACTTTTATTAAGAAACGGCAACCGCAACCCTTTCTTTTGGTGTTTCTTCGAAGTGCAGTATCCATATCCCGAGACTCCATTTGATTTCGCCGGTCGCATCTCAAATAACAATCCATCCGACTATCTGATCTTGTTTTGTACGACGACACGACCAAAAAAAAACCCAGCTCTGATAGCTACTTGTTTGGCCCATTTACATGCTTCATCGATTGTTTCAAAGATTTGTGTAGTTTGAAATAACTCACTGTAATCCACTCCATCACCACCGAAATCTTCCAACGGAACCTACAAAAATAAAATCGAAATTAAAAAAATCAAAAAAAATCGGGTGTCTGTATTAAACGCCTACCCCATGGGAGGGGCGTCTGAGTTAAACGCCCTTCCTAAGGGTGAGGCGTCTGCGTAGGACGCCTGACCCTAGGGAAGGGCGTCTACTACAGACGCCTTACCCAAGGGGAGGACGTCTACATAAGACGCCTCTCCCATTGCGTAGGCGTCTGCGATAGACGCCTCGGCCAAGGGGAGGACGTCCTACGCAGACGCCCTCACCTTGGGGGAGGCGTCTAATGCAGACGCCCGGCCCAAAATTTGCCCCGCGCCAGACTTACCTCACCGGATCCATCACCTTCGCCAGACATTTTCGTGGTATTTTTACTGATAAATTATGAATATACAAGACCGTATGCCTAATTTATAGACACGGGACGATATGGGTATTAAATATATTGTTAATGGCACTTTGGTAATTTCAATGGGCGATTTAAGTAGTTTTGGGGCGACGTTTAGTAGTTCCCAAACTATATCAATGGAAAGTTTCGCAGAGTACCTTTCCCAAGACCCCACTTAAGCTAAAATATAGACCTAGGTATCCGAGCCGGGGCCGCAGGCCCAGAAGGATAAACAGGTCGGCTCGGTTCCCAGGGGTTGGGTCTTGGGTCTGATACTTTTATATATTTATTTAGTATTTTAGGTATTTTTGAAGTTATCTTAGGTATTTTTGAGGTATTTAAAAAAAATTAAAAACAAATTTAACGGGTCGGGCCAGCGGCACGACTGGGGCGGGCCCGCCTAAGCCTGTCCTTAACCGACTATGCCCGTTTGGTAGAGGCCAAGCCCGACCCGATACCCATGTCTACTAATACATGTAGATATTTGTGGCCCAACTCAAACTCCTCTAAAAAATAAGAGATACTTTCGTCTATTCGTTGATGATTATAGTAGAATTATGTGTATTTACGTATTTAAGAAAAAGTCCGAAGTTTTTTGTAAATTCATCAACTTTAGAACTTTCATAAAAAACAATGGTAATAATCTAAAAGTAATAAGAACCCATCAAGGAGGAGAAATTACATCAAAAAAATTAGATTTTTACAAAAACAATGGGAAATGAGGGAGTTAACAACAAGGTATACTCCACATCAGAATGTTGTAGTCGAAAGAAGAAATCAACCTCATAATGGAGATAGCTAGAGGATGTTGAAAGCAAAAAGACTTCCAAATAATTTTTGGTTCAAAGCAGTTAATACAATAGTTTATCTTCTTAATAGATCTTCAATCAATTCCGTTAAAAACAAGTCTCTGCATGAAGCATGGTATAAAAGAAGACTAATGATTAATCATCTAAAGGTCTTTGGATGCATAGCTTATGGACATATTCCTTTTCAAAAAAGAGAGAAATTTGATGAAAATTGAGAAAAATGTATTTTGATCGGCTAAATGAGGAATCCAAAGCCTTTAGACTCTTCAATCCAAGTACAAAGAGTTTAATTATTTCAAGAGATGTCATTTTTGATGAACAAGCTTCTTGGAAATGGGAAGAAGCATCCAATGAGGCTCAGACGACTATTGAAATAGAAGAAGCATCGGTAGTTGCATCTGAAGAAATATCTTTTGAATGAGCTCTAAGACTATGAGACTATGACAGACCCTCCAAGAAAGGTACACTCTTTTGACGAGATATATGAATCAACAAATTTTGTTTTACTTGCTAGTAAGCCTCAAAAGTATGAAGAATAAAAAAGCATGAATAAAAGTCATGGATGAGGAGATCACAATGATTGAAAAGTATCAAACTTGGAAGTTAGTAGATCATCCACCAAAGAAAGAAGTGATTGATCTCAAGTGGATCTAGAAGATCAAGTACAATGAATATGGTTCAACCCATAAGTACAAGGCTCGACTGGTAGCAAAGGGATACTCTCAACAACCACATATTGATTTTAATGAAACATTTGCTCTTGTTGCTCGTATGGAAACAATTCAAATTGTACTTGCAATAACTGCTCAAATGAAGTTCCAAGTATATCAATTCGATGTTAAATAAGCTTTTCTCAATGGATACCTAGAAGGAGTAAAGAAGACAAAGTCTACAATCTTCACAAAGCTCTCTATGAATTGAACCAAGCACCAAGAGATTGGAATAACAAGATCGACAATTACTTTCGAGATAATGGATTCCACAAAAATCCAAATAAGTCATCACTCTACATCAAGAAAGAAGGTACACATGACTTTCTTATAATATGCCTATGTGTTGACGATTTTATATATACAAGTACTTCTTTCAAGATGATAGAAGAATTTAAGAAGGCTATGATGAAAGAATATGAGATGACTAATCTCAGGCTTATAAGCTACTTCTTGTGAATCCAAGTAAGACAAAAGCTTGAAGGGATATTCATCTCACTAGAAAAGTATGAGGATGATATCTTGAAAAGGTTCAACATGTCAACTTTAAACCAACGCCAACTCCCATGACTCTTAATACAAGGCCTTCTTCAAATGATGGAGCTCTGAAAGTTGACCCATAGGTATATCGAAGTTTAGTAGGATCATTAATCTATCTCATCAATATGAAGCCAGACATCGTGCACTCTGTCAGTTCTATATCTAGGTTCATGAGTGACTTAGTAATCTTCATATGTGAGTCGCTAAAAGGATCGTAAGATATATCAAAGGTACAATAGAATATGGTCTCAAGTATGAAGTTGAAGATGACAACTCTTTAGCACACTACAGTAATAGCGATTGGGCTGGATCAGTGGATGATCAGAAAAGTGCTTCTGGATATGTCTTCTATATTGGCTCTAAGGTGATATTTTGGTCTTCTAAAAAGCAGAAGACAATAGCATTATGATCTGCAGAAATGGAGTATATATCAGTAGCAAGTGCAGCATGTGGAGTAGTATGGCTCCGAAGAATATTATTAGATAAAAAACAAAGTAACGAAAGTCCAGTTACACTATTTTGTGCAATATGTCAGGAATAGCTAAGACCAAGAATCTGGTCTTCCATAGTCGATCGAAGCATATAAACCTCAGACATAACTACATCAGAGAGTTGGTTGAGAATGGAGAAATCAAGCTTGAGTTCATCAATACAAATGACCAGTTCATAGATATATTTGTTGGCATTTTGGTCTTAATCTATATTAATTTTGATGATTAATCAAACTAATCTTAATCAATCAAAGTGAGCAAACACAATTACATGCATTGCATACATACTTGTATACTTGCAATCATCTTAATAGATTGATCGGGATAATCAAGAAAATGAGCATTTAGACAAAGACATCAAGACTCGAGACTTGTAATCAATGCTTTGGATCAAGACATGTAATTTTGTATTTATTGAGTCCATAAGGTTTAACGTAAACTTAAGCACTAGGATTATATTCCGTCAAGATTCGGTAAACCGGATCCTTCATGGTCAACCAAAACCTTTCCTGTTCGGTCCACCGAACACCTATCGGATAACCAAATCCTTCCCATCAGTAAACTATAGGATGCTCTCTGGAATTGCCCTGATGGTTGACTGAATAGCTTTGGACCGTTTTTGGACTTTGCTCCAACGGTTGCATTTGAATCGAGCATGTAGAGCCCAATTGACTTGTCCTAATTCAGACGACCGAATGCATGTTAGTCAACTGAGTCCTTCTTGGCTTTAGTAGCCCAACATCTATTAACACGTGACACTTGACGTTGTACCGAACGACTATTTGAGTTATCAGAGCAAAACTCGCGCTAACTTCAGTCTACTGAAGTATACACGGTCAACCGAACTTGAGTAATCAGAGCCCAAACAATCTTACTGTCCACCTTGGAACGGTGAACCGAATGGAATTCGGTGAACCAAAATTAAATACGACAAAATTGAAAATAGTTACTAGAAGTTGGTGAACGGTGATCCGACGGATATTCGGTCAACCGAGTGCTTATATATGACCAATCCATTTGTAGTGTCTCGGACTACTGTGACATAAATGGTCGACCGAACTTGGTTTAAATTATGCCCGATCTTAAAGCAAATCATTGCTTCTCATTGGTCCATATCCCACCAACTCCCAAATGGCTAGTAAAGCTTGAAGATTTATAAATAGGATCTCATTTGTTGGTTTTAGAACACTTCCTATCAATCCCATACTCAAAGCCAGATCATCTTCATCTTCAAGCTCTCATTCTTCTACACTAAAGGCTAACTGCACCACTTGCATATTCATTCCATATCAATATCTAAGTGTGCTCAAGTATAGAGTGTTATATTGTGATTCCATTTCCAAATCCAAGAATCACCAAAGATTTGTAAAAGCTTCGAGGAAGCTCCCTCTGGGGTTGTGAGAGGAGACATGAGCGAAGCGAGGACTGTTCGTGAGATTCGGTGTTGTAAACGACGTTGATCTCGGCCCAGAACGGAGATCGATTAGTGGAAGCGTAAGCGAGGCTCAGGGGATCGAGCGAGACTTGCGAGGAGGTCTAGGACCGGGGTGGGTGCGATGCCGAACCTCTCTAAACTCCAACGTCGACGATTTTGTGGTTTGTAATTGTCATCTCCCTTAATCTCTCAATTATCATTTTAATTCAACAATTAGTTTATTATTTAGAAGGTCATCGATTCTAACAATATTCACAGAAGTAAGCACTATATAGAAATTTCAAAAGTTCAGATGTCTCATTAGAATTACAAATTAAGAGGGGTGTTAAAAATTATTTAATTTATAATCCCTAGAATTATCTAAAGAAATTTAGAAATATATAGATAATTCTAGAAGTTTCTAAAATATTTTAGAATTGAGTAGAATACTCTAGAATCATAGAAAAGACTTAACCTTCCATAGATTAATTTCCAGAGAGAAGTATCCATAAATTTCTACGGTTTGTATATTCTTAGAATGATTCCAATTCTAGACTCTTCTATTGTGTCCTAATAATAGGGGACGAATCTCATTTGTACGGCACCCATCAAAGAGTCATACATGTCAAGTGTTGTCCACGTCCTTTTTTACTAAAGCCTTGTAAGTTCTTCCGTTCTGTAATCAAAGTCATTTCTTCTTCAAAAACTAATCTTGTCGGTCGATCGTTTCCGATTACCCCAACAACAAAAAAATCCTGAAAGTGAAACCCGAACAAAGAAACCCCGAACTAGATGAAACATGAAACGGAAAACCCCTAAAAGTTATCGTTGCAACTGAATAAACATAAAATATCAGAAATGGAACCTTCATATTCCTCCAATTTCTAGAAATGGTTCTCCATACCCAACGGGTGGTTGTCCATGACCCAACAAGAAGAAGGGAAAAAAGGGCGGTTGGTTTGGAGCAGGAAATGCGTTGTTTAATATTTCTATTTGGTCTTATTATGACCGTCAAGTTCTGCACGAGCTTGGTGCTTGCTCGATTGAATATATAAACATATTATATCTATATATATAATATGTATCATGTAAATGTAATGTTAATATATAGTTTCAATTATATGGATATTTATATATTTTACACAAATTAAAGTGATATACTTATCTCATTACTCTACATGTGTGACATGTTTAAACAAATGTAGTTATGTGGATATTTAAGCTACTTAAATACATATTCACCCGGCTAGTTTTTGTAGATACATAGATACCATAGTAATTTCTAAAGTTTATACACTTGTTACTTGACAAATAAAAACACCTCAACGGTTGTATTAGTTTAGTTAGTGTATTTGCAGGATAGTGTATTTGTTGAATGACATTTTTTTATATAAACAAACATAGCTAAGGTTTCAACATGGGACTTACGGCAATCATCGATCACATCACACAAGTACACCATATGATCAATTCCATATGAATTGTAGGATGATTTTATATATTCAATCCTATTCCTGCAGTTCTTAGAAGCCATTTTTAGTCCCATCGGCTATTCCATATTCTTGGATTCAAACTTGAACTATATAAGTCACACACACGTGCCACACCCACCACTTATACACTCACGAAGCACTTGTGCTTACTTCGTGATTATCGTAGACTTATATTTAGGAGCTTTCATGGCATCTTACTTATACATAATGGTTAAATATTAAGAATTTGAAGTGGCCGAGTGCTCCTGATTATGCTCCTTAGTGAGCCCTCGAGCGAGTCGAGTAGCTCGCGAGCTTGTGGTGAGCCAAGCAAGTTCAATTTCTTGCTTGTCTCCGAGCTCGAGCGATCTCATGGTTATTTTTGGCAAAGCTAAGTTCAAGCAAGGCTTGCTCGAATTCAGACTCGATTACACCTTTAGGTCTTATTGGTACATGGATCCATTTAGCAACACTATTGGGGTCTGACAATTTACCAGTTTCTTCTCCAATCTTCAACTCTATTATCTCATGCCACATAATTATATTATTTCTAGGGTTTTTTTTTGCTTGGATACAATTGCGAATGTGTGATATTAGAATTTTAAATGTGAGTAATTCATATTTCTTTTGGTACATTTCTTAAAAATTGAAATTATTTTAGAGCACTTTAGGTTTCTTGTAAACCTTTCCGTTTTTCTTCTTTTAACGATTTAAGATTAAAAAGAAGTGGTTCAATTAACATCTCTCAGTCTAAGCAAATATGCACTACTCAAGTGTAAATGTCCAATATTACCCTTCTCAAGTGTACCCAAGCAAATAACCACTATTTCAATAAAACAACTGAACTGCTAAACATCGCCCCAAAATTACTTAAATCGCCCCTTGAAATTACCAAATTGTCCTTCCTCCTATTTTTGCTTATATATCTCACAATTTCACTCTTTTTTCAAAACTTTCTCTTCCTATACCTACTACACAAGATTACGAATGTCTCGGAGGCCAGGGAAGCAGCCAGCAGTTCCCCCGGTGTACACGTATGAGGTAACATTACGTTATTTATTTGTTTTTTAAAAAAAAAAAAAAAAATGCGTCGGCGTCCGAGGGAGACGCCCCCCGCATGGGGCGGGCGTCCGAGGAAGCCGCTCCCCCTATGGGGGGAGCGGCTTCCGAGGACGCCCGACCCATGCAGGGGGCGTCTCCCTCGGACGCCGACCCGAAGCGGGAGACGTCTGCGGAAGACGTCTCCCCGATGGGGGAGACGTCTTCCGAAGACGTCTCCCCGTAGGAGGAGGCGTCTCCGACAGACGCCTCCAGCTTGCGGGAGGCGTCTGTCGCAGACGCCTCCTCCTTTTTTGTTTTTTTAATTAATAAATATCATAATTACTTTAATAAATAGTGATAAATCAAAAAAATTAATTTAACAAATTCTTATTAAGTTTAACATTTGTGATATTTAGTTTTAACAAATTTTGATTTAGTTTAACAATTGTTTTAATTTAGTTTAACAAATTTTGATTTAGTTTAACAATTTTGATAATTAAGTTTAACAAATTTTGATTTAGTTTAACAATTTTGATAAATATGATAATTTAGTTTAACAAATTTAACAAATTTGTATTTAAAATTTCAATAAATAGTCATCGGGTCACAGTGGAGGGAGAGGCAAGTCGATACCATTACACGCCTTCCGTTCTTTAGAGGATGATTCAGCACCGCGTCATCCACGTAGACGGGGGATATCTGCTTCGGTCAGGAGGGAGAGGGAGGCATTACGTCGTCGTGAGGAGGAGGATGATTCCTTCGATGATGAGCATGTGGATAGTTTTGACGACGAGAGCGACGATGATGGCCCGTATGATGTGCGGCCGGAGGTGGAGAGGCAGGGGGATTATAGCGGAGGACGTGGTCGAGCGGGTACTTCTACTTCCGCCGGATGGATGGTGCGGAAGGGTAGGGGTGGGAGGTTTACGACCGGGGATTCGAGCTCGTGCACTGTTGATCCCCGCGCTCAGAAGAAGAAGAGGGTCCAGGACGATTCTTGGATCGTGAGCAGTATGACGCCTGGTGGTCCTTTAGATGGGAGCGTCATTCCTAGTTTCTGGGGTCACATTGCTAGACGGATCTGGGACGGAGAGGATCGGAAGGTTCTGAAGTGCCAGAATCGGCACAGAGCCTGTACAGCACTACAGGGTTGGCGGTCTACACTGAGTGCTGATATCAGAGAGGAGATTAGTGCCACGCATTTGGGGCACTTACCGTACAGCATGTTCCCTTATCTCGACATGCCTTTGATTTCGGCGTTTGTGGAGCGGTGGCAGCCTGACACCAACACTTTCCACATGCCTTTCGGAGAGATGACGATCATGCTTCACGATGTTTTCCAGATCCTGCGACTTCCTGTGGATGGTCGTCTGGTTAGTGCTCAGGGGTCGACGTCTGAGCTGAGGTGTTATGTGGCAGAGTTGCTTGGTGTCACACCTGATGGTCTGGCGAGAGATACAGCTTTATGGAGTGGTGGTGGTGTCGGCATCGACTCCCTTGAGGACCTATGCAGACGGGCACGACCTCTGCGGGCCGATGATACACAGTTGACGGCGTACCTATTCTTGATGCTCGGAGCCGTCTTGTTTGTCGACAAGAGTGGTTGTCGGATCAGACCACGCGATCTACTGGAGGCTAGGGACCCGGAGACCGTTCGTGAGTACTCGTGGGGGTCAGCGACGTTGGCATACCTGTACCGGCAGCTTGGGATAGCTAGCCGTGCGGATTGTTCTGGGATTGCAGGTTGTCTTACGCTGCTGCAGGCGTGGATATACGAGTACTTTCCTGCATTCCGCCCGCATCGTGAGCGGAAGATTATCGACGAGGGTCATCCACGTTCGGGTATGTGGGTTGTCCGGAGCGAGGACAAGAGCGATGGACGATTGCGTTCCATCCGCGCACGGCTAGATCAGATGACTGCATCAGAGGTATCAAACTTTACACCATTTATTTAATTTTAAGATGTATTATTATTAATGTGTTAAACTTTAGGTGGAGTGGTTACCCTATGGTCCTGACCCAGCAGCGGATGTCCCAAGGACTTTATTGATGGGTCTTATTCGTTATCGGGATATCATAGAGCCTTATATGCCCGATCGGGTCTTGCGTCAGTTAGGATATGTTCAGGTGATCCCGGTTGACATTCCGACACCAGAGCATGCGGTGCGGTCTGCGACAGCAGCGACGTACGACGTCAGGTTCCCCGCTTCTACAGCG
The DNA here is from genome assembly GCA_963682175.1 of Triglochin maritima. Lineage (NCBI taxonomy): Eukaryota > Viridiplantae > Streptophyta > Magnoliopsida > Alismatales > Juncaginaceae > Triglochin > Triglochin maritima. Next base: position 37,604,185 of record OY821775.1, read on the forward strand.
GAATCGACTTGGCGGACATTTCCGAGATCATGCCGATTGTTCCTTGGCGACTTCAGACGTAGTCGCGACCCCTCCGAGTGTGATGCACGTTATCTTGATTGGTTCGGTAGTTACTCACATCCTATCATCGTCCGTGGTGCCTCCCGGAGAGCAGATCGACCACCAGATAGGACGTGTGGCGATCTGGTAATTTTTTCATTTTATCTAAATTTATTTGTACCGTATAATTTGTTAATGTACGCTAATGTTAATGTTATGTGCAGTGGATGGGTAAGATGATACGGGCTGTAGACCCAATCTTGCAGATGAGGGATGAGCTGCCAGACGATGCCAGAGCTGCATGCGGAGATGTGGATCAGATCATACAGTCATGGCATACTCAGTTAGGCATCTCCGACCATGATTCGGATGATGAGTAGGCTGATCTGTTGTACCGTACTCTTAGTATTTGCATTTATATTTGTTTATCTGTTGTACGCTTAGTATTTGTGTTTGCTTATCTGTGGTACGCTTAGTATTTGCATTTATATTTGTTTATCTGTTGTACGCTTATTATTTATTATTTGTGTTTGTGTTTGCGAACATGTCGTACGCTTATTGTTTGTATTTGTGTTTTGCTTATCTGTTGTACCCTTATTATTTGTATTTGTGTTTGATAACCTTTCGTACTATTATATATAATGCAAATAAAGCAAACATATCAAAACATATTACATAATAAAGCAACACTATATAATGTACAAACATATCAAAACATATTACATAATTATACAAACATATCAAAACATATTACATAATTGTTGCCGAGACTCCATTTGATTTCGCCGGTCGCATCTCAAATAACAATCCATCCGACTATCTGATCTTGTTTTGTACGACGACACGACCAAAAAAAACCCAGCTCCGATAGCTACTTGTTTGGCCCATTTACATGCTTCATCGATTGTTTCAAAGATTTGTGTAGTTTGAAATAACTCACTGTAATCCACTCCATCACCACCGAAATCTGGAACCTACAAAAATATATTCAAAATTAAAAAAATAAAAAAATAAATTCGAAATTAAAAAAATTAAAAAATAAACTCGAAATTAAAAAAACAAAATCAAAATCAAAAAAAAAAAGGCGTCTGTGTTAGACGCCTGCCCCATGGATGGGGCGTCTGTGTTAAACGCCTTCCCCAACGGTAAGGCGTCTGCGTAGGACGCCTGACCGAAGGTAAGGGCGTCTACTACAGACGCCTTACCCATGGGGAGGACGTCTACATAAGACGCCTCTCCCATTGTGTAGGCGTCTGAGTTAGACGCCTCGGCCATGGGGAGGGCGTCCTACGCAGACGCCCTCACCATGGGGGAGGCGTCTAATGCAGACGCTCGGCCCAAAAATTTCCCCGCGCCAGACTTACCTCACCCGATGCATCACCCTCGCCAGACATTTTCGTGGTGTTTTTACTGATAAATTATGAATATACAAGACCATAGGCCTTATTTATAGACACGGGACGATTTGGGTATTAAATATATTGTTAAGGGCAATTTGGTAATTTCAAGGGGCGATTTAAGTAGTTTTGGGGCGACGTTTAGTAGTTCCCTAAAACAATTCTGCATATTTGTGTGAGCCATGAGGGGTTACGAGGATGTGAGTGGAATAGATGGGCAAATTTTGCAGTTTAATCCCCACAAGATATGAGAATTTTTTTGTGGATCATTAAAAAAATGAGGTTTTTGCTTTCGTAACTATCAAAACATCGTTAATTGGCGACATATCCATGGTTCGAAGAAAATTGACCACGTACATATCAAAAACAATGTAATTGACCTTATACCCATTCGTTATGGTGGGACCCACATTCATAATATTTTCCGTAACGTCTCGTGATTTATCAACAAAGATTTTGCTTTCGTACCGATCAAAACATTGTTAATTGATAACATACCCATGGTTTGGGAAAAAATGGACATCTACATATCAAAATAATGTAATTGGCCTCGTACCTATTCGTTACGGTGGGACCCACGTTCGTCTGGTACCGTTTACGTTTTCCGCAACGTCCCGTGATTTCTCAACCTTTACCTTTTATCAACACCTTATAACTCTAATTAGTATTCCGACCTGACCCCCATTACAACATAAAATCTCGACTCGGTGCTGCACCCAACCTGACCCCAATTACAACTCAAATCCCGACCTGGTGGTGAACCCAACCCGACTTCAATTCTCCCGCCAACTCTCCCAACTTGAAGAATCCAGTTATGGGGTTGGCCGGTCGGGCACCATAACTGGATTCTCCATTATAGGGTTGGGTGCACCACCGAGTCAAGATTCTCTAAGTCGGGAAGGGGGCTAGGGATTTGGTTGGAGAATTTGGGTCGGGTTGGGTGTACCACCGGATCGGGATTTTAAGTTGTAATTGTGGTCGGATCGGGATACTAATTAGAGCTTTAAGGTGTTGATAGGAGGCAAAAGTTGATAAATCACGGGACACCACGGAACACGTAAACGGTGTTAGACGAATGTGGGTCCCATCGTAACGGATTAGTTTGAGGACAATTATATTGTTTTTTTGATATGCACTAGGCTAATTTTATCCAAACCATGGATATGTCGCCAATTAACAATGTTTTGATTGGTACGGAAGCAAAAAACTCATTGATAAATCACGGGACGTTACAGAAAACGTTAATGAATGTGAGCCCCACCATAACAAATGGGTATGAGGTCAATTACATTTTTTTGATACGTACATGGTCAATTTTCTCCGAACTATGGGTATGTCGCCAATTAACGATGTTTTGATCGATACGGAAGCAAAAAACCCTTAAAAACACCCAAGCAATCCATAACTTTTACTAACTTCATAGTGTGATCATGGCAAATCGGGTGATCCCCTGCACTACACCACGGGATCCTTCTAGGATCATCAGGGTTCTGCCTTGGTTTCCAGAAAACACATGGTGGGTCCACTTTAGGCGAAAACCGACATGATAATTACGGAGTCGCCACTCGTTTTTTCAAAAAGATTTTTGCAAACAAATACGAAAAACAGAAATTAAGAAAAAAATGAGAAAAACTAATCAATCAGAGAATAACTCATGAACGAAGTGTAATGTCCAAAGTTCTGATTTTAAGGCCTAGGTTTCGTGGCAACGTCAACAACCTCACAATGCCGGTCCCACTATTTCATTCTTCATTTTTAAAGTGAAGTACTATTCGTCACTGGAAAACTACTTAAATCTCCCCCAACAATTACCATTTTGCCCTTCACAATTCATTTAATACGAATTATGTCCCGTGTCTTAAAACAAGATTTTTGCCTGAGTTTTCCTCACATTCCCAGTATCAACACCACAAAAATGTCTGGCGAAGCGCCTAGATCTGGTGAGGTAAGTCGGGAGGGGGGGTTGGGGAATTCTTCTCGGGCGTCTGGCTAAGCCTCCTCCCCCAATGATGGGGAGTCTTGCTGGGATGCCTCCTCCAAGGAGAGGGCGTCCCAGCCAGACGCCCCATCCTTGGGGGCACGACTTAGATGGCGGCGCCTCTCTAAGCGTCATGCCCAAGGTGGGGGCGTCCCAGCAAGACGCCCCAATTTTTTTTATTTTTTATGTTGTGTTATTTTAAATTATTTAAGGTTCTGTTGTAATTTTTTGGTGGTGATGGAGTAAATTACAATGAGTTTTTTTGATAGTAAACAAGTATTTCCATCAATCGAGAACACGTGTAAATGGGTGAACCAAGTTAGCATTAGAGCCAGATTTTTGGGTAATATCATCCTACAAATCAAAAGCAGATAATCAGACGGATTGTTATCTGAGATGCAATCGCAGAAATGAAATGAGTTCTCGTGATATGGATACTGCACTACGGAAGAACACGAAAAGAAAGGGTTGTGGTTGTTGGTTTTTGATAAAGGTAGTCGAGCGACGGGATCGTGATGGATGGGTCATAGTTTCTAGTAGTACTCATGGGCAGCACAACCACATACTTGCAGTTTATCCAGAGTGTCACCGACATATCAATGATCTTAGTTCTAGGGCCAAGAAAATTGTTCGTGATATGACCGAGGCACAAACGAGACACGTTTATAACTTCAGAGAGTACATGAGGATGACAAATCTGAAGACAGGAATCCCGCTCAGCAATTTCTGAATCAGGCGGTGCAGTATGAGTACTTACCTTGGATTATGGTGGATGAAGAAACTAATGTCCTCACTCACGTATTTTTGGCACATCCGACGTCAGTTCAGTTGTTGCGCACATATCCTTTCGTAATCTGCATGGATTCGACATACAAAACGAACAAGTACAAGATGCCTTTGTTCGAGATGGTTGGGGTGACTCCAACAAACATGAACTTTCTCATCGGCTATGCAATTATGAAGGATGAGACTGAGTCTAGTTACAGGTGGGTGTTGGAGAAGTTGTGAGATATGTTACTGGATATTGTCAGCCCGACTGCAATAATAACGGACCGGGAGTTAGGCCTGATGCGATCAGTGGGAGAGGTTTTTCCTAAGTCTACTCATTTACTTTGCACCTGACATATCAACAAAGACGTGTACAACTACGCATACCATGTATTCGGCAAGAACAAGAAGTTTGCAGACAATTTGAAGTGTGGAAAGTGGAGAAAAGTCATGCTTTCTGCTTCACACCGAGTACGATAAAGAAGTCCGTAATCTGAAAGATACTTTTCAGGCTTGGACAGTTCTCACGGTGTATCTGGAAGACACGTGATTAATGCATAAAGAAAAGTTTGTGTTGAATTGGACGAATAAAGTCCTTCATTTTGGCAACACTACGAACTGTAGGGTGGAAAACACTCATTCGGCTCTGAAAGAGTGGATCACTACATCGACTGTAGCTCTGGACACTCTTTTCGACCGGGTGAACGTGACTATTGAAATGCGGCTGACGAATATTCGGAATTTTCTTGAAGAGTCGAGACGTCAAAATTTGACTAACTACATAGGTGCTTTGTATCAGCATATAAATGACCGAGTTTGGCATCACTGCTTGTCATTATTGAGTCAGGAGTTGAAGAGAATGCAAGACTTAAGCAATCAAGTTGAATATCGTTGCGGGTGTGCTTTTCTGACATCACATGAGATTCCTTGTGCCTGTACATGCACGATTGTATTGAGTCAGGTGATGGAATTTATTTAGAGTAGATTCATCCATTCTGGAAAACACTTGTCATTGGAGAAGGATTCTAGATGTCAGAGTTTGTGGATCAGTCAGCATAAGACGTCGAGCATTTTCGGAAGCTTGTTGATGAGATTTCGGGGAGCGACCCTACAGTAATTCGTTGTGCCTCTCGTATTTTAGACGCACAGTTACACCCGGATCAGTCGAACTATCAAGAACCCGCTGAAAATACTAAGGTAGGAGGTCGACCATGGGGAAAGTCGACACGTCGGTTCCCGAGTGCCTTTGAGTATGCTGAGCGAGGTCGTGGTCGGTCTTCCAGTAGTGGGGGTAGGGGTCGTGGTCGGTCTTCCAATTCGTCTCGATCGTCCGTAACCACGGGTGCAAGATATGGTATGACGATATCTTTGTTGTTACTATTATTACTTAGTTGGTTGTTGTTATTAATATATATAACTTAGATATTTTTCCATCTCATAGTGTCCGGACGGATTGACGTTGATAACTTCCCATATGTTGATAGAATGCTAGGAATCATTTTACCATTTCTAGAGAGGTAGAATGACGTACGTGTTGATGGCAACTATGGATTTCAATGTGTTGTCGATGTCTTACATGGTGGTCAAGACAATTGGTTGTACGCCCGTTGTGCGATTTCTAATGAGATAAATGTGCATCCTATTTATGAGCACGTCTATTACGACAATGTTGTACGGGCTCGTCAATGAATTGATTGGAGGCGGGGGACCTTGTGACGAGGATCACTATATGGAGGTTTGGGCCGACTTGTTCCCGACTGCCAATTTTTACAAGTGTGCAGTTATGTATTTCTCAGTAGGAACGGATGGTTCGTTGTACCCGTGTCTTACTGTGCTATCTTGGGAGAGTCTGTCTTCCATGACGAAGCCAATAAGAGAGTTGGTCATTGCTCATTTAGGGAGTTACAAATATTTTATTTGCTTGGAATTAGCTAATGGATTCCCAGTACCTCTATAGCGACCCTGTGGTTTCAAATGTGAGATGAGAGTGTTGCTGGATGGGACGAAGAGTACGAAATTAGGAGAGCGTATTGGGACCGGTTACGTAGTACATTTTGATTGTAATTTGTAATGCATTTGTAATGTATAATATATCGACGATTATATCGTGTATTTGTACTTATATCGTGTTGTTCTTTTATCAAAATTTAAATTTAATTTATGTTACATATACCAGACATATCTATGATATGCTTGTGAGAAATAAGTACTAAAAATACGATGGGGAAACAAATAAGGAGAAGATATGTTCGTCAAAAATAAATAATAAAAGTACAACATATAAGCAAATACCAACAAATGTAGTAACAATTCAACATATAATAAAATAAATAATGTTCAAGCCAACTACAACTCATCATCCGAATCCTGGTCCGTAATGCCCAACTGTCTGTTTCACTCCTCAATGAGGCCATCTCAATCTGTACATACAGCTCTCGTCTCCTTGTTCGGCATTCGGTCCTTGTGTCGCAAGAATGGCTACGTAACCTGATGCATTGCATACATTGCATCATATGTCTTTCATTTAGATTACTTTTATATCAATAAATACTACTAAGGTATGTGTTTAGTCGTATTTACAGAATACAGGGACCTGAATGCAAATTACCCACATTCCGGGCATAAACGTTTGCAAAAGATTCATTTCTATCATAAAGACCGAATTCAAGCTTATCGGGTTTCAAATGGAAATGCATCCAAGCATAAAAGCATTCAAGGAGCTAATTACAAAAAGGTCAAGGGCTTAATTGCAAAATACCAAGAACCTGATTGCAAAAGAAAAGGATCAAGTTATTTTGTTGGAAAAGTTAAAAGAAAAGTCAAATATAAATCTCCAACAATGGAAGGAATTAATCCGGAGTTCAAGACAATGGAAAGAATCATCCAGACGCGTAAATAAAGATCAAATCATACCATAAACACATGACCAAAATCCGGACCCGAGCAGACCTGATTGTGCGGCGTTTTCGCCGCACAACACCTTCAATATGCGGCGATTTCGCCGCACCAGGGGTGATCTGTGTGCCCTATTTTCGTCCAGTGTCGGGTCGACGCGTGTACTATCCTTTTATGTATTGGTATCCCCTGTATCGGCTATAAATAGCCCTGTAGGACGAATGTAACACATCTTTGAACCTTTGGTCTTGGATCATTAGTAATAAATTTCTGTTTCTTTTATTTTGTGTTTTTAGTTTTCTTTTGTAATGCCTCTAGGACCCCTTCTTCCTCCCTCTATGAGTTTCTAACTCTTTCCAAAGGGTGGGGGTGACGGATTTAGGGTGATGAGAAGAGAAGATGTTATTATTTTAATTTTGTATTAGTATGTTTTGATTACTTGAGTTTATGTTAAATCATTTATCATGTAATGCTTTATAACTAATATGATTTATTATAAGTTTCAGAATTCTCTAATCTAAACCCGATATCTAAACCTCCACCCAACGGAATTCACCATCTTTGTTCTTGTTTTAGTTTTATTTGTTCATGTTTCTTGCTTTAGATAATTAAAACCCAAAAATCTCAAAACCAACCAATTTAATTGTTCTCTCTCTCTCTAATCGAAAATCAAAAAAATAACAATATCTCTCCCTCCTTGTGTTCGACCCGTATTTGCCACGTCTTCATTGACACCGTGCACTTGCGGTATAAATTTTAATTCTTCATCAAGTTTTTGGCGCCGTTGCCGGGGAGGCGACGCAGATTTTTGTGTTTTTGTGTTTTCGATTTTATCCTGTCTACCTTGCGCGCGATCTAAGTATTTGAATTTGTGTAGCAGGAGACAACAGAGCGCGCGGCGAAATCCGGGAGCGTTCTGAGACACTTGGGCGGCGGAATCGCCGCATCTACAAGGTGACGTGCGGCGGAATCGCCGCACCAGTGTGGGTTCTTGTCTTCAAATTTCTGGGGCATCGTCGGCATCTCTGGGTGGTCGCATTAAGCTACTGGAATCTCCGAGAGCGGGCGGCGAACCCGACTGAGCATTGCGGAGGTAACTTTTCTTGCCTTTCTCGTAAAATCTGAATAGTTGAAAAGTTTCCTTTCGTAGAATTGCACGTGTTAGGGTTACAATTCCATAATTGGCAATAATTCAACTCTGACCTAAAATTGGCAAAATTAGAAAGACCTTAGTGCATGCATCATATAATGTTTTGCTTGCATTATTCTTGCTAAATTCTTGCAAATTAATACTTGTTGAAGATTGCTGGAGGCAAGGTACGTATCGAGGTTTTTATCGATTGCATTAGAGCATATAATTTAGTTGCATACAACCTTGCAATTGCCCCATTAAAAAGACCATTGTTTGACTATCTTTGCTAGATTTAAGTTAAACTATCTTAAGGGCAACTCCGTAGGAAAAGATACGGTGGGGATTCCATCACCCTCCCGTAGCCCACAAACCACAATCCTGAAGTGTCGCCTAAGCCTAAAATTTAAAATCAATTAGACATTGGCCCCTAAGGACTCGGACTCAATTAAGGAGGAGATTGGTTTGACTTGCTATGACCTGAAGCTAATTGAATTCAATTTGGTGTCTAGAAAGTGTTTTTGTGTCGACGAAAGTCTTCCAAGCGACGTGGTTGTCTAATTGGCACCGACTCTGTCGGAAGCGCCCCCACTAGCTATACACTAACTGGCCAACTTGGTTTGATTGGTGAGGGAGGTGAATCAAGCAAATCAATTCGACTCAACCAGTTAGGAGTCGTCTAGATCTAAGTGACACTAGGTCTAGGATTGTTTTGACCGTGCTTGTTCAGGAAATTTCTGACCAACCCTAATTTTTATCCTTTAGAGTTAAGTTTCCCTTCTCGTCTGAGTCTTCTCTCCCTTCTCATCCTTACCTTTCTATTGTTTGTTTCCTTTAAAATAAAAATAAAAAAAATTGTAAAATTCAAAAATTCAAAAAAAATAAAAAATAAAAAAGAGTAATTGATTCTTGGAATTGAATTTGAAATTTAAATTTCGAATTCAAATTCAAAAATTAATTCAAACCGGTGCACTCAGATTTGGGTGCGGGATTTAAGCAATCGACTCTCACGAGTTCATCTGGATTCCAGTTTAGAGCTTAACCCCAACCCATCTGTTGCACCACCTCACCCGGATCTAATGGGTGAGAACGTAGTGGACTCGCCTGTTGCGCAACCTAACTTTGAGGGATCGGTGCTACCCAACGATGGCTGCTCAGCCATCGTGCATCGTTATGCCCACCATACCGGGTCGCGACTTCGAACTTAAGGCACAATACATGAGTATGCTGCCTAAGTTCACCTCTAGGGAAGATCCATATCTCTTCCTTAGAGAATTTGAGGAAATCTGCTCTCTTATGCAATACCAGCATATCCCTGAAGAGGCAGTGCGTCTGAAATTCGTGCCTCTAGCACTGAAAGACGACGCTAAGAAATGGCTATATAGTCTAGCCGAGAGATCTATTAGGAGTTGGGCTGAGTTTGTTCAAGTGTTTCTAAAAAAATATTTCCCCAACCATAAGAATATGAAGATTAGGAATGAAATTGTTGCATTCGTTCAGTCTGAGAGCGAGCCGTTCTATTCCTATCTTGAAAGATTTAAAAGTGTCTTGACCCAATGCCCTCATCACGGAATTCCAAAATGGCAATTATGCCAAATTATTTATGAGGGATTGACACCCACATCTAGAGTTATGCTAGAATCTGTGAGCCAAGGGAATTTCATGTCCAAAAATGAAAATGATGCCTGGACTTTTCTTGAGGATTTAGCTGAAAATAGTATGCAATGGGACAATGCTAGAACACCCATCAACCCGAGTATTGGATCTAGGATAGCGAGTCAACCCCGACCAGGTGTCTTAGCTGTAGACTCCAACATAGCGGCTGAGGCAAAACTAGCTACCCTAATGCGTAGAATGGAAAGTCTAGAGAGATACAAAATCAATCCCGAATGAATCAACCCTTGTCTATCCCCTGCTCTAGATGTGGTCAGACTGGTCATTTAATGGAGGACTGTGTGGACCTGGAACATGTTAATGCCACATTTAACAATTCTAGAAATGATCCTTACGCATCAACCTATAACCCAGGTTGGCGTAATCATCCCAATTTTTCGTGGACCCAACAAGGACAACCTCCTAGACAACAACAAACCCCATATAACCAAAATAATACATCATCTGGGGGTAATAACAATGGAAATCATGAGGTTAGGTTGACAAAACTAGAAACTTTAATGACAACTTTTATACAAACAACCAACCAATCATTCCAAAGGCTAGAGACACAGGTCAGCCAATTAGCACAGATAATAGGTGAAAGAGAAAAGGGCCAATTTCCAAGTCAACCTGAGGTGAACCCAAGAACTAATAATCAATATCAATCTTATCAACCACCTTCAGGAAATAACAACCCTAGACCGGTTCAAATGGTTAATGAGGAAGGACCGTTCCAACAAATCAATGCTGTAGTATCATTACGGTCCGGAAGACAAATTGACAATAATGTGGTAAACCCTAGAATGACTAATCAATCTAGCCATCAAGCACCCACATATGACTTGACCATTGAACCCGACGTTCAAATTGAAAAGCCCAATCCACCTACCCAACCTGAACCTGTAGCTCAACCTGAACCTGAGCGAGTCTATGTGCCTAAAGCCCCATTTCCTAATAGACTCAAAAAGAACTCTAGTGCACAAATAGAGAAAATCTTGGAAGTATTTAAGCAAGTTAAGGTAAACATTCCACTCTTAGACATGATTCAACAAATACCTGCTTATGCTAAATTCTTAAAAGATTTGTGCACTAAGAAGAGAAAAACGAATGTACCAAAGAAGACATTCTTAACTGCAAACATATGCTCAATTCTTTCCAACACATCTCCTATAAAATATAAGGACCCGGGGTGTCCCACAATTTCATGTTCAATAGGAGATACGTTTATCAATAAAGCCCTTCTAGACCTGGGTGCAAGCGTTAACTTGCTCCCATTTTCTGTCTACGAGCAACTCAACCTTGGTCCACTGAAACCCTCTAGGACAACCCTCCAATTCGCTGATTGTTCTGTTAAGAAACCGAGAGGTATAGTAGAGGACGTTTTGATTAAGGTTGGTGACTTCATTTATCCAGTGGATTTTGTCGTACTTGATACTGAACCTATTGTAAATCCTAATCGACAAATCCCTGTAATTCTAGGTAGACCCTTTTTAGCCACTTCGGAAGCATTAATAAACTGTCGAAATGGGCTCATGCAATTATCTTTCGGGAACTTAAAAGCAGAATTTAATATCTTCCATATTGATAATGAGCCAGAAATAATATGCAACCCAAGTGATGTTGTGATGAGAGCACGTATTTATCAAATTTCTGAAACAAATAAATCATCACAAAAGAAAAAAGGAAGTAAGAAAAAGGGGAGTGATTCATTTACTCAACCACCATCACTCGAGCAAATAAGCGAACCAATTCAAGTGAGAAGAGTGGAATCTTTTCCTCAAGTCAACATGGGGAACAATTCAACTGGATACATGCACCAACATGGTGTCATTCAATCCAGTTCTGATTACGGTTGACTCTGAGCAAATTCAACCCCTCTACCGCAAGCCGACTCAGGTAATAAGTGCATTTATTTTATCTATGCATACATTGAGGACAATGCATGATTTAGGTGTGGGGGGGTGTTTATCTATGTATATATCTATTTGTTTGTTTTCTTCTTTAAAAAAAATAAAATAAAATAAATAAATAAATCAATGTTTCATGACATAGCTTAAGATTGAACTACCAAAACCCGAGTACAAATTGCATTGAGTTTTTGTTCCTTATTATATAGTTCTGCTTGTAGAAATTGTGACATAAATCTAAGTTCCAAAGAAATAACACATTGCCCTGTAAGACATGTATGCACTTAAATTGGATGAATCAAATCCTTGAAGTGGTTGATAAAAAGCAGAGGTTGAGGAAAATACACCGGGAAGTGTGGACTTCTAATAGCAATTAAGCCTTGCGGAAAATAAAAGTAAAAATAAAGGAATAAAGTGAGGAAAGCACATTTTGCAAAATGATTACAAAAGCCCAAGCCTTTGAGTCACTGGTCCGTAGGGGTATCTTGAAACCCGGTAACTTGAGTCTGCCAGCTCGGGATTATCGACCAAACTCGCTACACGAATGCAAAAAGGGTATAAGTGTTAAAAAGAAAAGCAAATGTGTTGAATCACGGAAAAAGGAAAAAAATAAATAAATACTTTAAGATACTCAAGGCCCAAAGCTAAAAGAATGATCCATGCCATGGTTGATCCAAATGATACTTCACCACCAGAGGAGGCGTGCAAAATAATTTAAGTAATAACATGTTTAGAAGGGTTAGTAGTGTGAATGTTGGAGGAATAAAGACCAAGTCATATTTTTAATGAGTTAGATTTATATAATGAGCATGCAAAAATTCTTAGTGAGATGTATAAAGTTGAGGTAGGGATATTGAGAGCTATTAATGAAATGTTGATTCAGGATTTTGTGGGTATATCCGCTGAAAACCCTCAGGAGACAACACTCCTCCTCCTTGGCAACAAAGAGGTTTAACGGCTTGTTGCACATGCTAAGTGCAACCGTGATTCCTACGAAAGTGAGTTAGGGTTTCCCTGTTTTCATTTCTTTTATATTATGTTTTGCTAGGGACTAGCAAAATCTAGGTGTGGGGGTATTTGATGCATTGCATACATTGCATCATATGTCTTTCATTTAGATTACTTTTATATCAATAAATGCTACTAAGGTATGTGTTTAGTCGTATTTACAGAATACAGGGACCTGAATGCAAATTACCCACATTCCGGGCATAAACGTTTGCAAAAGATTCATTTCTATCATAAAGACCGAATTCAAGCTTATCGGGTTTCAAATGGAAATGCATCCAAGCATAAAAGCATTCAAGGAGCTAATTACAAAAAGGTCAAGGGCTTAATTGCAAAATACCAAGAACCTGATTGCAAAAGAAAAGGATCAAGTTATTTTGTTGGAAAAGTTAAAAGAAAAGTCAAATATAAATCTCCAACAATGGAAGGAATTAATCCGGAGTTCAAGACAATGGAAAGAATCATCCAGACTCGTAAATAAAGATCAAATCATACCATAAACAGATGACCAAAATCCGGACCCGAGCAGACCTGATTGTGCGGCGTTTTCGCCGCACAACACCTTCAATATGCGGCGATTTCGCCGCACCATGGGTGATCTGTGTGCCCTATTTTCGTCCAGTGTCGGGTCGACGCGTGTACTATCCTTTTATGTATTGGTATCCCCTGTATCGGCTATAAATAGCCCTGTAGGACGAATGTAACACATCTTTGAACCTTTGGTCTTGGATCATTAGTAATAAATTTCTGTTTCTTTTATTTTGTGTTTTTAGTTTTCTTTTGTAATGCCTCTAGGACCCCTTCTTCCTCCCTCTATGAGTTTCTAACTCTTTCCAAAGGGTGGGGGTGACGGATTTAGGGTGATGAGAAGAGAAGATGTTATTATTTTAATTTTGTATTAGGATGTTTTGATTACTTGAGTTTATGTTAAATCATTTATCATGTAATGCTTTATAACTAATATGATTTATTATAAGTTTCAGAATTCTCTAATCTAAACCCGATATCTAAACCTCCACCCAACGGAATTCACCATCTTTGTTCTTGTTTTAGTTTTATTTGTTCATGTTTCTTGCTTTAGATAATTAAAACCCAAAAATCTCAAAACCAACCAATTTAATTGTTCTCTCTCTCTCTAATCGAAAATCAAAAAAATAACAATATCTCTCCCTCCTTGTGTTCGACCCGTATTTGCCACGTCTTCATTGACACCGTGCACTTGCGGTATAAATTTTAATTCTTCATCATAACCCGTATCGCCCTACTCATCCACTGTATGTAACATAAAAATTAGCATACATTAACAATAAAAAATAGACATTACAAATTAAAATTAAATTAGATAAACTTACCTCATCGCCACATGTCATATCCAGTGGTCTCTCCGATCTCGGGACGGTACCGCGCACGATAACTGGATGTGAGCACCTACCGAACCACTGCAAATAATCTGCATCACAAGTGGAGGGGTCGCGGCTACGTCTCGGATTGTCCAGGTGAAGTCGGCCTACTCTCGAAAATGTCCTCCAAATCGATTCCACGCTCGGAGTGTTGTGCCTGACGTCGTACGTCGTCGCAATCGCAGACCGCACTGCATGCTCTGGCGTCAGGATGTCAACCGGGATCACCTGAACGTACCCTAACTGACGCAAGATGGGATCAGGTAAATAAGGCTCTCTGATATCCCGATAACTAATAACGTTCATAAATGTAGTCCTCGGCACAGCTACAGCAGGCCCAGGACCATACGACAACCACTCCACCTAAACGTTTAGACGTTAATAATAATAAACTTAAAATTTAAATAAACGTGAATGATATATAATTTTATACCTGCGATGCAGTCATCTGATCTAGCCGTCAACAAATGGAATGGAGTCGTCCCTCACTCTTATGCTCGGTCCGGACGACCCACATACGCGAACAAGGATGTCCATCCTCAATGATCTTTCTCTCCCGATGCGGGCGGAAAGGAGTAAAATACTCATAAATCCAAGTCTACGGCAGCGTAAGACAACCCGTAATGCCAGAACAATCAGCACGGCTCGCTATCCTCAACTGGCGATACAAACATGCCAATGTTGCCGACCCTATGAGTACTGACCAATGGTATCTGCGTCCCTCGCCTCCAATAGGTCGTGTGGTCTGACTCTGCAGCCGTTCTTGTCGACAAACAAGACGCAACCTAGTAGTAAGAAGAGGTAGTCAGTCATCTGCGTATTTCGAGGAATCTCTGCAGGAAACACTTCTGGGAAGTCTCGTACAACCTCTATATCCCCCAGCCTCCTCGTCTCAGGATCAGGAACAACCAAGGTCACCACAAACGCTCTGCAACCATGACGCATCAACCTCTGTGCCTTAACCGCAGACACAATCAGACGACCTCCTCTACTCCTCGTCCCTCTGACCAACACATTAGGCACGTCCTTCCTCGGAATAAGGATCTTCTTCTCACGACAAAAGACTCGCACATCGTACTGTGATTGATAGTCCATCCCCAGTATGACGTCGAAGTCCTCCATTGGTAGCAAGACCATATCTGCCGAAAAATCGTGGTCTCCCGAAACAACTATGGTGCCGGGGAGAAAGCTCCCCACAGTGACTACCTCATCCATGGGCGTAATGACCTCCAACAAATCGGTCAGTAGCTCAGGGGTCTGATCCAACATGCCAGCAAACTTCTCCGAAAGTAAGGAGTGTGTGGCACTGCAATCAAATAAAACACGAGCAACCAAACCTGAAATGACAAGGGTATCGTCCACGACAGTGTTGGAGTCTTTCACCTCCTCAGCTCGGACGGTGAAAACTCGCCCCGCTCTCTTGACCTGGCCCTGCGGAACAACGAACCTGCTACCTCCGTTCCTCCCTGAGACCGGTGGTCCTGGTCTCCTGCTCGTCTCACCCTGCCTGCTCGGGCACTCCCGGATAAAATGGCCCATCTGACTGCATCCCAAGCATGCACTTGTACGCCGGGGGCACTCCTGACCCGGATCAGATCTCCTGCAGGTACTGCACGTGCCAGACTGGCGTGCTCCTCCTCTGTCAACCCGGGGCCTCTTGCCCGGGTTCCAAGTGGAACGTCCAACTGCACGTCCTCTCGTGCTCACCGGCGACTTCCTCGCCTCCTGGTAATTCTCCTGATAGTCCTGATCGATGATGGTCGCATACTTCACCGCATCCACTAGGGTCTGCGGTATGCTAGTAATCACACGCGACCTGAGCTTCTTCCTCAACCCCTTGATGAACTTCCGTCCTCTTTGCTCGGGTGTCACATAAGTTTCAGAACAATAACGCTCTAGGATGTTAAACCTGCTGATGTAGCTAGCCAATGACATCTCCTTCTGCTCGAGGGCCAAAAACTCCTTCTTCTTCCTGTCTCTAACGTGCTACGAAAAAAACTGCTGGTTGAACTCCTCAAGGAATTCCTCCCAGCTCACGTCATCTCGATCAGCAAACACCACTACAGATGTGGTCCTCCACCAGTTTGTTGCCTCTCCATCTAGCACATAGGTGGCCAGGTCCACCATCCGCTCCGGTACACAGCCAATCACCCGGAAAATCCTCTGGATCTTAAAGACACAGTCCTCTGCAGCCTCAGGGCCACTCCTGCCATCAAAACTAGCGGGTGTTGCCTCATGAAGTGATCATGCTCCGCACCTGTCCCTGTCTGCTCTGCCATCGCCGCCTGCCGCTCGAGGAACTCGCCTAACCTATCCCAGGTAGCACCCTTAGTGGAATCACTGGCACTGCGCTCATTCACTGCGTTCCTCACACGTCTTGGAGGCATCTGGCACAAGAAACAACTCAAGATCAGCCATGAATGCATGCTAAATGTAAAGTGCAACCTAACACTACTACACTAGGGTGATTTCTTTGGGAGCCACACATAGGAACTGACCACTCTGATACCAAGTTGAAACGTCCCGAAACAACGGAAATTTAAAAATTTAAACAGCTAAGAGATCATCAGATAAAACACATCAACGGGAATGTTACTCATATAAATCAACAGTCGGTGTACCAAAATACAACAGAGTTTGTCAAAAGACATGATTACAACAATACAACGAAAGACATGTACAAGTAATCATGACGACCTCGAAGAGTCCGAAGAGGATCCTGGCCCCAAAACGAGACCTCAGTCCAACAACACAAGTACCCTTAAAAGGTCAACAAGGACATCAGTCCAGCAACAACAACGGTCTCCCTCAGAAACCAACCGTAGCCACATACAGTCTTACAGACAGTACGCGACGCACCCCCACACACGACTACTCAAGCCAAAGGGATCGGTGAGGAGCGTCCGCACTTCCTCGTAAAGTAATTACGTAGTCTACACCACCTCAACGGAGCCATAGTCCGGTCGGTCAACATCCCAAGATAGGTGCCTAATCGGGCATCATCGCCGGAACAACATCGGCAACATCGCCAACACAACATCGGCGGTACAACATACCTCCGGCACAACATCGGACGACACAACCACAAGCCGGAACATCGTCGACACCATCATCGCCGGAAAAAACCTTGGCGGCATCGCCGACACAACCTCGGCGGTACAACATACGTCCATCATAACATCGGACGGGTCCAGACCATAGTCTGTAGGGATATCATGCTCCACGAGCCATGCATCAACATGCATTGAGATCTGTGATCCCTCAGGTCTGCTAGTCTACAGAGAGTCAAGCAACAACACATGACACCATTGTCCATCACGGAGGTGGCACGACCGAAGGGTCTCCACACGGTGGTTCCTTGGCAGGCACAAGCACGTACCCGTCGTCACCTCCTGGCTCACGCTTTAAGTGAGGACACAGGTTTCCGTGGGCAGAGTTGACACAATACGTGGACCAGGAAATCAGTTCCGCGCACAAACAGCCGACCGAAAAAGCCTAACCAGTCGATCGTTCCCAATGAGTTCGGTCGACCGAAAGTCTGCAACGGTCGAACTATTTTGTGCATCACTTAAGTTCAAACGGTCGGACAACGATCTAAAACCGGTCGACCGAATACGAGGTCAAAATCCAGAGTTGGTCAAAATCACACAAGACTATTCGGTCGACCGACTCAGGGGCTCTAGTCGACCGAAAACTACCAGGGGCATCCTAATAGTCTACGTCAATAACGGTCGAACAATATATCAAAATCGGTCGAACAACATGCATAATAATCAAGTACACTTAAGTTCCGATCAAACCAAAAGCTTGGGACGGTCGACCAAAATCCGAGAGAGAGCCACCAACGCACCAGCACATATGCAACCGGTCGACCGCCACACGACATCGTTCGACCGATGTTGATTAAAGTTGGGCAAAATAGTAAAATCGGTCGACCGGCCGAAGGCACCAGACGACCGTTGGTCGACAGCAACCCCGCGCATGCCAAGGATTTTACGTTGTTTTCTCGTCGTCGGTGAGGTCTCCGACCTCCCACGACCAACCACAACTTCCCACCAACGTAGGGAACAACGAAACCAATCTACTAGCTGACACACCTCAATGGAAGATGGAGCACACCGGAGATTCGCACGACGACGTCTGACAGTAACCTTCGCTTCACGCACCTCACGTCCACGCTTCTGCCACTCCGTGCTCGGCTCTATACGCCGAGGTCTCCTCAACCACGCCTGGTTCGCCGGAGAAAGGAAGAGAGAAAATGAGAGAGAATAGCAAGAGTGAGAGAGAAAGAGTGGTGGGTGTTGGTTTTCTCCCCCCAACAACACAAAACCCAACCCATCACCCTACTCCCCCTACACCATCACACCACACAACCCCCACTATTCACGTCCCTCCTTCCCCATGCAAACCCCACTAATCAAGGGATTAGTCCTAAGTATGGGTTAGGATCTAACACATTTAGTCAACCAAAAAAAATTCAGATGCATTTTTCAAATCTAAAACTAGCAATGAAAACCCCCCTCTCAAAATGAACAGATTTTTAACCTATTAAGGTGTTAAGGAGTTTCTTCATGTTGGATATAAGTGGCGGATGAAATGACTAATACAATCTATCAAAGAAAAAGGCAATAGATCCACCTTAGAATTGGAAAATGTCACAAACACACTCCACTTATATGGAAATCATATTTTCTAAGGGTACAAGGTAGTGTAGAACAACAACTTTACAAAAGCACCCACCTTCCATTCAATACATGGGATGGAAATATTTAAATCACAAGACATTCCAAAATGAAACCCAACTACAACAATAATCCAACTTCAGAAAACTACAAACATAACCTCTCCATTAGTTCCTATAATAATTCCATTTTCCATATAAAAGAATAAAACACAAGTTGCCACTGGAACTACATATTTGAGAACAAATTTGAATCACACAAAATGCAGAACAAACAATGCAAAGATCAGAAACCCCAGGCAACTCAGAGAAGCATGAACCCCAAATTAAACCCAGACAACAATAAACACCAATCAAATGAATCATCCGCAGTCGTAGTATTGCGAAAATCCAAATAAAAAAACAAGTATGATAAATATCATCGCATACCAAAACTTGCAGATAAGAATCATAATAAGCTCCAAACCTAAACCTTAATATGCTCCAAACCCAAACACTATTACTCGAATATGCTCCAAACCCTCAAACAACAAACCTGAAGATGCAGAGAAGAAGGGCAAACCAGAGACAAGATGAGGACGTCGTTGCCGGAGGAGAAGTCTTCGGGGTCGTGGTCGAGGGAGTAGAGGTCGTTGGGGTCGGGGTTGCCGGAGGAGTGGTCGTCGAGGTCGCAGGAGGAGGGTAGGGTTTCGGGTTGGAGGGGCGAACGTGTAGGATTTCGTGTCCCTATGTATATATATATATTTTTAAAAATTATACATGCATGTAGGATCGACTACCATATTTTCAAAAAAAATTATGTACATTGTTTTATATCTATTCTAATATCATGTAATTTACATTTATATTAAGCTAAATATAAGAGGATCATACCCAAAGGTTCTCTAAAACCTTTATGAAGATCCGGAGATGCGTTGCTCATTGAATCGCTCATCGATTCGCCTCCAAGTGTTCACCAAACTCTAAACAAGATTAGAGAGAAAGGAGCTAGCCAATTCAATCTCTAAATCAAGCCTAGAATCTAGCTAATGATCCCTCTAAAGCTCCCTGAGAATTTAATGTCCAAAAGCTCTAAATAATTAAGAGAAATTCGGATGGATTAGTGGAGAGGTTAGGGGGAGAGAGAATTTTTGCATTAACTTAAACAAGTAGGGAAAGACGACCTCTTTATAGATTCTCCCAACACCCACATCATGGGCTACCCATTAACCCATGATTTCCTGCTTTTCTCTCCCTTAGACCAATCACAAATTGACACATAATCACCCTCATCCACTTTTGACCACAATTGGAATAAATCCATCTCATCATCAACACTAATCTCTTAATAATTCTAGGCAGAATTGTGTCAAACGGTTGACCGGAAATTTCAATCGGTCGATCGAACGGTTGTGTTTCTGACATTCTCGGTGGACCATGTGCCAAACGGTCGACTGATTACTCATCAAGAAATTTCCCTGATATTTTCGGTCGAACAAATATTTGACTCCGGTCGACGATTTTACCATCAAGACGCGTCCTGATAATTTTGGTTGACCGTGTCCCCCGCCCGGTCGACCGTTCATATTACCAAGATACTTCCTGATAATTTCGGTCGACCCGTGCGTCACTCGATCTTTGTCTGGTCGACCATTTTAAAGCCTTCGGTCGACCGATCATGAAACAGTCAAACGTTTTGACCCGATTTTTCCTTTGTCAAATTTTGGATTTACATCCAACGAAATTCATCCTTAGGGGTTTAAGCAACAACAAAATTTGCAAAAAAAGGGAGGCATAACCTCGAAATTTCATTATGTATGTTGATTGACATCATTTCATGCTTATATTTGTATCTTATATCTATTATCTTACGCCTAAGCAATGCTACGTGACGACGTTTATGTTTGAATTTCAGAAATAAAAATGTTTGAAGAGAAGACACATGAAAGGACCCAAAAGCAGGAAAAAGGACTTAATTGTGAGACCTGGGGACTGAGATGCAAGGGAGAAGGACCTGAACGTAAGATCGAAGGACCTAAGAGCAAAACAGAAAACACCATACCATTATGGGGAGTATTTTGACAATTTGATTCGGGTCGGAGCTCAGATAAACGAAGTAGATGCATCCAAGCCCAACAAATACATCAACACAAGCCCACAACAAAAATGAGTCGGATCCAGAACTAATAGACCGCCAATTTTGGCGGTCTGTTTGGCTCCGGATCCGCTCATCTTTGGTGGGCACGTGTATTATTGTATTCTTAGTCTATGTTTGGTATTTGTTTAGTCCCACATCAGGGGATTGTCCCGGATTAGCTTTTTCCATGCTTATAAATAGAACTCTTCACCTTCCATTGTACATATCTCCCTTTTTGGTGGTCATCTTCCCTACTAAGAGTGAAGCCTTGAAGCAAAACTCTGGTGGAGGAAGGGCTGCTTGTATTGTGTGAGTTAATAATAGATATTTTTCCTTTAATTGTGTTGTTTCTCTCTTACTTTCATTTCCTTTCATATGATTGCTTGCTTGTTTGTTTTGTTTTATGCTTCTTTAATATTTCTTGCTTGATTAGTGTAGTTTCATTTTAGTATAATGCTTCATTTTTTAGAGTAGTTAGTTTAAATATGTGTGAGTAGTTCCATCCCCATTTGGGGGGTGGAGAAATATGTGATATGATAATGTAGTGTATTAAGTGTGTGTTATCTTTATCCCTTGAGCTTTATATGATTTTCATAACCATGTAATGGGGTTTCACTCTTATCTTTGATATGCTAATGCTCTTGAATGAAGCTTAGCTTATGCTTTGATTAGTGGACCTATTTTATGGGAAATGATAAGGTTAGGATATTGATGAAGTTAATATTGGAAACACAATTTGTAGTGTATGTACTCTTGTTGCCTTTACCTTAGTTAATGTCTTGTATGTTTTAATGATATTGGGTTATCTTAATTCATGTGGAGGCATAGTAGGGTCTAGTATTTATACATGAGTTCATTTAGCTTCATTCCAATTATTGTCTTGTATGTTTTAATGATGTAGTCTTATCTTAATTCATGTGGAGGTAAAGTTGGATGTAGTTTTATGATTTCATGCACTACATGTTGTGAGGAGCTTAATTGAACACACACACATACATCTTTATATTCACATTATTTCTCTACCCCCTATGGGGTTTAGTTTTATTGTTTATCTTTCATTTGCTTTTGCATCTTAGTGTAGTTTAGTGTAATCAACCTTTCTCTCCTTTCTTTACCACTCGCCTTCACACAAACCAAACGTCGACACACCTCCCAGTGGACGACCCGTATTTGCCACCTCTTCAACGTGGTCGTGCACTTGCGGTTTACATAAAACGATCAATCATATGTAAACTAAGATTTACAACCTACCAAAAATTAAGAGAAAGACCGCGGGGGCAAGCTGTGAGCATTCCCAGCTTCATAGTAAGACATGAGATCAAAGTCTCATTTACACTAACTCTACTACTGTGTTTAATCTCTATGACACGTATTCTCCTAGTTCCATGTTTCTTGAAAGGCCCTCAAGGCCCCCGGCTTCTCAGCAATTTCCTTCAACCTCGACCACATTATCCATATCGTATCCTTGACCATTACAATGATGTCCATCAAACGCTTTTGTTCTTGGTCAAATATTCTTCGATTTCTTTCTTGCCAGCATTCATACACAACAGCAACAAAGACCAACTTCATCATCGTCATTTGAGCTCGGCTGCCCTTGATTCGCGTCAAGCGTTGTGCCTCCTCCACAAGTGTGGTTTGTATAACGGTAGCTGATTGACATCATATCATGCATATATTTGTGTCTTATATCCTTTATTTTTAGCCTAAGCAATGCTACGTAATGAGTTTTATGTTTAAGTTTCAGGAATAAACATGTTTGAGAAGAAGAGACTAAAAAAGGACATAAAAGCAAAAAAAGGACTACGTTGCAGGACTTATGAACTAAAGTGCAAGAGAGAAGGACCCGGATGTAAAACCAAAAGGACTAATGAGAAAATCAAGAAGCTCCACACCATCATGAGGAGTATTTTGGCAATTAGATCTGAGTCCAAACATCTACAACCAAATCAGGTTCACCAAACATTAAGAAATCAAGCCACAAACGAGTCGTCAAAATCCAGACGTGATCCAACCATTCTAGACCGCCAATTGGCTGTCCTAGACCGCCAATTGGAGGTCTAAATTGGTCCAAACCACTCATGGTTTTGTCGGGTTGTTGGTTATGTTGTTTTATGCCCAGTTATATTATGTTTTAAGTCTCATACCGGGGGATTGTCACTGGTTACCTTTTTTTGTGCCTATAAATAGAACTCTTCTCTCTCCTTTGTATTCACCCATTGCTTGGTGACATTCTCTCTACTTGGAGTAAGCCTTGGAGCAAAAACTCAAGGTGGAGAAGAATGCTACTAGTAACGTGAGTCATTTAATAATTTTTTTATTTATTGTTTTGTTCTCATGTTGTTTCTTTTTATGCATGTTTAGCTTAGTCTTATTTATTTGATCTTAGGCTAAATTAGTTAGAATGTCTCATTTCTTCTTTAGTTTAATTGCTAGAATAATGTGTAGTGAGTAGATCCATCCCCTTGGGGGGAGTGGAGATGATGTTCATATATATTGTGAAGTTTGGATGTTTGATAAATTTTTGATTGTGTAGACTTACATGTTTTGTATGTTCATTGAGGGTATTTTAATCATCTACATGTTGGGGAATTTTGATGGGTTTTGCCACAAGATTTAGACACTTCCCATGCTTAGTTTTCTCATGTTTATTGACTGAAATTTCCTGTTGAATATGCTACATGTTAGTTATGTGTTTGTATTTGTGTTTGCTTGCTTGATTCATTGAAGAAACTTTGTTTTGATGGGTTTTGCCATAACATTTAGAAACCTCCCATGCTTACCTTTGTTCTTCACATGAGTTTATGGTTTTTGATGAGTCTTGCTATATCTTTAGACACTTCTCATGCTGACCATAATCTTATGTTAATCAAGTAGTAATTGCCGATACGTTGTATGAATGAATTGATAGGTTTTGCCACATCTTTAGACACTTCCTATTCATGAAGACGCACACACATACATGTTTACATGCATCTTTCATCACTTATTTCACTTCATATGTGTACACACTCCACCCCTTAGGGGTTTCTCTTTCTGATTTCCAATCTTTCGTGCTTTCTTTCGCATTTCATACTTATTAGTTTAGTGTAGTTTAGCTTTAGCGTAATCTACAACTCTTCTCCCCTTTTTTCGCCATCTGATTTAGATCATACCAGAGGATGCTCACCTCCCTGCGGATGACCCATACTTGCAACCTCTTCATCACGGTCGTGCACTTGCGGTCTAAATTTAAAACGAGTAAACAACAGCCACTCCCAAGATTCGTAGAATTCCTGTCTAGACCTCCATCGTGAAAGTGCATGCCCGAAAAAGATGTCCCATGTCCTCCTCTCCATCATTGCATAATACACAATCCTGCCCATGGTGTGCACCCCTAGGTTGCATGAATTTCTTTGTCATCAAACGACCCCGCAACGCATGCCAAGTGACCATGGCATGTCTTGGGACGTAGTTTTTGTGCCAAACAAGCTTGCTCCATTCCACTCTCACTTTCTTTGGAGCCACCCATGTCCACGCCTCCTTGAGGGAGAATTTCACCTTCCTGGCATCCATCCGATTAGGCTTCTCCCGTCCCCCATCAATCCGCAACTCGTCAATCTTTTGCCACAACTCTAGCAGTTTCAGTGACCTTGGGGTAGGAAGGTTCCACGAGCCATTGCTGATATAGTGAGCTACCAAATTGTCCTTCGGCATCCCCACATCGTAGTGCAACCGTGCCCCCCATGGTTCACAAAGAAACGACAGTCCACACCAAGGATCGAGAAAGAAGCGAATGTTGTTGCCGTCTCCCACCAGGAAACGAATATGTTCCCGTGCAATATCCCGCACTTTCAGAATTCCTCGTCATGCCCAGTAGCAGCTCGACGGTGGTCGTGCTAACCATATTGTTCCCCTTCTAAGGTACTTGCTTCGCATAAATCTGACCCACAACGATTCGTCTTCAACCATGACTAGCCAAAGGAGCCGCAATAGTCCAGCATCATTGTTGAACGTTTTAATTTAAACCGCAAGTGCACGGTCGCGTTGAGCGGTGGCAAATACGGGTCGTCCTCAAGGAGGTGAGCAGCCTCTCGTTTGCACGAAATCAAGTGGTGAAAAAATGGAGAAGAGAGTGGATTATGCTACACTACGCTACACTACACTACGAAGTATGAAATGCGAAAGAAAGCAACAAACGATTAACTAAAAACTTAACTAAGAACGAAAGAAGAGTGCTGGAATTAAGAAATGGAAAACCCCTAAGGGGTGGAGTGAGTGCACACATGCAAAGAGGTAGGTGTTGATCACATTCTTTTAGCACAAATGAAGGTGATGTTATAATGCATAGGAAGTGTCAAAATGTTATGACAAAACCTATCAATCTATTCACCAACCTAGTTGATTAACATTTACATATACAAGTTGTTTAATTCAGAACCTAAACAAGCATGAGAAGTGTCTAATCATTCTGGCAAAACTCATCAAGTTATAAATTCTATCCTAAACAAGCAAGCATACATTCATGTTTTATCAACACATTGTAAATAAAGCATTCATTCCATTCTCATTTGCATGTATGGACATCTACTCCACCCCCAATGGGGATGTAACTACTCACTACACATTAGACTAATGATTAAACTAAGCAAGGAAAGCATATTAACTAAGCTACTAAAACTAATGAAATGAAATTAAACAAAGTAAAACAAGAAACATAAAACAAACAACATAATAAAGAAAGTTTTATTAAAATGACTCACAATTCAAGTAACATCCTCATACTTTAGTGTGTCCTTCAAGGCCTCACTTCTAGTAGGAAGAATAACCACTCAAAATGTGAAGTGATTACAATAGAAGATGAAGAGTTCTATTTATAGCCAAAGAAAAAGGCAATCCGGGACAATCCCCCAATGTGGGACTAAACAAATACCATAAATGGACTAAATACACACTAATACGCGACCCACCAAAATCTAAGAGGATTTGGGCCAAAACAGACCGCCAATTGGTGGTCTATATAGTCTGGATCCGGCTGGAATTTATTCTAGGCTTTTCTGGATTTCTTTGTCGGTCTTTGATGCATCTACTTTGTTTATTGGAGCTCCGACCCGAATCTAATAGCCAAAATACTCCCAAGATGTCGTGGAGTTTTCTGTTTTGCTCTTTGGTCCTTCAGTCTTACGTTCAGGTCCTTCTCCCTTGCATCTTAGTCCCCAGGTCTCACAATTCAGTCATTTTTCCCTGCTTTTGGGTCCTTTTATGCTTCATCTCTTCAAACCTATTTATTCCTGAAAACTAAACATTAAACTCATAACATAGCATTGTTTAGGTGAAAGATAATGGATATAAGATACAAATATAAGCATGAAATGATGTCAATCAAATACCCCCACATCTAACTTTTGCTAGTCCCGAGCAAAACAAAGAAAGAGAAAAGCATGCGAAAAACAAGAAATCCTAACTCACTTTCGTAGGAATCACGGTTTGTACTTAGCACGTGCAACAAGCCGTTAAACCTCCTTGTCACCAAGGAGGAGGAGTGTTGTCTCCTGAGGGTTTTCAGCGGATATACCCACAAAATCCAAACAAGATGCATTAATTAATCTAGCTACACAACTCGTTGGACTTATCTTGTCGATCATGGGACGCGGTAATATTACGGGTCCACTCTATATGGGTAATCAGTCCACACACCTAGCCTAATGAACCATTCGTGAAAGTTAGTTAAGGACTTAAGTGAAAGACATGGGCAACCTTAACTTTTGAATGTGATACAATATGTAAAGTCCATTTTGGTTCTTATTTGACTTTTTTTTCTTTTTTTCTTATTTGGAGCATTTATTGGTTGGTGTTTGATTCTCCCTGGGCCAGGTTTCGTGCATCATTGCCTATGAGGACTTACACTATCACGTACACCTTCCCCCAAATCTCCACATAGGGCGATCCCTACCACCCGTGTAACGGGGGTTCGGTCGGTGCATCCCAAGTCAGATGACTCGAAAGCACCAGTTACAAAGTCCCATCAGACCTACTTTCCCGAGTGATAGGAGTCGTGCGAGAAGAGAGAACACCCCTTATTTATTTATCTACATGGGAACCAAAACCCCTACACTTAAGTTTCACAAAAAGAGATTAAGGACCCTTGACTACGACAAACTTCCTTATACTAACAGACACGAAGTATTTGACTCACTAAGTTCAGGGTGGACTTCTTTAAATGTTTGAGTGTTGAAGGCCTATGATTACACGCCCCCCAAGGGAAAACCGGGGTTAATCCTAACGACTCAATAAGACCTAAAGCTAGTAAAGTAGATATCCTAATGCATCAAGTTCAAGACAATTTTGGGAGATTTCTTTTTACTTTGCCTCTCAACGGTTTTGCACATGGTAAACACACGCAAAACCTACAAAAACATTTTCTTTCGCAAACACATGAAGATTTTGAAAGAAATGTGAAAATTTTAAAGCAATAGGCAAGCAAAAGAAGACAAGTCACCCAAGGATCATGGCAAGCAGATATATCGATATTAAATGTAGCACACTAAGATGACCCTATCAAAACACACAAAAGAAAACAAAATCAAATGAAAAATACTCAACTATGTACACACGTAAAACACCCCCGACACCTACTTCATGTATTGTCCTCAATGAATGTGTGCAAGATACTACATGGATTTATGCATGAAAAAGGGAAGATCTCACCAACATGAAGTGCAACAGGAAGTTCATGGTTATAGCGATGGACACAAACCTAAATTCCCTCAAAACCTGTGAGATACTGAAAAAGGGAGACAAATACGTAAAAGAAATGGGACCCAAGTACACAAGGGTTGGGGCCCACAACAATCAATGCTCGCTCAAGGAGTCTTTTATTACTCGCTCTTTTTTTAAATGATATACACAACAACAACGATATTCTCATAATCATTTGGTCAAGGAACATCAAATGAGAACATCAAGTCATGAGGACCCGAGACTTGCTGAGAAAGGCAAACTTCACCGGTACTCTAAGGTGTCATGAGGGGTGAAAGGTCAAAGCTGAAAGGCTCGAACGCCTGATGATATTGGTTGGGTGTGGGCAACATAAATGAATGAAGTTGTGTTGCCTCACTAGGGTTTAGTTGCTCATCGAACAAAACCCTCCAACCAATAGGTGGGTGCATCGGAATGAGTCCCTCAAGCTCATTCGATGGATGCAGCAGACCTGCATCACTAAGAATGGGGCTTCTCCCCAAGTCATCCAACAAGGACCTCCCACCATCATTATATCATCAAGCATAAGCTCGGTCGTAGGTGGGTCCTTGTTGGAGTCAAGATGAAGCTCAAATGACTCAATGGCCATGGGACATGTGGTAGAGACACCTTCTGGTATAGGCATATGATGAGGTGTCTCACTCTCACTAGTACTCTCAACTGAATCATGCAACGAACACTCCTTTTGGACATTTATGTTTGATGCCAGCTCACTCCGTTGCATTGCAAAGACAGGCAATGAGTTTTTGCTGGGCCCACAAACATTCTCAATGGGTTGCATTGGTGTTAGGGGTGTTCGTTGATTTTGTGGTGCTTTCTCCAATTGGCGGATGATTTAGATTTAAAGGTTGATCCATGAGCTCCTGTTGCCTACCAGAGTTGACTACATGAAACTTGGCATTCATATTACCGAATGAGAGCTTCATGAGATCATTTCTACAATTAATTAAGGTGTTGAAAGTTGCCAGAAATTGTCTACCCAAAATCAAAGGTATTTGAGAGTGGGTGTTCGCCACAGGATTGGTATCGAGGACAACAAAATCGTCTGGAAATATAAAATCTCCAACTTTGATAAGCACGTCCTCGATAATCCCCTTTGGAATACGAATGGATCTATCCACCAATTGGAGGGTGATCTTAGTTGGTTTCAATTCTCCCAAATTTAATTGTTGATAAACAAAAAATGGGAGGAGGTTGACCGCTGATCCTAAATCAAGCAAAATATTACTCATGCTAGTGTCCCCTATCATACACTGAATAGTAGGACACTCAGGGTCCTTGTATTTTGTGTAGGCGGGATTGGACAAAAGTGAGCTTACATTTGTAGCCAAGAATGCTTTCTTAGGAACATTGATCTTCCTCTTGGTTGTGCAGAGATCCTTCAACACTTTGGCATATTGAGGTATTTGTTGGATGACATCCAACACGGGGATGTTTACCTTAACTTGCTTGAACACCTCCAATATCTTGTCCATTGTGTCACTCTGCTTTTTGGTTAACCTACTTGGATAGGGATCTTTTGGCAGGTAGGTTTTCTGCAGTGCCTGAGAAGGAGGCGTTGGTGTATTACCCTCACCCTCAGCCTCTTCTTCACCACCATTCCCCCTAAGGGGATGCATAGATGGTGGTGGGTGTGGCAAGGAAATGTGATTGTCAACCTGTTTTCCATTCCTTAAGGTCACAATGAAATTGACATGGTGAACAGGTTCCTCTACATGGTTCACTTGCCTCCCCCGAGGTACCACATTCTCATTTTGCACGTGTTGTTGCTGGTACATGCGGGGGTTAGCCTCAGGCTGGCTAGGAAAAGACACTCTCTCTCTTTCATGTACATACTGAGCCAATTGGCCCATCTGAAGCTCTAGCGATTTGATGGTCTGCTGATTTGAAGTGAGAACTTGACTTGTGGATGACATAAATTTTTGCACAAAGTTCTCAAGTCCACGAGTCAAGTTCTCAAGCGAATTAAACCGGGTTTCAAAGTTGTTAGGATTTGGGAAACCTAGTTGGTTGGTGCTTGGAACTTGGGGTTGCTGATATGAATGAGCATGCATGGGAGGTTGGTGTGGTTGATTAGGTAGTCGAGAGGAGGTTGAAGGACCACCCGGGGCATTATTTTGGTTCCATGAAAAATTGGGGTGCTTCCTCCATCCAGGATTATAAGATGATGAGTATGGGTCATTCCTAGCTCTGTCATAGATGGCGTTGACACATTCTATCACAGGAGGAATGGACGCACACTCGCTTTCTATATGACCTATCCTACCACATGAATGACAGGGAACTCGACCATATGTGGACATGTGAGGTGCACTTTGTTGGTTTTGGAGCTCAATCGAATCCATACGGCGCATTAAAGCCGCCATGCGTGCCTCGGTGGCCGTAGTGGTATCGATAGAAAATGGAGCACCCAATCTAGTCGAGTTTGCATTCGCGATCCTTTCTCCTATACTAGATGATGCAGGTGGTTCCCTTACACTCTCCCATTGCATTTTTTTCTCTTAGCAAGGTCTTCTAGGAAACCCCATGCCTCCCTTTCATCCTTTCCCAAGAACTCTCCTTGACACATGGACTCAAGGAGCATTTGGGAAGGGATGTGAAGACCCTCGTAAACAATCTGACAAAGACGCCACAACTCAATGCCATAGTGAGGGCATGAGGATAGTAGCTCCTTGAACCTCTCTAGATATGCATGAAATGTCTCGGTCTCAAGTTGATAGAACGAATTGATTTCGTTCCCCAATTTTTGAGTCTGATGATTTGGAAAGTATTTCTTGAGGAATGCAGATTGAAACTCATCCCAATTCCTAAAGGCATTCACCTGGTTGCTGTACAACCACTTCTTGGCGTCATCCTTCAGTGCAAAGGGGACAAGCCTAAGATGGATGGAGTCTATGCTAAGTTGTTGCAGCTTGAACATAGCACAAACCTCCTCCAATTCCCTGAGAAAGATATAGGGGTCACCTTTCCCAGTGAAGTGAGGGAGCATGGAAATAAACTGAGGCTTAACCTCAAAATGGTTCCCATTTGCCTCTGGTAATACGATGCACGAGGGCAGAGCAGTACGACTCGGGTAGCATCGATCACGGAGAGGTATGGGAACGACAACAGGAAGAGCAAGTCGAACAGGTGGGTCCAGCAACTGCTCCTCCTCACGGAAATTAGCAGCCATTGAACACCGCCTGTGTGCGACACGAGAGGAGGAAGGCGTCGAGAAATCGATTACCGCAGCCGGATTGACAACGCTCCTCGTCAAACAACCCCTCTCGTCTCGTGTCCACGAAAGCATGTACAAAGGTGCACACACACAAACCAAAACTTTTTTTTAACAAAGAATGTGCGTAGAGGAGAAGATGGGGGAACACAGGAGAGAAAGAATGACTCAGGAGAGAAGGGAAGAAGTCCTTATGCTACAGCGGATGGGTACAGGTAGAAGTACACAAGCAAACAAGGCTCAACGAATCCTAAGGTCGCTATAGGTCTTTACAGCTAGACGACACCTAACTGCGAGGTCACACGGCCTCAACACACCTCACCTCCCTACGACGAGGACCACAAAGCCCAGCAAGTGAGACAAGATCCGGAGATCTCGTCTCTCCTACTATCGACAAAGTGGGCAACGCCAATCTGGTCATGGCGGTCGGGACTGGATCACTCTCCTAATGCTCCCGAAATCCTTAGGGCCAATGTCTACTTGATTTTAAAAATTAGGGTCTTGATTAGTGTGAATTGTGGGGCGAAGGAAAGGGTGATGAAATCCCCCACATTATCTTTTATGGGACAACCCCTCCTTAGTAGCGTTTTCGAGTCCTAATCTAGCAATCAACTCTCCAAACAAACGCTCAACTCACACTTGTTTCAATGCACTTCCTACTAACAAATGCATGTTCATACGAAATGCATGAATGGGAGTAGAAGGTGCGTACCTCACGCCAGCTCTCAGCAACTGAAAATAAAGCTAAAATGAAAGAATCTATATGCCTAAGTCACATACATGATGCGTGACCTAAACAAAAAGAATGCCTAATCTTTTGCTTTGGGTTTGAGGGTCCAAGTTGCTTAAATGAGGTTTGATTATTGATCTGGGAACAAACTATAAGTCAAAACATGCCAAATCGAGTCCCAGATCACTATATCAGATAAAGGAATACTCCACAGAAATTTAGATGTGAACAAAAATTACCAGACCGCCAGTTGGCGGTCTCAGACCGCTGATTGGCGGTCTTCTTCTCTCAGCTCGCCTCCAAACTTCACCAGATGCTTCTCCTTCTCAATTTGAGTCTCCTGAGACAAAGACAACTACAAGGCAAAAATTAAATCCACTCGAATCGTCCAAACAAGAGTCTGGACTGGCACCTCCCCGGCAACAGCGTCAAAAACTTGTTGAACGTTTTAATTTAAACCGCAAGTGCACGACTGCGTTGAAGCGGTGGCAAATACGGGTCGTCCTCAGGGAGGTGAGCAGCCTCTCGTTTGCACGAAATCAAGTGGCGAACAAATGGAGAAGAGAGTGGATTATGCTACGCTACGCTACGCTACACTACACTACGAAGTATGAAATGCGAAAGAAAGCAACAAACGATTAACTAAAAACTTAACTAAGAATGAAAGAAGAGTGCTGTAATTTAGAAATAGAAAACTCTTAAGGGGTGGAGTGAGTGCACACATGCAAAGAGGTGGGTGTTGATCACATTCTTTAAACACAAATGAAGGTGGTCTTATCATGCATAGGAAGTGTGTAAATGTTATGGCAAAACCTATCAATCTATTCACCAACCTAGTTGAGTAACATTTACATATACAAGTTGTTTATTTCAGAACCTAAACAAACATGAGAGGTGTCTAATCATTTTGGCAAAACTCATCAAGTTATAAATTCTATCCTAAACAAGCAAGCATACATTCATGTTTTATCAACACATTGTAAATAAAGCATTCATTCCATTCTCATTTGCATGTATGAACATCTACTCCACCCCCCAATGGGGATGGAACTACTCACTACACATTAGACTAATGATTAAACAAAGCAAGGAAAGCATATTAACTAAGCTACTGAAACTAATGAAATGAAATTAAACAAAGTAAAACAAGAAACATAAAACAAACAACATAATAAAGAAACTTTTATTAAAATGACTCACAATTCAAGTAGCATCCTCCTACTTTAGTGTGTGCTTCAAGGCCTCACTTCTAGTAGGAAGAATAATCACTCAAAATGTGAAGTGATTACAATAGAAGGTGAAGAGTTCTATTTATAGCCAAAGAAAAAGGCAATCCGGGACAATCCCCCAATGTGGGACTAACAAAATACCAGAAATGGACTAAATACACACTAATACGCAACACACCAAAATCTGAGAGGATTTGGGCCAAAATAGACCGCCAATTAGCGGTCTTGGACCGCCAATTGACCGTCTATATAGTCTGGATCCGGCTGGAATTTATTCTGGGTTTTTCTGGATTTCGTTGTCGGTCTTTGATGCATCTACTTTGTTTATTGGAGCTCCGACCCGAATCTAATTGCCAAAATACTCCCCAAGATGGTGTGGAGTTTTCTGTTTTGCTCTTTGGTCCTTCGGTCTTACGTTCATGTCCTTCTCTATTGCATCTTAGTCCCCAGGTCTCACAATTCAGTAATTTTTCCCTGCTTTTGGGTCCTTTTATGCTTCATCTCTTCAAACCTATTTATTCCTGAAAACTAAACATAAAACTCGTAATATAGCATTGTTTAAGTGAAAGATAATGGATGTAAGATACAAATATAAGCATTAAATGATGTCAATCAATCATTCCAATCTACCAACCTTCGTAGCCGCAAACCCCCTTCGCTCTTGAGCACGCAAATACCCTTCCAAGCCACAACCACCGATCTTCGTGGACCTCCCCATACAAACTGGATCATGATGCTCTCCATCTCCTTCAATGTAACATATATTATGTAACATATTATCTTATGTAATGTCAAACTACTACACCCCATAATACATACATCTCATATGAATTTATTTATGATTTTAATTATGTCAATTTTCATGACATATTGATTTTATCGATTCATCACATGTATCCCATTTCACATGAAACTCGATACATCATATGAACACAAAATCAAGCTTCTTGTTTCCCAATTTTATGGTGTGACCTATAGGAGGATCTAAGCTATATTGGTAATGATATTAAACACTTAATATCACAAACTATAAGTGGTATCTAGCTAGACATTATAGTTACCAAATTAGCAAAGATGTCTTGTTCACTCTAACTAAACATGATCTATTTAGTGATGTAAAGACATCACTTGTGTCTACCCATTGCCTCATGATATTAAGAGTATTATACAAAGTAGAAATGTGTCACCTTTGTATTATATACTCATTTCTTGATCTCTTAAGCTAATTATAAATATGTAACTTAACACAAGTCACATTGTGCACATTATAATTTTACTTTATCAAGGGCACACTAATATCATCACTGAAGCTTAGAGGGGCAATGATAATCTTTTGACTAACTACATTTTCCAACACAAGTCGAGCTCAACCAACTATTGCCTTTATCAATATGCTCATTGACAGTTTTTGACAATAATCAAATTAAACACGTCTCACGTGGAAAGACATAAGTCTCATATCTTAGGATTCAAAACACAGTGAAAGCATTAATGACACATAACACAATTCCATAATGTTTTACTTGCTAGGTCTATTCAATATATAAAAGTAATCATTTTTCTCTTTTATATACTCGTGTCATTAAATATTTATAGAGCTACAATACTCTCTGACCAACACGACAATCTTATCTCGGTAATTAATGTTCCATGTCAATTACCATGATTGTGAATAACTTTTGATTTATGTAAATCATTATCTTTTACATCTCTACAGTTAAGGACCAAGAGCTTCTTCTTTAACTCTTCTAAAAGACGAATACATCAATCAAGGAACAAAATATTTGCACATTCAATTCATAATAACTGACATATAAAAGTAAACTTTTAGAACACATTCCCTTCAGTGGGTTCCCTCGGATTCGGAGGGGGTAAGGGCGAGAAATAAGGGAGAAATCTGGTTTTATACATCGGAATCGAAAGCAATCCGGTGGAAATGGTACAAACACGAATTTTGCAGTCAAACGAATAACTTACTTTCCCTTCTTTTCCTTTTCTTTCCCACCGCACTAACCCCCACTTAAAATCAAATTGGCTCGAGACAATGGAACATGGCTCAACCCCACGTGCAAAACGTCAAACTGAACCGGCTGGCAAAATTCTTGGCTGATCCAAGCCATTTGATCCGCCAGTGGTGGATATTTTAGCTCCGTTTTAGCCTAAATTTTGGCAACGGGTCAGGTTGTTGAGTCAGAGAAATATGCGATATCCAGATCTTTGTTACAGTCGTCCAATTACGCTCAAATCCATCCAAACCCTCTAATTTTCTATAAATAGACTTGTAATGCATCCTTTCTTCTTCTTCCTTCCTCTCCTCCTTATGTTAGTTTCCTTTCCTGTTTAGAAGAGTAGGTTTTACTTCTTGTTTATTAGAGTAGGTTTTAGTTTATTGATTAGTAGTGTAGTGGAGAAGAGGTGGAACTTTATAATCTTCATTTTCTTAATCAAGTTAAGTTATTATGTTCTTCATGTTGTTGTCTTTCATTTGATGCAAATTTTGTTAACTTGTTTTGGTTAACTTTAGTTTTCTTTATTTGCTTATGAGTTTTTTTGTTGCTTTCTTGTTTATGGAGATGAGTAGAGAGTAGTCCATCCCCATTTGGGGGTGGAGAAGAAGGTGATGTGATTATGTGATATATTAAGTGCGTGTTAATCCTAACATTTGAACCTCACATAAGTTTCATAATCATCAAATGAGGTTTTCACTCTTATCTTTGATGTGCTAATGCTCTTAAGTAATGCTTAACACATGCTTAGATTAGTGGGTTATTTTATGGGGAATGATGAGGTGAGGATAATGATGAAGTTGATAAGAAGGAAACATGACATGTGTATGCATGTGCTCATGTTTGCCTCATCCTAATTAATGTCTTGTATGTTTTAATAATTGTGTTAAATCTTATTTCATGTGGAGACATAGTGGGGTTTGATCATTATGCATTTCATGTTACCCTCATCTCAATTATTGTCTTGTATGTTTTAATGATAATATTTTATCTTATTTCATGTGAAGACAAAATTAGCTTTGGTTTTTATGAATTTCATGTATTACATGTTGTGATGAACACCAGTGAACACACACACATACACATATTCTCATTTTCGTATTCTTTCTCTACCCCCTAAGGGGTGTTTTTATCGTTCGTTTTCTGATTTAGTACGCATCATAGTGTAATTCCGATCTCATATCTCTCTTTTCCTTCCCACTCGAGTAATGTGGACTCCGACTCACACGTGCTCCTCATGAACACGACTCGTACGTGCCACGTCTTCACCGACGTCGTGCACTTGCGGTTAGTATAACTGAATCAATTAATCTTGCTTGATACTAATTGGATCAAGATTGTATGTTGAATTGGATCCTAATTGGTAAGGGTAGGATCTTAATTTGATCTTTATCCATTCTAATTGGATATTGATTGGATGCTAAGAATATAGGTATATTTTAGAGGTTTCTAGAAAGATCCTATAAGATATATTGATACTAAGAGCTTGTTTTACATAAATTAAAATTTATATCTACCCTTTACATTAAAGAAACAATTACAATATCTTTACTAATTTCTTACATGATTTGTTAATCTTCATGGATGCACTTTTGCGTTTTCGGAAAGAAGTTGAATTTCCAACAAAATGGATATGATACCTTTGAGTATAATTTTATAGCTCGATTTGCATGCAAGTCCCTGCAGAAAATAATGTATTGCGCTCTTTGCACACAACTCTCTACATAACATGGAATTTAGCATTAGCACAACAATGTTTTGCCATTTATCAAAAATAGGATCTTGTAATAACATGATGTAGGTCAAAATTGGCCTAGGCTTTTGTTGACCCAAGGGAATTGGACGGTATGTCCCTTATTGAACCATCTGTTTCTAGTCGAACTCAGAACTAGTTGTCTCACATAGGGGTGTCAACGGATCGGATATGGACCGGATATAGGTATATCCATATTCGTATCCGCATGAAATTTACGGATTTGGATACGAATACGGATTGTTTGCGGATATGAAAAGTCTATATCCGTTTGGATATTTGACGGATTCGGAGCGGATACGGATAATATCCGCATCCGTAAACATAATTCCCAACCTTATAACATTTTTTTATTTTCAATTAGACAAATTCTTATACATAGTCACATTTATAACTTTATTTGGTTTCAAATATTAATTTACTTTATCTTAACTTCTAACTTTATATTCTGAAAATGAGAAATATTCAATGCTTGAATAAATGTGATCAGTAGATGTATTTTTATTTGAATAAATAAATTTAAAATATATATTCAAAATATAATCACACAATGTTGAAATAGGAATACTTCTAGGTATAATAATGTATTGCATAAGTATATAAAACAAATATGGATATAAATGTTGAAATACAGATATGTAGTTCCGAAGCGGATATTAATCATATTAGTACTTTAGGGGTAGTAATTTAGAATACTTTATATATTTAGGTAATTTATAGAAAAAATACCTAACTTATATATCATTAATTTAAAGAATAACTATATATATAATACATATACAAATATAGATGTTGAACTACGGATATTCGATCCCGGATCGGATATTTTACGGATCGGATGTACTAATAACCATATCCGCTCCACGACTTTACGGATCAGATACGAATACGGTCTAACGGATATTTTTTCTCGGATCGAATGTTCAAATTCGAATACGGATACGAACGGATGCTTGGATATTCGAATATCCACTGACACCCCTAGTCTCACATTTCTTGGTCCATTTTATCCCTAACCTTGGTGTCTTTTGAACATCTATAAATAGAACTTTACTCTCCGACTTGAAGACACTTGTTGCACACTTTCTTGGTCAGCCTTCCTACTCTCTTAGGTTCTCACTCTATCACTTGGAAACCTACAAGCCAGTCTAGATTATGAAGTGCTCAAGTTAGAGTAATACTCTTGCAAACTGAAAGTGGTAAGGCACTAGATATTTCCTTTTTGACCGTAATATATGTTTTGATGATTTAACTATCTTAATCTTAATCACAATCAAATGTTATAATCCTAATCTTTATCCTTAATTTCTTGAACAATCAGATCTTAAAGCTTGTCATGTCCAATAAAGAAAAGATCTAGAAAAGTTCACAACAGAAACAAAAATGCTTAACATGCTTCTAGGTAGTCAAAACAATCATTAGTCAAACATGATTTAAGATATAATGTTTCACATGTTAAAACCATGTAGTTCATACTACCTTGAATGGAAAATATTTATTTGTTAAACATAGTTCCTCAAGTGTGTGGGCACCTAAAACCAAAATGGGTTGGGTTCCAAAAGCTAACATTCAATGACCCAAAGTTGTTTAGGTATCTAAATTTACACTTGTAGGTACTTAGAAGATGGGAGATCGGTAGTTACTGGCCAAAGCTTGCAAAATCGAATTCCAAGCCAATTGCACTATCGATAGGAGAATTGGAACCACAATTGATGACTACTAAGTTGGGTAACATTTTTAATCCTCCTAAGCATATAAAATTGGTTCCAATATGATGTTGCAATGCTTAAATGACATATTAAATCTTCATATATTGATCAATTAGGAATATCTTAATGTATATCATTAAGGGGGAGAAAAATTAAAATTAAGCCTAACTGATATATTTATTCATATTGATAGCGGAAGCTTATTGAATATCTTTATCAAGAGGGAAACATGAATTGCAAAATTAAAGGGAGCAATTTATTACAATAGCAATTAAATGATCACTTAATTGAAAATTTGATTGATGTCAAGGGTGAGAAAAGGTCTTGAAATTAAAGATAATTGAAGAAAAAAACTATGCACATTGTTAGGGGGAGTATTATATATGCATAGTTTAAAATAAAATTTTCAATCATTAAGATATAGATTGCCATCATAAAAAATGGGGAGATTGTTGTATTTTTGGCCTTAATCTATGTTTGATGATTTAACTAACCTATTCTTCATCACAATCAAATGTAATGTAGCACACTTATGAATGAAACATATATAGTATTGTGTTAACATCTACAAGTAATCAAGACTCAAGGAAGATTGGAATGAAGTCAAGACATGCAAACAAGCTAATTAAAGACATGTAATTTTGCATTTATTTGAGTCATAGGAATCTATGCGAACTTGAGCATGCAAGATTTAAAATTTATTCACACACACTAGGTTCCTTGTAGAAGTCACACACAAAATTTCACATAATTTGGACTTCAATAGATCACCCAAACTTATGTCAAAAATTACTCAAACTAAGCATCTGTCAGTCTGTGCACAACGGTCGACACCAATTTTTCTGTTCAACTGTTCTACCAGTTAACAATTACCCAATAGTGATTTTACCTAGCTCTACCGGTCGACCATTTTACCTGTATTTTCCGAACGACCGTTGTACTTGTCGTATTCTCCAACGGTTGTATTCGTATATTTTTCACATACCCCTAAATTGTATTTGGCCACCGGTAAACCCGATGAAGACAATTTGTGTGCCAAAAGCATCAATTATTTATGGTCGGACGAACTTCCTTGTTACGTTCGACCGCTAATCTTTTACTTGGCCAAAACCCACAAAACTGTCGAACGTCTCCTAGATTTAGTTCGACCGTTCACTTAAGTTGTAGCTGTTTGGTTCGACCGTAGTTTAAGTTGGTTCGAACATTTCCTTAGTTTCATGGAAACAGTAGATCGTTAATACGGTGTCGGTCGACCGATTTAGGACAGATTTTCTGAACTTAGATTTCTATTTTGTGTATCTTGCACAAATCTCAACCAAATCTTCCATAATGACTATAAAGCTTTAGGAGCTTATAAATAGAGGTCCACACAACTTATTTACAAAACTCTCCTACTCCAACCTTACACATACACTAGAGAGAATCCTTCCACTCCTAGAAATTCAAAATCCAACACTATAAGCTTAAACTTCCACACCTTGATTCAAATTCTCATCATACTCAAAGTACGC
Organism: Triglochin maritima; assembly: GCA_963682175.1. Classification (NCBI taxonomy): domain Eukaryota; kingdom Viridiplantae; phylum Streptophyta; class Magnoliopsida; order Alismatales; family Juncaginaceae; genus Triglochin; species Triglochin maritima. The sequence goes on from OY821775.1 coordinate 37,644,049, forward strand.
TCAAGTGAGAGAGTGTTTGCCACTCAGTCTCTTTGTTAAGTCAAAGGTTGTAAAGGTTTCGGTGAAAGCCCGAAGCATCCCTCTCGGATTGTGCGAGGAACAAATCGAGCTCGGCAAGGGTTGTTCGCGAGTTCGTAGTGTAAATGCTTGATCTCTGCCCGAAACGAGACCAGATAGTGAAGACGTAGGCGGAGCTTGTGGAACCGAGCGGAGTTTGCAAGAGATAAAATAGGACTCGGGTGGGGTGCCGAACCTTTATAAATCGTTGCGTCTATTGTAGTTTGTGTATGTTTTCTCTACTATTTTTAATTGTTGTTTCGACTGCATGTTTAGTAGAGATTAGGCAAAATTGATTAGATTAATTAGGGTCATATACGATCCCACATTTCGTATCAGAGCATAGGTTTTAAATTTCATCACTTAATTGTAGTTTAGCATGACTTCAACATCTAATCATGTAGAGGGGTTTGTTTAGAATGTGTGTTCTAAAAGTACTTTTTTACATATCTTTTATTATGAATTGAATGTCCAAACATTTTGTTTCTTGTTTAATGAAATCAAAAGAAATTCAAAGTCATGGTAATTAACATGCAATATTAATTACCGAGATAAGATTGTCATGTTAGTTAAAGGATATTGTAGCTCTACGAATATTTTAACAACATGAGTATATGAAATGAAGATTTTTTTCTTCTTTTATATATTGAATAAAACTAAGAAATGAAACATTATGGAATTCTGTTTGTGTCATTAATGTTTTCATTGTGTCTTTGAATCCTAAGATATGAGACTCATGTCTTTTTCACATGAGAAGTATATAATTTGATTATTATCAAAATATGTCGTTACGTATAGTGATAAAGATATTAATTGGTTATATACAACTTGTGCGGAAAAAGGGCATATGTCAAAAGATTATCGTTGCCCTTATTCACTTGAGTGATGATATTAATGGACCCCTTGATAAAACAAAATTATAATGTACAAAATGTATCTTACGTATAATTACATATTTATAATTAGTTGGAGAGATCAACAAAAAATGTACAATACAAAGATGACACATTCCTACTTTGTATAATATTCTTAATAGCATGAGGCAAGTCATAAACTATAAGGGGTATCTAGCTACACATTATAGTTACCCAAATAACAAAGATGTTTTGTTCACTTAAACAGAATGATCCATTTAGTGATATGTGAAATATCACTTGTGTCTATCCATTAAATGTTTAATATCAATGCCAACATAACTTAGATCTAGAGCTCAGTATCGGGGCAGACCGGCCCGACCCTGCCCGTAGACCAACGTGCGGACTGGTCGGGTCGGGCAAAACTAACGAGCCTGGTTTTAGGCACTGTCTGTTAAAGAAAACGGTCGGGCCGGGCTTAGGCAAAGGCCCGGCCTGTTTAGCCTCTTAGACCAACATGCTCGGGCTAGGTTGGGTCAGTACTCAGCTTTACTTAGATCCTCATATAGGTCACACATAAAACTGGAAAACAAGATATGTGATTTTTTATTTTATATGTTGTATTAAGTTTCATGTGTTATGAAATAATATACATGTGATAAAATAATAAAATCAATATGTCGTAATAAGGACATAGTTAGAATAACAAATAAATTCGTATGTGATGTATATATTATGGGGTACAATGTTTTGACATTATTTATGATAATATATTACATGATATAAAGTGATCTGCAACATTGTAACATATGAATTTGTTAAAATCGCAAAACCCAAATTTTGTTGGATATTAATCTAAAATTTGGTAAAGTAAAAAAACAATGAAAAATGGTCCGACCGTTTTCCCACATTTTTGCATATTTGAATAAGAGATTTTTGTTGATTAATGACTGAATTTTATCCACCTTGGTCAAAGGTAGTTATGGGATGATGAGAGGAGAAATAAAGAAGAGATCATGTGCAAAGTGTTTGCACATGATGTGGTTTAGTAGAGAGATTAACAAGGGATCATGTGTAAGTGGTTTACCCATGATGTGTGTTTGAGGATGCCCTATAAATAGATCCATCATCCCTTCATTTTTTAAGTAATGCAAAATCTTCTCCTCTCCATTATTTTCTCCATCATTCCATCTGAAATTCTTCTTATTAATTGAGTGCTTGAGAGATTAAATTCTTTGGAGCATAGAAGAGGTTATTAGCTAGATTCTAACATTGAGTTCGAGATGGATTGACTAGCTTCGATCTCTCTAATTTTGTTTAGAGTTTGGTGAATACTTGGAGGTGATTCTGAGGCAATCCGACATGCAACCCGTCTTCCGATTGGTAAAAAGGATTTGATAATCCTTAGTATGATCCATTTTATATATTTCAATATTAATCAGTAAACAATATATATTGAAATACAATTATGACGTTTTTCTATATAAATTTTTTGAAATATGTAAACCGATCTTAGTTGCTTGTAAAATTTTAATATATATATACAAGTATGGGGCACGAAATCCAACAGTTGTGCACCACCAGACCAACCTTTCTAAATGGGTCAAATTATGATTATTGGGAGAATAAAATAAAAATCTTATTGATATCTACTGACCTTAAGTTTTGAATGTTTATTCAAACCCCTACACACCTCTTCAGGAAGGAGAGTTAGCCACCTTAAGTAGGGCTAAATGAAGGAATATGAGATGAACTCTAGCATTATGAATATCCTTTATTGTGGCTTGAATTTGGGTGAATATAATAGGATCTGAGGTTGCAAAAGCGCATATGAGATTTGGCATGGATTGGAAATGCATCATGAGGGTGATAGTAGAACCAAAGACACTCGTATTAGTATTCTCGTGCATAAATATGAAATTTTCACTACGTAATCCGGTGAGAACATAAGCGAGATGAACAATCACTTCACCGATATAACTAACTCTCTTAAAGTTCTTGGAAGAAATTTCAATAAGGGAGACATAGGTAGAAAGTTCCTCCGATCACTCGACAATGAATGGTAAGAGAAGGTCGTTCTAACTCAAGAAGCACATGACCTTTCCCAACTAAATATGGAGGACTTCATTGGCAACCTCATGGCTTATGAACTTCAAATAAGCCACCAAAAGGAGAAACAAGACTCCAAGAAGAACCCATCCTTGGCATTGCACGCAAAATTTGATGAATCAATGAAGAGAGAGAAGAATGAGGACATTCAAGTTCTTGCCAAAGACTTCTTCAAATTCCTCAAGAAAGAAAAGGGAGAGAAGAAAGAAGAGGAAGAAGAGGAAGAAGAAGAAGAAGTGAGAAGATGGAAGGAGAAAATGAGAATAAAAATGAGAGAAGGGAGAGAATGAGAGAAAAGGAAAAGAGCAAGAGAAAGGAAAAGGAGGAAGAAGCTCAGAAAGCAACATGAGATGATTCTTCATCATCCTCCAAACAAAGTAGAAGATAAGTTCTCCACATGTGCTTCATGGCTATAGAAGATGAACAAAGTGAGGTAGTTTCTAACTCTTGATCTACTAGATCTTATTCTAGTTAAAACTCTACCTCCAATCATGATTCATATACATTTATTGTGCTTCAAAATTCATTTCATGAATTAGTTGCACAATATGAGATCATTTGTGATAAGAACAAAAATGCTAGAATACTTATAAATGATATAAATTGAAACAATCATGAATGAGAAAAATGAGGTGATTGCTAGACATAGATGAAAAACATGCATTATAACTTTCTAGTCTAAAAACAACACTCATTGATGTAAAACAATCAGATCATAAAACATGTAATGTGCAATTAAGAAAAGATCTAGAAAAGTACACAAGTGGAACTAAAATGCTTAACATGCTTCTAGGTAGTCAAAAACAATCATTAGATAAGCATGGTTTAGGATATAATGCTTCACATGTTAAAACCCATGTAGTTCATACTACCTTGAATGGAAAGCATTTTTTTGTTAAACATAGTTCCTCAAGTGCGTGGGTACCTAAAATCAAAATGGTTTGGGTTCCAAAAGCTAACATTCAATGACCCAAAGTTGTTTGGGTACCTAAATTTACACTTGTAGGTACTTAGAAGATGAGAGATGGGTAGTTACTGGCCAAAGCTTGCAAAATCGAATTTCAAGCCAGTTGCACTATCGAAAGGAGAATTGGAACCAATATTGAGGACTACTAAGTTGGGTAACATTATTAATCCTCCTAAGGATATAAAATTGGTTCCAAAATGATGTTTGAATGCTTAATTGACATATTAACTCTTTCATTTATTGATCAATTAGGGATATCTTAATGTATATCATTAAGGGGGAGAAAAATTAAAAATTGAGCCAAACTGATATATTTATTCATATTGATAGGGGGAGCTTATTGAATATCTTTATCAAGAGGGAGTAATGAATTTCAAAATTAAGAGTAGCAATTTGTTACATTAGAAATTCCATGATCACTTTATTGAAAATTCGATTGATGTCAAAGGGGGAGAAGAAATCTTGAAATTAATGATAATTGAACAAAAACTTTGCACATTGTTATGGGGAGCATTATATATGCATAGTTTAAAATATAAATTTCGAGTATTAAAATATAGGTTGTCATCTTCAAAAACAGAGAGATTGTTGGCTTTTTGGCCTTAATATATGTTTTGATGATTTAACTAACCTAATCTTAATCACAATCAAATGTAGTGTAGCACATTTATGTATGGAACATATATAGTATTGTGCTAACATCTACAAGTGATCAAGACTCAAGGAAAATTAGAATAAAGTCAAGACATGTATGTTGGCTTTTAGGCCTTAATCTGTGTTTTGGTGATTTAACTAACCTAATCTTAATCATAATCAAATGCAAAGTTACACACATTACGCATATAACATATATTGTATTGTGCTAACATCTACAAGTGATCAAGGAAGAATGTAATGAAGTCAAGATATGTAATCAAGCTACTTGAAACCATGTAATTTTACATTTTATTTGAGTCTTAGGAACTTAAGTGAACTAGAGCACACAAGGGTTAAAATCTATTGAAATACACACTAGTTTCCTTGTAGAAGTTACACACAAAATCTCAAATCAATTCGACTTCAATAGGTCACCCAAACTTAGGTAGCAAAATCAACTAAACCAAACTTCTACCTGCCTATGTAGAATGGTCGACCGAAATGAGTTTTCTGTTCGATCAGTTCTAACAGTTAACGGTCTTACAAATAGTGATTTTACCTAACTCTACCGGTCCACCTTTTCTGACTTTCTGGTCGACTGTTTACCCATATTTTCCGGAAGACCATTATACTTGTTGTATTCTCCTAACGGTCGTATTCATATTTTCTCAAATACCCCTAAATACATTTGGCAATCGGTCAAACGATGCCTTCCTTTTGGTCGACCGGATGAAGACATTTTTGTGCACCAAAACTGCCTATTGTTTTTTGTCGAATGAACCTTTCTCTTGTGTTCGACCGATTCACCTTGACCTCGTGAAAACCCTCAGAACGGTCGATCGTCCCCTAGATTTAGTTCGACCGTTCACTTAAGTTGTAGCCGTTACGTTTGACTATAGTTTAATTTGGTTCAAACGTTTTCTTAATTTCATGGAAACGATCGATCGTTGATCCCGAGTCGGTCGACCGATTTAGGACATTATTGTTGAACTTCAGTTTCTGATTTGTGCATCTTACACACTTCTTACCCAATTCTTCCCCAGCGGCTATATCTCTCTAGGAGCTTATAAATAGAGATCCAAACACCTTTTTACACATATCTCATACTTCCATTTGCTTCATATACTAGTGAGACTTCTCCAAATCTCCAAATCCTCAATCCTATATACTCCAAGCTAAAACTTCACCACTTGACCAAATTCCACACCCTACTCAAGTGTGCCCAAAGTTAGAGTGTCGAAATACTCTGGTTACTTATTGTCATCAAAGTTTTTAAGGTTTAGATGAAAGCCCGAAGCATCCTTCTCGGATTGTGAGAAAAAGAAACTAAGGTTGTGAGAGTGTTTGCAAGGCATGCTTTGTAAATGCGTTCTCTCCCAGCCAGGTTTGGGGAGTGGATAGTGAAGACGTAGGTGGAGCTCACGGAGTCGAGTGGAGCTTGCAAGAGAGGAAGTAGGTGGGTGGCCGAACCTATATAAAATTGCCTTATCCACTTGTGGTTTGCATATCATTTTCTTTACTTGTATTTATTATTTCTGCTGCATATTTAGTAGAGAATTAAGAATTTGATTAGATTAATTAAGGTCATATTGATCCTACAATGTAATCAAACTAATTGAAGACATGTAATTTTACCTTTATTTGAGTCGTAAGAATGTATGTGAACTTGAGCATATAAGAGTTAAAATTTATTCACACACTAGATTCCTTATAGAAGTCACACGCAAAATTTCACATCGTTTGGACTTGAATAGATCACCCAAACTTTGGTCGAAAATCACTCAAACTAAGCATATGTCTGTCTGTGCAGAACGGTCGACCGAAACAAGTTTTCTGTTTGACCATTCTACCAGTTAACAATTACCCAATAGTGATTTTACCTAGCTCTTCCAGTCGACCCATTTTGACCTTTCGGTCGACCATGTTACCCTTATTTTTTGGACGACCATTTTGATTGTCGTATTCTCCAAGAGTTGTATTAGTATATTTTTCACATACCTTGAAATTGTATTTGGCCACTGGTCAACTGGATGAAGACAATTTGTGTGCAAAAAGTGTCTGCTATTTTCGGTCGGACGAACTTCCTTGTTACGTTCGACCGCTAATCTTTTACCAGGCCAAAACCCTCAGAACAGTCAACCGTACACAAGATTTAGTTCGACCGTTCACTTAAGTTGTAGTTGTTTGGTTCAAACGTTTCCTTATTTTCATGAAATGGTCGACCAATGATATCGTGTCGGTCGACCGGTTTAGGACAGATTTGCTGAACTTAGATTTCTATTTTGTGTATCTTGCACAAATCTCAACCAAATCTTGCCCAACAGCTATAAAATTGTAGAACTTATAAATAAAGGTTCACACACCTTATTTACACAACTCTCCTACTCTAAACTTACACATACACTAGAGATAATCTTCCCACTCCTAGAAATCCCAAATCCAACAGTCCAAGCTTAAACTTCCACACCTTGATTCAAATTCACATCATACTCAAAATGTGCTCAAGTTAGATAGTGTTTGTCACTCAGTCTCTTTGTCAAGTCAAAGGTTCTAAAGGTTTCAGTGAAATCCCGAAGCATCCCTCTCGGATTGTGAGAGGAAGTAATCGAGCTCGACGAGGGTTGTTCGCGAGTTTGTGGTGTAAAGGCTTGATCTCGTCCCGGAACGAGATCAGATAGTGAAGACGTAGGTGGAGCTCGTGGAATCGAGCAGAGCTTGCAAGAGAGGAAGTATTGTAGGATCGTAATAGAAGCTTAGTTCTAATCACTTTTAAGCTAATCACCTACTTGTTTAAGCAATCGATGAATTCACAACGGAATTAAAAACAAACAAGCAAGTAAAAAAGGAAATAAGGCAAACCACATTGGAGACAAGGATTTTTATAGAGGTTTGGCCTCCCGCCTACTTCCTCTCTTGCAAGCTCCGCTCGGATCACCGAGCTCCGCTCATGACTTCACTATCCACTCCTCGTTCCGGGCCGGGAGAGAACACTTTTACAACACAAGCACCGCGAACACCCTCGCTTGCTTGACTTTCTTCCTCTCACAATCTGAGAGGGAACACTTCGGGCTTTCACCGAAATCCTTGCTTTCTTTGACAAATGAATGAGTGGGACAACACTATCTAAACTTGAGCACACTTTAAGTAGATTTGACTATGATCAAATGTGTGGAATTTAGGCTTGGAGTGTAGGATTGAAGAATTTGGAGTTTGGGAATTTCTCTCTAGTGTATAGGACAAATAGTAGTAGGGGGTTGTGTGAAAATGTGTTGGACAACTCTATTTCTAAGCTCCTAAAGTGTTATAGTCGTTGGGGTTAATTGGGTAAGTGTTTGTGGAAGATACACAAAACAAAAATTTGCAGGATGCATTTCTGAGTAAAGTTCGATAGACTGAATCGGGAAACACGATTGACCGTTGGGCATTTTTGAAGAAGGTTCGGTCGACCGATAATGGAACGGTCGAACGAAATAGGCTATAACTTAGGTACACTTAAGTTAACAGTCGAACACCGAATATGGTTCAGTCGACCGAAAACTAACAGGCTCTACGCGGTTGGCAAAAATAATCAAGTTTGGTCGACCGATCCAAAGTCTTCGGTCGACCGGACACTTCCAGGAAGTTCCACATTTTGGAGATAGTTAAGTTTGGTCGACCAAAACAGGTCCACGGTCGACCGATAGGCAATATGTATTTGGGGCTATTTGTGAATAATTCGAATACGACCGTTGGTATAATACGACAAGTCTAACAGTCAGAAACTTATGTTGATTCGGTAGACAAAAAAGGTATGCACAGTCGACCGAATGTGGGCAGTTGAAAACACTACAGGATAATTGATCACTCGATCAACCGAAAGGCTTGGGTCGGTAGACCGAATGTTGGCAGACAGTTCTGGTTTAGTTGTAGTATTTTCCGTTCAAAGTTTGGGTGATCTATTGAAGTCCAATTGATGTGCAATTTTGTGTCTTCTATAGGGAACCTAGTGTGTGTTTGAGTTTGCTTTTAGATCAAGTATGCTCAATTACATAAAGTTCCTAAGACTCAAAAGAAATGCAAATTACATGTCTTCAAATGAGCTTAATTGCATGTCTTGACTTGAATACTTTCTTACTTCAGTCTTGATTACCTGTAGAGGTTAGCACAAAATAATATATATGTTATGCAATATGTGTGCTACTCTATATTGATTACAATTAAGATTAGGTTGATTAAATCATCAAAACATAGATTAAGGCCAAAAAGCCAACAATCTCACCCTTTTTGATGATGTCAACCTATATCTTAATACTTGAATTTTTAGATGTAAACTATGCATATAAATGCCCCCTATGGATGTGCACAGTTTTTGTTCAATTATAATCAAATTTCAAGTTACCCCCTTTAATTACATCTCCCCCATTGACATCCATTAAAAAATATAAGATTAACATGGAATTTGGATGTCTTGTAATGAAGATGCTCCCTCTAAATTTTGCACTTCATTACTCTAAGTAAATGATATTCAATAAGCTCTCCCTATCAATATGAATACGATTTTTCGATTACGTTCAATTCTAATTCTCCCATTTTAACATCAAGTAAAATTTATCAATTTGGCATGTGATGTATTAATTCCTCCTTTTCACATCCATTTACAAATTTGACACTTGAACAACGGATGTGATTCAAATTTAAGATATGCAATGAATCAATATATGATATGTCAATTAAGCATGTTAAAACCTAGACTAGGACCAATTTATTCAAAAATTTAGAAGATAAAAATTTATTCCCACTTTGAAGCTTTGAATTTGGTTATAATCTCCATTCGATGATGCAGTCAGCTTTGAATTCGATTCTCAAGCTTGTCTGGTCACCACCGATCTCTTCTTCAAGCACCTACAAGTGTAGATTTAGGTACCCAAACAACTTTGGATCCTTGAATGTTAGCTTTGGGAATCCAAACTATTTTGGTTTTAGGACCCACACACTTGAAGATCTATGATTAATGAACATATACTTGTCATTTAGTGTAGTATGAGATACATTATTTTTCAATTTTGCATTATATCCTAAATCATGTTTGTCTAGTGATTGTCTTTGACTGCTTAAAAGAATGTCAAGCATCTTGGTTCCATTTATGAACTTTTCTAGATCTTTTCTAAGTTGAGTATTTGATGCCGTAAGATCAAGTTGTTCAACATCAATGGGTGTTACCTTTTGACTACCAAGTTTTAATGCATTTTCCTCATGTCTAGCAATCACCTCATTCTTTTCATGCATGATTGATTCAATTTGGTTTTGTAGATCATTGATTAGCTTTCTAGCATTCCTATTTTTGTCACAAATGATCTCATATTGTTTAACTAAGTCATGAAATGCATTTTGAAGTTCATCATGAGAATATGGTTCTTCTTTGGAACATGAACTATCACTAGCATATGACTTAGATGAGCAAGAATGTGATCTAGTAGAATATGAGTTAGAGGATACCTCACTTCCTTCATCTTGAATTTCCATGTAGCACATGTGTGCATATTCCTTTGTTGATGAAGGTGCGGTTGATTGGGATGATGATGATGAATCGTCCCAAGTAGCCTTGTGAGCTTCCAACCTTTTCTCTTTTCTCTTACTCCTCTCCTTCTTTCCCTTCTCTCATTTTTCTTCTCATTCTCTTTGATCTCATTTTCACTCTCCTCATTTTCCTTCTTCTTTTCTCTCATTTCACTTCTTCTACCTCTTTTTTCATTCTTTTCTCCCTTATCCTTCTTGAGGTATTTGAAGAAGTCTTTATCTAGGACTTCAATGTCCTCATCTTATACACTCCTCCTTGGTTCCTCAAGATTTGCATGTAATACCAAGAAGGGTTGGTTCTTGGAGGCTTCCTTCTCCTTTCGATAGTTTATTTGAAACTCATAAGTCATGAGATTTCTAATTAGCTCCTCCATCTTGAGTTGGGAAAGATCGTGAGCTTCTTCAATTGAGACCACCTTATCTTCTCAATCATTGCTTAGCGACCGGAGGAATTTTCTTGTCATCTCTCCTTCATTTATTCTTCTTCCAAGAACCAAAAGAGAGTTAGTAATATCGGTGAAGCGAGTGATCATGTCGCTTATGTTCTCACCGATTTGCATAAAAAATATCTCATATTTATGCATGAGGAGACTAATGTGAGTTTCCTTAGTTTTGCTATCACCCACATGATGCATTTGCAATCTATGCCAAATTTCAAAAGTACTCTCACAACCCCTAATTCTACTGTATTCACCCTCATTAAGACCACAATAAAGAATGTTCACGATTTTTGAGTTCATCTCAATTTCTTTCATTTTGGCCCTAGAAAGTGAATCTAATTCATCTTCATTTGGGGGTGTGTAGGGATTTTGAAGGAAATCCAATATTAAGGTCATTAGAGATTAAGAATATCTTCATTCTATTCTTCCAATAGGCATAGTTTGACCCATTAAGCAAAGGAAACCTAATAGTGCATAATCCATCTACATGATTAGATGTGGATCTCATGCTAAAAGTACGGTTAAGTAATGAAATTTAGCTCACAATGCTCTGATACCAATTGTAGGATCGTAATGGAGCTTAATTCTAATCACTTTTAAGCTAATTACCTACTTGTTTAAGCAATCAATGAATGCACAGCGGAATTAAAAACAAACAAGCAGGTAAAGAAGAAAATAAGGCAAACCACAATGGAGACGTGGATTTTTATAGAGATTCGGCCTCCCGTCTACTTCCTCTCTTGCAAGCTCCGCTCGGATCATTGAGCTTCGCTCACGACTTCACTATCCACTCCCCGTTCCGGGCCGGGAGAGAACGCCTTTACAATACAAACACCGCGAACACCCTCGCTTGCTTGACTTTCTTCCTCTCACAATTTGAGAGGGAACACTTCGGGATTTCACTGAAATCCTTGCTTTCTTTGACAAAGGAATGAGTTGGACAACACTATCTAAACTTGAGCACACTTTGAGTAGATTTGTCTATGATCAAATGTGTGGAATTTAGGCTTGGAGTGTAGGATTGGAGAATTTGGAGCGTGGGAGTTTCTCTCTAGTGTATAGGACAAATAGTAGTAGGAGGGTTGTGTGAAAATGTGTTGGACAACTCCAATTATAAGATCCTAAGGTGTTATAGTCCTTGGGGTTAATTAGGTAAGTGTTTGTGTTAGATACACAAAACAGAAACCTGCAGGATCCATTTTTGAGTAAGTTCGGTCGACCGAATCGAGCAGCACGGTCGATCGTTGGGCAATTTTAAACAAGGTTTGGTTGACCGATAATGGAATGGTCGAATGAAACATGCTATAACTTAGGTACACGTAAGTTAATGGTCGAACACTGAATATGGTTCGGTCAACCAAAAACTAACAGGTTCTACGGGGTTGGCGAAAATGATCAAGTTCCGTCGACCGAAAACTTCCAGCCAGTTCCACATTTTGGAGACAGTTAAGTTCGGTCGACCGAAACAGGTCCACGGTCGACCGTTAGGCAATATGTATTTTGGGGTATTTGTGAATAATTCGTATACGACCGTTGGTATAATACGACAAGTCTAACGGTCAGAAACTTATGTTGATTTGGTCAACCAAAAAGATCTGGACGGTCGACCGAATGTGAGCAGTTGAAAACACTTCAGGATAATTGATCACTTGGTTGACCTAAAGGCTTGGGTCGGTCGACCGAATGTGGGCAGACAGTTTTGGTTTAATTTTAGTGTTTTCCGGTCTAAGTTTGGGTGATCTATTGAAGTCCAATTGATGTGAAATTTTGTGTGTGACTTCTATAGGGAACCTAATGTGTGTATGAGTTGATTTTAGCTCAAGTATGTTCAATTACACAAAGTTCCTATGACTCAAAAAATGCAAATTACATGTCTTCAAATGAGCTTGATTATATGTCTTAATTTGAATCATTTCTTCCTTGAGTCTTGATCACCTATAGAAGTTAGCACAAAGTAATATATATGCTACGCAATATGTGTGCTACTCTACATTGATTACAATTAAGATTAGGTTGATTAAATCATCAAAACATAGATTAATGTCAAAAAGCCAACAAGTAGGACACGTGTGGGGTGCTGAACCTCTATAAATCGTTGTGTCTATTGTGGTTTGCGTATCTTTTCTCTACTTTTTTAATTGTTGTTTCTGCTGCTTGTTTAGTAGTGATTATATGAAATTGATTAGATTAATTAGGGTCATATACGATCCCACAAGATCTACCTATCGGGCTATGGGAAAAGATATACTTCACGGGGGTGTTCGTAGACTTAAGGTTGTAATAGGTATTATCTTGATCTGTTAACCAAGATTAAATAGTAGACACTCGAGCTAGATTCAAGGGTTCAGTGAGGCTTGAGGAGAGGACCAGTTTGTTGGACGGTCGAACCTCTATACACTAGGTACCTATTTTGGTTTGTGATCTCTTTCTTAAGTGTTACCTTTAATTTCACATTGTAGTCTATTATTGCACTTAGAAACTATTCACCCCCTCTATACTAGGCCTTTCGATCCTACACTTTTCTTGTGTTTTCTCTTTCTATATTCACTTATTTTTTCTCATTCTCATCTTTGTCATTCATTTTCCTCTCTTAACAAAATTATTTTTAACAGTAAAAAATATTTAAATAAAAGAACATATGTATCAGAGAGGAGAGGTGAAAGATAAAGATAACTGAAAGAGAGATAACCAATGTAAATGTAGAGAGAGAAATAGGAGAGAGTGAGAGAATAAGAAGAGAGGGAAGATATAATTGGGTTAAATTTTGCAAAAAATACAATGAGATGGGGAGAGATAGAAAGAGAGAGTAAAGATAGAGAGAAGATTTAAGTGAATACTAGGAGTAGATTATTAAAATTTAGTATCAAATTGAGATAACTAGTAAATTTTAGCTAGTTCATGGTTTGTTTTGCGAATTTTCAAATTAACTATTATTTATGTTTTAATGATGTTAATAATGGAGTTGCGGAAAGTTAACGGAGTGGCATGGAAAACTAAAGAAGTGGGTGCAAACAAATGTAAGTTTTATAGAGTGTCATTCAGAGAAATAGCTCTTTTCAAACAACATTTTTGTCAAATGGGTCTTTTGGAGTGGCATACAAGAAAAAAAACGAAAATAAAATTGAAGATAACTTCGAAAATGCTGCCATGTTCAACAATTGCAATGAAAACAGACGGGTCAAAAGTAGTTTGTATTAGTTGTAACACCTCAAAGTTTAGTCCGATATCGGTTAATAAGAAATTATTACTTTAGGATATAATGATATGAGTTTATTACTGTTGGCTTTTTGGCCTTAATCTTATGTTTTGATGATTTAATCAACCTAATCTTAATTAGAGTAGCACACACTATGCATTGCATATATATTGTATTGTGCTAACCTCTACAGGTGATCAAGACTCAAGAAAGAAGGAAATGAAGTCAAGACATGTAATTAAAGCTAAATAGAAGACATGTAATCTTGATTTCTTTTGAGTCTTAGGAACAAAGTGTAATTGAGCATACTTGAGCTAGAATCAACTTAATCACACACTAGGTTCCCTATAGAAGTCACACACAAAATTTCACATAATTTGGACTTCAATAGATCACCCAAACTTTGACCGGAAAACACCAAACATGTACCCTAACTGTCTGCCCACATTCGGTAGACCGATACAGGCCGTTCGGTCAACCGGATGATCAAGTAATCCAGTTTATGTTTCCCTGTCTAGTTTCGGTCGACCGAACCATATCTTTCGGTCGACCGCTTGAACTTACTGTTCCGACCGTTATTCTTGTCGTATATGCCCAACGGTCGTATTCGTATTAAAACTATATACACCTCCATATACTTAACCAAACGGTCGAACCATGTGCCAAGTTCGGTCGACCGTTTAATCTTGTCAAGAATTCCATGCTATTGGTCGATACAATTTCGTTCGACCGATCCAGTTTTCCCTCTACCGAAATGCTTATTCGGTCGACCGGTAACCCTGTTCGGTCGACCGTTTTCTTAATAGACTTAAGTGTTCGGTCGACCTATTCATATTTCGGTCGACCGTATCCTTATCGAACCCAAGCGTTCGGTCGACCGTTCCACTTTTCGGTCGACCGTTTCTGAACAGATTTGCAGCCTGAATTTTCTGCTTTGTGTGCTTTGCACAAAATCCAATCAAATCTTGTCCCAACGGATCCTTTCTCTCTAATGCCTATATAAGGAGTTGTAAAACACATTTTAACACAACTCTCCCACTACAAACTTGTCCCAAACTTTAGAGAGAATCCCAAACACTCAAAGCTACAAGCCTTCCACACTTAGTGATCATTTCTTAATCCTACTCAAGTGTGCTCAAAATTTAGAGAGTGTTGCTCCACTCAAGTTCTCATTTGTTGTCAAAAGAGTAAAGGTTCCGGTGAAAGCCCGAAGCATCCTTCTCGGATTGTGAGAAGAGGATTCCAAGCTCGGCGAGGGTTGTTCGCGAGTTTGACGGTTGTAAAGGCGTTCTCTCCCGGCCCGGAACGGGGAGTGGTTAGTGAAGTCGTAGGCGGAGCTCGGTGATCCGAGCGGAGCTTGCAAGAGAGGACTAGGACCCGGGTGGGGTGCCGAACCTCTATAAAAACGCCGAGTCGATTTGTGGTTTGCATTATTCTTCCTTTACTTGCTTGTTTGCTTTAAAATTCCGTTGTGCATCTTGACTTAGTTAAACAAGTAGGTGATTAGCTTAATAGTGATTAGTGGACCCATAACCCACACGATCCTACAATTACTACAACACCTAACTAACTTATGCTTTTCTGGAAAATTGTGAGACAGTGGACTCATGAGTGACATACCAAACTCGTGCTCGGGGACGAGACGTAACAAATTGTATTAGAGCCATAACCAACTGGAATTGTGGAAATTAAGTGCTACACTAAGAGGTGGGAGCAACCTCTAGAATCCTACAATGTCTGATTGATAGACTTGACCCCGACAAGGAGCTCAGGAGTTCAAGTGAGGTAGGTTGTAATACCCCAAAGTTTTAGTATCATATCAGCCAATAAGAAATTATTAGTATGGGATATAATGATATGAGTCTCAGAATTTAGTATCAGATCGGCTAATAGGAAATTATTAGTGTGGAATATAATGATAGGAGTCTACTACTACAAGACCTAATCAGCTTAACCTTTTGTGGCAAATTCAAGAAGGGTGTTGTGGAAGAGTGAACTCATGGGTGACGGTCAGGACTTAGGCTCGATGCGTGTTGTGGGCAAATAGGGAGCGTGTTGTAGGGCGTGTGGACTCATGGTGACTAACCAGAATCATGGTTGATGCGGGCTCGGGGATGGGATATTACAAATGATATCATATCCTTGATCAGTAGGAATTGTGGGAACTAAGGTCTACCCCAAGATGGTGAGAGTCACCTCTCGAATCCTACAACGCGTGGTTGATTAATTGATAGGCTTGACCGTGAAGAGGACGTCAAGTGGAGTACATTTTAACACCCTAAAATTTAGTCTCATGTCGACTAATAAGAAATTATTAGTGTGAAATATAATGATACAAGTCTACTACCACAACACCTAACTGACTTAAGCTTTTGTGGCAAATTCATGAAAGATGTTGTGGGAAAGTGGACTCATAGGTGACAGACTGAACATTACAACTGCAAAGGGCACACACATATATATATACAAACTATTTTGTTAGAGGGACCTAAAGTTTTATGAGAACTAGCATGTCGGCAAGGCCTTAAATGTTTCTCATATGTCGTGTTTTATTTTTAGGAACTTTTCACATCGGACATAGTTCTAAATATTTAGACTACTACAAACAATAGGTATTACACCCCTCTCAATATGTCGGTTTAACGGAAACATAGTAATTGTCATGCTACGTCGGTTGCTCTAAACTGACGTGTAATCTGTCAGATTAACCACGTCAGCTTTTCATACACCCGACGTGGTAATCCCAATTTTTTTAATGTGCTTTGTCCTAACCCCCGAAATAAAACACACACAACTCTAACACGACGCCATCTGCCTCCAAACCCACACGCAACCCCATCCACCTCCTCCGACCTTCCACATCCCACCACTACCTCACGACCACGTCGTTGCAGCCCCAAACTTCACCACCACCCGAATCACCTCCTCATCCCACCACCATCTCCCAACATGACACCACCACTTCTCCTGAAAACCTCGTCAGCCTCCCGTGGGCGTGGGCGTGGTCCTGAACTCCACCTTCCTCTGTCAAGCCTCGACAAACCGCTTCTTCGTGTCGGAAACAACGGAGATTCAGAGCCTCCTCTCCTCCCACGACTTCTGCACCCACCATCGGTAGCAAGACCAGATCAGCCGGAAATTCCTGGTCTCCCGAAGAAATCGTGGTGCCGGGAAGAAATCTCCCCACTGTGCCCATCAAACACCGGGGTGTGCTGACTTCCAAAGTGGCAGTCAACATCGCAGGGGTACGACCCAACACGCTCGCAAACTGCTCAGAGATGAACAAGTGTGTGGCCCCAGAGTCGAACAACACCCTAGCTACCAAATCTGCAACAAGTAGCGTACCTTCCACCACCGTGCTGGCATCTCTAGCCTCCTCCTCCTGGATAGTGAACACGCGACCTGCTCTCTTCCCCTGCTGGGGTGGTGCTGCTATACGACTCGGTCCAGCTCCACCAGCTGTGGATGATCCCGGTCAAACAATAGGCCCACCCGGCCTACTCGGGCATGAACGAATAAAGTGACCCAGCTGGCCACAACCATGACACGCGCCAGAACGGGGCCCGCAACCGCGTCCCGGATGAACTCCACCATACTGCCTGCACTGCCCAGCCTGCGGTGGTCCACCTCCGTCAACCCGGGGCCTCTTGCCCGGATTCCCTGACAACTGACTCCCCAGACGTACTCCGGTCTTCACCTGCGACCTCCTAGCCTCCTCGATGTCCTGGCTATCCTGATCCATAATGGTCGCAAACTTCACAGCGTTTGCTAACGTCTGTGGCATGCTCGTGGTAACACGAGCCCTGAACTGCGGCCTCAGACCGCGCACAAACCTCCGAGCCCTCTGCTCCTGAGTCACATAGATCTCGGGACAATATCGCTCCAAAGCATGAAACTTGCTGATGTAGGCAGCCAAAGTCATGTCCCTATGCTCTAAAGCTAGGAACTCCTCTCTCTTCCTGTCGCGGGCGTACTGTGGGAAATACTGCTGGTTGAATTCCGCAAGGAAATCCTCCCAGCCCAACACCTCACTGTCCTCAAAAACCACATCAGAAGTAGACCTCCACCAATTAGCTGCGCCACCGTCCAACACGTAGGTGGCCAGATCCACCTTCCTCTCAGGAGGACATCCAATCTCCCAAAAAATCTTCTGGATCTTAAAGACCCACTCTTCTGCTGCCTCAGGGTCGCCACAACCATCAAAAGATTGGGGGATGCTAACGCATAAACCGATCAAGCATTGCGCCCGCTCCTCCCTGCTCAGCCTGGGCAGATTGGCGCTCAAGAATCTTGCCCAGTCTACCCAGCGTGCCCTGGAGCGTCATCAACTCCTCTCCCCTGCTCCCCTCATCTACCTCAACAATGGAGCTACGATCTCGGGGAGGAGGTCTCACGCGTCTATGTGTCATCTACACAAGAGACACAAAACATGAATTAGAACAATGCATGCATGCTCGACACAACTCTAAGAGTGGTTCCTTTGGACGAAGACACCGAAACTGACCGCTCTGATACCAAGTTATAACGTCCTCAAACACAGCGGAAAATTTGAAATTTACAACATACAATCAACGAGGACATTCCAAAAAGAAATACACACACCGGTGCACCAACATATAATATATATATATATGTGAACGAGTTTACAAAAGAATGTGATTACATCAAAAGATCATATACATAAAATATACACAAGTAATCACAACCACCTCAAAAGATAAGGAAAGCATGATCCGGTCTCGAGCGCTCCCTCCGCCGTCACCACCCACCGACCGTCGCTCTCGGCCTGAAAGCAGACATGAATATGTCTGAGTTTCCAAAAGGAAATCCCGTATGCCAAACCCTAAGACATATATGAACAGAAAGGAAATATGCAAAGAACCATAAATATCACAACTGATACACCCGCTAAGTTCCTGGGACCTCTCTCCCGGCCATAGCCAAACAACACGGGTCTCAAGGGTCCTCTCACCCCAACCCCACAAACACTCGTGCACACAAGGCACCGCTGGTCCAAAACACGGCCAAACAACCCCCTTCTTGCCTCAGTGTTACAGGAGCCACGATTTTGCATCATTCGCCGGAGCCACGGCTTTGCCTCAATTGCCGGAGCCACGACGACAGTTATCACAATTTCCCTCCACGTGTCCCTACTAATCGCTATAGGGCCGGCCTATCCGTCCGTCGCCCAAAAGGTACGGTGAACCCGTCGCCTTCTAGCCAATCAATAGTAACACACACACACCAAAACAATGTAAAACGGTGACCGATCCTCACCTAGAGAACTGGTCCAACCGAAAAACCCGCCAATCGGTCGAACAACAAGGAGAGCCCGGTCGACCGAAAATCACCAGTAGAAAATCATTTTCGCAAACCAAGTTCAAACGGTCGGACGACCCAGAATCTCTGGTCGACCGAAAACCCCCCAGTAGGACTCACCAACAGTCCACACTAGACGGTCGTCCGAAACCGCACTTCCGGTCGACCGACCAATAAGTTAACTTAATCGTCGGTCGAATGAGTCAAACTGGCGGTCGACCGTTTAGATGGTCAACGCCCCAACCGACCTACAATAGTACTTTCGGTCGACGGGCAAAGGGGTCCCGTTCGACCGAAAATACCCAGAGCCTCAATCTCTCGCTCGAATTGCACTACCGGTCGACCACCACGAAGGTATCGTTCGACCGGTGCGAGGGATTCTGCCCAATTTACACTATAATCGGTCGACCAAACCAAAACACCGGTCGACCATTTATAGTTCAGATGCTGTTGTGCATGTCCGACGAGCCAAAACGGCCTACTGTCGACCACTCCCACACTAATAATAGGTGAGCTTGAAAGCAAGTTTGACACACCTTAAGGCTTCAAGAAGCCTTTGAAGAAACAACGGGGAGCGCTTCCTCGCGAAACCTCTCGCAACGACGATCCTCGCTCCTCCGGCGACTCCAACAGCAACTCTCGTGCTCTCCGATCGCCACACAATGCCGACCTTCCACTTGCTGTCGAGAGAGACGAGTCTAGAGAGAGAGTGAGTGGGAGAGATGAGATCGTGAGAGAGAGAGAGTAAAACTCAAACCTTATATACTTTTCTCCCACTCGATCTCTGCCGTCCATCTCAATCCATCACTAATCCTCCCCTAAACACAATTAAAACATAAGCAAGGGTTAGGATCTAACAATCCACCCTCCTTAAAAGAATTTCGCCCACGAAATTAAATCCAGCGCTCACCAAACAGCTCCGGATACGACTTCCGGACTTCCTCCTCAACTGCCCAAGTAGCCTCTCGCTCAGAGTGATGCTGCCACCTGACCTTAACCTAGGAATAGTCCTCCTCCTAAGTTGGTGCTCCATCCGATCCACAATCTCAACCGGTCTCTCCTCAAGAGATAAATCCTGCTGGATCTCTGGAACCTCAATCTGAATCACATGAGAAGGATCTGATACGTACTTCCTCAGCATCGAAATGTGGAAGACGTTATGAAGACCAGAAAACTGTGGCAGCAACGCAATCCGGTAGGCGACCTCTCCAACTCGGTCTAAAATCTTGAACGACCCAATGTACCTCGGACTGAGCTTCCCCTTCTTTCCGAATCTCATCACCCCACGCGACGGTGAGATCTTCAGAAAGACATGATCGCCAACCTCAAAAATCAGGACACGCCTACGCCGATCCACGTAGCTCTTCTGCCTACTCTGAGTTGTCGCTAGCCTCTGCCTGATCACATCAACCTTCTCAGCTTACATCTGTATAATCTCAGGCCCGATTAACTATCTCTCGCCTACCTCACTCCAGCACACTGGTGATCTGCAAGGTCTCCCGTACAAAGCCTCGTACGACGCCATCCCAATACTCGCATGGTAGCTGTTGTTGTAGGCGAACTTGATCAACGGCAAGTGCTCATCCCAATGCCCTGCCCAATCCAGAGTGCATGCTCTCAGCATGTCCTCTAATGTCTGAATGGTCCTCTCGGACTGACCGTCTGTCTGCGGATGAAATGTTGTAATGAACTTCAGATGAGTTCCCAGGGCCTGCTGTAAACTCCCCCAGAACCTGGAAGTGAACCTCGGATCTCGATCTGAAATGATACTCACTGGCACCCCATGCAATCTGACAATCTCCTCGATATACAATCTCGCGAGACCCTCCAAAGGTAGAGTAGTCTGGATGGCCAGAAAATGTGCCGATTTGGTCAGTCGATCGACTATAACCCAAATCGCGTCATGAGAGCTCCTCGTCTTTGGCAACCCGATGACGAAATCCATCATCACGTGCTCCCACTTCCACTCAGGTAGCTTTATACTCTGCATTGGTCCCACTGGTCTCTGGTGCTCGATCTTCACCTGCTGGCAAACCAAGCACCTAGCTATAAAATCAGCCACATCACGCTTCATCCCTCTTTACCAGAAGTTCCGCTGCAGATCTTTATACATCTTCGTACGACCCGAGTGAATGGAATATCTGGCTCGGTGTGCCTCCTCCATGATGTCATCTCTCAACTCATCGACCTTCGGCACCCAGATCCGACTTCTGAACCTCAAACCTCCATCCACTCCCACAGTGAAGTCTGATCCATCCCTGGCAGCTGACTGTAGCAGACTAGTCAACTCCTCATCACTGTGCTGAGCCTTAACAACTCGACTGACGATCTGCGGCTCCACTCGAAGACCCACAATCACTGCTCCCTCCGAGCTTTCCGTGAACGGCCTACACTCTGACAATGTCTCGAGTAGCCTCCACTCCTAAATACACAAACTCGCAGCTGACACCTCCACTTTCCTGCTCAGCGCGTCTGCAACTGAATTTGCCTTCCCCGGATGTTAGGAGATGGTGAAATCAAAATCCTTAATCAGCTCAAGCCATCTACGCTGTCTCATGTTCAGCTCCCTCTGTGAAAATAGATACTTCAGACTCTGATGATTAGTGAAGACTTTGAACCGCTTACCATAGAAATAGTGACGCCAAATCTTCAGAGCATGAACCACGACTGCCAACTCTAAATCGTGCGTGGGGTAATTCTTCTCGTGCACCTTCAACTGCCTCGAAGCATATGCCACTACCTGCCCGTGCTGCATCAGTACACACCCCAAACCAACGCCTGAAGCGTCGCTGTAAATCACAAAACCTCCGCTACCACTGGGAAGAGTCAGAACTGGAGCAGTCGTCAACCGACTCTTCAGTTCTTGAAAGCTGTTCTCGCACTTCTGGTACCAAACAAACTTCACTCCTTTCTTCGTCGGCGCTGTCAGGGGTGAAGCAAGTCTTGAGAAGTCTTTGCTGAACCGACAATAATAACCTGCCAATCCAACAAAACTCCTAATCTCAGTCACGCTTGTCGGGCCTCTCCACTACGTCACTGCCTCGACCTTCGCTGGATCCACTGATATCCCAGCTCCCGACACTATATGGCCCAAAAATGCTACACTGTGAAGCCAGAACTCGCACTTCGAAAACTTGGCATACAGCTGCTGATCTCTCAGAATGCCAAGCACAATCCTTAGATGCTCCTGGTGCTGCTCTATATCTGGTAAATAGACTAAGATATCGTCCACGAAGACAATCACGAAATGATCGAGGTACTGACTGAATGTCCTATTCATCAGATCCATGAAAGTTGCAGGCGCGTTTGTCAACCCAAACGACATCACCAAGAACTCAAAGTGTTCGTACCTCGTCCGGAAAGCTCTCTTCTGAACATCTGCCTCTCTGATCCTCAACTGATGGTACCCGGATCGCAGATCAATCTTCGAGAACACTTTCGCTGACTGCAAGTGGTCAAACAGGTCCTCGATCCTGGGCAAAGGATACTGATTCCTCACAGTAACCTTATTCAGCATCCGGTAATCTATACACATCCGCAACGAGCCGTCCTTCTTCTTCACAAATAAATCGGCGCACCCCAAGGTGAGACACTAGGTCGGATAAACCCAGTATCCATCAGATCCTGCAACTACTTCTTCAGCTCCGCCAACTCTGCAGGCGCCAACCTGTATGGAGCCTTCGACTGCGGTGTAGTCCCAGCTACCAGATCAATGCCGAACTCTATCTCTCTGTGGGGTGGTAGACCGGAGACATCAGCAGCAAACACCTCGAGAAAATGCTGAACAATCTCGATGTCCTCCAGCCTCCTCAACTCCGGATCTGGAACTACCAAAGTGGCTACAAAAGCCCTGCAACCCTGCTGAATCAACTTCCGAGCTCTAACTGAAGAAACAATCAACCGACCTCTGCGGTCCTTCAATCCTCTGATCAGAAGATCAGGCAAACCTCGCCTCGGAATCAAAATCTTCTTATCACGGCATAAGACTCGAACGTCATACTGGGACAACCAGTTCATCCCAAGTATAACATCAAAGTCCACCATCGGTAGCAAGACCAGGTCAGCCGGAAATTCCTGGTCTCCCGAAGAAATCGTGGTGCCGGGAAGAAATCTCCCCACTGTGCCCACCAAACCCAGGGGATGTGCTGACTTCCAAAGTGGCAGTCAACATCGCAGGGGTACGGCCCAACACGCTCGCAAACTGCTCAGAGATGAACGAGTGTGTGGCCCCAGAGTCGAACAACACCCCAGCTACCAAATCTGCAACAGGTAGCGTACCTTCCACCACCATGCTGGCATCTCTAGCCTCCTCCGCTTGGATAATGAACACGCGACCTGCTCTCTTCCCCTGCTGGGGTGGTGCTGCTATACGACTCGGTCCAGCTCCACCAGCTGTGGATGATCCCGGTCGAACAATAGGCCCACCCGGCCTACTCGGGCATGAACGAATAAAGTGACCCAGCTGGCCACAACCATGACACGCGCCAGAACGGGGCCCACAATCGTGTCCCGGATGAACTCAACCACACTGCCTGCACTGCCCAGCCTACGGTGGTCCACCTCTGTCAACCCGGGGCCTCTTGCCCGGATTCCCTGACAACTGACTCCCCGGACGTACTCCGGTCTTCACCTGCGACCTCCTAGCCTCCTCGATGTCCTGGCTATCCTGATCCATAATGGTCGCAAACTTCACAGCGTTTGCTAACGTCTGTGGCATGCTCGTGGTAACACGAGCCCTGAACTGCGGCCTCAGACCGCGCACAAACCTCCGAGCCCTCTGCTCCTGAGTCACATAGATCTCGGGACAATATCGCTCCAAAGCATGAAACTTGCTGATGTAGGCAGCCAAAGTCATGTCCCTATGCTCTAAAGCTAGGAACTCCTCTCTCTTCCTGTCGCGGGCGTACTGTGGGAAATACTGCTGGTTGAATTCCGCAAGGAAATCCTCCCAGCCCATCACCTCACTGTCTTCAAAAACCACAGCAGAAATAGACCTCCACCAATTAGTTGCGCCTCCGTCCAACACGTAGGCGGCCAGATCCATCTTCCTCTCAGGAGGACATCCAATCGCCCGAAAAATCTTCTGGATCTTAAAGACCCACTCCTCTGCTGCCTCAGGGTCACCACAACCATCGAAAGATGGGGGATGCTGACACATAAATCGATCAAGCACTGTGCCCACTCCTCCCTGCTCAGCCTGGGCAAATTGGCGCTCGAGAATCTCGCCCAGTCTACCCAGCGTGCCCTGGAGCGTGCTCAACTCCTCTCCCCTGCTCCCCTCATCTACCTCAACACTGGGGCTACGATCTCGGGGAGGAGGTCTCACGCGTCTCGGTGCCATCTATACAAGAGACACAAAACATGAATCAGAATAATGCATGCTCGACACAACTCTAAGGGTGGTTCCTTTGGACGAAGACACCGAAACTGACCGCTCTAATACCAAGTTGTAACGTCCTCAAACACGGCGGAAAATTTGAAATTTACAACATACAATCAACGAGGACATTCCGAAAAGAAATACACGCACCGGTGCACCAACATATAATATATATATGTGAACGAGTTTACAAAAGAATGTGATTACATCAAAAGATCATATACATAAAATATACACAAGTAATCACAACCACCTCAAAAGATAAGGAAAGAATGATCCAGTCTCGAGCGCTCCCTCCGCCATCACCACCCACCTACCGTCGCTCTCGGCCTGAAAGCAGACATGAATATGTCTGAGTTTCCAAAAGGAAACCCCGTATGCCAAACCCTAACAAATATTTGAACAGAAAGGAAATATGCAAAGAACCATAAATATCACAACTGATACACCCGCTAAGTTCCCGGGACCTCTCTCCCGGCCATAGCCAAACAACACGGGTCTCAAGGGTCGTCTCACCCCAACCCCACCAATACTCGTCCACACAAGGCACTGCCGGTCCAAAGCACGGCCAAACAACCCCCTTCTTGCCTCAGTGTTACCGGAGCCACGGCTTTGCATCATTCGCCGGAGCCACGGCTTTGCCTCAATTGCCGGAGCCACGGCGATAGTTATCACAATTTCCCTCCATGTGTCACTACTAATCGTTATAGGGCCGGCCTGTCCGTCCGTCGCCCCAAAAGGGCCGGTGAACCCGTCGTCTTCTAGCCAATCAATAGTAACACACACACCAAAATAGTGTAAAACGGTCGAACGAAATCTGTCTTTCGGTCGACTGATCCTCACCTAGAGAACTGGTCCAACCGAAAAACACGTCAATCGGTCGAACGACAAGGAGAGCCCGGTCGATCGAAAAGCACCAGTAGAAAATCATTTTCGCAAACCAAGTTCAAACTGTCGGACGACCCAGAATCTCCGGTCGACCGAAAACCTCTAGTAGGACCGAAACCGAAACCGCACTACACGGTCGACCGAAACCGCACTTCCGGTCGACCGGCCAATAAGTTAACTTAATCGTCGGTCGAACGAGTCAAACTGGTGGTCGACCGTTTAGATGGTCAACACCCCAACCGACCTACAACAGTACTTTCGGTCGACCGGCAAAGGGGTCCCGTTCGACCGAAAATACCCAAAGCCTCAATCTCTCGCTCGAATTGCACTACCGGTCGACCACCACGAAGGTATCGTTCGACCGGTGCGAGGGAGTCTACCCAATTTACATTATAATCGGTTGACCGAACCAAAACACCGGTCGACCGTTTATAGTTCAGATGCTGTCGTGCAGGTCTGACGAGCCAAAACGGTCTACCGTCAACCGCTCACACTCCCACACTAATAATAGGTGAGCTTGAAAGCAACTTTGACATACCTTAAGGCTTGAAGAAGCATTTGAAGAAACAACGGCGAGCGCTTCCTCACGAAACCTCTCGCAACGACGATCCTCGCTCCTCCGGCGACTCCAACAGCAACTCTCGTGCTCTCCGATCGCCACACAACGCCGACCTTCAACTTGTTGTCGAGAGAGACGAGTCTAGAGAGAGAGAGAGTGAGTGAGAGAGATGAGATCGTGAGAGAGAGAGAGAGAGAGTAAAACCCAAACCTTATATATTTTTCTCCCACTCGATCTCAGCCGTCCATCTCAATCCATCACTAATCCTCCCCTAAACGCAATTAAAACATAAGCAAGGGTTAGGATCTAACAAGCATTCCGCCAGTGGAGATCAAAGACAGAGATTTGTGTGTCAAAATGCTTGCTGCACCTATCAATCCTTCTGACATCAATAGAATAGAACATTTTTTAAAATATCTCAGTTGTGATGATTGATAAAAAAAATTATGCCTTTCATTGTGGTTTCTGCATATTCCTATCCAAAATAATGTACATTGTTCTAATTATCTATAGGTGTTTATCCAGTAAGATCTCCGGTGAAGTTCATTCTGCGGGATCTTCCGTGATGAATTTGTCTGTTGGTGACTTGGTCATACCGTCACCTCCATCTTTTTGTGCTTTTCATCTATGTTAGCATCTCTTTTTAGACATTAACTTGTTCTGCTCTTAGAGGTGGTATTTGACATGCTTTGGTAAAAGTAATGTTTGCATTTTCAGCTCCACATCAGGGTATCTAGTTAACATTCTCATTTTTAGATTTTATCTTGAAATTCAATTTTTGTCTGAAAATTTCTTAATTCTTATTATTTGTTGTCTGTTTTACTCTAGGTATTGAGCTTCTCATATGCTTAACGTGTTTTAGACTTGATTCTTACTAGTATTGTGGGACAATGTATTATTCAGCTTGCATGGATAAAGGGAGTTCGAAGTATTAATGTAATCAGAGACAGCTTGATGTTGATTTTTCAGAAGCTCAACCTCCATGTTCTTAATACGTAATTTTCTATAAACCATGTTCTAGTTTGTCTTTTTTTTTACTTAGAAAGTGTCAGTTGTTGAAAATTTCTTCTTTGGTTTTACAATTGACGATTCACACATCCAGACCAGAGATAATATCAAAATTTGTTTTAGAAACATTGTTCTTTTATTACCATCTGTTATGTTTTGAAGAACAATATGAGCTTTTAAATACTAGGTTCCCCCATCCAAAAGTCGATTTTTCATTATTTCTGGTGATTGTCCATCCCAAGTCATTTTCTTTGACTTTGTGGCTTTGTTCCAATTTGTGGGCTCTCCTAATAATTTTCAGCTTAATGCCAAACATAGTTAAGCTTTTCCCTTGTTTTTATGGCAATCAGAAATTCAGAACAAATAGGGTAGATTATGTTGTGCATCTTATTATCTCTTGTTTCTTTTGTCCCGTCTTTGTTAGAACTTAGATGATAGTGAACGTATACGATAAAACTGTGTGTTTGTTTATTCTGCTAATGATTACATAAAAAGGTCTACTATTCAGGTTGATGTATCTATTATTTAGTTTCCACTACTTTCTTAATAATAAACATGTTTATTTTTTCTAATTTTCTTCCAAACAACAAGATTTGAAGAAGTTAAAGAAAATCTCAAGAAACTTGGTCCAGATGAGGTTTTCAGTGAAAGTCAGTTGGAAGTAAAGAATGTCAAGAGTCTTCTGGTAATCTGTCATCGAGCATGCTATATCTTTTTGTTGTGCCCTTATCTTGTTGTCTTGGATTAAAAGTAGAACATGTTAATTGCCATATGCCTCTCTTTAGTAGAATATTTTAAGTAGAATATGTTAATTGGTAACGCCACTTCTTTGGTACGTACTTTTTGCGATGGTTGATGTCATAGAAACTTAAGGGCTTTCTGTGATTGACGTTTAACCTGTTGAAGCTTTTCATTTTGGGATGACCGGAACAATGGTAACTTATGATGGTCAAATGGAGTCTGGTCAGGGCTTGACCTGACCTCAGGCCCCTTAACGGGTCGGCCCAGGTCGGGCCGCCACATTCGTTGGCCTTTTTTTTGATTTTTTATTTAAGAAATGATTAAAAATTAATTATTTATATTTGTTAAATAATATTTATTGGTATGTTTATGAATATATTTTTATATAATTAGAATTGATTTCTGAAAATCAAAATAAATGAAAATAATTAATGAAAATTAGTAAAATAAATCAATTAAATTAAGTATACTAATACATAATTAATGAAAAATCCCCAAGTCCAAAATACATTGCGTTTGGTTTCTTAGGGTCGCTATTCCCGACTGACCTGTCGAAGTGAAAATCATAAGTATGAGACAATTGTAACCCAAATAAGAAAATTAAATTAACTTAAACCGGTTAACAACCATGTACATAACACAAACTACTTCCACAATTGAAAATACGAAGGAAATTTACTTAAACCAAGTACATAATTGTAAATTAACTTAAACTGAAGGAAAACAAAGTAAATAACTAAACCAAATTTTAGACAATCAAAGGAAATTAAAGATGTCTGTTTTTCTCTTCTCAATCTAGCAACTTTGTGAGTGTTTGCTCCTCCATTTCTGTAAGGCTCGACTTACTAAACAGTGTGTTCATCAATGCTATCTTCCCCGTGGCCAACTTCAACATATGTTTTCACTCTTATTTTTCACCTCTAACTTGTGAAACATGTTCAAGTTTCAAACAGAGCTCTACAACCCAGTCATCCAGTTGATTTGGTGTTGAGTCTTTTCCCTTCTTCTTTGCCTTTTTTTACCCTTTCTGGGCACTAAAAGGATTGTTGTGGGGTTTGATCTGGTGTTGTTTTGTTCAGCGGAGGTGACTGGGTCGAAGATCCTTTCGTGCTTTTACTTTTGCTCTCGTTTCCTGTTGTCGGAGTACTATGTACCTTCTCCCGTTCAATTATTGGTGGGTGTGCACGTGTTGCCTTTCCCGAACCGATTTTTACGAACGACTCCCAACCATGTGACTTCTAGATGGAACCTAGAGTGAGTGCGGATGAATATCCCAACAAATATTTTACAAATGTTCCTGAATACTCAAATAAAAATAAAATTACATGTCTTGACTTGAATCCCTTTCTCATTGAGTCTTGATCACCTATTAAGATAGATACGCACAATAAAAGTATGTGCAATGCATGGAATGTATTTGACACAATTTGATTATGTTTATGATTATGTTGATTAACGTGATTAAGGCCTAAAAATCAACATTGTTAGAAATTGGTTTAGATTTTGTTAAGGCAGAAACGGGATAAAACGGTCGATTGGTGGGGGAGTCCGGTCGACCGAAATAATAGGAACTTTTAGTTGGGATAAATGGTCTACTGGTGTTGGACATCGTTCGACCAAAAAAAACAGGGACTTTTCGAAGTCAGGAATGGTCGACCGACGAGGCATTCCAGTCAACTGGAAAGTAGTGGTTACTTAAGATACCTATGGAGCGGTCAACCGGTGGAGAAGTCTGGTCAATCGTTGCCCGCATTTTCTGTAATTTTTCTGTACGGTTTTGAGTCGTCTATTTAAGAGTTTCTTTGCCATAATTTGTATACAACGCATTATTATTATTTCCTTCATTGAGTATTGAGAGATTATGACTAAATGAAGATCGCGAGTGCTTTGGTGGAAATATTGTCTCCATAAACTTGTAATCGATGTTGCTTTTGTTGTTGGAGAAGCGGAAGAAGGAAAGGAAACCCGCAGGAGACCCCCAAGGATGTAGACATGTTGCCGAACATTGTAAAACATGTGTGTCATTGATTGTTTCAGGTGTGTGTTTATTATTGCTTGTTTCTTTTTATCTTGAGTTTGTTTCTTGTTTCATTTAAAGCTTGGGAGAGAGCCAAAAGTTAGTTTAATTCCGTGTACAATATTCTTTGTGATCCATTTTGTGCATCTTAACCTGTGTATGTGTAGTAGAATTGTTGAATCCTCTCCTAACAACTGGTATCAGAGTTTTGATTGCGTTTATCGATGGCGGAAGATGCAAGAAACTTCTCTATGGATAAATTCACCGGAAAATGGAGCTTTTCCACCTGGCAAAGGAGGGTCTATGCGTTGTTGTCGCAAACGGATGGATTGCTCAACACTTTGGGGGTGAGGAAAAGAGGTCGACGAAGTTGACCGATGAGAAGTGGGAGATGTTGAATCTCTGAGCAATAGGGATCATCGAATTTTGCTTATCCAATGTTATTATCTTCGAAGAATCGATGATGGCAGCGGTTGAATATTGGAAACTTCTGGAGGAGAGGTTTATGAAGAAAATCTTCGACAACAAATTGAATTTGAAACGTCAATTGTACATGTTTCGGATGAGAGAGAACACACCATTTGTTGACACTTATCGGAGTTCAACAAGCTTGTAGCAGATTTGACGCACCTGAGTGTCAAGTTGGAAGATGAGGACAAAGCAATGTTGTTGCTAATGTCTCTGCTGGACCCGTTTGAGAATTTGGTGAACACGATCATATATGGGAAGGATTCATTATTGTTGGAGGAGGTCAATGACACGTTGATCTCTTTTGATGAAAGGAAGAATTCAGAGAGTAGCTCTTTGGATAAGGGTGAAGGATTGGTTGTCTCACCGAATGGAAGGGGTAGAACGAGTAACAAGGGAAGTGGAAATAATAGAGGCCGGTCGAACTCAAATGGTAGATCGTTCGAATGTTTTTCTCCAAGAAGACGGGTCACATAAAGCGTGATTGTAGAGTCTTCAAGGAGGCGCAGCAGAAGGGTAAAGTTGGGTATGATTCTTCCAGTGTAGTGGAGGAACGAGACGAGGTAGACGTCCTGACTGTTTGCGCTACGGGTATCGACAAAGCATTGACGTGATAGATTTTGGATATAGGAGCATCTTATAACATGTGCCCGGTTAGAGAGTGATTCACCTCTTATGAACCAGTAAAAGGAGGAATCGTTGTTATGGGCAACAATGCACCTTGCACTATCGTTGACATTGGTTTCATACAATTAAAGATGTGCAATGGATGCATTCAAATCCTGACGGGTGTGCGTCACGTTTTGGAGTTGAAGAAGAATCTGAGGAGTAATTACATTACTCCTCAAGAGCTCCATGAAATCAAGGAAATGTTTGAACCAACCTAAGCTACCGTCGAACAAAATGGCTACAACCTAAGTGACAGTTGAACTAAATCTAGGGGACAGTAGACCTTTCTGGGTTTTGGCCAGATCAAAATGACTCCGTCGAACACAATAAGAGGGTTCATTCGACTGAAAGTAATAGGCACTTTTGGGAGATAAAAATGTCTTCATCCGGTCGACCACCAGAAAGACATCGTTTGACCGATGGCCAAATGTATTTAGGTGTTTAGATAGATTTATATGAATACGACCGTTGTATAATACGACAAGAATAACGGTCATATGAAAATGTGTATAACGGTCGACCAAAAATGTGAAATAGATCAACAAGTGGAGTTAGGTAAAATCACTGTTTGTAAAACCGTTAATTGGTAGAAACAATCGAACGAAAGAGTTGTTTCGGTCGACCGTTCTGCACAGGCAGACTAAACTTTTGTTTAAGTGATTTTCCTACCTAAGTTTGGGTGACCTATTGAAGTCCAATTGATCTAACATTTTGTGTGTGACTTCTATAAGGAACATAGTATGTATGTGAATAAGGTTTAACTCTTGTATGTTCAAGTTCACATAAGTTCCTAAGACTCAAATAAAAGGTAAAATTACACGTCTTCAAGTAACTTGATTACATCTCTTGACTTCATTTTATTTGTTTTCAGTTTTTAAAAAAATAATTTTATTTTTGTTCAGGATCGCCATCCAAAGGGCGTGGAGGAGAAAGAGAGTTGAAAAATTTAGGTTGGGATAGTGGGTGTCCTTAATCAAATCATTTCATTAACTAATACTAATTAATATATAAAATAAACTAATTTAAAAAAACAAAAAAGACCAATAGGCGGAGGCCACGTGGCATCCGCCTAGTTCGCAAAACCAGGCGGCCCAACGCCTGGTCGCACGACGAGGCATGGGACGCTTGGTTTTGCACCCCAATTGAGGGGTGCAAGACATTCCATTGAGGGTGCCCTATTTGACCATGAGATATCATGTAAACATGATATCACAATGAACAAAATGGCCATCTCATCTCGGAAAAAAATATTCAATTAAGACCCGTTAATTAAGCTTCATCAAGTGCCTTGTGACGCCGTATTAGTAGCACCATTGTCCAAGTTCTTGGTGAACAACCACGCAAGCTCCGTCATCTCCAAGTTGGAGTTGATTGACAACTAGTCTATGCTCAAGTTGAAGCATTGGAAGTTAAAGCTATTGTATGTTAGCTACTGTGGTTTGTTGAAGTTGAAAGCTTTATTTTTTGTTGGGTTTTTTTGCTTGGTGACACTTTAAAACACTATAATTCTAAATGTCGTCGTTACTATATACAACTATTTCTATCTATGCCATCCAAAAACTACTACCCGTTCAGAAATGTCATTATATTTTTCAAACTGCCACTCCGTTAACATTTTCAGTTAACATCGTAACTTTTTATTAACAATGTTAACAATATTAATATTTAATTGTAAAATTTGTAATTTTTCTCCTAACTAATAAATAACGATCACCTCTTTTCCCTTTCTCTTCTCTTTCTTTCTCTCACTTCTCCTCTCTTGTCACCATTCTCTCTCCTCTCGTCTCTCTTCTCTCTCTCCTCTCTGTTTCTATTCCCTCGCTCTCTCCTTCACTGTACTCAAACCCAACTCCAATCCAAAGAAATCAAGAAACCAATTTCGAACCTAAATTACGTGCCAAATGCAATCCAAAGCAAACAACAAACCAAATTCAAACCTAAATCACATACCAAATCCAGTACAAAACAAACCACAAACCAAATCCAACTACAAAAATATGATCATACTCTCACAAACCAAAACATTGTAAACAAAACAACCACAAACAAGGCCTCGGTTCGGGATCCAGAGGTTGTGAGGTGGGAAGAGAGGAGGCGTAGGTGTGATGGTCCAGAGGTGGAGAGCTTGATAAGAACGGTGTTGAAGTGGATGGTTGGTGATGGGGTCGGAGAAGGCTGACACCGAGGAAAGGGTGGGCGGAATGGCATAGGTCGTGAAGATGATGGGTTTGGTTTTCAGGTTGGGTTTGGATTTGTGGTTGGGGTTTGGATTTTGTTTTATGGTTATAGTTAAGATGGAAATTGATGTTGGCACGTGGGCACGGGGTTTGAGATTGAATTTAATTTTCTATTTAAGATAGGAGAAAATAGTAATAAAGAGAAAGAAAGAGAAGAAAGAGGGAAAAGTGGTAAGTGTTATTTATTTATTAGTTAAGAGAAAATTTATAAATTTTACAGTTAAATATTAATATTGTTAACACCGTTAATCAAAAGTTGACGGAGTTAACGGATAATGTTAACAGATTGGCAGTTTGGAAAACGTAATGATATTTCTGAATGGGTAGTAGTTTTTAAGTGACAAATAAAATAGTTGTAAAATGACAAAATTAGAATTATAGTAGTTTAAAGCTCTGTTGTTAAAAACCGGACCGAACCGGCGGTCGGACCGTGTTGGACCGTGAACCGGTAGCAAACCGGTTGGTTCGGTAAAAAAACTGTTTCTCTCGTGAACCGGAGCGAACCGAAGAAAACCGATCGGTTTTTTCGGTTTGGTCGAACCGAAAAAACCGGTTTTTTCAATTTAAACAAATTTGGTTTTTATTGTTTTATCTTTTGTTCAATTTTGACCCAAATTCTAAGATTTTTTCTTTTTACTACTCCTTCCCGAACCCCTCACCACACCTTCACCCTTGCGATCTCCATCGTTCCACCCCTCATCGCACCGCCACCGCTCGCGATCTCCACCAAGGCTGACAGACTGGCGGATCTCTAGGATAGTCTACCACCCCTACTGCTTTAGATGTTGAAGTAAATGTTTGTTCATTTGTTAGAAGAAAGACTAATATTACTTAGTTACATGTTTGTTCATTTTTTTACTGATTTTAATTAAGTTATTTTACAAATGGATAATTTTTGTTGAATTGTTCGTAGTTTAGGTACTTGGTTATTACTTATTATATTAAAAAATAATAGGAAAAATCGGTTCAAACGGTCGGACCGTCGGTTGGACCGCCGCTACGGAGTCGGTTCGGTTCAACCCTCGGTTCACAAAATGTTGATGTCATGCTAACGTCATCATCGGTTGGACCAGGTTGAACCATCGGTTCGACCACTTTGAACCAAACCGATATGTTTTCGGTTCACTCTTCGGTTGGGTTTTTAAAACATTAGTTTAAAGGGACGCTCAAGCAACAAAAAATCCTAAATTTGTCATGTAAATAGATGGGTAGATGGGTTGATAACTCCGATCTTTCATCGTTCAAAGTGATTTGATTTAGAGTCCATTAGCTGGATCCAACTTAGTACCCAGACGTTGTAATCTACTTCCTCCGTAGCATATTTATTAGTCTATAAACTTTAAACTTTAATACATTTCCTTCGCCGAGAAAGAAATTGAACTTTTTGTTAGGGGCAACTTCTCCAAAATGCCAGATTTTAAGTGTTATTTTCCCAACAGTTCTCCTATTTAAAACCTAAAGTGGGGTTACAAACCATACGATACAGGTAGGGTTGTCAAATTTATATGAAACATGATTACAAAACACGAAAACGACACGAATTTAGTAGATATAGATTGAGAATTTGAACACGATTAATAAATGTGTTGGATATGACAACACGATTATTAAATGGGTTGGATTTGGATTTCTGCCGCAAAAACGATTAACACGATTAAGAAATGATAAAACACGATAAGCAATCAAGTAATTAGGTACACGATTACAATTTACGAATATTACACGATTAATACACAGCTAATATCGACAAATTTACAAGTAATATATCAATTATAAATTATAATGAACGGGTGACGTGTAATCATGCAATCCGGTATTCGTGTAATAAATGGAACTAATTGTGTATGAATTATTGTGTAATGGTGTAAACGGTAATCGTGTTAAACGTGTACACAAAGTAACCCGTTTAATAATCGTGTATAAACGGGTTGGATATGAAAACACAATTATAAACAGATTGGATACGGCAGAAGTCTAGCAACACGATTATTAAATGAATCGGATACGACGCAACACCTAGAAATTATATATACGACTTGACACTGTTAGCAAACAACGATTATACAGGTTCAGGAGTACCTTTCTTGGAGAGAACCTGTGGCAGCGGAAGGAAGATCGGAGGTCACCTTACAGAATCCTTTTCACCGGTCGGTCTCCTACTCTCATGGAGAAGGAGCGCGAGTCCACAACCCAAGAGTCCACGGAATGAGCTTGGTGGAGGTGGAGGGACGAAATGGGAGAGAGAGAAGGTGGTGGCTAGGGTGGGTGGAGGCTAGGGTTTGCACACTTGTTCTTCTATTCAATGGGAGACTCCTCTCCTTATATAGATGGCTCCACCCTAAACCCTTAAATGTGTAGTCCAATAGGGACGCACCATGTGTCAGTACTTTGAGCAAATATCTTATTAATCCTAGATTAATCCAATATCTCCCACTTGCACAACAGCACGATAACAACATGTCATCTGCTTTTGTGTCCCCGACACATATGCATATATCCCTGATACATACAATCACACAATGACAATATGTCACCTCTTTATGTGTCCCCGACACATATGTATATATCCCTGATACATATAACTACTCCTCTCTCCAAGTAGACATCCACAATACGCAAGTCTCTGATCATGTATCCTCGATACACGACCATCTGTGCCCCCAACACATGTACCCTTCCGATCATACAGACAAATGGGTTGTGCGACCGGTCATGCACCTGCCATTTAGGAGTCTCAAACTAGAAACCTTACTAGAAGGCCAGAATGACAACATCCTCATAAAACAACAAATAAGCAGTCAAAATGCACATCACAGTTCCCCAGGTTTAGTCAGAAACTCACTTAACATGAACGGTATCTCGATCCCTCGGAGAGAATACCTTCTTGTCCTCAAGGTACTTGCTATTGTTTCCAATACAGTTGGGCCCAACAAATACTTTTAGTGCAGTCGAGTCAAACCTTTCCCTTCCACCCAGACTACCATTACACTCAGAGTTGACTCCTTTCCCGAAGATGCCTCTTTAGACCGAATCTCTCATGGTCATAGATAACATCCCAAAGTAGCCACATCAACTCTTTGCTTCATGGTGTTGTCGAAGGTCACTGAGGGCAACTAATGACAATCAAGTCTTGGACTCACACAGTGAAGGAGCAGGGATCCATCCTTTCACTTCCAAATGGTCGCTCAGCACATGTTGTATGACAAACATGTTATGGTGGATCATACTGTACACAACAGTATGTCTGTCTCTCAATACCATACAAGTCTTAGTCCAGTCGCACCCCCTCTGCGCCTGACCCGAGCTTCATCATTGTTGCCTTAACACCATACAAGTGTCACCTGGCGCCACATGTGATGCTCGCACTTGGCTTCTATATGTCACATGAATCGTGGGAACATGCATGTCAATCCTCACCAACATAGAGGATCTCATCTTGATTCCTAATCAAGGCGACTGTCCTATCATGAACTGCTCTGGATCTATCATACAAGATCTCCTCATGATCAGTCTCATCTCTGGTCGCTATCAAAAGCGCCAGAGGCGAATGCTCGTGTGAGTGATCATTCTTCAGCCTATTGACAGAATAATATTTTATGCTAGAACAACTACATCAACCAAACAAATATAGTCGAATGGAAAACACAATCACTCATAAAAGGAAGTTAGACACGTCAATGCATCAAAGTCTGCGTAAGCCTAAGGACTTCACATGGGACACAAACGAGTCCTTAGCTATAGCCTTGGTAAGAGGGTCAGCTACCATAAGACTAGTAGACACATGTCTTAACACAACTTCCTTTCTCGCTATGATGTCCTTCACAAAATGATACCTAACCTGTATATGTTTGGTCTTTCCATGATATTTGGGGTCTTTCACATAAAAAAGGGCAGCCATGCTGTCACAATAGACAACAACAAGCTCATCTGATGTCTCTACTAGCCCAGTATGTTGTAAGAACCTCCTCAACCAAACTACCTCCTGTGCTGCTGCAGAGCATGCAACATACTTTTTTCTTTAAAAATTGATTATATATCAAATATTTTTCAACTTCAAACAATATTTTTTCCCCGTTAAATATACTTTTTTCTTACTTAGAAACATAAAAGTTAGGATACTAGGTGGTATAATGTACGGGTCAAACAAAAAATAGGAGAATAAGTAGTACAACACATACGACAATCCAAAATTAAGAGAATAGGTAATGATAGCCAATACGAAATTTTGAGGCCTCTACCAATCATCTTGCATGATGGTCGATCGTGAAAAAACACATCCAAGGGTGAGAAAATCACATTATAATTCAATTTCCTAGTGATCCTTGCAACAGATAATAAGTTAGATGTGAAGGGTTGTACAAAAATAAAAAACATCGTGGGTTGTATTATTTAAGAAATTTGATTCACTTATTCCATCAATTTGTACTTGATTTCCATTAGTAACAATGACTAGTTTATTCATTTTTGGATCAAAACAAATATTGCTTAATAATTTTTTATTTCCAATCCTATCATACGTGGCTCGTGTGTCTATGATCCAAGAATCTCTAGTTAATATGGTTAGCAATTGAATTAAGAGAGCTATTAGACCACTAACTTAAATGAGAAGGCGTTGACGCACAAAAGGGGACATCCAAACCCTCTCCATGGGTGAAGGAGCAGCGAACATACCCAGTGGTTGACCACCCAACTACTCAACGAGGAAACTGGGCCATATCACCGGGAGAACAACAAAGCCAACAACCGATGACACAAAATTAGAGGAGTGACAGATCGCCGACCACCTGGTAATGACATGGATATTAATTTCCATTCAGCCAAAGATCGGGGAGTTATTCATCTATTCTGACTCGGCCAAAGAACTTTGGGACGCAATTCACGAACTATACGAGGAGCAACAAAACTTCGCTCACATCTTCAGAATCAAGCAATAATTTGCACAAACAACGTAAGGACAAAAAGGTCACCAAATACCTCAGAGCGCTCTAAAGTCAATGGGACGAGTTCAGGGTTTACAAATCACAGAGCACTGACCTAAAAACCATCCAAGAATGGCTTGAACAAAATTGAATCTACCAGTTTTGGTAGAACCCGATGCAAGTTTTGAAGCCTTAAAATCCCAAATCCTTCTATCAGCAGAGTTTTCACCCTTCACTAACGTCGTCGTGATAATATAACGTGAAGAAACCAGGCAACAAGCCATGACCCAACCAACCAAAAAAGAAAACCAAGACTTTGTAGCTTCATGCAACCAGAACCAAAACGTAAAAGGACAATTCGGAGTGGTGCAAACGAAGGACGCAAATGAACGCATACTGAGTCAACCTACGACAATCAGGGATTTATATCTGATGTTGACGTGGATCCTCCCGCATCCGAATCAGACAGAATCAGATTTTCCTGGCTGGCATCCAAATCCGAACCCGCATGCATCCCAGGCCTCAGCCTAGCAAAAAACGGGTCGTGTTAGCCCACCTCAATAGCCTCCTCTGATTCTCTAGTCAAAATCAAGGTAATTCATCAGGTTGTCGTGGCAAGTGATTTTGTTGGTGATTTTTGGGATGTTGGTCTTTGTAGTGAAATGGGAAGAATGGTTTGTGATGTTTGGGTGGGTTTGTTTCTGACGTGAAAATTAGAGATCGTCATCAGTGATGAACGTTCATTTTTTAGGCTCAGCAGTTATTGTAGGATCGTGAGGGTCTCTAATTCTAATCAGTTTTAAGCTAATTACCTACTTGTTTAACTATCAAAGATGTGCACAATGGAATTTAAAATAAACAAGCAAGTAAGGAAGAGGATAATGCAAACCAAAAGGAACACGGGGGATTTTACAGAGGTTCGGCCACCCGCCTACGTCCTCTCTTGCAAGCTCCGCTCACGACTTCACTAACCACTCCCCGTTCCGGGCCGGGAGAGAACGCCTTTACAACACAAGCACCGCGAACACCCTCGCTTACTTGACATTCTTCCTCTCACAAACCGAGAGGGAACACTTCGGGCTTTCACCAAAATCCTTGCTTATTGAACAACCAATGAGTGGGACAACACTCTCTAAATATTGAGTGCACTTTGAGTATGATTTGGATATGATCAAATGTGTGGAATTTAGGCTTAGAGTGTAGGATTGGGGAAATTGGAGTTTGGGAGTTTCTCTCTAGTGTATGTGACAAATGGAATTGTGAGAGATGTGTAATTGTGTTAAGGAAACACCTATTTATAAGCTCCTAAGATATTATAGTCGTTGGGGTTGATTGGGTAAGAGTTGGTGTAAGATAAACAAAATAGAAACTTGCAGGACCCAATTCTGAGTGAATTCGGTCTACCGGATCAGGCTGTTCGGTCGGCCGCTTTGCAGTTTTGAACTCCGTTCGGTCGACCGGTTAAGGAACGGTCGACCGCCCAACGCTAAGACTCAGGTACACTTAAGTGATCAGTCGAACACCGAACATGGTTCGGTCGACCGATTCACACCAGACACTTTGGGGTTGACAAACAAGGTTCTATTCGGTCGACCGAAACAAGGTCCACGGTCGACCGAATTCCAACAGGAAGTTTGGGTTTGTCAAGAGACATACGTTCGGTCGACCAAACAAGGTCCTCGGTCGACCGATACATAAATTGTATTTGGGGTATATTTTAGTTATTACGAATACGACCGTTGGGTATATACGACAAAACTAACTATCGGAAAAATTTTGAGACTCCGTCGACCGAATGTAGGAAGTTAAACACTAACAGGATATATGATCACTCGGTCGACCGAATGTGGGCAGATTGTTCAGGTTTTGGTTTAATGTGTTCCGGTCTAAGTTTGGGTGATCTATTGAAGTCCAAATTATATGAAATTTCGTGTGTGACTTCTATAGGGAACCTAGTGTGCGTTTGAGTAGTTTTTAGCTCAAGTATGCTCAATTACACAAAGTTCCTAAGACTCAAAGAAATACACAATACATGTCTTCAAATGAGCTTGATTACATGTCTTGACGTGATTTCCTTTCTTCCTTGAGTCTTGATGACCTGTAGAGGTTAGCACAAAGCAATATATATGCAATGCAACATGTGTGCTACTCTACATGATCATAATTAAGATTAGGTTGATTAAATCATTAAAACATAGATTAATGCCAAAAAGCCAACAGTTATTGCTCTGACACAATATAAGAATGGGAGGCGCACAGAAGGGATGATTTTTATGTATATTATTGTTAATTTGATTGTTACAATTGGGATGAATATATATATATATATGGAACATATTTTGCTTGAGGAAAGTTGTCATTCTTGTATGTATATGTTGCATGATTCTGGGTTGCCTTGTTTGTTGTCTGGACCATTGCTTGATTGCAGCATTTGCTTGGACTTGATTTGGACATGATGAGATCTAATTCTAATCCGATTAAATCAAGTCCAAGTGACTGTTATTTTAACAAGAGGAGAGATGTGCAGAGAGAGAGAGAGGATTGGAGAGGGGAGACGAGTGAAGAGAGAGAGGAGCGAGAACCGAAGTGAGAGGAGAGAAGTAGAGAGAGAACCAGAGAGAAAGTGGGAAAGAGAGGGTTGTTTGATTTTAGGTTTTTACTTTTTATATTTTTATATTTAACACTAAAGACATCTTTAATTTTAAATGATTTTTTTTCAAAGTTTTAAACGGCAACGGTGGTGACGGGGTAGATCCCACAAATGACGAAGGTGCACCTAAACAATTTGTAGTGAAATGCAAGTGCACGCAAACGAATAGTGAAAATGTTGGTGTAATAATCCAATTATGTCACTTTAGAGGTACACCCAAGCAAATCACCCAATGTTAAATTGCAATTCAGTTCAATAAAATGTACTTACTGTCATAATATTTTTCAAAAAAAAGTTTATCTTCGAAAATGCCACATATATGTTTAGTAGACCAAATAACCCTAGAATTTGCACGAATTAAGATGACCGGAGACAATTGATACGTAAATTTTGATAGATGACTAAAGACGGTGACACGATCGAAGGACCGGGGAGCAACCGAGAAGGTTTAGAAACAATGACTATTTCTTGTAAGTTAGCATCACCTTTCACAATTGGCATACACGAGATCGAAGTAATTAAGAGATCCCTTCCGCAACCGTTCAATACATGCTTTCCTTCCAATCAGAAACCAAAATGAAAGTGCCTTCGACAAAAGAAGGTGAACATTCGATTTGAGATCACCCTTATTTAGGGCTAATGAATGTTATCATATCTCAAAGTCTCCGTTAAACACACTAGAATATATGCATGCTACAGGTATGAAAGAAAGATATTGTAGCCTGGTACAACTCAAGACATTAATATATAAATGTTACATTCATTAATATATAAATTTGTAGATGATACTACAAGACTGTAGGAAAAACTATGATAGCTCATCTGGTCACTGAGAAGTAATCTAAACTCGAACAAAGGTTAAAAGATCAAATTTGTTTCTTACATAACTATTTTTCGGAGCTTTTTTGCATTTTCGTTCGTTTCGTTAAAATAATATGTAATGCTTTCCTAAGAAAATTTGTCCATACATGATTTGACTTCATCAAATTCTCAAAATACCCCTGTACTTTCAGCCTACAGTCTTCATGAATTGTCACTTATCATAACATTTTGGCAAATATGGAATTGTCTATAGGTTTGGATCATTGTTGGTGCAACTCACTTGGACATGTTCTCTCACTTTCCTTTTCTTTTCAGTGAAGTTTAGTTACAATAATGTGCACGCGACAAGATGCGGCGACAGGTCGAACTAATGCTCAACATTGAGAATACGAATCTATTTAGTCTGTTGCAAGTTCAAGTGGACAACAAACTTATAGCCGATCTTTTGTATGAGTTTGTTTATGCACAGAAACATGTTAATTATCGATCATTTGCTGTGGGCTGTTGGATGATAAAAGATGGATAAAAAGAAAGCTAAAAAAGTGATTATTCTCACTCTGATGTTACTTGTTTGGAGACATTATTGCCAAAACACCAAGATGCCACGGTGATGAAAAGTATTATAATGGGTCAGGAGCGAAGTCGCAATCGAGGTATGATATCATTGAAGCTCTTATCATTAATGTTTGGTATTTTTGTCCCAACCCTGTGGCGAATAAGGAACGACTATTATTGTAACATCCCGGAACAACGGAACATTTTAAAATCTTAACAATAACAGATACAAAAGAACGATCATCAAACGGGATTGTTACTCATAAAATATCCAAGAAGTACATTATATTACATCAGAGTTTGTCAAAAGGTATGACTATATCAGAGTACGAAAAGAGTAAATACAAGTAGTCATACTACCTAAAAAGTACAGAAAGATGATCCGATCCCAAAGTACCTCGTCCTCAGTTACCACCCGTCAGAACTAACTGCGGTCCTCAAAAGGAATATAACAACAATGATTGAGTTTCTATAAGGAAACCCTGTATGTCAAGTTCACCTATATAAATGCATCCGTACAATAAAATGAACTTATCATACTAGTAGCATGTCATGTCATCAACACTAAGGAAAACAGTTCCCCCTCAGGGTAAAACAAGACATCAGTCCTACAATCCATCAATCCATCATCCTCTAATGGTCTAAGGACATCAGTCCAACAATCATCATCGGGTCTCCCTCGGAGACCTACCGTAGGCACATACGGTCTTGCGGGCAGTACGCAATGCACCCCACACGCGGCAACACTAGCCAAGGGTTTTGTGAGGGGTGTCCACACTTCCGCGTCATAAGAATAATATCTGAATCATCGTGGTCAACACCACACTGACGGAGCCGTCGCTCAGGTTGGTTCATCAATCACTCAGTAGGTGCACAACTGAAGTATCATGTAATGACCCTAACTTGTTTAAGGGTTTAATTGGTGTTTAGGTGGCTTAATGGTGGAGGTTTGCATGGGAAAGGAGGAGACGTGATGGTGGGGTGGTAGGTGATGGTGTAGGTGCATGGTGGTGGTGTTGGATGGGATGGGGGGAGGTATGGGCTGCTGTTGGTGTTGGTTTTGGTGAAGGAAGACACACCCAACTTCTCTCCCTCCTTTACTTCTCTCCCTCTCACGTTTCTTTCCTTCTTCTTCAAACCATTCTTCTCTCCACCCATCTTTTCCTCTCCTTCTTGATCCTTGAGCTCCGGTAGTGAGGGTTGTAGAGCAAGGCGCACGAGGCAAGGACGTGGTGGGAAGAAGGCGCGAGGAGGAGGTGCGTGCTGTGGACCGGAGTTGTTTGCGGAGCTCCAACGTTCTTCGTCGTTCGTCGCAATGAGGTATGCCAAGTTCTTCCATTAGAGGCCTTTAGTGATCACCCACGTTGGGGTGATGTTGTGGTCGGTCGCGGGAGGTCGGAGACCTCGCCGGCAACGAGGAACAGCGTCAAAACCTCGGCTGGCGCGAGGTTGAAGACGACTGACGGTCGACCGGGTCCCTCAGACGGTCGACCGAACGTAGTGTATTTTGACTGTCTGTTGTGTTTCGGTCGACCGGTTCTTTGTGTTCGGTCGACCGGAACTTAAGTGTATTGGACCTTGTATTGTTGTGTGTGGTCGACCGTTTTATGACTTAGAAATATTAGGATGCCCTGGTAGGTTTCGGTCGACCGAGACCCCTGAGTCGGTCGACCGATAGATTTGATTTTGATGTTGACCAGACTCCGTATTTTGACCTCGTTTCGGTCGATCGGTTTTAGACCTTCGGTAGACCGTTGGGACTTATGTTCTGCGCAAATAGTTCGACCGTGGCAGACGCTTCGGTCGACCGATTCCCTTGTGGAAGCGGTCGACCGGTTGTCACTTTCGGTCGACCGATTCCCTCGAGGTAAACGGTCGACCTAGTTGTCTCTTTCGGT
The DNA here is from genome assembly GCA_963682175.1 of Triglochin maritima. Taxonomy (NCBI): domain Eukaryota; kingdom Viridiplantae; phylum Streptophyta; class Magnoliopsida; order Alismatales; family Juncaginaceae; genus Triglochin; species Triglochin maritima. Next base: position 37,687,994 of record OY821775.1, read on the forward strand.
CGACCGTTTTTTACAGGACAGAATTCCTGGTTCCGCTTAGGACGCCAACTCTGTCCACGGAAACCCTTGTCCTCGTCTTGTGCGTGAGCCGGGAGGTGACGGTTGTCGCGTTATGTGTGTCTGCCAAGGGACCGCCGTGTGGAATAGTGTGGGTGTTCAGGACGCGTCACCTCCATGTATGGATCGTGACTAATATGATGGATTGATTGGACTCATTGTAGAGTAGCAGCCTGAGGGATTGCGGATCCCATTGCTTCAGCCGACACGCAACTGTCGTTGGGTGAAGTGACTACCAGCCTGAGGGGCTATGGAGGCCGCTGCCCTGCTTTTATAGCGGCGGAGTTGGTGTCTGCACGTGGAGCTCGTTGACCCTGCAGACTTCGGTTCGGATCTATCGATTGTCTGGCCTTTATGTGGCGGATATGTTCGACTGGCCTTGATGGCAGTTATTGCACGTGCCCGTGCGGCCTGTGTGGCGGCGGGAAGGGCCCTATGCGGTCTGTGTGGAGGTAGGGAGGATCGCGCGTGGCCTGTTGTTGAACGTTTTATTTAAACCGCAAGTGCACGGCCGCGATGAAGCGGTGGCAAGTACGGGTCGTCCTCAGGGAGGTGAGCAGCCTCTTGTTTGCACGAAATCAAATGGCGAAAAAATGGAGAAGAGAGTTGGTTACGCTACTCTACCCTAAACTACTCTAAGAAGTATGAAATGTGAAAGAAGCAAACAAACGATGAAATTAGAACTAAGCTAAGAACAAAACAAGAATGCTGGAATTCAGAAATGGGAAAACCCCTAAGGGGTGGAGTGAGTGCACACATGCAAAGAGGTGGGTGTAGAATACATTCTTTAAGCACATGAAGGTGGTGTTTATCAAGCATAGGAAGTGTCTAAATGTTATGGCAAAACTTATCAATCCATTCACCAACTTAGTTGATTAACATTTACATATCCAAGGTGTTTATTTCAGAACCTAAACAAGCATGAGAGGTGTCTAATCATTTTGGCAAAACTCATCAAGTTATAAATTCTATCCTAAACAAGCAAGCATACATTCCTGTTTTATCAATACATCAAAAATAAAGCATTCATCCCATTCTCTAATGCATGTATGTACATCTACTCCACCCCCCAAAGGGGATGAAACTACTCACTAAACATTACACTAATTATTAAACTAAACAAAGAAAGCATATTAACTAAGCTAATAAAACTAATGAAATGAGATTAAGCAAAGCAAAACAAGAAACATAAAACAAACAACATAATAAAGAAAACTTGTATTAAAATGACTCACATTAAAAGTAGCATCCTCTACTTTAGTGTGTGTTTCAAGGCCTCACTTCTAGTAGGAAGAATAGCCACTTAAAATATGGAGTGATTACAATAGGAGGTGAAGAGTTCTATTTATAGGCATGGAAAAAGCTAATCCGGGACAATCCCCCGATGTGGGACTAAACCAATACCAAAAATAGCCTATACAAACATTAATACACGTCCAGGAGAAAACTTGGTCGATTTGGGCCCAAAGTGACCGCCAATTGGCGGTCCAAATTTTCCGGATCGAGTTGAATCTTGTTCTGGGCTTTGCTTGGTGTATTTGGTGGTCTTGGATGCATCTACTTTGTTTATTGGAGCTCCGACCCGAATCCAATTGCTAAAATACTCCCCATGATGGTGTGGAGTATTCTGTTTTGCTCTTAGGTCCTTCTGTCTTGCGTTCAGGTCCTTCTCCCTTGCATCTTGGTCCCCAGATCTCACAATCCAGTCCTTTTTCCCAGCTTTTGGGTCCTTTTATGTTTCATCTCTTCAAACCTATTTATTCCTGAAAACTAAACATAAAACTCGTGACATAGCATTGTTTAGGTGAAAGATAATGGATATAAGATACAAATATGAGCATGAAATGATGTCAATCAAATACCCCCACACCTAACTTTTGCTAGTCCCGAGCAAAACAAAGAAAGAGAAAAGCAAACGAAAAACAAGAAATCCTAACTCACTTTCGTAGGAATCACGGTTGCACTTAGCACGTGCAACAAGCCGTTAAACCTCCTTGTCGCCAAGGAGGAGGAGTGTTGTCTCCTGAGGGTTTTCAGCGGATACACCCACAAAATCCGAACAAGATGCGTTAATCAATCTAGCTACACGACTCGTTGGACTTATTTTGTCGATCATGGGATGCGGTAATACTACGGGTCGACTCTATATATGTAATTAGTCCACACACCTAGCCTAATGAGTTATTCGTGAGAGTTAACTAAGGAATTAAGTGAAAGACATGGGCAGCCTTAACTTCTAAATGTGATACAATGTGTAAAGTCCATTTTGGTTCTTATTTGACTCCTTTTTTTTCTTTTTCTTTTTCTTCTATTTTTTTTCTTTTTTTTTCTTTTTCTTTGGAGCATTTTATTGGTCAGTGTTTGATTCTCCCTGGGTCAGGTTTCGTGCATCATTGCCTATGAGGACTTATACTATCACGTACACCTTCCCCCAAATCTCCACATAGGGCGATCCCTACCACCCGTGTAACGGGAGTTCGGTCGGTGCATCCCAAGTCAGATGACTCGAAAGCACCAGGCACAAAGTCCCCTCAGACCTACTTTCCCGAGTGATAGGAGCCGTGCGAGAAGAGAGAACACCACTTATTTATCTACATGGGAACCAAAACCCCTACACTTAAGTTTCACAAAAAGAGATTAAGGGCCCTTGCCTACGACAAACTTCCTTATACTAACCGACACGAATTGTTCGACTCACTAGGTTCAGGGTGGACTTCTTTAAATGTTTGAGTACTGAAACCCTATGATTACACGCCCCCCGAGGGAAAACCGGGGTGCATCCTAACGACTCGATAAGACCTAAAGCCAGTAAACTAGAAATCCTAATGCATCAAGTTCAAGACAATTTTGGGAGCTTTTTTTTTACTTTGCCTCTCAACGGTTTTGCACATGCTAAACACACGCAAAACCCACAAAAACATTTTCTTTCGCAAACACATGAAGATTTTGAAAGAAATGTGAAAATTTTAAAGCACTCGGCAAGCAAAAGAAGACAAGTCACCCAAGGATCATGACAAGCAGATATATCAATGTTAAATGCGGCACACTAACATGACCCTAACAATGCACACAAAAGAAAACAAAAAAATCAAAAGAAAAGACTCGACTATGTACACACGTAAAACACCCTAAGAAGTATGAAATGTGAAAGAAGCAAACAAACGATGAAATAAGAACTAAGCTAAGAACAAAACAAGAATGCTGGAATTTCAGAAATGGGAAAACCCCTAAGGGGTGGAGTGAGTGCACACATGCAAAGAGGTGGGTGTAGAATACATTCTTTAAGCACATGAACGTGGTGTTTATCAAGCATAGGAAGTGTCTAAATGTGTGGTTGCGGAGATGGACTGCCGATGATGTGTTCCGGCAGGTAACTCGATTGGGCACCTATCGAGTGAGGTATCGTGCGGCCTGTGTGGTGCCGGTGATGGACCGACCTGAGCGACGGCTCCGTTGGTGTGGTGGTGGACCACGATGTTTTCAGATCTAATTCTACCTGCGCGGAAGTGCAAACGCCTCCTCATCGGTCCCTTGGCTTGTGTAGTCGCGTGTGGGGATGTGTTGCGTACTGTCCATTAGACCGTATGTGCCTACGGTAGGTCTCTACAGAGACCCGATGTTGGACCGTGCGGCCTGTGTGGCGGCGGTGATGTTGACTGTGTGGCCTGTGTGGTACCGGTGGTTGTTGGACCTTGCGGCCTGTGTGGTGACGGCGATGTTGCGGATCGTGGGGCCTGTGTGGCAGCGGTGGCGATTGTAGACCGCGGGGCCTGTGTGACAGCGGGAACGATTGCAGGACAGATGTCCGGTTTTGCCCTTGTGGGAATGTTTACTGCTTTCTATTTCATGTCATGCTATACTAGTATGTAAGGGCATATAGGTGAGCTTGTCATACGGGATTTCCTTATGTAAACTCAGGCATTGTTGTTGCATCTTTTTCTGGACCGCGTTAGGTTCCGGCGGGTGGTAACCGAGGGAGATTGCACTTTGGGACTGGATCATGTTGTCTGCCTATTTTAGGTTGTCGTGATTATGTGTTTTATGTATTTCGTATTATGATGTAATCACTCTTTTGACAAACTCTTATGTAATATGGTGCACCAGATGTATTTGGGTATTTCTTACAGTAATGTCCCCACTCTTGATGATTTTATCCTCATGTTTCTCTTTATTTTAAAAGTTTAAATTTTCCGCTGTTCGGGGATGTTACATTTCATGCCGGAACAACATCTGCAACATCATACCCGGAACAACATCGACAACATCATCGTCGGAACAACATCGACGGCATCGCCGAAACAACATCGGCGTACAACATACATCCGGCACAACATCAGACGGTACAACATACGTCCGACACAACATCGGACGGTAACCAGACCGAAGTCTGCCTAGTCATTATGCTCCATGAGCCATGCATCATCGTACATTGGGATCTGTGATCCCTCGGGTCTACTACTCTACTGAGAGTCATTACAACATTCATTACGCCACAATCTATCAAGAGAGGTGACACATCCCAATTATACACACTTTTCCACTCGACGGTCCCTGGGTAGGCACGAACAACGCACCCACTGTCACCTCCTCTCTCACGCACTGGGCGAGGACACAGGTTTCCATGAACAGAGTTGACACTTCACTAGCTAGGAGTGGGAATTCAGTTCTGAGCACAAACAGTCGACCTAAATAGGCAACTGGTCGACCATTCCCAAAAGGATCGGTCGAACAAAAGCCTGCAATGATCAAACTCTCTGCTCATAACCTAAACCCAACGGTCGAACAATCATCTAAAACTAGTTGATCGATACGTTGTCAAAATTCGAACTCATGTCAAAATCATACAGGTCAAACGATCGACCGACTTAAGGGTTCCAGTCGACCGAAAACTAATAGGGATAACCTAGAAGTTTATAGTCATCAATCAGTCAAACTATCAATCAATCGGTCAAATAGACATTAAGTTACCGGTCGGACAATGTCAAGAGCGGTCGACCGTTTAGATAGTTCACGCTCTGTCTAGATTTGTCTAAAAAGAAACGGTCGACCAAAAACAACAGGCATTCCTCCGACCCACCAGCATAAGCACAACCGGTCGACCGCCACAAGGCTTCGTTCGACCGGTGTTATTTAAAGTCGGGAATTTACACTACATTCGGTCGACCGCCCGAAGGCACCGGTCGACCGTTGGCCAGCAACTACCTAACCGAACTTGGTCAAACTTGTTGCCCACTCAATGCCGGCGAGATCTCCGACCTTCGTCGACCAGTCAACACCTCACACCACAAGTGTGAGCAAAACAACATGCATCTATTGAATTGACATACCTTCCTTCTTGAAGGACGACATTTGTCGGAGCCCCGCAACCAACTCCGGTCCACACAACTCGCACCTCTTCAGCCCGCACCACACCAGTTTCGCTCTCCACTAACTTGCACGTCCACCTTGCACTGTCACCCTCATCACCAGAGCTCAAGGATATGAGGGAGAGGAAATGATGGAGGCATGGTGAGAGGAAGGAGTTGAAGAAAGAAGAAGAGGAAAAGGAATGGAGACGTTGGCTTCACCTAAGCACAACTCTCTCTCTCTCTCCAACCAAGCAACTAGGGCTGTGCAGAACCGGGTCAAACCGGTCAAACCGGACCGGACCGGACCGGTCGGTCCGGGTTCGGTCCGGAAATTTTTGAAAATTTCCGGTCCGATCCGGGTTTCGGTCCGGCAAATTTTAAATTTTCCGGTCCGGTCCGGTCCGGTCTTCGGTCCGCCAATCCTAATTTTTTCCGGTCCGGTCCGGTTTTCGGTCCGGACCTAAAAAAATTTTCCGGTCCGGTCCGGACCGGACCGGACCGATGCTCAGCCCTACAAGCAACCCAGCCCACGCTTTCTTCACCTCTCCTTCATCTCACCCATCACATCACCATAATCCTCACCTATACCCGGCCATCACTCCTCTTTTTCCCATGCAAACCATGATTTCACCACTAATCACCACTTAGTCTATAAACAAAGTTTGAGATTTTACAATTATAGTTTGAAATTGTAGTTGTTTAATACATCATCCATATCACAAAAAATTATGTGCAACAAGTGATGTTTCCCAAGAGTAGGATGTAACTAACATCTCATATAAGGTAAACTAATTTCATATTTATAATCATTTAAGAATATATGTAGTAAAGAGAAAGAATTGTATCTAACTTCATAAGCTCAATAAAGTTACTAAACCAAGGAAAATATATAAAATGTGTAGCAATAAAATAAAAATAACTATTAGTTCCATCATTACAACATATTATTTTTTTCTCCATTTCTCATCAAATCTTTTATTGCTTTACTTATTTTATCTTACTTTATCAATATTCCTAATAAAATCCTTCATCCCCTAAATGATAATCCATAGGAATGTATTGACTCGTCTCCATATGCCCGTGTGAGGCCCTACATTGTTCTCGGGTGTATTATGGAGTGGAGAACAAAGTGGTTGAATTGAATGCCAATAAGGTGTTATATATTGAACAATGACGGAATATCGCTCGACATGTAGTCGGTTGGGGCTTGTGGCGAGATATCTTAATTGAAAAATTCCTTTAATCTCAAAAACAAAAAATCACACTAAGCAAGATGGAAAGAGACCAAGCTGTATTAATGTTTTAGAAATTGCACCTAAGCAAATATGAACAACTTAGGTATAACCTTATAATATCACTCTTTGTAAAGTATATCTAAGAAAAACCCCCAAAACCAAAATGATAAATTAGACACATCCATAAAACAAACTCACTCAGGATATATTCCGCTGTGGGGTAAAAATGTGATTTACTCATATAATTGACGATTTGATTGGTGTTTACAAGCAATATGTAGAAGTGTTGCCTGTAGTTGTTTTGTAAAGATAACGAATAATGGTTTTTATGTTCCAATTTATTCCTACAACTGATAATGATAATGAGAATAATGATGATGATCATAATAATTTGGTAGCAACTTCAAAATATGAATTGGATCTCAATTGGTTTTCCTTGGAGGAATTTTAGATTTAGTGGTTTGAGGTACTTATTGGAAAAACACTAATCTGGAAGAATTATAATTTTTATCGTCTCAGTCTGGAGATTGAATCATTGCACTGTCACTTTTTTGTGGAATTTACCAAAATAGAATAACAAGTCTATCTGAGTATGAAGGAATCAGATGCTTTCACATCTCTTGATAAACAAGAACTAAATGGACGGTATTCAAGGAGCCATTTGAGTGATAGGAAGAGGACTGTTAGATGATGCTTCCAATTATAAGCAAAGAAACTTCAATGTTATGAGTAGAAGAGTAAAAAAAAATCTCTTTTTTATGTTCTTTTCCACTCGTCTGACAGTTACATTCAAGTGTTAGTCAACCATATTGAGAATCTTCTGATAGTGAAAGAATGGCGATGGATGTGAATTATTTGCTACAAGAATTCCCACCTATGGATGAATAATTGAGCCAACCGCACACGCTGGATTATCAATAATAGTGATGGGCAAAGGAGATACGGTGCCTTTGAGACCCACAACTTGCTAGGTGCTGAGACAAATCCATGTGGAAATCCCTCTCTTAGTTATTCTTAAGTTCTTTATGATCCTTAAATCTTCGTGGATGAAAGAAAAAGGATCACTACTATCCAAATAATTGATTCCTTTGAATCTCTCTTATATTATTCCTCTCTTTTTCACTATAATACCAAATCATTGCAATTCTCTAAAACCATTGGTAATATGCTTGAATAGACTGACCTTTTAACCTGGCAATCTTAATTACTATAAAAGTAAATGGTTAGTATTATTGTGTCAAATTAAATCGATCTCATCTAAGTCGGTAAAAAAATATATGCCATTGCTGCATACCAAATAGCAATTTCTGTGGTTATAATTGACTTCTAAAGTAATCCACTTCTAAAGTTATCCACCCTAAAGGCCTAAACCCATTACTTCCAAAGTTATCCACTTGACTTGTATCAAATTCTATTACAAGATGGATGGTTATTTTTCCATTCTAATTTAAATATAAATGTATTATATTTTTAAATTAAATTTCATTAGAAAGTTCACATACTTTGATTTGAGCATTGACCTCAGTTACTAAAAGACTATAGATTTATCAACCGATAAATCTTTAAACGAGAATATTTTTCTAAAGTTTACTACTCAAATAACTATTGCAATCATATTATGGTTGTTAAAAGTTTCCTCGTGTCAATGTCCCTCTCAAACTTCAAAAAAGATAAGAATTAAATACTAGATATATATGTTATCATTGATTCATCGTTATATAGGATTATAACAAGAGAACTATTATTCATTGTCGGAAAACTACTTAAATCGCTCCAACAATTACCATTTTGCCCTTCACAATTCATTTAATACTAATTTCGTCTTGTCTCTTAAATTAAGGTATGTGTCTCTGTTTTCCTCATTTTCGGAGTACAAACACCACAAAAATGTCTGACGAAGCGCGTGGATTCGGTGAAGTAAGCCCAGCAAAAAAAAATCAGGTCATACGTCTGGGTAAAACGCCCCCCATGGGGAGGCGTCTTAGCTAGATGCCTCCCCCATGGTGTGGGCGTCTTAGCGAGACGCCACCCCCAAGGGGCGGACATTTTACCCGAACACCTACCCTATGGAGGGGGCCTGTCCAAGACGCCCGTCCAAAAAAATTAAAAAAATCTTAAAATTATACGGTGTGTTATCTCAAATTATTTGAAGTTTCGTTGCAAGATTTCGGTAGTAACGGGTCGGATTACAATGAGTTTTTTTGCAAATGATTAAGATTCCAAAATTTCCAGATCCAACAATTTCAAGATTCAAATTTTCCGATGGTAAAACTTCCCGACTTACAAATACCACATCGACAGGTCGTTCGGGGGTCTCGCCCGAACTAACTAAATGAAATTTAATGTATAAATGAAAATATTGTTGGAAATGAAAACGATTCAAGTCCTATAAATCCTGATCAACAACTTCCTAAATACTAGAGATATTTAAATTCACATTTTCCAAATTTAATCATCGTTTTTGTTGATGAAGGAATTAAAACTAGATTTAACATAAGAAACACATGTTCCCATCAAACTTACTTCTCAAATTGAGGCACGTGTTAAAACATACAAACGCACCTGTTCACCTACATGCAGAGCGCCCCTTCACCAACCATCGCTTCCTCTCCCATACGATGCATCTCTTCACTCAGCTTTTACTTCAAACGGTCACACAACTTTCCCATGTATATATATATAAACTCATGTAAACCTCAGTATACATATAATAGAAATCAATCCCTTTTTCCCTAATCCCGTTTAATATGGTATCAGAGCAATCGTTCCATCACTGGTGAATCTCAGAGTGCCCTCACTCATCATCGATCCACCTCAGAAAAAAAAACCGAAACCAAAAATCCCACCACCCATCACCTTCGCCTTTCAAGGGGGGTTGAAGGAGACAAAACAAACCCCGACAGCCAAAACCCCTGAAGGAAAAATCAAAAATGGCGGACTCAGAAACAAACGCTCCAAAACTGGTGTCACAGTTGCTCAACGGACAGAACTATCTGTCTTGGGCACGGGCTGTTACGCTAGCTCTCAGCGGGAAGGGAAAGCTGGGACACATCACCGGGACAGCAAAAAAACCAGAGGAGGATGCCACCGAAACAAAACAAGAAGAATGGCAGGCGACTGACCATATTGTAATGTCATGGATAATCAACTCCATGACGTCCAAAATCGGGGCTATCTTTCTTTACAAAAATTCCACAAAGGAGCTATGGGACGCCGCTCAAAGCATATACGGTAAAACCAACAACTTTGCTCACATATTTAAACTAAAACACGATCTGTCGCAGACAAAACAGCAAGGACAAACTATCACGGAGTATCTCGGGACACTGCAGCGTGGATGGGACGAGCTCGCCATCTACGAACCCACGACTGCTGACCCAAGAGTCCTACTCGAACGAAAGGAGCGAGATCAAATCTATCAGTTCCTCATCGGACTCGACGGCAGCTATGAAGCCATCCGAAGCCAAGTTTTGATGACCCCCACTGTCCCTGATCTCGCATCCATCATAGCAATGATCCAACGGGAGGAATCCCGTCGGACCACCGCTCAGATCGCGGACCGATCTTCGGAAAACCAGGCATTCTTCGCCGGAAAACCCCAAAATCAGACAAGAAAATATGGAAATAAACCTCAGGAAACATGTGACAACTGTAAAAAAACCGGGCACAACAGGAACTCATGTTGGTTCCTACACCCTCATCTTCGACCAACACGGGAAGGAGGTGATCATCGGAACAAAAAACGGAACGGCGGACCAAAAGGAAACAGCGCGGCGGCAAACCCTAACATGGAAGAGGAACAAAGAAAATGGGAAGGCGAATCGGTTATTCGCTCGGATCCACGGGGTTTTATAACCACGCGTGATTCGGGAGGATCCGGGTACTCGGGAGGATCCGGGTATGCGGGCGGAACCGGGTTTCCTTTAAACCGCCCCAAAATCACAAACCGACCAGATGCTGCAACCGCTGGTCCCGGATCCAGCTCCAGATCCGACCCGATTCCACTAGATCAATTGCTGGGCCACCTCAGCGCATATTTGCAGTCCACCCCTCAGAGTTCAGGTAATTACGCAGGTATATCCTCTTGTTCCAAAAATTACTCTGCCAACAAAACAGAAAAAACACTTAGACACATAAATAATCAATGGATAATTGACTCAGGTGCTACTGATCATATGACCGAAAATTCTGGTCTAATAAGGAAAATAAAGAAACATGTGAACTATCCTCATAATTTTGTGACTGTTGCAAATAATAATCAAGTAGAAATAAAAGGGATAGGAGAAACCACCATATTAGATCAAGTAAATAAAAATGTTTTATATATACCTACCTTCACCTCTAATCTTCTTTCAGTATCAAAAATCACACAAAATTTAAACTGTAATGTTATATTCACCCCTACTGATGTATTCTTTCAGGAGCGAACTACAGGGAAGACGATTGGTAAAGGGATTCATACCAATGGCCTTTATGTTTTAGAGGCTCAAAGCAAGAGTTTTCATACTACTAGTTTATCAAACCATATTCTATGGCACAAACGAATGGGACACCCATCTCATTTGGTTTTAAAAACGCTATTTCCTTCTATTTCTTCTGATTATGCATGTGATGTTTGTCAGTATTCTAAACAAACTAGATTACCTTTTTTTAACTCTAAAACCAAATCAAGTGTTCCTTTCGAAATAGTTCACTCCGATATTTGGGGACCCGCTCCTGTCTAGTCTTACAACGGTTTTAAATATTTTGTGTTGTTTATCGATGATTTCTCACGAAATACTTGGACTTATCTTCTCAAAAACAAATCCGAAGTTTTCCAAGTTTTTTGTGACTTTACAATTTTTGTTGAAAACATGTATGATTTTAAAATTAAGACCTTAAGGACAGATAACGGGACCGAATACACCAGCCACAACATTCAAAAAATTTTGAAAAATCGGGGAATATTACACCAATTAACATGTATACATACCCCTGAACAAAATGGAGTTTCGGAACGGAAAAATCGTCATCTTCTAAATGTAACAAGGTCATTGCTCTTTCAAAATCATGTTCCCAAACGTTTTTGGTCTGACGCTATCTTAACTGTGACTTATCTAATAAATCGTCTTCCTAGTCTTACTATTCAGAATAAACAACCGCTTGAGATACTCTTAGGACGAAAACTAACCCTAGATCATCTTAAAATCTTCGGGTGTGTATGCTTTGTTCATAAGAAACGCTTAGATAAATTTGATAGCAATGCTGTAAAATGCTTATTTCTTGGTTATTCCTTTCAAAAAAAGGGGTATAAATGCTTTGACCCTGAGTCGTGTAAAATGTATATCTCCCGAGATGTAATATTTAGGGAAACTGAACCCTACTACAACCCTACAACACAATCTCGCCCAGACTCCTCACAAGTTCTACCTGAGTTCAACATCAAAGGACACGAAGAAGGAGAAGGACAAGGAGAAGGACACGAAGAAGGAGAAGGACAAGGAGAAGGACAAGGAGGACACGAAGAAGGAGAAGGACAAGGAGAAGGACAAGGAGAAGGACACGAAGAAGGAGAAGGACAAGGAGAAACAAGAGCTCCAACCCCAAGGAGGTCTACCCGACCAAGACGTCCTCCCACTAGGTTTAATGATTTTATCACCTCTCAAGTAACTTATCCCATTCAGAACTACCTCACCTACAAACAAATACAGCCAAACTATAGGGTTTTTCTAAACCGAATAAACGAAACCCTAGAACCAAAAAACTACGAAGAAGCTAGTAGCAATCCTAAATGGAAAAAAGCAATGCAAGAAGAACTTAAAGCCCTAGAAACCAACAACACTTGGACTCTCATCCCTAGACCAAATAAAACAAAACCCGTTGGATGCAAATGGGTTTACAAAATAAAATATAATAGCGATGGTACTATCGAAAGGTATAAAGCTCGCCTTGTAGCAAAAGGGTATACTCAAACCTATGGGCTTGACTACCTAGAAACCTTCGCACCAGTAGCAAAAATGAATACTGTTCGGGTTCTTCTTTCCATAGCAGTTAACAAAGGATGGAAGCTTTATCAAATGGATGTCAGAAATGCTTTTCTTCAAGGCACCCTTGAAGAAGAAGTATACATGGTACCCCCTCCAGGTTACAACACTTCTCCCAACCAGGTATGCAAACTCAATAAAGCCATCTATGGCCTAAAGCAATCACCCCGCGCATGGTATGCAAAACTCAGTCACTTCCTTCTTGCTTATGGTTTCTTTAAATCCTCTGCTGACGCATCTATGTTCACTAGGCATCATAAAGGAGAGATTCTCATAGTCTTGGTCTACGTAGATGATATCATCATTACTGGTGATAATAATGAACAAATTAATCAAGTTAAACACTATCTAAAAACCAAATTTGATATAAAAGATCTAGGATTCCTAAAATATTTCTTAGGAATAGAAATTGCATACTCAAAAAGGGGTCTATTTTTGTCACAAAGAAAATATGCCCTAGATCTCTTAAAAGAAACAGGAAAACTTGGGGCTAGACCAGGTAATACACCCATTGAGGCAAATCTCAAAACCAGTCCAACCAACGGTGAACCTATTAGAGACATTCACCAATACCAAAGACTTGTAGGAAAACTTATATATTTAACTGTAACCAGACCCGACATTACATTTGCTGTTAGTATAGTAAGTCAATTCATGCATGCACCTCGAACATCACATTTAGATATTATTGATAGAATTCTGAGGTACATAAAACAAACACCAGGACAAGGGTTGCTAATGAAAAATAACAATTCTAACAACATCATTGGTTTTTCAGATGCTGATTGGGCAGGAAGCCATGATCGTAGGTCAACTACCGGTTTTTGCACATTTGTTGGTGGAAATCTGGTTACTTGGAGAAGTAAGAAACAAAAGGTGGTTGCTCGATCAAGTGCAGAAGCAGAATATCGAGCAATGGCGTCCACCACCAGTGAACTCATTTGGTTAAAGCAACTTCTTCACGATATGGGTCAAACTCACACTAAAGCTATGAATATGTTTTGCGACAACAACGCCGCACGACACATTGCTTCCAATCCCGTGTTCCATGAAAGGACCAAACACATTGAAGTTGACTGTCACTTCATCCGTGAGAAAATTCAAGCTGGAGAAATAGAAGTTCCGTATGTCTCCAGTAAAGAACAATTGGCGGACGTCTTCACCAAAGCCCTTAGTAAACAACCATTCGACACCATCATAAGCAAGTTAGGCACCTACAATCTCTTCCAGGCCCAACTTGAGGGGGAGTGTTAAAACATACAAACGCACCTGTTCACCTACATGCAGAGCGCCCCTTCACCAACCATCGCTTCCTCTCCCATACGATGCATCTCTTCACTCAGCTTTTACTTCAAACGGTCACCCAGCTTTCCCATGTATATATATATAAACTCATGTAAACCTCAGTATACATATAATAGAAATCAATCCCTTTTTCCCTAATCCCGTTTAATAGCACGTAATATTGATAATGCTTGTGGAGGAGAGTTTTGGATGCATTCTATACACGAAGAGCTTAATCACTTCACTTCCAAAAATGTTTGGAAGCTCGTTCAACCACTGGTGGAATAGAATGAGAGTAATGGAAATTTGAGAAATGAAAATTGTACGAAAGTATAGCAATATTGGTGTGAGTATGAAAAATTATAGTCATTTGTATTTTTATTTTTTTATTATTTTAAACAAAAATATTGTTTCAAATTATAACTGTTAGAAGAAAAAAAACACCGATAAGTATACCACTTGTCCCAGCACCTTTTGTTTTGGATAACCCGGGGAACTCACCGGATCACCGCCCTTAGCGCCGGTCAGACTATAACCCCAGGAGTGAGTGTTACCCATCCCCTTTATTACTCTCGTCTTGATGAGGGTCTCACTCGCCATGGAGGAGGTGTCTGCCTTAGACGCCCTAGGTTTTTTATTATCTTTTACCGGACACAATGGGTATTAAATGGATTGTGAAGGGCAAAAGGGTAATTAGGACATACAATTTTAGTAAAACCCGGACGACGTTTAAGAATTCCCTATATGTTAGGAAAATAACACATTTTGCTTATGCTATTTAAGATTGCACCATAAACGGTGCTCTTAGCGGTTGTTGGATTTTAAATACTGCAAATGTAAGACTACATTAAATGCAATGACATGTCGGTCGAACCATAGGAATGTAGCTAATCAAGCCATGAACTTAGGTCATAGACAATTAGTGAGAGCCAGAAGAGGTGGAAAGTAGAATGCACAACAAACTACACTAATCAAGGCAATGGAATTTAAATTACAACTAACAGTAGATGTAAGATGAGGGGAATGCAACGACGAGAACAACCATGTGATTGGAGTGGCATGACATGACGATTAACATGGCAAGTTGCGGTCAATTAAGTGCAAGTTAGTAACTGAGGGTATGACACGAAGCAACCGTCAACCATAACATCACACACATATACACTAGTACAGAAAAGTCCATATACGTCGGATATACAGGGGTATAGACGTTGGATTTTGGCAGTCTAAGTACCCGACGTATATTTCATCGTCGCATATTCCTTGTTGTATAGACGTCGGCTATATACGATCGACGTATATTATACGTTTAATTAACCCAAAAAAAACATTACATCCCATATCGGGCTTTCTGCACTCACATTAATCAAGCCCAAGATGCCCAACTGTCAATCTTTTGACAAATAATCACGAATATCAAGCCCAGCATGCCCAGGTGCCCCTACTCGTTCGCGTTCGGCAGTAAAGAAGTGGTGGAGTACATCAACCACACCAACAAAAATAAATTCTCTGATATGGGACTAAACTATTACGCCCTATAGACGTCGGATATATAGGTTGGCTGACGTCTATACATACAACACGATCTATAGAGGTCGGTCATACTATACATTGAAATAACAATAATTAATAATAAAATACACCATATAGACGTCGGCTACCCTATACAACCGACATCTATACATGAGTAAATAGTAAAAAAATTGCAAACATCTTAAGCCCAAGTTGCCCAAGTGCCAATCTTTTGACCATTAAATATATATATATCTCACTTGTATTTTGTAGTGTGGTACCAAACTCCCATTTAGAAATAAAGGACTGGTGAAGTATTTCAACTCCACCAATAAAAAAAATCTCCAATGGGGACTAAACTTCAACACATGTGACCATACACACACATGTGATAGTTACATTGATGTTACTATTTTTAAATCCACATTATTCTTATACAAAATAAATCCCAAAAATTACGTTAATTCTTATACAAAATAAATCCCAAAAAATTGTGTTAATTCTTATACAAATAAATCCACATAAATTCTTATATGAAATAAATCAAAAAAAATAAACAAAAAATATTTTCTTCTTTCACGAGTTATAGACATCGATTATACTAAAAACCCAACGTTTATACAAACTTATAGTCGTCGGATGTTTTATATCTGACGTCTATTCAGTGACGTCTATTGACCTATATACCTAACTCACTATTGAGATACACATTAGGCTAGCATGAGGTGCCATATATTTGTGGCTAAACCTAGTAAATCGAAACATACTTCTAAGGCCGGATCTAGATGGAGGCACGGGTAGGCAAGTGCTCTCACTCATCGACACGGGTTTTCTTTAAATTGTTAATATTGTCGCCAATGTGTTAACCGGATGATAACATATTTATATGTTCATTTGTTATACCTAGACTTGAGTGTCGGGCCATGCCAGCACGGTCCGGCACGATGCCGGCCCGTAACAGCACGCCGGGTCAGCGTCCCGATCGTCGTGCCGGGCCGTGGAGGCCCAACATTACACTGTTCTAACGGCTATGAGAGCCATTGGAATGCTGACATCAGCACCAACGACTCTTAGCCGTTGGTTTTTTTTATATACCTAAATTACCCCTCCTCTACCCTATATAAACCCTCCAATCCCTCTCATTTTTTCCCACAACACAATTCTCACAAACTTTCTTCTTTTCTTCCATTCTTCCAAATTCGAATCATCTCTAATCTTTTTTGTAATTGCTTTGATTTTGGTGGATACGGGTTGAGTTTGAGCCAAAGCGTAAAGCTGCAAGCAGATCGCTGATTTCGCGACTCCGCTCTTCATTTCCCAGGCATTTCTAATCTTTTGTAGTAGTTAAAATTAGTTAATCAATCGTAATCATGACTTTATCTTTTAGTAAAAAAATTAGTTTTTTCTTTGCATATTTAGTAATTTGCATGTCTTCTTCATCTGATTCGGAAGATCAGGATACCGTAGAACCCCTCCCTGCTAAACCACCCTAAAAACTACTACTGGTTTTAAAAAAAACTAGCCCAATATGGAAACATTTTCAAGAAGGTAGAGATGAAAACGGTAAAACAAATTCTATTTCTAATTATTGTGCTCGTGTATATTCGGCCATTTTGGTAGACATCTAAAGGTATGTAAAGGTAAGAACAATCCTGGGTTGGTAAGGGATTCACGTCAATCTGTTTTAGACACAGAAAGTGGAAATTTAACTTTTCGAAAATATGATCCAATTAAAGTTAGAGAAATAATTGTTGATTTCATAATTAGAGATGAATTACCATTTAACACATGTGAATCTGATTCTCTTAGGGTTGCAATTCTCTATCATAATCCCCCGTTTAAACCATTTTCTAGAAGAACTCTTAAAAATGTTGCATTTGATAAATTCGAAAAACAAAGATCTGCCATGATTAGTTATTTTTATGAAATGAACAATAAGGTAGCATTAACTAGTGATTTTTGAACCGGTCCAAATAATTATCCTTATTGTTGCGTAACTGCTCATTATATAGATGATTCATGGTTGTTAAATTAAAAAATTACTTTGTTTTTACCTATTTTGCTACCAATAACCTATTTTGCTCATTATATAGATGATTCATGGTTCCACACACTACCAAGGTTATTTTTTATCACATTAAAGATGTCATTGTAGCTAATCCTCTTGAAAATAAAATTTGTACAATTGCATTTGATAATGCTACTAATAACTGTGCATCCATAAGAATGTTTATAAGTTATTGTAAACCACCAGTAGATGGTTCACTTTTTCATATCAGATGTGTTTGTCACACTTTGTACTTGGTAGTACAAGATGACATTCAATTAATTTAACCATACCTAGAAAATGTTAGGAATGCAATTGCATTTGTAGGTTGTAGTAGTACATCTATATATCAGGAATTTAGAGAATTGTATATATACAATGATATTAAAATTACGAATTTTTTATTAAATGTCCCCCATAGATGGAATTCTACTTATGAAATGTTAAAATATTGTGCTGATAATAATCTTGCAATTCAAACATTTTATAATGAAAAACAAAAAGATACATTTTTAAACGATGAAAATTGGGAAATTTGTAACATTATGTTAGCTTTTTTAAAACATTTTTTCACTTTCACTAAAAGATTAAGCAGACAATATTACCCAACCTCTAACATATTTATATACGAAATACGTCCGATTACAAAAGTATTTGCGAAATATAGGGGAAATCCTTGTTTTGATGAAATTTTAATTGTAATAGAGGCTAAGTTTAATAAATATTGGAATCCTCCTCCACTTAGCTTTAGTTTAGCTTTTATTATGGCTCCTAGATTTAAAATTAATGGTTTACAAATTTATGAAAACATGAATTACGAAAATTTTCAAAACCATGTAGATAAATGTAGGTCTTCGTTAAACATATATTTTGAAGAATATCAAAGACCAAATAGACAAATTGGTTCAAATGTTGCAGTTCATTATCACAACCACCTTCAACTGCAGTGGATTCAGATGATGACGACTCGCAATGGAATTAGTTAAGTCAAAAAAGGTGAAATTTGGGCGAACTGAGATCCAAAATGAATTAACTGCATATCTAAACACTGAAATTTACTTAACTACTGCTCAGTTAAAATGTTTTGATGTTTTAGAGTGGTGGAGAAAGAACTCAGGTAGGTTCTCACTAGTCTTTTATGGCGCGAGACTTATTATGTTCTCTGGCGTCAATTGTGGCGTCGGGGCTGCTTTTAGTGCAGGCAAGCGGGTTTTGTCTGACAAAAGGCAAAGTTTGTTCGACAAGTCTATCCAGATAAGCGTGTGTCTGAAGGATTGACTCGACTCTGCGGATAGAATGCAGAACATGGTTATTCACGACAGCAACAACGAAGACGAAGATTAAAAAATAATTAACTAAACCACTTTGTTTAAGGAGTAATTTTTTCGCAATACCTCTTAGGGTTTATTCATTACACCTTAGGTTTAGTTAGTATTAGGGTATTTTTTATATGTAACCAATATATTGTTTCTCGAATTGAGTTAACAATTTTAATAAATAAATTGGTTATTTGGGAAAAATAAATTTTGTTTGGATTTTATCTTACTAAATTGTGATTTTATACTTAATTCAACACTAAACTAGACAAAAAAATTAAAGGGGAATTTGCTACAGTACACCCCGTAAGTGTCCAAATTGGTCATATGCACCTGCTTTTTCGGTATTGCCGCATATGCATCTGGTGAGCATCCTATTTGCGCAAATGCACCTGGGCTGTTCGTGGGCCCCACGCCAGAGAGACGACGTGAATGGGCCGTTAACGGCCGTCCGAATCGGTTCGTGATCCGTTTGGTAGGACGTGTGATTTGGGATTGACTGTAGCCAAATAAATTTTACTAAGACTAATCTAAGACCATGACGAAACCATTAAAGTGCTGGAATCACTCTGCATCGAATCACTCTTGATCGACTCTGGCATCACTCTGGATCATCTATGGGATCGCTCTGTATCGACTCTGGAATCGGTCTGGATCGTCTCTGGAATCGTTCCGGATCATCTCTGGAATCGGTCTG
Organism: Triglochin maritima; assembly: GCA_963682175.1. Classification (NCBI taxonomy): domain Eukaryota; kingdom Viridiplantae; phylum Streptophyta; class Magnoliopsida; order Alismatales; family Juncaginaceae; genus Triglochin; species Triglochin maritima. The sequence continues at coordinate 37,707,513 of OY821775.1, forward strand.
GATCGTTTCTGGAATCAATCTGGATCGACTCTGGACAATCTGGATCGGCTCTGGAATCACTCTGGATCGTCTATGGAATCGCTCTGCATCGACTCTGGAATCGTTTTGGATCGTCTCTGGAATCAATCTGGATCGACTCTCGACAATCTGGATCGGCTCTGGAATCACTCCGGATCGCCTCTGGAATCACTCCGGTTCCACTCTGGAACCAGTGACTGTAGTCCCACGGACACGTATGAGACCTGGTCGTTTGACCCTGGAATGGGTCTGGAATGACGTGTCACACGTCAGAGACCACTAGGCAAATACGTGTCCACAAAAGGGGGTTGATCTGGCAATTCCTTTGTAAGTTGAAGCGCAAAGGTTCCCGTGATCAGAGGGGAACGACTGTTGAACATCGAGATCAGGAATTACCATCAATACGTGAGAAGACGTATCGCAAATGAATTTGTATGCGGAAAGACTTGTCCGTATTTGAAAGAGATAAAGTTTCTATATAAGTCATACAATTGTTTAGAGACGGACATGTTATGAAGCAACAAGCGTAAGTCCAGATGAGTAAAGAGTCAGTACAGAGTAATTCCGGAGGCTATCCTAAGTGTTTAGAAAATGAACATCGCCAACGATGTAAGGAGTTGCAGGCTGTGGAGACGGCCATAATGTTCTGCCGGTGGAGAATGACGAACTGCATGGTTGATTGGAAGAAAGTCATGCGCACTGGAAACCCAGACACACACAAGACAACCGGTCTAGCCCTTGAAGAACCTTTCTTAGAATTGAAGGATCTCGAGGAGAAGTGACAGCGGTTGGTAAAGGAATTAATGTCGAATTATCCCCGCCCTTTTGAATCTTCATCTGATTAGGACCTATAGGAGTTTTGTTGTGGATGGACGTGTACTTTCCCTTTCAGATTCGGTTCGTAATAAAATTGTGGGCGTCTTTTTAAACTTCGGATGTCTTTCCCTTTGCTCATTGTTTTTTGGGTTTCATGTTTTTTTGTTAAATTGCAAACTGATTTATGTGAGTCCATACTGGTGGTCTTGAAACGAGACAAAATGTAGAGGTAATCCAGCGTGATGCCAGAATGAATCCATAAATAAATCCATAGTCATTCCAGACGGAGACCATGGGTAGAATGTCGAAATTTAGTCCAGAGTCAATCCAGACTCGATCGGCAGCTATTCCAGCGTTAATCCAGCGTCATGAATCCATAATGTATCCATACTCATTCCAGAAAGTAGGCCTAATGTACAAGATAGTGGATCGTGTATTTATCAAACTAAAAAATCTATTTTATAAATGTAATCCCAGCATCGATCCAGAGTGATTCCAGCATGGATCCAGAGTTATCCCAGAGTCGTTCCATAAATTCCCAGCATCTATCCAGAGTGATCCAGCGTTAGTCTAGAAAGGACTTCGTGGTTAAACCAGAAATAACACATGGACATTCAAGATCGAGACAAGGGTTACAAAATACATGCACTAACAATGAATCATAAGGGACAAGTGGAGATCCAGATTGATTCCAGAGACGATCCAGATTGATTCCAGAGACGATCCAGAACGATTCTAGAGTCGATGCAGAGCGATTCCATAGACGATCCAGAGTGATTCCAGAGCCGATCTAGATTGTCCAGAGTCGATCCAGATTGATTCCAGAAACGATCCAGACCGATTCCAGAGACGATCCAGACCGATTCCAGAGACGATCCGGAACGAATCCAGAGACGATCCGGAACGAATCCAGAGACGATCCAGACCGATTCCAGAGTTGATACAGAGCGATTCCATAGTCGATCTAGAGTGATGCCAGAGTTGATCCAGAGTGATTCGATGCAGAGTGATTCCAGCACTGTATTGGTTTCGTCATGGTCTTAGATTAGTCTTAGTAAAATTTATTTGGCTACAATCAATCCCAAATCACACATCCTACCAAACGGATCACGAACTGATTCGGACGACCATTAACGTCCCATTCACGTCGTCTCTCTGGCGTGGGGCCCACGAACTGCCCAGGTGCATTTGCGCAAATAGGATGCTCACCAGATGCATATGCGGCAATACCGAAAAAGCAGGTGCATATGGCCAATTTGGACACTTACGTGGTGTACTGTAGTAAATTCCCCAAAATTAAAAAACAACTTGACCTGCCGGATCCGGCACGGATCCGGCCCGACATTGTTCCCGTACCGGGCCGGGCAGGTCTAGTTATACCTAACACAAATGATGTGGTAACCTGTTGGTTTAGCGGATGATGTGATAAGTCTTTCGTAAGATTTTTGACCAAGGTTTGATTCCCATCATGGAACTTCCTATTTTATTAGTTTTATTTTCCACAAATAAAAATGAACTCCTAGTAAGCTAATACCCATTTCTATATGTTTATAGCTAAAAGTTATAAGCATCTTTCTTGTTTCATTACCCCTGGTGGTATCCCTTTAATCATTGTTTGAGGTAGTGATTCAATTTTTGTACTACAAATAACAAGAAATTTCGACGTAAGATATTTACAACAAAAATGAAGGTTTATTATTAATTCTGATTTTGGAAAACTTCATTTTTGTTATATTACCCTTGTCTTTAAATTGATACTGTGTTAATGGTGCCACCCAGTACCTATTTTCTAGATCAACCGCTACATACTTCCACATAGAATACCACGTTCCATTCACATTCAAATCTAGTCTAATCCAATAATAAGCAATAAATTCAAATTTATGGGAGTAAATCAACTAAGTACAGGAATGTGGAGTAAACCTTTATAAAGCAACAACAACATACGAAGATCAATATTTACTTACTCACATAACACACATGCATTCAAATATATTCCATCAAACACCAAACTAATAGAACACACCCAATCAACTTTACCCCCACGACGGGGTGGATCTGCTCACTATCTATCAAAATAGGTATGGAAGAGGTACAACATTAAAATTACAAACTTGAGCTACAAGCACGAAAGATAAGTTAAATGGTACCAAAATGAAAGAGGAGAGTACGTAGAGCAAGAATCTAAACTGTGTTTTGCTTCAACCTCAGGTACAAAACCTCCGCAACAAACTTTCTCACTTATCCGGATTGGGTCAAAACTAAAACTAGAAGAAGAAAATGATAATGAAAAAGGAATGTTAAGATATGGAGTAAATCACATGGTCGGAATTATCTGAAACTTGGTCTAGCCGTATTTAATTTCTAACCAAGTCACACCGCGCATACTGACATTTGTGCCAATTTGACCTCGAAATGGCCGGTTTTAGAGTGTCTTTGGACCGGTCCTTGCGACTATGGATGCAAATCGTAACCGATTATCCGATTCGAAAATTACAATTTGATTGCTATTTGGTAAAGAAGATTTTACATAATACAATTTGGAATTGAAATTTGTTTAATTTTTTTTACCGTTTTCAAATTTGGATACTAATTTGGATATAGGTCAAATCATATCTGAATATCCGAAAATACCAATTTTAACATCCAATATATGTGGTTATTAATATTTGTATTGTGAGTTAATAAAAAACTAAGTTATTTCCTATGTAAATATAAACATAATAGAAATGCAAAAGCAAATTATAATATAATTCTCTTAAAATAATTTTCCAAAAAAATTAGATTATACAACAATATATATATATATATATATATTAAAAGAATTTGAACATTATCTGAATTCGAAAAGTTCTCAAATTCGGATATGAAATTGGTAAGCTCTAAAAAATTGAATTCGAATTCGGATTTTGTATGCGTATTTGGAATTCGGATTTGAATTCGGATACTGGTTACACCAAATTCGAAAAGATTCATTTGCATCCCTACTGCGACCATTATGGGTGAGATCGAGCTCGGATCGAATTAAATGTAAGGGTTGGGTACAAAGTTGCACGTGGGGTATACGCCTATGGTCCATTTATGGGTTCGGAAGAAGGATTAAATTGTATAAATACTAAACATTATCTTGGATTTGAGGGAGTTTTACAAAATGCCCAAACTTCATATCACGTTGGTTTTTTCTTACTAAACTGTTAAACGTCGCCCGTAAATTACTTAAATCGCTCATCTCAATTACCATATTGTCATTCTCTCATTTCTACTTATATATTTCTTCATTTCACTCTCCAACCATCACTCTCACTTCATCTTCTCAAAACTCATCAAAAACAATATCTCGGGGGTCAGGAAATGAGCCAGCGGACGCCCTCATGCACTCGAATCAGGTAAAAATTCCCATTTTTTTAAGTTAACCAAAAAAATTGAGAGGGCGTCCGCGCGAGCCGCCCCCTAGGGGCGGGCAGCTCCAACAGACGACCCTTTTTTTAATGAAATAAAATTTAATTATAATCGTTAGTTAAATTGATTAATTAGTTAATTAAATTGTTAATTGTTATAATTAGTTAAATTGAATAATTAGTTATAATTGTTAGTTAAATTGATTAATTAGTTAATTAGTTAATTAATTTTTTTAATTGTTATAATTAGTTAAATTGAAAAATTAGTTATAATTGTTAGTTAAATTGATTATTAAGTTAATTATTAGTTATAATTGTTAGTTAAGTTGAATAATTGTTGTAATTAGTTACATCGATTGATTAATTAGTTCAATTAATTAATTGATTATAATTAGTTATAATCGTAACTTAAATTGATTATAATTAGTTATAATTGTTAGTTAAATTGATTATAATTAGATAAATTAATTAATTGTTATAATTAGTTTCATTGATTGATCAATTTGTAAATTTAGTAATTAAATCCATTAACGAAATTTTATTTCTAAAATTAAATTAATAGTCATCGGGTTACCGTGGAGGAAAAAAGAAATCAGTTCTCTTACGCGTTGTATATAGGTTAGATGATGATTCCGCTCCTCGTCATCCATGTAGACGGAGTATATCTACTTTGGTTAGGAGAGAGAGAGAGAGTTTACGTCTTCGTCAGACACGTGATGATTCCTTCGATGATGAGGATGTTTTAGATCAGGTGGAGAGTGACGACGACGAGAGTGGTGATGGAGGTCGATTGGGGTTGGAGGAGGAGAGGTCGGGGGAGTATGGTAGATGACGGGGGCGACATGGTTGTTCTTCTACTGCTGAGTGGGTGATTCGAAAGGGTAGAGGTGGTAGGTTTATGACTGGTGATTCAAGTTCATGCACTGTAGATGCCCAATCTCAGAAGAAGAGGAGGTTGTGGACAATTCTTGGATCGTGACTGCTGCGATGCCCGGTGGTCCTTTAGGTGGGAGCGTCATTCCTAGTTACGGGGTCCACATCGCCAAGCGCATTTCGGAGAGCGAGGATCGGAAGGTTCTGGAGTTCTATAATCGGCACAGAGAGTGTTCTACATTGCAGGGTTAGCACTTAGTTTTCAGTGATGACTGCATCAGGACCTTTACTAATAGCGGATTGGGTGACTTGCCTTCCCGTATGCTCACATGCCTTGACATGTCGTTGATATCTGCATTTGTGGAGAGGTGGTAGCCTGACACCAACACTTTCCACCTGCCTTTCAGAGAGATGACGATCATGTTGCATGACGTGTTCCATATCTTGTACATTCCTATTGAGGGTCGTTTGGTCAGTGCTCAGGCATCGACGGGTGAGCTGAAGTATTACATAGTAGAGTTGCTCGGGGTGATTATTGATAGTCTTGGAAAGGATAGCCCCTTTTGGAGTGGTGATGGTGTTAGCATCGACGTTGTTGACGACTGTTGTAGACGAGGACGACCTTTGCAGACCGACAATACGCAGTTGACTGGATCCATGTTCTTACTGCTCGGATGCGTCTTATTTGTCAACAAGAGCGGTTGCAGGATCAGACCACGCGACATATTGGAGGTTAGGAACCCAGAGACAATTGGTCAGTACTCATGGGGGTCGGCGATGTTGACATACATGTATCACCAGTTGCGGATAGCTAACCATGCTGATTATTCTGTATTACGAGTTGTCTGACATTGCTGCAGGCTTGGATATATGAGTATTTTCCTGCTTTCCGCCCGCATCGGGAGCGGAAGATCATTGAGTCAAACTATCCTTGTTCGCGTATGTGGGCCGTCCGGAGCGAGGATAAGAGCGAGGGGCGACTTCATTCCATTCGTAGACGGCTAGATCAGATGACTGCATCACATGTATAAAACTTTATACCATTTATGTTTTTTAATTTTAATTATTATTATTATTATTAACGTGTCAAGGTTTTAGGTGGAGTGGTTGCCTTATGGTCCTGAGCCTATTGCGGATGTGCCGAGGACTTTATTGATGGGCCTTATTCGTTATTGGGATATCATGGAGCCTTATTTGCCTAATCACGTCTTGCGTCAGTTAGACTACGTTTAGGTGACACCGGTTGACATCCCGACCCCAGAGCATGCAGTGTGGTGTGGGACTTCCGCGACGTACGACGTGAGGTACAACACTTCGATGGCGGAGACGATTTGGCAGACATTTCCGAGAGGAGACCGACTTCACCTTGGCGACCTCACACGTAACCATGACCCCTCCACTTGTGTTGCAGATTATTTGGCTTGGTTTGGTAGATGCTCACATCCATCTCTCGTGCGCAGTACCGCCCCAAGATATGAGAGACCGCTGGATAGGACTTGTGGCGATGTACGTTTTTCTAAACTATTTTTCATTTGTAATGTATATTTTGTTCTCTTTGTTAATGTACACTAATTTTGATGTTGTATACAGTGGATGAGTATGGCGATACGGCTTGTGCAACCGTTCTTGGAGAAAAGGGACATGATGCCGAACGACGACACGAGAGCTGCATGTGTAGATTGGGATCACTTCATACACTCGTGGAACACTCAGTTGGGCATTTCTGACCATGATACGTAGGATGAGTCGTAGTCGACTTGTACATTATTTATTTATTATCTGTTGAATTGTTATCATTTGGTATTTGCATATCTGTTGTACTTTTATTATTTATTTATGATCAATCAAGTTTTTGACGCCGTTGCTGGGGAGGTGCTCTGTCCAGACATTGGTTTGGACGATTCGAGGGGTTTTTCATTTTTTGTTTCCAGTTTTTCTTAGTTTCAGGGAACCATCGGAGCAAGGGGAGGCTACTGGACAAGTTTGAGGACCAAAAGCTCCAAAAGAATCGCCAATCAGCAGTTGGAGACCGCCAATTGGCGGCCTGGTGAGGGTTTCCTGCTTCAAAATTTGTTCTGGTAGTTAGTGTTGTAATTTGTGTTATCTGGGAGCCATATTTTGCATGCTGTGACTTCTCTTTTGCTCCCAGATCATTAATCACTCCCCCACTAATCAACTTGGACCATAAAACTCAAAGCAAAAGATTAGACTCCTTTCCATCTAGGTCATGCATCATGTGTAGACCTTGCATGCATTTGTCTTTTCTTTTCTTTACATTTTGTTGTTGATTGCTGCGTGAGGTACGTGCACCCAAATCTCTCATTCATGCATGTTTCGATCATGCAATAGTTAGTAAGGTGCATCGGGACAAGAGTGAGAGAGTGTTTGATTGGAGCGATTGATTGCTAGATGTAGGATCAAAACGCTACTAAGGAGGGGTTGTCCCATAAAAGATAAGGTGGGGGTTCATCACCCTTTCCTTGGCCCCAAAAGTCACTCTTAATAAAGCCTTAACTAAAAGCAAGTAGACATTGGCCCTAGGATTGCGGGCGCACTAGAAGAGTAATCTAGTTGAGACCGTCATGACCTGATCGGCGTTGCCTACCTTGTCGATAGTAGAAGGTACTGGATCTCCGGATCTGGTATCACTTGCTGGGCATTGTGGTCCTCGTTGTAGGGAGGTGAGACGTGTCGAGGCTAGTGACCTCGAAGTTAGGCGTCGTCTAGCCTAAGGACCCATTGCCTTACATTGTTTGAGTCGTGCTTGCTAGTTAGGCTTCTTCCTGATCCCTCTACCCACGCTAGCTCTAGGGATTCTTCCCTCCTCACCTGAGTCCTCTCCTCATCTATTCTCTACGTATAGTCTCCTCCTCTAGTACACCTTCTGTTGAGTGTTTGTTAGAGTCGAGTCGAGCATTTTATGTGAGGTTGGGCTCGTTTTGGTGAGAGCGCTCGACTTGAGAGAGTGCATTCTTCTGAGATGGACGGTCTTGGTGATCGACCATCTCCGCCTCGTGCTCCTTTGGAGCAAGAGGTCGAGTCGTCTCGTGGTGGCGAGGGAGACCGGGTTCCATACATGGAGTACCTCGGTCCGCTCCCACCACCACGTAGACCTCCTTATCCTCCTCCTCTGTCTCGAGAGGAAGGGAGATTCGGTCAGGATCGAGTTCTTCGTGCACCACCACCTTTAGCTCGACATGATAGACCGATGACTTTGTGGGAGCGGACCCATCCTGTTCGGGCCGCGCAGCCTTCTTGCATAGTTGTTCCCCCTGCTCGCGGGAACAACTATGAGCTGAAACCTCAATATGTGAGCATGCTTCCAACCTTTACTGCCAATAAGTAGGATCCGTATATCTTTATACGCGAATTCGAGGAAGTATGCTCCATGTTCAAGCTTCAACAGCTTGACGAGGATTCAGTCCGGTTAAGGATGATTTCTTTCGCATTGAAGGATAATGCAAAGAAATGGATGTATAGCCTCCCGACGAGCTCGATTCGGTCTTGGGATGACTTTGTGACCGTCTTTCTGAAGAGATTTTTCCCTCAAAGGAAAACTCAACAGATACGGCACCAGATACATCAAATGTATCAGACCGAGACCGAATCTTTTCATGGTTTCTTTGAGAGGTTCAAAGACCTTCTCCAGCAATGCCCTCATCATGGACTTGAGCTATGACAGCTGTGCCAGATTGTTTATGAGGGCATCAACTACAACACCCGCACATTGTTGGAGTCGATGTGTCAAGGTGACTTCCGAATGAAACCCATCGAGGAGGCATGGGACACTTTTGAGTCTATGGCTGAGCGTACCTTCGAGTGGGACACCATGAGAGAGCCACCAGCCACTAGGTCTTCTGGTCGAGCTGGATCATATCATGTTGAGTCGACTATCGCGTCTGAGGCGAAAAATGTTGCTCTCATGCGTAGGATAGAGAGTTTGGAGATGGACCGAGCTCCTGTAGCTCAGGTCGCTACTCCCGGGTGTACTAGGTGTGGACTGTCGGGACATGATGACTTCGAGTGCGCTTACGCTCCAAGGGATACTGAGCATGCAAATGCGATGTATCAACAAAGGCCCCGAAACGACCCGTACAGTCATTCCTACAACCCGGGATGGCGTAACCATCCTAACTTCTCTTGGGGTTCTAGTGGAGGCCACGGTCAGAGCTCACATGCTCAACCTCAACCTCCACCTTATCAACCTCCACGCCCATCGACGACCTACCAACCCCCACATCAAAGGTCTCAGCACCATAATTACCAACCCGGTCAGGCCTCTTCGTCAGGTTATTCTAACCAGACTCCACCACCCCAGCGGGTTGACCCTAAGGACTCTACCCTTGAACAAACCCTTCAAACGTTCATGCAGAGCACTCAATCCATGTTTGTGGCCAGCAATAATTCGGTCAAAGCATTGGAAATGCAAGTTAGTCAGTTGGCTCATCAGCTCCATGAACATGAGAAGGGTCAGTTACCGAGTCAACCTGTGGTTAATCCCAGGGGTCAGCCTGCTCATACCAGGCAAAATGTACACAATGTTGAAAGTGACCATTCCCAACACGCCAATGTTGTTCATACCTTGAGATCGGGAAGGGTCGTTGACAACAATGTGGAAATGCCTGAAGCCAACCCTGTCGGCGAGACTTCCGAGAAGAGTCTTGAGCCTGTTAAGGAACCTAATTCTGAGACTCCTCCTCGTGATTCTTATGTCCCCAAGGCACCATTCCCTCACCGGTTGACGAAAAAACGTGATGAGCATTGCGACAAGATCGTTGAGGTACTCAGGCAAGTAAAGGTGAACATCCTGTTGTTGGACGTTGTTCAACAAATGCCACCGTATGCCAAGTTCCTCAAGGACCTTTGCACCACCAAGAGAAAAACAAATGTGCCCAAAAAGGCCTTTTTGGCCACCAATGTGAGCTCCATATTGGCACAGCCCATGCAAGTCAAATACAAGGACTCAGGTTGTCCAACTGTCTCTTGCATGATTGGGAATTTGACAATCCCTCAAGCTTTATTGGATTTGGGGGCATCTGTGAATCTCCTTCCTTACTCAGTCTATGTCAACCTTGGAATATGCGATCTTAAACCAACAAGGACAACCCTCCAGTTGGCTGATAGATCCGTCAAAATTCCACGAGGGAGTGTGGAGGATGTCATTATCAAAGTGGGTGAGTTCGTATTTCCAGTTGATTTCATCAACTTGGATACCGAACCAGTGTCCGACCCACAAGGATAGATTCCTGTGATCCTTGGGAGGCCATTTCTTGCGACATCTAATGCTTTGATCAATTGTCGCAATGGCTTGATGAGGTTGTCTTTTGGAAACCTCACGGCGGATTTCAACATCTTCACTCTTGGTAAGCAACCCGGGCTCTTCGACGACACTGTCAGAGCCAAATTCATCCAGGACACGGATGAGCCTGATTCATTAGGCATGTTCGACTCACATCGACATATTATTGAGGTGCCTAATGATCAGGTTGCGAGTGAAGAGGATCTTGAGGAATCCGCCAGCATATCTCTGGACGAGGCGGCACATCTGGGTGCTTGCTCCTCTTACCCCATGGCCCTTGAGCCACTTGAAAGTAACTCTGAATCCGACAAGGACCCACCTCTGGTCGAGCTTAAACCGCTCCCCGATAACCTGAAGTACATCTTTTTAGGGGATAATGAGACCTTGCCACTCATTATTGCTTCTGATCTTGAAAAAGATCAAGAGGTTGCCCTCAAAAGAGTACTCTTTGAAAACAAAGAGGCGATCGGGTGGTCCTTGAATGATATCAAGGGAATTAGCCCTGGTATTGTTCAGCATCGGATCCACATGGAAGAGGATTCTAGGCCCCGCAGGGACCCACAACGAAGATTGAATCCTGTACTGAAAGAAGCCGTCCGAAAGGAGGTTCTGAAGTGCTTGGATTATGGCATAATCTATCCTATCTCTGATACTTCGTGGGTGAGTCATGTCCATGTGGTTCCCAAGAAGTCAGGCGTGACGGTTGTGGAGAATGAGCATAATGAGCTTATCCCGACACGCCTGCAGACTGGCTGGCGAGTTTGCGTTGATTATCGCAATCTCAATGCGGCAACGCAGAAAGATCATTTCCCGTTGTCATTCATTGATCAGATGTTGGAAAGGTTGGCCGGACATGAGTATTATTGTTTTCTTGATGGATACTCCGGTTACAACCAAATTCCCATCGCCCCCGAGGATCAAGAGAAAACCACATTTACTTGTCCCTTTGGCACGTTTGCCTACTGTCGCATGCCCTTTGGGTTATGTAATGCACCGGCAACATTTCAAAGGTGTATGATCAGCATCTTCTCCGATATGGTTGAGCGTTTCCTTGAGATCTTCATGGACGACTTTTCCATATTTGGCGCTTCCTTTGATGAGTGCATTCATCACTTGAGCCTTGTCCTGAAGCGATGCCGTGAGAAGAACCTCGCTCTCAATTGGGAGAAATGTCACTTTATGGTGAAGCGAGGGATTGTACTTGGATATGTGGTCTCAAGTAGGGGAATTGAGGTCGATCCCGCCAAAGTGGGTATCATTGCTAATCTTCCACCACCACGTAATGTGAAGGATATCCGCGCCTTTTTGGGGCATGCTGGATTCTATCGGTGGTTCATTCGGGATTTTAGCAAAATTGCTCGACCTCTCACCGCCTTGTTGGCTAAGGAAAGAGTTAACTTCAGCTCCCATTATTAAGGCACCCGTGTGGACTGAACCCTTTGAGTTAATGTGTGATGCATCTGACTTCGCTGTGGGAGAAGTGCTTGGGCAACAATTGGACAAATTTCCTCATGTGATCTACTATGCCAGTAGAACACTCAATGATGTCCAATTGAACTACACTGTGACCGAGAAGGAATTCTTAGCAATCATATTTGCTTTGGAGAAATTCCGGTCGTACTTGATTGGCTCCCACGTGATTATTTATTCTGATCACACAACCATCAAGCACCTCATGGCGAAGAAAGATGCAAAATCCCGACTCTTGAGATGGATCTTGTTGTTACAAGAATTCGATCTCGAGATTCGGGACAAAAAAGGGTGTGAAAATGTTGTAGCTGACCACTTGTCTCGTCTAGAGACGACCAACCCACAGGACCAAATCATTGATGACAAATTTCCTGACGAGCAGTTGTTCACGATCGAAGATAACCCTTGGTTTGCCGACATCGTGAACTATCTCGTCACCGAGCAACTTCCTGTGGGTTGGTAAAAATCTGACCAATCCAAATTTAGATCTTATGTCAGATTCTTCCACTGGGACGACCCCTACCTATTCAAATACTGCTCTGACCAAATTTTCAGGCGGTGCGTCCCAGATACCGAGTTCCAAAGTGTACTCCACTTCTGCCATTCCAAGGCATGTGGAGGACACTTTGGAGCAAAGAAAACTGTTGCCAAGGTGCTCCAATCTGGATTCTACTGGCCCTCTCTTTTCAAGGATGCTTACGACTTTTGTAAGCAATGTGATAGGTGACAGCGCCTTGGCAGGATTGGTCGACGTGACATGATGCCTTTGCAAAATGTCCTTGTTGTCGATATCTTCGATGTGTGGGCCATCGATTTCATGGGTCCCTTCCCGAACTCGTTCGGGAATGTTTACATTCTGGTGGCCGTAAACTATGTGTCTAAGTGGGTTGAGGCTATACCCACAAAGACCAATGACAACAAGGTGGTCACCAAATTCTTGAGGGACATTTTGCGCGATTAGGTACTCCTCGTACCATAATCAGCGATAGGGGTACCCACTTCTGTAATCGCTCCTTTGAAGCGCTTATGAGGAAATATTCGATCGCCCACAAGCTTGCGACCCCATACCATCCGCAAACTAGTGGGCAGGTCGAAATCTCTAACCGTCAATTAAAGCAAATTCTTGAGAAGACGGTTAGTTCCTCGAGGAAGGATTGGTCTACCAAGTTGAATGACGCATTGTGGGCTTTCCGCACCGCGTACAAGATCAATTTGGGTATGTCCCCATATCGGGTAGTGTACGGCAAGGCTTGCCACCTACCCGTCGAGCTTGAGCATCGTGCTTTCTGGGCGATCAAGAACCTGAATATGGATCTTGATCAAGCGGGAGTACAACGTAAGCTCGACATTGTGGAATTGGAAGAGCTACGCAATGATGCGTACGAGACTGCCAAAATTCATAAGTCCCGAGCCAAGATGTTTCATGATCGCATGATTATGTCGAAAGGTGTTTACGGCCGGGAAGAAGGTGTTGCTCTACAATTCCCGGCTTCATCTGTTTGCGGGTAAGCTCCGCAGTTGCTGGTCTGGCCCGTTTATTGTCCAAACCGTCTATCCTCATGGAACGGTTGAGATCTTGAACCCAGGGAATGGGGACGTGTTCAAAGTTAATGGACAACGCCTCAAACCCTACTTGGAGGGGGCACCTGCCGAAGTCGAGGAGGTCATGTTCCTTCATGAACCTCCCTCGCACTCAACCATTCATGCTCCTACGTGAGCGGTTGAGTGTTCATGTGTATATATGTTAAAAAAAGAAAAAAAAGAGAAAAGAAAAAAAAGACTCCTTCAGTGAGCATCGATTGTAGTTGGCCCCAACCCTTGAGTATATGGGCCCCATTTCTTTCACGTATTTGTCTCCCTTCTTTAGCATCTCACAGGTTTTGAGGGAAGTTGGGTTGTGTCCATCAACATAGCCATGAACTTCCTTGTGTACTTCACATTGGTGAGATCTATTCTGTTTCATGCATACATCCATGTAGTATTTTGCTCACATTCATTGAGAACAATGCATGAAGTAGGTGTGGGGGGTGTTTTACGTGTGTACATAGTCGAGTCTTTTCCTTTGTTTTTTTCTTTTGTGTGCATTGTTAAGGTCATGTTAGTGTACTGCATTTAATATCGATATATCTGCTTGCCATTATCCTTGGGTGACTTGTCTTCTTTTGCTTGCCGAGTGCTTCACAATTTTCACATTTCTTTCAAAATATTCATGTGTTTGCGAAAGAAAATGTTTTGTGGGTTTTGCGTGTGTTTAGCATGTGCAAAACCGTTGCGAGGCAAAGTAAAAAGAAAGCTCCCAAAATTGTCTTGAACTTGATGCATTAGGATATCTAGTACTGTGGCTTTAGGATTTATCGAGTTGTTAGGACGCACCCCAGTTTTCCTTTGGGGGTGAGTAATCATAGGGTTTCAGTGCTCAAACATTTAAAGAAGTCCACCCTGAACCTAGTGAGTCAATAATTCGTGTCTGTTAACTTAAGGAAGTTTGTTGTAGTCAAAGACCCTCTAAATCTTGTTGTGAGACATAAGAGTAGGGGTTTTGGTTCTTGTGTAGATAAGAAATAAGTGAGTAGGTGTTCTCTCTTCTCGCACGGCTCCTATCACTCGGGAAAGTAGGTCTGAAGGGACTTTGTGCCTGGTGCTTTCGAGTCATCTGACTTGGGATGCGCCGACCGAACTCTCGTTACACGGGTGGTAGGGATTGCCCTATGTGGAGATTTGGGGAAAGGTGTACGTGATAGTGTAAGTCCTCATGGGCAATGATGCACGAAACCTGACCCTGGGAGAATGAAGCTCCAACTAATAAATAGAAAAAGAAAAGAAAAAAAAGAAAAAAGAAACAAAAAGAAAAAAAATTGGTAATGCAAATAAGAACCTTAATGGATCTTACACTTTGTAGCACTTGAGGATGTTGAGGTTGTCCATGTCTTTCACTTAATTCCTTATTTAACTTGCACGAATGGTTTATTAGGCTAGGTGTGGACCGATTACCTATATAGAGCCGGCCCGTAGGATTACCGCGTCCATTGATCGACAAAATATTTCCAACGAGTCGAGGTCTAGATTGAATAATGCATCTTGTTCGGATTTTGTGGGTATATCCGCTGAAAACTCTCAGGAGACAACACTCCTCCTCCTTGGCAACAAGGAGGTTTAACGGCTTGTTGCACGTGCTAAGTGTAACCGTGATTCCTACGAAAGTGAGTTAGGATTTCTTGTATTTCGTTTGTTTTTCTCTTTCTTTGTTTTGCTCGGGTCTAGCAAAAACTTAGGTGTGGGGGTATTTGATTGACATCATTTCATGCTTATATTTGTACCTTATATCCATTATCTTACACCTAAGCAATGCTACGTGACGAGTTTTATGTTTGATTTTCAGAAATAAAGAGGTTTGAAGAGAAGAACCATGAAAGGACCCAAAAGCAGGAAAAAGGACTTAATTGTGAGACCTGGGGGCCAAGATGCAAGGGAGAAGGACCTGAACGTAAGACAGGAGGACCTAAGAGCAAAACAGGAAACTGCACACCATCATGGGGAGTATTTTGTCAATTCGATTCCGGTCGGAGCTCCACTAAACCAACTAGATGCATCCAAGACCAAGAAACACTCCAAGAAAAGTCTACAACAAAAACCAACGCGATCTGAAGTTTATAAACCGCGAATTGGCGGTCTTGGACCGCGAATTGGCGGTCCATATGGCCCCAGATCCGCTAAGCTTTCTCCTGGACTTGTATTATTATGTGTTTAGGCTATTTGTGGTATTGGTTTAGTCCCACATCGGGGGATTGTCCCGGATTAGCTTTTTCCATGCTTATAAATAGAACTCTTCACCTCCCATTGTATCCATCCCTCTCTTTGGTGGCATATTCCCTACTAAGAGTGAAGCCTTGAAGCAAAACTCTGGTGGAGGAAGAGCTGCTTGTAATTTGAGTGAGTTAATAATAGATGTTTTCTTTAGCTTGTTAATTCTTGCTTAGTTGATTTCCTTTTATGTGTTTGCTTTGTTGCTTGTTTTGTTTTATGCTTCTTTAATATTTCTTGCTTGATTAGTATAGTTTCATTTCAGTATAATGCTTCATTTTATTAGAATAGTTAGTTTAAATATGTGTGAGTAGTTTCATCCCCATTTGGGGGGTGGAGAAATATGTGTTATAATCATGTAGTGTATTAAGTGTGTGTTATCTTTATCCCTTGAGCTTTATATGATTCCCATAACCATCTAATGGGTTTTCACTCTTATCTTTGATATGCTAATGCTCTTGAATGAAGCTTAGCTTATGCTTTGATTAGTGGACCTATTCTATGGGAATGATAAGGTTAGGATATGGATGAAGTTAATATTGGAAACACAATTTGTAGTGTATGTGGTCTTGTTGCCTTTGCCTTAGCTAATGCCTTGTATATTTTAATGATGTAGTCTTATCTTAATTCATGTGGAGGCATAGTAGGGTCTAGTATCTATACTTGAGTTCATGTAGCTTCATTCCAATTATTGTCTTGTATGTTTTAATGATGTAGTTTTATCTTAATTCATGTGGACGCAAAGTTGGATGTAGTTTTATGATTTCATGCACTACGTGTTGTGAGGAGCTTAATGAACACACACACACACTTCTTTATGTTCACATTTATTTCTCTACCCCCTTTGGGGTTTAGTTTTCTTCCTTCTCTTCCATTTCCATTTGCACCTTAGTGTAGTTTAGTGTAACCAACCTTTCTCTCCTTCTTTTTACCTCTCGCCTTCGAACAAACCAAGTGTCGACACACCTCCCAGTGGACGACCCGTATTTTCCACCGCTCCAACGCGGTCGTGCACTTGCGGTTAAATATAAAACAATCAATCACCTATCTTCGCCCTATTTGCGTATCTGTTGTACTCTTATTATTTATTTCTGACGAACATATCTTTTCCCTATTTGCTATATGTAATGCATTTTAAATTTGAAATCTGATAAAAAAGCAACACAATATAATGTACGAACATATTATACATTAAAAATACAGTAGTTTAACCAATACATTACAAATTACAATCAAAACCTGCTACGTAACTGCTCCCAAGATGTTCTCCTCTGCTCGTACTCCACCTCTCATCCAGCAACACTCTCATCTCGCATTTGAAACCATAGGGTCGCTGTAGGAGGTACTGAGAATCCCTCAACTAATTCTAAGCGAATGAAATATTTGTAACTTCCTAAATGAGCAATGATCAACTCTCTGCATGGCTTCGTCATGGTAGGTGGACTCTCCCAAGGTAGCATTGTAATGCACAGGTACAACGAACCATCCGTCCCCACTGAGAAAAACATAACTGCACACTTGTAGTGATTAGAAAAAACAAGTTGCACCAAACCTCCATATAGTGATTATCCCCACAAGGTCCTCCCCTCAATCAATATGCTGACGAGCATGTACCACACCGTCACGATAAACGTTCTCATAAATGGGATGTGGCCATATCTCATTAGAAATCGCAAGACGGGCATAAAACCAAATGTCTTGACCACCATGGAAAACATCGGCAACACATCGAAATCCACAGTTTCCATCAGCACGTACATCATTCCACCGCTCCAGAAATGGTAAGATGATTCCTGGAAGTCTATCAACATATGGGAAGTTATCGACGTCAATCCGTCTGGACACTGCAGGATTAACAAAATAGCAAAGTTATATATAATAACTGGAAGAACATGATTACTGAAACAAAACGACGAAATTATAATAATAACAACAAACATGTCGTCATACCAGATCATGTACTCATGTTTACGGACGATCGAGACAAACTAGAAGATCGACCACGACCCCTGCTCTGTCTACTAGAAAATCGACCACGACCTTGCTCAGCATACTCAAAGGCACTCGGGTCGCGTCGTGTCGACTTTCCCTTTGGTCGTCCTCGTATCTTAGTATTTTCTGCGGGCTCTTCATAGTTTGACTGATCTGGGCATATAAAATAGGAGAGACACTACGAATTATTGCAGGGTCGCTGCCAGAAATCTCATCAATGACGCTCCAAAAATGCTCGACGTCTTGTGATGACTGATCCACAAACTCTGGCATGTCGACTCCTCCAATCACAAGTGTTTTCCAGAATGAATGAATCTGCTCTAAATAAATTCCTTGGCCTGACTCAATACAATCGCGTATGGTACATGCACAAGGAATGTAATGTGAAGTCAGAAAAGCACACCCACAGCAATATTCAACTTCATCACTTAAGTCCTGCATTCTATTGAACTCCTCCAACAACAATGTCAAGCAGTGATGCGAAACTTTACCATTTATATGGTGATATAAAGGATTTCTGAAGTTAGTGCAATTTCGACATCTTGAATCTTCAAGATAGTTTTGAATATTCGTCAGCTGCATTTCAACGGTCGCGTTGACGAGGTCGAAAAGAGTGTCCAGAGATGCAATCGATGAAGTAATCCAGTCTTTCAGAGCCGTATGAGCACTTTCGACCTTACAGTTCGCATTGTTGACGAAATGAAACACTTTGTTCATCCAATTCAAGACAGTTTTTTCATTATGCACTAACCACGTCTCGTCTACATACTCCGTGAGTGCCGAAAAAGCCCTATACGCATCTTTCATAACAGACACAACTCTATTATACTCAGACTCTGAACTAGAAAGCATGACTTTCCTCCACCGTCCACACTTAAAACACTCTGTTGTCTGCTTGTTCTTGCCGAATACGTGGTATATGGTAGGAAGACTCCTTGGGAGGCCGACCACAGTCAGAGAGGAGCATACGTCTTTGTTGATATGTCAAATGCAAAGTAAATGAGAAGAGTCAGGAAAAACCTCTTTCACTGGTCGTATAAGGCCTTACTCCAGGTCCGTTATTATTGCAGTCGGGCTAACAATACTCAATAACAGATTTCACAACTTCTCCAACACCTACTGGTAACTAAACTCGGTCTCATCCTTCATAATTAATTAGCCGATTAAGAAGTTCATGTTTGTTGGTGTCACCTCAACCATCTCGAACAAAGGCATCTTGTACTTGTTCATTTTGTTCGTCGAATCCATGCAAATTACGAAAGAGTATGTGCGAAACAACTGAACTGACGTTGGATGTGCCAAGAATGTGTGAGTGACGATATTAGTTTCTTCATCCGCCAGAATCCAATACAAGTACTAATACTTCTCTGCCTGATGCAGAAACTGCTGAGGGACATTTCGGTCTTCAGATTTCATCTGCCTCATGTACTCTCTACAGTTATAAATGTGTCTCTGATTCGGATTATCCTTCGGGAATTTCTACTTTACCACCAACAAGATGTTACGTAGTTTCGTTTGTGCCTCAATCATCTAACGAACAATTTTCTTAGCCCCAGGACTAAGACCATTGATCTATCAGTGACCCTCTGGATAAACTGCAAGTTTGTGGTTGTGATGACCATGGGT
The DNA here is from genome assembly GCA_963682175.1 of Triglochin maritima. Taxonomy (NCBI): domain Eukaryota; kingdom Viridiplantae; phylum Streptophyta; class Magnoliopsida; order Alismatales; family Juncaginaceae; genus Triglochin; species Triglochin maritima. The sequence continues at coordinate 37,726,806 of OY821775.1, forward strand.
ACTATTAGAAACTACGACCCATCCAACACGCTTTTGTCGCTCGACCACCTTTATCAAAAAATGACACCCGCAACCCTTTCTTTTCGTGTTCTTCCGTATTGCAATATCCATATCCTGGGAACACATTTCATTTCTGTGGTCACATCTCAGATAACAATTCATCCGATTATCTATTTGTTGTTTATAGGATGATACTACCAAAAAATCCAGCTCCAAAGGCAACTTGTTTCGCCCATCTATTCGCGTCATCGATTGTCTCAAATATCTGCTGATATACAAAAATTTCACTGTAATCTACCTCATCACCACCGAAATCTTTCAATGGAACTTGAAATAATTAGAAATAATAAAACATATTAAAAAACAAAAAAAGGGTGTCTGGCTAAGGGGCGTCCTAGCTAGATGCCCATCTTGATTATTATTTTTTGTTTGACTTACTTCATTGGATTCAAGCACTTTGCCACACATTTTCGTGGTTTTGGTGCTGGTAGAGTGAGAAATACTGAGACAGAAGCCTTGGTTTAAGAGATAGGACGAAATGAGTATTAAATGGTTTGTGAAGGGCAAGATGGTAATTCAGACGAGCGATTTAAGTAAAAGTTGGGCAATGTTTAGTAATTCCCTTTTTCTTATGACAAATTTGTCCAAGCCTGTCACAATTCAGTCCTCTTTAATCTATTTATTTATGTTGATAATATCGTGGTTTGATTCATTAAATAAAAAATTATGGTTGTTATAAGACACAACCTAATACAAATCCCCTACTGAGAGAAAAGACATACGAAAACATCGACTACCATTACAACCCATAGTCACAGTGCTCTTGGAACCCCAAGCATATGAGCCAACTAGGTGTCGTCAGTCGGGATAGAAACCAATGCTTGGGCGAGTATACTGAACTCCTCGAAGTCGCAGATATGCTCCTTCTAAGCTCTCTAACATTCCTCTGCCAATTCATGCCTCTTAGGCTTATGTCCTTTTATCTCTACTGGCCGCCTTCACCCTATTATTCTTGTCAGTGCCAATGAATTATTACTTATTTTTTATCACGTCCATATGGTCGAAATAAATAAAATTTCCGAATACCAATAGTATAAATGAAGCTAAGTGATTATAGTATAAATATTATGCATGATACGTTAGTGATTAGAGATCAATTCAAGGGAAATGGTCAACCATTTCTATTTCAAATTGGGGCTTAAACATAAAGGCTCGGATAATTTCAATCTACACAAAGGAGTTCAATCGACTGGTTCAGACACATATTTGTTCTTATGCTTCAAGTGTATATTGACACTATAAATAGACTCAATTAATAGATAGTTTCAAGTCTTCTTCCAAGCTTCATTCCAAATCGTGAATCTTCCATACTTGATCATTTGATTCTTCATCACGTATGAGACATATGCCCAAAATACATGTAAGTTTGATCAATCACTAATCTAAAGGGGGTGAATAGATTATTTGCAAATTCTGTTAAACAATGCACAATTAAAATTAAAAATGAGGTAAACGCAAACCATAAGTCGACTGCGAAGATTTTATAGAGGTTTGATCACACCATCGTAATTTAGTTCTCTCCTCGAGTTCTGATTGATCAATCATCTCATCCCTACTCAAGAATTCACTAATATCTTTCTTCCAGGTCAAAGATAAATCCTCTTACAATTGGAGCTTTGTGAAACTCTCACTTGCTCGAATATCCTCTCACACCCTTAGAGGGAGCTTCCTTTAAGCTTTACAACGCAGTGGAGTGTGATAGAAGTAGAATTTGAATGCACTCAAAGAATTTGAATTGAACTTGGATGAATTGAGGGAAGTTTGAGAGTTGGTGGAGCTTCGAAGATTTGAAATTTGAGAGCTCAAGAATATGAATGTTTTTTGGCAAGTAAATATAGTTTGTCTCTTAAATGAAGCTGATATAGACTTCAAAGAAAATAGAGTCATTATGGTGGGTTGGTGAAATTCGGACCAATGAGAAGCAAGCTATGATTTAAGCTCGAGCATATTTCTGAGCTAGTTCGATCAATCGAAGTGAAATCGGTCTTCCATAACAAGAAATCTTCGGTATACCAAATGTCAACCATTTCAAGCTCCAAAGATGAACTTCAAATTCAACCAATAAGATGTTGGTTTACCAAAAGGAGTTCGGTGCACTGTTTCAATATAGCAGTTAAGATTTGTTGTTTTCAATCCTAAAATCAATCGGTTAACCACCGTCTTAATGGAAGACCAAAATAAGCATGAGTTTTGTGCTAACAGTTATGACTCAAATGTTCCTTGAAGTGCATTGGTCATACGTCACGTGGAAAGAGTCATTGTAGAATACGTCATGATTGGATTTAACTTCAGAAGAGGGAATAAGTGTTGCCCAATACACGTCGGTCTCCCATAAATGCAACTTCTATAGGTATATAAGTACATTTACTAGTAGCCGACGTCTATACTCACATCTAGACGTCGGTTTGCTTAATAACCGACGTCTATACCTCATTTTAAAATGTTAAAAAATAAAAAAGGAACCAAGATTTTATACTTACAAACTTTCAAAGTTGAAACTCATTTAAACTAACATAACTCATGTAATTGTAATTCCAATCCAAAATTTAAATAGAATAGGAGTCGGTTGTTCCAATTGGCTGGCGCCTATTCTTACTGGGTATACGTGTCAGTTTTCAAATTACCTAACGCCTATAGCATAGACGTCGCGTGGTCTTTATAACCAACGTCCCCATAAACGAATATAGATGTCGTATGGGCTCTATAGTCGACGTCTATAGGTCTAATATTTGACGTAAATCGTTTCATTAATTTTTATAACCCGACAAATCCCTGACCACAACCCTCCACCACGACAAACCGTAGCCACCTTGACCATGAAAGGAATGTGTTCTAAAAGTTTTACTTTTATATGTCAATTATTATGAATTGGATGTGCAAACATTTTGTTCCTTGATTATGGTATTCGTGTTTTGGAAGTGTTAAGGAAGAGGCGTTTGGTCCTTAACCGTAGAACTCTAAAAGATAATGGTTTACATAAATCAAAAGTTATTCACAATCATGGTAATTAACATGGAACATTAATCACCGAGATAAGATTGTCGTGTTGGTCATCAATTATTGTAGCTCTACAAATAATTGACGACACGAGTATATAAAAGAGGAAAAGATTATTTTAATATATTGAATAAACTTAACAAGTAAAACATTATGAAATTGTGTTTCGTGTCATTAATGTTTTACTGTGTCTTGGATCCTAATATATGAGACTTATATGTTTTCACTCAAGAAGTACTTAATTTGATTATTGTCAAAAGCTATCAATGAGTATAGTAATAAAGGCAATAGTTGGTTGAACATAACTTGTGCTGGAAAAGATAGCTAGTCAAACGATTATCATTGCCCCTCTTAATTGAGTGATGATATTAGTGGGCCCCTTGATAAAGCAAAATTATAATGTGCACAATGTAAATTGAGTTAAGTTACATAGTTAAAATTAGCTTAAAGAGATCAAGAAATGAATATAATACAAAGGTGACACATTTCTACTTTGTATATATTCTTAATATCGTGAGGCAAGGGACGGACACAAGTGGTGCACTTACATCACTAAATAGATCGTGTTTTAGTTCGAGTGGAACAAAGGCATTTATGCTAATTGGGTAACTATAATGTGTAGCTAGATACCGTTTCTAGTTTGAGATATTAATTGTTTAATATCACTGCAAATTTAGCTTAAATCCTCCTATAGGTCACACCACAAAACTGGGAAACAAGAGGCTTGATTTAAGTTCGTATGATGTGTCGGGTTTCATGTGAAAATATGACACATGTGGTGAATGAATAAAATCAATATGTCATGAGAATTGACATAATTAGAATCATAATAAATTCATATGAGGTGTAAATATTATGGGGTGTAATAATTTAATATTACATAAGATAATATATTACATAAGATATGAATTTGCTAAAAAAACCAAAAGATCAAATTTTGTTGGAAATAAATCCAAAATTTGACAAAGGCAAAATCGGGGACAAACACGGTGAACCGTTCAGGGTTCGGTCGACCGGTGTATCTTCGGATCGGTTAACCGAATGGGGAACGGGTAATCACAATTGGTTGACCGAAATTGAATGGAGTGCATAGACAATTGGGTTCGGTTAACCGAGCGTGAACGGTCAACCGAGAAAGAGTATTTTTGGTAGACCGAAGGCTACACGGTCGTCCGATGACTATGCTCCAGGAGAAATTTTGGGGAGTCAACGGTCGACCGAAGAGAAGACGTTGTTCGTCCGAATTTTTCTTATGCGGATTCGGTCGACCGTCTAGCTCACGGTGCACCGAACACGTGTTAAAACTGAATGGTTCGGTTAACCGAGAAAAATTCTCGGTCAACCGAACAGTGTGATTTCTGTCTGAATTATTAAGAGATTAATTAGATCATGGGTGGATTAATTTCAGATTTAATTAAATGTTTTAGAGGATGCTTATGTGGAAATTAGAGATTAATTTTAGGAGAGAATAAGCAAGAGATCATGACTAAGGAATAGTTCTTGATAAAGATGTTTTGAGAGCCTATAAAAGGACATCTCCTCCTACTTGTTTATGTTAATGCAAAAAAAAATTCTCTCATTAATCTCTCCTCTAAGTACCACAAAAATCTCTTATTAATTTTGAGTTGAGGAGATAGGAACCTCAGGTGCTCAAAGAGGGGTTATTAGCTAGATTCTAAGCCTTATTAGAGATTGATTGGCTAGCTTCTTTCTCTTTAATCTTGTTTAGAGTTTGGTGAATGATTGCCATCATTTCATGTTTGTATTTGTATCTTATATCCATTATCTTTCACCTAAACAATGCTATGTTACGAGTTTTATGTTTAGTTTTCAAGAATAAATAGGTTTGAAGAGATAAAGCATAAAAGGACCCAAAACCTGGGAAAAATGACTGAATTGTGAGATCTGGGGACTAAGATGCAAGGGAGAAGGACCTGAATGTAAGACAGAAGGACCTAAGAGCAAAACAGAATACTCCACACCATCATGGGGAGTATTTTACCAATTCGATTCGGGTCGGAGCTCCAACAAGTCAAGTAACCGCATCAAAGACCAACAATACCAGAAAGAAAAGCCCACAACAAATTCCAACGCGATCCGAAGTATTTGGAACGCTAATTGGCGGTTCATAATACTCAGGTTCCGCCTAAATTTCTCCTGGACTTGTATTAATGTTCGTTTAGGCTATTTTTGGTATTGGTTTAGTCCCACATCGGGGGATTGTCCCCGATTAGCTTTTTCCATGCTTATAAATAGAACTCTTCACCTTCCATTGTAATTACTCATTGCTTGGTGGCATTCTCTCTACTAAGGAGTGAGCCTTGAAGCAAAAACTCAAGGTGGAGAAGAATGCTACCTTCAATGTGAGTCATTTGTTAATAAAATAATTCTTCTAGTTTCTTTTAATCTTGTCTTTTAATTTGTGCATGTTTGTTTAGTCTTTCCTTTCCTTTTAAGTTTCTTTAATACTTCTTGCCTTCTTAGTTAACTTTCATTTCAGTATTATGCTTTCTTTTGTTAATATAGTTAGTGTAATGAGTAGTGAGTAGTTCCATCCCCTTCGGGGGTGGAGTAGGTGTGTGTACATGTTATGTAGATGGTTTGAATGCTTAATATGAATGTTTTGTGTTGATATTAGTATGCTTGCTTGAATTATTAAGAACCTTACTTGATGGTTTCTGCCATAGCTTAGGTACATTCCATGCTTGTCTAAGTGTCTTAATAACAATCTTGCATTGCTCATATTATGCACATAAGTTAGTGTTGTAATGATAGGTCTTGCCATAGTTAGGTACTTCTTATGCATTAACAACACTAACTACTTGAGCTTCTTGTATGCATTTCATATCACACTTATTTCATGTGCACACACACACACACTCCACCCCTGAGTGGTTTTCATTCCTATGATTTTATCTTTTGCATTAGTTGATTAGCTTAGTTGTTTAGTCCATTTCTGCTTGTTTGTTTACTAGTTTAGCTTAGTGTAGTGTAGTGTAATACATCTTTATTCCCTTTCTTTACCTCTCGCCTTCGCACAAACCAAGTGTCGACACACCTCCCAGTGGACGACCCATATTTGACACCGCTTCAACGCGGCCGTGCACTTGCGGTTAATATAAAACGATCAATCAAGTTTTTGGCGCCGTTGCCGGGGAGGTGCTCTGTCCAGACGTTGGTTTGGACGATTCGAGGGGTTTTTAATTTGGTGTTTTCAGTTTTTCTTAGTTTCAGGGATCCTAGAGCTCCCGGGGAGGCTACTGGAGGAGTTGGAGCACCCAAGCTTCAAAAAGGACCACCAATCATCGGTCTCAGACTGTCAATTGGCGGCTTGGTGAGGGTTTCTGACTCTCAGTTTTCTTCTGGTAGTTTATTAGTTCATTATTGTTATCTTGGAGCACTATTTTGCATGTTATGACCTCTAGTTTGCTCCCAGATCATTAATTACTCCCCCATTAATCAACTTGGCCCTAAAATCCAAAGCAAAAGACTAGACGTTCTTACTTGTTTAGGTCACGCATCATGTATTGACTTAGGCATATAGTTGTCTTTTCTTTTAGCTTTATTTTCAGTTGTTGAGCGCTGGCGTGAGGTACGCAAATTCCTACACTCATTCATGCATCTCGTATGCCCGTGCATTAGTTAGTAGGAATTGCATCAGGACAAGAGTGAGTGAGTGTTTGATTGGAGCGATTGATTGCTAGATTTAAGCTCAAAACGCTACTAAGGAGAGGCTGTCCCATAAAAGATAAGGTGGGGGATTTCATCACCCTTTCCTTGGCCCCAAAAATCACTCATAATCAAGCCTTAACTAAAAGCAAGTAGACATTGGCCCTAGGATTTGGGACGCACTAGGAGAGTAATCTAGTAGAGACCGCCATGACCTGGTCAGCGTTGCCTACCTTGTCGATAGTAGGAGGTACTGGATCTCCGGATCTGGTATCACTTGCTGGGCATTGTGGTCCTCGTTGTAGGGAGGTGAGGCGTGTCGAGGCTAGTGACCTCGAAGTTAGGCGTCGTCTAGCCTAAGGACTCATTGCCTTACATTGTTTGAGTCGTGCTTGCTAGTTAGGCTTCTACCTGATCCCTTCACCCACGCTAGCTTTAGGGATTCTTTCCTTCTCCTCTGAGTCATCTTCTTCTCACCTACTTCTACGTTTTAATCTCCTCCCCTTTATACTCTCTGGTAGCGTTTTAGGGTCGAGTCGAGCACTTTTTGCGAGCTTAGTCTCGTGGTGGTGAGAGTGGTCGACTCGAGAGTTGTTTGTTGAGATGGATGGTTACATGGGCGACCATCCATATGATTGTTGGGACCACGACAATTCGTCGTGGCATTCCGGACCCATGCAACCTGGGGTGGCTCAGACTAACACCCCGTATGGTTGGGACAATCTTAATTGTGTGACTGAGCAATCTTCATATTGGGGTAGTATGAGAGAGGCACCGACTGCTAGACCACCATCTAGTTACGTCGGATCATATGTTGGTCAACAAACTGAGACATTACAACAAACTTTGGCCTCTTTCATGCGTATGGCAGACGACATGAGTGCACCGGTGGCTCCAGTAGCCGTACCGTGCGACTGTTGTGGGATGAGTGGTCATGTTATCGGGGAATGTCCTTATGTTCCCCCTGAGCCTGAGTATGAGCATACCTTTTCCCAAAATGCTCAATGTGACTATTACGCATCCGCGTACAACCCGAGAGTGATGGATTCGTGGGGAGACAATTCTTATCCAAATTCTTATACTTCATTTTCACCCCCGTATCCTCCTCCCGAATACCCAGAATTCTACCAACACCCCACTTCAAATCATTGGACTCATTCTCAGCCCATCAACGCCCAACCCCAAAATTTCCCAAGCTCTGACTTGGACGTCATTGTTGACCCCAAATTTGATTCCTTAAAACAAACCCTCCAAACGTTCATGGAAACCACTCAAACTTTATTGAAGTCCAACTTGAATTCCTTGCAAAATATGGAAGTGCAAGTGAGTCAAATGACACAACAATTCCATGAACGTGAGGAGGGTAACCTTTCTTGTCAACATGAGGATTTATCTTCTGAAATCGAACCACCACCACATCCACAAATTCAAAGCACAATCTTTCAAAGTCAAACTCGTAGTCAGTCTGAGGGACTTGGGATTTCAATTCACGATCACTTGGTGGACTATTCGATCCCTATTGAGAATAACATGGACCAGCTTCATTACGAGTCAGCACATGATTGTGCCTTATCTTCTTGTCCCGTGGACCTTGAGCCACATGACCATATTGTTGTACCTCCTAAGGACTCACCTCTAGTGGAGCAAGAGCTCCCTAGTCCCCTCAATTTCAAACAACCTGATGAGAGTTTGCCTCTCACTATTGTTCCTGATCATCTTGGAAATGATGGAACATCAAACAACTACATTCCTCATGAGGGTATTAGGAGTTCCTTGGAGGATACCTTGGGTATGAGACCCATTGTTTGTTCGCCTGGTGTGTCGGACATGCCTAACGAGGTTCTTGACCTCATGCCGACGCACCAGCCTATTGGTTGGAGAGTTTGGATTGATGATCATAACTTCAGCAGCGCAACGGGAGAAAGTCTTCTTCCGTTGCCCCTCATTTCCCAAACTCTTGAGAGGTTCAAGCTCTTTCAGTTTGATCCTTTGAATGAGATGCATTTGCGTCCAATTCATGAACCTCTCATTTCAACTGGTGCTCTTTGTGAAGGGGGGCCACGCATGCGTATTCTGGCCCCGCGTGGTGTCATGTTCCCTTTCCAAGTGCATTGACCCACTCTTGAGGTTCCCATTTGATGTCTTTTGACAAATGAAGATGGGAACTTATGTTTGTACATAGTTATATAAAAAAAAGAAAGAAAAAAAAGAAAGTACAATAAAAGACTCCTTCAGTGAGCATCAATTGTTGTGAGCCCCAACCATTGTGTATTTGAGCTCCATTTCTTTCACGTATTTGTATCCTTTCTTTAGCATCTTACAGGTTTTGAGGGAATTCGGGTTTGTGTCCATCAACATGACCTTGAACTTCCCTTTGTACTTCATGTTGGTGAGATCTCTCCTTTTTCATGCATAAATCCATGTAGTATCTTGCTCACATTCATTGAGGACAATGCATGAAGTAGGTGTGGGGGGGTATTTTACGTGTGTACATAGTCGAGTCTTTTCTTTTGATTTTGTTTTCTTTTGTTTGCATTTTTAGGGTCATGTTAGTATGTTGCATTTAATATCGATATATCTGCTTGCCATGATCCTTGGGTGACTTGTCTTCTTTTGCTTGCCTAGTGCTTTAAAATTTCCACATTTCTTTCAAAATCTTCATGTGTTTGTGAAAGAAAATGTTTTGTAGGTTTTGCGTGTTTAGCATGTGCAAAACCGTTGAGAGGCAAAGTAAAAAGAATGCTCCCAAAATTGTCTTGAACTTGATGCATTAGGATATCCAGTACAGTGACTTTAGGATTTATCGAGTCGTTAGGATGCACCACAGTTTTCCCTTGGGGTGAGTAATCATAGGGTTTCAGTGCTCAAACATTTAATGAAGTCCAACGTGAACCTAGTGAGTCAATAATTCGTGTCTGTTAACTTAAGGAAGTTTGTTGTAGTCAAGGACCCTCTAAATCCTATTGTGAGACATTAGTGTAGGGGTTTTGGTTCATGTGTAGATAAGAAATAAGTGAGTAGGTGTTCTCTCTTCTCGCACGGCTCCTATCACTCGGGAAAGTAGGTCTGAGGGGACTTTGTGGAGATTTGGGGAAAGGTGTACGTGATAGTGTAAGTCCTCATGGGCAATGATGCACAAAACCTGACCCTGGGAGAATGAAGCTCCAACTAATAAAAAGAAAAAGAAGAAAAAAATGTGAAAAGAAACAAAAAGAAAAAATGATAATGCAAATAAGAACCTTAATGGACTTTACACTTTGTAGCACTTGAGGATGTTGAGGTTGTCCATGTCTTTCACTTAATTCCTTATTTAACTTGCATGAATGGTTCATTGGGTTAGAGGTGTGGACTGATCACCTATATAGAGTCGGCCCGTAGCATTACTGCGTCCATTGATCGACAAAATATTTCCAACGAGTCGAGTGTCTAGATTGAATAATGCATCTTGTTCGGATTTTGTGGGTATATCCGCTGAAAACCCTCAGGAGACAGCACTCCTCCTCCTTGGCAACAAAGAGGTTTAACGACTTGTTGCACGTGCTAAGTGCAACCGTGATTCCTACGAAAGTGAGTTAGGATTTCTTGTTTTTCGTATGCTTTTTCCTTTCTTTGTTTTGCTCGGGACTAGCAAAAGTTAGGTGTGGGGGTATTTGATTGGCGTCGTTTCATGTTTATATTTGTATCTTATATCCATTATTTTTCACCTAAACAATATTATGTTACGAGTTTTATGTTTAGTTTTCAGGAATAAATAGGTTTGAAGAGATGAAGCATAAAAGGACCCAAAAACTGGGAAAAAAGACTGAATTGTGAGATCTAGGGACTAAGATGCAAGGGAGAAGGACCTGAATGTAAGATAGAAGGACCTAAGAGCAAAACAGAATACTCCACACCATCATGGGGAGTATTTTACCAATTCGATTCGGGTCGGAGCTCCAACAAGTCAAGTAACCGCATCAAAGACCAACAATACCAGAAAGAAAAGCCCACAACAAATTCCAACGCGATCCGAAGTATTTGGAACGCTAATTGGCGGTTCATAATACTCAGGTTCCGCCTAAATTTCTCCTGGACTTGTATTAATGTTCGTTTAGGCTATTTTTGGTATTGGTTTAGTCCCACATCGGGGGATTGTCCCCGATTAGCTTTTTCCATGCTTATAAATAGAACTCTTCACCTTCCATTGTAATTACCCATTGCTTGGTGGCATTCTCTCTACTAAGGAGTGAGCCTTGAAGCAAAAACTCAAGGTGGAGAAGAATGCTACCTTCAATGTGAGTCATTTGTTAATAAAATAATTCTTCTAGTTTCTTTTAATCTTGTCTTTTAATTTGTGCATGTTTGTTTAGTCTTTCCTTTCCTTTTAAGTTTCTTTAATACTTCTTGCCTTCTTAGTTAACTTTCATTTCAGTATTATGCTTTCTTTTGTTAATATAGTTAGTGTAATGAGTAGTGAGTAGTTTCATCCCCTTCGGGGGTGGAGTAGGTGTGTGTACATGTTATGTAGATGGTTTGAATGCTTAATATGAATGTTTTGTGTTGATATTAGTATGCTTGCTTGAATTATTAAGAACCTTACTTGATGGTTTCTGCCATAGCTTAGGTACATTCCATGCTTGTCTAAGTGTCTTAATAACAATCTTGCATTGCTCATATTATGCACATAAGTTAGTGTTGTAATGATAGGTCTTGTCATAGTTAGGTACTTCTTATGCATTAACAACACTAACTACTTGAGCTTCTTGTATGCATTTCATATCACACTTATTTCATGTGCACACACACACACTCCACCCCTGAGGGGTTTTCATTCATGTGATTTTATCTTTTGCATTAGTTGATTAGCTTAGTTGTTTAGTTCATTTCAGCTTGTTTGTTTACTTGTTTAGCTTAGTGTAGTGTAGTTTAATACATCTTTCTTCCCTTTCTTTACCTCTCGCCTTCGCACAAACCAAGTGTTGACACACCTCCCAGTGGACGACCCGTATTTGCCACCGCTTCAACGCGGCCGTGCACTTGCGGTTAATATAAAATGATCAATCAGTGAACACTCTGAGGCAAATAGGTGGACGATTCTACGGGCAACGTGACTCCGGATCTTCAAAAGGTTTTTGAGAACCTTTAGGTATGATTCTCTCTTTGTGATTTATTTTAATATATGTAGGATTGCATCATATTAGAATAAACACAAAGTAATGTACATAAAAATTGTTGAAAATGTGAAATCGATCTTGTATGTTGTATTAAAAATTTTAAAATATATACATACATGGGCACACGAATCCTACACACCAAACCCTCCACCGCGACAAACTCTAGCCATCGTGACAAATCTCCGACTAAACCCTCCACCGCAGCCTATACGACCTTGGTTGTCCTCCTCCGCCACCGCAACGACTGCAACCTTCGGGTCCTCAGCCAACCTCCGCCACTACAGTTACCGCGACCTTGACGGCCACTACCGCACCTCCATCACGATCTCGGGGTAAGCCCAAGACACATGCTCATGCCTTGTTCGATTCTCAACCCTGTGATACTTTTCTTTTCTTGCAAAAACATAATAATAGGAATAATAATGATAATAAATAAATATTTGGAGAACCCAATGTGTTTGAATTTGGAAGTGAGATTAAATGTTGATGCTAGTGGGTTTGGTTATGGTGTTTTTTTGGATATTGTTAGTAGTTGTGAAAGAAACAAATGAGTTTGGATTTGGAAGAAAGGTTGGATTTTGATGATGGAGGTGCGAGATTTTTTGTGTTATTTAAAAAAATTGTCAGAAAAAGACTGGATTTGGATGGTGGTGAATTGAGATTTTGATGTTCGTAGGTAGGGGCGAAACTTTGTGTCCGAAATCCGTCAATCCGACTGACTCCGTATTCGAAATCAAAAGATTTATCCGAGGAAAAAAAGTCGCAACCAAATTTGTATTCAGATATAAAGATCCGTAAAAAACAAAGCGAATATGGATATTAGTACATCCGATTCAAATAATATTTGTTTCGTATTTTATATGCACATATAAATAAAAATAAAAATATATAAAGCATATATAAATTAAATTATCTTATTTATGTTAAGATAATTTAAAAATCAAGAGAACCCCCGGAGTTTTAGGTAACTCACCTTAATTTAGAATATGAACTTCTTAAGTTGTTACTTTAAATGATAAACTAAAAAATTGTTTGTAGGCCCCCGGAGCAAAAAACCAAGGACACCGATATTCTTACAAGTATCTTCATCGTATGTCACGATCAGGATACCAAAAAATAGAAGAACAAATGATGGCCGAAAAAATCATCCGGAGGAAACAAGAAGCAATTGACTTCGGTATGAGTGAGGAGCAAGCAAGCAACTTGTCTCCTCCTTCCCCCGTAGGTCAATCTGATTCTTAGAAGAGAGTGAGGATAAACTCCAAATAGGAGTATGATTGAACGTTTTAATTAACCGCAAGTGAGCGGCCGTGTTGAAGCAGTGGCAAATACGGGTTCATCCACAGGGAGGTGTGTCAACTTTGGTTAGTTCGAAGGCGAGTGGGAAAGAAATGAGAGAAAGGAGTTATGATCTAAACTACACTACAATAGGAAAGGAATTGGAAATACGCAATAAAACTAAACCCCATAGGGGTAGAGAAAGAATGTGAATACAAAGATATGTGTATGTGTGTGTGTTCAATTATGCTCATCACAACATGTGGTGCATGAAAATCATAAAACTAAATCCAACTTTGCCTCCACGTGAAATAAGATAACACAATATCATTAAAACATACAAGACAATAATTTGAATGAAGCTAAATGAACTCATGTATAAAGACCAAACCTCACTATGCCTCCACATGAAATAAGATTTACACAATCATTAAAACATACAAGACATCAGCCAAGGTAAGGGCAACAAGAGTACATGCAACGACAAGTCATGTTTCCTTTATCAATTCCATCCATATCCTCACCTCATCATTCCCCCATAAAATAGGTCCACTAGTCTAAGCATAGAAGGGGAATGTGTTCTAAAAGTTTTACTTTTAAATGTCAATTATTAGGAATTGAATGAGAAATCATTTTGTTCTTTGTTTATGTTATTCGTCTTTTAGAAGTGTTAAGGAAGAGGCTCTTGGTCCTTAACCGTAGAGCTCTAAAAGATATTGGTTTACATAAAATAAAAGATATTCGCAATCATGGGACATTAATTACCGAGTTAAGATTGTCGTGTTGGTCATAGATCATTGTAGCTCTACAAGTGAGTGACAACACGGGTACACAAAAAGGAAAATATTACTTTTGTATACTGAATAGACCTAATAAGTAAAACATTATAGAATTGTGTTTTCTGTGTCATTGATGTTTTACTGTGTCTTTGGTCCTTTGATATGAGACTTATATCCGATCACTTAAGAATTGCTTAATCAGACTAGTGTCTTGAGCTATCGATGAGTGTAGTGTAAAGGCATTGGTTGGTTAAGTATGACTTTTGTTGGAGAAGATAGTTAGTCAAAAGATTATCATTGCCCCTATTAATTGAGTGATGATATTAGTGGGCCCCTTGATAAAGCAAAGTTATAATGTGCACAATGTGATTTGAGTTAAGTCACATATTTATAACTAGCTTAAAGAGATCAAGAAATGAATACTAATACAAAGATGACACAATACTACTTTGTGTGTATTCTTAATATCATGAGGCAAGGGACGGACACAAGTGGTGCACTCCATCACTAAATGGATCGGGTTTTGGTTCGAGTGGAATTAAGACATCTAACTAATTGGGAGCTATAATGTGTAGCTAGATACCGTTTATAGCTTGTGATATTAAGCTCTTAATATCACTCCCAACTTAGTTTAGATCCTCCCATAGGTCACACCACAAAACTAGGAAACAAGAAATGAGAATTTTGAGTTCATAAGGTGTGTCGAGTTTCATGTAGAAAATATGACACATGTGGTGAACAAGCAAAATCAAAATTATGTTGTGATTAATAACATAATTAGAATCTAAATTAAATTCATATGTAATGTAAATATTATGGGGTGTAATGATTTATCATTACATAGGATAATATGTTACATAAGTTGTGAACTTACTACTAATCCCGAAATGTCAAATTTTGTAGGGGTTAAACCGAAATTTGACGAGTCTGCAATACTGTGCAAAAACGGTCGACCGTTAAACTGTAAACGGTCGACCGAATGTGGCACGGTCGACCGAAATGTTGCACGGTCGACCGGATGTGTCTCGATCACTACAGGAATTTCGTCTGTTCGTTTTCGGTCGAACCAAAGTAGTTCGGTCGGTCGACCGAACATTGCGATGAAATAAATTATGTTGCGAACGGTCGACCGAGTTCATGAACGGTCGACCGAAACCCGGTCTAAACGGACGACCGAACCCTTAACACGGTCGACCGATTCAGACGATTACTGCAGAATAAATTTAAGAATTAATTAGATCATGCATGAAATTGGTCCATAACTTATTTAATTCGTGGCTAAGATTATTTGTTAGCAAATAATGGATGGTTAGATAGAAGTTTGCATGAAATCATGGGCAAGAGGTTGCACATGAATAGGTAATTTGGAGAGAACTTATAAATACAAGTTTATCTCATTACCTCATTAATTAATTCATTATCTTTTTGTGCAAACTTCTCTCTCCATAATTCTCCACAAATTTCACCT
This sequence comes from Triglochin maritima, assembly GCA_963682175.1. Taxonomy (NCBI): domain Eukaryota; kingdom Viridiplantae; phylum Streptophyta; class Magnoliopsida; order Alismatales; family Juncaginaceae; genus Triglochin; species Triglochin maritima. Next base: position 37,742,210 of record OY821775.1, read on the forward strand.
TAATTCTTGAGTTTATTTTTAGTTTTCAGAGAGCTTCTTCTCAAGAGAACTAAAGAGGGGTTAGTAGTTAGATTCTAAACCCTATTGGAGATTGAGAGGCTAGCTCTTCTCTCATCAATCTTGTTTAGAGTTTGGTGAATACTCGGAGGCATCCGGCGCAGCGACAAGCATCCTCAACGTCTCCGGATCTTCAAGAAGTTTTAGACAACTTCTAGGTATGAATTTCGGAGCCCATGTTTGTTTTAATAAAGTTTTGAAACTAGTTATTGAAACAAACCGATGCATGCATGAAACAAATCATAGAAAATTGTAATTGATCCTTATTGTGCATAAAAATTTCGAAAATAAATATGCGCAATTAAACTAGAAATCCTACAATCATATGCTAAGCTTTATTCAAGAGCATTAACATATCAAAGAGAAGAGTGAAATCCCATTAGATGGTTATGGAAATCATGTAGGTTCAAAGGATTAAGATAGCACACACCTAATACATCACATAATCACATAACATATTTCTTCACCACCAAAATGGGGATGAAACTACTCACTAATCATTACACTAGAACCTACATTAACAAAATGAAACATTCTACATAAAGAAAATTAAACTAAGCAAGCAAGAAATATTAAAGAAGCTAATTGGAAGGAAATAAAACTAAAGAAACATGCAGCAATTAAAAGACAAGACAATACTAAAAGAAACTAAGAAAAATTATTTTTTTTACATGACTCACATTACAAGTGGCATTCTTCTCCACCTTGAGTTTTTGCTTCAAGGCTTTTACTCCAAGTAGAGAGAATGCCCCCAAGCAATGGGTAAGATACAAAGGAGGAGGAAGAGTTCTATTTATAGCCATAGAAAAAGGTAATCCGGGATAATCCTCTGGTATGGGACTAAACGTATACCAAAACTAGACTAAATACACCCTAATACATGACCTGACAAAGTTTTATCGGATCTGGACCAAAATAGACCTCCAACAGTGGTCTATATTATTTGGATTCGGCCTGGTTTTGGAGTGTGGTTGTCTGGCTTGTTTTCTTCATGTATTATGCCCCCAAGTCGGTTGTTGGAGCTCAAGCCCGAATCGAATTGCCAAAATACTCCTCATGATGGTGTGGAGTTCCTTCATTTGCTCAATGTCCCTTTGGTTTTACATTTGGGTCCCTCTTTTTGTGCATCTTAGTCCATAAGTCTTGCAACTTAGTCATTTTTCTTGCTTTTAGGTACTTTTATGCTTCTTCTCCTCAATCATGTTTCTTCCTGAAACTCAAACATAAAACTCGTTACGTAGCATTGTTTAGGTTCAAGATAATGGATATAAGACACAAATATATGCATGATATGATTTCAATCAAATACCCCCACACCTAACTTTTGCTTGTCCCGAGCAAAACAAAGAAAGAGAAAAGGAAAGAAATGAAAAAGCATACGAAAAACAGGAAAATCCTAACTCACTTTCGTAGGAATCACGGTTGCACTTAGCACGTGCAACAAGTCGTTAAACCTCCTTGTCGGCAAGGAGGATGAGTGTTGTCTCTTGAGGGTTTTCAGCAGATATACCCACAAAATCCGAACATAGATGCATTATTCAATCTAGACACTCGACTCGTTGGACATCTTTTGTCGGTCATTGGACACGGTAATCCTACGAGCCGACTCTATATAGGTATTAGTCCACACACCTAGACTAACGAACCATTCATGAAAGTTAATTAAGGACTTAAGTGAAAGACATGGACAACTTCAACATCCTCAAGTGATACAAAGTGTAAAGTCAATTAAGGTTCTTATTTGCATTACTTTTTTTTCCTTTTTGTTTCTTTTCTTACTTTTTTTCTTTTCTTTTTCTTACTAGTTGGCGTTTCATTCTCCTAGGGTCAGGTTTCGTGCATCATTGCCAATGAGGACTTACACTATCACGTACACATTTCCCCACATCTCCACATAAGGCAATCCCTACCACCCGTGTAACGAGAGTTCGGTCGGTGCATCCCAAGTAAGATGACTCAAAAGTACAAGGCACAAAGTCCCCTCAAACCTAATTTCCCGAGTGATAGGAGTCATGCGAGAAGAGAGACCATGTACTCACTTATTTTTTACCTATACATGAACCAAAACCCCTACACTTAATGTCTCACAACAAGATTTAAAGGGTCATTGACTGCAACAAACTTCTTTATATTAACATACACGAATTATTGACTCACTAGGTTCAGGGTGGACTTCTTTAATTGTTTGAGTACTGAAACCCTATGATTACTCGCCCCTGAGGGAAAACCGGGGTGCATCCTAACGACTAGATAAGTCATAAAGCCACTGTACTAGATATCCTAATTCATCAAGTTCAAGACAATTTTGGGAGCTTTCTTTTTACTTTGCCTCTCAACGGTTTTGCACATGCTAAACACACGCAAAACCCACCAAACATTTTCTTTCTCAAACACATGAAGATTTTGAAAGAAATGTGAAAATTTTAAAGCAACCTACTACATGGATTTATGCATGAAAAAGAAAAGATCTCACCAACGCGAAGCACATGAAAAGTGTTATGGTCATGTTGATGGACATAACCCTGAATTCCCTTAAAATTTGTGAGATGCTGAAGAAGGGATACAAATACGTGAAAGAAATGGGGCCCAAATACACAAGTGTTGGGGCCCACAACAATCAATGTCATCTCATGGAGTCTACTTTTTTTTCTTTTCTTGTTTTTTTAATATAAGTATGTGCAAAAATAAGTTCTCATCTTTATTTGTCAAAGGAAGTCAAATGAGAACCTCAAAAGTGGGTCAATGCACTTGGAAAGGGAACATGACACCACGCGAGGCCAGAACACTCATGTTTAGGGGGACCTTACAAATAACACAAGATGAAAGGAGAGGTTCATGAATTAGACGCAAAGGCGTCTCATTCAAAGGATCAAACTGAAAGAGCTTGAACCTCTCAAGAGTTTGGGAAATAAGGGGAAACGGAAGAAGAGTGTCTCCCGTGGCGGTACTGAAGTTATGATCGTCAATCCAAACTCTCCAACCAACAGGCTGGTCGGTCGGAACGAGGTCAAGAACGTCGTTAGGCATGTCTGACTCACCAGGCGAACAGAAAGTGGTTCTTACCCAAGTTATCCTCCAAGGAACTCCTAATACCCTCATTAGCAAAGTAGTTGTTCGATGTTCCATCATTTCCAAAATGATCAAGAACACTAATGAGAGACAAACTCTCATCAGGTCGTTTGAAATTAAGGGTACTAGGTAGCTCTTGCTCCACCAGAGGTGAGTCCTTAAAAAGAACAACATGAAAATCATGTGGCTCGAGGGCCACAGGACAAAAAGATACGGCACAATCCTGTGTCGACTCATAATGAAGTTGGTCCATGTTAATCTCAATTTGGATCGAATCCCTCACCATGTGATCGTGAATTGAAACCCCAAGTCCCTCAGACTGACTAGGAGTTTGACTTTAAAAGAATGTGCTTTGAATTTGTGGATGTGGTGGTGGTTCGATATCAGAAGATAAATCCCCATGCTGACAAGAAAAGTTACTCTCCTCACGTTCACGTAATTGCTGCGTCATTTCACTCACTTGCAGTGTCATATTTTGTATGGACTGTTGAGGACTTTCCATGAACGTAAGGAAAGTTTGTTTCAAGTAATCAGGTATGCGATCAACTATGAGATCCAAGTCAGAGCTTGAGAAATTTTGGGGTTGGGTGTTGATGGGCTGAGAATGAGTCCAATGATTCGGAGTGGGGTGTTGGTAGAATTCTTGGTATTTGGGAGGAGGATACTGGGGTGAAAATGATGTATAAGAATTTAAATAAGAATTGTCTCCCCACGAATCCATCCCTCTCGGGTTGTACGCGGATGCATAATGGTCATATTGAGCATTTTGATAAAAGGTATGTTTATACTCAGGCTCTGGGGGAATATAAGGACATTCCCTGATAACATGACCATTCAACCCACAACAGTCACACGGTACGGCTACTGGAGCCACCAGTGCACTCATGTCATCTACCACGTGCATGTAAGAGGCCAAAGGTTCTTGCAATGTCTCAGTTTGATGACCAACATATGATCCAACGTAACTAAATGATAGTCTAGCAGTCGGTGCCTCTCTCATATTACCCCAATATGAAGATTGCTCAAAGATTGTCCCAACCATACGGGGTGTTTGTCTGAGGCACCCCAAGATGCATGGGTCCGGAGTACCAGGGAGAATTATCTTGGTCCCAACAATGATATGGATGGTAGCCCATGTAACCGTTCATCTCAACAAAAAAACCCTCGAGTCGACCACTCTCACTACCACGAGGCTAAGCTCGCAAAAAGTGCTCGACTCAACCCTAAAACGCTAACAGAGAGTGTAAAGGGGAGGAGACTAGAACGTAGAAGTAGGTGAGAAGAAGATGACTCAGAGGAGAAGGGAAGAATCCCTAAAAACTAGCGTGGGTAAAGGTAGAAGTCTACTCTAACAAACACCGCTCAAGCAGCCTACGGTCACTATAAGTACTTACAGCTAGACGATGCCTAATGATTGATCGTTTTATATTAACCGCAAGTGCACGGCCGCGTTGAAGCGGTGGCAAATACGGGTCGTCCACTGGGAGGTGTGTCGACAATTGGTTTGTTCAAAGGCGAGAGGTAAAAGAAGGAGAGAAAGATGTATTACACTACACTACACTAATCTAAACTAGTAAACAAGCAAGCTGAAATGAAATAACTAAAAACTAAGCTAAACAACTAATGAAGAAGATAAAAAGACAGGAATGGAAACCCCTAAGTGGTGGAGTGTGTGTGTGTGCACATGAAATAAGTGTGGTGTTCAATGCATACTATAAGCTCAAGTGTGGTTAGTGTTTGTTCATGCATAAGAAGTACCTCATGGCAAGACCTATCATTTACAACACTAACCTAGGTGATTAATATTAGCAATGCAAGGTTGTTATTAAGAACATAACGAGCATGGAGTGTACCTAACTATGGCAGAAACCATCAAGTAAAGTTCTTATTAATTCAAGCAAGCATACTAATATCTCTCACAAACAATAAAATCTAGCATTCATACCACCTACATAACATGTACATACATCTACTCCACCCCCAAAGGGGATGGAACTACTCACACATATTTAAACTAACAACTCTAACAAAATGAAGCATTATACTGAAATAAAACTACACTAATCAAGCAAGAAATATTAAAGAAGCATAAAAGGAAAGGAAAGACTAAACAAACATGCACAAATTAAAAGACAAGATTAAAAGAAACTAGAAGAATTATTTTATTAACAAATGACTCACATTGAAGGTAGCATTCTTCTCCACCTTGAGTTTTTGCTTCAAAGCTCACTCCTTAGTAGACAGAATGCCACCAAGCAATGGGTAATTACAATGGAAGGTGAAGAGTTCAATTTATAGGCATGGAAAAATCTAATCTGAGACAATCCCCCGATGTGGGACTAAACCAATACCAAAAATAGACTAAGAATATACTAATACACGTGCCACAAATCTTAGCGGATCCAGAGCAATATGGACCACCAATTCGCGGTCCCAGACCGCCAATTAGCGGTCTATATGATCCAGATCGAGTTGGTTTTGGTTGTGGGATTTTCTTGATGGATATGTTGGTCTTGGATGCATCTACTTTGCTTGTTGGAGCTCCGACCCGAATCGAATTACCAAAATACTCCTCATGATGGTGTGGAGTTTTTTGTTTTGCTCTTAGGTTTTTCAATCTTACGTTCAGATCCTTCTCCCTTGCATCTCAGTCCCCAGGTCTCACAATTAAGTTTTTTTTCCTGCTTTTGGGTCCTTTCATGGCTCTTCTCTTCAAACCTCTTTATTTCTGAAATTCAAACATAAAACTCGTCATGTAGCATTACTTTGGTGTAAGATACTGGATTTAAGATACAAATATGAGCATGAAATGATGTCAATCAAATACCCCCACACCTAAGTTTTTGCTAGTCCCGAGCAAAACAAAGAAAGAGAAAAACAAACGAGAAACAAGAAATCCTAACTCACTTTCGTAGGAATCACGGTTGCACTTAGCACGTGCAACAAGCCGTTAAACCTCTTTGTTGCCAAGGAGGAGGAGTGTTGTCTCTTGAGGGTTTTCAGCGGATATACCCACAAAATCCGAACAAGATGCATTATTCAATCTAGACTCTCGACTTGTTGGAAATATTTTGTCGATCATTGGACGTCGTAATCCTACGGGCCGACTCTATATAGGTAATCAGTTCACACACCTAACCTAATGAACCATTCGTGCAAGTTAAATAAGGAATTAAGTGAAAGACATGGACAACCTGAACATCCTCAAGTGATAAAAAGTGTAAAGTCCATTAAGGTTCTTATTTGCATTACCATTTTTTTTCTTTTTGTTTCTTTTCTCATATATTTTTTCTGTTTATTAGTTGGAGCTTCATTCTCCCAGGGTCAGGTTTCGTGCATCATTGCCCATGAGGACTTACACTATCACGTACACCTTTCCCCAAATCTCCACATAGGGCAATCCCTACCACCCGAGTAACGGGAGTTCGGTCGGCGCATCCCAAGTCAGGTGACTCGAAAGCACCAGGCACAAAGTCCTCTCAGACCAACTTTCCCGAGTGATAGGAGCCGTACTAGAAGAGAGAACACATACTCACTTATTTCTAATCTACACATGAACCAAAACCCCTACACTTAATGTCTCACAACAAGATTTAAAGGGTCCTTGACTACAACAAACTTCCTTAAGTTAACACGAATTAGTGACTCACTAGGTTCAGGGTGGACTTCTTTAAATGTTTGAGCACTGAAACCCTATGATTACTCACCCCCAAAGGAAAACTGGGGTGCATCCTAACGACTCGATAAATCCTAAAGTCACTGTACTAGATATCTTAATGCATCAAGTTCAAGACAATTTTGGGAGCTTTCTTTTTACTTTGCCTCTCAACGGTTTTGCACATGCTAAACACACGCAAAACCCACAAAACATTTTCTTTCGCAAACACATGAAAATTTTGAAAGAAATGTGGAAATTTTAAAGCACTAGGCAAGCAAAAGAAGACAAGTCACCCAAGGATCATGGCAAGCAGATATATCGATATTAAATGCAACACACTAACATGACCCTAACAACGCACATAAAAGAAAATAAAATCAAAGGAAAAAGACTCAACTATGTACACACGTAAAACACCCCCCCACACACACACACACCTACTTCATGCATTGTCCGCAATGAATGTGAGCAAGACACTACATGGATTTATGCATGAAAAAAGAGAGATCTCACCAACATGAAGTACAAAGGGAAGTTCAAGGTCATGTTGATGGACACAAACCCGAATTCCCTCAAAACCTGTGAGATGCTAAAGAAAAGATACAAATACGTGAAAGAAATGGAGCCCAAATACACAAGGGTTGGGGCTCACAACAATCGATGCTCACTGAAGGAGTCTTTTATTGTACTTTCTTTTCTTCTTTTTTTTCTTTTTTCTCTTTTTTTTATATATAACTATGTACAAACATAAGTTCTCATCTTCATTTGTCAAAAGAAATCAAATGGGAACCTCAAGAGTGGGTCAATGCACTTGGAAAGGGAACATGACACCACGTGGGGCCAGGATACGCATGCGTGGGCCCCCTTCACAAAGAGCACCAGATGAAATGAGAGGTTCATCAATTGGACGCAAAGGCGTCTCATTCAAAGGATCAAACTGAAAGAGCTTGAACCTCTCAAGAGTTTGGGAAATGAGGGGCAACGGAAGAAGAGTTTCTCCCGTTACACTGCTGAAGTTATGATCGTCAATCCAAACTCTCAAACCAACAGGTTGGTGCGTCGGAACGAGGTCAAGAACCTCGTTTGGCATGTCCGACACACCAGGCGAACAAAAAGTGGGTCTCATACCCAAGGTATCCTCCATGGAACTTCTAATACCCTCGTGAGCTATGTAGTTGTTTGATGTTCCATCATTTCCAAGATGATCAGGAACAATAGTGAGAGGCAAACTCTCATCAGGTTGTTTGAAATTGAGGGGACTAGGGAGCTCTTGCTCCACCAGAGGTGAGTCCTTAGGAGGTACAACAATAAGATCATGTAGCTCAAGGGCCACGGGATAAGAAGATAAGGCACAATCCTGTGCCGACTCATAAAGAAGTTGGTCCATAGTATTCTCAATTGGAATCGAATCCTCCACCAAGTGATCGTGAATTGAAACCCCAAGTCCCTCAGACTGACTAGAAGTTTGACTTTGAAAGATTGTGCTTTGAATTTGCGGATGTGGTGGTGGTTCGATTTCAGAAGATAAATCCTCATGTTGACAAAAAAAATTACCCTACTTACGTTCACGTAATTGCAGTGTCATTTGACTCACTTGCATTTCCATCGTTTGCAAGGAATTCAAGTTGGACTTCAATAAATTTTGAGTGGTTTCCATGAATGTTTGGAGAGTTTGTTTCAAGGAATCAGGTATGCGGTCAACTATGAGGTCCAAGTCAGAGCTTGGGAAATTTTGGGGTTGGGTGTTGATGGGCTGAGAATGAGTCCAATGATTTGAAGTGGGGTGTTGGTAGAATTCTGGGTATTCGGGAGGAGGATATTGGGGTGGAAATGATGTATAAGAATTTGAATACGAATTGTCTCCCCTTGAATCCATCTCTTTCGTGTTGTACGCGGATGCGTAATGGTCATAATGAGCATTTGGGGAAAAGGTATGCTCATACTCAGGCTCTGGGGGAACATAAGGACATTCCCCGAAATCATGACCACTCAACCCACAATAGTGACACGGTACGACTACTGGAGCCACTGGTGCACTCATGTCTTCTACCACATGCATGAAAGAGGCCAAAGGTTCTTACAATGTCTCAGTTTGATGACCAACATATGATCCAACGTAACTAGATGGTGGTCTAGCCGTCGGTGCCTCTCTCATGCTACCCCAATATGAAGATTGCTCAGTCACACAATTAGGATTATCCCAACCATATGGGGTGTTCGTCTGAGCCACCCCCGGTTGCATGGGTCCGGAATACCAGGAAGAATTGTCTTGGTCCCAACAATGATATGGATTGTCGCCCATGTAACCATCCATCTCAACAAACAACTCTCGAGTCGACCACTCTCACCACCACGAGACTATGCTCGCAAAAAGTGCTCGACTCGACCCTAAAACGCTACCAGAGAGTGTAAAGGGGAGGAGACTAAAACGTAGAAGTAGGTGACAAGAAGATGACTCAGAGGAGAAGGGAAGAATCCCTAAAGCTAGTGTGGGTGAAGGGATCAGGTTGAAGCCTAACTAAGAAGCACGGCTCAAACAATGTAAGGCAATGGGTCCTTAGGCTAGACGATGCCTAACTTCGAGGTCACTAGCCTCGATACGCCTCACCTCCCTACAACGAGGACCACAATGCCCAGCAAGTGATACCAGATCCGGAGATCTAGTACCTCCTACTATCGACAAGGTAGGCAACGCTGATCAGGTCATGGTGGTCTCAACTAGATTACTCTCCTAGTGCGTCCAAAATCCTAGGGCCAATGTCTACTTGCTTTTAGTTAAGGCTTGATTACGAGTGATTTTTCGGGCCAAGGAAAGGGTGATGAAATCCCCCACCTTATCTTTTTTGGGACAGCCCCTCCTTAGTAGTGTTTTGATCCTAAATTTAGTAATCAATCGCTCCAATCAAACGCTCAGTCACTCTTGTCCTGATGCAATTCCTACTAACTATTGCATGGGCATACGAGATGCATGAATGAGTGTAGGAAATTGCGTACCTCACGCTAGCGTTCAACAACTGAAAATAAAGCTAAAAGAAAAGACAACTATATGCCTAAGTCAATACATGATGTGTGACCTAAACAAGTAAGAACGTCTAGTCTTTTGCTTTGGATTTTAGGGCCAAGTTGATTAATGGGGGAGTGATTAATGATCTGGGAGCAAACTAGAAGTCACAGCACGCAAAATAGGGCTCCCAGATAACGAAAGTGAAGCAATAAACCACCAGAAGAAAAATGAAAGCAGGAAGACCTCACCAGGCCGCCAATTGGTGGTCCCAGACCGCTGATTGGCGGTCCCTTTTGAAGTGTTGGTGCTACAACTCTTCCAGTAGCCTCAAGTGAGCTCTAGGATCCCTGAGACTAAGAAAAACTGGAAACAAAAAATTCAAAACCCCTCGAATCGTCCAAACCAACGTCTGGACAGAGCACCTCCCCGGCAACGGCGCCAGAAACTTCATTGATCGTTTTATATTAACCGCAAGTGCACGGACGCGTTGAAGCGGTGGAAAATACGGGTCGTCCACTGGGAGGTGTGTCGACAATTGGTTTGTTCGAAGGCGAGAGGTAAAAGAAGGAGAGAAAGATGTATTACACTACACTACACTAATCTAAACTAGTAAACAAGCAAGCTAAAATGAAATAACTAAAAACTAAGCTAAACAACTAATGAAGAAGATAAAAAGACAGGAATGGAAAACCCTAAGGGGTGGAGTGTGTGTGTGCACATGAAATAAGTTTGGTGTTTAATGCATACTATAAGCTCAAGTGTGGTTAGTGTTTGTTCATGCATAAGAAGTACCTCATGGCAAGACCTATCATTTACAACACTAACCTAGGTGATTAATATGAGCAATGCAAGGTTGTTATTAAGAACATAACGAGCATGGAGTGTACCTAACTATGGCAGAAACCATCAAGTAAAGTTCTTATTAATTCAAGCAAGCATACTAATATCTCTCACAAACAATAAAATCTAGCATTCATACCACCTACATAACATGTACATACATCTACTCCACCCCCAAAGGGGATGGGACTACTCACACATATTTAAACTAACAACTCTAACAAAATGAAGCATTATACTGAAATAAAACTACACTAATCAAGCAAGAAATATTAAAGAAGCATAAAAGGAAAGGAAAGACTAAACAAACATGCACAAATTAAAAGACAAGATTAAAAGAAACTAGAAGAATTATTTTATTAACAAATGACTCACATTGAAGGTAGCATTCTTCTCCACCTTGAGTTTTTGCTTCAAAGCTCACTCCTTAGTAGAGAAATTGTCACCAAGCAATGGGTAATTACAATGGAAGGTGAAGAGTTCAATTTGCTTGTTGGAGCTCCGACCCGAATCGAATTACCAAAATACTCCCCATGATGGTGTGGAGTTTTCTGTTTTGCTCTTAGGTCCTTCGGTCTTACGTTCAGGTCCTTCTCCCTTGCATCTCAGTTCCCAGGTCTCACAATTAAGTCATTTTTCCTGCTTTTGGGTCCTTTCATGGCTCTTCTCTTCAAACCTCTTTATTTCTGAAATTCAAACATAAAACTTGTCACGTAGCATTGCTTAGGTGTAGGATAACAGATATAAGATACAAATATGAGCATGAAATGATGTCAATCACCTCACTGTGAGGTCGCACGGCCTCAACATACTTCACCTCCCTACAAAAAAGATTACAAAGCCCAGCAAGTAAGCCAAGATCCGGAGATCTCGTCTCTCCTACGATCGACAAAGTGGGTGACGCCGATCAGGCTATGACGGTCGTGACTGGATCACTCTCCTAATGCGCCCGAGTCCTGTTGGCCAATGTCTACTTGATTTTAGATTAAGGCTTTACTTGAGTGTGCTTTTTGGGGCTAAGGTAGGGGTCTTGAAATACCCCACTATCTTTAAAGACTATAGGTGATTCCCCTTAAAGATGTTTTGAAATCTTAGGCTAGCAAGCAACTCACCAAACAAGCACACACATCACTCTTGTCCCGATGCACCTTACTAACTAATGCATGGTTTAACCATGCATGAATGAGAGAATGGGTGCACGTACCTCACGCCAGCAATCAACAACAAGAATGTAAAGAAAAGAAAAGACAAATGCATGCAAGGTATACAAATGTTACATGACCTAGATGGCAAGAAGTCTAATTTTTTGCTTTGAGTTTTATGGTCCAAGTTGTCTTAAAAGGGGAATTGATTCATCTGGGAGATAACTACAGATTAAAACATGCAAAATGGAACTCCCAGACAACTAAAGTGATGACACAAACAACTACAACGAAATTTGGAGCAAACTGATTAATCTGGGAGCTAATTGAAGGTCTCTTTAGCTTATTTTTGCTTCCAACTTCCCCAGTGGCCTCCCCTTGATCCTTAGAATCCCTGAAAAAAACCAACACTAGAAACAAAAATTTAAAAACCACTCGAATCGTCCAAACCAAAGTCTGGACAAGGACACCTCCCCGGCAACGGCGTCAAAAATTTGATTGAATGTTTTAATTAACTGCAAGTGCACGGCCGCATTGAAGCGGTGGCAAATATGGTTCGATCCACAGGGAGGTGTGTCGACTTTGGTTAGTTCGAAGGCGAGTGGGAAAGAAAGGAGAGAAAGAAGTTATGATCTAAACTACACTACAATGTGAAAGGAATTGGAAATACACAATAAAACTAAACCCCATAGGGGGTGGAGAAAGAATGTGAATACAAAGATATGTGTATGAGTGTGTTAAATTTACGCTCATCACAACATATAGTGCATGAAAATCATAAAACTAAATCCAACTTTGCCTCCACATGAAATAAGATAACACGATATCATTAAAACATACAAGACAATAATTGGAATGAAGCTAAATGAACTCATGTATAAAGACGTGACCTCACTATGCCACCACATGAAATAAAATTTACACAATCATTAAAACATACAAGACATCAGTCAAGGTAAGGGCAACAAGAGTACATGCAACTACAAGTCATGTTTCCTTTATCAATTCCATCCATATCCTCACCTCATCATTCCCCATAAAATAGGTCCACTAGTCTAAGCATATGCTAAGCTTTATTCAAGAGCATTAGCATATCAAAGACAAGAGTGAAATCAGATTAGATGGTTATGAAAATCATTTAAGGCTCAAAGGATTAAGATAAAACACACATAATACATCACATAATCACATCACATATTTCTCCACCCCCCCCCCCCCCCAAAATGGGGATGGAACTACTCACAAATCATTTCACTACAACCTACATTAACAAAATGAAACATTCTACACAAAGAAAATTAAACTAAGCAAGCAAGAAATATTAAAGAAGCTAATTGGAAAGAAATAAAACTAAAGAAGCATGCAACAATTAAGAGACAAGACAATACTAAAAGAAACTAAGAAAAATTATTTTATTTACATGACTCACATTACAAGTGGAATTCTTCTTCACCTTGAGTTTTTGCTTCAAGGCTTTTACTCCAAGTAGAGAGAATGCCACCAAGAAATGGGTAGGATACAAAGGAGGAGGAAGAGTTCTATTTATAGCCATAGAAAAAGGTAATCCGGGACAATCATCCGGTATGGGACTAAACGTACACCAAAACTAGACTAAATACACCCTAATACATGACCCGACAACGTTTTATCGGATCTGGACCAAAACAGACCGCCAATCAGCGGTCTTGGACCGCCAATTGGCGGACTATGTTATTTCGATTTGGCCTGGTTTTGGAGTGTGGTTGTCTGACTTGTTTTCTTCATGTTTGATGCACCCAAGTCGGTTGTTGGAGCTCAAGCCTGAATCGAATTACAAAAATACTTCTCATGATGGTGTGGAGTTCCTTCATTTTCTCAATGGTCCTTTGGTTTTACATTTGGGTTCCTCTCTTTTGCATCTTAGTTCATAAGTCTTGCAACTTAGTCATTTTTCTTGCTTTTAGGTCTTTTTATGCTTCTTCTCTTCAATCATGTTTGTTCCTGAAACTCAAACATAAAACTCATTATGTAGCATTGTTTAGGTTCAAGATAATGGATATAAGACACAAATATGTGCATGATATGATGTCAATCAGAGTACGTCACAGACGAGTCGCAAGAGGTCAGCTTGAAGATAGTAAGTTGTATCACTTGTATGTCATTAAATCAGATTCTAAAAATTTATATTTTTCATTTGTTTGTAACAAAAAAATTACAACTTTAGGACTCTCTGAAGTTGAGAGAATCCCAAGGTGATTTTATATTAGATGGTCGGAATGATATTCTACGCGAAGCCTTGGGAAATGACGAACATCCCGGCCATGTACGAGTAGGGTTGGACTACGACAATATTATGGAAAGTCTAATCGACCATGATAGTTAACAGTTCATATAAAATGCGAGTAGAAAATTTTAGAATTGCAAAATAAATTGCAATGTGTTATGGAGAGATTGGATCATGATTTGCCTACTTCTCCAACCCATCGTAGGACTGCTTCTTCCCTACTGACCACTCCTCCGGTGTAGCCAGTGGTCAACCCCGTCCAACCATTTGATTTTGCGGCTCATTCTCGACATTTGGCCCTCGTAGGTGGACCCTCTCTTGGTAACCTTGAGGATGGCAATAGATGACATCTATTTATTGAAGAGCCTGAGAGAAGATTGGTGGGACACAGAACAGTTTATAACCTCTCTAAACACACCTTTAAAGATGTGGAAGAGAGAGTTGTGAAGGTTGCCATGGGGAATTGTTTAGATGCTGATGTTCTAGTGCAAATTCCTAAAGAAGTGGTTGCTACCCTCGGCGAAGCATGTAGTGGGTTCCTGAGGTGGCCTCATCATTTAGTAGAGCTCCATGACACATATGAGGTATCCTTTAATTTTGAACACAAATAAATTACAATTTTATTAATAATTGTATTTCTAACATTTTTATATATATGGGTAAGATTTCAAGCCCTAAGAGCAAAGGATCGGACAACCAACCTCCGATCAACATTAATTTGCTATCAAATTGGTGCAAAATGTTGTATGAATTAATGCTAGTTAAGGAATCACAATCCTTAACTACCTGGCATTTGGAGGAGGAAGTTAAAGGTTTGTTGTCGGATTTATATGTCGCCAAAGATTGATCAATTGTGCATATCAATTATTAACGTGTAGTTGAAGTAAGTGTTTTCTTGTGTATAAGATGAAATGTATTGAATAATTTTATCATAATTATAACATAATGTAATTTTTACTCTTGTAGACTCATTTATGATGCTAGAAGGTCAGTCTTTTCCGATGATAAAGTATTTGGATTTCTGTGTCCATCTACTTTTATGAAATACAGGAATGACGATAAATTGGGTGAGCTTGCAGATATTATGAAAGAGCACGGCAATAAATATTATATGGCCCCTTATCATGAGAGGTAACTTTGTTAATTGAAAGCAATTATAATTTGATTTTGTAATAAACTTCTAATTATATATAATCAGAGCTCATTGTATGCTTGTCGTTTTATGTCCCGAAGCTAATTCTGCATATTGGTTTGATCTTTGGGGTAGACTACACCAAGGGCATCCTTAAAAAACTTGTTTCACTATAAGTTCATTTTAATCATCGTATTTGTAATTCGTGTATTTTTATTAGTATTATCGACTTCATATTGAATAACTTGTGCTACTCAAGACAATGAAGGTTTACAAAATGTTGGGTGGAACAATTACTAACAAAAATACGGGTGTAACCTGGCATGCAATGAGATTAAGTTTCTCCTTTTTTGTTAATTTTGTTAAGTACTTGAACGTATATTTAGCAAATTTATATCTTTGTAGTACCGTAAGCAGACTGGAAATACCGAATGTGGATACTACGTTATGAGATACATGCAGGAACTCATCGAAATTGCACCTGAAAACATTGAGTTATTTGAGGTAATATTGATCATTTTCAGTGGTATAATTATAGTTTCATTATTTAAATATATTTATATTATGTACTTGTATTTTCATAGATCTTCCGAGAAAATAGTGATCTTTATTCACAACACGAGCTCGATGATACTCGTGATCGATGTGCTCACTACTTTATTAGCAACATGTTATTAAACTAACATGTTCTAATGTCATGACTAAAGTTTAATTGAACCACATTCTTTGTATTACCAATATGTTATTTGAACTAACATTTGACTATAATTTTTATTTTAATATGATCAAACTTCTTTGTGAAATGATTGTGTTTATGAATTTGTGAAATATAAATGTGGGTGAATGAAATTAGTTGAATTTGTGTATGATTGTGCAGGATGAATGATTGTGAATGAAATTTGTGCAAGATGAATGTGTTGTGCAGGATGAATGTTGTGAACGAAATTTGTGCAGTATGATATTAATTGCATTCAGCATTTATTTATTTTTAATTTTGGGAATGGTATAGACGTCGGTTGTGAGTATGATGGCTGACACCAAGTCTTTTTTGAGGGATATAGACGTCAGTTGTTCGGATGACCGACGTGTGTTCACCTAGAATAGACGTCGGTTGTTCGGATAACCAACGCGTATTCCCTTAGAATAGACGTTGGTTGTGGGGATAATCGACGTGTATTCCCTTATAATATACGTCGGTGGTGGGGATAACTGACGCGTATTCCACTATAATAGACGTCGGCCTTTAGTGATCGACGTCTAGGTATAAACGACCGATAGATAGACGTCAGTTTATGGAACGCCAATAATCGACGTTTAGAAGCCGTATATTTGACGTATATTCCTTATTCTGCACTGATGATCAACAATAGACTCGGTCGACCGACTAAGGATCGGTAAACCGTTGAGGGGTCTTTCAAAATACGTCACTAGACGACAAAACATAAGTCCATTGAGAATTCTCAATAGTTTATTGCCACATGGGCCAATAGGATCAAGTCGTTAAGGATCCAAAATAATGCAAATTTTTGGATGATCGATCCATGTTCGGTAGTCCGAATTAAGAGTTTCAGAAAAGATCCAAAGTGTACGTACTGAGCGGGTGGAAATAGATAACCGCAAAGGTGTCGGTCGTCCGGTAGAGTAAGTCCAAAGTAAGAACTCGAGGGGCACTAGTTAACTGAAGGTTATTTGGTTGTCCGATTGAAACAATATCAGTAGACCGACATGAACACGGTCGATCGATAGAGACGGATAATCCTTTTGTGCATCAAGTGTACATTTGATCTTATGACTCAAATACATAGAAAATTACATGTCTTCTCCTTGAGCTTTGATTACAAGTCTTCATCTTTGATGTCTTTGTTGATTAGTTCCCAATTTGATCACCTACATTGATAGAGATATACAATATATATGTCATTGAAGCATGCATTTCTATATGATGTGTTATTTTGAGTAAAACATAATATTAGTTTATTAATCATCAAAATTAATAGTAATGTTGCCAAAACGCCAACAATACATGCATTACAATGCCATTTTATCCAAGTTGACTCAATTAATATTGAATTGAATTATAAGTCAAATTAAGGTTTAATAATCATCAAAATTAGATTAATCAAGAGGCTCAAAAGCAAGCAATGCAACTTGATCGATAAATATGACCATTGCGTCATCGTCGTTGTGCTCAAGTTCGGATCTCCATTGATTCACGATTGGGATTTCATCCAGCTGCGTCCAAAGCGATGGGTTTGGGCTCCATATTTTCTCTTTTTAAACATTGAATCGAACCGGCAGATAACCGGGTTCGACCAAGAGCCATAGAAAATTCTATCGGTTCACCCCCAAAAAAACGATCTCCCTGATGACCCGGTGTGAACCATGTTGGATGAAAAAAGCGATCAAACCAACTGTTCATTCCCTTGGTTCAATCGCGGTTCGATGACTTTAATTTAAAATATTAATAGAAGGAAAAAAAATATTTGGACAATTGTACTTATGATTTAATTTTTCACATTTGAGCACGATTTTACTTTTCAATTCTCTTATTTTGTGTTTGCGAATTCACTAGTAATTTATTTAGATTAATTCAAAGTTTTATTTCGATGTACATAATTTATGGGATAATCAACTCTTTTAGCTAAAAAATTCCCTTTAGTAACTACCGTTTATAAGCTTCACTTGTGATTGTATTGTTGTTTACCATTTTAAGATTCTACTTCTAAACTATTTTTTGTAAAGTTTGTAGATGTTATTGTTCAAAATGTCAATATTTATTAGATGGGTAAACTGGAACCAGTTAACCACCCGGTTTGAACAATGGTTTGATGTCGGTTCGGTTTAACTCTTGAGACGATAAATGTTAATGTCATGTTGTCATCATCATTGGTCCAACCAGGTTGAATCATCGATCAAACCTCTTAATTTGAACAAAACTAGTCATTTGTGTTGATACAATTACAAATATATTCATGTAATACAGTGGGTTACATATGTCGAATAAATATTTCTGTAAGGATCCAGATAGAGTCAACATACAAAACATGTATATGAAAACAACAAAAGAAGAGACGTTGATTAGAGACAACCTCAAAGACTGAGCTGTCGGAAGACGACTTGCCTCAGAGAAAATATCAGACCACGAAAGCAGCGCGGAACCTCGCAAGAATCGGCGCAAAAGAACTCTGGATTCAGAGACCTAAAATTGCCGGAGAGGGATGATTTTCGTAGAAAGAGGATGAGAATATAACGTGTGTATACAGGAGGAAACCGATTGTGATATATATGTATTTAATCTTGTAACCGTCAAGGACTTAATTGCAAAAAATAATTACCATGAGGTCCAAAAATTAAATACACCCGTCACCCTGAAGCTAAAGCCTCTAATTTCCCCCAAAATCCCCCTTGCCTCGCCTCGCCTCGCCCCGTGTGGAGAATTCTTTACTCCTCTCTTTCCACCTATAAAGGGACAAGTGAATAGGATGTTTATCAACATCCTTCAACTTGTTAATTTCACCAATGTGTGACTAAAAGTGAGGTGAGCACATGCCACATGGGACAATAGTTCTCATCTTCATCTAAACATTGGATTTCTTTAATTGAGTTATTCATGGGCCTAGCCCAAACTCAATAATCCAACAATTTTTCGGTTCAGTTTTTAAAATATTGACAATTTGGCACACAGACTCGGTAATTACATGGGTTAGTGCTCCATATCAAATCAATTTGGCACAGCCGCACTGGTAGTAATTACAAGCCGGATTCACGATGGGGCTGACTCTGGATGTTGGTTTGTTACATGGATTGTCAGATTTGATGGTCCACTCGCAGCCCTATTGAACCCATGCCGCATTACTTATCCTCGGATTATAGTTAAGTTCTCAGTGAAGATAAATTGGTACAATTTTCAATAACTTTTTTGGAGCTGAAGCCAAGTTGACATCCCTAAAAAGATTGATCCGATTTCCAGCCTAAAGTTGACAGCTTTTAACCATAGGTTAAAGTGACTAACTATCAGTGTTCCGTTAGCATTATTGAAGGGATCATGTATCACATCTAAGACAACACAAAGATATCTTCAAGATAATTACCACGACACAAGGTATAGTTTATGTCTTGCATTTTCAACAAAGTGTGAGTGAATAATTCTTATCACATGCTTGCATCTCAATTATAAGTTTATAACACCACCTTTGTCCCTTCCAGAAAAAGCAAGTGCAAAGCTAATGGGAATGTGGGAATCCCAGCTGAACTATGTCACCATCAAAATTACATACTTTCAAACTCAAAATAAAATAAAAAATAAACTCAAATGCATAATCCAGAGGCACATCACTGCAATTCCTTACTGGCCAACCATGAAGTAGACTTTCCCAATCCTTATATATAGCACTCATTGGAAGTATCATTTGCAATACAAAATCATATTTCAGCCCTCTTGCGTCTCACACCTCTCTTTCTCCTTCTTGGTATTTGTTCTTATTTTTCCTTAAAGAGATGGATTACTCAAGAAGACAACTTGCTAGCATGAGGAAGACACTCTTCGAGCAGGTTTGTGATTCTCTTTCAGCTTATAACTTGGTTAAGAGTAGGACATAAAATATAATATTATGTTGTTATTGATATTCAGGGAAAAATTAAAAAAACTATGACAGAGTTAAAGACACACAACACCTTTTTTGTTTTGGTTTTGTTTGTATGCCATTTAGACAACATATACAAGCTTGTACTTTACATTTTATATGGTTTCTTTTTGACCCACAGGCTCTTGTTAGAATAGGTTCACTGCTATAAAAGGCAACATTTCAGTTACCATTATTTTACTTCCCTGCCCCCACAAATTAATCTTCATTTTTGGCATCAAAGGTCAAAAAAGTAAATACCAAAGAAAGAAAGAAAAAACATAATGCTGCCACATGGAATATACATGTGACTGGCTACTAGATATGATGTTGTAACAGTCGGAGGTTTGTAGGGATACTTGGATGACCAATTCCACCAATTGGAAGAGCTGCAAGATGATGTCAGCCCAAACTTTGTGGAAGAAGTGGTTGCATTGTTCTTTAGGGATTCCTCAAGATTGATAGACAATATCGAGCAAGCTTTGTGAGTTTGTCCGTTTAAATAGCCAAGTGTAACTGGTCTCCTATAGTGGTTTTCTAGTTTCTGGCAATAACTACTAATTTGTTGTTCAGAGGCAAGAATTGCCAGTATGATTTCAGAAGATTGGATGCATGCATGCACCAGTTCAAGGGAAGCTGCTCTGGGTAATCATCTATGTATTTTCTGCCTAAGCCATTATACCACTTAATTGATGATGATGATGATGATGATGATGATGATGATGATGATGATGATGATGATGATGATGATGATGATGATGATGATGATGATGATGATGATGATGATGATGATGATGATGATGATGATGATGATGATGATGATGATGATGATGATGATGATGATGATGATGATGATGATGATGATGATGATGATGATGATGATGATGATGATGATGATGATGATGATGATGATGATGATGATGATGATGATGATGATGATGATGATGATGATGATGATGATGATGATGATGATGATGATGATGATGATGATGATGATGATGATGATGATGATGATGATGATGATGATGATGATGATGATGATGATGATGATGATGATGATGATGATGATGATGATGATGATGATGATGATGATGATGATGATGATGATGATGATGATGATGATGATGATGATGATGATGATGATGATGATGATGATGATGATGATGATGATGATGATGATGATGATGATGATGATGATGATGATGATGATGATGATGATGATGATGATGATGATGATGATGATGATGATGATGATGATGATGATGATGATGATGATGATGATGATGATGATGATGATGATGATGATGATGATGATGATGATGATGATGATGATGATGATGATGATGATGATGATGATGATGATGATGATGATGATGATGATGATGATGATGATGATGATGATGATGATGATGATGATGATGATGATGATGATGATGATGATGATGATGATGATGATGATGATGATGATGATGATGATGATGATGATGATGATGATGATGATGATGATGATGATGATGATGATGATGATGATGATGATGATGATGATGATGATGATGATGATGATGATGATGATGATGATGATGATGATGATGATGATGATGATGATGATGATGATGATGATGATGATGATGAGTCATACAAATAAAACAGTAAAGTTTAGCAGTACTGAAAATTATGCAGCAAATTAAGTCACTGTTATGACATTAAAGAATGCCACTCTTGATGGTACTATGCTTAGCTTTTATATAGATTAATAAGATTTGGATCATGGAACATCTTTTTGCTTATTCACTGCCGTAAAGTATGAATTTGATGATTAAAAATCTTAATAACATGACTTTAGCACTTCATGTGTTCTTTTTTCTGTAAGCTGCTTTTAGATGTACTTTCAGAAATATTTAATCTGTGATTATGTGAATTGATTAGAATCAAGAAGTGGCCCCTAACAGGGATTTGATATATGGATGTTTTCTTTGTACTTTGGATGATGTATTCCTTTCCAGTGCAAATTGTTGGAACGATTAAGATGAATCTTTGTTATATCGTGCTGATAACTTGATTCTTTTGTTGATGTTCTCATAAACTTGAAAACGAACAAAAATCTCCCTTAGATGTTCTATATTATTGCTAAGCAGAGATGTCATTTTCCTCAATAAGATAACCCAGATTCAGATAGAATTATCTCAAGCAACAGTTGCACCAACTTGCAAAAGAGCTTTTTAAGAGCAACAATCAATCCTCAATTAACTTTCCTTTTTGACGGTCCCCTAAAGAATCCTTATTGCAGAAGTTGGAAATTGGACTTGAAAGGCTATATCTTGTGTCGTTTATCAACATAATAATTTTTATTTTCTCAAAATACCTTTTAATAATGGGTCAAATTGTATTTGCAGGATTGGCGCCTTGAGGGTGAAAAATGAATGCTCAATATTCAGAGACTATTGCAACGATGGGAATTTGGAAGGGTACTGAAAACAACAATTATAACATTTCCAAGTCCTACATTCAATTTTTTTAAATTCTAACACTCTCTCTATGATAGGTGCATAAAGTCATTCCAAAAGGTGAAGAGAGAATTAGCCATCTTGAGGCAGAAGCTGGAAAGTTATTTCCAGGTAACACTTCTCCTTGGAAAAACATTGTTTCCTCCACTGTTACTTGTATGCTTAATTATTTAAATACTTGATTTGATGAAATTTATATTTATTTTCAGCTTATGAGGCAAATGGGTCCTATGGAGAAAGCTGCGCGTCCCAATTAGCAAATAGAAGGCAAATTATGTTTGCTTGGTTGTGCTGATAAATTAAGGCTATAAGTTGGCTTATATATGTGAGCATATGAGCCGAAGTTGAGACTTGTGAGAGATTATAGCCTCTCCCTAAGGTTAAAGTGGGTATCACATGCATCTAAGCACTAAAGAAATAAGTGGTGTAGAGCAATGTAGTGGTGTATCTTTGATCTGTGAAATATCAGCATCTTCCTTGCTTTAAGAAAAAAAACATTAATTATGACTTTGCAGTCTCCTCAAGCTTCTTAATCTTTTGGATGTTCTTTCAATACATTAAGCTATTCATTATTAGATTGACAAAATCAACTATTTCAATTTTATTTATTTTTTCCAAGAGTATGAATAATTAAGAAGAAATTTAACACCATTCAAACTAATTTAATATAGAAAGCAAATGACATGTCTAAAGAGAGAAAGTATAAAGCATCAAAGCATACATGTAACCTCAATAATATACACACTTTAATCCACAGCTTCTGGGATACCAATAAACTCTACACTCCACCATAAACATATAATGATCGAACACTTTGATGAAATATAGAACTCTTATATGTGGTTTGAGGAGAAGTGCATTACAAAGTGGTAAAGAATTACCAAGAAAATTACCAGCTTCAGCTGCAGAAAGAGTGAGATAGTCTTCTCCCCACCACTTTTCCTAATCGAAGAAGAAGACCTTCCACCACCTTGGGCTTGAGAGTAGAGAAAATCCACTGAGATGAGCTCCTCCTCCTCTTCTTCATGTCTATCGTCGTTGCCGGAAATTGTTCTTTGCAAAACAGGCTTGCCAGCAACATGTTTGTAAAGTCCATGACTCCAAGTCTGCAAATCATGGAATTAATTTGCTAGGAATAGGCAGTGGCGTTGAATAAGTTTGGAATGGTACAATATATGAGATCATATTTCATTCCTGATTCCTCTAAGGGTGTGTTTCACACTACTTAAATAAACTTTTGTGCTTACCTAAATCGTTTTTATGCCATACGAACTACCAAAAAAAACTTATAAGTTAATGGTGTGTCTGGAACTGGTTTTGATTTCTCCATTTTTAGGACTATTCAGATGCGACAATCACTAGTGGAAAAAGTGTCATATACGTCGGATATACAGTGGTATATACGACGGATTTTTGCGACAAGTCTCCGATATATTCCACCGACGGCTATACCCTTGTGTATAGACGTCAGCTATATACGACTGACGTCTATACAATGTATAGTGTATAGACGTCGGTCATATATAGCCGCCGTCTATTATACCTTTAACTTACCCAACAAAAATATTACGCTTGTTATACAGTCTATAACAGGCACCCAACATCTACAGTAATCAAGCCCAAAGTGCCCATCTTTTGACCAATAACAACGTAGAGCAAGCCCAAGTCTCCCAAGTGACTAATCTCGTTCGCATTCACATGTGTAGGAGTGGTGGAGTACTTCAACCACAGCAGCAAAAAAATTGGTCGATGTGGGACTAAACTTTTACGGCCTATAGACGTCAAATATATGGGGTGACCGACGTCTATACATTTATTTAACAATAATAAAAAAATTACGTCTTATAGACGTCGGTAATTCGATACATCCGACGTCTATACACGAGTAAATAGTAAAAAATATAATTACAATCATCTTAAGCTCAACCTGACCCAAGTGCCCAAGTGTCAATATTTTGACCATTAAATATATATATATATATATATATATATATAATGTCTCACTTGTATTTTGTAGAGTGGTACCAAACTCTCATTTAGAAGTAAAGGAGTGGTGGAATACTTCAACTCCACCAACAAAAAAATTTCTCCAATGTGGAACTAAACTTCAAGACATATGATCATACACACACATGTATGCAACACACATGCATGTGATAGTTACATTGATGTAACTATTTTTAAAACAATCCAAATAATTCACATTATTCTTATACAAAATAAATCCACATAAATTTTTACACAAAATAAATCCAAAAAAAACCACATAAATTCTTACACGAAATAAATCCCAAAAAATAAATCCACATAAATTCTTATACGAAATAAATCCCAAAAAATAAACAAAAAATATTTTGCTTCTTTCAGGAGGTATAGACGTCGATTATACTAAAATCCGACGTTTATACAAACCTATAGACGTCGGATGACCAAATATCTGACGTCTATACTTATAGACGTCGGATGTTTCTATATTTGAGGTCTATTCGGTGACGTCTATTGTGCATTCTCACTAGTGAATATAGTTTTATATCTATAAATCAAATTGGGAACTAAAATATGCCACTCGTACATGAGTCTTTGACTTTATGAATTTTGTAAAACCTTAAGAATTTCGTGGTTCCATAGAAATTCCAAATGGCTTTCCTTCAAATTAATCGTCTCAAAATGGTATGCAATGCTAGTTGTACATGTTGAGTATAGGAGGCTAGTAGAGAAAGGAGAGAATCATAATCTATATTGCTTAACAATTAATGTTACAACAATACAATACAATACAATACAATACAATACAATACAATACAATATCAAGGTTTTAAAAACCAGACCAGACCGGACGGTTCGACCCGGTCGGACCGGGAACCAATGGTCCAACGGCCGGTTCAGCTAATAAACCGAACCTCTAGTTGAACCGTTCCGAACCGGATTGAACCGGGCCGAACCGTTTGGCTGGACCAGTTGGTCGGACCGGACATAAAAATATTTCAATTTTTCCTAATTTTTAAAATCAGAAAATATGAGAATTTTTTTTTGCAATTCTTATAAACAATAACTCACCACCCACAAACCCTACTCTCCCTCGTCAAACTTCTTCGTAACTATGATGTCATGGATAGTATTGAATGTTAATTTTGATTTTAGATTTTTTAATCCAAATAATGTTTTCTCTAATTCTTATTCAAGCAAATTTGTTGAGTTAAGTAAAGATAACAAATTTGCTGAGTTAAGCAAATTGTGCTTGATATCATAAATTATATTTAACGTTTGGTATGTATATATTAAATGATTTTACAGAAATTGGTTCAAACCGGTCTGACCACTGGTCCGACCGTTAATATTTATTCGGTCTGGTCCAACACCGTTAATATTTATTCGGTCTGGTCCACATTGAACCAATACATACTCACACTCTTTTCCTTTCTACAAGACTTATACATTATCTATTACAAACTACACACCCTACTACAAGACTCACTCTTCGTAGTTATGGTAGGCACTCTTCTACTCGGATGTATGAGACGGTGATGGACACCATTATTTATAATGTGGGATGGAAGTTTGTGGATAAAGAAGAAATTTTTAGAATTCTCCCAGTGATGGAGATTGAACCTATTTGATTGGACCCAAGATAACTTATCGTGTTGGGCTAAGACTTGGATATTGGCTTGGTGTTGGATTCTTAAGACTCTCCCTCAACACCAACCCTAATGGCTATCATTAATTGCTTGCGTCTTCATCTGTGATATGCTCCTCCATTCTGCTCTTAGACTTGCATACTTTATATTTCAATTCCATTACGTCTTCATCCGTGATATGCTCCTCCACCTGGATTGGTTTAGCCTCTTCCATCATCCTTTCATTTCTTTATCTCTTTTTACATAACATTGTCTTCAATATATCTCTAAGATTCCTAGACTTTTCCGGTAAGATCACTTCCACCTCTTCAGCATTTGAATATTTATCTTCTTGCTTCTCTTTTATTCCATTAAATTTCTTGAATCTGGAAGTGTTACCTCATTAGATGTCCACCTCACTGTATCTTCATCGAAGATCACATCCCTAGAAGTCTTGCTCTGCGCTATGACTGGATCACAACTCCATCCATTTCTCACTTGGATATCACATTCATGATCACTAAGATCTTGTTTCTCTTCTTCGAGGGACCATCTTAACAAGATTTCATTACGTACCTCATTTGAGTCTTGGTGGTTTCTCAAGTCTTCTTTATCTTCTTCGGACTCAACATCATCAATGATCTCTTCAAGCATGGGCTCTTGGCTTGATACTTGTTGAGTCCTTTTAGACTGGCAAGCCACCTCAGCGTCTACTTGTTTAACTTCTTCATCTTTAGACTTGTCCACCTCTTCGTTAAATCAACTTGCATCATACCTGAGTGTACATCATCATCATATTCTTCGATAATTGAGATACTTGTGATGACCAAGTCTTCTGTGGACGCAAATGTTGCTAGAACATCTCATTCTTCTTCACTAGAATTCTCCTCATGACTAGATTTTGTCATTATGTTTTCTCTCAACGAAATGTTCCTTGAACCAACAGTTTCTTGCAAAGTGACCTTTCTTACCACAATTGTAGCATCTAATATTTCTCTTTGCTTTCTCCTTCTCTCGAGGTCCATTGTTGTGAACTCCTTGTTGCTTTTCTTGATCATAGAAACTTAATCTTAATCATACTTTTGTCTTCCGCTAAAGAGTGCTTAGTCTTCACTCTTTATAGAAACTTTTCTCGTTTACATTACAAAAGTTTCTTGATTGACAAGAAAACTCTCTAACTCTCAAATGGTTGGTGGAGTCGGCCAACCTTGTACTATTGTTATGAAAGCACTATAATAATCCTTCTTATCATGGACTCATTAATCTTAGACTCTGAATCTAGTTGAGATATGTCACGACATAGATACTTCACTTTTGTAAAGTATTAGATGATAGACATAACTCCTTGTTGAGGGACATCAACTTGTTCTCCAAAAATTGTAGGCAGACATCATGCTTCTACAAGAAAAACGACTTTAGGGTATCCCCACCTGCTTGGGTGTTGTGGCCTCGCGTACATGCTCAAGTAAATCATTCTCAACGGTTGTCCTGAGCACGTACATGGTAGTCCCCATCTTAATCTTCCACTTCTTATTTGCATCAGCAATATTTACAAGAGGTGGTGTAGTTTCATTCCCTTCGACAACTCTCACAAATCTTCTCCAAGCAAATATGGATCCAAGTGTAAACTCCAGTATCTGTAGTTTTCACCATTGAGCCTCTCGATTCTGCCACATGGGTTGACAAATTTGTCATCACCTCTTAACTAATCGAACAAACTCATTCAGTGTGATCTTCAACTCCTTTAGCAACGCTTCGACTCTGGAGTATCTAACTGACAGTCACTACAAACACAACTATGATACCACTTGTTGAGTATAAAATACTAATAAAACAGAGAGAACCATAATTTGTATTGGTTAACAACTAATGTTACAACAATACAATTCATGCTCACACTCTTTTTTACTACCAAATATTGAGAATTGAACTTAATCCTAGGTGGCATCCTAGTCACTAGCCACATCACCTATGGAGGGTGAGTCATCTAGGAGTTGATGACTCAACAAGAATGAAGACAAAAGGTTGTAGTAAAGGAAGAGACAAAGGGACTCTTCATTTTTTCTATGATTTTCGTCCTATTTTATGATGCAATTTAAGTAGAGGTTGTAATGATCTTGAATGATCATCTTTATGTAGTTTATGTTATGTTTGTGTTTTAGGTTAAGTTGAAGAGTCTTTGTAAGTGCTTATATAAGCACAAGAGTTCTCCATTTGTAAATCAAGTCAAGTGAAGTCAAGTGAAGTCATGTGAAGCCAAAAACAAATCTAAGTCAAGTGAGAAAGAAGAAAGAAAAGATGAGTGTTTGGTGCAAATCTCGTTTTACTTGTGAGTGTTAAGTAGTTTGTTTTCTTCTTTCATTCGTGTCCACCAATTGCTAGGACTGTCAATTCGGGTCATGACACGAAATTCGAACCCGAACACGACACGAAATTTCGGGTTCGGGTTGACATATTTTGTTGGAGGACGGGAGGAGGACGGGGAGCTACTGATCAACCCACCACAGGAGATTACCCGTCTCCTGGGCTACAGGGACCGCTGATTGGCGGTCCCCAACCGCCAATTGGTGGTCTAAAAGGCGCGCCTCGTGTGCTGCCTTAGACCACCCTGATCACCATTCATTTTGCCTTCTTTTGATTCCACTAGATCCATTCTTGATCTATGTTACTAGGGGGCACGAAGGAAAGAAGGTGGCTCTCTACTCACAAAGCAAAAAACCGATTTTGCAATGCACACTCTTTTTCTTCTTTCTACTCACATACTCACTCTTTTCTCACACAATTTCGTGGCTCAACTTCTAATGCTTGATATATGTTGTTGTTGTTGTTGTTACAAATTGTGAATTCTAGTGCTTTATACAGGCACTTACATGACCCTACAACTTCCAAACATAAAGACTACATAAACATGATCATTGAAGATCATTACACCCTCTACTTAAATTGCATACATAATTAGGACGAAAATTACTAAAAAAATGAAAAGACTCTTGTCTCTTCCACTCCCTCAACCTTTTGTCTTCTCATGTGTTGACTCATCTCCTCCTTGATGTGTCATCAAGCACTGATGATGTGGCGGGTGACTAGGACGCCACATAGGATTAAGTCGCCACATAGGATTAAGTTCAATTCTCAATATATTTCGGGTTTGTGTCGAATTCGAGTCGACACGAACAACACGAAGTGTAATTCGGGTCGGGGTCGGGTTTATCAAATTCGGGTTTCGTGTAATTCGTGTCGACACGAAATACCCGAATTTCAAATAGAGAATAAAAAACCCTGACTAAAACAAACAATCTCAACTTCTCAAGCCTCCAACCGTCTCCAACTCCTCCAAATCTCTGATCCACATCTACAAGCCTTTGAATGTTTATGGATGTATCATTGTAGTCTTTCATATTTTAAAAGACTTTGTGATGATTAATCATGAATATTTTGTTTTTTGGTTGACAAAAAGAATTCGTGTCAATTCGGGTCGTGTTCGTGTTACTAATTTCGTGTTCGTGTTTAGTTGTAGAATTTCGTGTTCGTGTTCGGGTCAGGTTTTTTTAACTTCGTGTTCGTGTTCGGGTCAGGGTTTTTTTAACTTCGTGTTCGTGTTCGGGTTGAGCAAAAACAAATTCGTGTCAACACGAACACGACCCGGAACACGAATTTGACAGCCCTACCAATTGCGTAGATCAAAGTATGGATCTAGTGATGGCAATAGAAGACCCTCAGCATGGAGAACAAGACGAGCCGAAGCAGTCCACCAGGCACAACTTCTGAACCGTCAATTAGCGGTTTGGGACCGCTGGTTGGCGGTCCAGGTGTGTCTGGTGGAGGCGTGCTTTCTGGGGTGGCTTGGTGTGGTGCTCCCTGTCTTTCTCCCGCATCTAACACCAAACTCGTATACTATCTTACTATAAGATTAGACTAATACACCCTATTACAAGACTCACTCTTTGTAGTTGTAGTAGGCGTGCGCATTCTTTCACTTGGATACATGAGATGGTGATAGGCACTCCTATTTATAATGTGGGATTGAAGCTCGTGGAAAAAAATAAATTTCTAGAGTAGAAATTTCTAGAATTCTCCCAAGTTATTGAGAAAATAGAAATTTCTAAAGTATGGAACCTCTAAACATTGGACTCATAATAATTTATCTTGTTGGATTTGAGCTTGGATATGGATTAGTGTTGGATTCTTAACTGTACAGTCCCAAGTATGATTTCATCTTCCTACATGGATGGGATCATCAGTTCCATATGTTCCATATGAGTTGGTTTAATTAGTGTTATTGATCGATGTATGACATTTTTTTATTACCATTATTTTAAAACGGAATGTATGTGCCTACAAATAATATACAAACCACAGTCATTTGCAAATCTTAAAATTGTAAGGCTTGTCAGAAAACGAGTAACTAAAACTTATACAAACCACGTCATTTGTAATTTTAAAATTGTAAAGCTCGTCAGAAAACGAGTAACTAAAACTTATAATTTACCAGTTGGATTATCGACGTATCATGTATTAGTGGATAAACAACAAGCCATTGCAAATGCAACCTACCTGCAACTGATCTCCAATGGTGACAACAAGAGCACCATCCTTAGGCTTGAAAGATCTCCAAACCCTACCAGAATACACTTGGAAAAACCCTTCAGAACCCCCAGTCCAAATGCTGAAACACAGAGAATACGAACAGTAGGAGTTCCTCAGAAGCATCCTCACAGCTTCAGGATGCAGTGTGTTCCCTGACAGCTCCCCACTCTGGTCTCTGCCTGAGATGTGTCGGCGGAGACATAGAAACGACTTCTGGTGTTTACCTCGTGGAGTTGTGGCCATCTTGGAGTTGGAGTTGGAGTTGTCGAGTAGGATGTGTACGAGTTTGCATGCGATTTTCTCAAGTTCCATCCACAGGACTTCCATTTCCATTCTGAAATTCGACACACGCCACATTTGTATTTAGGGTGCGTTTGGATAACAATTTAAGAAAATTTGAAATTATGATTTGATGCTAACAATTTGCGGAATGCATATAAAACTTTACTCTTTGGATAATTTGTTGTAACTGTATTGCATAAGAAAAGAATTTGCGGGTCAAGACTTTTATGATAAAAAACCAAATAATTCATCCTAAAACTCATGTTTATCTCTTATCATTCCAGATCAGCCTTGATGCAAGTCCAACACAATAGTTGAGTTGGTCCAAAATAATCCGAAAGTGAAATTTGATAGGTACCTTGCCTCCTCCACATCAATAGACTAACGGGACATTTGTTTTAGTTAATTTTCGTTAATAAAATTCAATTTTCAAATTGATTTTTTTTTAAATTGAATTTCATATACTTTTTTTGTAAAAACAACTAAAATAATGTGCCGTTTTTTTGTTTGCTTGTTGGTTATAAATAGAGAAAAGAAAAGACAAACAGAAATTGATAAAAAATTGCCACTACAAACAGGAATTTTGAGAGAAAGGCACGTTTAAACAAAACTTGAAAGTAGCTAAAAGCGTGTTGTATCCGTTTTGAATTCCCTTCTTGCTTCAAAATCTTTAAATGAAATAAAATAAAGAGGGCGAAACATGAAGATTATCTCGATAAATTAGTATACTTTTTTTTCTCAGTAGTAGACTTGCATATTTCTCCGATGTAGTGATGCGAAGCACAACTTTTCCCTCTATTTTTATATCCAAAAAGTCATTGTAGGGGAAAATGTTATAACATTTTGTTGTTATTATCTATCTGCAATATTTTTTCCCCTACATTTCGTGGCAAAAAAACCGTTCAGTGGCTCTAAATTTTTTATTTTGTTGAAAGCGTCTCTCCATTTTGTGAAACGTTGTGGCACTTTCAGTTGGTTTACAAGATCTTAGACAGATTACTATTAGTATTTTTTAATGAAAAATGGATTATAAAATGTACATCCTAACGTGGATTGGATAACGGAAATGAATATTATAATAGTTAACTCCAATCACATTTATAAACAGAAACTTAATCATAAGTCCTTAGTTATGTTCTCAACTGGGACTATTTGATTTAGATTTTGGTTTACTAGGATTATGGATCGATCTTCAATATGTGATTTAATGTAAAATGGCAATGCTTTAAAAAATATGTACTAAATTTTGGGGCATCAAATACTGCTGCGACAACATGGTACAATGATGATTTAGATTTCGTTTTCACATATAGCTAGGTATACTTATATCATAGTGGATGGCGTTCGTGTAATTGTTTATTATAAAATTGATAAAAAAAATACTGCCATAAAATTGATAAAAAAAATTACTGCCTATACAACAAGGGCTGTCGATTTTACACGATTACACAAAACGAAAACGACACGAACTTAGCGGATATGGATTGAGAATTTGAACACGTTTAATAAATGGATTGGATACGGAAACACGATTATTAAATTGGTTGGATATGGATTTCTGCTGCAAAAACGATTAACACGATAAGTAATCAGGTAATTAGGTAGTTAGTTAGTTAGTTACTATTGTATTAAGTAGTTTATGTTTATGTTTACTACTGTATTATGTAGTTAGTTACTATTATTTCATTAGCATGTGGTTTCTATTAGTGTTATTGTGATCGTCTAGTACTTTTAATGGTTGATATTTGTTTGGTACAACATTTTAAGTCTTTAACGAGTAATAATCATGTATAAACGGGTTGGATATGGCAACACGATTATAAACGGGTTGGATACGGTATAAGTCTAGCAACACGATTATTAAATGGATCAGATACGACACAATACTTAAAACTTATATATACGATTTGACACGACATGATTAGCACACGACCCGACACGATTGACAGCCCTATATACAACACACAGCCGCCTTACGGTGGATATTATAAGGGGTGTTTGTATGTTGAATCATTTCTAATTGATGTTTTTGTATCACTATGGAATATCTTGAAATGGTCTCTATCGCTCTCACTTATGTTACATGTATTTCTTTGTTTTGTTTTTGTTTCACTGCTGTGTATAATTTATAGTCGTGCAAGTGTAAACAAATCGAAAGGCAAATAAATAAAAATACGAACTGAACACACACAATTAAATTTTCATGTTTTAATATTAAAAGATGCTTGGGTAGACTTATTGAAAAGTCTGGTTCGCATATAAAAATAAAAAAGATGTGAACTTTAACTGAATTGATATTCATCGTCGGAAAACTACTCAAATCACCCGTGCAAATTACTATTTTACCCTTCTGTCATTTCTACTTATATAACTCTACATTTCACTCTCCTAACACCACTCTCTTTTCATATTACTCTCATATTCATCAGAAAAAGAATGTCTCGGAAGCAAGGAAAAAAGTTAGTGGACACCCTAGACTACTTGAATTTGATAAAATGTCTTATTTAGTTTTTTTTAATTAAAAAAAATTGGGTCGGGTGCTCGAGGGAGATGCCCGACCCAACGGGCGGGCGCCCGCGGGAGATGCCCCCCTTGGGTCGAGCGGCTCCCTCGAACGTCGGCCCGAAGGGGGGCGTCTGAAGGAGCCGCTCCCCCGATGGGGGAGGCGGCTCAATCAGACGCCCCCTCCCTCCCCTACGTAGGGGCATCTCTGGCAGACGCCCCTGTTTTTTTTTTTTTTGAATTTTTTTAAAATTTATTATTGATGGGGAGGCGGCTCAATCAAACACTGCCTCTTTGTCACCCCCGTCACCTCACCGGCGAGGTGGAATGTCGCTCGCTCACCGGGGAGCAAGACCCCCGAACGACATGTCGAGGTGATATTTGTAAGTCGGGAAATTTTACCACCAGGATTTTGGATCTTGAAATTGTTGGATATATAAATTTTTGAATCTTAATCACTTGCAAAAAAAACTCATTATAAGCTGACTTGTTACCACAAAAATATTGCAACAGAACCTCAAATATTTTGAGATAACACACCGTATAATTTTAAGATTTTTTTGGACGGGCGTCTTAGCAAGAACCCCCCCCCCCCCCCCCTGGTGAGGCGTCTGGGTAAAATGCACGCCCCTTGGGGGTGGCGTCTAGCTAAGACGCCCCCACCATGGGGAGGCATCTGGCTAAGACGCCTCCCCCATGGGGGGCGTTTAACGCAGACGTCCGACCTGATTTTTTTTTTGTTGGGCTTAATTCACCGAATTCAAGTTTTTCGTCAGACATTTTCGTGGTGTTTGTACTGGAAAAATGAAGAAAACGTACGTAGAAACCGTATTTTAAGATACGGGACGAAATAGGTATTAAATGAACTGTGAAGAGCAAAATGGTAATTATTGAAGACGATTTAAGTAATTTTCGGACGATTTGAATAGTAGTTCCCAACTTTAATCCTTTCGACCAAAATTATCCATTAGATACTAATATTTAAAAACGAAAGGAATTTTGTGAAATTGACGTCGTTAACCAAGTACCGCACGTCCTTTAGATTAATTTGCAGAATGATGTTCACACGTACAATGCAGTAGATGAATCATCTTCTTTACAACTTTTTATAATTATAACGTAACAAATAACATTTTTTTCTTGTATCTGAACTCCGAAATTTAACCACATAAAAGCACAAATAGAACAAATTTTGTTGTCATAAATTTACTGTTGAAAAGTTCTCAACTATAATCTTCTCTCTGAAATACAAGAACCGACAACGTTTTTTCTTTCCAATCAACCTATTTCTTGAACTTCCTGATATTCTATTCAACTCTAGAAGTTCTGCATATTTCACAGAAAAAGTTTAGGTTTCAATTTCAGATGAAAACTTCAAAAGATGACAAAACCAGTTTAAAATTGAAATTCCGTATGAGAGACTATGAATGTTATTACCTTCAAAACTCTTCAAAAGAAGAACAATCATTGTGAAAACTTCATTCTTGAGTAATGCCGCTGGCAAAACTATGGGCCTATGGCTTGCTTTCATGAATATAACTGAACTCTAAATCGTCAAAGTCGCTCTAGAGTTTTGCTTGTTGTACTAACAAAATATTGTGTGTAAAACAAATTCCAATCCTTATAATTGAATTCTAAATCACCCAAGTCGCTCTAGAGTTGCTTTTGTACTAACGAAAGATCGTGTTTAAAAAAAAAATGCAATCTTTACCTGAAGTCAGACCGGGTTGCCGTTTTGCCACCATTTTTTCCTCTTTGTTCCACCAAAACAGCTCGTCGCCATTGTCTTCTTCGAATCCGTTTCCCCTCATCTCCGATCTCGCCAAGTCCTCCTTCTCCCTCAAGGGCGAACTAAACACACGGCCTACCGCACGGATCTTCTCCCATGCAATCCCATGGTTCACCAACTGGAAGCACCCCATTCGTCTCGCCGCATCCCTGATGGCCTCGTCCACCCCACTCGTAAGCATCGAATTGTAGTCCACAACTACCAAACCCGTCTCCCCTGGAGCTTCCTGGGAAGCACCACTTTGCTTCTTCGGTAGGACCAGACTTGGAATTCTGACCGAGCGTTGAAGGAAGTGGTCAAGCTCGTCATGGTCGGAAGCCTCGTAGGTCGGCAATCCATGCCAGACCGGAGAAGGTGGCGGGGCACAAGACTCCATCAATCATCAAGGGAGGACAGTTAGTCGAGGATATTTGTACAGAGAGGGCAGTGTTTTAGCTACCCTTTTATTTTCTTCCACGCTTTTCTTTAATTTTATTGCCTCGTAGTGTTTGAGGCTTTGAGCTGTTGGCTTGCTTTGCCTTTTCTATTCTAGTGGATATAATCATGAGAACACGTTGTGCTTCTTTCTTCCCTTTCTTTTCTGGCTGTTGCCAACTTTACACAGAGCTGCATTCTTCTCCTGTGCTGTTTGGAACTTCGGATTGCATTATTACTTACGGTGCAATGATGAAAGAAAAGAACCACTTAGAATTGTCTGAACTTAAGATTCACCAGAGGACCGAGAGTCATTGATATGTCGGAAAGTTTGTTATGTAACTAAAATGAAATTGATATCGTCTTCTTTGTAGAACCGTGCATAAGCGTCTAGTCGTCTAATGAAAGGACTGTGGAACAATTAGATGGCAGAGCAATAAAAGCTGAAAAGAGCAAAGAAAATCATTCTCACCTCTGACAAAAAATCATCATCCGAGGGCTTTAACTCTCCATCAATAAAATACAACAATGAGGTTCCGCCTTTTAGAAGCAGAACCTTCCATTTCTTTGCAGATACAAATACAGAACCATTTCTTCGGAAAGAAAATTTTGTGATCTCAAGTACTATCACAACACAAGTTATCTATAGGCCGAACATCAAATCCATGGCTTTGGAGAAAACCGAGTTAACAGGCCTCGCAATTGCTCCATCTGATGGTCTTCCATTCACGCTCATGCTGCCGGTGGTGGACTGATACTTGAGTGGTTCAGCAGATGGTTTTAGTGAGCCAAGTGCAGATGCGCTCGTTCCACCAGCCAATGTAGACAGGCAGGAATTCATAAAGCCTCCTTGGTTAAGCTTCTCGTTCAAAAATTGACGCTGCATTGGGTCAAGAGGTTTCACACCTACAATGAGGGCATTGTTCAACTGCAATCCATCTTTTGCCAAAGCTTTCTGGGCATCATAGCGACTCTAGATGTAGTAAAACATTATTTTGACAAATAAATGAGACCTCTGAAAGATGTTAATCTAAAAACTGACAGAATAATATGAATAATAGAGTGGATACAATGGCTCCTTCGAAGAAGCTAAAATGGAACATCAAGC
Organism: Triglochin maritima; assembly: GCA_963682175.1. Lineage (NCBI taxonomy): Eukaryota > Viridiplantae > Streptophyta > Magnoliopsida > Alismatales > Juncaginaceae > Triglochin > Triglochin maritima. The sequence continues at coordinate 37,778,797 of OY821775.1, forward strand.
AGATATTATGGGAGAAAAGTCCAAAACAGAACGAAGAGGTTGATTTAGGATACAACTATAAAGTATTATCCAAAAGCAGCATAACAAAGGGACAAGAAAGACAGGCATTCAAAGTTGCTTTGGTACTTCCTACGGGCTACCACAACTACAAAGTAAATGAATAGTTGATTTGTATATAATAAAACAGCTCAAACCAACGCATCTGATTACATGAAACTGTAAAAAAGAGACAAGTGTTTAGTAGACAATAGAATTTGAGTGGAATGATATTGCTTCGACAAAAACAACAACAAAGCCTTTAATCTCGAACTAGTTGGGGTAGGCGATAATGGTATGGATTCGAATAGAAGAAAAGGTTACCCTTACCCGTTGATTCAATTTCTATAAATTAAATGGAAAAGATACTTAGCAGATCAAAGAATAATATTAGATTATTAGAAACACAACTTCCATGATAACAAAAACTGACTAAGGTGGTTACAGTATACATGAATTACTTTTCCACCTAAAATTGCCACAGCCAAATTAGGAGATAATATTTAGATCACCATACACCATATCAACTAATTATAGAGTGGTCATTGAAAAGAAACTAGGATAAAATAAAGGACAACGCCCTCACAAATACCTCAGTACAAACAATTAACAAAAAAAATTAAACATAGCTATCATTGTAATGAAGGGCTTCAAAAGTGGAGAAACTTCGTTTAGTTTATTTAAAAAAAACAAATTCTAAATTTGATTTTAGCGGAATAATTGGCAGCTTATTACAGCACAAAGTATATTTTAGAACAAATAGTTGGATCCTTTTTACCGTAAAAGGTATAACTTGATAAAAATGCAAAGGGAGAGTAATATACATAAGTTTTTATTAATACTTAATTAATAAACAAGCCATGTCAGTTCCGCAGCAAATTTATATGAAATGTGACAAGACAAGCACCTGATACAAAATGTGCATCCAATTTGCATCTCTAGGACCAAAAACGTGTCTTAAAATAAGACCACATTTTTCAAACTCGCGCAACACTAAATTTGTATCTGCTGGAGAAAATCTGCAACAATTAAGGAAAAAGATAATCAGAACACTAGCAACTCTTTCTAATGTATCTGAAAGATAAAAAAAAGTGAAATAAAACTCAACTAAATGCTACTCTAAAACTTCAAAGGAAAAAACAAAAGCACAAAAATCAAATTCATCCAACAAAACCTGAAGGGGTACAATTAGAAGCACAGATAAGGGTGAGATAAGACACAATACAGAGGCAAGGAACGACGTTTTCACAAGAAGTGTGGCATAACATGACATTATTATTATAGGGTCAAATTCTAGTGAGCCCAGGGCTCATCTTATTTAGTTTAAGCCCCCTACAATCTCACCATTGGATCTCATTTACGGTTAATCTCACCTTTAATTAGCATAACCGTTTTCTTATAATTTACCTTACAATTTCAGATGTATGGTGGATATGGTAGGGGCTTAAAATAAAAAATTAAGCCATGGGCTCACTAGATAATTCTTGTATTATTATATATGCTACTACTATAATGTTTTTATATTATTTCACGAAGTGGACTGGTGAATGATGCTCGAATGGATGGTCGTTGACAAACTGCAAAGTGGAACAAAGGTAGTGAATCAGTGGAACATTTCACTTTGGATTTAGGATGTTCTAATCTTAGGAATCCAGGCCAGGAGGAAGTTCTATTAATGTTAAAAGTTTTAAATTTTATGAACATAACTAAAAAGTAAAATCAGAAGAAGAAAAATTGAAAATGTATAAAAAACACATTAAATGTAAACTAAGGTCAAAATAACAAGTAACAACCACTACATACTTTTGGAGGCAATGGAAAATGACTGGTAACATAGTCATATTCTTTTTCATCGGTAAATAATGCAGTCATATAATATGTCCGAAGAATGCACGCTCGCATGATCAAACACTACAATATTTTAATCCAACTCCAAATGCTAAAAAAATCTCATTGCTAAAGACTATCCGACCAGAAGAAGGAAAAACCATGCAACCACGTCAAGAACATAATCTCCAAGAGATAGACCAGACAAAAGCAAATGTTAACCACATGTTTTTGTTGTTTAAGGTCAGTTTAAAAACTATAAATCATGATTTAAAAATCATATTGCAGCCCGTATCCCTTGTTACTGCATCTACCTGTAGTTCAGCTCCATTACTTAGAAGAGGTATTGAACTTGAAAAATATGCCCGAGGCATTCAATTGAACTACATGAATGTTATTTTAAGAAAAAAGGCAATATTTTTCATATATTGGGGAAACATGAGTAGGGGTGCAACTCGGATAATTTAACTCGGATACCTGCTATATCCGAATTCGAATCCGAATACCATATTCCATTACCAAATTCGAATTCGAATCCGAATTCAGTAGAACTATCCGAATCCGAATCCGAATCCGAAACTTCAAAATTTTCAAATACTAATTGGTATTCGGATATTATCCGAAATTGAATATATATATATATATTATAATTAATTTTCGAATCAAAATTTTCGAATACTAAATTTTCGTATTAAAATTTTCGAATACTAAATTGTGTATTTGACTATGTATTTGAATAATTCGGATAATTCGGATAATTCGAATTTTAAATAGCTTGTATCCGAATTCGTATCCGAATTCTAATTGGTAATTTTTTTAAACCATATTCGTATCCGAAATTAAATTGGTAACATTGAACTTACCAAATACCAACTAAATAGAAATTTTCGAATCGGATACTCGGATACTTGGTAACCATTTGCACCCCTAAACATGAGTTTACGCTATACAATAATTCAAATATCTTACCTTCCTTGGCTTTCATATTTGTGAATCATGATCTGTTAATATGAACTTTAATATTTTGGTTGCTTAAGAAAGTGTACAAAATTTAAGCGTTGAAAAAAGTAGAACCTTAGAAATAAGAACAGAAGAAGAATTGGGTCTTGCAGAGAGATGACCCTATTCAAGCTCTGGAATCAAATAGACTCAGTCTAGATAACAAAAAATGGGATTATGTGAAACATAAAATTTTAATCAATTAATCATTGACATGGTGCTACTGCTAACGCAACCACAAGACCCCCAACAACTATGCTAACATAAATCACACAAGTAACAGAAACAAGAAAAATATCATTGTCAAGTGAACCACTGAAGTTATTTCCGAGTTTTGCTTACGAGAAAATAGGAAACGAGCTTTCCAAAAAGAAGGAAATGAAATTTATCAGCTAAACAGTCCTGTATTTCCGTAATCAATCTCATACAAATAAGCAACATCCAGAAGCATAAAATTTTAATCAATTAATCATTGACATGGTGCTACTGCTAACGCAACCACAAGACCCCCAACAACTATGCTAACATAAATCGCACAAGTAACAGAAACAAGAAAAATATCATTGTCAAGTGAACAACTGAAGTTATTTCCAAGTTTTGCTTACGAGAAAATAGGAAATGAGCTTTCCAAAAAGAAGGAAATGAAATTTATCAGCTAAACAGTCCTGTATTTCCGTAATCAATCTCATACAAATAAGCAACATCCATAAGCATAAAATTTTAATCAATTAATCATTGACATGGTGCTACTGCTAACGCAACCACAAGACCCCCAACAACTATGCTAACATAAATCGCACAAGTAACAGAAACAAGAAAAATATCATTGTCAAGTGAACAACTGAAGTTATTTCCAAGTTTTGCTTACGAGAAAATAGGAAATGAGCTTTCCAAAAAGAAGGAAATGAAATTTATCAGCTAAACAGTCCTGTATTTCCGTAATCAATCTCATACAAATAAGCAACATCCTGAAGCTCACCCACTGCCTACACCCACATTCATCTACACACTCATACTTTCGTAGTACGGAAATTGACTCTAAGAATGCAATTCCTTACCGAATTTGCTACCACAAAACATTCTCATTAAGTATATGCGCAAAATACAATACAGACTAACACACTACGATCTAAAAAACAAGAAAATATACATGAAAATCCATCTAACATACTAAATTACAATGCGAAAACAAGAAATTACTATGTTCAAATACAAAATTCGAAAACCATTTGACAATCACAAAACAAAACTAAAAGTTCACTTAACCAGAGGAATCCTTACCCATAAACAGTAACCCACTCTTCCTCGTCCAAGTCCCCGAGCAACACGCTACTCCGCTGCACCTCCGGCCTTACAACCTCCCTCGGCGACGGCAACACAACCAACGCCCCATTCTCAACCACCCCATCAGCTGGCGACCCCTTCTCCTTCTCCCTCTCCCCGCCCCCTCCGCTCTTCTCCGGCGACCACCAGCTGCCACTCCCGGGCGTCTCCCTCCCCCCGGCGGGGACCGGGGAAGGGGAGGGGGAGAGAGGGATGTCCCCGAGGCCGGTGTCGGGGGAGAAGTCAGCGCGGTCGTCGAGGGTGAAGACGGGGGGAGGGGGGAGATCAGTGGCGCCGAAGTTGTCCTTCCAGAGGGCGGAGACGGCAGCGGCCTGGCCGGGGGTCACGAACTTGGTCCGGTGGGAAGGTATTGGGGACGCGATGTCGCGGTAGAAATGGGACTGCCGGCCGCCGGAGCGGGAGGGGAGACTTGCCGGAGAGGTCATGGGTTTGCGGGAGGGAATTCGAATTCTGGGTGGGATTGGAAAACCCTAAGCCCCTTGTTTGTTTGGGTAAATTAGAGCTACACCCCTAAACTTTGTTGCGTATCTGTTTAACCTCACTTATATCCAGAACAAAAATCGGGTATTGTTAATAATAATCCCATTTTCACCGCCATGCTTAGTGGAAATGAACTCACTATTACACCCAGTCGATAGACACTCACATTCCCTTCCTCCAGAAGGTGTTGACATCTATTATGTTCTTCTTGAGGAACTTTATTTGTCTATAGGCAAGCTTGTTACGACTATTTGTGTCGTTGTGCCTTCTGTCAAAAAGAAGAGAATGTTAGGATCTATTGTTACTTTAAAAGGGGTCAAAAAACAATTCTATAGATTCATTTCAAAGCTAATAGCAATTAACAAGGTAATACAGAGAAACATCAAGTAGCCAACAAAACAAAGAGAGAGAAAGATTTTCATAGTAATTTGGTCGACTCCTCAACTTCTTCTTTTTTTGTGACCAGGGAACTCACCAAACCACCGCCTTTTGGACACCAATCAGGCTACAAACCCCGGGATTCGTGGGATCCACCCCTTTTATTACCCTCTGCCGAACCAAATCTCACTCACCGTAATAGGGGCTAGAAGCACCTAAGGAGACTCGAACCCGTGACCTCACGTTTGTGAGGTTACGACCAGCTGAGTTACCCGGTGGGGGTGTAATGACCCTAACCTTGCTTAAGGTTCTAATGATGTTTAGGTGGCTAATGGTGGCTTTGCATGGGGATGGGAAGAGGGGGCTGCACTGTTGAAGAGGGATGGGCTGGAGGTGTGCGTGAATAGTGGGCTGGAGTGTAGGGTGATGGTGTGTGATGTTGGTGTGGTTGGAGAAAGGGGAAGCTCTCTCTCTCACGTTCTCTCATTCTCTCTTTTCCTTCCTTTCTTCATTCCTCCTCTCCACCCATTCCTTCCTTTTCCTTTGGGGCTCGAGCGGTGGTGGTGCGAGCAAGGTGCGCGAGGCAAGGGGCGTGTTGGGCGTTGGTGAAGGCGTGTGGAGGAGGACGTGAGTGAGATTGCGGCCCGGAGGCGTGGTAGTCGGAGCTCCGGTGTTCTTCATCGATCTTCAAAGAGAGGTATGCCAAGTTCTTGCATTAGAGGCCTATAGTGATCACCCACGTTGGGGTGATGTTTTGTGTTGGTCGGACGGGGAGGTCGGGGACCTCTTCGGCGTTGTTTCCGTGAGAAACCTCGACTAGCGCGAGGTGGAAGACGACCAACGGTCGACCGGTCCCTTCGGGCGGTCGACCGAATGTAGTGTTTTTACCCGACTTTAACCTTCACCGGTCGAACGATGCCTTTCGGCGGTCGACCGGTAGTGCGTATTTGCTGGTGAGTTGGGGCTCTCTGTCTGTTTTCGGTCGACCGGTTCCTTGGGTCGTTCGACCGGAACTTAAGTGCACTGATTTTCTATGCATGCTTGTGTCGACCGATTGTATGTTGCGTTCGACTGTTATATGACGTAGAATAATAGGTTGACCCTGTAAGGTTTCGGTCGACCGAGACCCCTGAGTCGGTCGACCGATAGATTGATTTTGATTTTGACCAGACTCCGGATTTTGACCTCGTTCGGTCGACCGGTTTTAGATCCTTGTTCGACCGTTGGGGATTGTGTTTTGAGCGCAGCGGTAGACCGTGTTAGGCGTACGGTCGACCGATTCCTTTCTGGAACCGGTCGACCGAATCACCTCTTCCGGTCGACCGTTTGGGCCCAGGACAGAATTCCTGGTTCCACTTAGGATGCCAACTCTGTCCACGGAAACCCGTGTCCTCGCCTTGTGCGTGAGCCGGGAGGTGACGGTGGGCGCGTTATGCGTGTCTGCCCAGGGACCGCCGTGTGGAAGAGTGTGGGTGTCCGGAACGCGTCACCTCCATGTATGGATCGTGACTGTATCTGGTGGATCGTTTGACTCGCGTTAGAGTAGCAGCCTGAGGGATTGCGGATCCCATTGCTTCAGCAACACGCAACTGCCGACGGGTGTAGTGACTACCGGCCGATGGCTACGGAGGCACAGAGACTACCGGCCAGGATTGGCGACGGAGGTCCAGAGAGGTACCAGCCTATTGACGGCGATGGAGGTCGCGACCCTGCTCGTTTGGAGCCGGAGTTGGTGTTGCACGTGGAGCTCGTTGACCCTGCGGACTTCGGTTCGGATCTGTCGATTGTCTGGCCCTGTGTGTGGCGGATATGTTCGACTGGCCTTGATGGCAGTGATTGCATGTGTCGTGCGGCCTATGTGGCGGCGGTAGGGCCCCTGTGCGGCCTGTGTGGCGGCAGGGAGGATCGCGCGTAGCATGTGTGGTTGCGGCGATGGACTGCCGATGATGTGTTCCGGCAGGTAGCTCGACTGGGCACCTATCGAGTGATATCCTGTGCGGTCTGTGTGGCGCCGGTTGATGGACCGACCTGAGCGACGGCTCCGTTGGTGTGGTGGTGGACCACGATGTTTTCAGATCTGATTCTACCTTGCGCGGAAGTGCGAACGCCTCCTCACCGATCCCTTGGCTTGTGTAGTCGCGTGTGGGGATGTGTTGCGTACTGTCCGTTAGACCGTATGTGCCTACGGTAGGTCTCTACGAAGACCCGATGCTGGACCGTGCGGCCTGTGTGGCGACGGTGATGTTGACCGTGTAGCCTGTGTGGTACCGGTGGTTGTTTGGACCGTGCGGCCTGTGTGGCGGCGGTGAGGTTGGACTGTGCGGCCTGTGTGGCGACGGTGATGTTGCGGACCGTGGGGCCTATGTGGCAGCGGTGGCGATTGTAGACCGCGGGGCCTGTGTGGTAGCGGGAACGATCGCGGGACGGATGTCCAGTTTGGCCCTTGGTGGCAATGTTGTTTTACTGCTTTGTATTCCATGTCATGTTATACTAGTATGTTAAGGCATATAGGTGAGCTTGTCATACGGGGTTTCCTTATGGAAACTCAGGCATTGTTGTTGCATCTTTTTCAGGACCGCGTTAGGTTCCGGCGGGTGGTGACCGAGGGAGATTGCACTTTGGGACTGGATCCTGTCGTCTACCTACTTTAGGTTGTCGTGATTACATGTACCTTGTGTTTTGTGTTATGATGTAATCACTCTTTTGACAAACTCGTATTGTATTATGATGTACCAGACTTATTTATGTATTTCTTTCAGTAATGTCCTCACTCTTGATGGTTTTGTCCACGTGTTTCTCTTGATTTAAAAAGTTTAAATTTTCCGCTGTTCGGGGATGTTACAGGGGGTGTCGACTCCTCAACCTCGATTAGCCCCCGAGCCTCGGCTTGAGAATTCCTTAATCAAAACCTTTTGTGAGGAAATGCTTGATGTCATTATACCTAGGCTCGAACAACATTGATGTCTTTTCACCTACCGTGAAGTTGAGTTCCACACAATGGAAGCTACAATACACTTGTTGCAAGGCCCCTATTATTGCCCTCCTTACTAGCAAGCTCCTCGATTAGTTGTATGAGACAAAAATATATCAAGATCAAGAAAAACAATGTAGCCTAGGAGGTGGTGAAAAGAGTTAATATTGGATCTCTTAAGAACAATAAAAATTTCGTTTTACAATGGTGTGAGGAGAGGCCAAAGCTATGATGTGAGTCATATTTATTGGGAGAGGAGAATCGGACAAATATGAAAAAAGATTAGGCAAAACTCGATCAACAACAAAAATATATCGAACTCAAGTACATTGACCAGACGACTAGTCTAGCAAGCTGGAGTTCCAGAGAGCGAAACAGGTCAGGCGGTTATCGTCGTTGGAGTTTTTCAACGTAGAAACGCGAACGATCGGTTCCCGAAAGTGGGTGTGCTTTGACAGATCAAAAGCTTGACTTTCTGTATTATTTTTTGTTTGATTTTTAATCTAATAAATTTAATCTGATGGAAAGTTGGTTGTTTCAAATAAAAGGTGATCTCGTGAAGGAAAATATTGTTAAATGACAACAATAGTTAAACGTGGAAATGATGATATCTCGTATATTTGGTTTTGCTGATAGAACTACGTGGTAAAAAAAATATCGAATATTTTAATAAAGTAAAAAGAGGATGTTAAAGGGAAATACAAGGGATCCAAAGAATCTCAACTACAAATACAATAACTCAATATTATTTTAGAGGAGGATTAGCCTTTCAACATTCGAAAATCTTGCAGCTTCTCAACCCACGAGTGTTTGAAGACTTAAGAAACTTAATTACAAGGTATTGCATAACTTGGTGTCTCCGACAAGAGAAAGACTAATTGTCGATAGCGACCTTATAAAAAAGAATATGGTTCCGATTCGTGTGGGTTTCAGATTCACGTAGTAGGTGAACTATTGATCAAAATATATGAAAAGAAGGTGTACTGAGAAAAATTAAATATGTTCAAAAACTTGCAAAACTATTTTAATAATGTGTTATGTAAGATTTCTAATATTATATAGGGTTAATTACAGTTTGCCCTCCTAACTATGTTTTGATATCATTCTGCACTCCTGAATTTTCAAAATTGACAGTTACCCCACATGAACTTTCGTTTTGTAATAATTTGTCTCCCTAAACTTTAAAAATTCATAATTTAAACTCACATTCCCTCTTTTGTTTTACAATTTTTTTGTTGTATCCTTAATACACAACTAAACTTATATTTACGTGAAAGTTCGAATCGAAACGGATGTTAGATTTGGTTGGAATTTGGGTCATTCAGTATCAATCGACACAAATTCCAACAATATCTGACATCTGTTTCGATCTAAACTTTCACATAAATATTGATTTAGGAGTGTACTAGGAATAAAACAAAAAAACGACAAATGTGGGTTCAAATTATGATTTTTTTAAGTCCAAAGGAACAAAGTGTTACAAAATGATAGGTTCAGAGGGGATAAATGTCAACTTTGAAAGTTCATAGGTGCGAAGTGATATCAAGACATAGTTCAGATGGACAAACTGTAATCAACCCTTTATATAACATGTTCCTGAGTGTAGAATTGTCTTTTTAACTCTTAAACTTAAAACAACTTAATTTATTTTAGGGTTTTTTGCTTGGGTGCACCTCCCAGGAGACGTAATTGGCGACATGCATCTGTGTTTTCACAATTGTCTGTAGTGCACCTGTAAGTTGATCATAATTGTGCATATGCACATTTGTTGTTAGTGGGTCACATTTTGTTATCGTTTCCATTCAACACCTTAAGGTATTTTACAGATTAAACCTAAACAAAAATAAAAAACCAAAACACACTCTGATCTCGTCCACCTCCGACCTCACATTGTACGCCTCTGACCTCGCGTCCCACGTTGCCCAGTTCTCGTTCGACGACGTCGATGGCACCACCACCCGATGCAACGGCCCCGTCCGCGACCTTGTGGTCACGACTGAGAACATGCTCGAGGTGTACGTTGTCAGAGTGCAGGAGGAGGATGGGCGGTTGGGGCGAGGGTCGGAGCAGAGGCATGGGGGAGAGAAAGAGGGTCATGTTTAGGAGGAGGAAGAGCGTGTGGAAGAGGGTGGGAGTGTATTCTGGTTTTTTATGTTTTTTACTTTTTTATTTTTCTTTTTAATATTAAGGACATTTGTAATTTTATGATGTTTATTGCAAAATTCCTAATGGTGTTGAAAGAAAATGGTGATGGAGTGGGACCCACTAACGACAGAGGTGCATATGCGCAATTAGAATCAACTTGTAGGTGCACTACAGACAATAGTAAAAAAGTATGTGAATATAGCTAATTACATCTCCTGAGAGGTGCACCCAAGCAAAAAACCATTATTTTAACTAACATAGAGATGACTCAATTGGTCGTCTTGTGGTTCCTTACTTATCCAAAGATTGCAGTTCAATTCCCAAAAGTTGCAAAACAATTGGGGACTAGTTTGAATGTTTAGTTAAAGGAACTTTCAGGAACCAAAAGCTATAACAGGAGCCATTTTCTTACCCCACCTCTTGAAACACCATTTCCTCAGAAGATCTCAAGAAAGCTCTGAACTTGACGTTCCTCTTATCAAGAAACATCACTTCGTTGTAAAATATTATTTTACCCTTCGTCCCATCATTAAGTCCACCCAGAGAACCCTAATATCATTTGCAATTCCATCAACATTTTCATATAAGAGGGTGCATGTGCACAATAAGGGACGTGACTGTCCCGTGAAGGCAATTGATGGAGAAGGGGAAACTTTTGTTAAAGGTAAAGTTGAGAAAAAAATAAATGAGGTCACGTATAGTAATACTAATGTAATTCAGCTTCAAATTAAGAATAACAAAGTTATAATCACTTTGATGTAATAATGCTGAACAGTAGGGTCATGTGTGCATGATGAATGAGGACATGACATGTCTTTTAGCAAAATCACAAAGGGAGTCATGGTAATTCTGACTATGACAATAGTGAATGTAAGCTAAAAATCGTGAAAAGCTCAGTAGTTGAGCTTTTTTCGTTTGGTGTAATTGTGTGCTTAGAAAAATGTACACATCATGTGAACCAAAATTTTCAAATTTCTGTTTGGATGCAACCAACAGTTTTTTCGTGACTCTAAGGCCCACTAAATACTACAAAAAACTACATCCAAACTGGTCCTAGGATTTTTCTTTGTTCACTTCTACGGATACTTATGTATGTTACATTTTCTCTATTAAAATAATAATAATAAGAGTAACAACTTAAATTAAAATTTAATTTTCAAAAAAAGAGACAAGAGTATGGATGCACATTTGGTCATCTGCAATGTGAATGACTATATGCATGAGGACGACGACAACAACAATAATAATACTTAGAATTATAATTATGAATAAATTTTAATGTTGACATTCTCACGGAGAATTCTATTTTCTAACGTCACATTATTTTATAAGATAAATTAGTATTGTGACCACTTTCAAGTTTTCTTCTAGATGCGCTACTAATCATGGATTCCATACGGAAATCTTTTCATGTATGTAATCTGTTGGATTATTGAGTTGGGACTAGACCTATGAATAACTCAATTGAGTAAATCCAATGTTGAGTTGAAGATGAGAACTATTGTCCCATGTGTCATGTGTTCACCTCACTTTTAGTCCTACATTGGTGAATCTAAAAAGTTCGAGGATGTTGATAAACATCCTCTTCACTTGACCATTTGTAGGTGGAAAAAGAGTTGGAGAGAATTCTCCACACACACACACACACCCGCCGGTCCCTTCCGGTCCGGGCGAGGCGCTGCGGTAGGGGTTTAATTAACCGTAGAGCTCTTGGTCCTTAACCGTAGAGCTCTAAAAGATATCGGTTTACATAAAACAAAAGATATTCGCAATCATGGTAATTAACATGGGACATTAATTACCGGGTTAAGATTGTCGTGTCGGTCATAGATCATTGTAGCTCTACAAGTGAGTGACAACACGGGTATGCAAAAAGGAAAATATTACTTTTGTATACTGAATAGACCTAATAAGTAAAATATTATAGAAATGTGTTTCTGTGTCATTAATATTTTACTGTGTCCTTGGTCCTTTGATATGAGACTTATATCCGATCGCTTAAGGAGTTCTTAATTAGACTAGTGTCTTGAGCTATCGATGAGTGTAGTGTAAAGGCATTAGTTGGTTAAGTATAACTTTCGTTGGAGAAGATAGTTAGTCAAAAGATTATCATTGCCCTCTTAATTGAGTGATGATATTAGTGGGCCCCTTGATAAAGCAAAGTTATAATGTGCACAATGTGATTTGAGTTAAGTCACATATTTATAACTAGCTTAAAGAGATCAAGAAATGAATACTAATACAAAGATGACACAATACTACTTTGTGTGTATTCTTAATATCACGAGGCAAGGGACGGACACAAGTGGTGCACTCCATCACTAAATGGATCGGGTTTTGGTTCGAGTGGAATTAAGACATCTAACTAATTGGGAGCTATAATGTGTAGCTAGATACCGCTTATAGCTTGTGATATTAAGCTCTTAATATCACTGCCAACTTAGTTTAGATCCTCTCATAGGTCACACCACAAAACTGGGAAACAAGAAATTGGGATTTTGAGTTCATAAGATGTGTCGGGTTTCATGTAGAAAAATATGACACATGGGATGAACAAGCAAAATCAAAATTATGTTGTGATTAATAACATAATTAGAATCTAAATTAAATTCATATGTGATGTAAATATTATGGGGTGTAATGATTGATCATTACATAGGATAATATGTTACATAAGTTGTGAATTTACTACTAATCCCGAAATATCAAATTTTGTAGGGGTTAAACCGAAATTTGACAAGTCTGCAGAACAGTGCTCCAACGGTCGACCGGTTAGCAGTAAACGGTCGACCGGACGTGTCTCGACCGATAACAGGGAATTTTCATCTGTTCGAACGGTCGACCGAATGTGATCGGTCGGTCGACCGAACATTGCGATGGAATAGTTCCTGTTACGAACGGTCGACCGAGTTATTGAACGGTAGACCGAAACCTGGTTCGAGCGGTCTAACCAAACCTCGAAACGGTCGACCGGTCCAGACGGTTTTCAGCAGAATTAATTTAAGAATTAATTAGATCATGCATGTAATTGGTCCATAATTAATTTAATTCGTGGCTAATATTATTTATTATTAAATAATGGATGGTTAGATGGAATTTTGCATGAATGGGCAAGAGGTTGCACATGAATAGGTAATTTGGAGAGAACTTATAAATACAAGTTTATCTCATTACCTCCTTAATTCATTCATTGCTTTCTCATGCAAAAATTCTCTCCCCATAATTCTCCACGAAAATTCCTTAATTCTTAAGTTTAGTTTAGTTCTTAAGAGATCATCTTCTCAAGGGAATTAAAGAGGGGTTAGTAATTGGATTCTAAACCCTATCGGAGATTGAGAGACTTGCTTCCCTCTCTCCGATCTTGTTTAGAGTTTGGTGAATACTCGGAGGCATCTGGCGCAACGAGGAGCATCCCCAACGTCTCCGAATCTTCAAGAAGTTTTAGAGAACTTCTAGGTATGAATTGATGCATGCATGAAATAAATCATAGAAAATTGTTTTAATAAAGTTTTGAAACTAGATATTGAAACAAATTGATGCATGCATGAAATAAATCATAGAAAATTGTAAATTGATCCTTATTGTGCATAAAAATTCGAAAAATATACATGCATAATTAAACATGAAATCCTACAGTGGTATCAGAGCTTAGGGTTCAATTTTCTCATGATTTATGGTTGTAAACGAATTTAGTTTACCATCTAGGATTTAAACAATTCGATTTACTAGTTTTTTCGGTCTATGAATGTTTGTTGATGTAATTCTCCATAATAATTCGTTCTGAATATTTTAAGTGTTTTAAAACATGCCATGTAATTATTAGAATTAAGATTTAGACATTTGACTAACTTGCAATAATTTCGTTTTAAGTATAAACGATTATTTTGTAAGAGAATCAACAAAACCGAAAAACTGCGATTCATCTTTCCATTGTAAATTGGATGGACAGCGGTTCATAATTAATTTTTGAACTATGGATGCATGAAAAACGTTTTTAATGGATTTCAAAATATTTTTCAAAGAATTGTTTGGGATTCTAGATATTTGATAAACTAGGGTGTATAGTTTATAGCGATATTGCGTGCATGGATGCTCGAGTTGTTTTTGCAGGAATTGTGAGTTTGTATGTTCCAAATCAGCGGCTATGAATGTTTATAATTGTTATAATACAGGGGCTTATTTATGTAAAAGCCAAATTCTTTATTTGCATTTTTTAGATAAATTGCATATGCATATGAGAAGTTTTTACATAGGACTTGCACTAGTCGGTTTTTATCGAATGTGAGGAGCATGTTTATTTTCTGTAAAATCTACATCTCTGGTGCAAGAGGAAGTCGCCACTGTAGCGCATCGATCGAGGATCGAGGATCGGGGCTCGAGGATCAAGGATCGAAGGTAACATATAAACTCACACGATGTGGATTGTGTGAATGTTTAATTTCTGTTTTTAATTTCTGCTATGCATGTGATGAATGTGGTGAATGTTAGGATATGTATGAATATTAATATGCATGATAACCTAAAATTCCAAATCACGTGTAAATATATGAAATTGTCTAACAAAAATTAAGAATAATTTCCTTCTTATTTCATCCACTTGCAGTCATTGATTGAGGGATACTCTGCTCGCCCTTAGCGGGAGATAGCTCCCTCCATCTTTGGGAATAGTGGGAGATATAATGGTTGTCTGTTGTTGTGCCACGATTAGATGTATGAGATGTGTTTCACCCTAGTGAAGCCCAAGTATGTTTAGTTGTGAATACAATGGATAAACGTATCTCGTATCAAATGAAAATAAGTTTTCTTAACATTACCTAGAGCCCTCGCTCGGTTTTGGGAAAAAGCTTTTCTAACGAGGATAGGTCGCATTCCCTCATAATTAAAACGACAAGAGTCACAAGAGTTTGAAGATGCTAATATTGCTAAAATTCAAAAAGGTTGTGATTAGAAAAATGTTTTTCTTACCTTGATGTTGTAATGTATTCGATAGCCCTTAGCTAGTCTATGTTACAATTAATGGGATCTTGTATTGTTGCATTTATGGCCAAAAAATTTTATTTGCAATATAAAATGTGTGACTCGCTTCAAGCGAAATACTTGGATTCAAAACCCAAGAAGACCATGGAGGCTTTATCAAAGATGTTCATGGATAATGCCCGAAAGGAGCGCTATAAGACCACCATCGCACTCACAAGGTGCCATATGGCGGAGGCAACATCGGTATCTATGCATTTTCTCACGATGCAAGGATACCTTGAGAAGTTGGCAAAACTCTCTTCACCAATGCCCAAGGACATTGCTGAAGATATGATTTTTGGCTCTCTAACCCCGTCCTTTAAGGACTTTGTGATGCACTATCACGTGCGTGAAAAAGGGGTGAGTCTTGAGGAGCTTCACAACGCTCTCAAAACTGCTGAAGTTGACATAGGCAAGGGTAGGGACAAACAAGTCCTTGCCGTCCATGGGAGGAGCCAAAAGATTGGTAAAGGAAAGGGCAAATCTACCAAAAGTTGTTCAATCAAGAGCAAGGGAGTAGGAGGTGCTCATAAAAGTGTCTCGAGGGGGAAATCTCAGAAATCTCCAACTCCCAACACGGAATACTTTCACTGTGGTGAAAAAGGACACATCCGGCCAAATTGCCCCAAGTACAAGGAAGATCTTGACAACGGAGTGATTGAACGTCGGCGCCCCAAAAAGGCCAAAGGTATATTTGTTATTGAAATAAATTTAGCCACCTCTGTCCAGGATTGGGTAATTGATACCGGATCTTGTGCTCACATAGTTTCTAATGTGCAGCTACTCATGGATAGGAAGGAACTCGTAAGGAACGAGGTAGAATTGAAGGTCGGAAATGGTGCGAACGTGTCTGCGGTTGCACAAGGTTCTGCGGTGCTTCAATTATGAAGTGGTTTAAATTTATGTCTAAAGAATGTTTATTATGTACCTTCGATTAGCAAGAATATTATTTCTGTATCATGTCTGGATATGGATAATTTTAATATAAATATTTCAAATTCTTGTTTGTCTATATCGAAGAATGGTGTTTTCTATGCAAATGCGTTCATAAGGAATGATCTCTATTTGCTTGAATTAAATAATAAACAAATCTTTAATATCAATAACAAAAGACTTAAGACCACTCATGAGAATGATACTCTCTTGTGGCACTATCGTCTTGGTCACATAAATAAAAAACGCATCAAGAAATTGCAAGAAGCTAACCTTCTTGGTCTACTTGATTTTAAATCATTGGAGACGTGCCAACCATGTCTAATGGGAAAAATGACCAAAAAGTCTTTCAAGAAGAAAGGTCCAAGGGCGAGTGGCTTGTTGGATTTGATACATTCCGATGTATGTGGTCCAATGAGTACTAGTGCACGAGATGGTTTCAGGTACTTCATTACGTTCACGGATGATTATAGTCGTTATGGCTATGTTTATCTAATGAGAAACAAAAGTGAATCTTTTGACAAGTTCAAAGAATTCCAAAATGAAGTAGAGAACCAACTCGACAAGAAAATCAAGTGTCTGCGAGCGGATCGTGTATGTGAGTACTTAAGTGTCGAATTTGACTCGTACCTAAAGGAGTTTGGTATTGTACCTCAACTCACCCCTCCCGGAACACCTCAGTGGAATGGGGTATCCGAAAGGAGGAATAGCACATTACTCGACATGGTTCGGTCAATGATGAGTCATGCGGAATTACCTCTTTACTTTTGGAGTTATGCACTACAAACTGCGGCTTACACACTAAATAATGTTCCATCCAAATCCGTGGAGAAAACTCCTTATGAGCTATGGAGTGGTAAAACACCTAAGCTCAATTTTCTCAAGATTTGGGGTTGTGAGGCTTACGTCAAGAGATTGATGTCGACCAAACTTCAACCAAAAGCGGATAAGTGCTTCTTTATTGGTTTTCCTCGTGAGACAAAAGGATACTACTTTTGGCATATCACCTCCAATCGAGTGATTGTAGAGAGGGATGCCACATTTCTGGAAAAGGAATTTCTAGAAAGAATAAAAAGTAGTGGGAGTTGGGTTGTGCTTGAGGAAACTCAAGATACTCTACAAGATCACGACATGAATGATGACATTCAAGATCATGAAGGCCCAACCGAGATTCCTTTGGTTAGTGGGAGCATGAGCGAGAGACAATCACAAGAAATTGTGAGAGAATCTCAATCATCCCCACCAAGTGTACGTTCAAGAGTTGAACATGAACCGATTCCTCAAGAAATTGTGGAAGAAGTTCGAGAGGCACGAGAAGAACCAAAAGGACTAAGAAGGTCAACGAGGGAAAGGAAGAAACCCGATATCTATCTGGGACTTCATGAAATCATGGTACTAGATACCAATGATCCCTTGACCTTCCAAGAAGCAATGGAGAGGGAAGACTCCAAACTATGGCTCAAGGCCATGGAATCCGAAATAGAATCCATGTATGATAATCAAGTATGGGACTTGGTTGACCTTCCTCAAGGTAAAAAGGTCATTCATAATAAATGGGTTTTTAAGAGGAAGATGGACATGGATAGGAACCTGACAACCTACAAAGCAAGACTTGTAGCGAAGGGTTTCACTCAAGTTCAAGGAATTGACTATGATCAAACTTTTTCACCGGTTGCCATGTTCAAGTCTATTCGGATCATGTTCGCTATTGCCGCATTTCACGATTATGAAATATGGCAAATGGATGTCAAAACGGTTTTCCTTAATGGGAACTTGGAGGAGGATGTGTACATGGTACAACCTCAAGGTTTTGAAGATTCAAAGAATAGCGAGAAGGTATGCAAGCTTCAAAGATCCATCTATGGATTGAAGCAAGCATCAAGGAGTTGGAACAAACGCTTTGATGAGGAAGTGAAGAAGCTTCACTTCATTCAAAGTAAGGAAGAACCTTGTATATACAAGAAGGTTAGTGGGAGCCATGTAGTATTCCTAATCTTATATGTCGATGACATATTGCTTATGGGCAATCATATTCCTTTGCTTGAGCAAACGAGAAGTTCATTGAAATCTGCATTTTCAATGAAAGATATGGGTGAGGCTCAATACATCTTGGGAATCAAGATATACCGAGATAGATCCCGTAGACTCATTGGCCTAAGTCAACGTACATACATTGACAAGGTCTTGGAAAGGTTCAAGATGAACAACTCCAAAAAGGGCAGTGTGCCAATGAGTATGGGTGTGCAACTCAAGAAATCTCAACGTGCTCAATCACGTAAGGACTTAGAGTACATGAAGGATGTCCCTTATGCTTCGGCAATTGGGTCGATCATGTACGCGATGACTTGCACAAGACTCGATGTCTCGTATGCTCTAAGCGTGACAAGTCGTCACCAATCCAACGCAGGTCCTGAGCATTGGACTGCGGTCAAGAATATCCTGAAGTACCTTAACCGGACTAAGGATAAGATTCTTGTTTATGGGGGACAAAGGGAATTGATAGCTGAAGGTTACTCGGATGCGAGTTTCATGAGTGATCCAGACGATAGAAGGTCACAATCAGGATACGTCTTCCTTCTGAATGGTGGAGCTGTGAGTTGGCGTAGTTGGAAGCAAAGCACTATGACCGACTCAACCACTGCTTCCGAAGTAATGGATGTCGCTGAAGCGAGCAAGGAAGGAGTGTGGATTAAGAAGTTCCTTGAAGAGCTTGGAGTAGTTCGCTCGAGCGAGGGACCAATAGAGCTATTTTGCGACAATAGTGCATCTATCTCGCAAATCAAGGATCCTAAATCACACCACAAAGTGAAGTACATGGATCGTAAGTACTTCGTGACACGTGACTTTTAAATGTCAATTATTATAAATTGAATGAGAAAATCATTTTGTTCCATGTTTATGTTATTCGTCTTTTGGAAGTGTTAAGGAAGAGACTCTTGGTCCTTAACCGTAGAGCTCTAAAAGATATCGGTTTACATAAAACAAAAGATATTCGCAATCATGGTAATTAACATGGGATATTAATTACCGGGTTAAGATTGTCGTGTCGGTCATAGATCATTGTAGCTCTACAAGTGAGTGACAACACGGGTATGCAAAAGAGGAAAATATTATTTTTGTATACTGAATAGACCTAATAAGTAAAATATTATAGAAATGTGTTTCTCTGTCATTAATATTTTACTGTGTCCTTGGTCCTTTGATATGAGACTTATATCCGATCGCTTAAGGAGTTCTTAATTAGACTAGTGTCTTGAGCTATCGATGAGTGTAGTGTAAAGACATTAGTTGGTTAAGTATAACTTTCGTTGGAGAAGATAGTTAGTCAAAAGATTATCATTGTCCCTCTTAATTGAGTGATGATATTAGTGGGCCCCTTGATAAAGCAAAGTTATAATGTGCACAATGTGATTTGAGTTAAGTCACATATTTATAACTAGCTTAAAGAGATCAAGAAATGAATACTAATACAAAGATGACACAATACTACTTTGTGTGTATTCTTAATATCACGAGGCAAGGGACGGACACAAGTGGTGCACTCCATCACTAAATGGATCGGGTTTTGGTTCGAGTGGAATTAAGACATCTAACTAATTGGGAGCTATAATGTGTAGCTAGATACCGCTTATAGCTTGTGATATTAAGCTCTTAATATCACTGCCAACTTAGTTTAGATCCTCTCATAGGTCACACCACAAAACTGGGAAACAAGAAATTGGGATTTTGAGTTCATAAGATGTGTCGGGTTTCATGTAGAAAAATATGACACATGGGATGAACAAGCAAAATCAAAATTATGTTGTGATTAATAACATAATTAGAATCTAAATTAAATTCATATGTGATGTAAATATTATAGGGTGTAATGATTGATCATTACATAGGATAATATGTTACATAAGTTGTGAATTTACTACTAATCCCGAAATATCAAATTTTGTAGGGGTTAAACCGAAATTTGACAAGTCTGCAGAACAGTGCTCCAACGGTCGACCGGTTAGCAGTAAACGGTCGACCGGACGTGTCTCGACCGATAACAGGGAATTTTCATCTGTTCGAACGGTCGACCGAATGTGATCGGTCGGTCGACCGAACATTGCGATGGAATAGTTCCTGTTACGAACGGTCGACCGAGTTATTGAATGGTAGACCGAAACCTGGTTCGAGCGGTCTAACCAAACCTCGAAACGGTCGACCGGTCCAGACGGTTTTCAGCAGAATTAATTTAAGAATTAATTAGATCATGCATGTAATTGGTCCATAATTAATTTAATTCGTGGCTAATATTATTTATTATTAAATAATGGATGGTTAGATGGAATTTTGCATGAATGGGCAAGAGGTTGCACATGAATAGGTAATTTGGAGAGAACTTATAAATACAAGTTTATCTCATTACCTCCTTAATTCATTCATTGCTTTCTCATGCAAAAATTCTCTCCCCATAATT
Organism: Triglochin maritima; assembly: GCA_963682175.1. Classification (NCBI taxonomy): domain Eukaryota; kingdom Viridiplantae; phylum Streptophyta; class Magnoliopsida; order Alismatales; family Juncaginaceae; genus Triglochin; species Triglochin maritima. The sequence continues at coordinate 37,799,379 of OY821775.1, forward strand.
CTCCACGAAAATTCCTTAATTCTTAAGTTTAGTTTAGTTCTTAAGAGATCATCTTCTCAAGGGAATTAAAGAGGGGTTAGTAATTGGATTCTAAACCCTATCGGAGATTGAGAGACTTGTTTCCCTCTCTCCGATCTTGTTTAGAGTTTGGTGAATACTCGGAGGCATCCGGCGCAGCGAGGAGCATCCCCAACGTCTCCGAATCTTCAAGAAGTTTTAGAGAACTTCTAGGTATGAATTTTGGAGCCCATATTTGTTTTAATTAAGTTTTGAAACTAGATATTGAAACAAATTGATGCATGCATGAAATAAATCATAGAAAATTATAAATTGAACCTTATTGTGCATAAAAATTCGAAAAATATACATGCATAATTAAACATGAAATCCTACACAGGCATGCCGGAAAAAATTTCCGGGCAGAATTTTAAACGTTGGCAACAACATATGAAAATCTAGTTGACCATTATTGGTTTGGTTGATGTAATTGAAAAGGTTTTTCCACTTTCTGAAACTGAAGATCCCAAAATCAAAGCAGGATAAGAGGTGTGGATAGAGAATGACAAATTATGTCGAGGGTACATTCTGTTGGCTATGTCCAATGTGCTCTTCGATGTATATAGTTCGTCCTCCTCTGCCTCTGTATTTGTTTAGGATTGTGGAATGAGTTGGATAAAAAATATAATACTGAGAACTTAGGTCATGAAAATATTATGTTGGAAAATTCTTGAAGTTTCAAATGGTGGAAGGCAAGTCAGTTACTGAACATGCTCATCAGTTTATGATACTAATCCATGGCTTAAAAGAGGCTGACATGAAGCTTCCTGAGAAGTTTCTGGTAATGTCAATCATAGAGAAGTCCCTTCGGTCTTGGGAGGACTTCAGTACGTCTCTAAATCATACGAGAGGAAAACTGACTATAGATGACATCATGGTTGCTATTGCAATCAAGGAGGAACATCGAGGTGAAAAACCTGTAATGCATGTTGAATTCCAACCAAAAGCAAACATATTAGTTAGATCCTCATCTAAGCCAAATTTTAAAGGAAAACCACAATCTTCTTATAAGACAAAACCTAAGGCCAAAATCCAGAAAAAACCAACAAGCAAACCATGTTGGAATTGTGGACAAGTTGGGCACTGGGCTAAGGAATGTCCTTCCAAGAAAGCCAAACGCCAACAGGATATACCACTGACTCGACTCCACAGGTCAATGTCTTGACTGGTGTGGACGAGACCAATAGTAAGTTTGTTTCTGTTAATCCTCAAGTTTTTTTCCCATTTAAGAACCACATGAGTGGTTGGTTGACACTGGGGCTAATGTATATGTTGTTGCCTTTTTGGCCTTAATCTATATTTTAATGATTTAATCAACCTAATCTTAATTGTGATCGTGTAGAGTAGCACACATGTTACATTGCATATATATCGCGTTGTGCTAACCTCTACAGGTGATCAAGTCTCAAGGAAGAAAGGAAATCGAGTCAAGACATGTAATCAAGCTCGTTTGAAGACATGTATTTTGTATTTCTTTGAGTCTTTAGGAACTTTGTGTAATTAAGCATACTTTAGCTAAAATCTACTCAAACACACACTAGGTTTCCTATAGAAGTCATACACGAAATTTCACATTATTTGGACTTCAATAGATCACCCAAACTTAGACCGGAAAACGCTAAACCTGAACCCAAACTGTCTACCCACATTCGGTCGACCGGATGATCAATTAATCTATTAGTGTTTAACTGCCTAAGTTCGGTCGACCGTTCAGACCTTTTCGGTTGACCGAGTCCCAAGTATTTTCCGACCGTTTGTTTTTTCGTATATACCTAACAGTCGTATTCTTATAAACCAAAAATACCCCCATATACATTTTCATGTATCAGTCGACCGAGGACCTAGTTTGGTCGACCGAATATCTTGTTGGCTTTTTGGCCTTAATCTTTATTTAGTTTTGATGATTAAGTAATCTAATCTTAATCTATATTTAATCAATCAACCTAGACAATCAAAGTAAGCAAACATGAATACATGCATTGCATACATATTCGTGTACTTGCGATATTCTTAATAGGTTGATGAAGAATCAAGCCAAGGAGCTTTGGGACAAGAAGATAAAGACTCAAGACATGTAATCAAGCTTTGGACCAATATGTAATTTAGTATAATTTGATTACTTAGGAATAATGTAAACTTGAGCACATTAGGATTTTATCCCGTATCCCCATGGTTAACCGAACCCCTCTCGGTAAACCGAATCCTGTAGAGTTCGGTCCACCGAACATCTTGCGGTCAATTGTGTAGAATCCTTTAGGTGTTCCCTGGAATAACCACCTCGGTATACCGAACCACCTTCGGTAGACCGAATTAGCCTGTACCAGTTTTGGACTTTTGCTCCAACGGTCGTATTTAAATCTTGACCTAAAGCCCAATTGACTTATCCATATTCGGTACACCGAACTTCATTCGGTCAACTGAATCATATTTCTTTAGGAGCCCAACGACTATTTAACTTGACCATTATTGGTAAAACAATTTCCCACGCATTGTCAACTTAAAACCCGCGCTAACTTTGGTATACTGAAGTATAGATGGTCAACCGAACCTAGCATTAACAGAACCCTACCAATCTTACTGTCCAGTTTGGAACGGTTAACCGAATGGGTTTCGGTAAACCGAATTGTATTAGGGTTGCTAGTTAGAGAGCTACTGGAGTTGAGTGAGCGGTTAACCGAATAGGATTCGGTAAACCGAAGTGACCATCTTCGGTAATCCGTTTGGTTAACGGTCTACCGAGGAGCGTGCAAATTCTGCCTGAACTTCTGTCACTTCATCACTTTTCATGGGTCAACTTTCTCACCTACTCCCCAACGGCTCTAAGAGCTTTGAAGCCTATATAAGGACCTCATTAGAAGCACAACATAAGGACTACACTCTCCAAACATCAAGTATCCTTGTGCTATCTTTCCCAAACCTTCAAAGCTCAAATCCTATACACTCAAGCCAAAACTTCACCACTTGTATTCCTAGATCCATATCATAATCCAAGTGTGCTCAAAGTTAGAGTGTCATTAGCAAGAAGTGTGTTTCATTCCTTCATCCAAATCACAAGAGTTGTGATAGCTTCGGGGAAGCTCCCTCTCGGGTTGTGAGAGGAGACACGGGCGATGCGAGGGTGTTCGTGAGGCTCGTTGTTTGTAAAGGCGTTGATCTCGGCCCGGTAACGGAGATCGGATAGTGGAAACCACAAGCGAGGCTCGAGGGACGAGCGGGGCTTGTGAGTGAGGACTAGGACCCAGGGAGGGTGCCGAACCTCGTTACATCGGGCGTCGACTACAACGTGGTTTGCAAGTTCTCTAACTCTCATCTAACCCTTGCATAATTAGTTGTTAGTTTCGTAATTAAGTTTTAATTCCGCACTTTAGTTAATTACGATCACTAGAGGGCCCCATACGATCCCCTCATATCTGTCTCTTGACAAACCCAAACTTCTGTTAGAATTCGGTCGACCATTAGATCTTGTTTCGGTCGACCGAATAGAACTTTGTTTGTCAACCCCTTAGAGTCTGTTGTGAATCGGTCGTCCGAATCCTATTCGGTGTTCGACCGATCACTTAAGTGTACCTAAGTCGTAGCGTTGGGCGGTCGACCGTTCCTTAACCGGTCGACCGAACTGAGTTCAAAACTGCCTAATGGTTGACCGTTCAGCCCGATCCGGTCGACCGAATTACCTCAGAATTGGGTCCTGTGAGTTTTTTGTGTTGTTTATCCTACACCAACACTCACCCAATCAACCCCAACAACTATATTCTCTCTAATGACTATATAAAGAGTTGTAAAACACATTTTAACACAACTCTCTCACACATACTTGTCCAATACATTAGAGAGAAACCCAACACACTCAAAGCCTCAAACCTTCCACACTTTAGTCATAAATCCTATCTCACTCAAGTGTGCTCAAGTTTAGAGAGTGTTGTTCCACTCAAGATTCGTTTGTAAAGAAGCAAGGACTTCGGTGAAAGCCTGAAGTGTTCCTCTCGGATTGTGAGAGAAGAAAGTCAAGCTCACGAGGTTGTTCGTCGAGCTTATTTTGTAAAAGGCGTTCTCTCCCGGTCTGGAACGGGGAGTGGATAGTGAAGACGCGAGCGGAGCTCGAAGTGTCGAGCGGAGCTTGCAAGAGAGGACGTAGGTGGTGGCCGAACCTCTATAAAAACCCCCGAATCCATTGTGGTTTGCATTATTCCTTCCTTACTTGCTTGTTTGTTTAAATTCCGCTACGCATAACTTGATTGCTTAAACAAGTAGGTAATTAGCTTAAAAGTTATTAGAATTAGCGACCCTCTCGATCCAACACACATATGTGCTGACAAGTCCATGTTTGTCTCTTACCAGCATGTTGATCGTAGATATGTGGGGATGACCAATGGGAATGTTACAAAGGTGCTTGGAATTGGACGTATCGACTTGAAATTGCCTTCAGGACAAGTTTTTTTTGCTGCATAGGACGCATCATGTGTCTGCTATTCGTCGCAACATTATTAGTGGTCCGTGTCTGGTAGTCGAGGGTTATGAAGTGACTTTTAAATGTAACAAAGTTGTGATTACTCTTTCTGGTACTTTTATGTGCAAGAGGTACTTGTGTTGTGGTGTTTTTTTAATGCATGCTGAACCTGCTTTTCATAATCGCAATGCTATTTCTGTTAAAGACGTGTCTTGTCTTGCTATTTGTTCCATTGAATCTGGTGATGTTTGGCATAAACATTTAGGACATGTGAATTATCAATGTTTGAAAAGAATGATGAATTAAATATGATTCCTAAGTATGCTATTGAGAATAAAAATTGTCAAGTGTGTGTACAAGCTAAACAACCGAAAAGACCGTTTCATTCTGTGACTAGAAATACTAGTATTTTAGATATAGTACACATTGATACTTGTGAATTTAATGGCATGTTAACTAAGGATAAAAAGAAATATTTTATCATTTTCATTGATGATAGTTCAAAATATTGCTATGTTTATGTTTTGAAAAGTAAGGATGAAGTGTTGTCTAAGTTTCTTATTTTTAAGAATGAAGCAGAGACACAAACTAAAAAGAAACTTAAGAGGTTGAGATCCGATAGAGGTGGTCAATATACGTCTAACCTGTTCGAACAAGTGTGTCAGGATTCTGGCATAGTTCATGAAGTGACGACGTCGTATTCTCTACAATCTAACGGAATTGCTGATCGAAAAATAGAACATTATCTGATATGATTAATGCATTATTGGAGAGTTCAGGATTACTGATGCATTGCATACATTGCATCATATGTCTTTCATTTAGATTACTTTTACATCAATAAATGCTACTAAGGTATGTGTTTAGTCTTATTTACAGAATACAGGGACCTGAATGCAATTTACCCACATTCCGAGCATAAACGTGTGCAAAAGATTCATTTCTATCATAAAGACCGAATTCAAGTTTATCGGGTTTCAATTGGAAATGCATCCAAGCATAAAAGCATCCAAGGAGCTAATCACAAAAAGGTCAAGGGCTTAATTGCAAAAACGCCAAGGACCTAATTGCAAAAGAAAAGGATCAAGATATTTTGTTGGAAAAGTCAAAAGAAAAATCAACTATAAATCTCCAACAATGGAAGGAATTAATCCGGAGCTCAAGACAATGGAAAGAAATCATCCAGACACGCAAATAAAGATCAAATCATACCATAAACGCGTGACAAAAATCCTGATTAAATCCGACCAACGTGGGAGGCGAATCCGCCGCACAATACACATGATGTGCGGCGATTCCGCCGCCCATTGGTTGATCCGTGTGTCCCAATTTCGTCCACTCGTGTATGGACACGTGTACTATCCAATTCTATACCTAAGTCCCTTGTAGCAACTATAAATAGACCCGAGAACGATGTAAATAGGGTCCTTAGTTGTTGTTCTTATTTGTGTACCTTAGTTTTATTAATAAAATTCTGTTCTTTTAATTCTTGTTTTAGTTTTCTTTTAATGTCTCAAGGACCCCTTCTTCTTCCTCCCTCCATGAGTTTCTAACTCTCTCCAAAGGGTGGAGGTGATGGAATTAGGGTTAGAGAATGATGAATGCATGTTATTATTTTAAGTTCATGATTAGTGTATTTTGATTACTTGAGTTTATGTTAAGTCATTTATCTTGTAATGCTTCATAACTAACATGATTTACAATAAGTTTCAGTAATTCTCTACTCTAAACCTAAGTCTAAACCTCCACCCCACGGATTTCTCTCTTTGTTCTTGTTTTAATTTTAATTGCTTTTGTTTCGTACTTTAGTTAATTAAACCAAAAACCCCAAAAACCCAAATTAATTCTTCTCTCCTTCCTCTCCCACAATCGAAATAACAAAAATAACGAAATCTCTCCCTCCTTGTGTTCGACCCGTACTTGCCACGTCTTCATAGACGCCGTGCACTTGCGGTATAAATAAAATTCTCATCAAGTTTTTGGCGCCGTTGCCGGGGAGACGACGAAGATTTCGTTTGTTTTTGTATTTTCGATTTTATCCTGTCTACATTATGCGTGATCTAAGTATCTGAATTTGTGTAGCAGGAGACAACAGAGCGCGCGGCGAAATCCGGGAGCATTCTGAGACATCTGGGCGGCGGAATCGCCGCATCTGCAAGAGGAAGTGCGGCGGAATCGCCGCACAAGATAGGGTTCTGGTCTTCAAATTTCTGGGGCATCGTCGGCATCGCTGGGTGGTCGCATTGAGCTACTGGAATCTTCGAGAGCGGGCGGCGAACCCGACTGAGCATTGCGGAGGTAACTTTTCTTGCCTTTCCCGTAAAATCTGAATAGTTGAAAAGTTTCCTTTCGTAGAATTGCACGTGTTAGGGTTACAATTCCATAATTGGCAATAATTCAACTCTGACCTAAAAGTGGCAAAATTAGAAAGACCTTAGTGCATGCATCATATAATGTTTTGCTTGCATTATTCTTGCTAAATTCTTGCAAATTAATACTTGTTGAAGATTGCTGGAGGCAAGGTACGTATCGAGGTTTTATCGATTGCATTAGAGCATATAATTTAGTTGCATACAACCTTGCAATTTCCCCCATTAAAAAGACCATTGTTTGACTATCTTTGCTAGATCTAAGTTAAACTACTTTAAGGGCAACTCCGTAGGAAAAGATACGGTGGGGATTTCATCACCTTTCCGTGGCCCACAAACCACAATCCTAAGTGTCACCTAAGCCTAAATTTAAAATCAATTAGACATTGGCCCCTAAGGACTCGGACTCAATTAAGGAGGAGAGTGATTTGACTTGCTATGACCTGAAGCTAATTGAATTCAATTGGTGTCTAGAAAGTGTTTTTGTGTTGACGAAAGTCTTCCAAGCAACGTGGTTGTCTAATTGGCACCGACTCTGTCGGAAGCGCCCCCACTAGCTATACACTAACTGGCCAACTTGGGTTGATTGGTGAGGGAGGTGAATCAAGCAAATCAATTCGACTCAACCAGTTAGGAGTCGTCTAGATCTAAGCGACACTAGGTCTAGGATTGTTTGAACCGTGCTTTCTTAGGAAACCTCTGACCGACCCTCTTTTCTATCTTTAGAGTTAAGTTTCCCTTCTCGTCTGAGTCTTCTTTCCCTTCTCATCTTTACATTTCTATTGTTTGTTTCCAATTTCATAAATTAAAAAAAAACGAAAATATAAAAAAAAAACTTAATTAATTCTTGAAATTAAATTTGGAATTTAAATTTCGAATTTGAATTCAAAAATTGATTCAACCCGGTGCACTCAGATTTGGATTCGGGACTTGAGTAATCGACTCTCACGAGTTCATCTAGATTCCAGTCTGGAACTTAACCCCAATCCACCTGTTGCACCACCTCACCCGGATCTAATGGGTGAGAACGTAGTGGACCCGCCTATTGCGCAACCTATAACTCTGAGGGATCGGTGCTACCCAACGATGGCTGCTCAGCCATCGTGCATCGTTATGCCCACCATACCGGGTCGCGACTTCGAACTTAAGGCACAATACATGAGTATGTTGCCTAAGTTCACCTCTAGGGAAGATCCATATCTCTTCCTTAGAGAATTTGAGGAAATTTGCTCTCTTATGCAATACCAGCATATCCCTGAAGAGGCAGTGCGTCTGAAATTTGTGCCTCTAGCACTTAAGGACGACGCTAAGAAATGGCTATATAGTCTAGCCGAAAGATCTATTAGAAGTTGGGCTGAATTTGTTCAAGTTTTCTTAAAAAAATATTTCCCCAACCATAAGACTATGAAGATTAGGAATGAAATTGTTGCATTCGTTCAGTCTGAGAGCGAGCCGTTCTATTCCTATCTTGAGAGATTTAAGAGTGTCTTGACCCAATGCCCTCATCACGGAATTCCGAAGTGGCAATTGTGCCAAATTATCTATGAGGGATTGACACCCACATCTAGGGTTATGCTAGAATCTGTGAGCCAAGGGAATTTTATGTCCAAAAATGAAAATGATGCCTGGACTTTTCTTGAGGATTTAGCTGAAAATAGTATGCAATGGGACAATGCTAGAACACCCATCAACCCGAGTATTGGATCTAGAATAGCGAGTCAACCCCGACCAGGTGTCTTAGCTATAGACTCCAACATAGCGGCCGAGGCAAAACTAGCTACCCTAATGCGTAGAATGGAAAGTCTAGAACTGCAAAACCAAACCCGACAAGCATCCCCTACCCCTTGCTCTAGATGTGGTCAGACTGGTCATTTAATGGAGGACTGTGTGAACCTGGAACATGTTAATGCCACATATAACAATTCTAGAAATGATCCTTACGCATCAACCTATAACCCAGGTTGGCGTAATCATCCCAATTTTTCGTGGAACCAACAAGGACAACCTCCTAGACAACAACCAACCCCATATAACCAAAATAATACATCATCTGGGGGTAATAATGGAAATCATGAGGTTAGGTTGACAAAATTAGAAAATTTAATGACAACTTTTATACAAACAACCAACCAATCATTCCAACGGCTAGAGACACAGGTCAGCCAATTAGCACAGATAATAGGTGAAAGAGAAAATGGCCAATTTCCTAGTCAACCTGAGGTGAACCCCAGAACTAATAATCAATATCAATCTTATCAACCACCTTCAGGAAATAACAACCCTAGACCGGTTCAAATGGTTAATGAGGAAGGACCGTTCCAACAAATCAATGCTGTAGTATCATTACGGTCCGGAAGACAAATTGACAATAATGTGGTAAACCCTAGAATGACTAATCAATCTAGCCATCAAGCACCCACATTTGACTTGACCATTGACCCCGACGTCCAAATTGAAAAGCCCAATCCACCTACCCAACCTGAACCTGTAGCTCAACCTGAACCTGAGCGAGTCTATGTGCCTAAAGCCCCATTTCCCAATAGACTCAAAAAGAACTCTAGTGCACAAATAGAGAAAATCTTGGAAGTATTTAAGCAAGTTAAGGTAAACATTCCACTCTTAGACATGATTCAACAAATACCTGCTTATGCTAAATTCTTAAAAGATTTGTGCACTAAGAAGAGAAAAACAAATGTACCAAAGAAGGCATTCTTAACTGCAAACATATGCTCAATTCTTTCCAACACATCTCCTATAAAATATAAGGACCCGGGGTGTCCCACAATTTCATGTTCAATAGGAGATACGTTTATCAATAAAGCCCTTCTAGACCTTGGTGCAAGCGTTAACTTACTACCATTTTCTGTCTACGAGCAACTCAACCTTGGTCCACTGAAACCCTCTAGGACAACCCTCCAATTCGCTGATTGTTCTGTTAAGAAACCGAGAGGTATAGTAGAGGACGTTTTGATTAAGGTTGGTGACTTCATTTATCCAGTGGATTTTGTCGTACTTGATACTGAACCTGTTGTAAATCCTAATCGACAAATCCCTGTAATTTTAGGTAGACCCTTTTTAGCCACTTCGGAAGCATTAATAAACTGTCGAAATGGGCTCATGCAAATATCTTTCGGAAACTTAAAAGCAGAATTTAATATCTTCCATATTGATAATGAGCCCGAAATAATATGCAACCCAAGTGATGTTGTGATGAGAGCACGTATTTATCAGAATTCTGAATCAAATAAATCATCACATAAGCAAAAAGGAAGTAAGAAAAAAGGGAGTGATTCATTTACTCAACCACCATCACTCGAGCAAACAAGCGAACCAATTCAAGTGAGGAGAGTGGAATCTTTTCCTCAAGTCAACATGGGGAATAATTCAACTGGATACATGCACCAATATGGTGTCATTCAATCCAGTTCTGATTACGGTTGACTCTGAGCAAACTCAACCCCTCTACCGCAAGCCGACTCAGGTAATAAGTGCATTTATTTTATCTATGCATACATTGAGGACAATGCATGATTTAGGTGTGGGGGGGCGTTTAACTATGTATATATCTATTTGCTTGTTTTCTTCTTTAAAAAAAAAATAAAAATAAAAAAAAATCAATGTTTCATGACATAGCTTAAGATTGAACTGCTAAAACCCGTGTACAAATTGCATTGAGTTTTTGTTCCTTATTATGTAGTTCTGCTTGTAGAAATTGTGACATAAATCTAAGTTCCAAAGAAATAACCCATTGCCCTTTAAGACATGTATGCACTTAAATTGGATGAATCAAATCTTTGAAGTGGTTGATAAAAAGCAGAGGTTGAGGAAAATATACTGGGAAGTGTGGACTTCTAATAGCAATTAAGCCTTGAGGAAAATAAAAATAAAAATAAAAGGAATAAAGTGAGGAAAACACATTCTGCAAAATGATTACAAAAGCCCAAGCCTTTGAGTCACTGGTCCGTAGGGGTATCTTGAAACCCGGTAACTTGAGTCTACCAGCTCGGGATTATCGACCAAACTCGCTACACGAATGCAAAAGGGTAAAAGTGTCAAAAAGCAAATGTGTTGAATCACGGAAAAAAGAAAAAAATAATACTCAAGGCCCAAAGCTAAAAGAATGATCCATGCCATGGTTGATCCGAATGATACTTCACCACCAAAGGAGGCGTGCAAAATAATTCAAGTGATAAACATGTGTAGAAGGGTTAGTGGTGTGAATGTTGGAGGAACAAAGACCAAGTCATATTTTTAATGAGTTAGATTTATATAATGAGCATGCAAAAATTCTTAGTGAGATGTATAAAGTTGAGGTAGGGATATTGAGAGCTATTAATGAAATGTTGATTCAGGATTTTGTGGGTATATCCGCTGAAAACCCTCAGGAGACAACACTCCTCCTCCTAGGAAACTTGGAGGTTTAACGGCTTGTTGCACATGCTAAGTGCAACCGTGATTCCTACGAAAGTGAGTTAGGATTTCCCTGCTTTCATTTTCTTATATTCTGCTTTGCTAGGGACTAGCAAAATCTAGGTGTGGGGGTATTTGATGCATTGCATACATTGCATCATATGTCTTTCATTTAGATTACTTTTACATCAATAAATGCTACTAAGGTATGTGTTTAGTCTTATTTACAGAATACAGGGACCTGAATGCAATTTACCCACATTCCGAGCATAAACGTGTGCAAAAGATTCATTTCTATCATAAAGACCGAATTCAAGTTTATCGGGTTTCAATTGGAAATGCATCCAAGCATAAAAGCATCCAAGGAGCTAATCACAAAAAGGTCAAGGGCTTAATTGCAAAAACGCCAAGGACCTAATTGCAAAAGAAAAGGATCAAGATATTTTGTTGGAAAAGTCAAAAGAAAAATCAACTATAAATCTCCAACAATGGAAGGAATTAATCCGGAGCTCAAGACAATGGAAAGAAATCATCCAGACACGCAAATAAAGATCAAATCATACCATAAACGCGTGACAAAAATCCTGATTAAATCCGACCAACGTGGGAGGCGAATCCGCCGCACAATACACATGATGTGCGGCGATTCCGCCGCCCATTGGTTGATCCGTGTGTCCCAATTTCGTCCACTCGTGTATGGACACGTGTACTATCCAATTCTATACCTAAGTCCCTTGTAGCAACTATAAATAGACCCGAGAACGATGTAAATAGGGTCCTTAGTTGTTGTTCTTATTTGTGTACCTTAGTTTTATTAATAAAATTCTGTTCTTTTAATTCTTGTTTTAGTTTTCTTTTAATGTCTCAAGGACCCCTTCTTCTTCCTCCCTCCATGAGTTTCTAACTCTCTCCAAAGGGTGGAGGTGATGGAATTAGGGTTAGAGAATGATGAATGCATGTTATTATTTTAAGTTCATGATTAGTGTATTTTGATTACTTGAGTTTATGTTAAGTCATTTATCTTGTAATGCTTCATAACTAACATGATTTACAATAAGTTTCAGTAATTCTCTACTCTAAACCTAAGTCTAAACCTCCACCCCACGGATTTCTCTCTTTGTTCTTGTTTTAATTTTAATTGCTTTTGTTTCGTACTTTAGTTAATTAAACCAAAAACCCCAAAAACCCAAATTAATTCTTCTCTCCTTCCTCTCCCACAATCGAAATAACAAAAATAACGAAATCTCTCCCTCCTTGTGTTCGACCCGTACTTGCCACGTCTTCATAGACGCCGTGCACTTGCGGTATAAATAAAATTCTCATCAATTACCCAAATATATGTGGGGAGAAGCTTTGAATACGACTTGTCATATTCTGAATAAAGTTCTTCAGAAATATAAGGAGGATAGTCCATTCGAACTCTGATGTGGTCGAAAACCTAGCCTTAAATATCTTAGAGTTTGGGGTTGTCTTGGAAAGTGTTAATCTCTGAACATAAGAGGAAAAAGTTTGGTCTCAAGACTGTTGATGCAATATTTGTCGGATATGTGATTAATAGCTATGCGTATAGATTTTTGGTAATCAAATCCGAGATATCTGGCATTGATGTTAACACAATTGTTGAATTTCGTGATGCCACATTTTTGAGGATGTATTTCCCATGAAATCTGGAGTTCCTTGATTGACATCATACCATGCATATATTTGTGTCTTATATCCATTATCTTGAACCTAAACAATGCTACGTAACGAGTTTTATGTTTGAGTTTTAGGAATAAACAAGATTGAGAAGAAGACGCATAAAAGGACCTAGAAGTAAGGAAAAGTACTGAGATGCAAGAGGGAAAGACCCGACTGTAAGCCCAAAGGACCAAGGAGCAAATCAAGAAACTCCACACCATTATGAGGAGTAATTTGGCAATTTGATTCGGTCCTAAGCTCCAACAACCTACTCAGATGCATCAAACATAAAAACATGAAGCCAAACAACCACACACCAAATCCAGGCCGGATCCGAACAATATAGATCGCCAATTGGCAGTCCAAGACCGTTGATTGGCGATCGGTTTGGGTCCGAATCTGCTAAGACTTTGGTGGGTCGTGTATTAGGGTTATATGTTTAATCTTATACCGGGGGATTGTCCTAGATTACCTTTTTCTATGGCTATAAATAGAACTCCTCCTCCTTTTGTATTCACTCATTGCTTGGTGGCATTCTCTCTACTTGGAGTAAAAGCCTTGAAGCAAAAACTCAATGTGGAGAAGAATGTCACTTGTAATGTGAGTCATGTAAATAAAATAATTTTTCTTAGTTTCTTTTAGTATTGTCTTGTCTTTTAATTCTTGCATGCTTCTTTAGTTTAACTTCCTTTCAATTAGCCTCTTTTATATTTCTTGTTTGCTTAGTTTAATTTCCTTTCAATAGAATGTTTCATTTTGTTAATGTAGGTTGTAGTGTAATGATTAGTGAGTAGTTTCATCCCCATTTTGGGGGTGGAGTAATATGTGATATAATTATGTGATGTATTAGGTATGTGTTATCTTAATCCTTTGAACCTTACATGATTTCCATAACCATCTAATGTGATTTCACTTTTGTCTTTGATATGCTAATGCTCTTGAATGAAGCATAGCATATGCTTAGACTAGTGGACCTATTTTATGGGGAATGATGAGGTGAGGATATGGATGGAATTGATAAAGGAAACATGACTTGTAGTTGCATGTGCTCTTGTTTCTCTTACCTTGATTAATGTCTTCTATGTTTTAATGATTGTGTAAATCTTATTCCATGTGGAGGCATAGTGAGGTTTGGTCTTTATACATGAGTTCATTTGGCTTCATTCCAATTATTGTCTTGCATGTTTTAATGATATCGTGTTATCTTATTTCATGTGGAGGCAAAGTTGGATTTAGTTTTATGATTTTCATGCACTATATTTTGTGATGAGCGTAAATTGAACACACACTCATACACATATCTTTGTATTCACATTCTTTCTCCACCCCCTATGGGGTTTAGTTTTATTGTGTATTTCCAATTCCTTTCGCATTGTAGTGTAGTTTAGATCATAACTCATTTCTCTCCTTTCTTTCCCACTCGCCTTTGAACAAACTAAAGTCGACACACCTCTCTGTTGATCGACCCGTATTTGTCACCGCTTCAACGCGGTCGTGCACTTGTGGTTAATTAAAATGTTTCAATCGTTCCTCAACAAGTTTCTTCTTCAGTTGATCCCTCTACATCTGGTTCCATCCATAAGCATGTGGAAAAGATGATAAATGTGGGGCCAGATTTGTCCATTGCCGATTTTGAGTCTTCTCAAACTCAAGTTGAAATTAAACCAAGGAAGAGCAACCGTTCTAGAATTGCCAAGGATTTGGGAAGTGATTTTATCACTTACCACATCGATGGCGATCCTAACACTATTAAGGATGTTATGGCTTCATCCGAAGCAAAGCAGTGGAAAAATGCAGTTAAGATCGAAATGAACTCTATTGTCTTTAATGGGACATGAGAGTTGGTAAATCGTCATCCAGGTTGTTCAACAATCGGTTGTAAATGGATATTTAAAAAAGAAATTAAAACCAGATGGTTCCATCGATAAGTATAAAGCCAGATTAGTTGTCAAGGGGTTTAAACAAAAGGAAGGAATAGACTATTTCGATACCTATTCTCCAGTGTCTCGTATGACTACTATCTGAGTGCTTTTAGTATTGGCATCTGTATATGATTTTACGATCCATCAAATGGATGTAAAAAACTTTTTCTTCATGGTGATCTTGAAGAAGAAATAAATATGGATCAGCCTGAAGGATTTGTAGCTTCTGGAAACGAGAACAAAGTTTGTAAGCTTGTTAAGTCTCTTTATGGACTTAAACAAGTCTCAAAAACTTGGCATGAGAAATTTGACAAAATTATACTATCATTTGGATTCCAGGTTATTGATTCTGACAAATGTGTCTATTTCAAAGTTCAAGGTAATGCATGTATTGCATTGTGTTTATATGTCGATGACATATTACTGTTTGGCTCTAACATTAATTTAATACATGAAACAAAATTCTTCTTGTGTACTAAGTTTGAGATGAAGGATATGGGTGTTGCAAATATGATCTTGGGTATCAATTTGACTAGGTCAGTTGATGGTATTTTCATATCTCAATCTCACTATGTTAAGAAGATTCTTGAGAGATTTAACTACAAATTGTAGATCTGTGAAAACCCCATATGATTCATCAAAACCTTTGTACACGAACAAGAGTGATGTTCCAGTTTCACAACTGAGATATTCTCATATTATAGGTAGCTTGATGTATCTTACCAATTGCACACGACCAGATATTTCATTCTCGGTGAGCAAACTTAGTAGATACACAAACTGTCCCGATCATATTCATTGGGAGGCTTTAGATAAAGTACTTAAGTACTTGAAGAGTACTTCTACCCTTGGGCTGCATTATGAAAAATTCTCAACTATACTAGAAGGGTACAGTGATGCAAGTTGGATAGCCAAAAACTCTGGGAGTAACAATGTTACAGTGTATGTTTTTACTCTAGGTGGAGGTGCAGTCTCCTGGAGGTCTACAAAACAGACTATATTGTCTCGATCTACTTTTGAGGCTAAACTTTGTACTTTGCATATAAGTGGAATGGAAGTTGAATGGTTGAAATGACTCCTTTCTGAATTGCCAATGATTAGGAAACCAATTCCTGCAATATATGTGCATTGTGATAGTATGACTACTATTGCAAAGCTAAGAAGCTCAAAGTATAATCACAAACAAAGGGGACACATCCAAGTCAGACTGAAGTCTGTAAGGGAATTAATCTCAGAAAGGGTGATAGCTATTGATTTTGTTGGTACTAAAGACAATACAGCTGATCCTTTTACCAAAGGACTTGAGCTAGCTCAAATCTGAAATCCAAGTTGGGGATGAGACTGAGACCCATTTCAGACTCATCTAGAATGGCAACCCAACCAATCTGAGTGGAGATCCCACAAAGTTGGTTCAATGTGGTAATAACAAGTTCTTGAGTGAGTCGAGTGAACCTAATTGGTGATATATTGTAGGTCATACATTGCATCTATGTCAATACCCCAAAGAATGAATATGTTGCTGAAACTGCAAGTTTAGTAAGAGTGTACTCTGAATGGGTTCAAGTCTTTGAGACAAGATGTTAGCAGTGCATCTTTAGAGAAACCCAACTATGTGAATGCAATTGTGTGGCCGCAATTAGATGAATGTGGGTCATTCCTTGAAAGCATTCATGAAACATGATACAGATGCATGACATTAAAGCATCAACCCTGTAGATTGCAACATAACTTGCTTAGTGTTGTTCTCAATGGACATCTCCACACAAAATGTTCAAGTTCAAGACTTTGTTTCACTTAGTTCGTGGGGGTAAAGTTGAAGGACTCGGGTTGTGGATCAAACCCGAAAGGTATTATTACTGAAAGCACTAGGCTGCAAGGTTCGACCGCTCGATCAACAATGGATTTGTGGGGGATTGTTGGATTATTGAGTTTGGGCTATGCCCATGAATAACTAAATTGAGTAAATCCAATGTTGAGTTGAAGATGCGAACTATTGCCCCATGTGCCATGTGTTCACCTCATTTTTAGTCCCCACCTTGGTGAATCTACAAAGTTGGAGGATGTTGATAAACATCTTCTTGACTCGACCCTTTGTAGTTGGAAAGAGAGGAGGAGAGAATTCTCCACACACGTGCGCGCTCGCCCGCTGGTTCCATCCAGTCTGAGGCGCTGCGGCAGGGGTTTTGGGGGAAATTAGAAGTTTTAGCCTTAGGGTAATGAATGTATCTTTTTTTGGACCTCATATTAATTGTTTTTTACAATTAAGTCCTTGATGGTTACAAAACTATATACACACACATATATATACCACAGTTGGTTTCTTCCGATATATACACGTTTTACTTTCATTATCTCTGTGTGAAAATTGTCCCTCTCCGACGATTTTCGGTCTCCAAATCTAGAGTTCTCCTGCGATCGATTCTTGTGAGGTTTTGCGCTATTATCGAGGTCCGTCGACTCCGGAGTGCGCCTGATTGACGGTGAGACCGTTCTACCCTGGGAGAAAACCAGCAGACCATCAAATACACTGGTATGTGGGCCGATATTTTCTCTGAGGCAAGTTGCGATCTGACGACTAGGTCTTTGATGTCCTCTCTGATCATCAATGTTTCTTCTTTTGTTGTTTTTCCTAAACATATTTTCGTATGTTGAATTTATCTGGATCCTTACGAAATATTTATTCGACATATGAAAACAGTTATATTACGTGAATCTATTTGTAATTGTTTCAACATAATCATCTTGCATCGTACAATTAATCATCTTGCCAATTTTTGTACAATTAATTAATATACATAAGTGAAGTTGAACTGAACTGAACTACATACACATCCCAGTCCCACCATCCTCCCTTCCAACATAAGCAGCAAGATTGACATACATCTCCTGATCCTTGTTGCTCCTCCACCTTGACCGACACATCACGCACGTCGCAGTCCTCCTTCTTCTCGTCCTCTTCCACCTCGCCAAGCACTCCTCATGCAACCCATTCCCACACGTCCCACACACCACCACCCCTTCCTCCATCACCTCCAAGCACACCGGACACGGCCCGCTCCTCCTTCCCATCTCAACCACTACCGGACCCTTCCCCGCCACCTGATGGAACCTCGCACGTGCCCGGTCAGACGCGACGACGTCCTTGGATGTTGATGACTGGGTGGAGAGCACGCTTTTGAGCTCGCAGGCGCGTAGGGAACGTCGGCGGAGGAAGGGGGCAGATAACGGGAGGTCGAGGACACGGAGGTAGACGAAAAGGATGTGCTTGCATGGGACTGTGCGGTCCGGGCAGGTGCAGGAGGGGGTGGTGGAGAGGGTGATGGAGTAGACATTGCCGGTGGCACCGAGGATGGAGAAGTGGGATGGGGAGTGGCGGTTGAGGAGACGGAGGTTGTGGGTGAGCGCACGGAGTATGCGGTCGGCAAGGCGGTCGGGAGGAGGAAGGGTCGGGGTGTTGGAACCGGTGGACTCCATTGAGTTTGGTTAGGGAGTTTGTTTGGGGGTAACGATAAGAGATAATTAAGGTGGTGGTTGTTCTTTGCTTTGGGTGAGGGGATGCTTGGGGTGGTTTGAAGGGAAGGGAAAATGTGGCGTGCGTGTTGGATTCCAAATCGAGTGGAATCCTCTCCAATTCATGCATGCAAAACTCAACACGTCTGGTTAATTATTAAGATTTTGTTGTAATTAAACGTGGACTTTATGAGAGTAATTTTAAAGTGTTTTTATATGGTTACAATCATAGTGTAAATGAGATTTTTATGAATTTCTTTAGTTACTTAATACATTGTAACTTATGAGATTTTATTAGAGTAACCATCACACTTCCACTTATATATAGGGCTTGTGTTTTATATGTATACAACGAAAAATAAGAAAATATCCTTCCATTTCTTCCTATATGTTTGTCTTTACTTGAGTTGGTTCAACTGATCGTCGTCGTTAACTTTACAGTACGTTATAAGCACAACCCGGTTTGAGTCTTGGAAATTACTCAAGGTAATCAATATTATTATTTTTATTATTAATGTATGGTTCGTAAATATACATCATATATATTTGATAAGATAATTCAACCAAAGTTGTAAATCCCTAGCATAAGATATTAAAAGATGGAACACTGACATGTAGTGAGCAAACTCTTGGCATTATGTGTATTCTTGTTCCTATTTGATCTTAGTTATACATTATTTTTTCGTTCCTGCATTTGGTTATATTGTTAACTACATCTTACCTATATCAAGTTTTATCTTTACTGTATGTGCATGTTGAAAAGTAAAATAAAACCCTACATGTTCCTTGATTGTGAGCCTGGTTAGATTACTGGTTTCTTAACTATTATATACTCGTTGGCTTTAGCATTTATAACTAATTTGAGAACTCATCTAGCTTCCATGTATCACCATTTAATGGGATTTTGTGTTACTAGTAGTGAAAGAGTAGCTACTGTTTTATTTTGAAAGAAAACATTCTCAGCAAATTAATGTGCTTGTATTACCATGTCTTCATGTAAAACATGTATTGTATTAAATCGTGGTCATTTACATTCACATGTTTTTCTACTTATGCACAAGGTTGCACACATATTACGTGTAGGATCCTAATCCTAATTGTGCCTTAATCATGTTTTAGGTGGTGATTAGAGGGAGATGAAGATGGATGGCTTGGATTGAAGATGGTTGGATGGAGGGTTGTGATGGAGTGGAGATGAGATGAGTGGTGGAGATGGAGTGGATTGGAATGGATGGTGAGGATTGGATTGGGAGGAGATATTATTGGGTTCCCTCTCTCTCTCTCAGTTGCCCTCTCTCACGATTCCCTCTCTCCCTCCTGCAGTGAGCTCCGGCGAGTTGGTGCTCCGGCGTGGAGTTGTGTTCGGGGCAAGCGGTGGTGGTAGTCGTTTGTCGGTGGCTTGAGGTGAGTGGGTGGTTCTTTAACCTTTCCGCACATTTGGTTCTCTTTCTCTCTACCTCACTCATTTTCTGTGGTCGTGGGTGATTGGTGGAGGTTGCCGGAGGTGGATTCGTGAGTGTGGATCGTCGAGGAGGAGTTGATCATCGTTTGGATGAGAGAGTCGTCGACGGATCGTATTTGGGGAGACGTGCTCGTGGAGGCATCGCCGCAGTTCTTCAAAGGTCTCTTCAGACCTTCCGGTATGTCAAGCTTGCTCACTTAATTACCGTGAGTATTTGGAAGTCGACGGTAGGCCGTTCGGCTCGTCGCAAGTAAATGTGCAGCAGATTTCACTGCCCGATCGGTCGACCGGTTGGTGCAAACGGTCGACCGTTCGTGAAGAAAATACGGGTTCTGCCTGAAATCGGTCGAACGATACCTTGTGGCGGTCGACCGATTGTGCATAAAAGGCAAACCTGGTGAGTTTCGGTCGATCGGGTCCCCTTTGCCGGTCGACCGTGTGCACTGTCTTAAGTCGGTTGGGAGCGTTGACCATCTAAACGGCCGACCGCTCTTTGACTTTGTTCGACCGTGACTTAAGTGAGTTTGGGGGTCGGTTCGACCGAATGTGGGTTCGGTCGACCGGACCTGCGTGTTGAGCGTGAGGAACGCTCTGGATGAAATCGGTCGACCGAGGAGGTCTCGGCGTTCGACCAGTTTCAGGACGCGAGAGAGGGATTATTCCCTGTGGGATCGGTCGACCGAAGGATGCTCGGAGTTCGACCGATCGGACGTTTTGTTCGTTGAACCTGGGAGTTGACCATCTAAACGGTCGACCGTCCCGTGATTTTGGTTCGACCGAACGAGTGTGGTTTTGGGAATCGGTCGACCGAGGGAGTGCCGGTCGAGGTGGATTGCCCTGTATTTGCTTGATTCGGTCGACCGGGACTTTTGGTTCGGTCGACCGTTTGTGTCCTGTTTTGCACTATGGAGGTGTTGTTGTCGTGGTTGTCCGTGTGGGGCGAGTCGTAGTGCCGATGTTCTTCCGGCAAGTGTGCTAGGGTGCACGAGTGTTGCGGTGGTTGGTTGAAATTTGACCTGGAGCCCCGTAACTGTGTGAGAGCTGTGGTTGGTTGAAATTAGACCTGGAGCCCAGCTAGTCTGTACGGAGTTGGTTGAGATTAGACCTGGAGCTCCGTAGTGCGTTCAGGTTGGTTGAAATTAGACTTGGAGCCTGAGCAGGGACCGCGTGTAGGGGTTGGTTGAAAATAGACCTGGAGCCCTTAGACGTTTGGGTTGGTTGAAATTAGACTTGGAGCCATTGGTCGTGTCGTGGTAGCTGCGGTTAGTTGAGATTAGACCTGGAGCCCAGCTTGGCGACGAGTGTGTGTCACAGCGGTTGTTTGAGATTAGACCTGGAGCCCCGTGACTGTGGTGGGTGCGGCGGTTGGTTGAGATTAGACCTGGAGCCCCGTACCTGCGGTGTGTGCTGTGTTTGGGTGAGAGAGCCCTGGATTCCAGCCTGGTTGTGATGCTTTTCTTGTTTAGTAGAATTGCATGCTAGGGTGCCCTTTTCATTTCATGCATTTAGAGTTTGGCATACGGGGTTTCCTTCTGGAAACTCAGGCATTGTTGCATGTTTACTTTCAGGCCGTGATCGGCGTTAGGGGGTGGTGACCGAGGAGAGGAGCGCTGCTACCGGATCCAGCTTTCTCTCGGTTGAGGTCGTGTGATTACTGTTTCCTCCGTTTATGCTTTTGATGTAATCACAACTTTTGTAAACTCTGATGTTCGGATATATATATGTTGGTGCACTTGTGTTCCTTTATTTGCGTAATATCCTCTGTTGATTGAGTGTTTATAAATTTTAAATTTTCCGCTACTTTGAGGATGTTACATTACGAATATATATTTGCTATAAGTCCTCATAGGCAATGAAGCACGAAACCTGACCCTGGGAGAATGAAACTCCAACTAGTAAGAAAAAGAAAAGAGGAAAAAAAGTAAGAAAAGAAACAAAAAGAAAAAAATGGTAATGCAAATAAGAACCTTAATGGACTTTACACTTTGTATCACTTGAGGATGTTGAGGTTGTCCATGTCTTTCACTTAAGTCCTTATTTAACTTGCACGAATGGTTTATTAGGCTAAGTGTGTGGACTGAATACCTATATAGAGTCGGCCCGTAGGATTACCGCGTCCAATGATCGATAAAAATGAGTCCATCGAGTCGAGTTTCTAGATTGAATAATGCACATATGTTCGGATTTTGTGGGTATATCCGCTGAAAACCCTCAGGAGACAACACTCCTCCTCTTTGGCGACAAGGAGGTTTAACAGCTTGTTTCACGTGCTAAGTGCATCCGTGATTCCTACGAAAGTGAGTTAGGATTTCCCTGTTTTTCGTATGTTTTTTCCTTTCTTTCATTTTTCTCTTTCTTTCTTTTGCTCGGGACTACCAAAATTTAGGTGTGGGGGTATTTGATTGACATCATTTCATGTATACATTTGTGTCTTATATCCGTTATCTTTCACCTAAACAATGCTACGTAACGAGTTTTATGTTTGAATTTCAGAAATAAATAGGTTTGAAGAGAAGGTGCATAAAAGGACCTAAAAGTAGGAAAATAAAATGAGTTGAGAGACTTTAGGACTAAGATGTAAGGGAGAAGGACCTGAATGTAAGATCGAAGGACCAATGAGCAAATAAAAATACTCCACACCATCATGGGGAGTATTTTGACAATTCTATTCGGGTCGGAGCTCCAGCAACCGAAGTAGATGCATCAAAAACAAACAAAGTCATTCAGAAAAGCCCAGACGAAAGCCCATCGCGATCCAAACCCTGTAGACCGCCAATTAGCGGTCTGGGACTGCTGATTGGTGGTCCGGGTTACTCCGGATCCGCTAAGATTTCTTTGGGTCGTGTATTAGAGTGTTTGAGTCTATTTCTGGTATATGTTTAGTCCCATACTGGGAGATTGTCCCGGATTAACTTTTTCCATGCCTATAAATAGAATTCTTCACATTCCTTTATATTCACTCATTGCTTGGTGACATTCTTTCTACTTGGAGTAAAAACCTTGAAGCAAAAACTCAAGGTGGAGATTATGTAACTTACAATGTGAGTCGTGTTAATAAAATATTTTTTCTTAGTTTCTTTTAATATTGTCTTGTCTTTTAATTCTTGCATGCTTCTTTAGTTTAATTTCCTTTCATTTAGCTTCTTTAATATTTCTTGTTTGCTTAGTTTAATTGTCTTTCATTAGAATGTTTTGTTTTGTTAATGTAGTTTGTAGTGTAATGATTAGTGAGTAGTTTCATCCCCTTTGGGGGTGGAGTAGATGTTTATACATGTTATGTAGATAGAATGAATGCTAAACATTGTTGTATGTGAGAAATGTTAGTATGCTTGTTTGAATTAATGAGAACACTTAACTTGATGGTTTCTGCCATAATGTTTAGGTACATTCTATGCTTGCTTAGGTTCTTAATAACAAACTTGTCATGCTCATATTAATCACTTAGGTTAGTGCTTTGAATGATAGGTCTTTCCATGATGTACTTCTTATGCATTACAAACACTAACTACACTTGAGCTTATTGTATGCATTCATCTTTCTTATTTCATGTGTACACACACTCCACTCCTTGGGGGTTTTCCATTCCTGATTTCTATCTTTTATTAGTCGTTTAGTTTTAGTTCGTTTTGTGCTTTCATTTCCTTCCTTGTTGCTACTAGTTTAGTGTAGTTTAGTTTAATCAATCTTTCTCTCCTTTCTTTCCCACTCGCCTTCGAACTAATCAAAGTCGACACACCCCCCTGTGGATTGACCCGTATTTGTCATCGCTTCAACGTGGCCGTGCACTTGCGGTTATAATTAAAATGTTCAATCACAATGCAACATGTGTGCTACACTACATGATCACAATTAAGATTAGGTTGATTAAATCATCAAAACATAGATTGAGGCCAAAAAACCAATAGAAAGTTGGCTTGTTTTTCGATTTAGAGTGTTTTAATGTTTTGTTGGTTGGTTTGATCAAATTAGTGTTGATTTTGAGATGGCTATTTCTATGTCATCTCGTTTTGAGCAAGTTGTTTGGTCGTAAAAATGGTTCTTTTGGGGGTCTGGATCGGATTGGTGGGTGGTTATGTGCGAAAAGTTGTCTGGATGGTCTATGATGCTCAAATTGCAACATTTATCTTTTGAAAAATGGATATGTTGTGTTAACTCTTTTCATTTAACTCGTATTCCGTAGTTTTGATGTTTCATTCAAAATTCTCTTATTTCAAGTTAAAATTTAGATTTTTATAGCAGTGTGCCTTACAATTTATTTTAAAATAGCTTGTGAGCAGTTGAAAAAGTATACCTTATATTAGATGACATCATAATTGAAAAAATTAAGTTTTATACCGGATCTGGTTCCACCGGATTTGGATCCGGTTCAATTCTGGGTACCCAAATAAAAAACAGATCTGATTCCGGTTCTCCTAATATCCGAACCGGAACTGATCCGTTGTCATCCTTGATCCCAACATAGTTAAGTACTCAACCTAAAAATTTAAATATTTTATTCACACCTCTTCTAGAGTGGCTTTAGATCCTAACATAACATATAAAAGAAGGGAAATGTTTGTTGAACGCAGGGCGTCACGGACGCGCTCTACGTGGATATCCATGTCAGCCCTTACGTGGCCAAAACATGAATGTTTTTTTGTTTTTTCTTCCTGATGTCCACTCAAATCACATTAAATGCGTTTCAACTCAGCATGTTCTCTCTCTCCACCCAAATACAAATATGATGACACTCTTTCTTTCTTCTTCATTCTTTCTCTCCAGAATAAATCACCATTTCTAGCAAGATATTATGTCGAAGAAGCGTCTGATGCCGACTCCCAGGATTCTTCACAACGTAAGCAGCGTGAATGGGACGGTGCGAAGACTTCCCGATGTTCTTGTCAGCGTTAGCATCGTGAATGTTCTTCCCTATTTTTTTCCTAAACGTAATTCTTGTGGGGTAAAATATACAGTGGGAGGTTTGTTGAGTTTGTGCGGACAGAGGGAGCGTGCTTTGCGGACGTTTTTTTGTTTTGACATCATATTATTGCATTCCATATATTGATTCGTTTATTCCGACAATAATGAAGCCATATATTATTCCGGACTGCAAATACACTTATTCCGATTCCGGACAGCAAATACACTTATTCCGGACAGCAAATCCACTTATTCCGGACAAACTTTATGTTCTGTTTCTGGACACACTTTATTCTTAAACCGGACAACAAATACACTTATTCCGGACAACAAATACACTTATTCCGGACAGCAAATACACTTATTCCGGACAAACTTTTTGTTCCGTTTCTGGACACACTTTCTTCTTATTCTGGACAACTACACTTATTCCGGACTGCAAATACACTTATTCCGGACAGCAAATACACTTATTCCGGACAGCAAATCCACTTATTCCGGACAAACTTTATGTTCCGTTTCTGGACACACTTTATTCTTAAACCAGACAACAAATACACTTATTCCGGACAACAAATACACTTATTCCGGACAGCAAATTCACTTATTCCGGACAAACTTTCTGTTCCGTTTCTGGACATACTTTCTTCTTATTCTGGACAGCTACACTTATTCCGGACTGCAAATACACTTATTCCGGACATCAAATACACTTATTCCGGACAACAAATCAACTTATTCCGGACAAACTTTATGTTCCGTTTCTGGACACAGTTTATTCTTAAACCGGACAACAAATACACTTATTCCGGAAAACAAATACACTTATTCCGGACAGCAAATACACTTATTCTGGACAAACTTTCTGTTCCGTTTCTGGACACACTTTCTTCTTATTCTGGACAACTACACTTATTCCGGACTGCAAATACACTTATTCCGGACATCAAATACACTTATTCCGGACAACAAATCAACTTATTCCGGACAAACTTTATGTTCCGTTTCTGGACACACTTTATTCTTAAACCGGACAACAAATACACTTAGTCCGGACAACAAATACACTTATTCCGGACAACAATATACACTTATTCCGGACAAACTTTCTGTTCCGTTTCTGGACACACTTTCTTCTTATTCTGGACAACTACACTTATTCCGGACTGCAAATACACTTATTCCGGACATCAAATACACTTATTCCGGACAACAAATCAACTTATTCCGGACAAACTTTATGTTCCATTTCTGGACACACTTTATTCTTAAACCGGACAACAAATACACTTAGTCCGGACAACAAATACACTTATTTCGAACAGCAATATACACTTATTCCGGACATACACATAACGTAAACATGACAAACACATAATGTAAACTGCACACACACATAAAGTAAGCTAGACAAATTAAGTTGATCCAACGTAAAACTTAAAAACAAATATTTTATTATGATAAGTGTGGGCTCTGCACGAATAATGAGACTGCACGATGTCCTAGGGTCTGCACACTGTTTTATCTGTGTATTGGGAAATGAATCGTTCAACTTAAAGAACCGGCGTTTTTTAAAAAGACTAAAACGCGCGAAGAGAAATTTCGCTGACTGGACGCTGACTCAAAGAAAAATATCTGAGCTGTACAGATCCACGTAAGGCGCGTCCGTGACGTCTGCGTCCGTCTATCACGGCTCATAAAAGAAAGGGTACCATCTCATTCTGTTAGACTGGGAGCGACAAGTTATGACTGGTAAAATTGAACGGTGCAAAACGCACCAAGTCGTCCAAATGGATTGAGGACAAGGGAGGCATATATCGTCTGAATTCACTTGTACCGCCTGAATAAAGAAGGTGTTTGTATCTGATAAAAGTAGATATAGCGTTGAAGTCAAACTTCACAAATTGCAATGACTATATATGGAATAAACACAAGACTTTTGGACCAAACAAGATAAAGGCGTGCATCGGGCGCAAGAAACCGGTCATACTGTCCTACCGATAAAAAGGTGTACAAATGGAACATCGAATTGTGCATGAAGAACATACCGCCCGATTTGATAGGACTTGGTTTGTCTAGAACAAAAGCTATCAGACGTTGGAAAACCCACACGTCATTAGATTGTGGAGCAATGTTAAATTAAGGTAGAACGCTCATATGATCGGATAGTGCAAATGTAACATACCGTTCGATTCCGGAAGGACGGGAGTATGAGTGTTTTGACTATGGGATTGGATGGTCCAATATCCGTATATACCATCCAATTAGACATGTCAATGTTTTCTATGAGACTATTGGATTCCAACAAGTGCTCAATTTTAAATATGATTCTAAAACTCAATAAATATAAAATTACATAGATTCTTTAAGTTTTGTTACAAGTGTTAATTTCAATCATTGCTCCATGAGTCTTTAAACCTTTTGATCAACTATTAAGATTGAAATGTCAGTATACAATAAGATGTATATGTGCTAAAGCGTAGGTGATGTGAATAATAAGTAGAGTTGGATTAAGATTTAGATCAGAGAGTCGTTGTCAAAATAAAGTCAGATTATAATTCTAATAAACCAATCAAAGAGAAAGTAAGAAGAGAGAGGAGGGATACATAAATAATAGAAGTTTTGCAAAACTTACAACGAAATAGACAGAAAGAGAGAGAATGAAAGAAAGAAAAGAGAATAATATGAGTACCTTTTGCAAAATTTACAGTGAGATAGAGATAATAGTAAATAATAAATAGTCTAGGGTTGATTTTGCAATAAATAAATAAATAAAATATTAATTAGTTAACGGTATTCTCAAAGTTAAGAGACAGACATGAAAAGTTAACGAAGTGACATGCAAACAAAATTAGGTTTTCAAGGGTGACAATCAAGAAAATAGTTGTTTTCGGATTTTTTTTGACAAATAAGTGTTTTGGGGGTGACACAAAAAACCTTTTTATTTTTAGGTGTTACACAATGAAATAACAAACATTACATACTTTATTGTTAATATCTACATTCTTTAACTTCTTACGATGAATGTTATAACTTATATATCTACTTACGATCTTGATTATGATGGGCGTTACAACAAATACATACCTACAATTTCGAATCATTCGTATGGTGTATATGGATAAATATATTGTTTTCGTTAAGTGGATTAATGTTATAAAATTTATATATGAATGTATATTATATAGTTTCAGAATTAATTTGTATAAATCAATACAAATATATCCAACAATTAGTTCGATCATGTATATGAAACTATTTGGTGCAACTTTACACTAGAAAAATATAAATATCATGCTAATGTCATTTTCGGTTGAACTTAACAAGACCATGTACTCGAGTATCCGACTACGATGAACGAAAATCAAAATTTTCTCGGTTCAATGAACGGGTTAGGTCCGAATCAGGAACACGTGGGCTGAATCGGCTTATGGTCCCATTCCGCCACGCATTCTTCTTCGGTCGGTACTCTTCTTCTCCCTCTTCCCATCGAGCGGTAAGAGCAGGCGATGGAGAACGAGAGGCTTTTGGAGAGCGAGAGGCTCCACATCGAGCACATCAGGGCGCTCGACGCGGAGGAGCTCCAGGTCGAGATCGTCGACGACGCCGTCTCCTCCTCCGACGACGACCCCCTCAGGTGTCATCTCCTCTTTTGCCCTAACACCTTTTTAGGTTAAGATTACTGGGTGCTTGTTTGGTTTTCTGATATTGTTTCTAACGGGGTTTGGAGGAGTTTGTGTTTACTCTGGTGGTGTTGGAGTGATCGGTTGGTTTGCGAAGGAGATGCGAGTGTGAGTAGGGCCTTTTCTTTTTTTGGGGGGCTTCTCTCAGTTTCTATTTATGATGGCCGTTTCAGTTTTGAAGATAGTGTTACGATTTCGATTTGCGTAGGAGGCGTTTTGTGCGGTTTTAGGTTGAGTTCTGGGCTTCGATGCTGGAGATGGAGTCGTTTTCTATTTTGTTGTTTATTATTATTATTATGAAATGATTGTTGGCTTTTGGAAGAATTATGTGTACCTTGTGGCGTCGGATTGATGGGATGGTTTGCGATGGAGGGGCGGGTGTTGATGTTTCTCTTTGTTTCTGTTTAATTGTGACGACAAATTTATGGTTTAGGACACTTTTTTCCCCCTCGTCTCTAAACGAGATTTCTCCGCTCCAACTTTCTCTCGTATTACACAAACAAAGGAGTCCTATAAGTCCCAAACTAGTATCTGTTGGCAAGGAATGAAAATCCAACAATGATCGTAGTCTGGTTGATAAATTGCTTACTTGCACGCACTTCTGTCGAAGAAGTGTCATTTTTCTCTCTATGTTTGTCTTTTTATCCTCATTTATATCCAAATGCAACCCCAACTAGGTATCATATCTATACTTGATCTTGTCAAGCCATGTTTGACATGGGTCTTATACAAACGCTAGTTGCCATGAGGTGTCCATGCTTAGTTATTTATTGTGTCAGCACTGTTAAAGGGATGGACGTTTACTCTTTTAAGGATCGGGGCACAGTGGTATTCTCCTGCCCATATGTTTTTCCAAGTTTTATGTGTTGATATAAATTTATTTTCATGGATTGACTGATATATGCTACTTTTGTTTGATGATGGAACGACTATAATATGTAATTGGATTAAAGGAAAACAAATTGAAACTTATAATTTGCATTAATCTAGTCATCAAAAGGAAAACTGCAGAAAACACATCATAGCATTGGAAAAGAATCTTTTGTTTCATTTCATGGAAGAAAAGACAACATGAAAGCTTTTATACTAATTTGGGTAGGCCTGTACATTGCAGTGTCTGTACGTGGCCATTGCAGACCTGTACTGGTCAAATCATAAAATATGTTCCAACATTATTGTCCTCGACTGCTTTATCCCAAGTTAATTTTTGCTTGCCTTTGCCTCTCGAGCTTTCGAAGCTCAGATATCCCTTCTTGCAGGTGCCTCCAGAGGTTTATGTTGGACCTTTATAACTATCCACATGCGCCTCCTAATATTAATTGGTTGACTTTTGTTATAACAATACAAGTTCTCTTAAGTTACAACTACTTCACTCCAGTGCTCAGGTAACGTCTAGGCGATTTGGCGGTCGCCCAGTTGTGGGCGACAATTTTTAATAATTAATTAATTTTTTTTGGTTTTAATTAAAAATAGGGAAAAATACAAATAAAATATAGAAAAAAAACCTTACATGTTTGGCCTTAAAAAATGCTTCACCGACTCACTAGGAATTTATGAGAATGGAAGAGGGTTAGGGAAATGGTGTAAAAAAAGGAAGGAAAACGAATGACCAAGATTGCATCACACCAAAACAACCACTCTCTATATAACCCTCTCTCCCCCAAACCCTAACCCGGTAACCTTAATCCCCAACAGGAACGACGGTGGCCTTCCTCTCTCCCCCTGTTACACTATCTTCTCTTCCACTATCACCAGTGGCGGCAACGGACAAGAGGAGAAAATTGCTCGTGGTGTTGTTGCTCCAGTGAAAGGAGGGAAGAATAAGGGCACCACAACCTTTGCCATTGACTGCGCGAAGCCGGTGGAGGGCGCAATCATGGACAGTCGCCTGTGTGACGAGGCGATTACCTGATCGCACAGGTGACCGCACATACCGCACACAAATGTGTGCGGGTGGTCGCACATATGCGACCACCCAATGTGGCGGTCGCCTAGGCGTCGCCTATTCGCCTAGGTGACCGCCCGCCTGAATAATGCTTCAACCTTCTTGTGGAATTTTTTTGTTTCAATGATTACTATGTGGTGAAAACCACTGTTCTGAAAACCGGACCGGACCGGCCGGTTCAACCGGTTGAACCGTGAACCGGAGGCCTGTCCGGTCCGGTTCACCTCCTAAAACCGTTTTTGCCCAGAACCGGGTTGAACCGGTGGTTGAACCGCCGGTTCAGGGAAAAAAACCCTGTTTTTTGTATAATTTTTTGCTTAATAATTAATTAATTATGACTATTATATTTATAATATATATTTATGACGTCATGCTGACATCACCGGTTCAACCGGTTCGATTCCGGTCCGACCCCGGTCGAACTTCTGAACCTTTGAACCTTTGACGTTGCCGGTTCGACGTCCGGTTCGGTTCTGAAAACCTTGGTGAAAACTTTATTTTGATCGGTTACTATGTGGTGAGTTTTGTTTTTGTTATTTTTCTCATCTTCATTTCTAATTGAAGTGTACGGGAAGATGCTGGCTCAGAGTTGTTTGAGCAGCTCTTTGACACTAGCTTGGCGTCCTTGCATACTTATCTTGGTGGTGAGCAAATCTTATTTTATTTTATTGGACTAGTCGACAATTTGTAAAGTGCCCGTCAAAACAAAAATTATAACCATCTTAGTCTCAAACAGAGACTGATGATACACATGGGAGGCTATCAATATTGGATGGCGGGACAATCTTAAACTTGCCAACCATCTACCTTGAAGGTATTGTCTTTATTTTGATCCAATTGTTTTCTAGTTGGTTCCACCGTAGATTACATTATTGATTATTCCATGTTGCTCAGCTCCATTCCTTCGACAACTTAAAATATCTTAGACAATGTACTTACTGGACAATATTAGTTTTCAATTTTAGGTTTAATCATACAATCGAAAGGGTTACTTAATAGCTTTATGTTCTTTTATTTTGGCTCTAATTAATATCCATGCTTCAACATGTATTTTGTATCTTGTCATCTTTTTTATTCTATCATTGTGACTTCATGTCTTCTATCAATAGAAAGGGTCACATCTTCTGGATGTGAATGGCATCAATGGTTTACGAGATCGCATTGTGCTTGTTTTCTTTTATGAGAAGTATGTTGTATGTTTGGAGTTGAAATAAATTCACTACTTGAACCCCTAAATCAGGCATTCCAAATCTCATGTAATCTTTTAATTCCACATTGCCATCAAAACACATATTTTTGACATATATAGATTTTTTTAACATTTGTTATTGTATCTCTCTCTATGTACTGTTGATACAACTTCAGGGTGTGCAAATTCATTAATAAAATGTGCCATGTGTTGCTTATGCTTGTTTATTCAACCCTTATTAATTGTTATTTGTTTTACCACTACATAGTTCACAAGCTACGATTTGTTTCCTGGAAAGTGATATAATATGTAGTCTTCTGACCTACATTTTCATTTGGGGTGGGGGAATGATCTCATTGCTGACACTCATGATCCATTAAATGATGTACCCATTTGGCATGTCGTTTTTCATTTGTGGTAATGTGTGGTTCACTGACAAATAAAAACAAACAGATTTTTTTTTAAAAAGATTTAATATTGCAATAGAACTTCTAAAATGTTTGCACTTGATTGACCTTTCAAATCGGAATAGAATGTGTCTGATAATTGAAAAAAAATAGTGTTGAGAATTGGAGTTCTGAAAGTGATGATGAGGTTTGTGATGAAATGGAAGGGTTGGGAGGGGTTATCTTCTAGGCTTTTAGCCAGTTAGGATTGTTTTTCAAAAAGAAATTGATAATTTCTGCTGCATTATGTAACAGCTTAATCAACACAGTAGGCCAAATTCTAGGAAACTAGTTGTTGCACCACTTACTTACCTAATGTGCAATTGTGTGACCACACAGACTGCATAACTTATTGTGGGATGGACACATACAAAACCTTGAGTATGCCATTGCATACCTTAACAATACAGTCAACCTAAAAGGTGGACTTCTGTTTTGTTTATGGCAGGGTATTACAATGGCATCTATGCATATCAATCTTTACGTTTCTAAGGTTCAGATTATGGTTGATTAGTGTAAAACTGCTTAACATTACTTCCGTTAGAAGTAACAAAATGGAAGAAAATAATCGTTACATATTTCATCAATCTTAACTTTATTTTCTACGCCTTCTTTCCAGGGGTTGTTCTATTCCCAGAAGCCACTCTGCCCCTTAGGGTAATCCATCATGGGTATAAAGCTGCTGTAGAAAGAGCATTGAACCAGTCTGACGCACCCTGTGTCATTGGTGTGGTACATATTTCTTGTAGTTGTATTCTATAAATTTGCTTAATGTCTGCTTGATATGTCATGTAAAGTTTTGTCAAGCTTAAATGATAAATATGTTTAGGTTGGAGTTCATAGGCAACTGGAGAGCAGCAGAATTTGCATCGGAACAATTGGGACAACTGCAGAAGTGAGTCATAGAACTGCTATTTATTTTCTAAAATATAAATGCCAAACCTTATTGTTGGAGGAAGTTGCTATTGCAACTTCATCATGGATTTTGATCCAAAAATAATCTTCACTAATTCTTCTATTTTCTATATTATTTTCCCTTCCAGGACTGTTGGTCTTGGATTTTTCATAAGTTATTTTGTCTAAGGGTTCTTTGAGCAGAAATGTTACTTGTAAAAATAAATCTTTGTTGGACTATAAGTTGCCTTTTTCCATTTAACCAGTTGTAAAATAAAGTAAAAGTTCTTATAGTCATCATCATGTTCTTTTGTATCAGCAGACCTGTAAAACATATTTCTTGAGATCAAGAAGTTTTTTTGAATATTTGAACATCTTATATAGATTCCGTCTGACCAATTCAATTTACAAAATGATATCATACTAATAACGTCAAAAAGTTGCTTGTCCGGTTATGGTGTTGCTAATAATTTGGCTCATGCTGTGGCATTATCTTGTCAAATTATCCAAACATGATAGGTTGTTTCTAACAAGAGTAATAGTACTTCTAAAAACTTCAGTTCTTTCCTGCGGAACAGCAAGTAGACCGTCTAAAATATTACCGATACAAAATTTAATTCATGTGCAGTTCATGTAGTTTCAGGCACCATTTATTCATTAGAAGAATAAAAAAATACCACCTTAACTTGTTTTGATCAAATGTGCATTCTCAGATACGGCAATACAAACGTTTGGACGATGGTTCAATAACTGTTCTTGCTCGTGGTCAACAGCGGTTTTACCTACGACGACATTGGGCAGATGTTGAAGGAGCAGTGAGCATGATCTCTTTCTTTCTGTTTTTATTATTATCGGATGATCTCTTTCTTTCTGTTCTTTTTATCGGATGATCTCTTCTTCTTCAGAAACACAGTTTTAGTGATTATAACTAGATATGACGTGATGGTCTTTTTTGCAACAGCCATGTGCTGAAGTCCAAATCATCGAGGAAGATACTCCTGTCAGAACTCCAAAATGTGCATTTGCTCAGTTGGCTGCTGTGGAGAATTTCCAGAGGCGGGGTACAGCGACTCCAATCGTTTCAGAAGCTTCTCCCATTAATCACCATGTTGATGAGGATATGGAAATTGACTGGAAATCCGATGTGAGCTTGCAGAGTGGATTATCACCCAGAGTTTCAAAAATGCATCAATCTTCTTCTGACTCTCATGACACCACAAATGGTAGCTGTGATGATTCTGCAAGTAGCTGTGATGACTATGCAACCCAGGAGAAAAGCACGGTAAATTTACTTCCTACAATAACAGAGAGATCACAATGGTATCAAAAGCATCAAGAAAAAGTTCAGCATGGAGGCACAAGCCCAGATCCTTCAAAAGAGTGGATTCCCCCAAGGAGACTGAATGACTTGGGAATTCAAGACTCAAAAGGCCGCTTTGATCAACCTAAAAGATGCTACAGAGCCCCCATGTCGTTTTGGCCTTGTTGGGTTTATGCAATCTATGATTCTTATTCTCTTGCTCAAAGGGCTGCAGGTAATAAGATATTCTTGTTTGATTGCACTTGCTTATTTGTTTTCTACCATATCCATATGTGTCATGTGTCTGGTAAAAACTTCCTAGGTTTCAGTTCTTTGCATGACCACTGATGTTGGAGCTATCCATATCCATGTTCCGTTTGTGTTTTTCATCGGGTAGTGAACTTGGTCTTTCTCTATCTGTTTCATTCGTCATGGTCAGGAGGGTTCTCCTGTTTGAGCATTTGAAGAAATATATCTGAATGACAAGTTTATCGTTGGAAAGAAGCATTTCTAGGGGAAAAAATCATATAAATTAATTATGTTATTTCCTGAGCTGTCTTTCTTTTTATTTGGCCCTGTCTAAGATAATTTGGCTTTCAGTAAAGATTCTTGCAAGCATTGTTCAAATTTCCTGAAGAGGTTGCCAAAAATTCCAGCAATAGAGTCCTTTTCCCTTTTTGCCTGATTCATTTTAGAGCGGATAATCTTTTTGTGGTTTTCTGGAAGTGGGTTTTCTTTACTCCAAAGTGCAAACATGTCAGGTCTAATTCCACTACGTAACAAGGCATTGTCATGTCACTCCAGCATACTGGATGTGTGTTAATGCTATTATATTGTGCTTCTATCATTGTCATCGTCAATATATGAATGTTGTACCCACAATAAAAATCAATTATGTGGCACTGGCAACTAAATTGTATTTTTAGCTCAGCATAACAAGAGTTTTGGTGTTGATAAGATTTTTATCTCAGCATAGCTACAGTAAAAACTAGCTGCTGTATTAGTGGGTCATCTATCTTTTGATTTACATAATGACAATTTCCATACGATATATGAGGTTTATGTTGAATAGTGCCTAATTAATAATCTTGCAGATAAGTGGAGAGAAGTAGTTGGTTCTCCCAGCATGGAGGATCTAGTGAAGAAGCCTGATCTGTTGTCGTTTTATATTGCCAGTAGACTTCCTCTGTCACAAACCACAAGGCAAGAGTTGTTGGAGATTAATGGAGTTTCATATAGATTGCGAAGGGAAATCCAATTGCTTGAGTGCTTCAATCTTGTACGCTGTAAAAGCTGTCAGGTGGGTTTCCTTCGTAGAGATTCTTCTTGGTAATATTTTTGCTCTATTTGTGAAAAATGCTCACTGACCATAGTTTTGGTGTGCAGACTGTAATTGCGAAGCGGTCTGATATGCTGATTATGTCTACTGATGGACCTCTGAATGCATATGTTAATCCACATGGTTACGTCCATGAAACCATGACCTTCTACAAAACGAACGGTTTGGCACTCCATGGATTCCCTGTTGAAGAGCATAGTTGGTTTCCTGGGTATGGACAGACTACTTTATGACCTTTCTTGTGAATGTACATGCATATTTTCGAAGCTTTACTTCTCTAAGTCAAAAATAGTTTTAGAAGTTACCAAGTAAGGGTACAAATCATCTGCCATATCTACTCCATGAGTTATACTATTTTGACTGGCAGACATTAGCCTTTACCTCTTGTTCCTTGCCTCTTTTTCTTTACTTGAGAACTACTATTCATGCAAATTTACATTACATATTGAACTTAAATTCGTCATGTTCTCCGTCCGTCTTGACTACATTAGATCAGCATGTTGACATTTATTAAATACTGATGGGGTGCTATTGTGCAGTTGTATTTTTAAGTTTTTTTTAACCTCCTAGACTTGTGAGTATCCATCAGATCACTATATTTTTACTACCCTTAATGACAGTCATGGATTGATTTAGTAAGACAATTTTGTCCAGAATTGAATGTTCTAGATATAAGCAGTTATTATTTAGCAATAAGTTAAGGTGGTTTCATTCTTTTCATCAGTGGAGATTCAAAATCTGGGTGATATTTTGCAGGTACGCGTGGACCATCACGGACTGTGCAACGTGTGAATCGAACATGGGCTGGCTATTTACAGCTACAAACCAGAATTTGCGCCCAAAATCTTTTTGGGCAATCCGCAGCTGTCAGATAGCAGATGATACATGTTCATCATTATTATGAGCTACGTAAGACTGTAATAAGGATTATCATATAAAAGCATGCTTGAAGGTGGTCTTGGTTTTCATCTGAGTTTCAAAGTGATGTTTGTAAATCTGGATTCTTTGATTTTGTCCTTGCAGATGTAGTTATGATTTTGCATTTCGGCGAACAGAAATTTTCGTTCGGTGGTGAGGGAACCATGTGCAATGTTCGGGTAATTTTCGGGGATCAATTTTTCTCTTTGCCACGTCAATTTTTCTCTTTGTCACGTCAGTTCATCTAATTTATTTAAAAATTTCCTTAACCATGGCCAGTTACTCCCATTCAACTATACATTATCTCCATCAATCTTGGGTAAAATATTAAAAAAATTTACAAAAAATTTTACAAAATCAAAACAAATAAAAAATATATTTTCAGAAAAAAATAATTTTTTTAAAACGAATTTATAAATATTTTTAACAAATAACAAAAAAAAATTTCGGACCAATGGAAGACTCACGTGCCCCCTCGTTCCTATATTCCTGTACCGTTTCGCCAACACCATTTACACGGTGGATAACGTACACAGGTCCCAAATATTAATTAAACATTTTCAAATCCTCGAGGTCGATGAGTAAATCTATCTACAAAAGAAAACAAAATAAAATTTTTATGAGATTTACTAAAATAATGACTGATAGGTTTGAACTATAATAGCACATTGAAGGTATATATTCTCAGTTCCCACTAAAAAATGAGGTTCAAAGTCCACGTTTTAAACGAACACTTCTAAATATGTTGTACATCATCTTATGTTGACATAAAATATTCTATATGTTGAAGAGCTTCAATGGAATTATTCCCACCAACATAGAACATATTATTATTGAAGAGCACAAATATATCTTATTTAATTAAGATCAATACCACCACAATAACACATAAATAAATAAAATTGAACACCAAAGACTATGAACTTCAACTTCCTATCTAAAAGAAACCACTGCACTTTCATAATACCACTATGCCAAGTAGTCTTAGTTCACAATACATAATTCAATGTAGTCACCAGTTTATTTCTCAAAGGACTACAAAAATGGCGTCCTCGTGGTTATCGGTAGTATCGGTATACCAGGCTATACATGCAGCTCTCTGCATACTCTACTAGATTCTCAGGACGAGGAAGACGGCCAGCAAGACCTATAATGACAAATATGGACAGATTGAGTCTGCTGAATAGCAGCAGCAAATATAAGTATGATAGTAGGGGAAAAATAGCTGAAAGTACTTACCAAGTTCATATGCCTTAGCGGCTACATTAGCAGCGATGTGAGCTGATATTTTCCTGATGTTTGAGAAAGGCGGGTATATCAGTCCTTTCTCAATGTTCTCTTTCGTCACTTCTTGTGCCAAAGCTTCAGCTGTTCCAACAACAAGAACGGAAGGCTTAATCATGGTGGATGCAAATTATACCAGAGTTGGAAAGTTTGTAAACAAAACTGATTTCTAAGAAACATTGTTTTTTGGAAAGAAAAAAAGGTAACTCTAATTTTACGTTCAACATTGATTACAATCTACTTTTTTTTCTTCTTCAGAAATTAAGATCACATGTTTGATTCCCAATTATAAGCAAGGTAGCCACAGAGGAAGAGAAATTGCACACCACAAGAAAAGAAATTTTAACGTGGTTCTATAAACTCTTTGCCCAACCAGGGACATGCATGAAAGAAAATCCACGATATAGAAATGATTTTTAGGGAAGAGTTGGAGTCTCAACCACTAATGAATCCAAATTAACCACCATGATGTTTCCCTAGTTCACTAGAAGCTTGAGGAATAACTGAGTTCACCAAAGTTAAGTGTGCACTTACAAGCAGCCAGAAGCATGTCAGTATGAACACGAATTGCCCCCGACATTACCAGGCCCAATCCGAATCCCGGAAAAATGTATGCATTGTTTGCCTGGAAATCATATTATGACATAAGATGGAAGAGAGATTTAACGTACGTAAGGTTAGTATGAGGAGATACCACCCGTCAACAATTCTATCGGATAATAACCATAGTAAAATTATAATAAGAGAAGATAGAGATAAGCAATTATACCTGACCTGGGGTAAAAGTCCTACCATCGTATTCAACCGGGTCAAATGGACTTCCACTC
This sequence comes from Triglochin maritima, assembly GCA_963682175.1. Lineage (NCBI taxonomy): Eukaryota > Viridiplantae > Streptophyta > Magnoliopsida > Alismatales > Juncaginaceae > Triglochin > Triglochin maritima. The sequence continues at coordinate 37,837,960 of OY821775.1, forward strand.
GCAAAAACAGCACGACCCTATTAGGAAGAAGTGAAAATATCGGTAAGTAACTTGCTAAGTTACCGCAGAAGGCGAAAAATGTCCGAAAGACAGAAAATCGAGGGGAATACCTTGCTCCATGTATATGCTTCTTCAGCTGTGCACTCAGATTGTGAAGTTGGGTTTGAGAGAGCAAGGATGAGGGGCCTCTGTATGTTGTCAGCAGACAATTGTGATCATTACAAATGCCGAAGAACATCTAATGGTAAGATAGGTATTATGACACTAAGAGATTTGCCGACTCACATCATTAAAAGAAGCCATTTCTTCAACAACCTCCTTTGTGAAAGTTTTACCGGTCCCTGAAGAGCCTATAAGCACGGTCGGTTTGATTTCCTATTGAAAAAGGAAAAGTTAAAGAACAAAGTATCCACATGAATCTGGAAAAGAACTTACTTGTCATGTATGTAGCATGCATGTTGTAATCAACTAATCATGCATATGATACTACAACTGGTACTCCAAAAACCTTGAGGATTAGTTCAAAGTAGAATCTCAAACAGGTGTATGCTTTGTAAGAAGACAAGTTTTACTGTGTTGTTTGCAAAAATATAATGAGGTACATTTATCGTTCTTTATAGATTGAATAGATGTAAAATGAAGAGATTGTATTCTATTTATACATCTATGAGTGCAAAAAAAATGCATATTTTATATCAGTAAGTGAACATTTTTATTTTTGCAAATGGTCAAGAAATTTTACCTTTACAGCATCTAAGAGATTCCTGATAGGTTTATGGTCATGTGCCCAAGGTTTCTTGAAGTGTTGGAGCGACTCCTTACGAGAACTAACAATCAGACCCTGGAAATTTGACGAAGTTCAAATTGATGATAAGTAAATATATACATTGAAAGTAGATGAGAATGAAGAAAACAGATACATATCAATTCTTCATCTATTCATGTGGTACTAACCTTAGAATCGACGAGCCAAATCCTCTTGCGGCTTTCTTCTAATGGTGCATTAGTCTGCAAGAAAAGGTAAGGTATGCACAAATATACATAAGAATTTTTATACACACTAAATTATGAACAAGAGAAAAGACGACATCAAATTCAGGTATATGGAGATTGTGCTCCTTTTGCTTATTACCTGTTTTGATATCTCAAGAGCTATAAGTTCTGCTATACCAGTGCCAGCCTGCCAATACCAAGACCATTCAGAATGGGAAGCAAACATCTTTTAAATACTTTTTGCTTTGGTGAGCATAACTTAGAGGACTAGAAAATAAATTGACGTCGTTTAAACACAAGAGAACTTGTTCGAACATTACATCATCCCAATATATCCTTTTCTGGTATTATCATGTTTGTCAAAAATAACCCACCACAAAAACTAAGCCTTTAATACCAAATTAGTAGGTAGACTACGATAAATCATACTACATCAATTAGCTCATTGTATAAACGTCACTTCCAAACAGGAAATCATATAAACGAGAAAACTGACCTCTCCAGCCCCAAGAAATAGGAATGTATGTTCAGCTAAAGTTCCACCAATCAATTTCAAAGATCCAACAAGCCCTGCTAGGACCACAGAAGCTGTACCCTGTGATCAAACAATGAAGGAAGATAACCCATCAGTAATATGACTTTGCAAATTTAACTGGAGAACATTACGTTTGCGATGAATCAACAAATCCATCAAACGCTACCCACCTGAATATCATCATTGAAGACTAAGTGTGTTTTGCTATATTTGGACAACAATTCAAATGCATTGTGATTTGCAAAGTCTTCAAACTGCAAGGATTCAGAACTGACAAGGAGCGAACTAAAAACATTGAATAAGGAAATTGACTCATATTTCTAAGTCTTTGGTGCTAACCTGGACGAGGACTCTTTCTCCATAGATTTGCTTAACAGCGGTCATAAACTCGTCCAACAACTCAGCATATTCCTATATTGAAGAACAAACATTATGTTCTATACACCGTCTTTTCAAGATTGTATACATACCTGTCCTGTGGCCCTCTTCTGTCTGAGACCAATATAGAATTCATCATTCAGCAACTGCTCATTGTTTGTCCCAACATCAATGGTTATAGGTAGGCACTGCATAGTAAATAGAAAAGAATCAAAGTAATTAGTACAACACAAATACTAATTGCCGAAATAGTCAAGCAAAAGGTGATATATAGCATACCGCAGAAGGGCGAACTCCTCCAAGTGCTGTATAGAGCGCAAGCTTGCCCACAGGAATTCCCATTCCCTAGAAAATATTGAAATAAATAAATATATCAGAATAGAGCTCATAATTCCTGAACTCAGAAAACTATTTTACTTACCTGGCAACCAAGATCTCCTAGGCCCAGAATGCGTTCACCATCTGTAACGACAATTACTTGAATGTTCCTTTCGGGCCAGTTTTTAAGCACCTCAAGAATCATTCCTCTGAAAGTTATAGTTCCTTTAATTTTGTTAATGGGGAAAAGTGATCCATAATTTAAAATTCTGCTACATCTGATCATGGACATACTTTTCTTTCAGACTGATATAGAGACCCTGTGGACGACCTAAAATGGATCCATACTTCTGGCAAGCCTCACCAACGGTAGGCGTGTAAACGATCGGGAGCAACTCTTCGACGTTGTCCATTAAGAGTTTGTAGAAAAGCCTCTCATTTCTCTCCTGTAAAAATAAACCAATATACCTGTCAAGACAATGTTCAAACCCCCATAGATTTTAAACAATAGATATACTTGAAGATCCATCATGGCCATGTAGCGTTGAAGAGGAACTTGATACTGCCGGAGGTTCTGCATGATCTTCTTCTCCTGAAATGTTATGAAACGATAAATATAATGTTTTCAACAGATGGAACAATACAATAGCAGTGACAATGTTGTCGAAAGATGAAAAACCTGAAGCTCTTGAGTGACACATGCCGGAGGCAAGAGACCACGCAAGTAGTGTGCGTCCCGCTCTTTCTCGGTGAAGGCGAGTCCTTTATTGTGGTGTGGATCTCTCAATAAAGTATAACCACTGTGTATCAACAAAAAACATCTTCAATTTATAAAAGTAGTTAAGATGAAAGATGGAAGAAACACAAACATAATATGTAGAAAGCTTAGATATTCTATTGAGCCGTGCGAATCCTAACTCTAGAACATAAGTGACTCGATTTTAGATATAGAACACCGAAATATGATATCTAAAAAAATACATTTATACAACAATAATAAGGCAAAATACATATCAAACTGTAGGTCTTCAAGAAAAGTTATAAAATACTAAAGCACATAAAAAAGAAACACAGATAGATCCTGAAACTACTAGGGACCACTTTCAGAACAAACAAAAGAAATACGTTACACTAGGACAACGCAAAAGATCTCATTCCCAAAACCCCAAGTCTACGATCTAGTCACCAAACCTAACAAAAATTAAATTAAAATTTACAGCTAAACAACAAAAATGCCGAAACTTTGGTTAATAAAAACAGATCACAACTTCAAAACTGCTCACATTCTGCTCAAACTAAAAAAAACTGTCTGAAAGAATCTTCAACTCTAACTAAACCCCAGGAATCCTGGAATATATTTTTGGCCCACTAATGGTATTATTCTTGATACAATCTTAATCTCTATTATCCGAGATTGCAAACGATGTATGTTAGATATTCTGTATTTTTAACCCTCGTTTGTAACAATTTCTGGCTCCGTCCGGCCATAAGACCATCATTCACTTAGAGCTAATCCAATTGAACAACTAAAAAGCATGTCTCATAAATTCCCAAACCAAATACGCACAATAAAAAATACACACCAAAACACAAACCAAACACAAGTGAGACAAACAAACCTGGCGACAGAGACCGACCAAGGACTAACAACTTGATCCTTGACGGCACAATCCTCCCCAACACTGACCTTCTCACCCACAACCGACACCCCATTCGCACTCTCCATCACCCTCCTCCCAAAGATCCGATCTTTCTGGCACCCCAATAAGTAATGGGAGACGCGAAAGGTGGGGTGTTGAAGTGTTGTTACCAGAAGTGGGGTTGGTGTGTGGGGGGCTTTGAATGAGAACATGGTGCACGAGGATGGTGTGGTGGTGGGTTTTAAAGTGGAGAGAGAGAATGAGAGAGAACGAGAGAGATGGAATGGTCGAGAAGAGAAGGTGGGGTGTTGTTGGTGGTGTTTGCACGCACGCAGAGAGGAGAGAGTCGTTGGAGGAATTTCTTTCTTTCTTTCAGTTTAATGCTTGTTGTTGCGTGGGTGTGGGTCTCCGTGGGTTTATTTTAAGAGCATGTTTAACGGGTCGGGTGCCCATCGGGTGGGGGCACGTGTTGGCTCCCCTTCGTCTATTTTTTGTGTTTATTTATTTAGGGGAGGTTTTGTTATTAGAGTTAAATGATAATGTATTGAGTATTTTTTAGTAATGTGGGATGATAATTTTTTATTACTGTACATTCCGTTGCAAGATTTCAGTGGTAACGAGTTGGATTATAATGAATTTTTTGCAAGTGATAAATATTCAAAAAATTTCAGATCCAACAATTTCAAAATCCAAACGACTTGTCCAGGTGGTTTAATAGTAAAAATTAAATAATTTCAAGTTAAAGTAATTAGAAGTAGTAATTACAATTAATATTATGTAAAATGTAATTTGTTAAATGTTGTGTAAGAATTAAAATTATTCTATTAAGAAATTATGTGGAGGAAAGAGAGTGTAGGGTGGGTGGGATAACCCGGGCATGGTTAAGGGGGATTTTTGGGTAGGTGGGGTGAGCTGACGTGGGGAGAGAGGGAGCAAGACGCCCGAGGGTAGCCCGGGCATGATTAAACGTGGTCTAATGATATTTACATTGATACACTCGGAAAACATCGAAATTGTGGAAATACACCTTAAAAATTTGAATTTACAGTGGTGCACTCAAAAAACTTATGACGTCGCTAGCCTCCGTTCAATTTAAGTTTGACGAACGTTTGATTGCACCCTTTAATTAAATGAATATTTACAGTTGTGCACTTGGAAAATATCGAAATTACTGAAATACACTCAAAAAGTTTGAATTTACAATGGTGTACTTGCAAAACTTATGAAATTACAATGGTGCACCCGTAACTGACGTCGCTAGCCTCCGCCCAATTATGTTCGACGGACGTTTGATTACACCCTTTAATTAAGCTCGACTTGTTTAATTACCCCAAATCACACTTACATCCACATCTCACTTATATCGCTCCAAACCCCGACCTCCCACTTCCATCGCTCCTGAGTCCTCCATCCACCTCCCACTCAAAAATTGGACGTGTACTTGTAAAAAATTGAGCAAAATTGCAGAAAAACTTCAACCAAAACAAAATTAAGAATTTAGCCCAATTTTGGCCAAGAATGAGTAGTAAAATTTAAGAAAAAATTAGAGATAATGTAGGTCAAAGTGCAACCAAAATTGAGCCCTAAAATACATCCAAGATTGAGCCAAATTGTAGTCAATCTTCAACCAAAAACAACTTAAGAATTTAGCCTAAATGGAAGCCAAGAATGAGTAGTAAAATTCAAGGACAATTCATTGATAATGCAGCAAGAATGAGTAGTAAAATTCTAGAAAAATTCAGAGGTAATGTACGTCAAAGTGCAACCAAGAATGAGCCCTAAAATGCATCCAAGACTGAGCCAAATTGCGGTCAATCTTTAACAATTTTTTTAAGAATTTAGCCCAAATTGCAGTCAAGAATTAGTAAATTCAAGAACAATTCAATGATAACGCAGGTTGAAATATGATAGTATAACTTTATTTGATAGGTACACGTCCAATTTTCAAAGAACTATGATTGTGTTGTTAATTTCTAAACTTTTGATCGGGACAGAAGTAAAAAAACCAGATGAAAAATAACGTTATGTTACTGGAGACGTAAACAGAGGCACATGATTGTGGGACCCACTATTACAGATAGGTATGAGGCAAATTACAGTTTATTGATAGGTACATGTCCAATTTTCGTAGAACCATGGTACGTTGCAAATTTCCAAACTTTTGATTGGCACGGAAGGACAAAAACCAATCCCAAACATGCACCATTGCAATAATTAATGGGCATGTGGGAGGTGGAAGTGGGAGATGGATGGAAGTGAGAGGTTGGGGTTTGGGGCGATGTAAGTGTGAGGTTGATGGAATTTGATTTAGGGTAATAAACGGGTCAGGTTTAATTAAAAAGGAGTAATTAAATGCCTGTTGAACTTAAATTGGACAAATGGTAGCAGCGTCAGTTATGGGTGCACCATTCTAATTTCATAATTTTTTCAAGTGTACCACTGTAAATGCAAACTTTTGGGGTATATTTTCGTAATTTCGATGGTTTCCGAGTGCACCACTGTAAATATCCCTTTATTTTATAATTATTTATTAGCGGTTACATGTTTGCTAACAACAAGGTAGAATAGATAGGTCGATGATCCCGACGATGGGGTGTGATGGAATGGTACGTGTAGTGGTCGACTCAGTAATTTTCAAAACGAGTATCAAAATATGAACATTAAATCAAAATACATAAGTATAAAATTCAACAAAAATATATTAATATATAAAACTTAATTACAACATTCCCATTCGATTTTTCATATTTTGAAAACGTTGCATAATAACTTCATTATCAATACTTCTAAAAATGTCTCTCTCGATGTATATAACTAAACAATCATTGGTAACTGAATCACTAATACGATTGCGAAGTTGATTCTTTGTGGTATTCATTGCTGAGAATATAGCGCAAACAAACAATTGTTGCATTGAAACGAATTCGATATTCATATCGAGACTGATTAGACTGCTTTGACAAAGTCAACTCAATGTGTATCCTTTGATTCATCAAATCTTCTCAAGCTTTTAAGCATTTGTTACGAGGACTATTATGATTCCAACATGCTCGCTTAATGTTTTTTTCTTCCTCCAATTTGAAAATCCACAACTAACAAAAGCATCTCCACTACCATGTTCTTTGTGAATCGGCTTGAAAAGATAACAAAACAAAAAATAAACGACATCTTTTGCAATGCTGTACTCTAACCAAGTACCAAATTCATCAAACCGAGATGTAACAAATTGGCGTTTATGATCTCCATCATCTTTTTAAGGAAATTTATGCTTCCGAGATTGACATGGACTTTTCAACAAATAAGATCTTTGCACCTCATCTCTGATATTAACATCATAGTTCGTAATAATAGGTCTTAAACCTAGATCTGAATGGTACTCACCTGAATTTTGGTTCACACAACTATTTGACTTTTTTCTTTCACTTCATCAACTAATAATTTTTCAGACGATTCAATGGTTTTTTTCCTTTCCTTTGGAAATATCTTGTCAATTTGTCATGGTGAAAACTAAATTTCACAAAAATAATAAAAATATCAAGTTAATCATGCAATTCAAATGAAACAAAAATGGAACAAAAAGTAGGCAAAACACCATAATTAATTCACAAGCCCATTAATTTTTTGAACACACCGTGTACAATACACAAAACCACATTATATCTCTTGTAATTCTCACATACATTTTTCTAATATATTTCTTCAATCTATTTTTACAATTATTTTGAGAATCTAATTTCAAGGAAGCATTAATAAAAGTAAAACATGCAAAATCCAAAATCCAACAAAGATTTTGTCCACCACGTTGGGAACCACCACACAAAACTCCAATCTCCCAACACTTCTCCTAAAATCCTTGTTGGCCAAGCCAACTCCAACTTCTCACTAACACAAACCCATTCCAAAACAAATGCTTAAATCAAAACAAATACAAGAGAGATTTGTTACCTTTGTGTTGGAAACCCCCCAAAACCTGAAACCAATCTTTGTTTTGAAGGTTTGGGCTAGTGGAAGGTTGGAGAAGATGAGGTTTTGTGTGATTTGGGGGTGTTGATTTTGGGTTCTCGTTTTAAAAAACCCCCTTAATAGTAGTACATTATTTTCTTTTTGAAAGGGGGTCCTATGGACCCATTGGGCCCAAGGGAGATCCGCCCCTGGGTACGTGCGTGGGTTGTTAGTGACATTAACTAACTCTTCGTGTGTGAGTATGACCATAAAATCATGGCATGTGTGGTCCTGAGCTCTTGATTAAAGTTGAGATTCAAATAAATGGGTGATGCTAAATTATTGCAAATCAGGCAATATCATCAGAAGTAGTCTTGCAATAGTGTCTAGTGTTATTGTTATGTAAATGAATAAGTTTGGATTCGTGGCATTTGTGGTTCATTTTAAAGTTTAGTTTAGGAGTTTTGCTTGCGGAGTTGTATGAGTTGAGTATGATGTTCGTTGAAATTTGGATTTGGTTTGGATGATGTCTATTTGAATGCCAACTTTGATTGTCTGGATTCTGATTTGTGGAATTTTTGAGTTTTAGTTCAAAAGATATCTATTTTTTCTTGTCAATACATGTCCTCGAATTTTTTTTCTTATTGAAAATATAGGGAATGTCCTACCGAAATTTATAAAAAAATATATTAAATGTAAAAATATTTATAGTTTAGTTATATTGACGCTAAATCACACGTTACGCAAAATGTTCAACAAGATGAGGAGCTAAAAATGGTGAGAAGCGAACTAACGGAGACGAAAAGCAAGCTCCCAGACATGTAGTCAACCTCGACTACTTGATGGAAAAAGTGGGTTCTATGGATAAGATATTTTAATTGTAATTTAATAAGTTGGATTACATTTAATAAGTTAATGTATACAAATTATAATCTTAGGGCTTTCAATCATCTTGGGTATTAATATAACATCGATTTGCACACCACCACCGGTGGCAAGTCAAGATAACGATAACGATAACGGACCATCAGGTGGAGCAGGCATTGGAGGTTTGATAACTTAGTGTTTCTATTTTCTGTCTGTTATTATTGTTAAACTTTGTTTGACTAGTTAATGTATTCAAAACTTAATTTCAATTATATCACAACTTCTATGTACGAAGTGTTTTCAGATGAATGCATATATATATACGTACATACATACATATATATACATACATACATATATATATATATACATACATACATACACACACACACACACACACACACACATATATGTATATATATAAGTCCTTGTGTTTAGATGTTTGAGTTTTGATAATTGAATGTTTGATGAATGAATTGTGATGAATGATGAATGCATTGTGATTGAATTATGATGAATGTTTCTTTTGAGCAGGGAAATCGAAACCTGAAAAGAGAAAATAGGCTTTTCCTGGTTTTGGATAGGACTTACATTGATGGTACTTATCTGTTGGTGTAAATTCTAATGTTTGTCAGGTAATATACACTGACGGTACATATCAGCCATGTCTATTTTGACTTTTGTTGGGTAACAGACACTGACGGTACCTATTCGTTGGTGTAGGTTGGCAATATAATGCACCGACGAAATGAATCCATCGGTGTATGTCTCCATCCGTCAGACAAAGCATTAGTCGATGTATTTGACACCAACGGATGTTTATGTAAGTGTAGAGCACCGACGAATATTAGTCGGTGTTTAACCATCAGTGTTCTTTGATTCGACGAAAGAAGGCAAAACTTTTTGACGGGAAATTTCACGCCAAAGTAACACCGACAACCTGTATCAACCTTTATCCGTCGGTGTAACGTAACCCTAACGCCGGTTACGCCGATGATGACTACATCCGTCGGTGTTCTCGTTCATCGACGGATATGCACATACGCCAACGGAAGCTACCGTTTGGTGAAACCATGTTCTGTTGTAGTGGAAATGATTACCTGAGTGGCAAATTCAAAAACTTAATTACATTTAAGAATTGATAGTGCTTTTTGGTGGTATAGGTATAAATAACTAGAGTGATGACGGAATTAGAATTATGATATTTTAGAGTGACATTCAAGCAAAAGACCTATAATTAATATTAACCTTACCAATTATAATAAAAGGGTCGGTACACTGAGATATATTTCTATTTACACAACTAAAGTTTAAACATGTGATCAACAAGGAATGTCCAACTTACATTCAAACCAGACAACATTCAAATCTTATGATGAAACTTGCTCTCTATAAGAGCATATCATTTTTTCTTCCAAACTATCTTTTTTATAAAAAATTCTAATTAAGAACAATATTCACCTCATCCAAAGTGTCAAGTGAAGCACACTTTCTTTCTCTCTCTGATCCACCGAGATTAACCCCCACCCCCTCGAACCACCGATAGGCCGGAGATTGGGGTTTTTTCTCCTCCTCCTCCTCCTCCCTTCCCAACATCTCCACTCCTTGATCCATCCTAATATTATCCTATATCCTACTTCACCTTCCCCTTATTCTTGTGCTATTTTTTTCCGAAATCAACTTGCATATTGCCTTTTTGACTCCTAATTGTAGACAGTGGTGGTGGCGTTATAAGGAAGAATTTGTAGGCCCTCGAATATTTTGCCTTTAGTGACATGCTTATGTTGTCTTGATGCATTTGTGCATTATTAGGCATGTTGAGCATTATAGTTGTGTTTGTATATGTTCTAGCTATAATGCATGGTTGACGTTTGTGTTGGTTTGTTAGTTGTTTGATTTTGAGATTCAATGTTGATAACAACGATATTCACACTATTCAGAATGGTATTCATCCAACATCTTTTCACTTTGGTAGCCATTTTGCTCTCATGTACTTGATTCAAAGTCCCCTGTGCCACACAACTGCATGGAATACATTGCTCCTGCATGTCATCACTTACCAGTAAAGACAATTAGGTTGCACATGATTTGTGTCACCTTTCTGACTACAGTGTGTAACGTTCAATTTTCTTGTCATCAACCGGAATCTTAGCTTCAACAACACTAATGTGTTGAGTTTGTGTTTGTTATATGGCTTAATCTATTTATATTTGGACTTTGTTTCCCTTATCATTATATTTTTAAGTCATTGAGTCCATTTAAAAGGAAAAAAAGTGTTGGAGCATAGTGTTCAGTACTCTTTAGAAAATATGGGGAGTTGGAGATGTTCATTGTATTTTTGTTTTATGACAATATTCTAAGAATAAGTGTCTAAATACAATTACATTTTCTAAAACAATTTCAACAACTTACTAAAACACCATAACATAACTAAATACATTGTGGATAGTAGAAAACACTACATTGTCGTGACTGGATACAATTACATACACTGGAAAGAAAAGAAACCCCAACTCTTTAGCTAATGTTTCCATTGCTGCAAAATAGGAATCTTTATATTAGGTTTTTGAATATCACGTCGGGTTGACCGACCCTAGCCGACCGACGTGTGTCTGGGGTGACGTGGTAAGGGAGAGGATATCACGTCAACCAATACGCCGATGTGGTATGTAGGTCTACCACATCAATATTTAAAAATAACACTGACGTGGTATTTACGCAATACCACGTCTACCGCACCCAGAAGGTCGACATGGTTTGTCCTATTATTAAAAAAATCGAAAAAATCAAATGATAGAATATACCACGACTGTTAATTGACAAATGACTGACGTGGTTTGTAGACACACCACGCCGATTTAAACAAAAGTCTGACGTGATATGACTTATTATTAAAAAAAGAATTTCCTAAAAAATTAAATAATAGAATTTACCACTTCAGTTAGTTGGCAAACGACCACCAACACGTCAGATGTTAGGCCATCACTGACGTGTTCCATGTGAATACCATGTTGGTTTCTTCCAACACACTGATGTGTTATGTCCTTAATTGAATATTTTTTGTGAACTTCCACATTGTTTTGAACGAAAAAATCGACGTGTTATGTCCTTAATTGAATTTGTTTTGTTAAATTCTGATTTTATTGTAATTTCTCATAAAATTCCCAGCGATTGAAACAGAAGTACACAACATAAAAATCTCTGTAATTGGAACATACATGCACCACATAAAATTCTCTGCAATTGAAACATGCATACACTACACAAAATTCTAATCATCGCATATAAATCTGATTGTGCACTGCCAATGTATATTCCAAAAATATCATAGATATCTCAATTTACACTATGATCCTTGAAATATATATACCAAAAATGTGTGTATATATATCAGTTAACATATTACACATAATCTCAAAGTTTTAATATGTACATCCAACTGAAATAGACGTACACTTACAAAAAAATTAAAGTGGTAAGGTAGTGTTGTAAACTATCTTTGTGGTGTATACTATGTTGGTGTTGTACACTATGTTTGTGTTGTAACTATGTTTCTTCAATTCAGCTGCCTTTGAATACGAACTATTTGTAAACTTTGTTGCTGGTGTACACTACGTCATTCCAGAATTCTCAGTTAGTAGGCTGAATGTGGCGACAATGTCTCAGCTCCTGCTTTACAGTTTAGTTTGGTCTGAATGTCAGGTTGAAAATCCTACACATCAGCACCAATGATATTATGTATATATTCATCTATTATAATAAAAACTTAAAGAGGATAGCATCACTCGAAAAATTTGCATTCATCAATTAAGTTGCTAACATTATATGACTGATGAAAAAAGAAGATCACTTCTCTCGCGTGATGTCTATCTCTTCTTGAGAAAATGGTTCAAGGGAATCTTCGAACAATCTATTATAATAGAAACTCATTTATTAACATATTAATTGTGTCACAAAACATATATAATGCAACATTAAATCAATATTAAAATTTACCAATCTTTAATCTCCCACTGTCACTCCCTTCTAACAAGTTGGTCCATATACCTCATTATGTAGTAACCACATTCAGTATGTTCAACTTGTTTGCGATACTATAATTAAGATGTCATGTATATTAGGAAGACAATGAAATTAATGCAAACTATAATGTATATGATCAAAACAAACATTACTGAATCATCTTACCTTCATGACACGCCAATTTACTTTCTTTTTTGTTGCAGACCTTCGATCATCCGAGTATTTACAGACCTCAAGACCCTTACCAAAATATGTAAAGATTCAAAAATAGATTCAAACATTTAATAACAACAAATTAACTTAGAATATGAATAAAATTATTCTAAATAACTTACGTTTGAATAATGTTCATTAAATCTTCCCTGGGTTTCTCTGATGCCAAATGATCAAACCAGTATGCCATCCATGTAACATATTTTACTATAGCTAACATCCACTATTCACTGAAAATCACAATAAATTACTTCATCAATTAGATCAATGCTATTCTTCTTTATGATTTCCAAATGAAATATAATGAAATTGAAGGTATTATAAAATATAATGAGCTACTTACTTCTCCCAATATGGTACTAGAAAATAGTCAATCTTCTTTGATACTTTCAACACCTCCACAAACTTTGAACATTTGTTGTCTACATTTGGAGGTCCTCGTTTGTACATTACACTGGGACACACATAACCATAGTTTTAGTTATTTGGTATTTGGTACAGATTCCTAATATAAATAAATTAACACCATTAAAATTTAATGTAACATAAACAAGTATGAAAAGGACAAACATGACTTACTTCAAGTGAACCTGAATGATTGTTAGACACAATGTTTCCTCTTCAGAAACTGCATGACATCACTTGTGCAAACTTATACCATGGCTTCTATACCGCCATCTATTGTTTTGCCTACCATTTTCCCTGCATAACACATTGTATTGTAGAATCTCCAGATTTACTCTTTACAAGAGTGTACAACATTATGCAATTTCCAGGTAAATGACTCTCATCATATAACTCCTGAGGAGAAGATGCTTTTGACGATGAACAATATCCTGAAACACAAATAAATATTATTACAACAAAACAACATAAGCAATATATCTACAATTAGGGAGTTATAAAATTCAAAGGTAATACCATTGTCTTCTTTACTATTTCCACCCACAACTTCTTTGGGTCTTCATCATCATCTCCAATTAACCGCGAAATATTGTTTAGTTGGGTTAATCTTCCGTTCTCGCCCTTCTTGAGACTGTTGTGTCGTTTCCTCTCTTACCTTTCCTTCTTTTTCATCAACATTTTCTTTTTCTAAGGGATTTTTTCTTGTCCTTACGTGTATGGTCCTCCAATCCATGCTGCTAATTTTTTCTCCTTTCTCTCCTCCTGATTCTTATTGTTTTCCTTTTCTTCTTTTTTCTTCTTCCTCTCTTCTTTCTTTCCTTATAATTTTCTCTTTTTTTCTTCTTCTCCCCTTCTTTCCTCTTTTCCTCTTCTCCCTTATTCTTCCTCTCTTCTTTCTTCTTCTCCTCTTTTTTCCTTTTATCATCTCCCTCTTTCTTCTTCTCCTCTTCTTTTCTCTCCTCCTTCTTCTGTTCTTTTTTTTCTCTTGTCTTCTCCTCCTCTCCTTTCCTTCTTCTTTCTTCGTTGTCATCTTCTTTTCTCTGCTTCTTTCCTTGCCTTCTCCTCTTCCTCCTCTTCCATTTTATGTTTTCCTTCCTCTTCCTCCCTCGTCTTGTCTTGTGCCTATTCTTCTTCTTCTTCTTCTTCTTCTTCTACACCACTGAATTCAAGATTCATCATTTTTTACTGTTAAATATCATGTAATGTCATTAAGATTGCACATTCTTAATGAATGTAGTTGATTGATCGTTTTAAATAATGCAAGTACATGACATCGGTGGAGATGTGACAAATACGGGTCGAACCTCAAGAAGTTGTGAGTGTTGTTGTGACTACCATACTCGAGTGGGAAATGAGAGGAGAATGAGGGAATCTAAACTAGTTGACAAACGCGACACGAAACAACAATAACTAATCAAAAACTAGTCCCGTGAGAGGTGGAGAATGAATGCAAAAGTGTAGATGTGTGATACATGTGGTGTACAATTAAGCGCTAATGACACGCATAACATGGAAATCTTATAATGCCACAATCCTAAGTGTGACTCTACATGGATTAAGATTTATCATAATCATTAAAACATACAAACACTACTTATCAGCCCATTATCTACATGTCTCTACATGGATTAATGTTGCTTTGCTGCACGTGGGGTTGAGCACTGGTCCATTATCTCGAGGCGATTCAATTTTAATTGTTGATTTACTCCTCAGGTTATGGACTTTCGTGACACAGTATATTTATGTACACTTTGGTCCCTCTGGGTTTTCACTTTGGTCTCTCCTGACTTACAGTCCAGTCCTTGGGCATTAAAAACAGGTCCAGAAATCTTCCAAATCAGTCCATTTTTTGTGTTTAGGTCATTTTCTCTTCATTTCTCTTCTTTATTGCTTAAACCCTGAAACACATCAAACAAACACTCAAGTAGCACAAATATAGGGTAAAATAAAGGATATATAACATTAATGCACTCTATGATATGCTACTGATGAGTAGTAGAAATTCATGTTTTAATATTTGATTCACACTTTGGTGTCCCTTTAGACACAAAGGTGTCCTTTAAGGGACATAGTCGAGCTAAGACACACACTAGTGTCCCTTTTATGGACAAAATGTCCCTCTAAAAGCTCACCTTTGTCCCTCAAAGGGCCCATCGATCCTAAAACCACACGTCGGTGTTTTTCAAGGGACAAACATGTCCTTCGAAGGACACCTATGTCCTTTCAAGGACAAACATGTCATTCGAAGGACATCAATGTCCATTGAAGGACAAATTTCTTGTTTTTAAAGGACACATTTTATTTTCAAGGGTTTAAAAGGACATATACAATTTCATTGGTGTAGATGTCCGTCACTTTGACCTAGAATGTGGAGGCACCTTCTGCAGGTGTCGTCTAGGTGTCCTTGTCAAGATCTTCACTGATCTCGTCTACCGGATAAGTGTTATCGGTGTGGGTGTACTGGGTACATTCTGGATCTTTCTCAACTTGCAGAGACTCCATCGACTTGTCTTTCAAGAATTGTTTTTCTCTGTCTTTGTCTCCCATTTCTGTCTTTCTGTGAAAAGAAAACAATGCAGAAGTTTGACGTACTCTTCATCATCTCCCCTTGCCCTCGCTTCGGCCAGTTGTATTCCAAACTCTGCCTTCTCTAGTCGCCAACCCCCTTATCCGATCGTTGATTTCTCAGTCATGTCAACTGACACTCCTCCCAGAGTCAGTCCCAATATCATGACGACGTCGGAGGTCTTCAGATTCACCACTTTGTTCCAAAGTCTGAGGCCTCCTTCTTCCTCATGGTAATTCTGGATCAAGAACTCCACGATGTCATTGTTCACTGGGATCTTTTGCATCGTTAGGAAGTGTACCAGGGGGTTCCTTTTGAATATCACCATTTGCCTATCAGAAAGCAGCGACTTCTCCTTCTCGAAAGGTGCCTATCTACACTTTCTACGCTGGAAGAATTTTGATGTCTGCAAGGAATAAAAGGTCAGACTTAGTACCTTAAAAGCACAATTCGAATGTTAAACCCTAAACTTAGAACCATTAGGGACACAACCTAAAGGACATAGTGGTCTTTCAAATGACACACATCTTCTTCGAGGGACACATATGTCCTTCCAGGGACAAAACTACCAATGTTAAACAGATATACTGATTGACATCATATCATGCATATATTTGTGCCTTATATCCTCTATTTTTACCTTAAGCAATGCTATGTAACGAGTTTATGTTTAAGTTTCATGAATAAATAGGTTTGAGAAGAAGAGATTCAGAAAGGAGTCAAACGCAAGGAAAATGACTAAGTTGCAAGACTTATGGATTGAAATGAAAGAGAGAAGGACCCGGATGTAAAACCAAAAGGATCCATGAGCAAATCAAGAATCTCCACACCTTAATGAGGAGTATTTTGGCAATTAAATCCGGACTCAACCATCAACAACCAACTCGGGTTCATCAGACACCAAGAAATCAAGCACATATAGACCGGCCAACATATATGAATTTTTTATTGTGTAAACTTGCATGTTTGTATGTTCATTGTGGGTATTTTAATCATCTACACGTTGGGGGATTTTGATGAGTTTTTCCATAAGATTTAGTCACTTCCTATGTTTAGTTTCCTCATGTTAATTGACTGAAATTTCCTATTGAATATGCTACATGTTAGTTAAGTGTTTGTATTTATGGTTGCTTGCTTGATTGTTTGAAGAAACTTTATTTTGATGGGTTTTGCCATAAGATTTAGACACCTCCCATGCTCAGCTTTGTTCTTCACATGAGTTAATGATTTTTGATGAGTCTTGCCATATCTTTAGACACTTCTCATGCTGAGCCTAATCTTATGATAATCAAGTAGTAATTGCTGATACATTGTGTGAATGGATTGATAGGTTTTGCCACATCATACATGCATCATTCATCACTTATTTCACTTCAAATGTGCATACACTCCACCCCTTAGGGATTTCTCTTTCTGATTTCCAAACTTTCGTTGCTTTGTTTCACATTTCTTCTTACTAGTTTAGTGTAGTTTAACTTTAGCATAATCACATATTTTCTCCCTTTATTCGCCACTTGATTTCTGACAAACCAGAGGCTACTCACCTCCCAGTGGATCGACCCGTACTTGCCACCACTTCATCGTGGCCGTGCACTTGCGGTAATTAATAAAACATTTAAACATATACATTTTGAATGCCAGTCAAGAGTTTGAATGTTAAAAGGACGGACCCGGCCAACTGAAAACAAACACAACATGACGAAAACCCTAGACCAGTATAAATAAAAAATCACGTACCACAATCTTAATGGGACATATCGGTCCTTCAAGGGACATGTTTCCTTGAAAAGACAAACTTGTCCTCGAAGGGACACTGTTTCGATGTTAACAATACACAACATTTGAAGGTGGACACGACCGCACTCCGGCAAAGTGTACACGACCAAACTACGTCGTACTGGACACAGCCACATTTGGGCCGACTGGACACAACCACATTTGGGTCGACTGGACAACATCTTGTCCAACTGGAAACGTCTACGCCAGTCAAACACAAACCACCAGCTCACCTGTTTTTTACCGTCGGTGTTCGTTGATCCGACGAAAGGAGGCGAAAACTTTAACGAGAAAGTTCATGCCAAAAGTAATACCATCAACCTTTATCCATCAGAAAATCTGTCGGTGTAACGTAATACCGACGCCGGTTACACCGACGGATAGGTGCCGACAGTGAAATCCTATTTTGGTGTAGTGTATGTTCCAAAATTTGACCATGGGCCGGGGAAAATGTTCCATGGCAACTCAAAATATATTTATTGAACCAGATCTAAATATCTTCTTGATCAAACAAGATTGATTTAGAAGCACATATGCATTTGACGGAAGTGTTAAGCATCTTGATTTGATTAAATTACCAAAAAATTTGGTCCCATTTGTATTTAAATAATGTTACTATATAAAGTTGTTTGAGTAATCTGCATGAAATAAAAGTATTTAAATTCGACTATTTTTTTACCCAATTCACTTTCAAAAATTTCAAATGGAATAATGGCTATCAATTCTTGGTCTTCTTCTTCCACTATAATTTTGATCAATATTGATTTTTTTCTTTCGATTATTCGAATATAAAATTATGCAGCTGATGTAGATATATCTGGAGCAATATAGTTTTATATTCTCCCCTTCGTTATGGTTACAATATATTCATCGCTTTGCATTTAATCATGTTTTTCTTGATTTGTGTCTTGCTTTCGTCGTGTTTCATGTAGATGTAATAAAAGGTGGATGACGGTGAATCTAAGGATAGGCTAGTTTAAGAACATGTTCATTATTCATCAATGATGTACATCTAATAGACCTAGTTGTAGACCAAATAATTACCTAGGTTTAATCTAATGATGTTTCATATATTAAAGACACTTAAGTGATGTTGTCATATGCTTAATTCAGATTAATTAATACCTTTTGTAGTAGGTTCCACTCTTGCTTATGAGATTTATTCTCATATTAGTGCATGGTAGCTATATATATACAGATTTACTTGTTGTAAATCTACTTGTTGATGTTAGTTTAATTTTATGATGCTTCACGTGTTAATTACTCGTTTGATTCTCTATCATATGCTCAGATGTAGGGTTGATGCATCTTATATATAGGAAGATTACAATATCATTCTGTAAAGAAAAAAAGTGGAAGTGAATTAAATAATAATGGTTATATTTGGTATAAACTCCTACTTGCTCGTTAGCAAAAGATATCGAATCGGATTGTGAGGCAAAGTACCAAATAGCATGCATGCGATGGATCAAGATAAATACGAACAGATGAGAGGGTACAAGATAGATTATATATATCATCCGAAAGCTATATATGTAGCGAAGGATCCTTTCTTGTAGGAAAAAAGGACGGTGCAAGTAAGGATATATGGTTCGAAACATGAAGGTTCAAGAGGGGTCATGTACTCATGTTACTGAAGGAGAAATCTGATGGCACAAGTGCGGATATACGGTTCGGTTGTTGTACTTAATTAACCATCCAGTGACGGAATGAGACATCCTTAAGATGTTGAATTGATTCCTATATGCTAAGTGTTCAAGCTTACGTATGATCTAAAGACTAAAATTAATAAAGATAAAATTACATAGTTTCTTTGAGTTTCAATTACAATTCTTAACTTCAATCCATGCTTCTTGAGTATTGAGTCCTTTTCGTCACCTGATAAGAGAAAATTGTGCACAATATACAATATGATATGTATACATATGTGCCTAAGTGTAGGTGATATAAATCATGTTTAAATTAGATTAAGTGTTAGATTATAGATTTATTATCAGAATAAAATATGATTTGTTAGCAAACAACGATTCTACAGGTTCAGTAATACCTTTCTTGGAGAGAACCTGTGGCAGCGGAAGGAAGATTGGAGGTCACCTTACGGAATCCTTTTCACCGGTCGGTCTCCTACTCTCTTGGAGAAGGAGCGCGAGTCCACAACCCAAGAGTCCACGGAATGAGCTTGGTGGAGGTGGAGGGACGAAATGGGAGAGAGAGAAGGTGGCGGCTAGGGTGGGTGGAGGCTAGGGTTTGCACACTTGTTGTTCCATCCAATGGGAGGCTCCCCTCCTTATATAGATGACTCCACCCTAAACCCTTAAATGTGTAGTCCAATAGGGACGCGCCATGTGTCAGTGCTTTGGGCAAATATCTTATTAATCCTAGATTAATCCAATATCTCCCACTTGCACAACAACACGATAACAACATGTCATCTGCTTTTGTGTCCCCGACACATATGCATATATCCCTGATACATACAATCACATAATGGCAATATGTCACCTCTTTATCTGTCCTCGACACATATGTATATATCCCTGATACATACAACTACTCCTCTCTCCAAGTACACATCCACAATACGCAAGTCTCTGATCATGTATCCTCGATACACGACCATCTGTGTCCCCGACACATGTACTCTTCCGATCATACGGACAAATGGGTCGTGCGACCGGTGATGCACCTGCAATTTAGGAGTCTCAAACTAGAAACCTTACTGAAGGCCAGCATGACAACATCCTTATAAAACAACAAATAAGCAGTCAAAATGCACATCACAGTTCCCCAGGTTTACTCAGAAACTCACTTAACATGAACGGTATCTCGATCCCTCGGAGAGAATACCTTCTTGTCCTCAAAGTACTTTCTACTGTATCCAATACAGTTGGGCCCAACAAATACTTTTAGTGCAGTCGAATCAAACCTTTCCCTTCGCCCCAGACCACCATTACACTCAGAGTTGACTCCTTTCCCGAAGATGCCTCTTTAGACCGAATCTCTCATGGTCATAGATAACATCCCAAAGTAGCCACATCAACTCTTTGCTTCATTATGGTGTCGTCGAAGGTCACTGAGGGCAACTAATGACAATCAAGTCTTGGACTCACACAGTGAAGGAGCAGGGATCCGTCCTTTCACTTCCAAATGGTCGCTCAGCACATGTTGTATGACAAACATGTTATGGTGGATGATACTGTACACAACAGTATGTCTGTCTCTCAACACCATACAAGTCTTAGTCCAGTCGCACCCCCTCTGCGCCTGACTCGAGCTTCATCATTGTCGCCTTAACACCATACAGGTGCCACTTGGCGCCACATGTGATGCTCGCACTTGGCTTCTATAGGTCACATGAATCGTGGGAACATTCATGTCAATCCTCACCAACATAGAGGATCTCATCTTGATTCCTAATCAAGGCGACTGTCATATCATGAACTGCTCTAGATCTATCATACAAGATCTCCTCATGATTAGTCTCATCTCTGCTCGCTATCAAAACCGCCAGAGGTGAATGCTCGTGTGAGTGAGCATTCTTCAGCCTATTGACAGAATAATATTTTATGCTAGAACAACTACATCAACCAAACTTATATAGTCGAAAGGAAAACACAATCACTCATAAAAGGAAGTTAGACATGTCAATGCATCAAGTCTGCGTAAGCCTAAGGGCTTCACATGGGACACAAACGAGTCCTTAGCTATAGCCTTGGTAAGAGGGTCAGCTACCATAAGACTAGTAGACACATGTCTTAACACAACTTCTTTTCTCCCTATGATGTCCTTCACAAAATGATACCTAACCTGTATATGTTTGGTCTTTCCATGATATTTGGGGTCTTTCACATAACAAAGGGCAGCCATGTTGTCACAATAGACAACAACATGCTCATCCGATGTCTCTACTAGCCCAGTATGTTGTAAGAACCTCCTCAACCAAACTGCCTCCTGTACTGTTGCAGAGCATGTAACATACTCTGCTTCCATAGTCGACAGGGCTATACAGGTTTGCTTCTTGCTGGACCATGAGATTACCCCATTAGCCAGCAAGAAAGCATAACCAGAGGTAGACTTCCTTTCATAAATGTCTCCAGCCCAATCGGCATCACTATAGCCAATCAGGCGGAGATCTGATGCTTGGTAACACAACATGTAGTTACTCGTTCATCTGAGGTATCTCATGATTCTCTTGACTGCCTTCCAGTGCTCCATGCTTGGGCTAGACTGGCATCGACTCACCATGCCCACAACATAACAAATGTCTGGCCTAGTACACATCATAGCGTACATAAGGCTTCCCACAGCATTGGAGTATGGAACCTTGCTCATTTTGGCCTTCTCTTCAGGAGTCTCAGGATGCTTATCAAGGCTCAAGTGCAAACCCTTCTCAACAGGAGTGTCGATTGGTTTGCATTTGTCCATATGGTATTTCTTCAAGATGTTGTTAATATAAGTCTCTTGAGACAATCCCAGAAGTCTCTTGGACCTATTTCTAACTATCTTGACACCAATGACGTAGCTAGCTTCACCCATGTCCTTCATATCAAACGTGGAGGACAACCACTCTTTAGTGGATTTCAGCAACTCTTTGCTATTGCCAGCCATGAGTATGTCATCAACATACAAGGTTAGAATGACAAATTTACCATTGGATCTCTTAACGTACACACAGTGATCTTCCACAAGCATAGAGAACGCATTCTCTGATATAGCTTGATGGAAGCGAATGTTCCACTGTCTAGACGCTTGTTTTAAGCTATACAAGGACTTATTGAACTTGCACACTTTGCGCTCTTGTCCTTTGACTTCAAAACCTTGAGGTTGATCCATATAGATCTCCTCCTCAAGTTCTCCATTCAGAAAAGCAGTCTTTATATCCATTTGGTAAAGCTCTAAGTCCATTTGAGCTACAATAGCTAGTAGAAGGCGGATGGAGGCAAACCTAACCACGGGTGAAAAAGTTTCCTCAAAATCTATCAATAGATCCACCCGCCTTCCTCTTAATCTTGAGGATCCACTTGGCCCCAATGGCCTTTCGGTTCGGCGGTAAGTCGACCAAGTCCCAGACTTGATTAACTTTCGTCGACTCCAACTCTTCCTTTATAGCTTCTAACCACTCTTTTGCATTTGGACCTTCCAAAGCCTCTTTGAAGGTCTCCGGTTCTTGCTCATCGATTACTGTCATCCCAGATGATTCATAATCAATTTCTTCTTGAGCTATCATGAGGGCCTCTTCCTCTAAGCGAAACTGCCTACGAGGAATGAGCCCGCGTTTACTTCGACGCAAATGGGTATCTGATGGCTCATCCTCCGTGAGAGCTATCAGATCCTCAGCATTGCTGCTCCCACTATGATTGACTGGTGGAACCTCATGTTCAACTTCCAGATCTTGATCCCGTGGAGTGGCAATGTCCTCATCTTGTTGTTCAAAGAAGTCCACTGACTCTTTGATAGCTTCAGCAAGAGTTGGAAAAACATTTTCCAAGAATGTGGCATCCCTAGATTCCAGTTCCGTCCTTCTTTCATTCTCGTCTAACCCGATAAAAACATAACCTTTGGAGAGATTACTGTATTTTACAAAGATACACCTTTTCCCTCTAGGTCCTAGTTTTCCATATCGGTGACTAGTAGAATGAATGTATGCCGCGCATCCCCAAGGATGCAGCAGACTAAAATCAGGTTTCCGTCCTGTCCATAACTCATATGGAGTTGAGGGAACCGATTTTGTTGGAACTCTATTGAGGATATATGCAGCAGTCATTAGAGCATCTCCCCAAAATGAAATTGGCAAGCTCGCATGCGCCATCATGGATCTAACCATGTCTAGCAACGTTCTATTCCTTCTCTCGGCAACACCATTTTGCTGAGGAGTATAAGACATAGTGAGTTGTCTAGATATCCCCTTTTCATCACATAACTCCTTGAACATTATGGAGAGATACTCCCCACCTCTGACCGTTCTGAGAGTTTTTATCTTATTATCCAATTGATTCTCTACCAAGCTCATGAATTTCTTAAAGCATTCTAGAGCTTCTGATTTGTGAGAAATAAGATAAATATGACCATATCTAGTGTAGTCATCAATAAACGTGATGAAGTAACTTTGTCCATGTCTAGTACGCACATTCAAAGGTCCATAAATATCCGAGTGAATTAGTTCTAAAGGAGAAGTAGCCCTAATGGCTTTTCCGAATGGTTTTCTAGTTGCCTTTCCCGCTAGACAAGATTCACAGGTCGGCAATTCAAATTTGGAGCATTCTCCTAACACCCCCTGCTTTGCCAACCTGTTCATCCGGTCAACACCAATGTGACCTAGTCTAGCATGCCACATAACTGAATCATTATTCATGGAACTTTGACTCATAAAGGCACTAGTGTTATGATTGAAATCATAAATTGCGTCCAACACAATAAAACCGTCTAAAAGAAAGGAACATCCATAATAAATGTTAGCAAGGTATAAACCCATATCATTGTTCTCAAAAACAACTTTAAAACCATGTCTCATCAAAACAACAACAGAAATAATATTTCGCCGTATAGCTGGTGCATACAACACATCGTGAAGTAATATGATCCGACCACTTCGCAAAACCACTTTGCATGTGCCAACTCCAAGAACTTCAATTCTAGTGTTGTTCGCCATGTTTATTCGCCTCCCACTTGGAACATGACGATATTCAACGAAGGCAGAACGATCCTTTGTTACGTGGTCCGTGGCACCTGAATCCACAATCCACACAGGAGAGTGATCAGTGAGCATCACAGAACTAGTCACGTTACAATTCAAGGGATTACACACAGTAATTACCTTTTGCTCAGTGCACTCACGAGCAAAATGTCCAGTCTTTCGGCAGTTAAAACAAGTCACATTAGACTTATCTTTCCCACCTCTGGATCCTCGAGGTCGTTTCTTTCCAGCTTTGTTTTCTGTTTTGTTTTTATTTGCACCCTTCTTGCCTTTAAAACCCTGAGCTCTATCTCTTTTGTGCTTAAAACCTGCACTCCTCCGAGGAGCGCAATCTTCAGCAGCAAACACTTCAGTTAGAGGGGCTTCCGCAAACATGCGGTCCTCCTCCAGCTCTATGTGTTTTGTGGCCTGGTCAAATGTCCTGATGTCATCAACATGAGTCAGATGGACCTTCATATGCACCCAAGTCTTCGAAGGCAATGATCTGATGAGAGCAGACACTTGCTCCTCATCGGTCTTAGCACGACCGGCAGCGCTCAGCTCGCTTATCATGTTTGACATTGCGGTAATATGCTGCCTCATCGTGTGACCTTGGCGCATTTTATACCCATCAAACATGAGCCCAAGCTGGCGGGCCCTTGTGACGGAGGTCACTCCGTACTGAAACTTCACAGCTTCCCACATGGCCTTTGCAATTCGCAATTTTTCGAACCGCCGTAACAGATCATCTCGCATCGAACTCAGAATTGTAATGCGAGCAATACGGTCTTTCTTTTTCCATGCATTATAGACATCCATATTTCTGCGATGCTGCGTAGTGTTCCCCTCCTCTGGAGGAGACATAGTTTGGGTTATATTTTCTAACATGTCCTGATCCTTTAAGAGATACTCAATTTTACGATGCCACAAATCACAATTTCTTTCATTGAGTTTATCTCCTCGAGTCAGATCAGCGACAATGCTTTTGGAAGCATCCATAAAAATCTAGGACAAAAAACCACATAGTGATACATGAGTTCTAGCATAAAATACAACGAGCCGCAATAGTCATAAAAAAAACTAACTTAATAACTATAGCATTCAGACCAAAGGAAAACATAAAGCGTTCGATCAAATCCTCATGCAATAGTTAATAAAACTATTTTACCAATTCATATATTGCGCTCCATCATGATTTAATAACCCTAAAAAATGTATAAATCATGGCAAATCAGCAGCAAATAAATAATTACCCGCCAGTTGCAAGGTGATTTACACAAAACACTTCTACCTTGCAACTCCCACTAGGCATGCAAGTTCCAAAAAACGTTCCTTTCAGAACATTCCAATATGATCACACAGAAATTAATTGGTACATTACTTCCATATCGAGCTAAGGATCCCCCATAGGGATTTAGCATTGTAGATGGGAACCTGCATAAGCCTTATAGCAATAATATCGCAATAATAAAAATAAAGGAGCCCCTCGTCTCCCTAGGGCAATAAACAGTCCACAGTCCATAATTATTACAGTCCATAAATATTACAGCCCATTGCCATATCTAATGCAAATGGAAATGAATGAATGAAATTACGCTCAACTCTCAATAAGGCAGCAAAAATAAATCAACATCCATTCACACCATTCATACCATACAAGCGCAATCTTTCCATACGTTAGCACAATCACACGCATGAATAAAGTGTACACCACTTCCAAATAAGAAGGAAGTAATATATAAGGAAACAACCCATATATGGAGCATAAGAAAAACGTATATGGAAATACCAATCAATCTCCATAATAGTATCTCAAAATAGAAAATTTCTTTTCTTTCCCCAATCAACATAATCATGAGAGCATAAAAATTATCCTACTCGTATTAGGAAAGAAACATCTGGAAAAAAATCCTCATCAACACATGTATGTGGATTTAATCATAAAGGAAATATTTCAAATGAAATGCATGCTATCATTCCAAAAAATCCAAAATTCCTTAAATGAGTTCAACACATATATGTGCATCAAAGGAAAGCATTCAAAAAAATACTTTTAAGGCAACAAAACTCCAGCCCATAATATGCTCTAAAAAATTTCAGAATTTGCCAATCTTTCCTTAATCAATATAAGCATGCAATCAACAATAATTATGCTACTTCTATTGGAAAGAAAAAATTCGAAATTTTCAAGAGAACAGCAAGCATATATGCGCATTTTTCAGTAAGGAAACCAATCAATCACATGCATGTTAATGCTCCAAAAACAGCCATATCCGAAATTCTTTGGAGCAACAAGGCAACACATTATCATGCATATGCATATGGCAATAAACATCTACTCTAGATGCATGCTCATATTGAAAAATGCTAAATAAACAAGCATATACACGAAATTCCAGCAAACATGAGATCTAGTCATGCATGTACACGAATCAGAGATAACAACATTTGATCCATCCATGCAATCCGACATGCATGATGATATACAAATGACATACAAACATTTTCATCTAATTCAAGCATGAAAAATATCAGAGAATTAAACTACTGATTATCATATAAAACATGCGCAAAAACAGAAGATCATCATGATAGGGTTAACACAGATTTCATGTATACATGCTCAAAGATTAGAATAAATAATATCTAACCCTAACTCGGAAAAATCAGGAAAAACAGACATTTGATTTCATGTATACATGTGCATGATTTAGAAGAATCAACATGGAAAATAACTTCTGATTTTATCTAATACATGCACAAAGAATAGAGGTAACAACACAGAAAAAATAGAATTCTGGTCACATCTATGTATGTGCAATGATAGGAGAGCAACATATCATATTGGCTCTAAATAAAATCAGGAAAAATCCATCTTAAACCATGCATACATGCGCAAGAATGGAGGAGCAAAATGTAACCCTAGATGCATGCTCTAATGAACCAAAACATTCGCAACAAGTAGAGTCTAGTCTAAACCCTAATCGCATGTTAGAAAGAACTCATCAAACATGCACCACTTATATCTCTAAATGAACGATCATATTATTTCATTTAAAGATAAAAAATCCTCTTTCATTTCCAGAATATCAAAAACGAATTTGAAAGAAAAAACATGAACAATCAACATATATAACATGCGCATCATGTAAATAAGCAATGCTGATTTTTCTGTTATCTATCTTTCTCCAAAAAACATAACCACCAAATTTTTATCTCAAATCAGATTATCATGAAACAAAAATTCGTCAAGCATGGTGAGGATTCGAAGGTAACCGAGATGACTCTGGTACCAATGTTAGCAAACAACGATTCTACAAGTTCAAGAGTACCTTTCTTGGAGAGAACCTGTGGCAGCGGAAGGAAGATCGGAGGTCACCTTACAGAATCCTTTTCACCAGTCGGTCTCCTACTCTCTTGGAGAAGGAGCGCGAGTCCACAACCCAAGAGTCCACGGAATGACCTTGGTGGAGGTGGAGGGACGAAATGGGAGAGAGAGAAGGTGGCGGCTAGGGTGGGTGTAGGCTAGGGTTTGCACACTTGTTGTTCCATCCAATGGGAGGCTCCCCTCCTTATATAGATGACTCCACCCTAAACTCTTAAATGTGTAGTCCAATAGGGACGCGCCATGTGTCAGTGCTTTGGGCAAATATCTTATTAATCCTAGATTAATCCAATATGATTAAGACTAATAATCCAACAATAAGGACTACATCGAACGTTCTAACCTGCATGACTTCTTTGTTTTGCAAATGAGAATGTTGAGCGCTAGCAACTGAACGACTTTTATGGTTATAAATGTTGGACACTTAAGATCCACAACTCTTCAAACTGTACCCTACCGAGTTTAATCTTATAAAAACTCCTCCGTAAAAAAAACTTGCATGTTCAATACTAACCACCAAACATGATAGATATATCCGCATAAACGGAGATATATTAAGAAAGATAAAAAAACAAAATATTTTTCTAGTGTAGTTCCTTATCTCTACACCTTCATCTCTTGTCAATTGATTTTGTGTTAGATAATGGTTTAATCATTCTTTCTTCAAGATGACCTGTACTTGCCGCCAACGTATCTGTGACAATTAATTCGATCAATAAAAAATAATATCTAAAATCATAATCAACAACCACATTTGCTTGGGTGCACTTGCAAATTATCAATATTAGAGGAATGCACTTGAGTTTTCTGATTTTATTTTGGACATGTAAATTTCACAAATTACCTTGGTGCACTTGGATCTAATGTTGTTGGATGCTGTGAGTCATTGAAAATACTTCTCACAACCAAAACAGAAGTAAAAATAAATAGAAAATGGAACAAAATATTGACATTCCAAATGCCTTGAATTCGTGCCACATCGAAGAATAAGAAGAGCGAACCAAACTTACCACCACCTAATTCCAACCATGTGAATTTGGTTTGCATCTTCACCATCAATATTTTAATGCTTGTGACATCTGAGAAGGAGGAATTTGGCGGGGCAACGATTTTCAAAGTCTGATTGCTTAAGGTTTGGGTTTAGATTTGAGGGAAAAAAGAAATTTGAGTTAGGGTTAAGTCTATAGATTATTTTGTAAAAAGAATATATTCAAGGTCACAAACGTCTAATAACTTTTTTCAATTGTTAATGGTTAAATATAATTAACTCATTAATGAACTAAACAACATTGCTTTACAGTAATGTGAGGTTAAGCTATAAGTCATCAAAACTAACTCACAAGCAATAATGTTGAGTGTGACATATCTTGTGACAAGTGTACCAAGATAATTTTTGAATTTTACAAGTATATCAAAATAAAATCAGAAAATTCAAGTGCATTGATCCAATGTCTCTAATTTGCAAACGTAACCAAGCAAATTCTTGATAATCACAAAGTTTATGAAAAATCCTAATTCATAATTTCCTAATTCTTCCAAAAAAAAAGTCCTTGAAAATTCACAAGAGAACCAGAGAACCAACTTCTCAGACACGAGGGTCTCACCTCATTTGCGGGAAGAGTCGTACATGTGCCTAAAAAACACCAAGTCTAAAACAATCCATGTGAGACCGAGTTAACCACCCACCCACTCACCAACCACAATTTAATATTAATTTGTACTGTGGATCTGATATCCTACTCTCAGATCCAGAGACTTTGCTGAAAATGTGATCCATCCCCACGTACGCACATACACATTGTATTTGGTTTAAGACTGCAGATTTCGAATGTTTCCAGAAAGAAATACCAATTTATGATGATAAAGAAGATTGTTAGGTTGGTAAAGCGCAAAGGCTTCTCTGGGGGAGGAATTATATGAAATTCTTTAGCTTGGGGACTTGGAAAAGTGCACCAAACTTTTCCACGCACACAGTGTGAGGAAGAGTAGTTTTCAATTTGTCTTTGGTTTTCATATGAAAGTAATCATTATTTTAAGGAAAATGCGTGGCTAGAGGGTTGGCTCTCTCTGAAAATTATAATATGATATGATGTTGATTCTCTATTATGGACTCAAGAAAACTTTGAAACGGGGCTGCTGGTCAGTATCTTGTTGACCATTTTTAATTAGGTTATCATTAATAAACGTGCAACGTGCTTGCAACCTGATCTGTTATTTAATCAAGAGTACGTATGATGTTTGGAGAGAGATATTCTTTGATTAGAGAGTTCGATTCCAACAAGTTTTGCTATTTTATACTTTGCTTAACGTTATATTTGATCATGTTTCGTTCTTTCTTCGGCTTACTAATTTTTCCCTTCTTTCAAACCAATTGTTTCCTTGTTCAAAATGGGATGATAAATAAATAAAAATTGTTAGATTGGATCTGACCAAGGAAGTGGTATATGCCAAGGGAAATGTTTGTTGAACGCTTCGCGTCACGGACGCTGCAAACCCAGTCAGCAGAATGGCTGATGTGGGCAACCCAGTCAGCAGACGCGGCTGAGTTCGCTCTCTCCCCAGAAACAATTTCTTTGTTTAGTTTATTCCTCGTTTCGTACAAATTTCGCCATCCCTCGCCATCCCTCATTAATGCGTCTCAAATCACTCCATTCTTTCGTCCTATTTCTTCCCTTCTCTTTATTAAATTCATTTTTTTCCGGACACACACATCATTCATTTTCTTTAGTGAGTATTTATTCCGGATAGTTGGAATACTTATTCCGGACAGACGGAACACTTATTCCGGACAGACGAACTACTTATTCCGGACAGACTGAACACTTATTCCGGACAGACGAACTACTTACTCCTGATTTTTTGTTGATGTTGTTTTATTTTCCCGATGCGTCCACCATCGCATTTAATGCTTTTCAAATCAGCACGTCCTCCGTCTTCTTTCTTATTGTTTGGCGCTTCACGGAGATACAAATATGAGTGTCTAGGTTATTCCGATCCTACGAACCATTCCTTCTTCTCTCCTTCCTCCATTTTTGTTGTACTGTAATGGCACTCGTAAATGTGTCCTCACAGCCGGCTCCTGCCTCCAACGTCCCTCAAGTGATGATGAATTTTCCTTCCTTCGAAGAAGCCAAAGCATTTTACGTTTCATACGCCGATTCCTGTGGTTTTGGTGTGAAGATAAGGCAATCTCATTACGATCGTGGTGTTGTTATACGGGCCACTCTTACTTGCTCAAAGGAAGGTAATGCTCCCGGAAACCAAGGTGAAGGTAGACCGAAACATAGGTTATCCGGTAGGGTCGAATGCACTGCGCGGATTAGGGTCTCCGGTAATCCATCCAGAGGCTACGTAATTAACTACGTAGATCTCGAACATAATCACGCCATGCTGTCGGAAGACCAGATGCGCTTCCTCCGTCAAAAACGGTCCGTCCCGGAGTCCGCCAGAGCACGCATTTCGTGCAATGATGCTGCCGGTATATCTGCCGCCAAGACCATGCAATCTTTTGTGGTTGAAGCTGGAGGTCACGATAAATTGTCTTTCAACGAGCGGGACCTAAGGTTATTTATTCTCCACTTAACCTGGTTGAAGTTACGCATTTAGCTTTGTCATAAAAGTTATGTTTCGCAGGAATGTTGTGAACGAGGTTAGAAACCTCAAAATGGGACCAGGAGATGCGCAAGCTATCCAAGATTATTTCATCAGGATGCAGAAGAATGATTCCCGCTTCTTTTACGTAATGGATATGGACGACGAAGGCAGACTACGAAATGTGTTCTGGGCCGACAGTCGGTCTCGAGCTGCTTACTCTTACTTTGGAGATGCAATATGTTTCGACACAACATACATAACAAACAAGTATGACATGCCTTTTGCCCCATTTGTGGGGGTAAATCACCACTACCAGTCCGTCCTACTCGGTTGCGCACTCCTCTCTTCCGAGACGACACAAAATTACATTTGGTTGTTCCAAACATGGTTGACGTGCATGAACGGTACGTGTTTTATTTTGTCCGGCTTTGTCCATTTTACGTTGTGTGCCTGTCCGGTTACTCCCTTACGTCTGTCCGTTTTACGTCTTTTGCTCGTCCGGTTTATCCTTTACGTCTGTCCGATTTACGTATTTTGCTCGTCCGGTTTATCCCTTACGTCTGTCCTGTTTACGTCTTTTGCTCGTCCTGTTTACCCCTTACGTCTGTCCGGTTTACGTATTTTGCTCGTCCGTTTTATCCCTTACGTCTGTCCGGTTTACGTATTTTGCTCGTCCGGTTTATCCCTTACGTAAGTCCGGTTTATGTTTTTTGCGCGTCCGGTTTATCCCTTACGTCTGTCCGGTTTACCCTTGACGCCTGTCCGGTTTACGTTTTTTGCTCGTCCGGTTTATCCCTTACGTCTGTCCGGTTTACGTCTTTTGCTCGTCCGGTTTACCCTTGACGTCTGTCCGGTTTACGTTATTTCTGTCCGGATTAACATATGTTTTTATCTTGATCGCTTTGTGTGCAGATACAAGCCCCCCGGCGATCATAACAGACCAATGTGGCGCCATAGCTTCGGCTGTGAGGACTGTGTTCCCTGAAGCGCGGCACAGATTTTGTATATGGCACATAATGAATAAGGCCCCTGTGAAGCTGCCCAAGAAGTACCGGGAGCATACGTTGTTTGACCTCAACAACTGTGTATTCGATTCCAAGACTCCGGCAGAATTCGAGCGGAATTGGCAGGGATTTCTAGATGATTTCGAGTTGCACGACAATAATTGGCTCCGATCCATTTATGCAATTCGAGAGCACTGGGTACCTGCATTTTCGCGGGATTGTTTTTCCGCCGGAATGGCATCAACCCAGAGAAGTGAGGGTATGAACGCCTTCTTCGATAAGTACCTCACATCAAGGACGACACTTAAGCAGTTCGTTCAACAATACGAACTCGCACTACGCCACAAGTATGAGAATGAAGCTCAGTCTGATTTCGATTGTCAGCATAAGGCTCCACAATTGATTTCGAAATATCCATTCGAGAGGCAATTGAGCGAGTTGTATACGGTGGGTGTCTTC
The DNA here is from genome assembly GCA_963682175.1 of Triglochin maritima. NCBI lineage: Eukaryota > Viridiplantae > Streptophyta > Magnoliopsida > Alismatales > Juncaginaceae > Triglochin > Triglochin maritima. The sequence goes on from OY821775.1 coordinate 37,870,731, forward strand.
AAGAAGGTGCAGTTAGAAATTGGGAAGATGATGTACTGCGACATCAAGGATGAGTTCAACGAGGACGACACATTGCACTACAACGTGACCGAACATGTATTGACACATATCCTCCCATTGTCGAAACGTTTCACAGTGCAAATTATCGATGAGAAGTGGGTATGCGATTGCAGGATGTTTGATCACGTCGGCATCCTATGTTGTCACGTTTATGTTGTTATTGCCCGAATACGTCCAAACGCGTTGCTCCCCGAGTCTTACATCGTCCACCGATGGAGGAAGGATATCCGAAGGAGCTATGGAGTCAAGTTTCCTCTTCAAAGCGGCATAACGGGGAACGATTCGCTTCGTCGCCACGACGACATAATGGGTCGTGCGCTTTGGATCGCCGAGGCCGCTTTCGACTCAAACGACAGATATCTTCAGGCGGTAGAGGCACTTGAGTTGCTTAAGGAACGTATGCAACGACCTGATCCTGTGTTCGCTGGTACATCCGTTCTCAATCCGGATAAGACAATACGGAAAGGCAGACCGCCGAGCAAACGACGGATTTCTTTGTCTGAGAAAATAATTAAAAGTAACGTTAAGAAAATCAACAGGAAGAAGGTTCTACCCCCGTTACACCCTGCAGCACCCAAACCGGGGGATCACGATTTCGATGACTGGGACATGAATTTGCATTACGAGGGAGTTCCTCCTTGATTATTGTATTTGTCCTTGGTTGGAATTATTCCTATGTAATCTTGTTGAAAGTCATTGTATGTAATTTTGTTGAAACTCATTGTATGTAATTTTGTTGAAAGTCATTGTATGTAATTTTGGTGAAAGTCATTGTATGTAATTTTGTTGAAAGTCATTGTATTATTGCATAACATTCAACCCTTTCTTTGCTTGATCGTCTGTCCGGATTACGTTATATGTCCGTCCGGAATAAGTTTTATTTAAGTCCGGATTAAGTTAACAGTATGTCCGGTTTATGTTTTATTTATGTCCGGATTAAGTGACCCGTATGTCCGGAAGACGTACTTAGGCTGTACGAATTACATTGTTTGTCTTTCCGGATTACGTTAATATCTGTCCGGAATAAGTTGTATTTATGTCCGGATTAAGTTACCAGTATGTCCGGATTACGTTATATGTCCGTCCGGATTACGTAACATCAAAGTCCGGATTAAGTGACCAGTATGTCCGGAATACGTAATTAGGCAGTCCGGATTAAGTGAGCAGTACGTCCGGAATACGTAATTAGGCAGTCCGGATTACATTGGTTTTCTGTCCGGATTACGTTATACGTCCGTCCGGAATAAGTTTTATTTATGTCCGGATTAAGTTAACAGTATGTCCGGAATACGTAATTAGGCCGTCCGGATTACATTTTTGTCTGTCCGGATTACGTTATATGTCCGTCCGGAATAAGTTTTATTTAAGTCCGGATTAAGTTAACAGTATGTCCGGAATACGTAATTAGGCCGTCCTGATTACATTTTTGTCTGTCCGGATTACGTTATATGTCCGTCCGGAATAAGTTTTATTTAAGTCCGGATTAAGTTAACAGTATGTCCGGTTTATGTTTTATTTATGTCCGGATTAAGTGACCCGTATGTCCGGAAGACGTACTTAGGCTGTACGAATTACATTGTTTGTCTTTCCGGATTACGTTAATATCTGTCCGGAATAAGTTGTATTTATGTCCGGTTTAAGTTACCAGTATGTCCGGATTACGTTATATGTCCGTCCGGATTACGTAACATCAAAGTCCGGATTAAGTGACCAGTATGTCCGGAATACGTAATTAGGCAGTCCGGATTAAGTGACCAGTACGTCCGGAATACGTAATTAGGCAGTCCGGATTACATTGGTTTTCTGTCCGGATTACGTTATACGTCCGTCCGGAATAAGTTTTATTTATGTCCGGATTAAGTTAACAGTATGTCCGGAATACGTAATTAGGCCGTCCGGATTACATTTTTGTCTGTCCGGATTACGTTATATGTCCGTCCGGAATAAGTTTTATTTAAGTCCGGATTAAGTTAACAGTATGTCCGGAATACGTAATTAGGCCGTCCTGATTACATTTTTGTCTGTCCGGATTACGTTATATGTCCGTCCGGAATAAGTTTTATTTAAGTCCGGATTAAGTTAACAGTATGTCCGGTTTATGTTTTATTTATGTCCGGATTAAGTGACCCGTATGTCCGGAAGACGTACTTAGGCTGTACGAATTACATTGTTTGTCTTTCCGGATTACGTTAATATCTATCCGGAATAAGTTGTATTTATGTCCGGATTAAGTTACCAGTATGTCCGGATTACGTTATATGTCCGTCCGGATTACGTAACATCAAAGTCCGGATTAAGTGACCAGTATGTCCGGAATACGTAATTAGGCAGTCCGGATTAAGTGACCAGTACGTCCGGAATACGTAATTAGGCAGTCCGGATTACATTGGTTTTCTGTCCGGATTACGTTATACGTCCGTCCGGAATAAGTTTTATTTATGTCCGGATTAAGTTAACAGTATGTCCGGAATACGTAATTAGGCCGTCCGGATTACATTTTTGTCTGTCCGGATTACGTTATATGTCCGTCCGGAATAAGTTTTATTTAAGTCCGGATTAAGTTAACAGTATGTCCGGAATACGTAATTAGGCCGTCCTGATTACATTTTTGTCTGTCCGGATTACGTTATATGTCCGTCCGGAATAAGTTTTATTTAAGTCCGGATTAAGTTAACAGTATGTCCGGTTTATGTTTTATTTATGTCCGGATTAAGTGACCCGTATGTCCGGAAGACGTACTTAGGCTGTACGAATTACATTGTTTGTCTTTCCGGATTACGTTAATATCTGTCCGGAATAAGTTGTATTTATGTCCGGATTAAGTTACCAGTATGTCCGGATTACGTTATATGTCCGTCCGGATTACGTAACATCAAAGTCCGGATTAAGTGACCAGTATGTCCGGAATACGTAATTAGGCAGTCCGGATTAAGTGAGCAGTACGTCCGGAATACGTAATTAGGCAGTCCGGATTACATTGGTTTTCTGTCCGGATTACGTTATACGTCCGTCCGGAATAAGTTTTATTTATGTCCGGATTAAGTTAACAGTATGTCCGGAATACGTAATTAGGCCGTCCGGATTACATTTTTGTCTGTCCGGATTACGTTATATGTCCGTCCGGAATAAGTTTTATTTAAGTCCGGATTAAGTTAACAGTATGTCCGGAATACGTAATTAGGCCGTCCTGATTACATTTTTGTCTGTCCGGATTACGTTATATGTCCGTCCGGAATAAGTTTTATTTAAGTCCGGATTAAGTTAACAGTATGTCCGGTTTATGTTTTATTTATGTCCGGATTAAGTGACCCGTATGTCCGGAAGACGTACTTAGGCTGTACGAATTACATTGTTTGTCTTTCCGGATTACGTTAATATCTGTCCGGAATAAGTTGTATTTATGTCCGGATTAAGTTACCAGTATGTCCGGATTACGTTATATGTCCGTCCGGATTACGTAACATCAAAGTCCGGATTAAGTGACCAGTATGTCCGGAATACGTAATTAGGCAGTCCGGATTAAGTGACCAGTACGTCCGGAATACGTAATTAGGCAGTCCGGATTACATTGGTTTTCTGTCCGGATTACGTTATACGTCCGTCCGGAATAAGTTTTATTTATGTCCGGATTAAGTTAACAGTATGTCCGGAATACGTAATTAGGCCGTCCGGATTACATTTTTGTCTGTCCGGATTACGTTATATGTCCGTCCGGAATAAGTTTTATTTAAGTCCGGATTAAGTTAACAGTATGTCCGGAATACGTAATTAGGCCGTCCTGATTACATTTTTGTCTGTCCGGATTACGTTATATGTCCGTCCGGAATAAGTTTTATTTAAGTCCGGATTAAGTTAACAGTATGTCCGGTTTATGTTTTATTTATGTCCGGATTAAGTGACCCGTATGTCCGGAAGACGTACTTAGGCTGTACGAATTACATTGTTTGTCTTTCCGGATTACGTTAATATCTGTCCGGAATAAGTTGTATTTATGTCCGGATTAAGTTACCAGTATGTCCGGATTACGTTATATGTCCGTCCGGATTACGTAACATCAAAGTCCGGATTAAGTGACCAGTATGTCCGGAATACGTAATTAGGCAGTCCGGATTAATTGACCAGTACGTCCGGAATACGTAATTAGGCAGTCCGGATTACATTGGTTTTCTGTCCGGATTACGTTATACGTCCGTCCGGAATAAGTTTTATTTATGTCCGGATTAAGTTAACAGTATGTCCGGAATACGTAATTAGGCCGTCCGGATTACATTTTTGTCTGTCCGGATTACGTTATATGTCCGTCCGGAATAAGTTTTATTTACGTCCGGATTAAGTTAACAGTATGTCCGGAATACGTAATTAGGCCGTCCTGATTACATTTTTGTCTGTCCGGATTACGTTATATGTCCGTCCGGAATAAGTTTTATTTAAGTCCGGATTAAGTTAACAGTATGTCCGGTTTATGTTTTATTTATGTCCGGATTAAGTAACCAGTATGTCCGGAATACGTACTTAGGCTGTACGAATTACATTGTTTGTCTGTCCGGATTACGTTAATTTCTGTCCGGAATAAGTAATTAGGCAGTCCGGATTACATTGTTTGTCTGTCCGGATTACGTATCATGTATGTCCGGAAAAAAGAAAATCATTTATATATAAAAAACCAACACCAAATGTCCTTGTATTGATCAATCATTCAAATATTCTATGTAATTTTAACATGTATACATGTATAACTATGGGGAAAAAAAATTGAAACATTTTCCGGTCGTTTATTGTTGATCGCACATCCCAGGGTCTTCGAGTAAGAAATTGGCCAAATCGCCTCTAAAACGGTGAAGAACCTTGCTCTGCTTTGGCTTCGTCGGATCAGCATTCTCCATCAAACGCTTGATCCAGTACAAAACGTATGGCCCGCAGTCGTTACTCCCCGCTAGCTGTCGTTGGCTACCCTTCCTGTCAACTCTCAGTGGCCATTCGACCCCCAAAAACGCTCGCCAGAATCCCGCTATCTTAGACGCGGTGCATTCATGAGTTCCGACGAAACGGTTAGGATTTTCACCTTTTTTAAGCGTGCGGGAGATGCTGTTGTACTGAATGAACTCCGATCGAGGTCCGTGGGCAACGAACAGAGTCCAGTGGCCGGACAAACAGCATGGCTGTGCGATGACGACTTCCTCCACATTAAGTCCTTCCATTTTTGGGAGTAAATAATCTCTCTTTATATCTTCTCCCTGTCCCTCCACAATCATTTCCGATTCGAAGGATGATAAGCAGACCACCTTTTATTGCCCTCCTCTTCTGACGAGTACCTCAATTAGGCCGTCAAGAGTTTCGTTGGTGATTTCTGTGCCTCGCGAAATTATTTCCTTGAGATCACCCCTGCTGATAATGCTGAGAACCCCCCTCCAGATAATATCTTTTGCTTCTCGCTCGGGGGCCGTTGCATTCAATAAACGATGTACCTCATCATTGGTCAGCGTTCTCAAGGCGGTATCATCCACATCTGGCCTCGTGGACGAAATATGGGCGGCCAGTTCATCTTTCGCTTTTTCTTCACTGGCTACTTCAAGCCCTTTTGTTTTTGTGGTGGCTTCTTCGGCCTCCTTTATTTGTTCTTGTTTTTCTGCGGCAATCTTCTGTGCCTCATCTAGGCCAGATTTGCTTTGCGCTTCGTGTATGTGTTCTGTGCGCAAGCGTGGTTTAAAGGTCCGCATTTTTTTGGGGTGCAAAAGCGGAAGCGCAACCCCAGCCTTCCTCTTTCTTTCCTCCTGTCTCCTCATAACTTCCTCCTTTTCTTCCTCCTCCCTCTTATTTCTCTCTTCCTCCTCCCTCTTTTCCCTCTCTTCCCTCTCCTCCTCCTCCCTCTTATTTCTCTCTTCCTCCTCCCTCTTTTCCCTCTCCTCCTCCTCCCTCTTATTTCTCTCTTCCTCCTCCCTCTTTTCCCTCTCTTCCCTCTCCTCCGCCTCCCTCTTATTTCTCTCTTCCTCCTCCCTCTTTTCCCTCTCTTCCCTCTCCTCTGCCTCCCTCTTATTTCTCTCTTCCTCCTCCCTCTTTTCCCTCTCTTCCTCCTCCGCCTCCCTCTTATTTCTCTCTTCCTCCTCCCTCTCTTCCCTCTCTTCCCTCTCCTCCGCCTCCCTCTTATTTCTCTCTTCCTCCTCCCTCTTTTCCCTCTCTTCCTCCTCCCCACGGACTCTCAGCTCACGACACTCTTCTTGAGAGATCCGCAGTTCTTCCTCCAGGTTGTTAATTTTAAGGGTCGCCTCCCTAAGTGCTGCTTCGGCTCGCAGCCATTTCGTCTTCACCTCACTAAGTTCCAACTCTTGTAGCAGTGGGTCACATGGAATGCTGCATTCACTGAGTTGTATCCTTGGTAGAGTGGATGTTGAAGGTGTTTCCTTCGAGGCGACCGTTGCTTCTGCAGGAGTTGAAGGTGTTTCCTTCGCTGCGGGAGTTGCTGCTGCAGGAGGAAATTGATCCTCTGACAACAGTGAATGCTCCCGTGCACTGAGTTTTGGGGTGCCCTTCAACTCAAATTGGCCCGAGTATATCCGGGACAAGTTGATGCCTCGATCTTCCCATTTTCTAAGGATTTGGCGTCTGCTAAACATTTCGGTCCAACACTTGAACCGTGGAAATGCTGACCGGGGATCCCCCAATTTGAACTTCTCGCAAAGCCACACCTGAAAACAGGAATAAGTTAAAAAACAGAAACATAACATCCCCAGGACAGTCTCATAACGTTAATCAGAAAGACCAAACACTAATTCCGGACAGACACAACTCTTATTCCGGACAGACACAACTCTTATTCCGGACAGACACAACTCTTATTCCGGACAGACACAACTCTTATTCCGGACAGACAAAGACGTATTCCGGACATACAAATTACTTATTCCGGACAGACACAAGACGTATTCCGGACAGACAAGACACTCATTCCGGACACATACATGACTATTCCGGACTGGCAACACACTTATTCCGGACAGGCAACACACTTATTCCGGACAGAGAACACTATTGAGGACAGACACAAAACTTATCCCGGACAGACACAAGACTTATTCCGGACAGACAAGACAATCATTCCAGACACATACAGGACTATTCCGGACAGGCAACACACTTATTCCGGACATAAACCAACACTACTCCGGACTGACACAACACTCATTCCGGACAACCACAAGACACTTATTCCGGAAAACCTCAAGACACTTATTCCGGACAGAGACAACACTATTCAGGACAGACAGAAGACGTATTCCGGACACGCAAGACAGTAATTCCGGACACATACAGGACTATTCCGGACAGGCAACACACTTATTCCGGACATAAACCGACACTATTCCGGACTGACACAACACTCATTCCGGACCAAGATGCTTACTTGTAATACGGCAACGCAACCAGACACGTAGCCCTGCTTCATAGAGAAGTTCGCTGACGATCTCCTCCTCGAGAGGTCCCGTTGGGCTTCCTCCAGGCCTTCAACCAAGAAAGTGTGAACCGCATTTGCCCACGCATATCTCTTGAGGCGCTTGAGGTTCTTAAGGTGTTTCGTGTACCACGCTTTAGTTCGCAGTGATCCATCGAAGAACAAAAAATGATTGAAAATCATAAAAATAAGGAGTCGGACGTGCTCCTCCTCCTCGCCCATCTTGCTCGTGGCGGTAAGATGACCCAGTAGCTGGGTGTTGTCGAGGTTAACCCCGTCACGTTTCGCTACGTACATGGCATCCATATCCACTCTCTGCCCATGTACTCTTAGTCCAAGTAGAAGGGCGACGTCTTCTACCGTAAATGGGACCACCCCAGTGGCTATTCTCAGACCGACTTCATTGGCGTCGAAGTGTTCGACGAACCAACCCAGTATCTCGTTGTCAGTTGTGACGTGAGGAAAGCTGAGGAAGTGACCGAAAGGCGTCCGTTGGAAGACATTTTTCTCCTCCTCCTTCATCCGGTCGAACTGCTTGTGAAGGGCCGCGAAACCGCACTTGGTTTCGCGGAAGTAGTACGTGCTTCCCTTAAACCACACAAAAAAATTGTTAGAGGCCAATAATGAACCTTAAAATGAACCAGAAAGAACATGGTTGACAAAACACCTGCGCGGCTACAATTTCAGGAGCAATGGAGGTTTCAGGTAGAGAAGGATCCATTTTCGCCTTGTCTTGGTTTTCGTTACTGGAATGGAAAGGTTTTGGAGCAATGAAGGTTTTGGATGAGCGTATGGAAAGGAACTCCGGGTGAAATGGGGAAAGTTACTCGAATGCTGTACCGCCGCTACTGATGTACGTGAAGTCGAACCGTCTAATCGTGATTTAGGGAAATGAACCGTCGCACGGAAATGAACCGTCGCTCCCAACAAATCGTGATTTAGGGAAATGAACCGTCGCACCCAACAATTCGTATACATTTCCCCGCGCAGAGGTTTTGGTTGACTGGACGCACACCTGGCAGCTGACGTGTTATTCCACGTAGGACGCGTCACGGACGCTCGCGTCCGTATATAACTACTCATATGCCAATTACCTGTCTTTCATACTTCAGACTGGGATAGCAGGGGTCGGATGTGGACGTGGTCTAAATTTGTTAGGAATCTGCATTACCCACTTTTTAATTATCACTTCAATTCAAGAAATGCGTGCCTTGTTTTTAATAATTTAACTTGATAGCCTGATTTACGTAAGAGAAATTGGTATTTTTGTATGTCCCTCGGCGAAACTAATGACGTTTAGTGGTTTTCCAAGTTTCTAATTACGTAAAGAGCACAAAACAAGTGCACATAACGGATCCATACAACGTGTTATTGGATTCATAATGTTCTCCTGTAAGTGACGGTGCAAGTATTTCGAGTTAGGAACGTTAAAATTCTTGATGATTCTTGATTAGTAGCATATCATATGACTCATTCATGTTATATATTATTTATTTCATCACATATTTGTGCTACTTGGGTATTTGTTTCATACATTTTATTACTTAGGTAATAAAAAATAGAAAATAACCAAAAATGACCTAAATAAAAGAAGAAATGACTGATTTGGAAGTCTTCTAGACATGTTTGTAATGCTCAAGGACCGGATTGGAAGTCATGAATGACCTAGGTGAAAACCTGGAGGGATCTGATTGTAAGAAGATATGTTGGTTGTAGAAGTCCATAATCTCGTGAACCTGAGAACTAATTCAACAATTAAAACAAAATGAGTTCGAACCAACGACTCCTGGTGCACCCCATGTGCGTAATTGATTAACTTAAGCTGCGGGAGAAATTTGAGGCCGATCTGACCCCAATGATCCTCCAACGATGGATGTGGTCGGTCGGTTTGCGCTCGCATTTCTCCAGCGGGTCTGGTTGTCAAGTCAGAGCACTCCAGAACATTTAGATCTGATTTTCAGTCGTCCGATTGCACCCAGATTAATCCAAACATTCTAGTTTTCTATAAATACACTTGTAATCCCCCTTCCTCTCATCTTCTTCATTCTTCTCTCCAATTAGTGTAGGTTTTATTTCTTGTTTAGTAATATGTTTTATTTCTTACTTAGTAGTGTAGTGGAGGAGAAGAGAAACATCATTTTGTAATCTTTGTTTCTTAATCAAGTTTTAGTTTCATGTTCTTTATGTTATTGTCTTTCATTTGAATTTTTTTTATTCCATTGCTTTGGTTATATTTAGTTTTCTTTACTTGTTCATGTGTTGCTTTACTTTTATTCTTTTCTTTGTTATGAATGTGATTAGTGAGTAATCCATCCTCATTGAGGGTGGAGAATGAAGTCAAGTGTGAATGTTGTTAGATATGTGTGTGTTTAATCTTAATCTTGAAGCTTCAAATGATTTTCATAGTCATTTTGATGAGTTTCTCACTCTTGCCTTTGATGTGTTAATGGTCTTAATGGGTGCTTAGCACATGCTTTGGTTAGTGGGCCACTTGATGGGGATGATGAGGTGAGGATAAGATTGAAGTGAATAAAAAATAAGATTGACATTTAAGCATGTGGTTATCGTTAGCCTTATCTTAAGTAGTATTTTGTATCTTTTAATGATGGTGATAAATCTTAATCCATGCGGAAACACACTCTGGATAATGGTCTTTATAGAGTCTATATTAATTCATGTCACGAGAGCGCAACTGTACACACACGCATCGCACATCTACATTGTTGCACACATTCTCCACCACCTACGAGACTAGTTATATTAGGTTAATTTCAGCACCTCACATCGCACTAGTTAGTTAATTCAAATACACTCAACTTTCATTTTCTTCCCCTACGCTCACTCCTCGTAGATACGACCCGTACGTAGCATCGCTCCAACGCAATCGTGCACTTGCAGTTTTGAACTTTATAATATTACAACAACTCTCATGCACCTATGTAGTTGACCATGTAGGGTTATGACGTAATTTCCTTTTTACAATTCAATTGTTTAGGAAATATCCAAATCACTAACCCAACAAGAGATCTCATCTTTGTTCTCTTGCGTTGGAGAAGAAAATAAAAAATATCATTTTTTTTGTAAAAAAAAAACCAAAAGAAAAAATAACTTTGATAATCACCCACAATGTTTTACATCCATACTTATCTACACCTCTATGCATAATAGGCTCATTCATGTTTGGCCCAATACCATACAAACTAACACACTTGCTCAAATACACATAACATTATTCTTGACACATATTTAGACATAAACACATAACATTAAACACAAGACATTATGCATGTAACGTGAAAATATTTTATGAAAAATAACGTGACGATTTGGTTTTGAATCGCGACGATCGACGTTTCGACAATGTCAGTTCGGATTCATGCGTGGTTCTCGTCGTGGATATTTTCATTGCTATGGAAAGGAGATAAATGTTGCATGTACAATATGTACGTTAGAAATAGAGATATCATTTGGCACGTCAATGAGGTAAGCGTTTGAGCCAAGCTTTTCAAGGATTTTACACGGTCCAATGTTGTGCGGCTTCAACTTGTTATATTCGCCAACAGGATAGCGTTCATTTGAGAGGTAAACCCACACGAGCTCTTCAACTTCAAAATTGACTTTTTTTCATGTTCGATCGGCCTACGCTTTATATTTCAAATTGGCCTCCTCCAAATTTGTTTTCACTTGGGCATGAATATTGTGCAATGGGTGATTTGCTTGGGTACACCTCAAAAGGGGCACAAAGGCTGAAATACCCCCGCATTATCACTATTCACTTGGGTGCACTTATATTTCAAACCTAATTGCTTGCATACCCTTGGGCCATTTGTGAGCCCCATTTCGTTAACTTTTCTGTTGGTAAATTTACAAAAACACATTCTAAAATTTAAATGTTCTTAATATTAAATAAGAAAACACAAAACAAATATTTCCTTTATAAACACACCCTCTCTTCTCTCTCTCTCTCTTGTTCTCCCTGTCCCCTCTCTCTTGTTCTCTCTCTACTCCATCTCCTCTCTTTCTCTCCTGTTTTCTCTTCTCCCTCTCTCTCCTCTCTCTCTCTTCCCTCTCTCTCCTCTCCTCACATGGGTGGTGTGCATGTTTGTGTCGTGCTCAGAATATATTTGGATGTGGTGCCCCGTTATAAATTAATGCTTGACATTAATGGTGTGAATTGTACCCGTGGAGTTGAACCAGATTGCGATGACGGAGGCACCCCATGCTCACGATCTCCGCCAAAAACTCCTTCATCTCCTGTCGAGACTCATGTGAATCCGCTTCACAGTGATGGTAGCGTTCAACGATGACAAGACTCCTCGATAGACGCTACCGAACCTGCTGGACCCGGGAGGTTCTGTTGAACCCTCCAGTGTGTTCACAAAGAGACTTTTAAGTGAACCTACAATGCCCGTGCTCTTTCTCCCACTCCTCCATCACCTCCGAGAATTTCACCCTTCTCCTCACCACCACTACAATCCCAACAACCACCATAACGACCACAACCACCGTCACGATCGGGATCCACGTCACAACGAATGGCTTCCCGTCGTTAGATTTCAGAATAGAAGGGAGTGCCGAAAGCAAAAGCTCGGCTTCTCCGGAAATCCGAAAGCTCGATCTGAGAATGTAATGTGTTTTAATGACGGGATCAGTGGAAGATGAGAACCCCACGTGCATGGTAGTTGTCAACGTTGGAAAAATATTGGATAAGTTAACCTTGGAAGATAGGAGTGGCTTCTTGGGTTTGGTCACGTGCAGCGACGACATCGTCACGTTGATCTCCGTCGACTCCCCGTCGTAGTCGACCCACACTTGCATGGGGCGTCCACTGGAAGGGTAAAATTCTCAAACGTAGTCCCCGTGAGACTCTCTTTATAGAACCCGGCGTCGGCAATGAGGTCAGAGTTGAGGTCGTTGACGTCGGTGCCAATGTGGTTCATGCTTTTGTCGTTGAACTCGGGGGTGAGGATGGTGTTAACTTCAACACCGAAGATGTGATTGGTAGAATCACCGTTGATGGACGCATTGAAGAGACCTAAGTATTGGGATCAAGAGAGAGAGAGAGTGTTGAACGTTTTATTTAAACCGCAAGTGCACGACCGCGATGAAGAGGTGGCAAGTACGGGTCGTCCTCAGGGAGGTGAGCAGCCTCTTGTTTATCAGAAGTCGAGTGGCAAAATAGGGAAGAGAAAGATTGATTATGCTAACCTACGCTACACTACGCTAAGAAGTATGAAATGTGAAAGAAGCAAACAAACGATGAAATAAGAACTAAGCTACGAACAAAACAAGAATGCTGCAATTTCAGGAATGGAAAACCCCTAAGGGGTGGAGTGAGTGCACACAAGTAAAGAGGTGGGTGTAGAATACATTCTTTAAGCACATGAAGGTGGTGTTTATCAAGCATAGGAAGTGTCTAAATGTTATGGTAAAACCTATCAATCTATTCACCAACTTGGTTGATTAACATTTACATATGCAAGTTGTTTATTTCAGAACCTAAACAAGCATGAGAGGTGTCTAATCATTTTGGCAAAACTCATCAAGTTGTAAATTCTATCCTAAACAAGCAAGCATACATTCATGTTTAATCAACACATTGAAATTAAAGCATTCATCCCATTCTCTAATGCATGTATGTACATCTACTCCACCCCCAAAGGGGATGGAACTACTCACTAAACATTACACTAATTATTAAACTATGGAAAGAAAGCATATTAAAACTAAGCTAGAATTAAAAGACGATTAAACTAAAACATGCACAACAATAAAAGAAGCATAAAACAAACAATGAAAAAACACAAAACTTTATTGATAAAATGACTCACATTAAAAGTAGCATCCTCCTACTTTAGTGTGTGCTTCAAGGCCTCACTTCTAGTAGGAAGAATAGCCACTTAAAATATGGAGTGATTACAAAAGGAGGAGAAGAGTTCTATTTATAAGCATGGAAAAAGCTAATCCGGGACAATCCCCCGATGTGGGACTAAACCAATACCAAAAATACACTAAGCATACACTAATACACGTGCTACAGAAAACTAAACGGATTCTGGGCCATCTGGACCGCCAATTGGCGGTCTATATGGTTTAGATCCGTTTGGTTTTCTTTGTGGGCTTTGCTTGAAGTGTTTGTTGGTCTTGGATGCATCTGGTTGGTTTGTTGGGGCTCCGACCCGAATCCAATTGCTAAAATACTCCCCATGATGGTGTGAAGTATTCTGTTTTGCTCTTAGGTCCCTCTGTCTTGCGTTCAGGTCCTTCTCCCTTGCATCTTGGTCCCCAGATCTCACAATCCAGTCCTTTTTCCCAGCTTTTGGGTCCTTTTATGCTTCATCTCTTCAAACCTAATTATTCCCGAAAACTAAACATAAAACTCGTAACATAGCATTGTTTAGGTGAAAGATAATGGATATAAGATACAAATATGAGCATGAAATGATGTCAATCAAATACCCCCACACCCAACTTTTGCTAGTCCCGAGCAAAACAAAGAAAGAGAAAAGCATGCGAAAAACAAGAAATCCTAACTCACTTTCGTAGGAATCACGGTTGCACTTAGCACGTGCAACAAGCCGTTAAACCTCCTTGTCGCCAAGGAGGAGGAGTGTTGTCTCCTGAGGGTTTTCAGCGGATATACCCACAAAATCCGAACAAGATGCATTAATCAATCTAGCTACACGACTCGTTGGACTTATTTTGTCGATCATGGGACGTAGTAATATTACGGGTCGACTCTATATATGTAATCCGTCCACACACCTAGCCTAATGAGTTATTCGTGAGAGTTAACTAAGGAATTAAGTGAAAGACATGGGCAACCTTAACTTCTGAATGTGATACAATGTGTAAAGTCCATTTTGGTTCTTATTTGACTCTTTTTTTTCTTTTTTTTCTTTTTCTTTGGAGCATTTATTGGTTGGTGTTTGATTCTCCCAGGGTCAGGTTTCGTGCATCATTGCCTATGAGGACTTACACTATCACGTACACCTTTCGCCAAATCTCCACATAGGGCGATCCCTACCACCCGTGTAACGGGAGTTCGGTCGGTGTATCCCAAGTCAGATGACTCGAAAGCACCAGGCACAAAGTCCCCTCAGACCTACTTTCCCGAGTGATAGGAGCCGTGCAAGAAGAGAGAACACCACTTATTTATCTACATGGGAACCAAAACCCCTACACTTAAGTTTCACAAAAAGAGATTAAGGGCCCTTGACTACGACAAACTTCCTTATACTAACAAACACGAATTATTTGACTCACTAGGTTCAGGGTGGACTTCTTTAAATGTTTGAGTACTGAAACCCTATGATTACACGCCCCCGGGGGGAAAACCGGGGTGCATCCTAACGACTCGACAAGACCTAAAACCAGTAAACTAGAAATCCTAATGCATCAAGTTCAAGACAATTTTGGGAGCTTTCTTTTTACTTTGCCTCTCAACGGTTTTGCACATGCTAAACACACGCAAAAACCACAAAAACATTTTCTTTCGCAAACACATGAAGATTTTGAATGAAATGTGAAAATTTTAAAGCACTCGGCAAGCAAAAGAAGACAAGTCACCCAAGGATCATGACAAGCAGATATATCGATATTAAATGCGACACACTAACATGACCCTAACAATGCACACAAAAGAAAACAAAAAATCAAAAGAAAAGACTCGACTATGTACACATGTAAAACACCCCCCACACCTACTTCATGCATTGTCCTCAATGAATGTGAACAAGATACTACATGTAGATATGCATGAAAAAGGAAACATCTCACCAACATGAAGTACAAAGGGACGTTCAGGGTCATGTTGATGGACACAAACCCAAATTCCCTCAAAACCTGTGAGAAGCTGAAGAAGGGAGATAAATACGTGAAGAGATTGGGCCCAAGTACACAAGGGTTGTGGCCCACAACAATCGATGCTCACTAATGAGTCTTTTATTACACACTTTTTTTGTTTTGTTTTGTTTTGTTTTGTTTTGTTTTGTTTTGTTTTTTTACAGGATATACACATCAACCAAGATATTCTCATAATCATTTGGTCAAGGAATATCAAATGAGAAATCAAGTTTTTAGGACCAGAGACTTACCGAGATGGGCAAACTTCACTGGTACTCTGAGGTGTCATGAGGGGTGAAAGGTCAAAGCTGAAAGGCTCGAACCCCTCATGATATTGGTTGGGTGTGGGCAACAAAGAATGAAGTTGTGTTGCCTCACTAGGGTTTAATTGCTCATCGAAGAAAACCCTCCAACCAATAGGCGGGTGCATCGGAATGAGTTCCTCAAGCTCATTCGATGGATGCAGCATACCTGCATCACTAAGAATGGGGCTTCTCCCCAAGTCATCCAACAAGGACCTCCCACCATCATTTAGATCATCAAGCATAAGCTCGGTCAAAGGTGGGTCCTTGTTGGAGTCAATATGAAGCTCAAATGGCTCAAGGGCCAAGGGACATGAGACAGAGACACCTTCTGGTACAGGCATATGATGAGGTATCTCACTCTCACTAGTACTTTCAACTGAATCATGCAACGAACACTCCCTTTGGACATTCATGTTTGAGGCCAGCTCACTCTGTTGCATTGCAAAGACATGCAATGAGTCTTCGCTGAGCCCACAAACATTCTCAACGGGTTGCATTGGTGTTAGGGGTGTTCGTTGATTTTGCGGTGCTTTCTCTAATTGGCGGATGAGATTTAGATTTAAAGGTTCATCCATGGGTTCCTGTTGCCTACCAGAGTTGAACACATAAAACTCGGCACTCATGTTACCGAATGAGAGCTTCATGAGACCATTTCTACAATTAATCAAGGCATTGGAGGTTGCCAGAAATGGTCTACCCAAAATCAAAGGTATTTGAGAGTGGGTGTTCGCAACAGGATTGGTATCGAGGACAACAAAATCGACTGGAAATATAAAATCTCCAACTTTGATAAGCACATCCTCGATAATCCCCATGGGAATACGAATGGATCTATCCGCCAATTGGAGGGTGATCTTAGTTGGTTTCAATTCTCCCAAGTTCAAATGTTGATAAACAGAGAATGGGAGGAGGTTGCCCGCTGATCCTAAATCAAATAAAACATTGTTCAGTCTAGTGTCCCCTATCGTACACTGAATAGTAGGACACCCAGGGTCCTTGTATTTTGTGTAGGTGGGATTGGACAAAAGTGAGCTGATATTTGCAGCCAAGAATGCTTTCTTAGGAACATTGGTCTTCCTCTTGGTTGTGCAGAGATCCTTCAACACTTTGGCATATTGAGGTATTTGTTGGATGACATCCAACAAGGGGATGTTAACCTTCACTTGCTTAAACACCTCTAATATCTTGTCCATGTTGTCACTCTGCTTTTTTGTTTAACCTACTTGGATAGGGAGCTTTTGGCAGGTAGGTTTTCTGCTGTGCCTGAGAAGAAAGCTTTGGTGTATTACCCTCACCCTCAGCTTCTTCTTCACCACCATTCCCACTGAGGGGCTGCATAGATGGTGGTGGGTGTGGCAAGGAAATGTGATTGTCAACCTGTTTTCCATTCCTTAAGGTCACAATGGAATTGACATGGTGAACAGGTTCCTCCACATGGTTCACTTGCCTCCCCCGAGGTACCACATTCTCATTTTGCATTTGTTGTTGTTGGTACATGCGGGGGTTAGCCTCAGGCTGGCTAGGAAAAGACCATCTCTCTCTCATGTACAGACTGAGCCAATTGGCCCATCTGAAGCTCTAGAGATTTCATGGTCTGCTGATTTGAAGTGAGAACTTGACTTGTGGTAGACATAAAATTTTTCATTGAGTTTTCAAGTCTACGAGTTAAGGTCTCAAGCGAATGGAATCGGGTTTCCATGTTATTGGAATTTAGGAAACCCGATTGATTGGTGGTTTGTGCTTGGGGTGGCTGATAGGAATGTGCATGCATGGGAGATTGGTGCGATTGGTAAGGTGGTCTAGAAGAGGTGGGTGTAGAATACATTCTTTAAGCACATGAAGGTGGTGTTTATCAAGCATAGGAAGTGTCTAAATGTTATGGTAAAACCTATCAATCTATTCACCAACTTGGTTGATTAACATTTACATATGCAAGTTGTTTATTTCAGAACCTAAACAAGCATGAGAGGTGTCTAATCATTTTGGCAAAACTCATCAAGTTGTAAATTCTATCCTAAACAAGCAAGCATACATTCATGTTTAATCAACACATTGAAATTAAAGCATTCATCCCATTCTCTAATGCATGTATGTACATCTACTCCACCACCCAAAGGGGATGGAACTACTCACTAAACATTACACTAATTATTAAACTATGGAAAGAAAGCATATTAAAACTAAGCTAGAATTAAAAGACGATTAAACTAAAACATGCACAACAATAAAAGAAGCATAAAACACACAATGAAAGAAACACAAAACTTTATTGATAAAATGACTCACATTAAAAGTAGCATCCTCCTACTTTAGTGTGTGCTTCAAGGCCTCACTTCTAGTAGGAAGAATAGCCACTTAAAATATGGAGTGATTACAAAAGGAGGTGAAGAGTTCTATTTATAAGCATGGAAAAAGCTAATCCGGGACAATCCCCCGATGTAGGACTAAACCAATACCAAAAATACACTAAGCATACACTAATACACGTGCTACAGAAAACTAAACGGATTCTGGGCCATCTGGACCGCCAATTGGCGGTCTATATGGTTTAGATCCGTTTGGTTTTCTTTGTGGGCTTTACTTGAAGTGTTTGTTGGTCTTGGATGCATCTGGTTGGTTTGTTGGAGCTCCGACCTGAATCCAATTGCTAAAATACTCCCCATGATGGTGTGAAGTATTCTGTTTTGCTCTTAGGTCCCTCTGTCTTGCGTTCAGGTCCTTCTCCCTTGCATCTTGGTCCCCAGATCTCACAATCCAGTCCTTTTTCCCAGCTTTTGGGTCCTTTTATGCTTCATCTCTTCAAACCTAATTATTCCTGAAAACTAAACATAAAACTCGTAACATAGCATTGTTTAGGTGAAAGATAATGGATATAAGATACAAATATGAGCATGAAATGATGTCAATCAGAGAGTAGGGAGAGACAAACAGAAAAGAGTGAGAGTAGAGAGAGACAAAGAGAAAGAGTAGAGAGTAGAGAGTGACAAAGAGAAAGAGTAGAGAGAGAGGAGAGAGAACAAGAGAGAGGAGAAAGGGAGAAGAGAGAAGAGGAGAGGGAGAGAGAGGAGAGAGAACGAGAGAGTAGAGAGATAGAGGAGAGAGAACAAGAGAGAGGACAGAGAGAAAGAGAGAGAGGTCTGTTTGTAAAGAAAATATTTGTTTTGTGTTTTCTTATTTAATATTAAGGACATTTAAAATTTAGAGGGTGTGTTTTGTAAATGTACGAACAGAAAAGTTAACAAAATGGGGCCCACAAATGACCCAATGGTATGCAAACAATTATGTTCGAAATATAGGTGTACCCAAGTGAATAGTGAAAACACGGGATATTTCAGCCATTGTAGACCTTTTGAGGTGTACCCAATCAAATCACCCTTCTACTTTTCTACTATTTGAGTATCAACTCTTGTGCTTGACTCCTCAGGGCTAGTAATTGGATCCAAATCTAATGGACAACGTGGATTGTTGCAGCCATAAACAACTTGAAAAGGTGAGAACCCAATCGAACAGTTGATGGAACAATTAAACTCAAATTCAATCTTGGACAAGATGGAGTCCAAACTTCTAAATGATTTTATTTGAGCACACATCATATTTCCAAGACTTCCATTCACCACTTTGGTTTGGCTGTCGGTTTGAAGATGATATGAATTTGCTATCACGATCTGAAACAATACTCAAAGGCGAACCATGATGTCGAACAACCTCTGCAAAGTACAATTCAATAACTTTACTAGCATTTATTGTGGTTTTGCAGGCTACGAACACAACCACCTTGTTAAGTCTGTCGACGACAACCGTAATGCTATTGAACCCTCTTTTCGTCCACGGAAGTCCCAACATGGAATCCATTGAAACATCCCTCCATGTCCCTTTAGGTACTGACGATGGAATGTACAAACCTTGGTTGTTGCTGGTCCCTTTAGAACACTGACAATTTCGACATCTTTTTACAAAAGTTTGCACATCCTTGTCGATTCCAGACCAATAAAACCGTTATTTTACTAATCATGCAATTTTATCTTTTTTGAAATGATGGGGGTGTAAGCGGGGTGGGTTTTTACCCCACCGCTACCCGCCCCACATAAGTTAAGCGAGTAAGCGGGATGGGTTAGGCGGGGCATTTTCAATTTAATGATGTAGTATAGTTATTTTTTAATGAAATTTGCTTACATAAACATTTAATGATGTAGTATAGTTTCTTTTAAATAATAACATGGAACATGGAGTATATGAAATATGACCGACAACAAGATTGAACATATTATACATTTTCCTTTGTTAAAAATAAAGTATTTTTGGTGTTTTACATACAAATATTGTTCAATCTTGAAGAATATTAAGCAAAACCACAAAGTCCACCCAAATAAACTTAACTACACAAAAGGGCAAGACCCAAAACCAATAAAACTCCAAAACATAATATTGGAATGTGGAATTGTACCACTACAATAGAAGACCTTATACATGAATTATGAATATCTTCAACTATGCGGGTTATGCGGGTGGCGGGTTGGCAGGTAAGGTTTTTTTGTTCGCATTAGGCAGGGCGGGTTTGTGGGTCAAACCCACCCCATTCATATCCCTACGAAATGAACTTGATTATGCATGTCTTACACTATTAGGAGTCACAACGAAAAATTCGGAATGCATAGACAATTAACTCGAAAGAGATAACCATTTTTGAAAATGTAGTCGCTTTGTTCTCGACGGTCTGTATGATGGGACCGAACCTATCGTCACTTCTTGTTTCTTCCAGAACTTCTTCAAAACCCAATGTCTCTACTGTCATCAGTGTCATAAGAGCCCGACGTCGACTCAATGCATCAACCACCTTATTCATGGTTCCAGACTTGTGCTTGATTGAAAACGCAAACTCTTGCAACGAGGTAACCTATTTGGCATGTCTATCACCTAATTGTAGGATCGTGTATGGTCGTATTTATCTAATCACTTTTAGGGTAAATTAACCTCTACTTGCTTAATCAAAGATACAGCAGAATAAAAACAAATAAGCATGTAAAGACAAGAAAATATGAAAACCACAAAGGAAGACTCAAGGATTTTTACAGAGGTTCGGCCACCCTCCTACATGCTCTCTTGCAAGCTCCGCTTGACACTTCGAGCTCCGCTCATGTCTTCACTATCCGCTCCCCGTTCCGGGCCGGGAGACAACACCTTTACAAGTCTTCAAACTCGCGAACAACCCTCGCCGAGTTTGGCTTCTTCTCTCACAATCCGAGAGGGAACACTTCGGACTCTCACCGAAGTCTATACTCTTGTCTTGGGCTTTCACCAAGACCCTTGCTACTTGACAAACAATTTGAGTGGAACAACGCTCTCTAGCTTGAGTACACTTTGAGTAGGATTTGGCTATGATCAAAGGTGTGGAAGTTTAAGGCTTAGAGTGTGTGATTTGGAGCTTTTGGGGTTTGGAGACTTCTCTCTAATGTATGAAATAATTGTGTGTAGGAGAGTTATCTAAACAAAGTGTTCAATCCTCTATTTATAAGATCCTAAGGTGTTATAGCCGTTGGGGATAAGTGTGGTAAGTGGTTGTGTAAGAAACATAAAACAGTGAACTGCAACACACATTTCAGGACAAATTTGGTCGACCGAAACGGGCATACCGGTCGACCGGTAGGTCAAAATCATATTTCTTCCCCTTTTAATGATTTTCATGAAGCAAATCCTAATTGAGCAAAGAATGAAATAAAGATATGGCAATTTAGCATTCAATTTTTCCTAGATTAGAACCAATCTAATATGAATGGGAAAGATAAATTTTACCCAACTTGATCCTCGAATTGGTTCCAATCTTCTTTCGGTAATGCAACCAACTTTGAATTTGACTTTCTAAGCATGCCCGATCACCACCGATCTCTCTCCTTCTTTAGGTAACTACAAGTGTAGATTTTGGTACCCATTTTTGTTTGGGTCCATTCAATTTAGCTTTTGGTACCCATACCCAAGTGGATTTAGGTACCCAAACACTTGAGGTTCATTTCATGGCAATATGATGCTTTCCATTTATGCTATCTTGAACAAGATGATTTTTAACATAAAAGACATTGTAGCCTAAACCATGCTTGTCTAAAGATTGCCTTTGATTTCCTAAAAGCATATTAAGGTTTTTCTTTCCATTTGTGAACTTATACAAGTCATTAATCAAAGTTTTATTTGAAGCATTAAGTTCATTATTCTTACGCACTAGAGATTCGTTTATGCATTTTAGATTTTGAATTAAAGAAGTATGCTTTTCATTCATTTGATGCATGTGAATCTCTAATTCGACACATTTGTGAGTCATGCAATTCAAGTCATTCAATAATCTCTTCCTTTCAAGATATGATTTGTCAAGTTTCTTAAGCAAGTCCTTTTTATCACTTTCAATCATATGACTATCAATAGCATGAGATGAGTTGGTTTTATCTTTCAATTTCTCATCTCTTCTTTTAAGCATGCATTCTCCAAAATGAGCTTATCAATTTTAGCAAGTAAGTCATTTTTCTCATTTAAGATGGATTTATTTTGACAATGAAGATCATGATTTACTTCTCTAGCTAACTTGTTCTTTTGACAAAGAAGCTCATATCTTTCAACAAGTTCATGGAATGCATTTTGTAGTTCTTTAAAAGAATATGATTCATTATTAGAATTAGAACTAGATGAACTAGATTTAGGAGATACCTCACTTTCTTCATCGATTGTTACAATGAGGCATGTGTAGGCATCTTCTCCCTTGGATGAGCTTGATGAGGAGTACGATGTTGAGGTGTTCTTATCTCATCTCTCTTGAGGTTCATCCATTGGGCTTGATTCTCCTTCACTCCCGGTTGGTGATTCTTCCTACAGGAGCAAAAGTTTCTACATAATCAAGACCATAAGCCTAAGTATAACCATGTGCGATTAGTCTAGCTTTGTATCAGTCAATAGAACCATTACTATTATACTTAATTTTATATATCTACTTACAACCTACAGGTTTAATACCATGTTTGGAGGGAACTAGGGTCCAAGTTTGATTTTTTTTTCTAAAGCTTCTAATTCATCATTCATGGCTTTTACCCAATTAGGGTTCCTAAGGGCTTCATGGTAGGATGTGGGTTCACTATATTTATCAATCATATTCCAAAACTTCTGATGCAAAGAAGTTATAACATTGTAGGATATGTAGTCCTGGATGGGGTAGGTTGCATTGTAGGTGATGAAATCTTGGAGATGCGATGGAGTGTGAGTGATTCTTGTGGACCTTCTCATGGGGTTCTTCTTGTTCGTCATTTTCCTCACATGTGGTATGTTCTTCTCCCCCATCTTAAGGGATGACAATCTCCTCAAGAGATGGAGAGATATCAAGCAAGTCGATAGTAGGAAGCAGAGATGTCTCACCTGCAGACAAAGTCTTTGTAGATTCAAAATACGATTCATTTTCTAAGAAGGATACATCTAGAGATGTACATTTTACATTCCAGAGGATCATAACATTTGTACCACTTCTTTTGGAAGGAATAGTTTAAAAAGATCGTTCTGACAAAAAGATGATCAAGTTTTTCAATATGTTTTTTATGAACATAACAAGTGCAACTGAAGATTTTAAGGTGATCAACACTCATCCTTCTACCATTCAATATTTTTAAGGGTTGTTTATTTTGAATTATGGGACTACGGAGCCGATTGATAAGATACACAACAATTAACAAAGATTCGAATCAGAAAATTTTAGGTACCTGAGTTTGGAATAAAACAGATCTAGTAACATTCAGAAAATGACGATGTTTTCTTTCAGAAAAAACATTTTGTTCAGGAGTGTTAATACATGCAGTTTGATGAAATATGCATTTTTCTTTCAATTTTTTTTGAAACACATTACTTGTGTATTCTCATCCATTTTTTTACCTAATGATTTTAATTTTAGTATCATACATATTTTCTGCCAAGGCAACATATCCACAAAAAATAGAGAAAGCACCAGATTTAGATTTTAGCAAGTATATCTAGCTAGGTTGTACGAGAAAAATCATTGATAAATGCAATAAAATATTTAAAACCATTATATGACTCAATTGTTCGGACCCCAGATGTTAAAGTGTATCATTTCCAGAGGTTTCCCAATTTTAGTTATAGAAAAGTGAAAAGGCAACCTTGTTTGATTGGTAAGGCGACATGTCTAACAACATAATTTAGTATTCAAATTTAAACTAGAAAGCAATTGTTTTAAAAAAGGAAAAGGCAGGTGTCCCATGCGTTAGTGCCAAAAGTTAGGTGTGATGGGACACTTTATTAGTAAGCAAATAATTGTTCAAATCTGACACATATAAGCCCAAATCTGACACATATAAACCATCTCCCCTAATATTCTGTCCTGAAATAACACATCAAAAGGTGAGAAAATCACATTGCAGTTCAAGCTTCTAGTGATACGTCCTACATATAGTAGTTTAGAAGTGAATTCAGGGACATATAGAACAATTGTAGATGTGTTATTTAGTAATGTGGACTCTCCTGTTCTGTTGATTTTAACTTGATTTCCATTAGAAACAATGATAAATTTATTCGTGTTTGAGTTGTAATGAATTTTATGTAAAAGATCTAAATTTCCAGTCATGTGGTCGATGGCACTCATGTCTATAATATATGAATTAAGAGTAAGAGTAAAATTTATGAGGTTTGCAACAGGGTTAATACCTGAGACATTACTTGGCTGAGTTGGATTTTGACCTAAGAGTTGAAGAAGGCTATTAAGTCATGCTAAAACATGATCCAACTCTTTCTGGACTGAACAAGGCCCATGACCAGCTGCTGCACGCTCCCCCGTACCCACATGTGAACGTGTATGTACACCAGGATCCAGAGTGCACGCTTGCCCGCCTAAACCACCAAAGAAGTCGGGTATTGGATGATCCGTGTATGTTTTGGATATAAAAACCCAACTTTCAGAGTTTGACCCGACCTGCGGCCAGTTTTGATTTCCGCCTCCGAAGATAAGTTTAGGTTTGAGTCAAGTTTGCTATCGCTGCTAGGGTTTCCTCTTCCCTCACCCCTTCAATCTCTAGTTCCATCCTTTGGTGATCAGAGGTGCAGGTAGAGGAACCAACAACGGTCGCGACTAGGTCCTTGTTTCTTGTAGTTATCGTAGTGCTCGTCTTTACGCCTTCCAAATTGTCCTTTTCCTTTTGTGGTTTGGTTTTGTTGTACGTGGCGGCGAAAGCTTGGTTTTCCTTGTGGATGTGTTGGGGCATGGCGTGTCTTTAAGTTTCTTCCCATTGCACCATCACGACGATTTGTGTTTGGGGCGGGAACTCCAATGATAGTAGTATCTATGATTTTAAGGTCTCGTTGCTGGAGTCGAGTCCAATCAGAAATTGTGATAGTAATGTATGTTCGACCCTCTCCTTGATGATTTTTGGGTCTACGCTCAGTGGTTCGTAGATCTTGAGTTCATCCCACCATCTTTTAAATTCACTAAGGCATTTGGTGACCTTTTTGCCCTTATTTTGTTTACATGAGTTCTTCCTTGACATTGAATATGTGGGCAAATTTTTGTTGCTTCCTATACAGGTCATGGATGGCATCCCATAACTCTTTCGTTGAGTTGGAGTAGATGAACAGCTATACGATCTGTGATTGCATGGAGTTGAGCACCATCGTCATCACAAGGTGATCAACGGTCTACCAGTCCTCGATTTTGGTGTCCTCGGTGGTCGATTTTTGTGTGCGTCTGGTGATGTTACCAACTTTTCCCTTGCCACTGAGGGGCATTGTGATTGACCACGCCCATGAGAGCTAATTTGTCATGTTCAAGAGTCGAGTGGTTAGCCTTTGGGGTTGTGCTCCTTCTGCGACCATGGTAAGGGTTGGACGTTGCCTTGTGCATCAGCCCCCTTTCGTAGTCTAAGGCTAGGTGGTCGGTGATGGTTTTGGACGGTATGAGATAACCAAGTTTAGGATCTGAGATTGATTGGTTGATGATGGGTTTTGGAGTTTTGCATTTTGTGGTGAATAAATGTATTATTATTTTGGGGTGATTTAAGGCGGTGATCGGAGAGGTCGCCGCCGGTGATGAATCCTCAGTTCTTAGGTCTGATCAATGCTCTGATACCATATTGAATTTGTGTTTGTGTATATTATTGATTGTTAATTTGTATTACAGACGTGAAGTATATATATAGGCTATATGAGTTAGCCGTCGGGGGATATTTTAGTTACCGATTACATGCGATTGTGTTTTTGCTAGATTGGTAACTTGCATGTATGAATCTTTGTTTCCTTCGGTGGTGGTGATGATTGTGATGTCAATGGATTGTGTCCCTTGATTGACGGTGATGACCGTTGTCTAAGCAAACAATTTGTTTAACTGCACATGATTCAAGACTCCCCTAAAAGTACTCGGAGCATTAGACAATCTAAACGGCATGACCACCCACTAAAACAAGCCCTCTTTTGTTTTAAAAGTCGTTTTGCACTCTTCAAATCAATTTTCAAAAGCACTACTGCTCCGCTCAATTGATCAAGCATGTCATCTAATCTTGGAATCGCGAACGATATTTAACTGTGATGCGGTTGATGGCTCGGCTATCAACACACATTTGCCATGACCATCTTTCTTTGACACCGACAATGCAGGTACGACGCATGGGCTAATGCTTTATCTATTGTAGCCTTTCTCCAACAATTCTGTGATTTGTTTCTTAAGCTCCTTATATTGTTGAGGCGACATGCGATAGTCTACTTTGTTGGGAACAATGACATTGGGCACTAAATCTATTTGGTGCTGGATATATGTTAGCGGTGGAAACCTGCAAGAAGGTCGAACGACAACACATCACACAAAAAAATCTAGCACAATTTGAGCATGTAACGACACTTCATAACCACTTTCTGAATTTTAATTGCTGGAATATTCTCTTTGTAAGTTAGATCAACCATTAATCTAGAGGGACAAAATAAATTATATATAAATCTAGCTAAACAAATCATAATTAAAAATAGTAATGAAAATATTTCAAATCAAAAGTCGATGCCGGATATTTGTAGAGGTTTGATCACACCATCGTGATCTAGTCATCTCCTCAACTTCTGATCGCTCCTCTGATCCCTACTTAAGAATTTAATAATCTCTTCCTCCAAGGTCGAAAATAAATCCTTTTACAATCGGAGCCTTGCCTCGCCTTGCCCAAATCTCCTCTCACAACCTGAGAGGGAGCTTCATCAAAGTTTATCTAATCAAATTAGTCTAATCTCTACCAAATAAGCAACAGAAATAATTAAAAGACAAGTAGAGAAAAGACAAGCAAACCACAAGAAGACTCGATGATTTTTATAGAGGTTTGGCCTCCCACCTACTTCCTCTTGACTATCCAATCTCGTTCCAGGCCGAGATTAAGCATTTACAAAGCAAGCTCCGCGAACACCCTCGCGAGCTTGGTTTCTTCCTCTCACAATCTGAGAGGGATGCTTCGGGCTTTAACCGAAACCTCTACTTCTTTTGACAGCAAATGTAAGTTGATCAATACTCTCTTACTTCAGCACACTTTGAGTATGATTTGTAATTCATCAAAGATGTAGAGGTTTAAGATTTGAGTGTAGGATTTGGGATTTCTTGATTGGGAGAAGTCTCTCTAGTATATGGAGCAAATGGAAGTCTGAGGGATGGATTAATGGGGAGACAATATTAATTCAAATTTTTATACATCATACCCACCCCATTATTCTCATCCCGAATACCCACATCCCTACCAACCACCACCCATGACCATAAGGTTTAATTCTCAGCCTATTAACACCCAACCAACAAACTGTGACAATCAAAATGTGAACTTCAATGTTGAACCCAAACTTGATTCCTTAAAACAAACCCTTCAAACGTTCATGGAAACCACTTAAAATTTATTGAAGTTAAACTTGAATTCCTTTCAAACTATGGAAATGCAAGTGAGTCAAATGACACAACAATTAAGTGAACGTGAGGAGGATGCTCTTTCTTGTCAACATGAGGATTCATCTTTTGATATCGAACCACCACCACATCCACAAATTCAAAGTACAATCTTCCAAAATCAAAATCCTAGTCAGTCTGAGGGACTTGGGGTTTCAATTCACAATCACTTGGTGGGAGATTCGATTCAAATTGAGAATAGCATGGACCAACTTCATTATGAGTCAGCATAGGATTGTGCCTTATCTTTTTGTCCCGTGGTCCTTGAGCCACGTGATCTTAATGTTGTGCCTCTTGAGGACCTACCTTTGGTGGAGCAAGAGCTCCCTAATACCCCTAATTTCATACAACCTAGTGAGAGTTTGTCTCTCACTATTGTTTATGATCATCTTGAAAATGAAGGGACACCAAACAACTACATTGCCAATGAGGGTATTGCGAGTTCCTTAGATGATACCTTGGGTAAGAGACCCACTTTTTGTTTGCATGGTGCGACAGGCACGAATAATGAGGTTATTGGCCTCATTCTGACACACCAGCCTGTTAGTTGGAGAGTTTCGATTGATGATCATAATTTCAATAATGTAAGGGGAGAAACTCTTCCTCCGTTGCTCAATTATGACCAAACTCTTGAGAGGTTCAAGCTCTTTAAGTTTGATTCTTTGAATCAGACGCCTTTGCGTCTTGATCTTGAATCTCTCCTTGCATCTTGTGCATTTTGTGAGGGGCCCAATAATGAGTATTTTGGCTGTGCGTTGTGTCATGTTCCCATTCCAAGTACATTGACCCACTTTTGAGATTTCCATTTGACGTCCTTTGACAAATGACGGTGAGAACTTATTTTTGTACATAGTTATATTTGAAAAAAAGACTCCAAGAGTGAGCATAAGTGTTTTGGGCTCCAACCCTTGTGTATTTGGGCCGCATTTGTTTCAGATACTTGTCTCACTTCTTAGGTATCTCATAGGTTTTGAGGGGAATTCAAATTTGTGTCCATCAACATGACCATGAAAATTTTCTTGTGCTTCAAAGTTTGGTGAGATCATAACTTTTTCATGCAAAAATACATGTAGTATCATGCTTCCATACATTGAGGACAATGTATGAAGTAAGTGTGGGGGGTGCTTTACATTTGTATATATGTGGAGTCAAGTCTTTTTCACTTTGTTTTTTGTTTTATTTTGTGTGTATTGTTAGGGTCATGTTAGTGTTCTGCATTTAATATCTATATATTTGTCTACCATGATCCTTGGACGACTTGTCTTCTTTTGCTTACCTAGTACTTTAAATTTTTTATTTCTTTCAAAATTTTCATGTGTTTGCGAAAGAAAAGGCTTTGTGGGTTTTGCATGTGTTTAGCATGTTAAAAATTGTTGAGAGACAAAGTCAAAAGGAAGGTCCCAAAAGTGACTTGAACATGATGCATTAGGATATCTAGTACACCAGCTTTTGGTCTTATATAGTCCTAAGGATGCACCCCAGTTTTTCCTCGGGGGGGGGGGGGGGGGGGGGGAGACTAATCATAGGGTTTTAGTACTTAAACAAATAAAGAAGTCCACCTTGAACCTAGTGAGTCGAATAATTGGTGTATGTTAGTATATGGAAGTTTGTCGTAGTCAGGGACCCTTAAACTCCTGTTGTGAAACCTTAAGTGTAAGGATTTTGGTTCATTGTGGAGATAACAAATAAGTGAGTAGAGTATTCTCTCTCCTTGCACGACTCTTATCACTTGGGAAATTAGGTCTGAGGGGACTTAGTGTCTTTTTCTATCGAGTCATATGACTTGGGATGCACCGACCGAACTACCATTACACTGGTAGTAGGGATCGCCCAATGTGGAGATTTGGGGGAAGGTGTACGTGATAGTGTAAGTCCTCATAGGCAATGATGCATAAAACCTAACCCTGAGAGAATTAAACACCAACTAGTAAAAAATGATGAAATGAAAGAAGAAGAAGAAGAAGAAGAAGAAGAAGAAGAAGAAGATGATGATGATGATACACATAAGAACCTTAATCAACCTTACACTTTGTATCACTTGAGGATGTTAAGGTTTCCCATGTCTTTCACTAAAGTCCTTAATTAACTTGCACGAATGGTTCACTAGGCAAAGTATGTGGACTAGATACATATATAGAGTTGGCCCGAAGGAATACCGCGTCCAATGATCGACAAAACTAGGTTCAGCGAGTCGTGTTGCTAGGTTAATTAATCCATCAATGTTCGGATTTTGTGGGTATATCCGTTGTAAACCCTCAGGAGACACCACTCCTCCTCCTTGGAAACAAAGAGGTTTAACGGTTTGTTGCACGTGCTGAGTGCAACCGTGATTCCTACGAAAGTTGGTTAAAATTTCTCTGTTTTTCGAATGTTTTTCCTTTCTTTCATTTTTCTCTTTCTTTGTTTTGCTCAAGACTAGAAAAAGGTAAGTGTGGGTGTATTTGATTAGTAGCATATCATGCATCATATTTATGTTATATATCATTAATTTGACCCCACGTTTGTGCTACTCGAGTGTTTGTTGTGTATTTTCAGGTATTAAGTAATAAAGAAGAGAACAGAAGAGAAAATGGCTGAAATATAAGAAGAAATCACTTAAATGAAGAAAATTGGACTTGTTTGTCATACACAATGACCCATCTGCAAGAGAGAAGTACCTAGATGTAAGACGAAATGACCAAATAGCAAATCGAGAAACTCCACACCATCATGAGGAGTATTTTGGCAACTATATTCGGGCCTATACTCCGATAATCAATTTGTGTTCACCCTACGTGAAGAATCGAAGCACTAAAGAACATCCGAAATCGGATTGCATCAGAAAAAAAGTGACCGACCCCAAACCTCCAATTGGCTATCCATTTTGGGCCAAATCCGACCCGGTTTTGTGTTGGTTATGAAGTTTATGTCCATTTTAGGTATGTTTCATTAGTCTCATACAGGGGAATTGTCCTCAGTTGACTTTTTCATCCTTCGTCCTTTGTAACCTACCCATTGCTTGGTGGTCATTCTCTCTACTTGGAATAAGCCTTTGAAGAAAAAATCGAGGCATAGAGGATGCCACGTTGTTATGTGAGTCATGTAAATAAATTTTATATTTTTTAGTTAGATATTGTTTTCTTTAGTCTTGCATGGTTTGTTTCCTTAAATCCTTGCATAATTAGTTAGCTTAATGAGTAGTGGGTAGTTTCATGCCCCTTTGGGGGGCGAAGATGATGTTTATACATGTAATGAAGAATGACAATGAATGTTATCTTATGCAATATGTGATGAATGTGAATGTATGCTTGTTTGTTTTAGCATACTTAACTTGATGGCTTTTGCCACAACTTTTAGACACCTCTCATACTTGTTTAGGTTCTTAATAACCAACTTGTTTATGCTCATGTTAATCAACTAGGTTAGTGATTGGATTGATAGGTCTTGCCATAACCATTAAACACTTCCTATGCATGAAAACACAACCTACATTTGTGCCTTATTGAATGCATTCTTCACCACATTATTTCTTGTGTACACACACTCCACCCCTTGGGGGGTTTTCCTTACTGAATTTCATCTTGCTTTGCTAGTTGCTTCGTTTAGTTTCAGTTACTCTCGTGCTCTAATCTTTCTCATTTGTTAGTTCATAGCTTAGTGTAATTAGTTAGCATAATCCACTCAATCTCCTCTCCCACTCGAGTATGGTTGGAACAACAACACTCACAACTTCTTGAGGTTCGACCCATATTTGTCACGTCTTCACCGACGTCGTGCATTTACGGTTATTATAACTGAATCAATTAGAGTTGAACTTGGAGTGAATTGAGTGAAGTTTGAGAGTTGGTAGAGCTTTGAAAACTTGGAATTTGAGAGTTGCACGCTGATTAGCAACAACAACATCGATCGACCGAAGAAGCTCAATAGACCGTTTAGGGACATTTCAAAAAAAATGTGTTGCTAGACGAAAAAAGATAAGTCTGTTGAAAACGCTCAACATATTTATTGCCACATGGGCCAATTAGATATAGTCATTAGGATTAAACAGAGGGTAATGTCGGATGATCGATCCCTACTCAATAAACCGAATCAACAATTTCAGGGAAGTTCCAAAATTTATTAAGTGGACGGAAATGGTTGACTAAACACATAGGGTAATGTAAGATGACCGATCCCTATTTGGTAGACTGAATCAACAATTTCAGGGAAGTTCCGAAATTTACTGAGTGGACGGAAACAATTGACCAATCCACGTTCAGTAGTCTGAATCAAGAATATCAGGGACGGTCTACATGCTACTGAGTAGATGGAAATGGTACATGTTTGTTCATTTTAAATTTAGACCGCAAGTGCACAACCGTCGGTGAAGATGGGGCAAGTACGGGTCATCCGAAGGGAGGCGAGCATCCTTTGGTATGACCGAAATCAGATGAAGAATAAAGGGAGAAAAGATGTGATTACGCTAAAGCTAAACTACACAAAACTAATAAGTACGAAATGCAAAAGAAAACACGAAAGATTGGAAATCAGAAAGAGAAACCACTAAGGGGTGGAGTATGTGCACATATGAAGTGAAATAAGTGATGAAAGATGCATGTAAGCATGTATGTGTGTGTGTTGTGTGTGTCATCATGCATAGGAAGTGTCTAAAGATGTGACAAAACCTATGAATCCATTCACACAACGTATAGACAATTACTACTTGATTAACATAAGTTTAGGCTCAGCATGAGAAGTGTCTAAAGATATGGAAAGACTCATGAAAAACTATAAACTCATGTGAAGAACAAAGGTAAGCATGTGAGGTGTCTAAATGTGATGGCAAAACCCTTCAAAACAAAGTTTCTTCAATCAATCAAGCAAGGAAACACAAATACAAACACATAACTAACATGTAGCATATTTAACAGGAAATTTCAGTCAATAAAGATGAGAAAACTAAGCATGGGAAGTGTCTAAATCTTATGGCAAAACCCATAAAAATTTCCCAACATGTAGATGATTAAAGTACCCCCAATGAACTTACAAAACATGCATGTCTACACGATCCAAAATTCATCAAACATCCAAACTTCACAATATATATGAACATCATCTCTACCCCCCAAAGGGGATGTATCTACTCACTACACATTATTCTAGCAATTAAACTAAAGAAGAAAGGAGACATTCTAACTAATTTAGCCTAAGATCAAAGAGATAAGACTAAGGTAAGCATGCATAAAAAAGAAACAACATGAAAACAAAACAATGAAAAATTATTTTATTAAATGACTCACATTACTAGTAGCATTCTTCTCCACCTTGAGTTTTTGCTCTAAGACTTACTCCAAGTAAAGAGAATGCCACCAAGCAATGTGTCAATACAAAAGGAGGAGGATGAGTTCTATTTATAGCCATAGAAAAAGGTGATCGGGGACAATCCCCTGATGTGGGACTAATGAAACCTTCCCCGAATACACATAAACACATAACCCATACCGTGGAGAAACAAGGTCTGATTCGGAGACAAACAGACCGCCAATTAACGGTCACTTTTTCCCGGATGTGACTCATTTTTGGATATGTTCTTTATTTCTTCAATTCTTCACATGGGGTGGACTCAGATCGGTCAGATCGGTTATAGGAGTGTCGGCCCGAATCTAATTGCCAAAATACTCCTCATGATGGTGTGGGGTTTCTTCATTTGCTCATTGGTCCTTTGGGGTAACATTCGGGTCCTTCTCCCTTGCATCTTAGTCCCCAAGTCTCAAAACTCAGTCTTTTTTCTTGCTTTTAGGTCCTTTTATGCCTCTTCTCCTCAATCCTATCTATTCTTGAAACTCAAACATAAAACTCGTTACATAACATTGTTTAGGTTCAAGATAATGGATATAAGACACAAAATGAATGCATGAAATAATGTCAATCAGTACACCGAAGGTTACTCAGTCGTCCGTTTGAGACAGGTTCGGTAGACCGAAGGAAACATGGTCGATCAACAGAGACATATGATCATTTTGTGCATCAAGTGTACATTCGATCCCATGACTCAAATAATTAGAAAATTAGATGTGAAGTCCTTCAACTTCGATTACAAGCCTTGAGCCTTTCTCTTGAAATTGATTAGTCATTTGGTTTGAGCACCTACATTGTTATAAATATACAATATATATGCAATTTGACAATATCATATATGTGATTTGTTAATTTGAGTTGTACATAATATTGTTTGTTAATCATCAAAATTAAGAGTAAAGATGCCAAAAGGCCAACACTTTGAAATTACCTGCAAAACACATCTCGATGGCTTCAACCTGTTGTTCAAACTCTACTCGGGAAATACAAGTGATGCTTTTATTTTCACTACCTTCATTTTCCTTCAAAGGTTGAAAGATTACCTTTCTAGAACCACTACAAATGGTATACGAATGTAACACTTATTATCGAACTGCCATTTTTGACCAGGTATCAAATGAGATGCATCCATAGGTACTACATCACAATATATGCTTGTCTTCTAATGTGGTCCAACAGGAATTCCACTAAACATTTATTTTCAACCTTAACTTCAGTGGTTCGATTCAGCCACCCCAATTGATACGGGAGGCGAATGCGGTTCAGTTTTTAAGTTCAATTTTTGAACTGCTTCTTCTGAAATCACATTTTCTCAACTACCTGAGTCAATAATCAATTTGCATACCTTGCTACCAATATTGCACTTACTTGAGAAAATCCGCAACAACAAGATAATAATCCTCCATAAAAACTCCTACTTTGTACAAGTTCCTAAATTCATTTTCACATATTTCTTGAGTATAAAGCTGTAACTTGAGAATGGGACATTCATTGGCATAGTGATCCGATTCGTGGCAACGATGACAACGGATGGAGGCTTTATTTCATTGAACTCTTGACAGGGTACTTGATGCCACTTGAATTTGTTGTCCCATGCTTTTATTTTGTGGTGCCCATGAAGTCCTTAACATTGGTGGACTCAAATTTTGATGACGTTAGCTTAAGTAACGTGCCACCAACTGCTCTTGTGTTTCCCAAAATTGGTTTCGAGGAACAAGTCAGTAGAATTCAATTGTAAACTCATCAACGTTCTTCGAACCTTGAATTAGCACTTGGAGGTTCTGAAACAAAGTTCGATGTTAGTTTAACGACAAGAACTCTTTGCGCCTCTCCTTTTTCAGTTCCTTCCAATCTTTAAGAACATCTAGCCCATCCAAATACCATTGATAGCAGAAAGATTGCCACCACGCAACGGCTTGATCCTTGACTCTAGTTGCTACCAAAGAAACTTTCTTGTCAGTCAGAACCTCTTTCAAAAACTAGTGTAGAAAAGCCCATATATGTCGGATATACAGGGGTATATACAACAAATTTTGGCGGTCCAATGACCGTCGTATATGTCCCCAATGCCTATGCCCTAGTGTATAGATGTCGGCTATATACGACCGACATCTATACCCTGTATAGACGTCGGCTATATATGACCAACTTCTATACCCAAGTTGCAACCATCATAAGCCCAAGTGCAAATATTTTGACCATTAAATATGTATATCTCACTTGCCTTTTGTAGTACGGTACCCAACTCCCATTTGGAAGTCAAGGAGTGATGGAGTACATCAACTCCACCAACAAAAAAAAATTCTCCAATGTGGGACAAAACTTCCAACACATATGAGATAATGGAGTGTTGGTTTGTCTAGTAAGAAATTCCTTATACTTGAAGACATTTAGGTGAATGTGAAGGAAGACATGTAGGTATTTAGATAAAAACGGAGATGAATGATTCCTTACATGTATTATATATATGTTGTTGTTATTTCTGATGTAGGTTTAAATGATGAGAAATGCTTTAGGAAATTATATGAACAAAGAATATTATAATTTAATTATTTAAATGATTAAGGATGAAAAGATGTCGGTTATACTACAAACTAACATCTATATATAACATAGACGTCGGCTATACAAAACCCGATGCCTATACATAACTATAGACGTCGGCCTCCCTTACATGCGACGTCTATACGTATAGACGTCGCGTTTACGGGAGACCACCCTATATTTGGCGACGCGTATTTCCTATTATGCACTAGTGAAAGCAAGCACCTCCTTGGTCACACTCAACCAATCAAGGAATTCGTCGGGGTTTAGTCCACCTGTGAATTGTGGAACTTAGACATGAAAATCTACATCCCAATGATTAGTAAC
Source organism: Triglochin maritima (assembly GCA_963682175.1). Classification (NCBI taxonomy): domain Eukaryota; kingdom Viridiplantae; phylum Streptophyta; class Magnoliopsida; order Alismatales; family Juncaginaceae; genus Triglochin; species Triglochin maritima. The sequence continues at coordinate 37,906,510 of OY821775.1, forward strand.
ACGATCTTCTTGATCCTGAACTGGGTGTCTTTCCTGTAGGTTCCCGTATCGTCCTCGAGGTGGTAACTCATCCTATTCAGTGTCGTCGTTGTTCACTTCCAGTGGCATCCGGCTATTTGGTTGATGTTTTGGTGCATTGAGTGCTACTTGTTGCACCAAAGTTGTTAGAGTTTGACGTACGACGTGATTCTCCTCCCGTTCTTTCCATCATTTCTCTCGACCCCTTCACGATATGTAGATGGATCTAGGCTCTGATACCAAGTGATGCAATTTCATCCCACAATTCAATAGTTTAGGAAATTTTCCAAATCACTAACCCAACAACAGGAGATCTAATCTTTGTCCTCTTGTGTTGGAAAAGAAAACCCAAAAAGAAATTTCAATTTTTTTCGTAAAAACTAAAAGAAAAACCAACTTTGATAACCACCCACAATGTTTTAGATCTATACTTATCTACACCCCTATGCATAATGGGCTCATTCATGTTTCGCCCAATACCATACAAACTACAACACTTACTCAAATACACAAAACATTATTCTTGACACATACTTAGACATTAACACATAGCATTAAACACAAGACATTATGCATGTAACGTGAAAATATTTTATGACAAATAACGTGACCATTTGGTTTTGAATTGCGACGATTGACATGTCGACGGTGTCAGTTTGGATTCATGCACAGTTCTCGTCATGGATATTGTCGTTTCTAATTCTGCATCAGCTTAAAAATGCAAATGTCTCAAATTAAATTCAAAGGGATTAAACCAACTATCCTCATGTTTCTTGATCATAGTTTTATCTTAAGGTGTTGATCACATTTAAATCAAAGGTGTTGATAGAAAATTTTACGCTTAGGTGGTGGCATTTAATATAGACTCAATAGTGCACGTTTGGGATTCTATCATGGATGCTATCGTAATGCCTTATATACTTATAGGTGTGGATCGAGCAGACTCCACTAGGTCAGGGGAAAAACTTATGAGATTTATAATGTTTTATATTTACAGTTTCTAGGATCTACTATTATATCCTAAACCCTATTAGAGTGCTAAATGGAGATTAGTGGAGTTTAGGTGAAAGTTGGCTTTGACTTGAGAGGGTATGGGGTGGGGTGTGTGTGACGTGATGTTGGGCATGGGTGATGTGAAAGGGAGGTGTGGGTTGGGTTACCTATTGGTGAGAGTCGTGCTTTAAAAGAAAAACCCAAGTCTCACTCCTCTTTTCTTCTCTTCTTCTCCCAACCCACTCATTTCTCACACTCACTCTCTCTTTCTCAAGGAGCTGCGGGCGTGGAGCTTGACGAAGTCTTGGGCAGGGCCGACGTGGAGTAGGCTATGGGGTGATCGAGGCAGTTGCGGTCGGACGAGCTATGTTGCACGGAGGTGGACATCGGGACTAGCGGAGTTCCGACAAAACTCCGACAACCTAAGAAGGTATGCCAAGTTCCTGCATTATATGATTGCTCACCCAAGGTGATGTGAGGTTTTTGTTCATCGTTGGAGGTCGGAGACCTCACCGGCAATGAAGACAACATGTTGTGCTTGGTAAATCCAGGTAGCTGTCAATAAACGGTCGATCAGTGCCTTTTGGAGGTCGACCGGATATAGTGTTTTTTGTCTGATCATAACCAACACTGGTTGAATGATGCCTTGGGGCGGTCGATCGGTCGTGCTTCTGCTGGTGGATCAGAAGAGCTTCTGTTGTTTTTCGGTCGACCGGGACCCCTGAGTCGGTCGACCATTGTTTCCTGGACAGAGCGTGGACCCTCTAAATAGTCGACCACTCATGACTTTGTCTGACTGGTACTTAAGTTCACTTAATGAATGTTCGACTGATTGATAATGAGTTTGACCGATTGATGACTAGAAACTTCTAGGTTTCCCCTAGTAGTTTTCAATCGACCGGGGCCCCTACGTCATTCGACCGATTGCCTTAGATCGATTTAGACTTAACGAGGTGTTGACCAAGTAACGGTCGACCGATTTATACCATATGTTCGGTCATTGGGGCTTAAGTTATGAGCCCAGAGTTCGACCGTTGTAGGCATATGGTCGACCGATCCTTTGGGAACGGTCGACCGATATACCTTTTTCGGTTGACCGTTTGGGCCCAGAACTGAATCCTTGTCCTAGTGTAGTGTCAACCGTGTCCACAGAAACCAGTGTCCTCCCTTAGAGCATGAGCCGGGAGGTGATGGTGGGTACGTTGCTCATGCCTGCCACGGACCGTCATGTGGAATAGTGTGGATACTTGGGACGTGGCACCCCTGCATTATCGACTGTGGCGTAGCGTATGCTTTACTCGACTCATTTTAAAGTAGTAGACTTGAGGGATCACGGATCCCAATGCACGATGTTGCACGACCCAATGGAGAGAATGACGTTGCGGACTTCGGTCCGGATGAGTCGATTGACCTACCTGCACGCGATGGATACCTCCAACTGGCCTTGATGGCGTTGTCCCAGACGAGTGTGACCCGACCGATGCTATTCCAGCGGGTGTTTACTGACCGACGATGTTTTTGTTGGAGGACGGGAGGAGGACGGGGAGCTATTGATCAACCCACCACAGAAGATTACCCGTCTCCTGGGCTACAGGGACCGCTGATTGGCGGTCCCCAACCGCCAATTGGCGGTCTAAAAGGCACGCCTCGTGTGCTGCCTTAGACCACCCTGATCACCATTCATTTTGCCTTCTTTTGATTCCACTAGATCCATTATTGATCTATGGCACGAAGGAAAGAAGGTGGCTCTCTACTCACAAAGCAAAAAAACCGATTTTGCAATGCACACTCTTCTTCTTCTTTCTACTCACATACTCACTCTTTTCTCACACAATTTCGTGGCTCAACTTCTAATGCTTGATATATGTTGTTGTTGTTTTTGTTGTTGTCGTGTTACAAATGGTGAATTCTAGTGCTTTATATAGGCACTTACATGACCCTACAACTTCCAAACATAAAGACTACATAAACATGATCATTGAAGATCATTACACCCTCTACTTAAATTGCATACATAATTAGGACGAAAATTACTCAAAAAATGAAAAGACTCTTGTCTCTTCCACTCCCTCAACCTTTTGTCTTCTCATGTGTTGACTCATCTCCTCCTTGATGTGTCATCAAGCACTGATGATGTGGCGGGTGACTAGGATGCCACATAGGATTAAGTCGCCACATAGGATTAAGTTCAATTCTCAATATTCCTCCTTGAACTTAATCCTCTTCCGTCCACCATCCCAAGTTGATTTCTCAACTTCACATACAAGCGGATTGGCAGAGCTTTTGTTTTGTGTGAGAAGACACACCATGTGCAACTCACTCGTCGTCTCATAGATTTCACGAAGTGTCTTGAACTTCCTTGGTCTCATCTCGTCATGTTTGTCAGATGGAACCATTTCATGATCAGTGGGGTTGGCTATCTCCTCTTCTTATTCTTCATTTGGCACTTGTGGAATCTCCTCTTTGGACTCCCATGTTACCTCCTCGTTAACCTGTACATCACGACTAATGACAATTTTGTTGTTAGTTGGATCGAGAAGCCTATAAGCTTTCGATGGTTCATCATAGCCAACAAATACAAGCTTGATGCTCCTATCATCAAGTTTTATCCTTCTTTCTTTTGGTACATGTGCATATGCTGTGCTTCCAAACACCTTCATATGTGCTACGGTTGGCTTATAGCCACTCCACGCTTCTTGTGGAGTTACTCCCTCCAAACTTGCAGTTTTGCAACGATTCAACGTATACACTGCACATGCCACAGCTTCGGCCCATAGCTCTTTTGACACGTTCTTGCTTTTCAACATACTTCGAACCATGTCCATGATGGTTCTATTCTTCCTTTCAGCTACACCATTTTGTTGTGGTGAGTATGGAGCCGTCAAATGGCATTTTATGCCATTCTCCTCACAAAAGTTGTTGAACTCGGTTGATGTGAACTCGCCTCCTCGATCAGACCTTAATGTCTTGATGTTGTTGCCACTTTGTTTCTCCACATATGCCTTGAACTTCTTGAACATGCGAAAAGCCTCAGATTTCTCCTTCAAGAAGTACACCCACGTTTTCCGTGAAAAGTCATCAATAAACGTTAAGAAATAACGATTCTTACTAATCGAGTGTGGAGTGATCGGTCCACATATGTCGGTATGCACCAACTCTAGCACCTTCTTTGCTCTATGTTCAGCTTGCTTTGGAAAACTCTTCCTTGGTAATTTTCCAACCATGCAACCTTCACAAAATCCGTCTTTGGATTCGGTCATCGGCAGACCATGCACCATTCCCTTTTGCGCCATTTCTTGGATCCCGCCGAAGTTCAAGTGTCCAAGTCGCATATGCCACAACCAATCTCCCTTAATGCATGCATTCAAACATCTAGCACGAGCACAAGTTAGATTCAATTTAAACATTCGATTTTTGGACATTTCTACCTTTGCAATCAGATGTCCATCTTGTCCTCGCACGGTCATGTGTCGATCCTTCATCAAGATCGTGAACCCTTTCTCCAGGAGTTGTCCCATGCTTAAAATGTTCGTCTTCTTATCGGGCACAAAGAACACATTGGAGATAAGCTTTTGAGATCCATCCTTTACTTGGATCATGATGTGACCTTTACCTTCCACGCGCACCTTTGATGCATCTCCAAACGAAACGTGCCCATGTACTCCTTCCTCCAAATGTGCGAACATGTGTCTATTTCCACACATGTGGTTGCTTGCTCCCGTATCGAGATACCAAACACCTTCTTGTTCGCCTTCCATTCCTTTGTCGGCAAGCAAGACTACATCCTCATCACAAGCATTCTCCTCCACGGCCACAAGGTTGGAGTTTTCTTCCACCCTTTTCTTCGACCAACACTCGCTTGCGTAGTGTCCATGCTTCCCACAATTGAAGCACTCAATCACCTTCTTCGATCCGCGATCACCACGGACACGGCTGGAGCTCTCCTCCACCTTCTTTTGCGACCAGCATTCTTTCGCAAAATGACCATGCTTCCCACACTTGAAGCATTCGACCTCCTTCTTTCTTGAATGGCCTCCATAATCACGACCGCTTCCACGATCTACGTTGCGAGGTTTCTCCTCCTTAAGCGACATCTTCGCTTGCAACGCCTCCTCTAAGAAATCTTGTCTTTTCTTCTTCTTTCTTTGCTCGTGTGCCTCCAACGAGCTAGCTAGATCATCAATAGTCATTTTCTCGAGGTCCTTTGATTCCTCGATTGCGCACACCACATTCTCGAAGTCCTCGGTGAGAGAATGCAACACCTTCTCCACCACTCTTCCTTCGGTCAGCGCCTCCCCATTTCTTTTTAATTTGTTCGCCACCATGCGAACTCTCGTCACGAAATCGGCAACACCTTCCGATTCCTTCATTTTTAACGCCTCGAACTCGCCTCGAAGCATTTGGAGGCGCACTTGCCTCACTCGATCAACACCCTTGTAGCTCCTCTCAAGGGTGTCCCACGCCTCCTTCGACGTCTTCGCTTCAGCGATCTTTTCAAAGCCACTCTCATCCACCGCTTGGAAGAGAAGGAAGAGAGCACTCTTATCTTTGGCTCTTCTCTCCTTTTGTGCTTTGATTTGTGCGACAGTTTCTTCTCCCATCTCGGCCTCCTCCTCGAAGCCGCTCTCCACAAGATCCCAAGCATCATGCGCACCCAGCAGCGTACGCATTTGGATACTCCAATTGTCGTAGTTGCCTTTAGACAATCGAGGCAACGACGCATGACCAAACGAGGTCATTCCCGAGCTTCCCATCGGACGAGGCTCTGATACCAGATGTTGGAGGACGGGAGGAGGACGGGGAGCTACTGATCAACCCACCACAGGAGATTACCCGTCTCCTGGGCTACAGGGACCGCTGATTGGCGGTCCCCAACCGCCAATTGGCGGTCTAAAAGGCGCGCCTCGTATGCTGCCTTAGACCACCCTGATCACCATTCATTTTGCCTTCTTTTGATTCCACTAGATCCATTATTGATCTATGGCACGAAGGAAAGAAGGTGGCTCTCTACTCACAAAGCAAAAAAACCGATTTTGCAATGCACACTCTTCTTCTTCTTTCTACTCACATACTCACTCTTTTCTCACACAATTTCGTGGCTCAACTTCTAATGCTTGATATATGTTGTTGTTGTTTTTGTTGTTGTCGTGTTACAAATGGTGAATTCTAGTGCTTTATATAGGCACTTACATGACCCTACAACTTCCAAACATAAAGACTACATAAACATGATCATTGAAGATCATTACACCCTCTACTTAAATTGCATACATAATTAGGACGAAAATTACTCAAAAAATGAAAAGACTCTTGTCTCTTCCACTCCCTCAACCTTTTGTCTTCTCAGGTGTTGACTCATCTCCTCCTTGATGTGTCATCAAGCACTGATGATGTGGCGGGTGACTAGGATGCCACATAGGATTAAGTCGCCACATAGGATTAAGTTCAATTCTCAATGGTTTTTTGGCAGGTAGTTGTTTGCTCTTTGGCCGTAATCTATGTTTTGATGATTTAATCAACCTAATCTTAATTGTAATCAATGTAGAGTAGCCCACATATTGCATAACATATATATTGTATTGTGCTAACCTCTACAGGTGATCAAGACTCAAGGAAGAAAGGAAATCAAGTCAAGATATGTATTAAAGTAATATTGAAGACATGTAATCTTGTTTTCTTTTAGTCTTAGGAACATTGTGTTATAGAGCATACTAGAGCTAAAATCAACTCACATACACACTAGGTTCCTTATAGAAGTCACACACAAAATTTCACATTCATTGGACTTCAATAGATCACCCAAACTAAAACTGGAAAATACTAAAACAAATCAGAACTGTCAGAACCTTTTCGGTCAACCGTTTCAAACCTTTCGGTCGACCGTTTGTTCCTTTAAACAGTTAGCATTTTCTACCATCCATTCGGACCGTCTAGACCTTTTCGGTCGACCGTCCAGACCTTTTCGGTCGACCGTGTAACAACAAATTTCCGACTGTTAGACTTGTCGTATTATACCAACGGTCATATTCGAATTATTCACAAATACCCCAAAATACAAATTGCTTATCGGTCGACCGTGGACCTGTTCGGTCGATCGAACTTTTATTGTCTCAATTTTGTACAACTGCCTGGACGTTTTCGGTCGACCGAAGACTTTGTATCAGTCGGCCGAACTTGTTCTTTTTCGCCAACCTCGTAGAGTCTGGCAGTTTTCGGTCAACCAAACCTTTCTCGGTGTTTGACAATTAACTTAAGTGTACCTAAGTCATAGCATGATTCGGTCGAACGTTCCATTATCGGTCGATCGAACCGTGTTCAAAATTGACAAACAGTCGACCGTTTTGCCCGATTTGGTCGACCGAACTTCGCCTGAATTGGGTCTTGCAGGTTGATGTTTTATGATTCTCAATCAAACCTTACCCAACTTAACCCCAACGACTATAACACTTTCGAAGCTTATAAATATGTGTTCCTATGACACAATTACAGAACTCTCCTACTACTATTTGTCTTATACATTAGAGAGAAACTCTCAAGCTCCACATTCCCCAATCCTACACTCTAAGCCTAAATTCCACACCTTTGATCATAGACAATTCATACACAAAGTGTTCTCAAGATTTAGAGAGTGTTGTCCCACTCAATTGTTGTTCAAGAAGCAAGGATTTTGGTGAAAGCCCGAAGTGTTCCCTCTCGGATTGTGGGAGGAAGAAAGTCAAGCAAGCGAGGGTGTTCAACAATTGTATCTATTTTCATGTAACCTACAAAATGAAACACTCGACATAGCATTATTCAAATACGAAAGTAAGATAATAGTGAAGGTAAAAATGATAAATTATGATACACATTAGCATGCAAGCCGCCCCTTTAACAACACTCTCCCTCCTTTCAATAACTTATTGACTCCACCTTTAAGTCAGACATTGATATCCCTTTAAAACAATTATGCCCAATGATATAAGATTTTTCTTCAATTAAAAAACATGCTCCTTGTGATTTTGGGGTTTAATCTCTGTGATGCTTTGCGTTTTAAAGTTTTAAAATTTTCGATGTTTTAGGACGATACATCTACAATGTGTTATAAATATTTTAGCACTAATTTTAGGTATTTACAATATATGCAACATAAATATGGTTGAAGTCGTGAAGTATTGAGATAGTTGTGAGTTAAGGGTTAGCTTCTCCTAAACACACATAATGATGTATCACGAGAAACAATATCAGATCAGAGTTCTTTGTACCACATCATAGTAAGGTTTAATTTCTCGCAATTAACAATGAGTACTAGAAGTTCTGGTCTTTAGGGAAATTAAGTTCAATAAATTTATTGTTCGTACACAATTCTTTTCTGAAGCCAAGTTTGTTTAAACATCGTTGGTCAAAATTAGATGAAAATTATTGTCATGAGAATAAAATTGTCTGAAACTTGCAACTATACGTTTTGAACTTGTATAATTTCTCTTTTCTGATAGTAATTAGGTGCTTAATATTAATAACAACTTCGCTGCGAACCACAGCTAAGTTTCAAAACATAAAACCATAAAGCTGTTGCCTGTTGGACCAGTTATGGGTTAACATGCCTGGTGGACATACTAGTCCAAAGAAAAGTTTTAAAGTGTACAAGCATATTAGTAAAAAATGACGACATTTTCATTCCTTGTATAAGTTGCATTGTCTTGTTTTCGTCCCGTCTGTTCTCATGTTAAGTAGGTCTTTTACCATTATATAATTTGAGGATGAATATGCAATTGATAAAGTAGTTATTCTTCTATAGTATGTTCGGACGCCATAACTAAAGCTTTTACCATTTAAACAAGCTAACTTAATGAACAAAGTAAGACACGTAACTTCCGACATATACATGTGTGAAGGATACACATGAACGTGTTGATGACTAAGATGACGGACGGCACTACGTACAGGGGGATCCCTTGGATTTTGGGATTTCCTTTCGCTTATAAACACATGGGTATACGGTATACCCACTTGTAGGTTAAATATCCAACCAAGCCACTCAATATCTTAAATAAATATATTAATCCATTCCGAAACCTTATTTATCTAACTATTTCCCAAGCTAACCAAGACCTCTACACCCAATTGGTCCATAAGACAAAAAGAATTAAACCCTCGACCAACACTCCAATCCGAGCTAGCACATTTTCTCCTCCTCTCAACCCCCATCAAAAGGAAAATTTCCACACCCTTTATTGCAGCCATGCAATAAGTGTTTAACTCTTGGTATTGTTCCTCGAGGTCTAGCTCTACTAGTGTTGGGGTATGGTTTTATACCTTATGAGCACGGTTGACCCTGGGAAAAGGTTTAACAATTGTTAGGAGCGTAAACCTTAGTACAAATGTTGTTGGATTACTTCCATTTTAAATAATTCTGATCATGAAAAAAACATTTCTTGATGTATTTCTACTAACCATCCTTCGTTTAATCATTTCGTATAAGTCAGTAAACTGTAAATATAGCACCTATTATTGTACTGTGTTATAGAGTTGGACCTTGAATTGAGTACAACTGTAGAATTCGGGCCTAGATCTGAACTAACTATACGTAGCAGACAGTCCGCTACAGGCCTTTTATTCAAGCTTACGAGAATTATTCCTTTCAATTTCTCTGACCTTACTTTGAATTCCTTTAATCCGGAAACAACATTTTCATTGTTGCAGGAATGAAACTTCATCCACATGCATTCAATTTCTGTTAAGCTCATCATGTGTCTTTGTGGCCTATATTTTTGTTTCAAAAGGATTTTAGAGTAAACAACAAAATAACTACAAAGTTAAGCATCGTCATGTGTTCCGCTTCAGGATTCTAAAGAACATGGATTTTGTATAAACGCCTCGTGTGGCATGGATTTTGTATGATGTTTTGTAGTATGTAAGTTTTTCAGTTATGGTTTTGCATTTTACCTCCTAAATGTCATTTTGCAATCATAACCCATACATAATCCTTTATTATCTCTTACCAAACCTGCAACCTTGGCTTGCTTGCCTTGCATACTGAATTCCGTTGGTTCTTGGTTTTTGTACGGGTGTCTTTCCCGAGGACCGATGCGAGTTGTGTGTTTTCCAACATTAGTCCCCCCCAAGAGCAAAGCGACCTTTCCGTTGTTGTTAGGGTCGATGACACCTAAACTAATATTAAATTTAAACAAAGGTAGCGGAAAACAAACAAAATAAGAGAACAACAAACCATACCTTCAAGTCTACAACTACTCATCTTGCGTTCCTCGTTGGTCTCATATTGACAGCACTGAATGTTACAAGATTGAAGATTAAATTCTTCATTAGTTCGACATGTTGCACCAAAATCTAAGTGACTGACAGATAGAGTTACAAACAGTAGGGATATAGGTATATCCATATCCATTTTTGTTATTCGGATACATATACAGATATGAATCATTATGATATCCATATCCTCGAAAAACAGATACGGTCACAGTCTGGATACAGAACACTCGGAAACAGACGAATAGGAATACAAATCAGATATAAAAAATAAATATCCATATCTATGTAAATATAGCAAAATATATTAAAAAATTAGATAAGTGTCATATATGTTATAACTAAATGCTTTAATAATAACTGGAGTTAATAATTAATGGAGAAATTCACGGAAAATTCGTTTGAAGGGGTTTTAGGTTGAAGTTACGCACAATGACTAACAATAAGAATGTTACATTTTATGCTTAAAACTAGCTTTTGAAATATTTTAGCTTTTAAAGTTTGTATAATTTACATGGTAGAGAGAAAAACTATCTAAGACTTGAGGAAATGAAAGACTACAAGGTAGTTTTAGATATTTTTTATCTATGATCTTATGAAGTCAAACATACTGACATAATATATTATGAGTAACTATTAGATATAAGAAATAAAAAAATGGTGTACTTAGGTTTATCGCAAATATATATTGTAGTTTTTTAACCACGTGGATATCCATATCCGTAAAAAAAGGATAAATCAGTATCCGTATCAGTTATTTTTTGAACTTGATATATGTATCCATATCCGAAAAATTGAAAAACCAATTATCGTATCCACCATATATGAATACAAATATATATTTAGTATGTATAAACCATATCCATCTGCACCTCTACTCACACAGGAATGGAGCTAGATAAGCCAATTGTTTATTTTTTTTCCAATTGCTCAACTCTTTTTGGCGTGGTTTGTATTTGAATCATGAGAAATCCTACTTCATTAGGAACTCTTAATTTCGTTTATCTACGTGTCATGTTCCAACAAGGAGCTGTGCGAGGTGGGCCAGGTGGCCCGTGGCCGTGTGACCTCTTTAGATTTTGGAATTTGTTAGGTTTGTATAGGCCCTAGTAGTGGGAGATCTAAGTTATTTCAGTTAATGTTATGCGTATTCCAAATAAGCTCTATTTGCTGAATACGTTGCAATTATATATTAAAACTCATACCAATTCATAGAATAATGAGAATTTGTATAAAAATGAGAAAATATTTTATTTATCTATTACCATTTTTTGCTTATCAAGACGATATTAACATCACCTTTTGCAGCCGTTGGAGCAATCATGCCATTATCAGCTATGAATTTGGTCAAAACTCAACCTCGTAATCGAAAGGTAGATGAACTACAGATGATAACGTTTTCAGTCAGAAATATCTATTTAAGGATATTTTAGAAAGATTTAAAAAAACTGAACTGTTATTCATCGCCGTAAAACAACTTAAATCGTCCGTACAAATTACCATTTTACCCTTCTACCATTTCTACTTATATGACTCTTCATTTCACTCTCCTAACACCACTCTCTCTTCATATTACTCTTATATTCACCAGAAAAATGTCTCGGAGGTTAGGAAAAGAACTAACGGACGCCCCAGATTTCTCAAATCTGGTAAATTGTCTTGTATAGTTTTTTAAATATTTTGGGTCGGGCGTCCGCGGGGGACGCCCACCCAACGGTCAGGCGGCCGCCGGAGCCGCCTCCCCATTGGGTCGGGCGTCTCCCGCAGATGCCTCCCCTTTCGGTCGGGCGTCTCTGGTAGACGCACCAATTTTTTATATTTAAATTGATTATAAATTGTGATAATTGCAAAATAAATTGAATATTATGTTGATAATTAATTAAATTAGTTTAGTAAATCCTTTATTGATTATAAATTGTGATAATTACTAAATAAATTGACTATTAAGTTAATAATTAGTTTAATTATTTTAGTAAGGAATTATTGATTATAAATTGTGATAATTGCTAAATAAATTGATTATTAAGTTAATAATTAGTCTAATTATTTTAGTGAATTCATTAACAAAATTTTATTTTTAAAATTGAATTAATATTCATCTGGTTACCGTGGAGGAAAAGGGAAATCAATTCCCATACGCGTGGTACATAATATAGTAGATGAGTCAGATCCTCGTCATCCACGTAGACGGGGTATTTCTGCTTCAGTAAGGAGAGAGAGATCTTTTACGTCGTCGTCAGACACCTGAGGATTCTTTCGACGACAAGGATAATTCAGATGAGTTGAGGAGTCATACCAGATCATGTGCCCGTGTTCACGGACGATCGAGACGAATTGGAAGACCGACCACGACCCCTGCTCCCACTACTGGCAGACCGACCACGACCTCGCTCAGCATACTCGAAGACACTCGGGTCCCGACGTGTCAACTTTTCCATTGGTCAACCTCGTACCTTAGTATTTTGTGTGGGTTCTTGATAGTTCGACTGCTCCGGGTGTAACTGTGTGTATAAAATACGAGAGGCACTACGAATTACTACAAGGTCGCTCCCCGAAATCTCATCAACAAGCTTCCAAAAATGCTAGACGTCTTGTGCTGACTAATCCACAAACTTTGACATCTGAACGCCTTCTACAATGACAAGTGTTTTCCAGAATGGATGAATATGCTCTAAATAAATTCCTTTACCTGACTCAATACAACCGTGCATGGTACATGCACAAGGAATCTCATGTGATGTCAGAAAAGCGCACCCACAACGATATTCAACTTGATTGCTTAAGTCCTGCATTCTCTTCGACTCCTGAGTCAATAATGACAAGCAGTGATGCGAAACTCGACCATTTATATGATGATACAAATTACCTATATAGTTTGTCAAATTTCGACGTCTCGAATCTTCAAGAAAGTTACGAATATTCGTCAGCTGCATTTCAATAGCCGAGTTCACATGGTCGAAAAGAGTGTCCAGAGCTGCAGTCGATGTAGTAATTCACTCTTTCGGAGCCGAATGAACACTTTCCACCCTACAATTCGTAGTGTTGGCAGAATGAAGGACTTTATTCGTCCAATTCAACACAAACTTTTCTTTATGCACTAACCACGTGTCTTCCATATACTTCTTGAGCACTGGTCAGGACTGGAAATAATCTTTCAGCTTACGGATTACTCTATCATAATCCGTCTGTGAATCAAAAATCATGACTCTCCTTCACTTTCCACCCCTAAAACTCTCTGCAAACTGCTTGTTCTTCCCGAATACGTGGTATGCGTAGTTGTGATCGTGTTTGTTGATATGTCAGGTGCAGAGTAAATGAGCAGACTTAGGAAAAACCTCTGCCATTGGTCGCATCAAACCCTAACTCCTGGTCCGTTATAATTGCAGTCGGGCTAACAATATCCAATAACAGATCTCACAACCTCTCCAACACCCACCGGTAACTAGACTCGGTCTCATCCTTCAAAATCACATAGCCGATGAGAAAATGAAAGACTACATCGTAGTTTTAGTAATTTTTTATCTATGATCTTATGAAGTCAAACATACTGACATAATATATTATGAGTAACTATTAGCTATAAGATATAAAAAAATGGTGCAATTAGGTTTATTGCAAATATATATTGTACTTTGTTAACCACGTGGATATCCATATCCGTGAAAAAAGATAAATCAGTATCCGTATCTGTTATTTTTTGAACTTGATATATGTGTCCGTATCCGAAAAATTGAAAAACCAATTATCGTATCCACCATATATGAATACAAATATATATTTAGTATGTATAAACCATATCCATCTCCACCTCTACTCACACAGGAATGGAGCTAGATAAGCCAATTGTTTATTTTTTTTTCCAATTGGTCAACTCTTTTTTGCGTGGTTTGTATTTGAATCATGAGAAATCCTACTTCATTAGGATCTCTTAATTTCGTTTATCTATGTGTCATGTTCCAACAAGGAGCGGTACGAGGTGGGCCAGGTGGCCTGTGGCCTTGACTAGGGGAGAGCATATTCCCGGTTGACCCGGTCAACCAGACCGGACCGGTCGGTCTGGGTTTGGTCTGGAAAATTTTGGAAAAATCCGGTCTGATCCGGGTTTCGGTCTGGCAAATTTTAAAATTTTGGGTTCGGTCCGGTCTCGTCCAGTCCGGACCAACTATTTTTTTTTAATTTAAAAAAATCGGTTTTTGACCGTACGGGACCGATTCGGTCCGATCTTCGGTCCCCGGGCATCCGGTCCAGTCCGGTCTACAGTCCGGACCTTGGATAAAAATCTGGTCCGGTCCGGTCTTCTGTTCAGACCCTGGATAAAAATCCGGTCCGGTCCGGACCGGATGCACAGCCCTATCCGTGACTGATTGATCGTTTTATATTAACCGCAAGTGCACGACCGCGTTGAAGCGGTGGCAAATACGGGTCATCCACTGGGAGGTGTGTCGACGCTTGGTTTGTGCAAAGGCAAGTGGTAAAGAAAGGAGAGAAAGGTTGGTTACACTAAACTACACTAAGATGCAAAAAGGAAAAGAAAGATAAGCAATAAAAGATAAACCCCATAGGGGGTAGAGAAATAATGTGAATATGAAGATGTGTGTGTGTGTTCAATTAACCTCCTCACAACATGTAGTGCATGAAATCATAAAACTACATCCAACTTTGTCTCCACATGAATTAAGATAGGACTACATCATTAAAATATACAAGACAAAAATTGGAATGAAGCTAAATGAATTCATGTATAAAGACTAGACCCTACTATACCTCCACATGAATTAAGATAAGACTACATCATTAAAACGTACAAGACAATAACTAAGGTAAAGGCAACAAGAGTACATACACTACAAATTGTGTTTCCAATATTAATTCCATCAATATCCTAACCTTATCATTCCCCATAAAATAGGTCCACTAATCAAAGCATAAGCTAAGTTTCATTTAAGAGCATTAACATATCAAAGATAAGAGTGAAAACTCATTAGATGGTTATGGAAATCATATAAAGCTCAAGGGATTAAGATAACACACACTTAATACACTACATGATCATATCACATATTTCTCCACCCCCCAAATGGGGATGAAACTACTCACACATATTTAAACTAACTACTCTAACAAAATGAAGCATTATACTGAAATGAAATTACCCTAAGAAAGCAAGAAATATTAAAGAAGCTTAAAAGGAAATGAAAGACTAAACAAGCATGCACAAATTAAAATACAAGATTAAAAGAAACTAGAAGAATTATTTTATTAACAAATGACTCACATTGCAGGTAGCATTCTTCTCCACCTTGAGTTTTTGCTTCAAGGCTCACTCCTTAGTAGAGAGAATGCCACCAAGCAATGGGTAATTACAATGGAAGGTGAAGAGTTCTATTTATAGGCATGAAAAAAATTAATCCGGGACAATCCTCCGATGTGGGACTAAACCAATACCAAAAATAGCCTAAACAAACATTAATACAAGTCCAGGAGAAATCTTAACGGATCTGGGATGATCCAGACCGCCAATTGGCGGTCTATAAGGCCCAGATCCGTCTGCTTTTTGTGTTGGGTTTTGCTTGAAGTATTTCTTGGTCTTGGATGCATCTACTTGGTTTATTGGAGCTCCGACCCGAATCAAATTGCCAAAATAGTCCCCATGATGGTGTGGAGTTTCTTGTTTTGCTCTTAGGTCCTTCGGTCTTACGATCAGGTCCTTCTCCATAGCATCTTAGTCCCCAGGTCTCACAATTAAGTCCGTTTTCCTGTTTTGGGTCCTTTCATGGCTCTTCTCTTCAAACCTCTTTATTCCTGAAAACTAAACATAAAACTCGTCATGTAGCATTGTTTAGGTGTAAGATAATGGATATAAGATACAAATATAAGCATGAAATGATGTCAATCAAATACCCCCACACCTAAGTTTTTGCAAGTCCCAAGCAAAACAAGTTAAGAGAAAAGCAAACGAGAAACAAGAAATCCTAACTCACTTTCATAGGAATCACGGTTGCACTTAGCACGTGCAACAAGCCGTTAAACCTCCTTGTCGCCAAGGAGGAGGAGTGATGTTTCCTGAGGGTTTTCAGCGGATATACCCACAAAATCGGAACAAGATGCATTAATCAATCTAGCTACACGACTCGTTGGACTTATTTTGTCGATCATGGGACGATGTAATACTACGGGTCGACTCTATATATGTAATCGGTCCACACACCTAGCCTAATGAGTTATTCGTGAGAGTTAGTTAAGGGCTTAAGTGAAAGATATGGGCAACCTTAACTTCTGAATGTGATA
This sequence comes from Triglochin maritima, assembly GCA_963682175.1. Classification (NCBI taxonomy): domain Eukaryota; kingdom Viridiplantae; phylum Streptophyta; class Magnoliopsida; order Alismatales; family Juncaginaceae; genus Triglochin; species Triglochin maritima. The sequence continues at coordinate 37,923,052 of OY821775.1, forward strand.
CAATGTGTAAAGTCTATTTTGGTTCTTATATGACTCTTTTTCTTTCTGTGGAGCAGTTTATTGGTTGGTGTATGATTCTCCCAGGGTCAGGTTTCGTGCATCATTGCCTATGAGGACTTACACTATCACGTACACCTTCCCCCAAATCTCCACATAGGGTGATCCCTACCACCCGTGTAACGGGAGTTTGGTCGGTGCATCCCAAGTCAGATGACTCAAGAGCACCAAGCACAAAGTCCCCTCAGACCTACTTTCCCAAGTGATAGTAGCCGTGCGAAAAGAGAGAACACCACTTATTTATTTATCTACATGGGAACCAAAACCCCTACACTTAAGTTTCACAAAAAGAGATTAAGGGCCCTTGACTACGACCAACTTCCTTATACTAACAGACACGAATTATTTGAGTCACAAGGTTCAGGGTGGACTTCTTTAAATGTTTGAGTGTTGAAACCCTATGATTACACGTCCCCCGAGGGAAAACCGGGGTGCATCCTAACGACTCGATAAGACCTAAAGCCAGTAAACTAGATATCCTAATGCATCAAGTTCAAGACAATTTTGGGAGCATTCTTTTTACTTTGCCTCTCAACGGTTTTGCACATGCTAAACACACGCAAAACCTACAAAAAACATTTTCTTTCGCAAACACATGAAGATTTTGAAAGAAATGTGAAAAAATTTAAAGCACTAGGCAAGCAAAAGAAGACAAGTCACCCAAGGATCATGACAAGCAGATATATCGATATTAAATGCAGCACACTATCATGACCCTATCAGTACACACAAAAGAAAACAAAATCAAAGGAAAAATACTCGACTATGTACACACGTAAAGCACCCCCCACACCTACTTCATGCATTGTCCTCAATGAATGCGAGCAAGATACTACATGGATTTATGCATGAAAAAGAATAGATCTCACCAACATGAAGTACAAAGGGAAGTTCACGGTCATGTTGATGGACACAAACCCGAATTCCCTCAAAACTTGTGAGATGCAAAGGAAAGGATACAAATACGTGAAAGAAATGGAGCCCAAATACACAAGGGTTAGGGCTCACAACAATCGATGCTCACTGAAGGAGTCTTTTATTGTACTTTTTTTGTATATAACTATGTACAAACATAAGTTCCCATCTTCATTTGTCAAAAGACATCAAATGGGAACCTCAAGAGTGGGTCAATGCACTTGGAAAGGGAACATGACACCACGCGGGGCCAGAATACGCATGCGTGGGCCCCCTTCACAAAGAGCACCAGATGAAATGAGAGGTTCATGAATTGGACGCAAAGGCGTCTCATTCAAAGGATCAAACTGAAAGAGCTTAAACCTCTCAAGAGTTTGGGAAATGAGGGGCAACGGAAGAAGAGTTTCTCCCGTTGCGCTGCTGAAGTTATGATCGTCAATCCATACTCTCCAACCAAGAGGCTGGTGCGTCGGAACGAGGTCAAGAACCTCGTTAGGCATGTCCGACACACCAGGCGAACAAAAAGTGGGTCTCATACCCAAGGTATCCTCCAAGGAACTTCTAATACCCTCATGAGCTATGTAGTTGTTTGATGTTCCATCATTTCCAAGATGATGAGGAACAATAGTGAGAGGCAAACTCTCATCAGGTTGTTTGAAATTGAGGGGACTAGGGAGCTCTTGCTCCACCAGAGGTGAGTCCTTAAGAGGCATAACATGAAGATCATGTGGCTCTAGGGCCACGGGACAAAAAGGTAAGGCACAATCACGTGCCGACTCGTAATGAAGCTGGTCCATGTTATTCTCAATTGGGATCGAATCGTCCACCAAGTGATCGTGAATTGAAACCCCAAGTCCCTCAGACTGACCAGGAGTTTGACTTTGAAAGATTGTGCTTTGAATTTGTGGATGTGGTGGTGGTGGTTCGATATCAAAAGATGAATCCTCATGTTGACAAGAAAAGTTACTCTCCTCAGGTTCACGTAATTGCTGCGACATTTGACTCACTTGCAGTGCCATATTTTGTATGGACTGTTGAGTGGTTTCCATGAACGTAAGGAAAATTTGTTTCAAGGAATCAGGTATGCGGTCAACTATGAGGTCCAAGTCAGAGCTTGGGAAATTTTGGGGTTGGGTGTTGATGGGCTGAGAATGAGTCCAATGATTTGAAGTGGGGTGTTGGTAGAATTCTGGGTATTCGGGAGGAGGATACTGGGGTGAAAATGAAGTATAAGAATTTGGATATGAATTGTCTCCCCACGAATCCATCACTCTCGGGTTGTACGCGGATGTGTAATGGTCATATTGAGCATTTTGGGAAAAGGTGTGCTCATACTCAGGCTCAGGGGCAACATAAGGGCATTCCCTTATAACATGGCCACTCAACCCACAACAGTCACACGGTACGGCTACTGGAGCCACCAATGCACTCATGTCATCTACCACATGCATGAAAGAGGCCAAAGGTTCTTGTAATGTCTCAGTTTGATGACCAACATATGATCCGACGTAACTAGATGGTGGTCTAGCAGTCGGTGTCTCTCTCATATTACCCCAATATGAAGAATGCTCAGTCACACAATGAGGATTATCCCAACCATACTGGGTGTTCATCTGAGGCGCCCCAGGTTGCATGAGTCCGGAATACCAGGACGAATTGTCATGGTCCCAACAATGATATGGATGGTCGCCCATGTAACCATCCATCACAACAGAGAACTCTAGAGTCGACCACCCTCACCACCACGAAACTAAACTCGCAAAAAGCGCTCGACTCGACCCTAAATCGCTACCAGAGAGTGTAAAAGGGAGGAGACTAGAACGTAGAAAAAGGTGAGAAGAAGATGACTCAGAGAAGAAGGGAAGAATCCCTAAAGTTAGCGTAGGTAAATGGTGAGGATAGAAGCCTAGTCTAGAAAACACGGCTCAAACAAGCTTAGGCTGGCTATGGGTCCTTACAGCTAGAAGACGCCTAACTGCGAGGTCACACGGCCTCAACACGCCTCGCCTCCCTACGACGAAGACCACAATGCCCAGCAAGTGAGCCAAGATCCGGAGATCTCGTCTCTCCTACTATTGACAAAGTGGGCGACGTCGATCAGGCTATGACGGTCGTGACCGGATCCCTCTCCTAATGCGCCCAAGTCCTAATGGTCAATGTCTATTTGCTTTTAGATTAAGGCTTTACTTGAGTGTGCTTTTTGGGGCTAAGGGAGGGGTTATGAAATCCCCCACCTTATATTTGAAGACTATAGGTGATGCCCCTTAAAGATGTTTTGAAATCTTAGGCTAGCAAGCATCTCACCAAACAAGCACTCACCTCACTCTTGTGTCGATGCAAACCTTACTCACTAATGAATGTCCTAATGCGTGAATGAGTGTTAAGGAATGCGTACCTCGCTCCAGCAATCAACGACATAAATTAAAACTAAGAGAAGACAATTAACATGCTCAAGTCAATACTAGATGATGCATGACCTAAACATAGCAAATGCTAATCTTTTGCTTTGGATTTTAAGGCCAAGTTGATTAATGGGGGAGTGATTAATGATATGGGAGCAAACTAGAAGTCACTGAATGCAAAATAGTGCTCCCAGATAACTACAATGAACAAAACAACCAGAATTTTTTTGAGAGAGATTGAGGCTCACCAGGCCGCCAATTGGCGGTCCCAGACCGCTGATTGGCGGTCTGTTTTGGGTCTTTTGCTCTCGAATTCCTCCAGTCGCTTCCCCTTGATCCGAATAATGCCTGGAATACACACAAACTAAAAATAAAAAAATAAAACCACTCGAATCATCCAAACCAAAGTCTGGACAGAGCACCTCCCCGACAACGGCGCCAAAAACTTGATTGATCGTTTTATATTAACTGCAAGTGCACGGCCGCGTTGAAGCGGTGGAAAATACGGGTCGTCCACTGGGAGGTGTGTCGACGCTTGGTTTGTGTGAAGGCGAGTGGTACAGAAAGGAGAGAAAGGTTGGTTACACTAAACTACACTAAGATGCAAAAAGGAAAAGAAAGATAAGCAATAAAAACTAAACCCCATAGGGGGTAGAGAAATAATGTGAATATGAAGATGTGTGTGTTTGTGTTCAATTAAGCTCCTCCCAACATGTAGTGCATGAAATCATAAAACTACATCCAACTTTGTCTCCACATGAATTAAGGTAAGACTACATCATTAAAACATACAAGACAATAATTGGAATGAAGCTAAATGAACTTATGTATAAAGACTCGACCCTACTATGCCTCCACATGAATTAAGATAAGACTACATCATTAAAACATACAAGACAATAACTAAGGTAAAGGCAACAAGAGTACATACACTACAAATTGTGTTTCCAATATTAATTCCATCCATATCCTAACCTTATCATTCCCCATAAAATATGTTCACTAATCAAAGCATAAGCTAAGCTTCATTCAAGAGCATTAGCATATCAAAGATAAGAGTGAAAACCCATTAGATGGTTATTGAAATCATATAAAGCTCAGGGGATTAAGATAACACACACTTAATACACTACATGATCATATCACATATTTCTCCAACCCCAAATGGGGATGGAACTATTCACACATATTTAAACTAACTACTCTAACAAAATGAAACATTATATTGAAATGAAATTACCCTAAGAAAGCAAGAAATATTAAAGAAGCTTAAAAGGAAAGGAAGGACTAAACAAACATGGACAAATTAAAAGACAAGATTAAAAGAAACTAGAAGAATTATTTTATTAACAAATGACTCACATTGAAGGTAGCATTCTTCTCCACCTTGAGTTTTTGCTTCAAGGCTCACTCCTTAGTAGAGAGAATGCCACCAAGCAATGTGTAATTACAATGGAAGGTGAAGAGTTCTATTTATAGGCATGGAAAAAGCTAATCCGGGACAATCCCCCGATGTGGGACTAAACCAATACCAAAAATAGCCTAAACAAACATTAATACAAGTCCAAGAGAAATCTTAGCGGATCTGGGATGATCCAGACCGCCAATTGGCGGTCTATAAGGCCCAGATCCGTCTGATTTTTGTGTTGGGCTTTGCTTGAAGTATTTCTTGGTCTTGGATGCATCTACTTGGTTTGTTGGAGCTCCGACCCGAATCGAATTGCCAAAATACTCCCCAAGATGGTGTAGAGTTTCCTGTTTTGCTCTTAGGTCCTTCGGTCTTACGATCAGGTCCTTCTCCCTTGCATCTTAGTCTCCAGGTCTCACAATTAAGTCATTTTTCCTGCTTTTGGGTCCTTTCACGGCTCTTCTCTTCAAACATCTTTATTCCTGAAAACTAAACATAAAACTCGTCACGTAGCATTGCTTAGGTGTAAGATAATAGATATAAAATACAAATATAAGCATGAAATGATGTCAATCAGTGACCTCTTTAGATTTTGAAATTTGTTAGGTTTCTATAGGCCCTTGTAGTGGGAGATCTAAGTTATTTGAGTTAATGTTATGTGTATTCCAAATAAGCTCTATTTGCTGAATACGTTGCAATTATATATTAAAACTCATACCAATTCATAGAATAATGAGAATTTGTATAAAAATAAGAAAATATTTTATTTATCTATGACCATTTTTTGGTTATCAAGACGATATTAACATCACCTTTTGCAACCATTATCAGCTATGAATTTGGTCAAAAACTCAACCTCGTAATCGAAAGGTAGATGGACTACAAATGATAACGTTTTCAGTCAGAAATATATATTTAAGGATATTTTAGAAGGATTTAAAAAAATGTGTACTTAAAAATTGCAATTATAACGTGTTAATCAAATACGGAAACAAACTAGGAGTTAAGACCTTTATTTTTTAACACATATTTTGTTATTAAAATTGTGTTCCGTGTCTACAAATCCTGCGAGAATTTTTGACTCCACACTTGTTTCGAACACACATATATATATAATATTATGTAAATAAACAAATACGATAGCTTGAAGCAGAATAAGATTCTTTTTTAAATCTTATATTCTCAACGGATAGTGTTTTTTACTTAAGCTATCGCCTTAATTTTAGTTTCCTCGTGCTCAAACATATAAGGGTTAATTGCAGTTTATCCACGTGTCTTTCAGACATTAGAACTTTGAATCGTTGACTTTTAAAATGTAATAGTTTGTCTCTTTATCTTTTCATTTAGTTGCACTTTGACACTCTCCTCTTCTCTCTCACAGTCAGTTTTGATCCAAAAAATGACCAAAATAATCTCACATAAAAACCCAAAGTTCTCTCAAATTTTCTGAAAAATCATTTATTGTTAAACATAAACAAGATACTTTGTGTGGTTATTATAATACATAATAACCACACAAAGTATCTTGTTTATGTTTAACAATAAATGTTTTTTTCAGAATTTTTTTGTAGATTAAGGACAATTCTTTTGGGGGTTAAAACTAAAGAGGGGACAAATACCAACAACTGAAATGATAGGAGATTGAATTACTACATTTTAAAGTCCATGGTGCAAAGTCTCAACGATCGAAAGTTTAGGGGGGCTAATTACAATTAACCTTACATTTTATATTGATTTCAAATTATCATGGTTTTTAACTGTTGTAAACTATCTAAAAGGGCTGCAAGAGCTTTATAAAAAAGCCTCCTCTAATTGATCACTATTTGGTTGTGATGATAAAGATCAACAATCAAAATACAAAATCCTAAGACAACCAGTAACAACCAGTAAAACCAAAATCAACCAACGACCTAGTAAATCTTGGATTCAATCTTAGGACTCGTAGAACAAATATATTGGCCTAAAAACCACACTATTTCCTACCTGACCAAACTTTGCAGTTTATGAAGCCAGCGAGAAAAAATATTAGTGTATCTTATGTGTATATATATACTATAATCTCATGGTTTCGGCTACTGGACTATACCATTTATAATGCAACATCTCAAGGTATAGCCAACAACACGATGTTTGTATTGCTCTCCCTCTCCCACGTACTAGCAGCACGATGTCAACTTATAATGTAACAATAATGTAACTGCATTTTTATTCATCACCGGAAAACTACTTAAATCACTCGTGTGAATTACCATTTTGCCTTTCTCTCATTTCTACTTATATAACTCTTCATTTAATCTCCTACTATCATTCTCTCTTCATCTTACTCTCATAATCATCAACGGGTGAGCGTCTGTAGGAGACGCCCACCATGGAAGGGGGGTCTCCGACAGACGCCTCCTCCTTTGAAGGGGTGTCTCCGGCAGACGCCCCTCCCTTTTTTTAATAAATAATTGTTATTATTAGTTAAATTGATTATAATTTGTTATAATTGTTAATCAAATTGATTATTTCGTTAATAGTTAGTTAAATTGATTGAGTGATTGGTTAAATTGATTAATTGTAATAATTAGTTATAATTGTTAGTTAAATTGATTATAATTTGTTATAATTGTTAATTAAATTGATTATTAAGTTAATAGTTAGTTAAATTGATTGAGTGATTGGTTAAATTGATTAATTGTAATAATTAGTTATAATTGTTAGTTAAATTGATTATAATTAGTTTTAATCGTTTATTAAATTGATTATTGATTAGTTATAATCGTTAATTAAATTGATTATTGATTAGTGAAATTGATTAATTATTTAATTAGATTCATTGATTGATTAATTTAAATCCATTAACGAAATTTTATTTCTAAAATTGAATTAATAGTCATCAGGTTACCGTGGAGTAAAAGGGAAATCAGTTCCCTTACGCGTTGCATATAGTTTAGATGATGAGTCAGTTCCTCATCATCCACGACAACAGGGTATATCTGCTTCGGTTAGGAGCGAGAGGGATATTTTACGTCATCGTCAGACACATGAGGATTCTTTTGATGACGATGAGGATTCAGATGAGGTGGAGAGTCACGACGAGAGTGACGATGGGGGTCAGTATGGGTTGGAGCCGCAGGAGGAGGCGAGACAGCAGTATGGTGGAGGACGGGGTGACATGGTAGTTCTTCTTCTGCTGAGTAGGTCATTCCGAAGGGCAGAGGTAGACGGTTTGTGACCGGTGATTCGAGTTTCATGCACTGCAGACGCCCGAGCTCAGTAGAAGAAGAGAGTTCAGGACAATTCTTGGATCGTGACTGGTGTGATGCTCGGTGGTCCTTTAGATGGCAGCGTCATTCTGAGTTTCGGAGGCCACATCGCCAGATGCATTTGGGAGGGCGAGGATCGGATGGTTCTGAAGTACCATAATCGAGATAGAGTATGTACTACATTGCAGGCTTGGTGTTCAGATATGAGTGATGATATGACGGGGACCATTACTGATAGCGGATTGGGTCACTTACCTTACGGCATGTTCTCCTGCCTTGACATGCCGTTGATTTTTGCGTTTGTGGAGCGGTGGCAACCTGACACCAACTCTTTCCACTTGCCTTTCAGAGAGATGACGATCATGTTGCATGACGTCTTCCATATTCTGCACATTCATATTGAGGGTCGTATGGTTAGTGCTCAGTAATCGACGTCTGGGCTGAAGATTTTTGTATTAGATTTGCTCAGGGTCAGCGTCGATGGTCTTGGGAGGGATAGATCATTTTGGAGTGGCAGTGGTGTTGGCATCGATGTTGTTGATGACTGTTGCAGATGGGGATGACCACCACGAACTGAGAATATGCAGATGACTGTCTACCTCTTCTTACTGTGGTCTGTGATTTTGGAATGGCGGTGGTGTTGACATCCCGACGCCAGAGCATGTTGTGCGGTCTGTGATTGCGACGACGTCTGTGATTTCCGAGAGAAGGCTGACTTTACCTGGGTGATTTTACACGTAGCCGCGACCCCTCCACTTGTGATGCATATTATTTGGAGTAGTTCGGTAGGTGCTCACATCCAGTAATCGTGTGCGGTACCACCCCGAGACCTGAGAGACCACTGGATATGACATGTCGCTATGCGGTAAGTTTATCTAAATTAATTTTTATTTATAATGTATATTTTGTTTTTGTTGTTAGTGTACACTAATCTTTATGTTACATACAGTGGATGAGTAGGACGATACGGGTTACACGGCCATTCTTGCGATACTGGGACCAGATGCCAAACGAGGAGACGAGAGCTGCATGTGAAGATTTGGATGACCTCGTAAAGGCATGGAACAGTCAGTTGGGCATTTCTGACCAGGATTCGGATGATGAGTTGTAGTTGGCTTGTACATTATTTATTTTATTATATGTTGAACTATTACTACATTTGTCTGTATTTTCTTATCTGTTGTACTTTTATTATTTATTTCTGACGAACATATTTTCTCCTTATTTGTTTATCTGTTGTATTTTTATTATTTATTTCTCACGAGCATATTGTAGACCTATTTGGTATATGTAATGTAATTTAAATTTAAAATATGATAAAAAACAACACGATATAAGTACAAATACACAATATAATCGCGGATAGATTATACATTACAAATACATCAACTTAACAAATACATTACAAATTAAAATCAAAATGTACTACGTAACCGGTCCCAATACGTTCTCCTACGCAGATGATTGCCTACCTCTTCTTACTGCGGTCTGTGATTTTGGAGTGGCGGTGGTGTTGATATCCCGACGCCAGAGCATGCATTGCGGTCTGTGAATGCGACGACGTACGACGGTGTTAGAAGGACATTTCCGAGAGAAGGCTGACTTCACCTGGGTGATTTTACACGTAGTTGCGACCCCTCCACTTGTGATGCATATTGTTTGGAGTGGTTCGGTAGGTGCTCACATCCAGTTATCGTGTGTGGTACCGCTACGAGACCTGAGAGACCACTGTATGTGACATGTGGCGATGCGGTAAGTTTATCTAAATTAATTTTTATTTAAAATGTATATTTTGTTTTTATTGTAAGTGTAAACTAATCTTTATGTTACATACAGTGGATGAGTAGGACGATATGGGTTACACGGCCGTTCTTGCGATACAAGGACCAGATGCCGAACGAGGAGACGAGAGCTGCATGTGAAGATTTGGATGACCCCGTACAAGTGTGGACCAGTCAGTTGGGCATTTCTGACCAGGATTTGGATGATGAGTTGTAGTTGGCTTGTACATTAGTTATTCTATTATATGTTGAACTATTACTACATTTGTTGGTATTTACTTATCTGTTGTACTTTTATTATTTATTTCTGACGAACATATTTTCTCCTTATTTGATTATCTGTTGTATTTTATTATTTATTTCTCACGAGCATATCGTAGACCTGTTTTGTATATGTAATGTAATTTAAATTTAAAATATGATAAAAAACAACACGATATAAGTACAAATACACGATATAATCGCTGATACATTATACATTACAAATACAACAACTTAACAATACATTACAAATTACAATCAAAATGTACTACGTAACCGGTCCCAATACGCTCTCCTACTTTCGTACTCTTCCTCCCATCCAGCAACACTCTCATCTCGCATTTAAAACCACATGGTCGTTATAGGAGGTACTGGGAATCCCTCGCTAATTCTAAACGAATAAAATGTGTGACTCCCTAAATGAGCAATGATCAACTCTTTGAATGGCTTCGTCATGGTAGATGGACTCTCCCAAGGTGCACTGTAATACACGGGTACAACGAACCATCCATTCCCACTGAGAAATACATAACTGCACACTTGTAAAAATTCGCAATCGGGAACAAGTCGCACCAAACCTCCATACGGTGATCCTCGCCATAACATCCTCCGCCCCAATCAATTCGCTAACGAGCCTGTACCACACCGTCGTGATAGACGTGCTCATTAATGGGATGCACCACTATCTTATTAGAAATCGCACGACTGGCGTACAACCAATTGTCTTGACCACCATGGAAAACATCGGCAACACATCGAAATCCACAGTTGTCATCATCACGTACGTCATTCCACCTCTCCAGAAAAGGTAAAATGATTCCTAGCAGCCTATCAACATATGGGAAGTTATCAACGTCAATCCGTCCGGACACTACAAGATGGAAAAATAGCAAAGTTATATAAAATAACTAGTAGAACATGTTTACTGAATAAAACAAAGAAATAATAACAACAACAAACATATCGTCACACCAGATCTTGCACCCGTGTTTACGGATTATCTAGACGAATTGGAAGACCGACCACGACCCCTACTCCCACTACTGGAAAATCGACCACGACCTCACTCTGCATACTCAAAGGCACTCGGGTCACGACGTGTCAACTTTCCCCTTGGTCGACCTCGTACTTTAGTATTTTATACGGGTTCTTGATAGTTCGACTGATCGGGGTGTAACTGTGCATATAAGAAAGGCACTACGAATTACTGCAGAGTAGCTCCCCGAAATCTCATCAACAAGGTTCCAAAAATGCTCGACGTCTTGTGCTGCCTGATCCACAAACTCTGGTATATGGACTCCTTCTCCAATGACAAGTGTTTTCCAGAATGGATGAATCTGCTCTAAATAAATTCTTTTACCTGACTCAATACAACCGTGCATGGTACATGCACAAGGAATCTCATGTGATGTCAGAAAAGCGCACCCGCAGCGATATTCAACTTGATTGCTTAAGTCATGCATTCTCTTCAACTCCTAACACAATAATGACAAGCAGTGATGCGAAACTCGACCATTTATATGCTGATACAAAACACTTAAGTAGTTAGTCAAATTTCGACGTCTTGACTCTTCAAGAAAGTTCTGAATATTCGTCAGCTACATTTTAATAGCCGCGTTCACGCGGTTGAAAAGAGTGTCCAGAGATGCAGTCGATGTAGTGATTCACTCTTTCAGAGTCGAATAAGCGTTTTCAACCCTACAGTTTGTAGTGTTGCCAAAATGAAGGACTTTGTTCGTCCAATTCAACAAAAACTTTTCTTTATGCATTAGCCACGTGTCTTCCAAATACTCTGTGATAGCTAGGCAATAGTGAAAAGTATCTTTCAGATTATGGATTGCTCTATCTTACTCGGTTTGTGAAGCAGAAAGCATGACTTTCCTCCACTTTCCACACTTCAAATTCTCTACAAGCTTCTTGTTCTTGCCGAATACGTGGTATGCGTAGTTGTACACGTCTTCGTTGACATGTCATGTGCAAAGTAAATGAGCAGACTCAGAAAAAATATCTCTCACTTGTCGCATTAGGCCTAACTCCCGGTCCGTTATTATTGCAGTCGGACTGACAATATCAAATAACAGATCTCGCAACTTCTCCAACACCCACCGGTAACTAGACTCGGTTTCATCCTTCATAATCGCATAGCCAACGAGGAAGTTCATGTTTGTTGGAGTCACCTCAACCATCTCGAACAAATGTATCTTGTACTTGTTCGTTTTGTATCTCGAATTCATGCAGATTACGAAAGGGTTTGTGCGCAACAACTGAACTGACGTCGGATGTGCTAAAAATGCGTGAGTGATGACATTAGTTTCTTCATCCGCCATAATTCAATGTAAGTACTGATACTACACTGCCTGATGCAGAAACTGCTGAGCGGGATTCCTGTCTTCAGATTTCGTCCTCCTCATGTACTCTCTGCAGTTATAAATATGTCTCTGATTGAGATTATCCTCCGGGAATTTCTCCTTTACTGCCAACAAGATGCTACATGGTTTCATTTGTGCCCCAGTCATATCACGAACAATTTTCTTGGCCACAGGACTAAGACTGTTGATCTGTCGGTGACCATCTGCATAAACTTCAAGTCTGTGGTTGTGCTGCTTATGAGTACTATTAGAAACTGCGACTCATCCATCACGATCTCGTCGCTCGACCACCTTTATCAAAAAATGACAACTGCAACCATTTCTTTTCGTGTTCTTCCGTATTGCAATATCCATATCACGAGAACTCATTTCACTTTTGCGATCGCATCTCAGATAACAATACATCTGAATCTGCTTTTGATTTGTATGATGATATTACCAAAAAAACTTGGCTCTGATGGCAACTTGTTTCGCCCATTTACTCACGTCCTCGATTGTTGGAAATACTTGTGTACTTAAACAAAGTCTCACTGTAATGTAATTCATCACCACTGAAATCTTACAACGAACCTGAAATAATTTAAAATAACACAAAATAAATAAATTTAAAAACAAAAATAAAAGTGGGGCATCTGGCAAGGACGCCCCCACCATGGATGCAACGACTTAGACAGACGCCTGAGGCGATAAAAAAAATCCCGGACTTATCTCACCAGATTCAAGCGTTTCGCCAGATATTTTTGTGGTGTTGGTACTAGGAAAGTGAGGAAAACTTAGGTAGAAATCTTATTTTAAGAGACGAGACGAAATTGTTATTAAATGAATTGTGAATGGTAAAATGGTAATTATTAGGACGATTTAAATAGTTTTTCGACGACGACCAGTAAGTCCCTCGAGTGAGCTTAACTTAAAGCCGAACATTTCCAAAGTACGTCTCATTGCATCGAGTACCTGAAACATTATTTTAATTTCTCGTGTGAGTCATGGTAGTTATGCCATGATACTTGCACTTTGTTTGCTTCTTCCAGTCAACACTTCGTTACTTCATCTAATCTGAGTGGAGAATCCAAGTGGAACCGTGTCAGATTCGTGGGTGCAAAAGTACTTCGCCAAATCTTTGAATAATAACATAATAAACTGGCTTGATGATGAAAGGAAGTAATAGTTTATTGAACCAAGTGCAACTCAAGGGTGCAATCAAATGGCTTTAAGATTTCATATATTCTATCTCGATTTACTTATTTAACATCAAAACTTTCTTTGTGGTGGTTAGCGTTTTTAGGAATCTTCAAAAGGTTTATCTATTACATGTGTCATAATCTGTTGCACTTTCCAACCTCATCCAAAATGTTGCATGTATTAGCTACGCATTAAGGTTCCAAGTAGGGGTGAAAACGGAGCGGATACGAAGCGGATGTGCCAGTATCCGAATTCGTATCCATTTTTTTTCTCGAATCCGAATCTGAATCCGAATTCGAATCCGATCGAATGAATGAGAAATGGCTCCGAATTCGTATCCGTCGAATTCGGATCCGAATTCGAATAAATTCACATCCGAATTAAGTTTAAAATCCATTCCGAATTAGGATATCCGAATTCGTTAAAAAATCCGAATAGACTTAAAAAACATTTTTTGATTGATCTAAACAAGAATAAATTTCAACCTTTATTTTTTGCCTACATGAAAAAATATTAAATATAATATAAATAACATAATTTAATTCCATATATATTGTATATATTTTTTATTTTTATTTATATGTGCATATAAAAAACGAACCGGATATTATTCGAATCGGATGTACCAATATCCATATTCGTTTCGTTTTTTTACGGATGTTTATATCCGAATACAAATTCGGTTGCGGATTTTTTTTTCTCGGATAATTTTTTTTGATTTCGAATACGGAGTCGGTCGGATTGACGGATTTCGGACACAAAGTTTCACCCCTAGTTCCAAGCGCTTCTTTAATTAATTGCTAGAAAAATCAGATCCACTACGAAATAAAACTACTTTTGAGCTTTGACCGAAGATCCGAACTTTACTCGTCAGAATAAAATTTTGCACCAAAAACAGATGTTTTTTTCTTCATATTAAAAGTTCACAAACTTTGACTGAAGCACCGAGGTCGAGGGTCATCAACTTAAGAGCTTCATTATGAAATATTGAAATGTAACCGTCATGTCTTTTGCACAGCTGAGTTGTGGAAAAAGGTATGAAGATCTGATTGTCGTGTGATTCTATTCTATTTGTAATGTTATACTTTAAGTTATAGCTTTTCCGGGAAACTTCCACAAGCATGCATATAGGAGCATTTGTTGGGTATGATCTCACGTTTAAAGTGGACATTAATTAAAAAAATCATACAAGATATTTTTCCTTGGAGTAAGAATAACCGAGGACTTCTTGCATGTTTTGTGATTGTAGACTATAATCTTTGTGTAACTGTAATATGTTAGGATTCCATGCGGCTCTTGTAGATAATTCCGCCCAAACCTCAAAGATAGAAACCTCACACACAAGAGGTTGTAGAAAAAAATAAGCCAAACCACATGTGACAAGTACACAAAAAGAATTACGTGTGACCCACAAGGCTTCCAAAACTAGAAAAACTTCCACTATAGAAAAAGATTACACCGACAAAATTCTCCCAAAATTTCCACCCTCCCAAAAACAACTCTCGACAACTTTTTTCTCTTGAAAACCTTAGTTTTTTCTATCTAGAATTGGCATTATAAAACTCATGAAAATACCCCTATTATTCTAATACACAAGGAAACCACTTGATTACAATCAAATCTCACAAAATCCGAAACTATATCCCTAAGATTCCCCTAAATCGGGAAAGACTTGGTCAGGAAATAGCCTAGACCAGTCAACTCTGTAGGAAACCAGTGGATCGGTTTTTCTTACTATAATTCCAGACCCTAGCTAGTCGACTGCTTTCCATACTTGATCAACCGGTGTACGTGAATTTAGCTCGCATATGCGTTGGATGTGCCGTTTCTGGAACCTGCTACTTGATCTTTCATTGTGCTTCACCCGTGAGTCTTTATCTACGATTCAGTCTTGTCAGTAACCCAATACAACTTCTTCGTTACCCATAAAAAAGCTGACAGAATTTTAGATACAAAACTCCAACAATCACTACCTTGGGTTGTTTTGGCCTACCCAACCGAAAAAACAAATTGTTGAATCTCCACCTTGACCTATGCCTCCTACCTTTGCTATGTCCCATCACGTAACACGCCCCCATCCGGGGTATCCTTTGCAACTCATCTACATCCGCAACGTGTTGCTCCTCGATCCTAATTGACAACACGTCCCAATAGCTTGTATTCACCGCGTGTGATGAGTCTTAAAATTTAACCACAAGTGTACGGTGTTGTAGTATACGGGTCGAACACAAGGAGACGAAGATGAATTCTAATCTGAATGATTTATGCAACTAAACCAACATGCATACAAGAACCTACGATGGAAATAATATTTGTTTTAATGAATCGTGCACCTAATGATTTAACTTAAGCTAAACTAAAGATGTTTAAGATAAGAATTCAGATATTAAAATTGGAGATGACGTATATGGATTTAGGATTGAGAAAAAATAGATTATAGAAACTAAGCATCACATAAAATAATGTGTTTTTAAGTGATCACAATTTACTGCAACATTAGATCTAACAAAATTAAAGAGTGTATTCTTATGAAATTATGTCCTTGTTCCTTTAAGATTTCAGTGATAAAACTCATATAGTTAAAGTCACTCAAACAAAATAAACAAAAAATTAACCACAATAAGAACAACTACACTTTGAAACCCACTTTTCTAAATCCTTTCATTCCTATCACTGATCTGTCTACCCCTTTAAAATTAAAAGAAACAAGATACAAGAAAGATAGGGTTGTGGAGGAAGAGAGACTCACTCCTTTCCACCCCTTTAAATAGCCCATACAAGTAGGATTTTCTATTCTCCCACTTCAGCAGTCTTCCACACACTTTTTGGGCGCTATAGGTTTGAAATTTGGAAATATATGAAATACAAACATTGTGCATATGGAAGTGTTCTTTGTAAAACATTTTGAATCACCTTATTTGGATATTGGAGCAGAAAATTATGCACAAATTACTGATGATCAAATGATTGTCCGGTTTCCAAATAAAGTTTGTCTTGACACACTTTTTCACCATCATATAATCACAATTTGACAAGTCTTAAGAGAAACGAATATTTTTTCCTTTAAATTTTCTTTCCAACGGATCTAGAATCATCAACTTTGGTACTCAGATGTGGTTGTTATAAATAAAACAAGTTGCATGTCCTCGCAGTCTTGATTTCTATATCTGAACTTTTATATTTGATATTGATTGCATAATCTGAATTTGCAAATATAATTTGAGTATTTTCTCATCAATTTACAACACAATAGAGAGTATAAACATGTGGAGTAGATTTCTATTATCATGTCCTTCAACTTTCACTTTATATATCAGATTTTGCATTTAAGTCCTTCCATTTTTCGATATTTTACACAATTGTATCTATTTTCTTGTAACCAACAAAATGAAACACTCGACATAGCATTATTCAAATACAAAAGTAAGATAATAGTGAAGATAAAAATGATAAATTATGATACACATTAGCGTGCAAGCTGCTCTCCTTTCAATAACTTATTGACTCCACCTTAAGTCAGACATTGATGCCCCTTTAAAACAAATATGGCCAATGATATAAGATTTTTCTTCAATTAAAAACAATGCTCCTTGTGATTTTGGGGTTTAATCTCTGTGATGCTTTGCATTTTAAAATTTTAAATTTTTCGATGTTTCAGGACGATACATCTACAATGTGTTATAAATATTTTAGCACTAATTTTAGGTATTTACAATATATGCAACATAAATATGGTTGAAGTCGTGAAGTATTGAGATAGTTGTGAGTTAAGGGTCAGCTTCTCCTAAACACACTTAATGATGTATCACG
The DNA here is from genome assembly GCA_963682175.1 of Triglochin maritima. Lineage (NCBI taxonomy): Eukaryota > Viridiplantae > Streptophyta > Magnoliopsida > Alismatales > Juncaginaceae > Triglochin > Triglochin maritima. Next base: position 37,940,482 of record OY821775.1, read on the forward strand.
AGAAACAATATCAGATCAGAGTTCTTTGTACCACATCATAGTAAGGTTTAATTTCTGGCAATTAACAATGAGTACTAGAAGTTCTGGTCTTTAGGGAAATTAAGTTCAATAAATTTATTGTTCGTACACAAATCTTTTCTGAAGCCAAGTTTGTTGAAACATCGTTGGTCAAAATTAGATGAAAATTATTGTCATGAGAATAAAATTGTCTGAAACTTGCAACTATACTTTTTGAACTTGTATAATTTCTCTTTTCTGATAGTAATTAGGTGCTTAATATTAATAACAACTTCGCTGCGAACCACAGCTAAGTTTCAAAACATAAAACCATAAAGCTGTTGCCTGTTGGACCAGTTATGGGTTAACATGCCTGGTGGACATACTAGTCCAAAGAAAAGTTTTAAAGTGTACAAGCATATTAGTCAAAAAAGACGACATTTTCATTCCTTGCATAAGTTGCATTGTCTTGTTTTCGTCCCGTCTTTTACCATTATATAATTTGAGGATGAATAAGCAATTGATGAAGTAATTATTCTTATATAGTATGTTTGGACGCCATAACTAAACAAGAAGAATTGAAAACATGCTGCTCACAACTTGTATATTTTTTGATGCATTAGTTAATGTGAAATGTGAAAATCCAAAGAGTGTCGTTTATAACTGACAGGGTTGAATTATTTTGGTGTATCATCATATTAATATTTGAATTTCAAAATTTATGAAAATATTCAATATAAATGATAAAGAAATACGTATACGACTCAGATTTTATCTTCTAGATTTTTAGTGACACCAACTTCTACCCCTCATTGAACATATATTTAGCAGTTAATATTATATCTTACCAAATTAATTTCATACCACTTTGAGTTGTATTCTAAAAAACACATCCCAAGTTAAGAGGTGAAATAACGTCTCCTTGTGTTTGAGTTTGTATAATTAAGCAAATCACTAGTTATTTTAAAATATCATAAATCGTAAAAGTTGTACTTTTTTAAATTGTTGTACTTTGTTGTAAGAAATTCCAAAATAATAGAGTTCAGATTGTATTTTTTTTGATGACCTAATTTTTTTTGACATCCACTCTTAGTTGGGTTAAACGGACTGCAAAATTGTAAACATTTAAACAATCTAACTTAATGAACAAAGTAAGACACGTAACTTCCGACATATACATGTGTGAAGGATACATATGAACATGTGTTGATGACTAAGATCACGGACGGCACTACGTACAGGCGGAAAGGGGGGATCCCTTGGATTTTGGGATTTCCTTTCGCTTATAAACACATGGGTATACGGTATACCCACTTGTAGGTTAAATATCCAACCAAACCACTCAATATCTTAAATAAATTTATTAATCCATTCCGAAACCATATTTATCTAACTATTTCCCAAGCTAACCAAGCCCTCTACACCCAATTGGTCCATAAGACAAAAAGAATTAAACCCTCGTCCAACACTCCAATCCAAGCTAGCACATTTTCTCCTCCTCTCAACCCCCATCGAATGGAAAACTTCCACACCCTTTATTGCAGCCATGCGATAAGTGTTTAACTCTTGGTATTGTTCCCGGAGGTATAGCTCTACTTGTGTTGGGATATGGTTTTATACCTTATGAGCACGGTTGACCCTGGGAAATGCGGTTTAACAATTGTTAGGAGCGTAAACCTTAGTACAAATGTTGTTGGATTACTTCCATTTTAAATAATTCTGATCATGAAAAAAACATTTCTTGATGTATTTCTACTAACCATCCTTCGTTTAATCATTTCGTATAAGTCAGTAAACTGTAAATATAGCACCTATTATTGTACTGTGTTATAGAGTTGGACCTTGAATTGAGTACAACTGTAGAATTCGGGCCTAGATCTGAACTAACTATACGTAGCAGACAGTCCGCTACAGGCCTTTTATTCAAGCTTACGAGAATTATTCCTTTCAATTTCTCTGACCTTACTTTGAATTCCTTTAATCCGGAAACAACATTTTCATTGTTGCAGGAATGAAACTTCATCCACATGCATTCAATTTCTGTTAAGCTCATCGTGTGTCTTTGTGGCCTATATTTTTGTTTCAAAAGGATTTTAGAGTAAACAACAAAATAACTACAAAGTTAAGCATCGTCATGTGTTCGGCTTCAGGATTCCAAAGAACATGGGCTCCTAGTAACTTAGCCCATCAAACATGTCTTAGCTCAAACATAATGTTCGCAATCACACTCACAAGCAGCAATTTTGGAAATGTAAAATGAGAGAATGTATGACTAATTTCATAACCAGCTTTAGAAATAATCAATCCTTTTTGAATAAACGCCTCGTGTGGCATGAATTTTGTATGATGTTTGTAGTATGTAAGTTTTTCAGTTATGGTTTTGCATTTTACCTCCTAAATGTCATTTTGCAATCATAACCCATACATAATCCTTTATTATCTCTTTTCAAACCTGCAACCTTGGCTTGCTTGCCTTGCGTACTGAATTTCGTTGGTTCTTGGTTTTGGTACGGGTGTCTTTCCCGAGGACCGATGCGAGTTGTGTGTTTTCCAACATTAGTCCCCCCCAATAGCAAAGCGACCTTTCCGTGGTTGTTAGGGTCGATGACACCTAAACTAATAATAAATTTAAACAAATGTAGCGGAAAACAAACAAAATAAGAGAACAATCAAACCATACCTTCAAGTCTACAACTACTCATCTTGCTTTCCTGGTTGGTCTCATATTGACATCACTGAATGTTACAAGATTGAAGATTAAATTCTTCGTTAGTTCAACATGTTAAACCAAAATCTAAGTGACTCACAGATAGAGTTACAAACAGTAGGGATATAGGTATATCCATATCCACTTTTATTATTCGGATACATATACAGATATGAATCATTACGATATCCATATCCTCGTAAAGAGATGCTATCACGGTCTGGATACAAAACACTCGGAAACAGACGAATAGGAATACAAATCAGACATAAAAAATAAATATCCATATCTATGTAAATATAGCAAAATATATTAAAAAATTAGATAAGTGTCATATATGTTATAACTAAATGATTTAATAATAACTGAAGTTAATCAATAATGGAGAAATTCATAGAAAATTCGTTTGAAGGGGTTTTAGGTTGAAGTTACGCACAATGACTAACAATAAGAATGTTACATTTTATGCTTAAAACTAGCTTTTGAAATATTTTAGCTTTTCAAGTTTGTATAATTTACATGGTAGAGAAAAACTATCTAAGACTTGAGGAAATGAAAGACTACATGGTAGTTTTAGTAATTTTTTATCTTTGATCTTATGAAGTCAAACATACTGACATAATATATTATGAGTAACTATTAGCTATAAGAAATAAAAAAATGGTGTAATTAGGTTTATAGCAAATATATATTGTAGTTTTTTAACCACGTGGATATCCATATCCGTGAACAAAGGATAAATCAGTATCTGTATCTGTTATTTTTTGAACTTGATATATGTATCCGTATCCGAAAAAATTGAAAAACCAATTATCGTTTCCACCATATATGAATACAAATATATATTTAGTATGTATAAACCATATCCATTTGCACCTCTACTCGCACAGTAATGGAGCTAGATAAGCCAATAGTTTATTTTTTTTTCCAATTGCTCAACTCTTTTTTGCGTGGTTTGTAATTGAATCACGAGAAATCGTACTTCATTAGGATCTCTTAATTTCGTTTATCTATGTGTCATGTTCCAACTCTGATGTAATATGGTGCACTTCTTGGATATTTTATGAGTAACGTTCCTGTGATATTGGGGTTTAATCTCTGTGATGCGTTGCGTTTTAAAGTTTTAAATTTTTCGATGTTTTAGGACGATACATCTACAGTGTGTTATACATATTTTAGCACTAATTTTAGGTATTTACAATATATGCAACATAAATATGGTTGAAGTCGTGACGTATTGAGATAGTTGTGAGTTAAGGTCAGCTTCTCCTAAACACACTTAATGATGTATCACGAGAAACAATATCAGATCAGAGTTCTTTGTACCACATCATAGTAAGGTTTAATTTCTAGCAATTAACAATGAGTACTAGAAGTTCTGGTCTTTAGGGAAATTAAGTTCAACAATTTTATGGAAAAGTTGCATTTTACCCAACAACCCACGCATATCTCACGCGTGATGACCTGGACAGGCTGACCTGGAGTGCCACACAAGCTCACATTGTTTGCTCAGCAAACCTAGTGCAACAAACCTACTACCAAGCCTACAACAAACTTTTAATGACCAATCAACTTCATCCTTCATTTCTCCAGCAAACATTTAATGACAAGCCAATAACATCAAATCGTCTGGATAACATTTAATGACTAGCCTTCATTTGTCTGTTGGGCAACTCGACCAAACTATATCGTTCCAGACTTTTATTAGTTATTGGGATAAATTTAGCTTCTACGTGGGGTACATTCAGTTGATGTCAGCAGTAACTGAGGAAAAACATAGCTGCCTGCTCTTACATACAATATTCTCCTACCTAGTACCCAGTCTATAGTAAACATTTAATGACCAATCAACTTCATCCATCTATTCCTCTCTCTTTATGCAGCAAACACTCAATGTCTAGCCAATAACATCAAATCGACAACAAAACACTCCATACTTCTCTTCCTCTCTCTGATTCTAGTTCTGCAACATCATACTGTAGGGGAGGTCCAATTTAGTTGTCGTGGTAAAGTTAGCTTCCATATGAGGTAACTGGGGACAAACATCCTTCTCTCTCTGTCAGAAGCTATAAAAATCTAATCAATAATCTTTTCCTACACACAATAAAGCACAAATCCGTTAGACAATAACTCTAATACTAATAACCAAAGCATAATGGAAGAAAGTTATACAACTACCTTCATTTTGAATTTTTGAAACTACCATCAACTTCAACCCTACCCACAATCTTGCATCAACACCACCACTTTCCTGGCCTGCAATGTCTTCCGGTAAATGTAAGCTATTCTCCTCCATTAGTTTATAGTTTGGCAATCTTTCATGCATATTTCACTGCAAAAAATGAAATAAATCTCCTTATTGTTACGTTTTCCTACTTGCTTTTCCTACTATCAATGTGCTCATATTAAATGTCTACCTGTTTTAAATGAAGGTAACATGCATTAAATGAATGAAGTTAAATTGTTCAATAAATGAGTTTTTCAAACATGCATTCAACGAAGTTAACATGCATTAAATGAAGGATGCCCACATCCATTGTTTTTTACAGCTCCCATCGAACTGGACTCCGACTCTAGTATCGAATGGTCTGACCAGGAGGAAGCCTTCACTCCGGATGTTGCTCAAAATCAGACTCATGATACCAGTTTAGAAGTTGTCAAAAACATTATTCGAAAGGTATATGCTTTAATTTTTCCAATTATTCTAACAACACAAACTTACTATTATTCAGATAATTCTTTTTTACCAACTCATATGATATGTCACTGCTAAAATTCAACTATTAATCCACCTTATTTTTCAAAATTAAATTAAACACTCACTTAGTTAGCCACCAATCTTATTACGTTTTACCCCAGCGTATTAACTGACCAGGTCACCCCACAAGTCGACCAGTTCTACCTTGTAATGTATTTTATAATACCTCAGGACGGAACTGCTATAAAGATGAATACTGAACAGACTGCAAACGAAACAGTACAACTCACAGTGCAAGCCAGCATAAAGGTATGTCATCAAATATATATAGGTAATAATGCATTTCCTGTATTTTTAAAATCACGAGAATATGTATGTCTTCCTAAAATCTTGTACGTAATAAACGCAATCGGATATTCTTACCATGTATTCCTTTTTTATGTATCACAAAACAAACCAAAAAATGCAAACAGGAAAAGAACAACTATGCACCAAATTGCAAGGATCATGGATGCCAAGAAGTTAACGACAAACATGTCACATTACCTGAAAACATAGCACCACAACCAAGTTTAACGTCGAATTTGGCACAAGGAGGTAAATACCTTGCATGTCAATACCCTTTTATTTAAAAACCACATATTCATGTATTTTAGCATTTAATCAATGAATGGGGCAGACGGAATCAAGGACTTCGACGATGAACAAACTTCAAAACCACGAATGCATTTTCAAAAGTTCAGCGATTTAATGGACTTCTTTGACAAATATGCCAATGATAAAGGTTTTGCAATTAAAAAAACAAACTCAAATTTCAACAACAATTATCTAGCCGGGGCTGTCATTGGATGTCATCGTGCAGGAACACCTCCACAGGTACTTTTTCTCGTTGTCCTTAATTAGTTGATTACATGAATCTCTTTCACAAATCGGATTTCTAACAGGAACCTAAAACAACGTACTATTCTCACAAGTTAACATCACTAGTAAAATGCCCTGCTAGAATCACAGTTTCAGGTGACCCATGCTCCGACTATGTTATCAACTCGGTCAACCTACAACACAACCACGATCTCCTGCAACAACCCAAACTTTGGTTCGTTAAACAAAAAAGAGCAATAACTGAATCCCAAAAAGTAAGGATCATTAGGAACGAAAATGCTGGTATTGGTGTAGCACAAACAATGAACAACTTCCTTGACGAAAGGGGTGAACGGGGTACAAATATAATGGGGGTTCTAATTACTATTTTGGGGTTCTTTGGTAGTATATTTAATAGGATTTCGTGGATCATTTTAATCAACTGCATCCCTGTTTATTCATTCTACATATACATACATTTTGAACGTCTCACATGATAAAACAGGAATGTCTACCACACAAAGATGAGAAGGCATGAACGCATACCTTAAGGATTACGTTGTTCAGAAATATGAGCGAGCTTTAAGGAACAAATATGAAAAAGATGAGAAGGCTGATTACGATAGCTTGTACCGTACACCACAACTACAAACTACAATGCCTATGGAACAACAATGCAGGGATGCCTACACCATTAATATATTCAAGAAATGCCAAGAACAGTTACGGAAGATCTTGTCATGCGACATTGTCGTAGAATTCACTGATGGACTGCCCTACAAATTTGGAGTTAGAGAAAACAAGAATTACCATGACACTCAAGTATGGCATCCAGTTATGCACGTCGTCTTGATGGATGACTTCCGTGGCGAAATTAGCTGCAATTGTCAAATGTTTGAACATGTTGGAATCTTGCGTTGCCACATACTAGCGGTCTGGAAACAGAAACAAATAAACAAGGAAGTCCCTCCGAAATTTGTAATTCCGCGTTGGAGAAAAGATGTGAACAGAAATCTAGGTGAACTGCCCAAGAAAGATGTCCCCTTGGTGATGGATGCTTTTGGTAGACAACAAGAAACAATAGAGTTTTGTGCTTTCTTTGGAGAGGAGTTGTTTCATTCTCACGAAAGATCCTTGCAAGTGATGGAAGCCCTAAGGTCTTTAAAGTTGACCTTACTAGACACCAAGTTGGAAGACATAACATCTAGAAAAACAAAACTAAAAAGGTCCAACTCTTCCTCCCCTGCCATAATACTTCAAGATAGTCCAAGAACACCTGCTGCAAATGTTATCCATCTGAATGGATCACCGTCTAACTTAAATGCAAGGACACCGTTAAAGGTATTAGACCCTAATTTGGTGAAGAGCAAAGGTCGCCCAAGTAATGATAGACTGAAGTCTACTGTTGAAACGAAAAGAACATCGTATTTAAACGCATTGAAAGGTAAATTGCCAGTGATCTATGAACAAGATACTACACACAACTACAATCTCATGCAGGTTCCGATTAAATGGGATGTAAGCTTGCTACGTGTGGTTTATAAACAACTGTGCTTTTGAACAATTTAGTGTTACCAGGCTATTGTAGTTCACGAGTCATTCGTCCTTCAGGTTCAACTAACCTCGCTATTATATTATACTCGCTTGTTGTTTTAACTCACCCTTTTTATATATCTAAACTACCCTGGTTTTGATTTTACCTTAACACGAATGTCAATGTAGGGGTTACCCCTGCAACATGATCGTGTGTCATTCGTCTTAGATGTTCAACTTACCCAAAAAAGTATATTAAACATACCCCATATTTGTTTTAAACTTACCCCCGTCTGTAATAAAGGGTTAGTGATATTACGTTACCCACACATTTCATAAGTTTACCCCCTTAGAACAAAAGTAACCCCATCATTGAACATTAGTTACCCCGTTTATCAATTGAATTTACCCCATTCATGTCTAAAAGAAACAAGGTATTAAATTGTTTAGGGTTTAGAGTTTAAAGTTGACCTTTTATACCCCAATAGTTAACCAAATTTACCCCGTTCATCAAGCGAATATACCCCAACCATTATTCCAAAGTCAACACATCCAACATATTAAGTTTTCTGGACTACAAGTTTCCCCCAATAACAATCATATAATGCCTTCATAACATATTTTGGAATAAGGGATTTTAACAACTTTGGTTTTGAACACTTCAATGTTACCCGACTATTGTAATTCTTGTATCATTTGTCTTTTAGGTTCTACTTACCCTGTCATCATATTCAACTTACCCGAATGATGTTTCAAACTTACCCTTCTTATATATCCTAATTACCCTGGTGTCGTTTATATCTTCACACGAATGTCAATGTAGGGGTTACCCCTGCTACATTCCAATGATAAGGTCTTTGCAACAAGTAAATCGAATGTAAACTAGCTATGTATGGTTTACTGATTTGTGGTTTATAAACAACTGGGGTTTTGAACCATTCGGTTGTGTGCCATCCGGTTGTTGTTTGGAACTTACCCAACCTGTAATGAAGGGTTACAGACCAAGAATTATCGTGTTAGTGAAATTACCTAACCCAAAACACTGATAAGTTTACCTCCATGAACAATACTAACCCCACCATTGTGCTTTCTTTGCATAGGAGTCGTTTCATTCTCACGAAATATCCTTGCAAGTGATGGAAGCACTAAGGTCTTTAAAGTTGACCTTACTAGACACCAAGTTGGAAGACATAATATCTAGAAAAACAAAACTAAAAAGGTGCAACTCTTCCTCCCCTGCCATAATACTTCAAGATAGTCCAAGAACACCTGCTGCAAATGTTATCCATCTGAATGGATCACCGTCTAAATTAATGACAAGGACACCGTTAAAGGTATTAGACCCTAATTTGGTGAAGAGCAAAGGTCGCCCAGGTAATGCTAGATTGAAGTCTACTATTGAAACGAAAAGAACATCATATTTAAACGTATTGAAAGGTAAATTGCCAGTGATCTATGAACAAGATACTACACACAACTACAATCCCACGCCGGTTCCGATTAAATGGGATGTAAGCGAGCTATGTGTGGTTTACTGATGTGTGATTTATAAACAATTGTGCTTTTGAACCATTCAGTGTTACCAGGCTATTGTAATTCATGAGCAATTCGTCCTTCAGGTTCTACTGACCTCGCTATTATATTCTACTCGGTTGTTGTTTTAACTCACCCTTTTTATATATCTAAACTATCGTGGTTTTGTTTTTACCTTAACACGAATGTCAATGTAGGGGTTACCCCTTCTACTTGCCAATGATTAGGTTTTTGCAACCATTAAATCGAATGTAAACTAGCTATGTGTGGTTTACAGCTGTGCGGTTTTGAACCAATCATCTGTCATTCGTCTTACATATTTAACTTACCCAGAATAGTATATTCAACTTACCCCAGATTTGTTTTGAACTTACCCCCGTCTGTAATAAAGGGTTACATGCCAATATTCTCTTGTTAGTGATATTACGTTACCCACAAATTTCATAAGGTTACCCCTTCGAACAAAACAAACCCCATCATTGAACATTAGTTACCCCGTTTATCAATTGAATTTACTCCCATTCATGTCTAAGAATTCAAGTCACACTAAACAATAATTTATCCAAGCTATGATCTTCTGTTGCCCCCACAAACTATAAAATCCTAATTCGGGGCAGAGCATTAAAGGCTGAAATCTACTGTTGAAAAGAAAATAACACCTACGTTAACTCATTTAAAGGGAGACTGCCACTGAGGTATGAACACAATACTACACAACTACAATGCCACCACTGTTCCTTTTATACCCCAATAATAAACCAAATTTACCTCGTTCATCAAGACAATATACCACAACCATTATTCCAAAATCAGCACATCCAATACATTAAGTTTTCCGGACTACAAGTTTCCCCCCAATAACAATCATATAATGCCTTCATAACACATTGTGGAATAAGGGATTTTAAACAACTTTGGTTTTGAACACTTCAATGTTACCCGATGATTGATCTTGTTTTATATTTCTACCGCAAGTGCACGGCCGCGTTGAAGCGGTGGCAAATACGGGTCGTCCACTGGGAGGTGTGTCGACACTTGGTTTGTTCGAAGGCGAGAGGTAAAAGAAAGAGAGAAAGGATGGTTACACTAAACTACACTAAGATGCAAATGGAAATGGAAAAGAAGCAAGAAAAACTAAACCCCAAAGGGGGTAGAGAAATAATGTGAACATAAAGAAGTGTGTGTGTGTTCATTAAGCTCCTCACAACATGTAGTGCATGAAATCATAAAACTACATCCAACTTTGCCTCAACATGAATTAAGATAAGACTACATCATTAAAACATACAAGACAATAATTGGAATGAAACTAAATGAACTCATGTATAAAGACTAGACCCTACTATGCCTCCACATGAATTAAGATTTCACTACATCATTAAAACATACAAGACATTAGCTAAGGAAAAGGCAACAAGAGTACATACACTACAAATTGTGTTTCCAACATTAACTTTATCCATATCCTAACCTTATCATTCCCCATAAAATAGGTCCACTAATCAAAGCATAAGCTAAGCTTCATTCAAGAGCATTAGCATATCAAAGATAAGAGTGGAGACCCATTAGATGGTTATGGAAATCATATAAAGCTCAAGGGATAAAAATAACACACACTTAATACACTACATGATTATATCACATATTTCTCCACCCCTCAAATGGGGATGGAACTACTCACTACTCATTATACTACTGATTAGACTAAGCAAAGAAAACATTTAACTAAGATACTGAAATTACTAAACAAGAAATTAAGCAAAGTAAAACAAACCACACAAAACAAGCAACATAACAAGACAAGATTAAAAGAAACAAATAAACTTTTATTAACAATGACTCACATTGAAGGTAGCACTCTTCTCCACCTTGAGTTATTGCTTCAAGGCTCACTCCTTAGTAGAGAGAATGACACCAAACAATGGGTAATTACAATGGAAGGTGAAGAGTTCTATTTATAAGCATGGAAAAAGCTAATCCAGGACAATCCCCCGATGTGGAACTAAACCAATACCACAAATGGACTAAGAATACACTAATACACGTGCCCCACAAATATGAGATGATCCAGATCAATATGGACCGCCAATTAGCTGTCCAAGACCGCCAATTGGCGGTCTATATGGTCCAGATTGAGTTGGTTTTGGTTGTGGGCTTTTCTGGTAGTCTTTGTTGGTCTTTGATGCATCTACTTTGTTTATTGGAGCTCCGACCCGAATCGAATTGCCAAAATACTCCCCATGATGGTGTGGAGTTTCTTGTTTTGCTCTTAGGTCCTTCGGTCTTACGATCAGGTCCTTCTCCCTTGCATCTCAGTCCCTAGGTCTCACAATTAAGTCCTTTTTCCTGCTTTTGGGTCCTTTCATGGCTCTTCTCTTCAAACCTCTTTATTTCTGAAAACTAAACATAAAACTCGTCACGTAGCATTGCTTAGGTGTAAGATAATGGATATAAGATACAAATAGAAGCATGGAATGATGTCAATCAAATACCCCCACACCTAAGTTTTTGCTAGTCCCGAGCAAAACAAAGAAAGAGAAAAGCAAACGAAAAACAAGAAATCCTAACTCACTTTTGTAGGAATCACGGTTGCACTTAGCACGTGCAACAAGCCGTTAAACCTCCTTGTTGCCAAGGAGGAGGAGTGTTGTCTCCTGAGGGTTTTCAGCGGATATACCCACAAAATCCGAACAAGATGCATTATTCAATCTAGACCTCGACTCGTTGGAAATATTTTGTCGATCAATGGACGCGGTAATGCTACGGGCCGACTCTATATAGGTGATCAGTCCACACCTCTACCCTAATGAACCATTCGTGTTAGTTAAATAAGGAATTAAGTGAAAGACATGGACAACCTCAAGATCCTCAAGTGATACAAAGTGTAAGGTCCATTAAGGTTCTTATTTGCATTACCATTTTTTTTTCTTTTTGTTTCTTTTCACACATTTTTTTTCTTCTTTTTTTTCTTTTTATTAGTTGGAGCTTCATTCTCCCAGGGTCAGGTTTCGTGCATCATTGCCCATGAGGACTTACACTATCACGTACACCTTTACCCAAATCTCCACATAGGGCAATCCCTACCACCCGTGTAACGGGAGTTCGGTCGGCGCATCCCAAGTCAGATGACTCGAAAGCACCAGGCACAAAGTCCCCTCAGACCTACTTTCCCGAGTGATAGGAGCCGTGCGAGAAGAGAGAACATCTACTCACTTATTTCTTATCTACACATGAACCAAAACCCCTACACTAATGTCTCACAACAAGATTAAGAGGGTCCTTGACTACAACAAACTTCCTAAATTAACAAACACGAATTATTGACTCACTAGGTTCAGGGTGGACTTCTTTGAATGTTTGAGCACTGAAACCCTATGATTACTCACCCCCAAAGGAAAACTGGGGTGCATCCTAACGACTCGATAAATCCTAAAGCCACTGTACTAGATATCCTAATGCATTAAGTTCAAGACAATTTTGGGAGCTTTCTTTTTACTTTGCCTCTCAACGGTTTTGCACATGCTAAACACACGCAAAACCCACAAAACATTTTCTTTCGAAAACACATGACGATTTTGAAAGAAATGTGAAAATTTTGAAGCATTAGGCAAGCAAAAGAAGACAAGTCACCCAAGGATCATGGCAAACAGATATATCGATATTAAATGCAGCACACTAACATGACCCTAAAAATGCAAACAAAAGAAAACAAAATCAAAAGAAAAGACTCAACTATGTACACACGTAAAACACCCCCCACACCTACTTCATGCATTGTCCTCAATGAATGTGAGCAAAATACTACATGGATTTATGCATGAAAAAGGAGAGATCTCACCAACGTGAAGTACAAAGGGGAGTGTATGGCTATGTTGATGGACACAACCCAAATTTCCTCAAAACCTGTGAGATGCTAAAGAAAGGGTACAAATACGTGAAAGAAATGGAGCCCAAATACACAAGGGTTGGGGCTCACAACAATCGATGCTCACTGAAGGAGTCTTTTATTGTACTTTTTTTCTTTTTTTTTCTTTTTTTTATATAACTATGTACAAACATAAGTTCCCATCTTCATTTGTCAAAAGACATCAAATGGGAACCTCAAGAGTGGGTCAATGCACTTGGAAAGGGAACATGACACCACGCGGGGCCAGAATACGCATGCGTGGGCCCCCTTCACAAAGAGCACCAGACGAAATGAGAGGTTCATGAATTGGACGCAAAGGCGTCTCATTCAAAGGATCAAACTGAAAGAGCTTGAACCTCTCGAGAGTTTGGGAAGTAAGGGGCAATGGAAGAAGAATCTCTCCCGTTGCGGAACTGAAGTTATGATCATCAATCCAAACTCTCCAACCAACAGGCTGGTGGGTTGGAACGAGGTCAAGCACCTCGTTATGCATGTCCAACTCACCAGGAGAATAGGAAGTGGGTCTCATACCCAAGGTATCCTCCAAGGAACTCCTAATACCCTCATGAGCAATGTAGTTGTTTGATGTTCCATTATTTCCAAGATGATCAGGAACAATAGTGAGAGGCAAACTCTCATCAGGTTGTTTGAAATTGAGGGTACTAGGGAGCTCTTGCTCCACCAGAGGTGGGTCCTTAAGAGGATCAAAATGAAGATCATGTGGCTCAAGGGCCACGGGACAAAAAGATAAGGCACAATCATGTGCCGACTCATAATGAAACTGGTCCAAATTATTCTCAATTTGAATCGAATCCTCCACTAAGTGATCCTGAATTGAAACCCCAAGTCCCTCAGACTGACTAGGAGTTTGACTTTGAAAGATTGTGCTTTGAATTTGTGGATGTGGTGGTGGTTCGATATCAAAAGAAGAATCCTCATGTTGACAAGAAAGGTTACTCTCCTCACATTCACGTAATTTCTGCGACATTTGACTCACTTGCAGTGTCATATTTTGTATGGACTGTTGAGTGGTTTCCATGAACGTAAGGAAAGTTTGTTTCAAGGAATCAGGTATGCGGTCAACGATGAGGTCCAAGTCAGAGCTTGGGAAATTTTGAGGTTGGGTGTTGATGGGCTGAGAATGAGTCCAATGATTTGGAGTGGGGTGCTGGTAGAATTCTGGGTATTCGGGAGGAGGATACTGGGGTGAACATGAAGTATAAGAATTTGAATAAGAATTGTCTCCCCATGAATCCATCACTCTCGGGTTGTACGCGGATGCGTAATGGTCATAATGAGCATTTTGGGAAAATGTATTCTCATACTCAGGCTCTGGGGGAACATAAGGACATTCCCCGAAATCATGACCACTCAACCCACAATAGTGACACGGTACGGCTACTGGAGCCACCGGTGCACCCATGTCATCTATCACATGCATGAAAGAGGCCAAAGGTTCTTGTAATGTCTCAGTTTGATGACCAACATATGATCCGACGTAACTAGATGGTGGTCTAGCAGTCGGTGCCTCTCTCATGTTACCCCAATATGAAGATTGCTCAGTCACACAATGAGGATTATCCCAACCATACGGGGTGTTTGTCTGAGCCACCCCAGGTTGCATGGGTCCGGAGTACCAGGGAGAATCGTCCTGGTCCCAACAATGATATGGATGGTCGCCCATGTAACCATCCATCTCAAGAAAAACTCTCGAGTCGACCACTCTCACCACCACGAGAGTAAGCTCGCAAAAAGTGCTCGACTTGACCCTAAAACGCTACCAGAGAGTGTAAAGGGGAGGAGACTATAACGTAGAAGAAGGTGAGAAGAAGATGACTCAGAGGAGAAGGGAAGAAACCCTAAAGCTAGCGTAGGTAACGGGATCAGGAAGAAGCCTAACTAGCAAGCACGGCTCAAACAATGTAAGGCAATGGGTCCTTAAGCTAGACGACGCCTAACTTCGAGGTCACTAGCCTCGACACGCCTCACCTCCCTACAACGAGGACCACAATGCCCAGCAAGTGATACCAGATCCGGAGATCCAGTACCTCCTACTATCGACAAGGTAGGCAACGCCGATCAGGTCATGACGGTCTCGACTAGATTACTCTCCTAGTGCGTCCGAATTCCTTAGGACCAATGTCTACTTGCTTTTAGTTAAGGCTTTATTAAGAGTGATTTTTGGGGCCAAGGAAAGGGTGATGAAATCCCCCACCTTATCTTTTATGGGACAGCCCCTCCTTAGTAGCGATTTGATCCTAGATCTAGCAATCAATCGCTCCAATCAAACGCTCTCTCACTCTTGTCCCGATGCACCTTACTAACTAATGCATGATCGAAACATGCATGAATGAGAGATTGGGGTGCACGTACCTCACGCCAGCAATCAACAACAAAATGTAAAGAAAAGAAAAGACAAATGCATGCAAGGTCTACAAATGATGCATGACCTAGATGGCAAGAAGTCTAGTCTTTTGCTTTGAGTTTTATGGTCCAAGTTGATTAAAAGGGGATTGAAATTAAATCTGGGAGCAAAGTAGAAGTCACAGCATGCAAAATTGTGCTCCCAGATAACTAACATGAAAAATATAACAACTGGAACAAATTTGAGAACAATTGAGGCTCACCAGGCCGCCAATTGGCGGTCCCAGACCGCTGATTGGCGGTCTTTTTGTAGCTTCTGGTCCTCAAACTTCTCCAGTAGCGTCCCCTTGATCCTTAGGTTCCCTGAAACTAAACAACACTGGAAACAAAAAATTAAAAACCCCTCGAATCGCCCAAACCAACGTCTGGACAGAGCACCTCCCCGGCAACGGCGCCAAAAACTTGATTGATCTTGTTTTATATTTCTACCGCAAGTGCACGGCCGCGTTGAAGCGGTGGCAAATACGGGTCGTCCACTGGGAGGTGTGTCGACACTTGGTTTGTTCGAAGGCGAGAGGTAAAAGAAAGAGAGAAAGGATGGTTACACTAAACTACACTAAGATGCAAATGGAAATGGAAAAGAAGCAAGAAAAACTAAACCCCAAAGGGGGTAGAGAAATAATGTGAACATAAAGAAGTGTGTGTGTGTTCATTAAGCTCCTCACAACATGTAGTGCATGAAATCATAAAACTACATCCAACTTTGCCTCAACATGAATTAAGATAAGACTACATCATTAAAACATACAAGACAATAATTGGAATGAAACTAAATGAACTCATGTATAAAGACTAGACCCTACTATGCCTCCACATGAATTAAGATTTCACTACATCATTAAAACATACAAGACATTAGCTAAGGAAAAGGCAACAAGAGTACATACACTACAAATTGTGTTTCCAACATTAACTTTATCCATATCCTAACCTTATCATTCCCCATAAAATAGGTCCACTAATCAAAGCATAAGCTAAGCTTCATTCAAGAGCATTAGCATATCAAAGATAAGAGTGGAGACCCATTAGATGGTTATGGAAATCATATAAAGCTCAAGGGATAAAAATAACACACACTTAATACACTACATGATTATATCACATATTTCTCCACCCCCCAAATGGGGATGGAACTACTCACTACTCATTATACTACTGATTAGACTAAGCAAAGAAAACATTTAACTAAGATACTGAAATTACTAAACAAGAAATTAAGCAAAGTAAAACAAACCACACAAAACAAGCAACATAACAAGACAAGATTAAAAGAAACAAATAAACTTTTATTAACAATGACTCACATTGAAGGTAGCACTCTTCTCCACCTTGAGTTATTGCTTCAAGGCTCACTCCTTAGTAGAGAGAATGGCACCAAACAATGGGTAATTACAATGGAAGGTGAAGAGTTCTATTTATAAGCATGGAAAAAGCTAATCCGGGACAATCCCCCGATGTGGGACTAAACCAATACCACAAATGGACTAAGAATACACTAATACACGTGCCCCACAAATATGAAATGATCCAGATCAATATGGACCGCCAATTAGCTGTCCAAGACCGCCAATTGGCGGTCTATATGGTCCAGATCGAGTTGGTTTTGGTTGTGGGCTTTTCTGGTAGTCTTTGTTGGTCTTTGATGCATCTACTTTGTTTATTGGAGCTCCGACCCGAATCGAATTGCCAAAATACTCCCCATGATGGTGTGGAGTTTCTTGTTTTGCTCTTAGGTCCTTCGGTCTTACGATCAGGTCCTTCTCCCTTGCATCTCAGTCCCTAGGTCTCACAATTAAGTCCTTTTTCCTGCTTTTGGGTCCTTTCATGGCTCTTCTCTTCAAACCTCTTTATTTCTGAAAACTAAACATAAAACTCGTCACGTAGCATTGCTTAGGTGTAAGATAATGGATATAAGATACAAATAGAAGCATGGAATGATGTCAATCACCCGACTATTGTAATTCTTGTATCATTCGTCTTTCAGGTTCTACTTACCCTGCCATTATATTCAACTTACCCCAATGCTGTTTCATACTTACCCTTCTTATATATCCTAATTACCCTGGTGTTGTTTATATCTTCACATGAATGTCAATGTAGGGTTACACCTACTACATTCCAATGATAAGGTTTTTGCAACAATTAAATCGAATGTAAACTAGCTATGTGTGGTTTACTGATTTGTGGTTTATAAACAACTGGGGTTTTGAACCATTTGGTTGTGTGTCATCCGGTTGTTGTTTGGAACTTACCCAACCTGTAATGAAGGGTTACAGACCGATATTATCATGTTAGTGAATTTACCTACCCCAAAAATCTGATAAGTTTACCACCACGAACAATACTAACCCCACCATTGGACATTAGTTACCCCGTTTATCAATTGAATTTAGCCAAATCTTGTTATACAATTTACCTCCCTGAACACTAATTTATCCAATCTTGTTATACAATTTAAGAAATGACCTTAAATCTTTGTGTACTGACCCCCTTACCTCCCCAACACATTAATTTATACAAGTTACTTTGGTTTTGAACTTATACTGTTAGTGATAACTTACCCCCACCCCCCGGTTAGCTCATAGTCCAATTGACCACGTTCCTGAATGGTAATTAACGTTCATTTATTACCCCAACAAAACACATAGTTATAAACAAAAACACTTAATATTAAACTTTTGTAACCCCTTCCAAAACTTAATACGTTCAATAAAAGATGTAAACACGATTCCAGATTAAGAACAGTCCAATTAATTTCGATAGGGTTAACAAATTTACCCTATTACTTAATTCAATATATCTCAACCATCAATATGTTTGCATAAACGAACCATGCTTACAGTCTGTAAACATGCTTACAATGCCTACTGATTGACATCATTTCATGCTCATATTTGTATCTTATATCCATTATCTTTCACCTAAACAATGCTATGTTACGAGTTTTATGTTTAGTTTTCAGGAATAATTAGGTTTGAAGAGATGAAGCATAAAAGGACCCAAAAGTTGGGAAAAAGGACTGGATTGTGAGATCTGGGGACCAAGATGCAAGAGACAAGGACCTGAACGCAAGACAAAAGGACCTAAGAGCAAAACAGAATACTTCACACCATCATGGGGAGTATTTTAGCAATTGGATTCGGGTCGGAGCTCCAACAAACGAAGTCAATGCATCAAAGACCACCAAAAGCACAAAGAAAAGCCCAGAATAAAACTCAACTGGATCCGGACATTTTGGCCCGTCAATTGGCGGTCTGGATTAGTCCAGATCCGCCAAGATTTTTCCTGGACTTGTATTAATGTTCGTTGAGGCTATTTTTGGTGTTGGTTTAGTCCCACATCGGGGGATTGTCCCAGATTAGCTTTTTCCATGCCTATAAATAGAACTCTTCACCTCCTATTGTAATCACTCCATATTTTAAGTGGCTATTCTTCCTACTAGAAGTGAGGCCTTGAAGCACACACTAAAGTAGGAGGATGCTACTTTTAATGTGAGTCATTTTATCAATAAAGTTTTGTGTTTCTTTCATTGTTTGTTTTATGCTTTTATTGTTTGTGCATGTTTTAGTTTAATCATCTTTTAATTCTAGCTTTGTTTTAATATGCTTTCTTTCCATAGTTTAATAATTAGTGTAATGTTTAGTGAGTAGTTCCATCCCCTTTGGGGGGTGGAGTAGATGTACATACATGCATTAGAGAATGGGATGAATGCTTTATTTTCAATGTGTTGATTAAACATGATTGTATGCTTGCTTGTTTAGGATAGAATTTACAACTTGATGAGTTTTGCCAAAATGATTAGACACCTCTCATGCTTGTTTAGGTTCTGAAATAAACACCTTGCATATGTAAATGTTAATCAACTAAGTTGGTGAATAGATTGATAGGTTTTGCCATAACATTTAGACACTTCCTATGCTTGATAAACACCACCTTCATGCGCTTAAAGAACGTATTCTACACCCACCTCTTTGCATGTGTGCACTCACTCCACCCCTTAGGGGTTTTCCATTCCTGAAATTCCAGCATTCTTGTTTTGTTCTTAGCTTAGTTCTTATTTCATCATTTGTTTGCTTCTTTCACATTTCATACTTCTTAGAGTAGTTTAGTGTAGAGTAGCGTAAACAACTTTCTCCCCTTATTTTTCGCCACTTGATTTCGTGCAAACAAGAGGCTGCTCACCTCCCTGAAGACGACCCGTACTTTCCACTGCTTCATCGCGGCCGTGCACTTGCGGTTTAATTAAAACGTTCAACAAGTTTTTGGCGCCGTTGCTGGGGAGGTGTCAGTCCAGACTCTTGTTTGGACGATTCGAGTGGATTTACTTTGTGTTGTGTACTTTTTCCTTGTTTCAGGAGACTTGGAGTCATCAGGAGGAATGCCTGGAGAAGTTTTGAGTGAATCTGAGCATTTAAGACCGCCAATCAGCGGCCTGTGACCGCCAATTGGCGGTCTGGTAAGCTCGGTTTTGTCTCGTATTTCTTTGGTTGGTTTGCATAATTGATGTAGTGATCTGGGATTTAATTTTGCATGTTTTGACGTATAGTTTGTTCCCAGATCCATAATCAACCTCCTTTAAGCAACTTGGACCCTAAAACTCAAAGCAAAAGACTAGGCATTCTTTCTTGTTTAGGTCATCCACCATGTATGCGACTTAGGCATTTAGATTGTCTTTTATCTTAGCTTTATTTTCTGTTGCTGAGAGCTGGCGTGAGGTACGCACCTTCTACTCTCATTCATGCATTTCGTATGAACATGCATTAGTTAGTAGGAAGTGCATTGCAACAAGTGTGAGTTGAGCGTTGTTTGGAGTGTTGATTGCTAGATTTAGGACTCCAAAACGCTACTAAAGAGGGGCTGTCCCGTAAAAGATAAGGTGGGGGATTTCATTACCCTTTCCTTCACCCCAAAAACCACACTAATCAAGAGCCTAATTTTAAAATCAAGTAGACATTGGCCCTAAGGATCTTGGACGCATTAGGAGAGTGATCCGGTCCCGACCGTCATGACCTGATCGGCGTTGCCCACTTTGTCGATAGTAGGAGAGACGAGATCCCCGGATCTTGGCTCACTTGCTGGGCTTTGTGGTCCTCGTTATAGGGAGGTGAGGCGTGTTGAGGCCGTGTGACCTCGCAGTTAGGCATCGTCTAGCTGTAAGGACCTATAGCGACCTTAGGATTGCTTGAGCCTTGTTTGCTTGTGTGCTTCTACCTGTACCCATCCGCCGTAGCATAAGGACTTCTTCCCTCCTCTCCTGAGTCATTCTTTCTCTCCTGTGTTCCCCCGTCTTCTCCCCTACGTACATTCTTTGAAAAAAAAGAGTTGTGGTTTGTGTGTACACCTTTGTGCATTCTTTCGTGGACACGAGACGAGAGTGGTCGTTTGACGAGGAGCGTTGTCAATCCGGCTTCGGTCATCGATTTCTCGACACCTTCCTCCTCTCGTGTCACACGTAGTTCGGGTCCAATGGCTGCTAATTTCCGTGAGGAGGAGCAGTTGCTGGACCCACCTGCTCCACCAGTGCTTCCAGTTGTCGTTCCCATACCTCTTCGTGATCGATGCTACCCGAGCCGTACAGCTCTACCCTCATGCATCGTATTACCAGAGGCTAATGGGAACCATTTTGAGGTTAAGCCTCAATTCATTTCCATGCTCCCTCGCTTCACTGGGAAAGGTGACCCCTATATCTTACTCAAGGAATTTGAGGAGGTTTGTGCTATGTTCAAGCTGCAACAACTTAGCACAGACTCCATCCATCTTAGGCTCGTTCCTTTTGCACTAAAGGATGATGCCAAGAAGTGGTTGTACAGCAACCAAGCAAATTCCTTTAGGACTTGGGATGAGTTTCAATCTGCATTCCTCAAGAAGTACTTTCCTAATCATCGGACTCAAAAATTGAGGAACGAAATCAATTCATTCTATCAACATGAGACCGAACCATTTCATGCATATCTTGAGAGGTTCAAAGAGCTACTATCCTTGTGCCCTCACCATGGCATTGAGTTGTGGCGTCTTTGTCAGATTGTGTATGAGGGTCTTCATATCCCGTCCAGAACGCTCCTTGAGTCCATGTGTCAAGGAGAGTTCTTGGGAAAGGATGAAAGGGAGGCATGGGCCTTCCTAGAAGACCTCGCTGAGAAAACCATGCAATGGGAGAGTGTGAGGGAACCACCTGCATCATCTAGTATAGGAGCGAGGATCGCGAATGCAAACTCAACTAGATCGGGTTCCGCATTTGCTATCGATACCACTACGGCCACCGAGGCACGCATGGCGGCCTTAATGCGCCGTATGGATTCGATTGAGCTCCAAAACCAACAAAGTGCACCTCACATGTCCACATCTGGTCCAGTTCCCTGTCATTCATGTGGTAGGATAGGTCATGTAGAAAGCGAGTGTGAGTCCATTCCTCCTGAGATGGAGCGTGTCAACGCCGTCTATGATAGAGCCAGGAATGACCCATACTCATCATCTTATAATCCTGGATGGAGGAACCACCCCAATTTTTCATGGAACCAAACTAATGCCCTGGGTGGTCCTCCAAACTCCTCTAGACCACCTTACCAATCACACCAACCTCCCATGCATGCACATTCCTATCAGCCACCCCAAGCACAAACCACCAATCAATCGGGTTTCCTAAATTCCAATAATATGGAAACCCGATTCAATTCGCTTGAGACCTTGACTCGTGGACTTGAAAACTCAATGAAAATTTTTATGTCTACCACAAGTCAAGTTCTCACTTCAAATCAGCAGACCATGAAATCTCTAGAGCTTCAGATGGGCCAATTGGCTCAGTCTGTACATGAAAGAGAGAAAGGGTCTTTTCCTAGCCAGCCTGAGGCTAACCCCCGCATGTACCAACAACAACAAATGCAAAATGAGAATGTGGTCCCTCGGGGGAGGCAAGTGAACCATGTGGAGGAACCTGTTCACCATGTCAATTCCATTGTGACCTTAAGGAATGGAAAACAGGTTGACAATCACATTTCCTTGCCACACCCACCACCATCTATGCAGCCCCTCAGTGGGAATGGTGGTGAAGAAGAAGCAGAGGGTGAGGGTAATACACCAAAGCTTTCTTCTCAGGCACAACAGAAAACCTACCTGCCAAAAGCTCCCTATCCAAGTAGGTTAAACAAAAAGCAGAGTGACAACATGGACAAGATATTAGAGGTGTTTAAGCAAGTAAAGGTTAACATTCCCTTGTTGGATGTCATCCAACAAATACCTCAATATGCCAAAGTGTTGAAGGATTTCTGCACAACCAAGAGGAAGACCAATGTTCCTAAGAAAGCTTTCTTGGCTGCAAATATCAGCTCACTTTTGTCCAATCCTACCTACACAAAATACAAGGACCCTGGGTGTCTTACTATTCAGTGTACGATAGGGGACACTAGATTGAGCAATGTTTTGCTTGATTTAGGATCAGCGGTCAACCTCCTCCCATTCTCTGTTTATCAACAGTTGAACTTGGGAGAATTGAAACCAACTAAGATCACCCTCCAATTAGCGGATAGATCCATTCGTATTCCCATGGGGATTATCGAGGACGTGCTTATCAAAGTTGGAGATTTTATATTTCCAGTCGATTTTGTTGTCCTTGATACCAATCCTGTTGCGAACACACACTCTCAAATACCTTTGATTTTGGGTAGACCTTTTCTGGCAACCTCCAATGCCTTGATTAATTGTAGAAATGGTCTCATGAAGCTCTCATTCGGTAACATGAGTGCCGAGTTTCATGTGTTCAACTCTGGTAAGCAACAGGAACCCATGGATGAACCTTTAAATCTAAATCTCATCCGCCAATTGGAGAAAGCACCACAAAATCAACGAACACCCCTAACCCCAATGCAACCCATTGAGAATGTTCGAGGGCTCAGCGAAAACTCATTGCCTGTCTTCGCAATGCAACAGAGTGAGCTGGCCTCGAACATGAATGTCCAAAGGGAGTGTTCGTTGCATGATTCAGTTGAGACCACTAGTGAGAGTGAGACACCTCATCATATGCCTATACCAGAAGGTGTCTCTACCTCAGATCCCATGGCCATTGAGCCATTTGAGCTTCATATTGACTCCAACAAGGACCCACCTTTGACCGAGCTTATGCTTGATGATCTAAATGATGGTGGGAGGTCCTTGTTGGATGACTTGGGGAGAAGCCCCATTCTTAATGATGCAAGTCTGCTGCATCCATCGAATGAGCCTGAGGAACTCATTCCGATGCACCCGCCTATTGGTTGGAGGGTTTTCTTCGATGAGCAATTAAACCCTAGTGAGGCAACACAACTTCATTCTTGGTTGCCCACACCCAACCAATATCATGAGGGGTTCGAGCCTTTCAGCTTTGACCTTTCACCCCTCATGACACCTCAGAGCCTTTCTTCACGTATTTATCTCCCTTCTTCAGCTTCTCACAGGTTTTGAGGGAATTTGGGTTTGTGTCCATGAACATGACCCTGAACGTCCCTTTGTACTTCATGTTGGTGAGATCTTTCCTTTTTCATGCATATATCCATGTAGTATCTTGTTCGCATTCATTGAGGACAATGCATGAAGTAGGTGTGGGGGGGTGTTTTACGTGTGTACATAGTCGAGTCTTTTTCCTTTGGTTTTATTTTCTTTTGTTTGTACTGCTAGGGTCATGTTAGTGTGCCGCATTTAACATTGATATATATGCTTGCCATGATCCTTGGGTGACTTATCTTCTTTTGCTTGCGGAGTGCTTTAAAATTTTCACATTTCTTTCAAAATCTTCATGTGTTTGCGAAAGAAAATGTTTTTGTGGGTTTTGCGTGTGTTTAGCATGTGCAAAACCGTTGAGAGGCAAAGTAAAAAGAAAGCTCCCAAAATTATCTTGAACTAGATGCATTAGGATTTCTAGTTTACTGGCTTTAGGTCTTATCGAGTCGTTAGGATGCACCCCGGTTTTCCCTCGGGGCGCGTGTAATCATAGGGTTTCAGCACTCAAACATTTAAAGAAGTCCACCCTGAACCTAGTGAGTCAAATAATTCGTGTCTTTTAGTATAAGGAAGTTTGTCGTGGTCAAGGGCCCTTAATCTCCTATTGTGAAACTTAAGTGTAGGGGTTTTGGTTCCCATGTAGATAAATGAATAAGTGGTGTTCTCTCTTCTCGCACGGCTCCTATCACTCGGGAAAGTAGGTCTGAGGGGCCTTTTTGCCTGGTGCTTTCGAGTCATCTAACTTGGGATGCACCGACCGAACTCCCGTTACACGGGTGGTAGGGATCACCCTATGTGGAGATTTGGGGGAAGGTGTACGTGATAGTGTAAGCCCTCATAGGCAATGATGCACGAAACCTGACCCTGGGAGAATCAAACACCAACCAATAAAATGCTCCAATGAAAAAAAAAGAAAAAAAAGAGTCAAATAAGAACCAAAATGGACTTTACACATTGTATCACATTCAGAAGTTAAGGTTGCCCATGTCTTTCACTCAAGTCCTTAACTAACTTTCACGAATAACTCATTAGGCTAGGTGTGTGGAGTGATTACATATAGAGAGTCGACCCGTAGTGTTACCGCGTCCCATGATCGACAAAATGAGTCCAACGAGTCGTGTAGGTAGATTGATTAATGCATCTTGTTCGGATTTTGTGGGAGTATCCGCTGAAAACCCTCAGGAGACAACACTCCTCCTCCTTGGCGACAAGGAAGTTTAGCGGCTTGTTGCACGTGCTAAGTACAACCGTGATTCCTACGAAAGTGAGTTAGGATTTCTTGTTTTTCGCATGCTTTTCTCTTTCGTTGTTTTGCTCGGGACTAGCAAAAGTTAGGTGTGGGGGTATTTGATTGACTTCATTTCATGCTCATATTTGTATCTTATATCCATTATCTTTCACCTAAACAATGCTATGTTACGAGTTTTATGTTTAGTTTTCAGGAATAATTAGGTTTGAAGAGATGAAGCATAAAAGGACCCAAAAGCTGGGAAAAAGGACTGGATTGTGAGATCTGGGGACCAAGATGCAAGGGAGAAGGACCTGAACGCAAGACAGAAGGACCTAAGAGCAAAACAGAATACTTCACACCATCATGGGGAGTATTTTAGCAATTGAATTCGGGTCGGAGCTCCATCAAACGAAGTCAATGCATCAAAGACCACCAAAAGCACAAAGAAAAGCCCAGAATAAAACTCAACTGGATCCGGACATTTTGGACCGCCAATTGGCGGTCTGGATTAGTCCAGATCCGCCAAGATTTTTCCTGGACTTGTATTAATGTTCGTTGAGGCTATTTTTGGTGTTGGTTTAGTCCCACATCGGGGGATTGTCCCAGATTAGCTTTTTCCATGCCTATAAATAGAACTCTTCACCTCCTATTGTAATCACTCCATATTTTAAGTGGCTATTCTTCCTACTAGAAGTGAGGCCTTGAAGCACACACTAAAGTAGGAGGATGCTACTTTTAATGTGAGTCATTTTATCAATAAAGTTTTGTGTTTCTTTCATTGTTTGTTTTATGCTTCTTTTATTGTTTGTGCATGTTTTAGTTTAATCATCTTTTAATTCTAGCTTAGTTTTAATATGCTTTCTTTCCTCAGTTTAATAATTAGTGTAATGTTTAGTGAGTAGTTCCATCCCCTTTGGGGGGTGGAGTAGATGTACATACATGCATTAGAGAATGGGATGAATGCTTTATTTTCAATGTGTTGATGAGTTTTGCCAAAATGATTAGACACCTCTCATGCTTGTTTAGGTTCTGAAATAAACACCTTGCATATGTAAATGTTAATCAACTAAGTTGGTGAATAGATTGATAGGTTTTTCCATAACATTTAGACACTTCCTATGCTTGATAAACACCACCTTCATGTGCTTAAAGAACGTATTCTACACCCACCTCTTTGCATGTGTGCACTCACTCCACCCCTTAGGGGTTTTCCATTCCTGAAATTCCAGCATTCTTGTTTTGTTCTTAGCTTAGTTCTTATTTCATCGTTTGTTTGCTTCTTTCACATTTCATACTTCTTAGAGTAGTTTAGTGTAGAGTAGCGTAAACAACTTTCTCCCCCTATTTTCCGCCACTTGATTTCGTGCAAACAAGAGGCTGCTCACCTCCCTGAGGACGACCCGTACTTGCCACCACTTCATCGCGGCCGTGCACTTGCGGTTTAATTAAAACGTTCAACACCTACAATCCGTAAACGAACCATGCTTACAATCAGTTAAACTGATAATTCATGCTTACAATACCTTGCTCCTAAATTCAAATTACCCAGGGAAAAGATAAGATTGTCCTATATGAATGATGTAAACAATACTAGAGTTTCACATCCATTATATAGAAGAAATTAAATGTATTACAATTCATTTAATGTCTTCTATATAATCAGATTTCCCTTGTCCTGTAAAAAATACAAATAGTTAAACGACATTCAATACATAAAATGTAACAAACATATTCATATGTTATCTACATTCCAAGGAAATGTCCTGAATACAAACATTACAAACATTACAAACATATTTAATAAGTTCCTACAACAAAACAAATGTTGTAATCACTTAACCAAGTTGAGGGAGAATGTCATTTGAGACCTCATGATTTCCATTGCTATCTCCCCACGAATTTTGTGCACATGTTCTACATCTTCAGCACTATCTGGTGCTAGTCCAGTTAGTAACCTGCGAATCCAATGAATAACAAACAAGCCACTATCATTAACACCATCCAGCTGTTGTGGGAAGTTTCGCACAAATTCTAGAGGCCATAAACAATTCAGATATGATCTCCAGAAAATAGATGCCCTCGACGCAACCTCTTCATGGAATCCATCAGCCTCTCCTGAAGGCTCATCCAAGGCAAGCTCCCTAGCCGAGCAATTATAGTGTTTTATTAATTTAGCTTCCGAGTAGATGACCAGCAAAGACCAATGATCATTGCCATTAATTGGATGCCATATAATGTTCAATTTCTCAGAGAATCGATCCATATGTAATTCAATTAAGTTAGTTGCAGCTTCAAATTTACGTTCTTCAAGCAAACCTGATAAAGCAGTTGTCATGACATCAACCCAACCAGAGTAGCAAGCCTTAGAATACCTCGTGAAGCGAACTTCTGGGTAGGCATCGAAAATCTACATACAAGCATCATAAAAGTAATTACCAACCTTATCGTTATCGTTAAAAGTAATGATTTATACATAAATATATACCTCTACACTTGTTGGACCAGCTTTGCTCATTAAGTTGATTAAATCGAATCTTCAGACAATGACGTATTTACTTTTAAAAATCACGTCTTCGGTGGCAACATTTTTCCGGGTTACCCATCGAATAACCTTTTTATCTTCGTCGGTAAGTGATGAGAATTAAATTTATACCGCAAGTGCGCGGCGTCAATGAAGACGTGGCAAATACGGGTCGAACACAAGGAGGGAGAGATTCTGTTATTAGTGTGATTTCGATTGGGGGAAAAAAGGAGAGAAGAATAAATTGGGTTTTGAGATTTTTGGTTTTTAATTATCTAAAGCAAGAAACAAGAACAAATAAACTAAAACAAGAACAAAGAGGTGAATTTCGTCGGGTGGAGGTTTAGATTTAGGGTTTAGATTAGAGAATTCAGAAACTTATAATAAATCGTGTTAGTTATGAAGCATTACATGATAAATGATTTAACATAAACTCAAGTAATCAAAATATACTAATCACGAACTTAAAATAATAACATTCATTCATCTTCTCTTCACCCTAAATCCGTCACCTCCACCCTTTGGAAAGAGTTAGAAACTCATAGAGGGAGGAAGAAGGGGTCCTAGAGGCATTACAAAAGAAAAACTAAAAAACAAGAAATAAAAGACAGAATTTTATTACTAAAAAGAAGAATACAAAACTAAGACTAAAAATAAAAACTAAGGTTAAGGACCAAGGACCCTTCTAACATCGTTCTCGGGGTTATTTATAGTTGTTACAAGAGACCTAAGTATAGAATTGGAGAGTACACGTGTCCAGACACGACTGGACAAAATTGGAGCACACGGATTGCTAAGGGGGCGGCGGAATCACCGCATGGTGTATGTGTTGTGTGGCGGAAACGCCACACAATATAGTCAGATTAATTCCGGAATTTTGCTGAGTGTTTATGGTATGATTTGATCCTCCTTTGCACGTCTGGATGATTTCTTTCTAGTCTTTTGAGCTCCGGATTAATTCCCTTATATGTTTGGAGATTTACATTGATTTTTTTTTAGATTTTCTCCAAGATAATATTTTGGTGCTTTTAATTGCAATTAGGTCCTTGGCTACTTTTGTGCGTAAGTCCTTGTTCTTTTTGTAATTAGGTCTTGAATGCTTTTATGCTTGGATACATTTCCATTTGAAACCCGACAAGCTTGAACTTGGTCTTTGTGATAGAAATGAGTCTTTTGCACGCGTTTATGATCGGAATGTGGGTAATTTGCATTCAGGTCCATGTATTCTGTAAATAAGACTAAACACATACCTTAGTAGCATTTATTGATATAAAAGCAATCTAAATGAAAGACATATGATGCAATGTATGCAGTGCATCAAATACCCCCACACCTAGATTTTGCTAGTCCCTGGCAAAACAGAATATAAGAAAAATGAAAACAGAGAAATCCTAACTCACTTTCGTAGGAATCACGATTGCACTTAGCATGTGCAACAAGCCTTTAAACCTCCTTGTTGCCAAGGAGGAGGAGTGTTGTCTCCTGAGGGTTTTCAGCGGATACACCCACAAAATCCTAAATTCAACATTCCATTAATAGCTCTCAATATCTCCACCTCAACCTTATACATCTCACTGAGAATTCTTTTATGCTCATTATATGAATCTAACTTATGAAAATTCTGACTTAGTCTTTGCTCCTCCAACATTCACACCACTAACCCTTCTACACATGTTATCACTTAAATTATTTTGCACGCCTCCTCTGGTGGTGAAGTATCATTCGGATCAACCATGACATGGATCATTCTTTTAGCTTTGGGCCTTGAGTATTTTTTTTCTTTTCTTTCGTGATTCAACACATTTGCTTTTTGACACTTTTACCCTTTTTGCATTCGTGTAGAGAGTTTGGTCGATAATCCTGAGCTGGTAGACTCAAGTTACCGGGTTTCAAGATACCCCTACGGACCAGTGACTCAAAGGATTGGGCTTTTGTAATCATTTTGCAAAATGTGTTTTCCTCACTTTATTCCTTTATTTTTAGTTTTATTTTCCTCAAGGCTTAATTGCTATTAGAAGTCCACACTTCCCTGTTTATTTTCCTCAACCTCTGCTTTTTATCAACCACTTCAAAGATTTGATTCATCCAATTTAAGTGCATACATGTCTTAAAGGGCAATGAGTTATTTCTTTGGAACTTAGATTTATGTAATAATTTCTACAAGCAGAACTATATAATAAGGAACAAAAACTCAATGCAATTTGTACACGGGTTTTGGCAGTTTAATCTTAAGCTATGTCATGAAACATTGATTTTTTTTAAAGACAGATATATAGATAAATATATAGATAAATATAGATATATAGATATATAGATAAATATATACATAAACACCCCCCACACCTAAATCATGCATTGTCCTCAATGAATGTGAGCAAGATACTACATGGATTTATGCATGAAAAAGGAAAGATCTCACCAACGTGAAGTACAAAGGAAAGTTCATGGCTCTGTTGATGGACAAAAAACCCGAATTCCTTTAAAAACCTGTGAGATGCTAAAGAAGGGATAAATACAACATATGATTTTATTATTATTATTTATATAACTATGTACAAACATAAGTTCCCATCTTCATTTGTCAAAAGACATCAAATGGAAACCTCAAGAGTGGGTCAGTGCACCTGAAAAGGGAACATGACACCACGTGGGGCCAGAAAATGCATGTGTGGGCCGCCTTCACAAAAAGCGCTAGATTAAATGAGAGGTTCATGAATTGGACGCAAAGGCGTCTCATTCAAAGGATCAAACTGAAAGAGCTTGAACCTCTCGAGAGTTTGGGAATTAAGGGGCAACGGTAGAGGAGTTTCTCCCGTTGCGGTGTTGAAGTTATGATCGTCAATCCAAACTCTCCAACCAACTGGATGGTGCGTCGGAACGAGGTCCAGAACCTCATTAGGCATGTCCGACACACCAGGCGAACAAAAAGTGGGTCTTATACCCAAGGTATCTTCTAAGGAACTACTAATACCCTCATGAGCTATGTAGTTGTTTGATGTTCCATCATTTCCAAGTTGATCAGGAACAAAGGTGAGAGGTAGACTCTCATCAGGTTGTTTGAAATTGAGGGTACTAGGGAGATCTCGCTCCACTAGAGCTGAGTCCTTAAGAGATGCAACATTAAGATCATGTGGCTCGAGGGCCACGGGACAAGAAGATAGGACACAATCCTGTGCCGACTCATAATGAAATTGGTCCATGTTTTTCTCAATATAAATCGAATCCTCCACTAAGTGATCATGACTTGAAATCCCAAGTCCCTCAGACCGACTAGGAATTTGACTTTGAAAGATTGTGCTTTGAATTTGTGTATGTGGTGGTGGTTCGATACTAAAAGATGAATCCTCATGTTGACACGAAAAGTTACTTTCCTCACTTAATTGATGCGACATTTGACTCAATTGTAATACCATATTGTCTACGGACTGTTGAGTAGTTGTCATGAACGCATGGAAAGCTTGTTCCAAGGTATCAGGTATGTGCTCAACTATGAGGTTCGAGTCAGAACTCGGGACATTTTGAGGTTAGGTGTTGGTGGACTGAGGATAAGTCCAATGATTTGAAGTGGGTTGTTGGTAGAGTTCTGGGTATTCGGAAGAAGGATATTGGGGCGAAAATGACGTATAAGAATTTGGATATGAATTGTTTCTCCACGAATCCATCACTCTTGGGTTATACGCGGGTGTCTAACGGTCATAGCGAGCATTTTGGGAAAAGGTGTGCTTATACTCAGGCTCTGGGGGAACATAAGGACATTCCCTGATAACATGACCACTCAACCCACAACAATCGCACGGTACGGCTACTGGAGCCACCGGTGCACTCATGTTGTCAGCCCAACGCATGAAGGAGGCAAAAGTTTGTTGTAATGTGTCAGTTCGTTGACCAGCATATGATCCAACATAACTAGATTGTGGTCTAGCAGTCGGTGCCTCTCTCATGTTACCCCAATATGAAGATTGCTCAGTCATACAATTAGGATTGTCCCAACCATATGGGTGTTAGTCTGAGCCACCCCAGGTTGCATGGTTTTAGAATACCAGGACGCATTGTCCTGGTCCCAACAATGATATGGATGGTTTCCCATGTAACCATCCATCAAAACACTCTTGAGTCAAGCACTCTTACCCTTATGAGGCTAAGCAAGCACAAGTTCTCGAGTCGACCCTAAAATGCTAATAGAGAATGTAAAGGGGAGGAGACTAGAACGTATAAGTAGGTGAGAAGAAGATGACTCAGAAGAGAAGGGAAACTTAACTCTAAAGATAGAAAAGAGGGTCGGTCAGAGGTTTCCCAAACAAGCACGGTTCAAACAATCCTAGACCTAGTGTCACTTAGATCTAGACGACTCCTAACTGGTTGAGTCGAATTGATTTGCTTGATTCACCTCCCTCACTAATCAAACCAAATTGGCCAGGCAGTGTATAGCTAGTGGGGGCGCTTCCGACAGAGTCGGTGCCAATTAGACAACCACTTCGCTTGTAAGACTTACGTCAACACAAAAACACTTTCTAGACACCAACTTAAATTCGATCGGCTTCAGGTCATAGCAAGTCAAACCAATTCTTCTCCTTAATTGAGTCCGAGTCCTTAGGGGTCAATGTTTAATTGATTTTAATTTAAGGCTTGGGTGACACTTTAGGATTGTGATTTGTGGGCTACGGAAGGGTGATGAAATCCCCACAGTATCTTTGCCTACGGAGTTGCCCTTAAGATAGTTTAACTTAGATCTAGCAAAGATTGTCAAACAATGGTCTTTAATTGGAGGCAATTGCAAGGTTGTATGCACACTAAATTATATGCCTAAATGCAGTCGATAAAACTCGTGCACGTACCTTGACTCCAGCACTCTTCAACAAAAAATGATTTGCAAGAATTTAGCAAGAATAATGCATACAAAACACTAAATGATGCATGCACTAAGGCCTTTCTAATTTTGCCAATTTTAGGTCAGAGTTGAATTATTGCCAATTATGGATTTTTGCCCTAACACGTGCAATTCTACTAAAAGGAAATTTTCTAAAACTAGAAATTACGAGGAAAAAAGGCAACAAAGGTTACCTATGCAATGCTCAGTCGGGTTCACCGCCCGCTCTCGAAATTTCAGATGCTCTATGCGTCCACCCAGAGATGGTGCGCGTCCTAGAAAAGTTTGAAGCCCATAAGCTCCAAGTGTGCGGCGATTCCGCCGCAGGTTGTGCTTGGTATGCGGCGATTCCGCCGCTCGTTAAGCTCAGAATGTGCCCGGATTTTTCCACGCACTCTGTTGTCTCCTGAAACACAAATACAAATACTTAGATCGCGCACAAGATAAACAGGATAAAATCGAAATCAACAAAAAAACAAAATCTGCGTCGCCTCCCCGGCATCGACGCCAAAATCTTGATGGGAATTAAATTTATACCGCAAGTGCACGACGTCAATGAAGACGTGACAAATACAAGTCGAACACAAGGAGGGAGAGATTTTGTTATTAGTGTGATTTCGATTGGGGGAAAGAAGGAGAGAAGAATAAATTGGGTTTTGAGATTTTTGGTTTTTAATTATCTAAAGCAAGAAACAAGAACAAATAAACTAAAACAAGAACAAAGAGGTGAATTCCGTCGGGTGGAGGTTTAGATTTAGGGTTTAGATTATAGAATTCAGAAACTTATAATAAATCATGTTAGTTATGAAGCATTACATGATAAATGATTTAACATAAACTCAAGTAATCAAAATATACTAATCACGAACTTAAAATAATAACATTCATTCATCTTCTCTTCACCCTAAATCCGTCACCTCCACCCTTTGGAAAGAGTTAGAAACTCATAGAGGGAGGAAGAAGGGGTCCTAGAGGCATTACAAAAGAAAAACTAAAAACAAGAAATAAAAGACAGAATTTTATTACTAAAAAGAAGAATACAAAACTAAGACTAAAAATAAAAACTAAGGTTAAGGACCAAGGACCCTTCTAACATCGTTCTCGGGGTTATTTATAGTTGTTACAAGAGACCTAGGTATAGAATTGGAGAGTACACGTGTCCAGACACGACTGGACAAAATTGGAGCACACGGATCGCTGAGGGGGCGGCGGAATCGCCGCATGGTGTATGTGTTGTGCGGCGGAAACGCCGCACAATATAGTCAGATTAAATCCGGATTTTTCTGAGTGTTTATGGTATGATTTGATCCACCTTTGCGCGTCTGGATGATTTCTTTCCATTCTATTGAGCTCCGGATTAATTCCCTTATATGTTTGGAGATTTACATTGATTTTTCTTTAGATTTTCTCCAAGATAATATTTTGGTGCTTTTAATTGCAATTAGGTCCTTGGCTACTTTTGTGCGTAAGTCCTTGTTCTTTTTGTAATTAGGTCTTGAATGCTTTTATGCTTGGATACATTTCCATTTGAAACCCGACAAGCTTGAACTTGGTCTTTGTGATAGAAATGAGTCTTTTGCACGCGTTTATGCTCGGAATGTGGGTAATTTGCATTCAGGTCCCTGTATTCTGTAAATAAGACTAAACACATACCTTAGTAGCATTTATTGATATAAAAGCAATCTAAATGAAAGACATATGATGCAATGTATGCAGTGCATCAAATACCCCCACACCTAGATTTTGCTAGTCCCTAGCAAAACAGAATATAAGAAAAATGAAAACAGGGAAATCCTAACTCACTTTCGTAGGAATCACGATTGCACTTAGCATGTGCAACAAGCCTTTAAACCTCCTTGTTGCCAAGGAGGAGGAGTGTTGTCTCCTGAGGGTTTTCAGCGGATACACCCACAAAATCCTAAATTCAACATTCCATTAATAGCTCTCAATATCTCCACCTCAACCTTATACATCTCACTGAGAATTCTTGTATGCTCATTATATGAATCTAACTTATGAAAATTCTGACTTAGTCTTTGCTCCTCCAACATTCACACCACTAACCCTTCTACACATGTTATCACTTAAATTATTTTGCACGCCTCCTCTGGTGGTGAAGTATCATTCGGATCAACCATGGCATGGATCATTCTTTTAGCTTTGAGCCTTGAGTATTTTTTCTTCTTTTCTTTCGTGATTCAACACATTTGCTTTTTGACACTTTTACCCTTTTTACATTCGTGTAGAGAGTTTGGTCGATAATCCTGAGCTGGTAGACTCAAGTTACCGGGTTTCAAGATACCCCTACGGACCAGTGACTCAAAGGCTTGGGCTTTTGTAATCATTTTGCAAAATGTGTTTTCCTCACTTTATTCCTTTATTTTTATTTTTATTTTCCTCAAGGCTTAATTGCTATTAGAAGTCCACACTTCCCGGTATATTTTCCTCAACCTCTGCTTTTTATGAGAATTAAATTTATACCGCAAGTGCACGACGTCAATGAAGACGTGGCAAATACGGGTCGAACACAAAGAGGGAGAGATTATGTTATTAGTGTGATTTCGATTGGGGGAAAGAAGGAGAGAAGAATAAATTGGGTTTTGAGATTTTTGGTTTTTAATTATCTAAAGCAAGAAACAAGAACAAATAAACTAAAACAAGAACAAAGAGGTGAATTCCGTCGGGTGGAGGTTTAGATTTAGGGTTTAGATTAGAGAATTCAGAAACTTATAATAAATCATGTTAGTTATGAAGCATTACATGATAAATGATTTAACATAAACTCAAGTAATCAAAATATATTAATCACGAACTTAAAATAATAACATTCATTCATCTTCTCTTCACCCTAAATCCGTCACCTCCACCCTTTGGAAAGAGTTAGAAACTCATAGAGGGAGGAAGAAGGGGTCCTAGAGGCATTACAAAAGAAAAACTAAAAAACAAGAAATAAAAGACAGAATTTTATTACTAAAAAGAAGAATACAAAACTAAGACTAAAAATAAAAACTAAGGTTAAGGACCAAGGATCCTTCTAACATCGTTCTCGGGGCTATTTATAGTTGTTACAAGAGACCTAAGTATAGAATTGGAGAGTACACGTGTCCAGACACGACTGGACAAAATTGGAGCACACGGATCGCTAAGGGGGCGGCGGAATCGCCGCATGGTGTATGTGTTGTGCGGCGGAAACGCCGCACAATATAGTCAGATTAATTCCGGATTTTTGCTGAGTGTTTATGGTATGATTTGATCCTCCTTTGCGCGTCTGGATGATTTCTTTCCATTCTTTTGAGCTCCGGATTAATTCCCTTATATGTTTGGAGATTTACATTGATTTTTCTTTCGATTTTCTCCAAGATAATATTTTGGTGCTTTTAATTGCAATTAGGTCCTTGGCTACTTTTGTGCGTAAGTCCTTGTTCTTTTTGTAATTAGGTCTTGAATGCTTTTATGCTTGGATACATTTCCATTTGAAACCCGATAAGCTTGTACTTGGTCTTTATGATAGAAATGAGTCTTTTGCACGCGTTTATGCTCGGAATGTGGGTAATTTGCATTCAGGTCCCTGTATTCTGTAAATATGACTAAACACATACCTTAGTAGCATTTATTGATATAAAAGCAATCTAAATGAAAGACATATGATGCAATGTATGCAGTGCATCAGTAAGGCTACCCATATCATATTCGTCATTTTCAGAATACTCCCCATTGAAGAATTCTAGGATCCCAGACTTCGTTGGAGAAAACCTACCTTGAGACTCAAAGGGCCCACTTGGCTCGTAAAAATCCCGAACTTCCAACACAGGTTGATTAAAGAATGTATGTCCTGAATGCAAAAAAGATAATGCACCTATCAAAATAGATAGGAAGTTATTTACAAATCAAAAAACATCAATTTCCAAAAGCTTACAGCAGAACTACTGCACCCTCTTGTCAATTTGGCCCATTCAATCACTATTCCCGCATTTTCTCTAATAAGTTCCAGCTTACTCTTCGGGTTAAGCTGAATACATCAACTTATATTAAAGTTTAACCCATACATTTAATAACAACGATATGTAGCACTACATGTTACAATGTTACATCAACTCATGCTTTTACTCATGGTACAATGTTGAAATGAAAACTGACACGTTCTGCTAGCTTTGACCAAAAAACAACATCATTTTATTACAATTGATAAATCATGAGTCTACTCCAAACCACATTCTAAAGTACCCCCAGATGTAACTCCATCAACCCCAATATTGCCCGAAAAATCAAAGTTGAAAACTTCTAAAATGCCCAAAATGTTCTTCCACCGCAAACTATTTCTCATGTTATAACTGAAATAAAATATGAAAGTACCCCATATTATAAATGAACAAACCCCTTATTTCCCACTATTAACGGAACAAGCTTCGACCGCATATACAATTTGTCGTCCATAAACCCAAAAGTCTACAATAAGAGATAATAACTGCTATAACAACATTAGTTATCATTCTTACATGTTCCGTATTTTTCTTCCCTTTAGTAGAATGTGCTTCTGATCTAGCTTCACCAGGAACCTGTCCAACATCCGTAGAATTCCGATGTTATACATCAAACTATAAACGGAATATAACGGAAATTACCCAAATTATAACTGAACAAACCCGTATTTTCCATCATAAACAAATAATATATGAAAATACCACAACTTATAACTGAACAAACCTCTTATTTCGCACTATTAACTCAACAAACAGTACGTCAGTAAAAATGCTAAATAGGACTATATTCATCAAAACAACACATAAACGAAATGTTTAGTTTTTTCCTGCATACACTTAATGCTAAATAGTACTACATTAACTACAATAATGTATTATGTTCTCCTTTCTTACCTATTTAGTTTTTTCCTTCACACTAGTAGTGTGCGCTTAGACATGCTAATATCAAAATTTAAACATGAAACAACAAATTGTATTAACATATTAAGAGGAATCAACCACAATGAAATAATACATATGTTATATTTTGTAAGTGGTTATTTTGTTAATGTAAATAAGTATTTGAGGTATATTCAATGCTTACAGGTGGTTTGTTCAGACACACTACCAGTACATCTCACTACTTAGTTATTTATATAACCAATCATTATATTACAATAATGTAGGAAACAAAAACAAAAAATAAATTAACAATTTATTCTTCACACACAACAACCTCAATGTCTATAAGAAAGAACAACAACCTGGTCATTCTCAGATTGAGTCTTTCCTTCTACGGTCAATCCCTGAATATTTATTCATAAACAAGTGTGACAATAACGTCTGGTTCTTTCGTGGTTATAAAAATTGAATGACTGATTACCGTTGACTCCAAGTATTCCACAACATCTTTTGGTCTCTTACCAAGAAACTGAGAACGTGTTGCTCGTTTCTGTCAAATATTACAAAGATTTTCTTTAAAGCCAAATGTTGATTAATCTAGACAAAAATAATACTACTGAATAAATTTTTAATAAGGATGTTTTTAACAAAAACCAACCTTCAAACTACCATACTTTGCAACCCTTCCTCTCCCATGTCTTAATGCGGTAGTAGTAGTAGTAGTTGCATCACGTATTTGATGTAGCACACTTCGAATAACTTGATCTACATCCTGATAAGGGCACATTGCCTTTTCCACAGCTAACAAAGAGTCATAAGAAATGCGGGAAATCTTCGTTGTTTTTCCTTGGTTGTTCAGCCTTTTTCCTATTTTCATCTCCTCTATGTTTACTATTCCATCAGCAGCAACTTCTTCATCAACCTCAGCGACAACGTTCTCTTCTGGAATTTCCACTGAACGATCCAGAACCAAATCTTCATTTTCAAGACCACAACCCAAGTCTTCTGTAACCTGATCTGTCCTATTCGTTGACAGCCCAGAACATGTATTAACTTCATTGTTCAGCATAGAACATGACATGTCATACTCACCCACTATACGGTCTCCATCAGCTTCATTGATGTTATTAGTTAGCTCTACCATCTTTTTCCCCTTGCTAGATGATGAATGTCTACCCTTCTGTGCCCTTTTCTTAAGGACACTAAGAGTGACAGAAATGGGCATGCTCTCCGATGGACTTCCTGGTAACTCATCCACGTATTCTTGGGGCTCATGCTCGTTAGAAGGCAGGATGGTTGGATCAAGTGAAGATTGTTCTAGGATTATGACTGGACTAGGTGCTACAAAGGTTGGAGATGGCGATGGTGGTCGGAATGGTTCAGTGAGAAGTACCTTCAGCTGAGCACATTCATCTTCTTTACTATGCAACATTTCTTGTGTCTCACGAAGCTCATTACGTAACGTGCTGCACCTCTGATTAGACTGAAATAGCATTTCCTCAAGCTCATTCACCCTCAACTGCAACTGTTGGGCAACCTCCCCACTAACTAGATTATTTGGTATGTGGTATTGCTCAATTTCAGTGGTCGTTGGCACAATCCTTTCCAACTTGAAGAATTTTGCATGTAAGTTGGTGAACTTCAATCGCTTGACCTTCAAGCGTTTATCTAGATCACGCTTTGCCAATGTACCCCCCAACGATTAATGCGCGGTGTACCACCAGCCACCTCACAAATGTTTAGGTGTTCAAATAGCCAAACCTGAAGATATATAAAATGAAATATTACATCAATTTAATGAGAAATACATATACAATGCGACCACACAAAAAAACATTTCATTTACCATAAGAACTATTGTGCATCCTTCAATGCGTCCCAGATGGATTTCTTCACCACTAGTCAATTCGTTGTATTTGAATAGGGCATTGTTTAGGGCTTTGGTTAAGTGGTGGTAAACACAGGCCCCCCAACAACCTGAATGTAAGGCATTCAGATCTTCGACTATATAAGTTATCCATTTCTGCACACACATTGATGTACCAACAAACAAAAATACACAGAATAAGTGGACAATATAGAGACGCACGCAATCAGCAACGTCAAGTGGATCATCTGAAGGGAGTAATTTCTGCTCCAAAGCACGAACATCGGAACGTGTTGGTAGTTTCTTACTGAAAAAACGTCCGTGGAATTGACTCTCCTCCGTGTTCTCTACAACGTTGTGGAAATTTTGACCTCCAAGAGGTAGTCCCAATATGCAAGCAACATCCATTTCTTCAAACTGCAACTCGTATTCTCCCATAATGAAGGTTTTCCGTCTAGTAGAGTAACATCCTATTAGGTCCCGCACTATCTCATTGTTAACGACAATGTTCTCCATCTCTAGAAAATGCCCAAAAGGGGTTGCAGAAAAAAGCTCCTTGTGAGGAGCTCTCATATTTTTGGCTGCTTTCAGCCAATGAATGAGAGACAAATGGTTGTGGGTGTACTCCTCCATCACAACCTAAAAAAGATTATAACGGGAATTTATGTTAAGATAAACACTTTTTGAACAAAATAACCCACATCCAAATATAAAAAAATGTTTTCAAACACTTTCCCAAAGATTATAATGACAATTTATTACAAGGTCTATCACAATAAATATGTACCACAAATACTATACAACAGAAACAACAAATCTACCCCCATATGTGACTGAATCTAACATACCCCAAGTCATCCTTAAATTTACCCCACCTAGTATAACTAAATAACATATTGGTTGTTCAGTATTTGATTTCAATATACTGGATCTAACCCCGCTCTTTATTTCAACTAACCCCAATAATATACTGGATCTAACTGGATCTGAAGAAAATACTGGATCTAAAGAACATAATGGTTCTAACTTACCCCCATCACAACTTACCCCGCCTTTGATTTCAACTAACCCCGAAAATATAAAACCTTACCAACCACGCACCATTATAAATTTCTTCAAAAAAAAGCTGACAAATCAACACTTAAAATACACTTGCTTTCAATACGGATAACAATTCTATCTATGTAAATCAAAAAAATTATAACTTTGAAAAACCTAAAAACCATATATGTAAACAAAAGTTTTAACATTCTTTTAGAAAAAATTAGATATGGTTGAAGTATAAGAAAAGGTGAAAGTAATACGAAACGAATACAAGAAATACATGAAAAAGACTGTGCCAACATTTTTTTTAAAGTGGTCTTATAAAATCTCTTTGTCGTGTCCTTCAAGCTCAAATTTAAGAAAACCCAAAATAAAGTTGCTAACCAAAAAATTTAACAAATATAGGTGGTTTACCGGGAAGGAAAAAAATAAAATGCCAAAAACCTTGCTGGAAGGAAATGCTTCTACTGTGGGTTTTGTAAAAAAAAGATGCGGATAATCAGATAAAACCCAAATAAATAACCGATATTAAACAAAATAAAAAAACACATTAAAAAAATGATAATCAGTTGGTTTAAGGGGAGTTTATGTGGTGAATCCTTTACTCGGATTATAGTAGCTTTTTAATATTTGTCAGTAAAATGTAGATAAAAATCGAGTTCTCCAAATACCTAGAAAGATAACGTAGTATGCTGAGAATACCTTCTTGGAAGGAAAACAATGGAGTTTGAAGCAATGTGGTTGAGAAAACCTACCTGATTAAAGGGAAAAGGCGAGCGAAGAAGATCGGAGAGGAAAACGATGGAGTTTGAAGCAATGTTGCTGATTTGGGGAGAAAGATGATAGGGGGAAATGGAGATTTGGGGGGAATAATGGGTTTGTCTATCGGTTTGGGGGAGAATAATGGGTTCGTCAGTTTCAAGGAGCACAAATCTCACCACGTCACATCAAAGGATATCTCTGTCATGGGATTAAAGCCCAAAATACAATCTTTGAGACATGTTCTCCAAATACAATCTTTCACACAAGATGCAAGTACCAACTCGACACCATCTTTCACACGTGTTCTCCACGTCAGACCCGCGTGAGAAATAGGGTTGGGTAATGTGTGGGCCTCCCGGGATCCTAAATTTATTTTTCGTACACAAATCTTTTTTGAAGCCAAGTTTGTTGAAACATCGTTGGTCAAATACAAATTCAATATAAATGATAAAGAAATACGTATATGACTCAGATTTTATCTTCTAGATTTTTAGTGACACCAACTTCTACCGCTCAATGAACATATATTTAGCAGTTAATATTATATCTTACCAAATTAATTTCATACCACTTTGAGTTGTATTCTAAATAGAAATTCTAAAAAACACATCCCAAGTTAAGAGGAGAAATACAAAGTCTCCTTGTGATTGAGTTTGTATAATTAAGAAAATCACTAGTTATTTTAAAATATCACAAATCGTAAAAGTTGTACTTTTTTAAATTGTTGTACTTTGTTTAAATTGTTGTACTTTGTTGTAAAAAAATCCAAAATAATAGAGTTTAGATTTTTATTTTTTTTGATGACCTAAAATTTCTTGACATCCACTCTTAGTTGGGTTAAACGGACTGCAAAATTGTAAACATTTAAACAAGCTAACTTAATGAACAAAGTAAGACACGTAACTTCCGACATATACATCTGTGAAGGATACATATGAACATGTGTTGATGACTAAGATCACAGACGGCACTACGTACAGGCGGAAAGGGAGGATCCCTTGGATTTTGGGATTTCCTTTCGCTTATAAATATCCATCCAAACCACTCAAGATCTTAAATAAATATTTTAATTCATTCTGAAATCTTATTTATCTAACTATTTCCCAAGCTAACCAAGCCCTCTACACCCAATTGGTCCATAAGACAAAAAAAATTAAACCCTCGTCCAACACTCCAATCCAAGCTAGCACAGTTTCTCCTCCTCTCAACCCCTATCGAAAGGAAAACTTCCACACCCTTTATTGCAGACATGCGATAAGTGTTTAACTCTTGGTATTGTTCCCAGAGGTATAGCTCTACTTGTGTTGGGGTGGTGAAGAAACCTAACCCGTCTTTGTGGTGAGACAAAAGGTCGCAGAAAACGAGATCTAGGGTTAGGGTTTGAGGAAGAAGAAGAAGACGATTGCGGCAGAAGGAGATGAAAAGAGTTTGTTATTTTATTTAGGGTTTTGGTTTTGGTATTTATACAAGTTGTAATCGGGTGTTTAGTTTACCCAAATCCACATAGCTAGTTGGGTTTACAAAGCTGGGTTAACCCATATATTATAGTGTAGATGATAGCATAAGCCATTTGCCTCAGAATCGGACCCGAAATCACGAACCAGTGGAGCAGGCACTTGGTGCATTCAGTGGGCTCAAGCCACGCATGCGCTATGGCTCAAGTGACTCAACTTGGATTGCACGTGCGCCTGGGCCTGCACCATTTGCTTCATGGTCATGTGCTTCAGCATGGTCTGGGCTTGACATAGAGTATGGGTTTGACGTCTTAACACTCCCCTTCAAACATAGCCGAGGGAGAAGGTTAAGTTTGGGTAATGCTCGACGGATACGGTCTTTGGGCAAAGCCTTCGTAAAGAGGTCGGCGAGTTGCAACTGAGAGGAGATGAACTTGGTGATCAGCTGCCCTCGAGTGACCTTTTCCCGCACAAAGTGATAGTCATGCTCCACATGTTTCGTTCTAGCATGGAAAACAGGATTGATTGATAAGTGTAAAGCACTAATATTAACACAAAACAAGGTAGGAGGCTGAGACAAGTAGACTCCCAGATCTCTTAGGATAAAGGTAATCCAGGTGAGCTCAGCTGTTGCTACATCCATAGCTCTGTACTCGGCCTCCACACTAGATCGCGAGACAGTTGGCTGCTTCTTCGCCTTCCACGAGATGAGATTGCTGCCAACAAATATGCAGAAACCACTTGTAGACCGACGAGTCTCTTCGCACCGACCCAGTCACTGTCTGAGTATACAACAAGATCAAGTGAAGAACGTCTATGTAGATGAAGACAATGATTTAAGGTGCCATTTATGTATCTGAGTATACGTTTAACTAACTTAAAATGATAGTTTGTAGGAGAATGCATATGATGGCAAAGATAATTAACAAAGAATGTGATATCAGGTTTGGTAATGCACAAGTATTGGAGGGAGCCAATAGTATGTCTATACAATGTAGGGTCGGGAAAGGGATTGTTGTCCCGTACTTTGTCTAATCGAGTAGGCATAGGAGTGCTAATGTACTTAGCATGCAGCATACTGGCTTTCTTTAAAATACCAGTGGCATAGTGTTGTTGAGACAAGATTAAGATGTCAGATTTTCTAGTTACTTCAATTCCTAAGAAATGATGCAAAGGTCCTAGGTTTTTCATGCAAAATTCGTTTTTGAGATCAGATATGACAGAATCTATAACTAGAGAATTTGCTCCGGTAATAATGATATCATCCACATAGATCAAAAGAAAGATAGGTCCATTTTGATGGGAGAAGAACAAGAAACTATCAGATGTACTAGTATAAATACCTTTGGTAAATAGAAATGAAGCAAAGCGGTCATACCAAGCTCGTGGAGATTGTTTTAAACCATTTAAGGCCTTTTGTAATTTACAAACATGTTTAGGTTTATTTGTGTAAATAAAGCCAGGAACTTGAGCCATATAAATGTCTTCATCAATGGTTCCATGACGAAACACATTTTTAACGTCTAGTTGGTTTAATGGCCAGTTATGCATAATAGCAAACTCAGAACAAGCCTAATAGTAGTAAATTTAACTACAAGAGAGAAGGTTTCAAGATAGTCGACTCCTTCAATTTGTTTATAGCCTTTAGCTACAAGTCTAGCTTTAAGTTTGTCAAGTTTCCCATCAGGTTTTAGTTTAACCCTAAATACCCACTTACAACCAATGGTGTGAATGCCCTATCGTCTGGGTACTAGCTCCCAGGTTTGATTGAGTTTGAGAGCCTCAATTTCTTCCTGCATAGCCTTATACCAGCAAGGATCAGACATAGCTTCCTCTACTGATGAACAGTTTGGTGAAGAAGAGCATACTTAGGGTTAGGTTTAACAATACCTGCCCTGGACCTAGTAGTCATCTGGTGAGGAGGAGAAAGTGTGATGTCCCCAACAGACTCAATGGTGGGTTCCACAAGGGTGGATCCTGCACCTGAGTGTGAGCTTGTGGAAATG
This sequence comes from Triglochin maritima, assembly GCA_963682175.1. Taxonomy (NCBI): domain Eukaryota; kingdom Viridiplantae; phylum Streptophyta; class Magnoliopsida; order Alismatales; family Juncaginaceae; genus Triglochin; species Triglochin maritima. Next base: position 37,985,225 of record OY821775.1, read on the forward strand.
GGTTTGAATTCAGAATTTGAATGTAGATGCCTAGGCTGAGTAAGGGTCACAAGATGCTCACTTAAACTATCTGTATCAGATGGGGCCTGAGGTGAATGATCATGAGGAGGGGTTGTAGGTCCATGGTCTAGGGGAGAATCATCAACACGATCAATAATAGGAATGTGTTGATGCTGCTCTTGAGGTGGTTCTGGGCATGTAAGGGAAAATTCTCAGCCAACTCCAATGAAGTGGAGGGTTGAGTAATATCATCACTTTTACTGTTGATGGGTTTTGCCACACATCTTAGACACCTCTCATGCTTGTTTAGGTTCTGAAATAACCAGCTTATGTATATGAATGTTAATCAACTAGGTTAGTGAATGGATTGATAGGTTTTGTCATAACCTTTAGGCACTTCCTATGCATGAAAACACTACCTACATTTGTGGCTATAGAATGCATTCTTCACCATTTTTTACATGTGTGCAAAGACTAGTTTTGATGATTCATTGTCGATATTGGTCTCACTCTTCTTGATTGCAGCTAGGGGTCTTTCTCTTCTTGATTGCAGCTTAGTTTTACATTCTTTTAGTTTTGATACGAAGTAATCGTTAGTTGCTTTACTTTGCATTTTTCTTCTTAGTGGTTTAGTGTAGTGTAGATTAGCATAGACAAACTCTTCTCCCTTTTGTTGCCACTTGATTTCTGAAAAACCAGAGGCTACTCACCTCCCAGAGGATCGACCCGTACTTACCACCGCTTCAACGCGGTCGTGCACTCGAAGACAAGGAAAACATTTACAACCAAAAACTCTCATGCAATGGTAATCAAGTGGCTTAGATAGTAAGGACACATAAGGAGTTTTGCCTTCAAAGTCAGGAATCCTATTAATAAGGTAGACTGCAGTATTGAAGGCCTCCACCCAAAACTTCTTTGGTACTCCACTACTATACCAAAGAGTGAGACCAATATCGACAATGAATCTGTGTCACCTTTCAATTACCCCATTTTGCTCTGGAGTATGAGGGCAAGACATGTGGAGTAGGACTCCTTGTTCTTGTAGATGGTTTTGAAAGGCATTTGAGGAAAATTGCCCCCCTCCATCAACTGGAATGTTTTGATTTTGCCTTCAAATTGTCTCCCAACAAATTTTTCGAAAACAAGAAAGCATTTAAGAAGTCATACTTTGTTTTCAAAGGAAAAAGCCAGCAAAACCGGGTAAAATCATCCACAAAGCACACATAATATCTAAAATTGTTTCTACTAGTTACAGGGGAAGGTCCCCACAAGTCACAATGTACTTTATCAAATGGTTTATGAGTGAAGCTATCAGATACAATAAATGGAAGTCTTGTAGATTTTCCTATATTACAACTACTACATATGGATGTATTTAAAGAATGATTGTATGAGGGAATAGAAATGCATCCCTGGTTTGTGAGGTGTTTGAGAACTTTAGAGTTGGGATGTCCCAGCCTACAGTGCCAAGTATTCAGATCTACATTTCTTTGCCTATTAGAGAAAAAAGTTTTGTGACCATTGCTAGTTAAAGTATATAAAGATTCACTCAATGATCCAGTGGTGACAATAGATCCATTTTGTATATTTTTAATAAAAAATGTAGTATCTAAGAATTCTATGTTGTAGGAAAAATCCCGAGTAAACTTTTTAACAGTTAAAAGGTTTGCCTTAAGTTTAGGTGCTAAGAGAACATCACTAAGAATGAAACTGCCCTGATCATATTTGATTTTCGCATCACCAGTGTGTGATAGGTAGAAGTGTGTCATCGCCTACCATGACCTCATCATGACTGTGATATGGGGTAAGAGAGGTTAACAAACCAGGGTTACCTATCATATGTGCAGTGGCGCCGGAGTCTGGGAACCACTCAGAATCCGCTTCACTTACAGTCATTGCAATGAGGGCTTGTGGGGGTTCTCGGGACACATAGGTTTGATTAAACCTAAGCCAACATTTGAGAGCGTCATGACCTGGCTTGTGGCAGATTTGGCAGGTCACTAGCTGGCGTCTTGAGTTAGGGTCTGATCCATCCGGCTTTCCAGAGGCACGAGAGTCAGAGGGAGGTGCAGGGTTCTTGATGTCAGAGGGTCGATGTCCTTGATTTTCCGCGGTAAATTCCCGACATTTCGAGGTGAAGCCTCCATCTCTTTTATCCTTCCCATGCACCTTCCCTCGTCCTCCTTATTTTTTTACCATAATAGGCCATCTGAATGTTTCCATCGGGACAATGGATTTGCATGGGCATTTCATAGTTTTGAAGAAAAGGCACCACTGTCACGTACGAGGGCAGCGGGGGTTTCAGGTACGTGGTGGTAAACGGATTGTACTCCAGGCCAAGTCCGTTCAGCATCCAGAATACCTTGGTTTGATCCTGCACCGGTCGCCCAATCGCCTTCAACTCGTCGCACATTTTCCTGAAGTGCCTAAGATATTCATTGAGATCTTGGAAGTTCTTTCTTCTCAACATCTGAAGTTGTTGCATGAGGTAAAACTCTCTTTCTTCATAATCTTGAGCAAGTTCGTGTCTGAGTGCCTCCCAGACCTCCCGAGCAGACTCGAGACGAACGGCTACACTCAGCACCTCCTCACTCAGAGTGATGATAATCCAAGCTTTGAGGAGACGATCAAAATGTCTCCAGAGATCATATTCTGGGTTTACGACCAGTTTTACCTCTCCCTCTTTCTCCGACGTCAAGATCTCCTTTGCAGGAACAAGAATGGTGCCATCAATGAAGCTGACCATGCCCTGACACTCGATGAGCCCCAGGATCTGCATCTCCCACAAGAGGTAGTTGGATGTGGTGAGCTTCAAGGAGACAAAGTTTGGGATGCTAATGGAGGTGGGATAGGGGTCGGTCTTCAGACCAGACTGGCTTAGCAACAACATTTGGTGGTTCCAAAGTGTAGATTACACCAGGAAATGCTCAGATACCATGTGAAGAAATCTAACCCGTCTTTGTGAGGAGACAAAAGGTCGCAGACAACGAGATCTAGGGTTAGGGTTTGAGGAAGAAGAAGAAGACGATTGCGGCGGAAGGAGATGAAAAGAGTTTGTTATTTGATTTAGGGTTTTCGTTTTGGTATTTATACAAGTTGTAATCGGGTGTTCAGTTTACCCAAATCCACATAGCTAGTTGGGTTTACAAAGCTGGGTTAACCCATATATTAGAGTGTAGATGATAGCATAAGCCATTTGCCTCAGAATCGGACCCAAAATCACGAACCAGTGGAGCCGACACTTGGTGCATTCAGTGGGCTCAAGCCACGCATGCGCTATGGCTCAAGTGACTCAACTTGCAATGCACTTGCGCCTGGGCCTGCACCATTTTCTTCATGGTCATGTGTTTCATCATGGGTTGGGCTTGACATAGAGTATGGGTCTGACGTCTTAACAGGGGTATGGTTTTATACCTTATGAGCACGATTGACCCTGGGAAATGCGGTTTAACAATTGTTAGGAGCGTAAACCTTAGTACAAATGTTGTTGGATCACTTCCATTTTAAATAATTCTAATCATGTAAAAAATATTTCTTGATGTATTTCTACTAACCATCCTTCGTTTAATCATTTCGTATAACTCAGTAAACTGTAAATATAGCACCTATTCTTGTACTGTGTTATAGAGTTGGACCTTGAATTGAGTACAGCTGCAGAATTCGGGCCTAGATCTGAACTAGTTATATGTAGCAGACAGTCCGCTACAGGCCTTTTATTCAAGCTTACGAGAATTATTACTTTCAATTTCTCTGACCTTACTTTGAATTCCTTTAATCCTGAAACAACATTTTCATTGTTGCAGGAATGAAACTTCATCCACATGCATTCAATTTCTGTTAAGCTCATCGTGTGTCTTTGTGGCTTATGTTTTTGTTTCAAAAGGATTTTAGAGTCAACAACAAAATAACTACAAAGTTAAGCATCGTCATGTGTTCAGCTCCAGGATTCTGAAGAACATGGGTCCAAGTAACTTAGCCCATCAAACATGTCTTAGCTCAAACATAATGTTCGCAATCACGCTCACAAGCAGCAACTTTGGAAATGTAAAATGAGAGAATGTATGACTAATTTCATAACCAGCTTTAGAAATCATCAATCCTTTTGAATAAACGCCTCGTGTGGCATGGATTTTGTATGATGTTTTGTAGTATGTAAGTTTTTCAGTTATGGTTTTGCATTTTACCTCGTAATTGTCATTTTGCAATCATAACCCATACATAATCCTTTATTATCTCTTACCAAACCTGCAACCTTGGCTTGCTTGCCTTGCATACTGAATTCTGTTGGTTCTTGGTTTTGGTACGGGTGTCTTTCCCGAGGACCGATGTGGGTTGTGTGTTTTCCAACATTAGTCCCCCCCTCAATAGCAAAGCGACCTTTCTGTTGTTGTTGGGGTCGATTACACCTAAACTAATAATAAATTTAAACAAATGTAGCGGAAAACAAACAAAATAAGAGAACAATCAAACCACAATATAGACCGGTGATTTTTATAAAGTTGCACCCCAATCGGGTCATAATCTCCTTTCAAGCCTCCATCGATCACCAAAAGCTCCGCTTATGTCCTCGTTTCGGGCCAAGATGAAGCTTTTACAAAACATGCTCGCGAACAATCCTCCCTGAATTTGGTCCTCCTTTCACAACTCGAGAGGATAGCTTCCTCCCGAAGCTTTGCAACATTAATGATTCTAAGATAAAATGTGGTAGTAAAATCACAACACAAACACTCTGACTTGACACACTTGATTTGGGTATGGAACTAGGAACACAAATGTGAGATTTAGGCTTTGAGTGCTGGTATAGAGAGTAAAATATGTAACTTGATGATTTAGAGTTGAAGCACTTGAATACTAATGAAAGCTCTTTAGAAAGGATGATTATTGATGCCTAAATGAGTTTAGCAACACATATTATAGGCTCCCAAAGTTTCATAGCCATTGGAAAATGTTCGGGGGTGGTTTGGTCAAGTTTGCAGTGAAGAGTAAAAAGTTATTCCAGTGATAGGCTCACGATGAACGAATGCTCAGCAAAAACTCAAGATGAAATTGGACGAGTGGCCAGAGTATATACCCACCTAAATTAACGGGTACGAGTATATAACCGCCCCAATATTGGTCTACCCATACCCGCTAGGTTAGCGGGTAAGGGGTGGGTAAGCGAGTATAACCTATTAAAAATTCACGAAAAATAACATGAAAATTAAAAATCACACAAACACAAATGTCTTCACAAACACAAACAATAATGAACCCAGCAACTTCCAATTCTCTTCGACCAATTGAATGTACCCCACAAAAATCCAACGAGCAAGATAGAGCCAAAACTATAACAATCACAAAAAAACTTTCTTGTCCTAAATGAACTATAAACAACACATTGCAGATCTCTGATGAATCATTCCAAACCAATCACAACACCAACATAATCTAACGATTTCTTAATAGCCACCAAATTCCTTGAGATCCAACAACACTTCAACAAAGTGACAAACAACCCAAAGTAAACAAACCCAAAGTGAATGCCAAGACGATGAAACAAACCCAAACGATCCAAAACCCAAAGTTTCCACGATGACTACAAAATCCTTAGAAAGTGGAGATTCAGAGACATTCATCATGCTTCCTAGAAATTCAAACTTTCTCTATGATCAAATCAATAGTAAAACCCTACATGCGATGTGGAGGTTGCGGCGAGCTTGGGCACCCGATGTGACTGGGGATCGTGATGGGGTTGGGGAGGGAGAAGAGGTTGTGTGGAGGTCGCGCCTAGGTTGTGGAGGGAGGGAAGGATGTTGTAGGTAGGGAGTTGCGGAGGTGAGGTGGCGAGGAGGCGAGGCCGACGACGTACGGAATAGGCGGCAGGAGTGGAGTTGCTTTGGGTTGAAGGAGAATAGGGTCAGGGTCAATGGCAGGAGAATAGGGTTTTCTTTGCTGAAGTCATTTGGTTTTTGTATTTTTGTTTATCAGGTATTTAATATAAATACAGGAATTCTCTAGTGAGCCTTGGGCTTAATTTTTCTAAATTAAGCCCCCACAATATCCACCACTCATTTCAAATTGTAAGGTAGATTAAGAAAAAAACGGTTATGTTAATGAATAGTGATATTAACTGTAAATAAGATCCAATGGTGAGATTGCAGGGGTTTAAATTAAATTTGATGAGTCCTGGGCTCACTAGAGCTTGACCCTATAACCCAATATAAATATAGATAATATATATCAATAATTATCGGGGCTCAATCAATAATTTACATGGTAGAGAGAAAAAACTATCTAAGGCTTTTGAGGAAATGAAAGACTACATGGTAGTTTTAGTAACTTTTTATCTATGATCTTATGAAGTCAAACATACTGACATAATATATTATGAGTAACTATTAGCTATAAGAAATTAAAAAATGGTGTAATTAAGTTTATAGCAAATATATATTGTAGTTTTTTAACCACGTGGATATCCATATCCATGAAAAAAGGATAAATCAGTATCCGTATCTGTTATTTTTTGAACTTGATATAGGTATTCGTATCCGAAAAAATTGAAAAACCAATTATCATATCCACCATATATGAATACAAATATATATTTAGTATGTATAAACCATATCCATAAGACAATTGTTTATTTTTTTCCAATTGCTCAACTCTTTTTTGCGTGGTTTGTATTTGAATCATGAGAAATCCTACTTCATTAGGAACTCTTAATTTCCTTTATCTATGTGTCATGTTCCAACAAGGAGCGGTGCGAGGAGGGTCAGGTGGCCCGTGGCCGTGACCTCTTTAGATTTTGGAATTTGTTAGGTTTGTATAGGCCCTAGTAGTGGGAGATCTAAAGTTATTTGAGTTAATGTTATGTGTATTCCAAATAAGCTCTATTTGTGGAATACGTTGCAATTATATATTAAAACTCATACCAATTCATAGAATAATGAGAATTTGTATAAAAATGAGAAAATATTTTATTTATCTATTACCATTTTTTGCTTATCAAGACGATATTAACATCACCTTTTGCAACCGTTGGAGCAATCATGCCATTATCAGCTATGAATTTGGTCAAAAACTCAACCTCATAATCGAAAGATAGATGGACTACAAATGATAATGTTTTTTGTCAGAAATATCTATTTAAGGATATTTTAGAAGGATTTAAAAAAATGTGTACTTAAAAATTACAATTATAACGTGATAATCAAATACGGAAACTAACTAGGAGTTAGGACCTTTATTTTTTAACACCTATTTTGTTATTAAAATTGCATCCTGTGTCTAGAAATCCTGCGAGAATTTTTGACACGACACTTGTTTCGAACACACACACATATCTATATATAACAAAAATATTATGTAAATAAACAAATACGATAGCATGAATTCTTTTTTAAATCTTATATTCTAAACGGATAGTGTTTTTTACTTGAGCTATCGCCGTAATTTTAGTTTCCTCATGCTCAAACATATAAGGGTTAATTGCAGTTTATCCACGTGTCTTTCAGACATTAGAACTTTGAATCGTTGACTTTTAAAATGTAACAATTTGTCTCTTTTATCTTTTCACTTCTTTGCACTTTGACACTCTCCTCCTCTCTCTCACAGTCAGTTTTGATCCAAAAAATGATCAAAATAATCTCACATAAAAACCCAAAGTTATCTCAAATTTTATTAAAAAACATTTAATGTTAAACATAAACAAGATACTTTTTGGGGTTATTATGTTTTTATAAAAAACATCATGGTAATTTTTTATTTTTAGATTAAGGACAATTTTTTTGGGGGTTAAAACTAAAGAGGGGGACAAATACCAACAAGTGAAATGATAGGAGAGTGAATTACTACATTTTAAAGTCCATGGTGCAAAGTCTCAACGATCGAAAGTTTAGGGGGGCTAATTACAATTAACCTTACATTTTATATTGATTTCAAATTATCATGGTTTTTAACTGTTGTAAACTATCTAAAAGGGCTCCAAGAGCTTTATAAAAAGCCTCCTCTAATTGATCACTATTTGGTTGTGTGATGATAAAGATCAACAATCAAAATACAAAATCCTAAGACAACCAGTAACAACCAGTAAAACCAAAATCAACCAACGATCTAGTAAATCTTGGATTCAATCTTAGGACTCGTAGAACAAATATATTGGCCTAAAAACCACACTATTTCCTACCTGACCAAACTTTGCAGTTTATGAAGCCAGCGAGAAAAAATATTAGTGTATCTTATGTGTATATATATACTATAATCTCATGGTTTCGGCTACTGGACTATACCATTTATAATGCAACATCTTAAGGTATAGCCAACAACACGATGTTTGTATTGCTCTCCCTCTCCCACGTACTAGCAGCACGACGTCAACTTATAATGTAACAATAATGTAACTGCATTTTTATTCATCACCGGAAAACTACTTAAATCACTCGTGTGAATTACCATTTTGCCTTTCTCTCATTTCTACTTATATAACTCTTCATTTAATCTCCTACTATCATTCTCTCTTCATCTTACTCTCATAATCATCAACGGGTGAGCGTCTGTAGGAGACGCCCACCATGGAAGGGGGGTCTCCGACAGACGCCTCCTCCTTTGAAGGGGTGTCTCCGGCAGACGCCCCTCCCTTTTTTTAATAAATAATTGTTATTATTAGTTAAATTGATTATAATTTGTTATAATTGTTAATGAGTAGGACGATACGGGTTACACGGCCATTCTTGCGATACTGGGACCAAATGCCAAACGAGGAGACGAGAGCTGCATGTGAAGATTTGGATGACCTCGTAAAGGCATGGAACAGTCAGTTGGGCATTTCTGACCAGGATTCGGATGATGAGTTGTAGTTGGCTTGTACATTATTTATTTTATTATATGTTGAACTATTACTACATTTGTCTGTATTTTCTTATCTGTTGTACTTTTATTATTTATTTCTGACGAACATATTTTCTCCTTATTTGTTTATCTGTTGTATTTTTATTATTTATTTCTCACGAGCATATTGTAGACCTATTTGGTATATGTAATGTAATTTAAATTTAAAATATGATAAAAAACAACACGATATAAGTACAAATACACAATATAATCGCGGATAGATTATACATTACAAATACATCAACTTAACAAATACATTACAAATTAAAATCAAAATGTACTACGTAACCGGTCCCAATACGTTCTCCTACTTTCATACTCTTCCTTCCATCCAGCAACACTCTTATCTCGCATTTGAAACCACATGGTCGTTATAGGAGGTACTGGGAATCCCTCAGCTAATTCTAAGCGAATGAAATGTGTGTGACTCCCTAAATGAGCAATTATCAACTCTCTGAATGGCTTCGTCATGGTAGACAGACTCTCCCATGGTAGCACTGTAATACACGGGTACAACGAATTATCCATTCCCACTGAGAAATACATAACTGCACAATTGTACAAATTCGCAATCGGGAACAAGTCGCACCAAACCTCCATAGAGTGATCCTCCTCATAAGGTCCCCCGCCCCAATCAATTCGCCAACGAGCCTGTACCACACCGTCGTAATATACATGCTCATTAATGGGATGCGTCACTATCTCATTAGAAATCGCATGACGGGCGTACAACCAATTGTCTTGACCACCATGGAAAACATCGGCAACACATCGAAATCCACAGTTGTCATCAGCACGTACATCATTCCACCTCTCCAGAAATGGTAAAATGATTCCTAGCAGCCTATCAACATATGGGAAGTTATCAACGTCAATCCGTCCGGACACTACAAGATGGAAAAATAGCAAAGTTATATGTAATAACTGGAAGAACATGTTTACTGAATAAAACAAAGAAGTAATAATCACAACCAAAAACATATCGTCACACCAGATCCTGCACCCGTGTTTACGGATGATCTAGACAAATTGGAAGACCGACCACGGCCCCTTTAAATAGCCCATACAAGTAGGATTTTCTATTCTCCCACACCAGCAGTCTTCCACACCATTTCTGGGCTCTATAGGATCGAAATTTGGAAATATATGAAATACAAACGTTGTGCATATGGAAGTGTTCTTTGTAACACGTCTTGAATCACCTTATTTGGATATTGGAGCAGCACATTATGCACAAATTACTGATGATCAAATGATTGTCCGGTTTCCAAATACAGTTTGTCTTGACACACTTTTTCACCATCATATAATCGCAATTTGACAAGTCTTAAGAGAAACTAATATTTTTTTCCTTTAAATTTTCTTTCCAACGGATCTAGAATCAACTTTGGTATACAGATGTGGATGTTATAAATAAAACAAGTTGCATGTCCCGGCAGTCTTGATTTCTATATCTGAACTTTCCAATTTGATATTGATTGTATAATCTGAATTTGCACATATAATTTGAGTATTTTCTCATCAATTTGCAGCACAATAGAGAGTATAAACATGTGGAGTAGATTTCTTGTATCATGTCCTTCAACTTTCACTTTATATATCAGATTTTGCATTTAAGTCCTTCCACTTTTCGATATTTTCAGCAATTGTATCTATTTTCTTGTAACCTACAAAATGAAACACTCGACATAGCATTATTCAAATACAAAAGTAAGATAATAGTGAAGGTAAAAATGATAAATTATAATACACATTAGCGTGCAAGCTGCCCCTTTAACAGTACTCTCCCTCCTTTCAATAACTTATTGACTCCACCTTAAGTCAGACATTGATATCCCTTTAAAACAAATATGCCCAATGATATAAGATTTTTCTTCAATTAAAAACAATGCTCCTTGTGATTTTGCGGTTTAATCTCAGTGATTCTTTGCGTTTTAAAGTTTCAAATTTTTCGATGTTTCAGGCCGATACATCTAGTGTGTTATAAATATTTTAGCACTAATTTTAGGAATTTACAATATATGCAACATAAATATGGTTGATGTCGTGAAGTATTGAGATAGTTGTGACTTGTGAGTTAAGGGTCAGCTTCTCCTAAACACACTTAATGATGTATCACGAGAAACAATATCAGACCAGAGTTCTTTGTACCACATCATAGTAAGGTTTAATTTCTTGCAATTAACAATGTGTACTAGAAGTTCTGGTCTTTAGGGAAATTAAGTTCAATAAATTTATTGTTCGTACACAAATCTTTTCTGAAGCCAAGTTTGTTGAAACATCGTTGGTCAAAATTAGATGAAAATTATTGTCATGAGAATAAAATTGTCTGAAACTTGCAACTATACTTTTTGAACTTGTATAATTTCTCTTTTCTGATAGTAATTAGGTGCTTAATATTAATAACAACTTCCCTGTGAACCACAGCTAAGTTTCAAAACGTAAAGCCATAAAGCTGTTGCCTGTTGGACCAGTTATGGGTTAACATGCCTGGTGGACATACTAGTCCAAAGAAAAGTTTTAAAGTGTACAAGCATATTAGTCAAAAAAGACGACATTTTCATTCCTTGCATAATTTGCATTGTCTTGTTTTCGTCCCGTCTGTTCTCATGTTAAGTAGAGCTAGGTCTTTTCCCATTATATAATTTGAGGCTGAATATGCAATTGATAAAGTAATTATTCTTCTATAGTATGTTCGGACGCCATAACTAAACAAGAAGAATTGAAAACATGCTGCTCACAACTTGTATATTTTTTGATGCATTGGTTAATGTGAAATGTAAAAATCCAAAGAGTGTCGTTTATAACTGACAGGGTTGAATTATTTTGGTGTATCATCATATTAATATTTGAATTTCAAAATTTATGAAAATATTCAATATAAATGATAAAGAAATACGTATATGACTCAGATTTTATTTTCTAGATTTTTAGTGACACCAACTTCTACCACTCATTGAACATATATTTAGCAGTTAATATTATATCTTACCAAATTAATTTCATACCACTTTGAGTTGTATTCTAGAAAACACATCCCAAGTTAAGAGGTGAAAAAACGTCTCCTTGTGTTTGAGTTGGTATAATTAAGCAAATCACTAGTTATTTTAAAATATCATAAATCGTAAAAGTTGTACTTTTTTTAAATTGTTGTACTTTGTTGTAAGAAATTCCAAAATAATAGAGTTCAGATTGTATTTTTTTTGATGACCTAAAATTTCTTGACATCCACTCTTAGTTGGATTAAACGGACTGCAAAATTGTAAACATTTAAACAATCTAACTTAATGAACAAAGTAAGACACGTAACTTCCGACATATACATGTGTGAAGAATACATATAAACATGTGTTGATGACTAAGATCACGGACGACACTACGTACAGGCGGAAAGGGGGGATCCCTTGAATTTTGGGATTTCCTTTCGCTTATAAACACATGGGTATACGGTATACCCACTTGTAGGTTAAATATCCAACCAAACCACTCAATATCTTAAATAAATTTATTAATCCATTCCGAAACCATATTTATCTAACTATTTCCCAAGCTAACCAAGCCCTCTACACCCAATTGGTCCATAAGACAAAAAGAATTAAACCCTCGTCCAACACTCCAATCCAAGCTAGCACATTTTATCCTCCTCTCAACCCCTATCGAAAGGAAAACTTCCACACCCTTTATTGTGGACATGCGATAAGTGTTTAACTCTTGGTATTGTTCCCCGAGGTATAGCTTTACTTGTGTTTGGGTTGTGAAGAAACCTAACCCGTCTTTGTGGTGAGACAAAAGGTCGCAGACAACGAGATCTAGGGTTAGGGTTTGAGGAGGAAGAAGAAGATGATTGCGGCGGAAGGAGATGAAAAGAGTTTGTTATTTGATTTAGGGTTTTGGTTTTGCTATTTATACAAGTTGTAATCGGGTGTTTAGTTTACCCGAATCCACATAGCTAGTTGGGTTTACAAAGGTGGGTTAACCCATATATTATAGTGTAGATGATAGCATAAGCCATTTGCCTCAGAATCGGACCCGAAATCACGAACCAGTGGAGCCGGCACTTGGTGCATTCAGTGGGCTCAAGCCACGCATGGGCTATGGCTCAAGTGACTCAACTTGGGTTGCACTTGCGCCTGGGCCTGCACCATTTGCTTCATGGTCATGTGCTTCATCATGGTCTGGGCTTGACATAGAGTATGGGTCTGACGTCTTAACACTCCCCTTCAAGCTTAGCCAAGGGAGAAGGTTAAGTTTGGGTAATGCTCGACGGATACGGTCTTTGGGCAAAGCCTTCGTAAACAGGTCGGCGAGTTGCAACTTAGAGGAGATGAACTTGGTGATCAGCTGCGCTCGAGCGGCCTTTTCCCACACAAAGTGATAGTCAAGCTCCACATGTTTCGTTCTAGCATGGAAAACATGATTGATGGATAAATATTATCACAAAAAAGAGTAAGAGGTTGAGATAAGTAGACTCCCAGATCTCTTAGGATAAAGGTAATCCAGCTGTTGCTACAGCCATAGCTCTGTACTCGGCCTCCGCACTAGATCGCGAGACAGTTGGCTACTTCTTCGCCTTCTACGAGATGAGATTGCTGCCAACAAATATGCAGAAACCACTTGTAGACTGACGAGTCTCTTTGCACCGACCCAGTCACTGTCTGAGTATACAACAAGATCAAGTGAAGAGCGTCTATGTAGATGAAGACAATGACTCAAGGTGCCATTTATGTATCTGAGTATACATTTAACTAACTTAAAATGATAGTTTGTAGTAGAATGCATATACTGGCAAAATAATTAACAAAGAATGTGACATCAAGTCTGGTAATGCACAAGTATTGGAGGGAGCCAATAGTATGCCTATACAAGGTAGGGTCAGGAAAGGGATTGTTGTCCCGTACTTTGTCTAATCGAGTAGGCATAGGAGTGCTAATGTACTTAGCATGCAACATATTGGCTTTATTTACAATACCAGTGGCATAGTGTTGTTGAGACAAGATTAAGATGTCAGATTTTCTAGTTACTTAAATTCCCAAGAAATGATGCAAAGGTCCTAGGTTTTTCATGCAGAATTCGTTTGTGAGATCAGATATGACAGAATCTATAACTAGAGAATTTGCTCTGGTAATAATGATATCATCCACATAGATCAAAAGAAAGGTAGGATATTTCGATGGGAGAAGAACAGGGAACTATCAGATGTACTAGTATAAAAACCTTTGGTAAATAGAAATGAAGCAAAGCGGTCATACCAAGCTCGTGGAGATTGTTTTAACCCATTTAAGGCCTTTTGTAATTTACAAACATGTTTAGGTTTATTTGTGTCAACAAAGACAGGAACTTGAGCCATATAAACCTCTTCATCAATGGTGCCATGAAGAAACTGTTAGGATCGTGTGGGTTATGGGTCCACAATCTCTAATCACAATTAAGTCTAATTACCTACTTGTTTGATCTATTAAAGATATGCAGCGGAATTAAACAAACAAACAAGCAAGTAAAGAATAGAAATGCAAACCACAATGAGACGGGGGATTTTTATAGACGTTCGACCACCGCCTACGTCCTCTCTTGCAAGCTCCGCTTGGATCACCTAGCTCCGCTCACGACTTCACTAACCACTCCCCGTTCCGGGCCGGGAGAGAACGCCTTTACAATTTTCAAACTCGCGAACAACCCTCGCCGAGCTTGGCTCCTCCTCTCACAATCCGAGAGGATCACTTCGGGCTCTCACCGAAGTCTATACTAGATGTCTTGGGCTTTCACCAAGACCCTTGCTTTCTTTCACAAACAATGAGTGGAACAACACTCTCTAAACTTGAGCACACTTGAGTAGAATATGGAATTGATTACTAAGTGTGGAAAGTTTTGGGCTTTTGAGTGTGTGGAGCTTCTCTCTAATGTTGGGGACAAATAGTAGTAGGAGAGTTGTGGGAAAATGTGTTTTACAACTCTTTATATAGGCATTAGAGAGAATAAAGCCATTGGGATTGATTGGGTATGAGTTGGTGTAAGATGCACAAAACAGAAACTTGCAGGACTAAATTCTACCTAAAAATGGTCGATCGAAACGGGTATGTCGTTCGATCGTTTGGTCAAAATTCAGCTTTGACTTGAGTTCACTTAAGTTAATGGTCGAACGGGCTCAGGGGATAGGTCGACCGAATAAGTCCAGGCACTTCTGGGAGACCAAATTGTGTTGGTTTGGTCGACCGCTAAGAAAGTTTCAGTCGACCGGATGTTTGGTAATTTTAGGGTATTTGGGAATAATACGAATACGAACGTTGGGTATAATAGGACAAAACAAACGGTCATGTGACTCGTGTGAACGGTCGAACAAAAAGGTTTAAACGGTCGACCGTTTTGGTCCAAGCAGTTCAAGTATTGTTTAGGTCTTTTCCGGTGTTAGTTTGGATGATCTATTGAAGTCCAAATTATGTGAAATTTTGTGTGTGACTTCTACAGGGAACCTAGTGTGTGGTTGAGTAGCTTTAGCTCAAGTATGCTAAATTTACACAAGTTCCTAAGACTCAAAGAAAATACAAAATACATGTCTTCAAAAGAGCTTGATTACATGTCTTGACTTGATTTCCTTTCTTCCTTGAGTCTTGATCACCTGCAGAGGTTAGCACAAAGCAATATATATGCAATGCAACATGTGTGCTACTCTACAGATCATAATTAAGATTAGGTTGATTAAATCATCAAAACATAGATTAAGGCCAAAAAGCCAACAGACACGCATTTTTAACGTCTAGTTGGTTTAATGGCTAGTTATGCATAATAGCAAAGCTCAGAACAAGCCTAATAGTAGTAAATTTAACTACAGGAGAGAAGGTTTCAAGATAGTCGATTCCTTCAATTTGTTTATAGCCTTTAGCTACAAGTCTAGCTTTAAGTTTGTCAAGTTTCCCATCAGGTTTTAGTTTAACCCTAAAAAACCACTTACAACCAATGGTGTGAATGCCCTGTCGTCTGGGTACTAGCTCCTAGGTTTGATTGAGTTTGAGAGCCTCAATTTCTTCCTGCATAGCCTTATACCAGCCAAGATCAGACATAGCTTCCTCTACTGATGAAGGTTCCTGATGAATATGAACAGTTTGGTGAAGAAGAGCATACTTAGGGTTAGGTTTAACAATACCTGCCCTTGACCTGGTAGTCATTTGGTGAGGAGGAGCAAGTGTGATGTCCCCAACAGACTCAATGGTGGGTTCCACAAGGGTGGATCCTGCACCTGAGTGTGAGCTTGTGGAAATGGGTTTGAATTCAGAATCTGAATGTAGATGTCCAGGATGAGTCAGGGTCACAACATGCTCACTTAAACTATCTGTATCAGATGGGGCCTGAGGTGAATGATCATGAGGAGGGGTTGTAGGTCCATGGTCTAGGGGAGAATCATCAACATGATCAATAACAGGAATGTGTTAATGCTCCTCTTGACGTTGTTCTGGGCATGTAAGTGGAAAATTCTCAGCCAACTCCATTGAAGTGGAGGGTTGAGTAATATCATCACTTTTACTGTTGGTGGAGTCATTTTTTGAAACACATCACCAATCAGAAAAGATACTTTTACTAGTATCAAGATTAGTGGCAAACATAATAGATGGAGGATTTTTATAAGGAAAAGACATTTCATCAAAAACAACATGTCGACTCATGTACATGATCAAAACACATGTAACCTTTGTGCCGAATGTTGTATCCTAAGAAAACACGAGTGGACCTTTGAGGGAGTTTATCTTTAGCATAATTGATTGACATCATTTCATGCTTATATTTGTATCTTATATCCATTATCTTTCACCTAAACAATGCTACGTGACAAGTTTTATGTTTGAATTTCAGAAATAAATAGGTTTGAAGAGAAGAGACATAAAATGACCTAAAATATGAAAAAGACTAAGTTTAGAGACTCAATGACTAAGATGCAATAATGAAGGACCTGAATGTAAGATCAAAGGACCAATGAGCAAACAAGAATACTTCACATCATCATGGGGAGTATTTTGGCAATTCTATTCGGGTCGGAGCTCCAGCAAGTGAAGTAGATGCATCAAAGACCACCAAAGACATCCAGAAAAGCCCATACGAAACAACGGCCGGATCCAAACAATATAGACCGCCAATTGGCGGTCTGTTTTGATCCTGATCCGCTAAGATTTTGTAGGATCACGTAATAGTGTGTATTTAGTCTATTTCTGGTATTTGTTTAGTCCCATACCGGGGGATTGTCCCGGATTAACTTTTTCCATGCCTATAAATAGAACTCTTCACCTTCCTTTGTATTGACCCATTGTTTGGTGGCATTCTCTCTACTTGGAGTATGCTTGGAGCAAAATCTCAAGGTGAAGAAGAATGCTGCTAGTGATGTGAGTCATTTAATAAAATAATTTTTCCATTGTTTTGTTCTTATGTTGTTTCTTTATGCATGCTTAGCTTAATCTAATTTCTTTGATTGTAGACTAAAGTAGTTAGAATGTTTAGAATAATGTGTAGTGAGTAGATCCATCTCCCTTTGGGGGTGGAGATGATGTTCATACATGCATTAAATAATGGATATGAATGCTTTATATTTTGATTGTGTTGATAAATGTGAATGTATGCTTGCTTGTTAGAATAGAAGACTACATTTGATGGGTTTTGCCACACATCTTAGACACCTCTCATGCTTGTTTAGGTTCTGAAATAACCAGCTTGTGTATATGAATGTTAATCAACTAGGTTAGTGAATGGATTGATAGGTTTTGTCATAACCTTTAGAGAGTTCCTATGCATGAAAACACTACCTACATTTTTGGCTATAGAATGCATTCTTCACCTTCTTTTTACATGTGTGCAAACGCTCCACCCCTAGGGGTCTTTCTCTTCTTGATTCCAGCTTAGTTTTACATTCTTTTAGTTTTGATTCGAAGTAATCGTTAGTTGTTTTACTTTGCATTTTTCTTCTTAGTAGTTTAGTGTAGTGTAGATTAGCATAGACAAACTCTTCTCCCTTTTGTTGTCACTTGATTTCTGAAAAACCAGAGGCTACTCACCTCCCAGAGGATCGACCCGTAATTGTCACCACTTCAACGTGGTCGTGCACTCGAAGACAAGGAAAACATTTACAACCAAAAACTCTCATGCAATGGTAATCAAGTGGCTTAGATAGTAAGGACACATAAGGAGTTTTGCCTTCAAAGTCAGGAATCCTATTAATAAGGTAGACTACGGTATTGAAGGCCTCCACCCAAAACTTCTTTGGTACTCCACTACTATACAAAAGAGTGAGACCAATATCGATAATGAATCTATGTCACCTTTCAACTACCCAATTTTGCTCTGGAGTATGAGGGCAAGACATGTGGAGTAGGACTCCTTGTTCTTGTAGATTGTTTTGAAAGGCATTTGAGGAAAATGACCCCCTCCATCAACTGGAAGGTTTTGATTTTGCCTTCAAATTGTCTCTCAACAAATTTTTCGAAAACAAGAAAGCATTTAAAGAAGTCAGACGTTGTTTTCAAAGGAAAAATCCAGCAAAACCGAGTAAAATCATCCACAAAGCACACATAATATCTAAAATTGTTTCTACTAGTTACAGGGGAAGGTCCCCACAAGTCACAATGTACTTTATCAAAAGGTTTATGAGTGAAGCTATCAGATACAATAAATGGAAGTCTTGTAGATTTTCCTATGTTACAACTACTACATATGGTTGTATTTAAAGAATGATTGTATGAGGGAATAGAAATGCATCCCTGGTTTGTGAGGTGTTTGAGAACTTTAGAGTTGGGATGTCCCAGCCTACAATCCCAAGTATTCAGATCTACATTTCTTTGCTTGTTAGATAAAAAAGTTTTGTGACCATTGCTAGTTAAACTATATAAAGATTCACTCAATGATCCAGTGGTGACAATATATCCATTTTGTATATTTTTAATATAAAAGGTAATATCTAAGAATTCTATGTTGTAGGGAAAATCCCGAGTAAGCTTTTTAACAGATAAAAAGGTTTGCCTTAAGTTTAGGTGCTAAGAGAACATCACTAAGAATGAAACTGCCCTGATCATATTTGATTTTCGCATCACCAATGTGTGTGATAGGTAGAAGTGTGTCATCGCCTACCATGACCTCATCATGACCGTGATATGGGGTAAGAGAGGTTAACAAACCAGGGTTACCTATCATATGTGCAGTGGCGCCAGAGTCAGGGAACCACTCAGAATCTGCTTCACTTACAGTCATTGCAATGAGGGCTTGTGGGGGTTCTCGGGACACATAGGTTTGATTAAACCTAAGCCAACATTTGAGAGCGTCAAGACCTGGCTTGTGGCAGATTTGGCAGGTCATTGGCTGACGTCTTGAGTTAGGGTCTGATCCATCCGGCTTTCCAGAGGCACGAGAGTCAGAGGGAGGTGCAAGGTTCTTGATGTCAGAGGGTCGATGTCCTTGATTTTCCACAGTAAATCCCCGACCTTTCGAGCTGAAGCCTTCATCTCTTTTATCCTTCCCATGCACCTTCCCTCGTCCTCCTTGTTTTTGACCATAATAAGCCATCTGAATGTTTCCATCGGGACAATGGATTTGCATGGGCATTTCATAGTTTTGAAGAAGAGGCACCACTGTCACGTACAAGGGCAGCGGGGGTTTCAGGTACGTGGTGGTAAACGGATTGTACTCCAGGCCAAGTTCGTTCAGCATCAAGAAGACCTTGGTTTGATCCTGCACCGGTCGCCCAATCGCCTTCAACTCGTCGCACATTTTCCTGAAGTGCCTAAGATATTCGTTGAGATCTTGGAAGTTCTTTCTTCTCAACATCTGAAGCTGTTGCATGAGGTAAAACTCTCTTTCTTCATAATCTTGAGCAAGTTCGTGTTTGAGTGCCTCCCAGACCTCCCGAGCAGACTCGAGACAAAAGGCTACACTCAGCACCTCCTCACTCAGAGTGATGATAATCCAAGATTTGAGGAGACGATCAGAATTTCTCCTGAGATCATATTCTGGGTTTGCGACCAATTTTACCTCTCCCTCTTTCTCCGACGTGAAGATCTCCTTTGCAGGAACAACAATGGTGCCATCAATGAAGCTGACCATGCCCTGACACTCGATGAGCCACAGGATCTGCATCTCCCACAAGAGGTAGTTGGATGTGGTGAGCTTCATGGAGACAAAGTTTGAGACGCTAATGGAGGTGGGATAGGGGTAGGTCTTAAGACCGGACTGGCTTAGCAATGACATTTGCTGGTTCCCAATGGTAGATTACACCAGGAAATGCTCTGATACCATGTGAAGAAACCTAACCCGTCTTTGTGAGGAGATAAAAGGTCACAGACAACGAGATCTAGGGTTAGGGTTTGAGGAAGAAGAAGAAGACGATTGCGGCGGAAGGAGATGAAAAGAGTTTGTTATTTGATTTAGGGTTTTCATTTTGGTATTTATACAAGTTGTAATCGGGTGTTCAGTTTACCTGAATCCACATAGCTAGTTGGGTTTACAAAGCTGGGTTAACCCATATATTAGAGTGTGGATGATAACATAAGCCATTTACCTCAGAATCGGACCCGAAATCACGAACTAGTGCAGCCGACACTTGGTGCATTCAGTGGGCTCAAGCCACGCATGCGCTATGGCTCGAGTGACTCAACTTGGATTGCACTTGCGCCTGGGCCTGCATCATTTGCTTCATGGTCATATGTTTCATCATGGCCCGGGCTTGACATAGAGTATGGGTCTGACGTCTTAACTTGGGTATGGTTTTATACCTTATGAGCACGGTTGACCCTGGGAAATGCGGTTTAACAATTGTTAGGAGTGTAAACCTTAGTACAAATGTTGTTGGATCACTTCCATTTTAAATAATTCTGATCATGAAAAAAACATTTCTTGATGTATTTCTACTAACCATCCTACGTTTAATCATTTCGTATAACTCAGTAAACTGTAAATATAGCACCTATTCTTGTACTGTGTTATAGAGTTGGACCTTGAATTGAGTACAGCTGCAGAATTTGGGCCTAGATCTGAACTAGTTATATGTAGCAGACAGTCCGCTACAGGCCTTTTATTCAAGCTTACGAGAATTATTACTTTCAATTTCTCTGACCTTACTTTGAATTCCTTTAATCCTGAAACAACATTTTCATTGTTGCAGGAATGAAACTTCATCCACATGCATTCAATTTCTGTTAAGCTCATCGTGTGTCTTTGTGGCTTATGTTTTTGTTTCAAAAGGATTTTAGAGTCAACAACAAAATAACTACAAAGTTAAGCATCGTCATGTGTTCAGCTCCAGGATTCTGAAGAACATGGGTCCAAGTAACTTAGCCCATCAAACATGTCTTAGCTCAAACATAATGTTCGCAATCACGCTCACAAGCAGCAACTTTGGAAATGTAAAATGAGAGAATGTATGACTAATTTCATAACCAGCTTTAGAAATCATCAATCCTTTTGAATAAACGCCTCGTGTGGCATGGATTTTGTATGATGTTTTGTAGTATGTAAGTTTTTCAGTTATGGTTTTGCATTTTACCTCGTAATTGTCATTTTGCAATCATAACCCATACATAATCCTTTATTATCTCTTACCAAACCTGCAACCTTGGCTTGCTTGCCTTGCATACTGAATTCTGTTGGTTCTTGGTTTTGGTACGGGTGTCTTTCCCGAGGACCGATGTGGGTTGTGTGTTTTCCAACATTAGTCCCCCCCTCAATAGCAAAGCGACCTTTCTGTTGTTGTTGGGGTCGATTACACCTAAACTAATAATAAATTTAAACAAATGTAGCGGAAAACAAACAAAATAAGAGAACAATCAAACCACAATATAGACCGGTGATTTTTATAAAGTTGCACCCCAATCGGGTCATAATCTCCTTTCAAGCCTCCATCGATCACCAAAAGCTCCGCTTATGTCCTCGTTTCGGGCCAAGATGAAGCTTTTACAAAACATGCTCGCGAACAATCCTCCCTGAATTTGGTCCTCCTTTCACAACTCGAGAGGATAGCTTCCTCCCGAAGCTTTGCAACATTAATGATTCTAAGATAAAATGTGGTAGTAGAATCACAACACAAACACTCTGACTTGACACACTTGATTTGGGTATGGAACTAGGAACACAAATGTGAGATTTAGGCTTTGAGTGCTGGTATAGAGAGTAAAATATGTAACTTGATGATTTAGAGTTGAAGCACTTGAATACTAATGAAAGCTCTTTAGAAAGGATGATTATTGATGCCTAAATGAGTTTAGCAACACATATTATAGGCTCCCAAAGTTTCATAGCCATTGGAAAATGTTCGGGGGTGGTTTGGTCAAGTTTGCAGTGAAGAGTAAAAAGTTATTCCAGTGATAGGCTCACGATGAACGAATGCTCAGCAAAAACTCAAGATGAAATTGGACGAGTGGCCAGAGTATATACCCACCTAAATTAACGGGTACGAGTATATAACCGCCCCAATATTTGTCTACCCATACCCGCTAGGTTAGCGGGTAAGGGGTGGGTAAGCGAGTATAACCTATTAAAAATTCACGAAAAATAACATGAAAATTAAAAATCACACAAACACAAATGTCTTCACAAACACAAACAATAATGAACCCAGCAACTTCCAATTCTCTTCGACCAATTGAATGTACCCCACAAAAATCCAACGAGCAAGATAGAGCCAAAACTAAAACAATCACAAAAAAACTTTCTTGTCCTAAATGAACTAT
Organism: Triglochin maritima; assembly: GCA_963682175.1. Taxonomy (NCBI): domain Eukaryota; kingdom Viridiplantae; phylum Streptophyta; class Magnoliopsida; order Alismatales; family Juncaginaceae; genus Triglochin; species Triglochin maritima. Next base: position 38,007,784 of record OY821775.1, read on the forward strand.
CAACAACACATTGCAGATCTCCGATGAATCATTCCAAACCAATCACAACACCAACATAATCTAACGATTTCTTAATAGCCACCAAATTCCTTGAGATCAAACAACACTTCAACAAAGTGACAAACAACCAAACGTAAACAAACCCAAAGTGAATGCCAAGACGATGAAACAAACCCAAACGATCCAAAACCCAAAGTTTCCACGATGACTACAAAATCCTTAGAAAGTAGAGATTCAAAGACATTCATCATGCTTCCTAGAAATTCAAACTTTCTCTCTGATCAAATTAATAGTAAAACCCTACATGTGATGTAGAGGTTGCGGCGAGCTTGGGCACCCGATGTGACTGGGGATCGCGATGGGGTTGGGGAGGGAGAACAAGCGGTGTGGAGGTCGCGGCGAGGTTGTGGAGGGAGGGAAGGATGTTGTAGGTAGGGAGTTACGGAGGGGAGGTGGCGAGGAGGCGAGGCCGACGACGTATGGAAGAGGCGGCAGGAGTGGAGTTGGTTTGGGTTGAAGGAGAATAGGGTTAGGGTCAGTGGCAGGAGAATAGGGTTTTCTTTGCTGAAGTCTTTTGGTCTTTGTATTTTTCTTTATCAGGTATTTAATATAAATATATATAATATATATCGATAATTATCGGGGCTCAATCAATAATTTACATGGTAGAAAGAAAAACTATCAAAGGCTGTAGGAAATGAAAGACTACATGGTAGTTTTAGTAATTTTTTATCTATGATCTTACGAAGTCAAACATACTGACATAATATATTATGAGTAACTATAAGAAATTAAAAATTGGTGTAATTAAGTTTATAGCAAATATATATTGTAGTTTTTTAACCACGTGGATATCCATATCCGTGAAAAAAAGGATAAATCAGTATCCGTATCTGTTATTTTTTTGAACTTGATATATGTATCCGTATCCGAAAAAATTGAAAAACCAATATTCGTATCCACCATATATGAATACAAATATATATTTAGTATGTATAAACCATATCAATTTGCACGTCTACTCACACAGGAATGGAGCTACATAAGCCAATTGTTTATTTTTTTCCAATTGCTCAACTCTTTTTTGCGTGGTTTGTATTTGAATCATGAGAAATCCTACTTCATTAGGAACTCTTAATTTCGTTTATCTATGTGTCATGTTCCAACAAGGAGCGGTGCGAGGAGGGCCAGGTGGCCCGTGGCCGTGACCTCTTTAGATTTTGGAATTTGTTAGGTTTGTATAGGCCCTAGTAGTGGAAGATCTAAAGTTATTTGAGTTAATGTTATGCGTATTCCAAATAAGCTCTATTTGCTGAATACATTGCAATTATATATTAAAACTCATACCAATTCATAGAATAATGAGAATTTGTATAAAAATGAGAAAATATTTTATTTATCTATTACCATTTTTTGATTATCAAGACGATATTAACATCACCTTTTGCAACCGTTGGAGCAATCATGCCAATATCTGCTATGAATTTGGTCAAAAACTCAACCTCGTAATCGAAAAGTAGATGGACTACAAATGATAACGTTTTTGGTCAAAAATATCTATTTAAGGATATTTTAGAAGGATTTAAAAAATGTGTACTTAAAAATTATAATTATAACGTGTTAATCAAATGCGGAACCTAACTAGGAGTTAGGACCTTTATTTTTTAACACATATTTTGTTATTAAAATTGTGTCCCGTGTCTAGAAATCCTGCAAGAATTTTTGACACCACACTTGTTTCGAAAACACACACATATATATATATATAAAATATTATGTACTATTACGACAGCATGAATTCTTTTTTAAATCCTATATTCTAAACGGATAGTGTTTTTTACTTGAGCTATCGCCGTAATTTTAGTTTCCTTGTGCTCAAACATATAAGGGTTAATTGCAGTTTATCCACGTGTCTTTCAGACATTAGAACTTTGAATCGTTGACTTTTAAAATGTAACAATTTGTCTCTTTTATCTTTTCACTTCTTTGCACTTTGACACTCTCCTCCTCTCTCTCAGAGTCAGTTTTGATCCAAAAAATTACCAAAATAATCTCACATAAAAACCCAAAGTTGTCTCAAATTTTATGAAAAAACATTTGATGTTAAACATAAACAAGATACTTTTTGGGGTTATTATGTTTTTATAAAAAATTATGGTAACTTTTATTTTTATATTAAGGACAATTTTTTTGGGGGGTTAAAACTAAAGAGGGGGACAAATACCAACAAGTGAAATGATAGGAGAGTGAATTATTACATTTTAAAGTCCATGGTGCAAAGTGTCAACGATCGAAAGTTTAGGGGGGGCTAATTACAATTAACCATACGTTTTATATTGATTTCAAATTATCATGCTTTTTAATTGTTGTAAACTATCTAAAAGGGCTCCAAGAGCTTTATAAAAAAGCCTCCTCTAATTATCACTATTTGGTTGTGTGATGATAAAGATCAACAATCAAAATACAAAATCCTAAGACAACCAGTAACAACCAGTAAAACCAAAATCAACCAACGACCTAGTAAATCTTGGATTCAATCTTAGGACCCGTAGAACAAATATATTGGCCTAAAAACCACACTATTTCCTACCTGACCAAACTTTGCAGTTTATGAAGCCAGCGAGAAAAAATATTAGTGTATCTTATGTGTATATATACTATAATCTCATGGTTTCGGCTACTGGACTATACCATTTCTAATGCAACATCTCAAGGTATAGCCAACAACACGATGTTTGTATTGCTCTCCCTCTCCCACGTACTAGCAGCACGACGTCAACTTATAATTTAACAATAATCTAACTGAATTTTTATTCATCACCAGAAAACTACTTAAATCACTTGTGCGAATTTCCATTTTGCCTTTCTCTCATTTCTACTTATATAACTCTTCATTTAATCTCCTACTATCATTCTCTCTTCATCTTACTCTCATAATCATCAACGGGTGAGCGTCTGCAGGAGACGCCCCAACCTGGGAAAGGGGGTCTCCGACAGACGCCTCCTCCTTTGAAGGGGTGTCTCCGGCAGACGCCCCTCCCTTTTTTTAATAAATAATTTTTATTATTAGTTAAACTGATTATAATTTGTTATAATTGTTAATTAAATTGATTATTAAGTTAATAGTTAGTTAAATTGATTGAGTGATTGGTTAAATTGATTAATTGTAATAATTAGTTATGATTGTTAGTTAAATTGATTATAAATAGTTTTAATCGTTAATTAAATTGATTATAATTAGTTATAATCGTTAATTAAATTGATTATTGATTAGTGAAATTGATTAATTATTATAATTAGTTTCATTGATTGATTAATTTAAATCCATTAACGAAATTTTATTTCTAAAATTGAATTAATAGTCATCGGGTTACCGTGGAGGAAAAGGGAAACCAGTTCCCTTACGCGTTGTATATAGTTTAGATGACGAGTCAGTTCCTCATCATCCACGTCAACAGGGTATATCTGCTTCGGTTAGGAGCGAGAGAGATATTTTACGTCGTCGTTAGACACGTGAAGATTCTTTCGATGACGATGAGGATTGAGATGAGGTGGAGAGTCACGACGAAAGTGACGATGGGGGTCAGTATGGGTTGGAGCCGTAGGAGCAGGCGAGACAGCAGTATGGTGGAGGACGGGGGTGACATGGTAGTTCTTCTTCTACTGAGTGGGTCATTCGGAAGGGCAAAGGTGGACGGTTTGTGACCGGTGATTCGAGTTCGTGAACTGCAGATGCCCGAGCTCAGTAGAAGAAGAGAGTTCAGGACGATTCTTGGATCGTGACTGGTGTGATGCTCGGTGGTCCTTTAGATGCCAGCGTCATTCTGAGTTTCGGAGGCCACATCGCCAGATGCATTTGGGAGGGCGAGGATCGGATGGTTCTGAAGTACCATAATCAGCATAGAGTATGTACTACATTGCAGGCTTGGTGTTCAGATATGAGTGATGATATGACGGGGACCATTACTGATAGCGGATTGGGTCACTTACCTTACAACATGTTCTCCTGCCTTGACATGTCGTTGATTTTTGCGTTTGTGGAGCGGTGGCAACCTGACACCAACTCTTTCCACTTGCCTTTCGGAGAGATGACGATCATGCTGAATGACGTCTTCCATATTCTGCACATTCATATTGAGGGTCGTATGGTTAGTGCTCAGTCATCGACGTCTGGGCTGAAGATTTTTGTATTAGATTTGCTCAGGGTCAGCGTTGATGGTCTTGGGAGGGATAGATCATTTTGGAGTGGCGGTGGTGTTGGCATCGACGCTGTTGATGACTGTTGCAGACGGGGATAACCACCACGAACTCAGAATATGCAGATGACTGTTTACCTCTTCTTATTATGGTCTGTGATTTTGGAATGGCGGTGGTGTTGACATCCCGACGCCAGAGCATGTTGTGCGGTCTGTGATTGCGACGACGTACGACGGTGTTAGAAGGACATTTCCGAGAGAAGGTTGACTTTACCTGGGTGATTTTACACGTAGTCGCGACCCCTCCACTTGTGATGCATATTATTTGGAGTAGTTCGGTAGGTGCTCACATCCAGTAATCGTGTGTGAAACCGCCTCGAGACCTGAGAGACCACAGGATATGACATGTGGCGATGCGCTAAGTTTATCTAAATTAATTTTTATTTATAATGTATATTTTGTTTTTATTGTTAGTGTACACTAATCATTATGTTACATACAGTGGACGAGTAGGATGATATGGGTTACGCGGCCGTTCTTACGATACTGGGACCAGATGCCAAACGAGGGGACGAGAGCTGCATGTGAAGATTTGGATGACCTCGTACAGGCGTGGAACAGTCAGTTGGGCATTTCTGACCAGGATTCGGATGATGAGTTGTAGTTGGCTTGTACATTATTTATTTTATTATATGTTGAACTATTACTACATTTGTTGGTATTTGCTTATCTGTTGTACTTTTATTATTTATTTCTGACGAACATATTTTCTCCTTATTTGTTTATCTGTTGTATTTTTATTATTTATTTCTCACGAGTATATCGTAGACCTGTTTGGTATATGTAATGTAATTTAATTTAAAATATGATAAAAAAACAACACGATATAAGTACAAATACACGATATAATCGCGGATAGATTATACATTACAAATACATCAACTTAACAAATACATTACAAATTAAAATCAAAATGTACTACGTAACCGGTCCCAATACGTTCTCCTACTTTCGTACTCTTCCTCCCATCCAGCACCACTCTCATCTCGCATTTGAAACCACATCGTCGTTATAGGAGGTACTGGGAATCCCTTAGCTAATTCTAAGCGAATGAAATATGTGTGACTCCCTAAATGAGCAATGATCAACTCTCTGAATGGCTTCGTCATGGTAGACAGACTCTCCCTTGGTAGCACTGTAATACACAGGTACAACGAATCATTTGTTCCCACTGAGAAATACATAACTGCACACTTGTACAAATTCGCAATCGGGAACAAGTCGCACCAAACCGCCATAGAGTGATCCTCCCCATAAGGTCCCCCGCCCCAATCGATTCGCCAACGAGCCTGTACCACACCGTCGTAATATACATTCTCATTAATGGGATGCGTCACTATCTCATTAGAAATCGCATGACGGGCGTACAACCAATTGTCTTGACCACCATGGAAAACATCGGGAACGCATCGAAATCCACAGTTGTCATCAGCACGTACATCATTCCACCTCTCCAGAAATGGTAAAATGATTCCTAACAGCCTATCAACATATGGGAAGTTATCAACGTCAATCCGTCCGGACACTACAAGATGGAAAAATAGCAAAGTTATATGTAATAACTCGAAGAACATGTTTACTGAATAAAACAAAGAAGTAATAATCACAACAACAAACATATCGTCACACTAGATCCTGCACCCGTGTTTACGGATGATCTAGACAAATTGGAAGACCGACCACGGCCCCTGCTCCCACTACTGGAAGATCGACCACGACCTCGCTCTGCATACTCAAAGGCACTCAGGTCCCCACGTGTCAACTTTCCACTTGGTCGACCTCGTACCTTAGTATTTTCTGCGGGCTCTTGATAGTTCGACTTATCGGGGTGTAACTGTGCGTGTAAAATACGAAAGGTACTATGAATTACTGCAGAGTCGCTCCCCGAAATCTCATCAACGAGGTTCCAAAAATGCTCGACGTCTTGTGCTGACTGATCCATAAACTCTGGCGTATGGACTCCTTCTCCAATGACAAGTGTTTTCCAGAATGGATGAATCTGCTCTAAATAAATTCATTTACATGACTCAATACAACCCTGCACGGTACATGCACAAGGAATCTCATGTGATGTCAGAAAAGCGCACCCGCAGCGATATTCAACTTGATTGCTTAAGTCATGCATTCTCTTTAACTCCTGACACAATAATGACAAGCAACGATGCGAAACTCGACCATTTATGTGATGATACGAAGCACTTAAGTAGTTAGTCAAATTTCGACGTCTCGACTCTTCAAGAAAGTTCCGAATATTCGTCAGCTACATTTCAATAGCCTCGTTCACGTGGTTGAAAAGAGTGTCCAGAGATGCAGTTGATTTAGTGATTCACTTTTTTCGAGCCGAATGAGCGTTTTCAACCCTACAGTTTGTAGTGTTGCCAAAACGAAGGACTTTGTTTGTCCAATTCAACAACAAAAAAATTATGCATTAGCCACGTGTCTTCCAAATACTCTGTGATAGCTAGGCAATAGTGAAAAGTATCTTTCAGATTATGGATTGCTCTATCCTACTCGGTTTGTGAAGCAGAAAGCATGACTTTCCTCCACTTTCCAAACTTCAAATTCTCTACATGCTTCTTGTTCTTGCCGAATACGTGGTATGCGTAGTTGTACACGTCTTTGTTGACATGGCATGTGCAAAGTAAATGAGCAGACTCAAGCAAAATATCTCACACTGGTAGCATCAGGCCTAACACTTTGTCCGTTATTTTTGCAGTCGGGCTGACATTATGCAATAACAGATCTCGCAACTTCTCCAATACCCACCGGTAACTAGACTCGGTCTCATCCTTCATAATCGCATACCCAACGAGGAAGTTCATGTTTGTTGGAGTCACCTCAACCATCTCGAACAAATGTATCTTGTACTTGTTCGTTTTGTATGTCGAATTCATGCAGATTACGAAAGGGTTTGTGCGCAACAACTGAACTAACGTCGGATGTGCTAAAAATGCGTGAGTGATGACATTAGTTTCTTCATCCGCCATAATCCAATGTAAGTACTGATACTGAGCGGGATTCCTGTCTTCAGATTTCGTCCTCCTGATGTACTCTCTGAAGTTATAAATATGTCTCTGATTGGGATTATCCTCCGGGAATTTCTCATTTACTGCCTACAAGATGTTACATGGTTTCGTTTGTGCCTCAGTCATATCACGAACAATTTTCTTGACCCTAGGACTAAGACTGTTGATATGTCGGTGACCCTCTGGATAAACTTCAAGTCTGTGGTTGTGTTGCTTATGAGTACTATTAGAAACTGCGACTCATCCATCACGATCCCGTCGCTCGACCACATTTATCAAAAAATGACAATTGCAACCATTTCTTTTCGTGTTCTTCCTTATTGCAATATCTATATCACGAGAACTCATTTCATTTTTGCGATCACATCTCAGATAACAATACATCTGAATCTGCTTTTGATTTGTAGGATGATATTACCAAAAAAACTTGGCTCTAATGGAAACTTGTTTCGCCTATTTACTCGTGTTCTCTTTTGATGGAAATACTTGTGTACTTAAAAAAAGTCTCACTATAATGTAATTCATCACCACAGAAATCTTGCAACAAAACCTGAAATAATTTAAAATAACACATCAAAAATAAATTTAAAAACAAAAATAAAATAGTAATTATTAGGACGATTTAAGTAGTTTCCGAATCTGAGTGGAGAATCCAAGTGGAACCGTGTCAGATTCGTGGGTGCCAAAGTACTTCGCCAAATCTTTGAATAATAACATAATAAACTGGCTTGATGATGAAAGGAAGTAATAGTTTATTGAACAAGTGCAACTCAAGGGTGCAATCAAATGGGTTTAAGATTTCATATATTGTATCTCGATTTACTTATTTAATATCAAAACTTTCTTTGTGGTGGTTAGCGTTTTTAAGAATCTTCAAAAGGTTTATCCATTACATGTGTCATAATCTGTTGCACTTTCCAACCTCATCCAAAATGTTGCATGTATTAGCTAAGCATTAAGGTTCCAAGCTCTTCTTTAATTAAGTACTAGAAAATTCAGATCCACTACGAAATAAAACTACTTTTGAGCCTTTGACTGAAGATCCGAGCTTTACTCGTCAGAATAAAATTTTGCTCCTAAAACAGATGTTTTTTTCTTCTAATTAAAAGTTCACAAACTTTGACTGAAGCACCGAGGTCGAGAATAAAATTTTGCACAGCTGAGTTGTGGAAAAAGGTGTGAATATCTGATTGTCGTGTGATTCTATTCTATTTGTAATGTTATACTTTAAGTTATAGCTTTTCCGGGAAACTTCCACAAGCATGCATATAGGAGCATTTCTTGGGTACGATCTCATGTTTAAAGTGGACATTAATTAAAAAAATCATACAAGATATTTTTCCTTGGAGTAAGAATAATCAAGGACTTCTTGCATGTTTTGTGATTGTAGACTATAATCTTTGTGTAATTGTAATCTGTTAGGATTCGATACGGTTCTTGTAGATGATTCCGCCCAAACCTCAAAGATAGAAACCTCACACACAAGAGGTTGTATACCAAAAATAAGCCGAACCACATATGTCAAGTACACAAAAAGAATTACGTGGGTGTATCCGGACCCACAAGGCTCCCAAAACCAGAAAAACATCCACTATAGAAAAAGATTACACCGACAAAATTCTCCCAAAATTTCCACCCTCCCAAAAGCAACTCTCGACAACTTTTTTTCTCTTGAAAACCTTAGTTTTTTCTATCTAGAATTGACATTATAAGACTCACGGAAATATTCCTATTACTCTAATACACAAGGAAACCACTTGATTACAATCAAATCTCACAAAATCCGAAACTATATCCCTAAGATTACCTAAATCGGGAAAGACTTAGTCAGGAAATAGCCTAGACCAGTCAACTCTTTAGGAAACCAGTCGATCGGTTTTTCTTACTACAATTCCAGACCCTAGCTAGTCGACTGCTTTCCATACTTGATCAACCAGTGTACGTGAATTCAGCTCGAATTTGCGCTTGATGTGCCGTTTCTGGATCCTGCTACTTGATCTTTCATTGTGCTTCACCCGTGAGTCTTTTATCTACGATTCAGTCTTGTAAATAACCCAATACAACTTCTTTGTTACCTATAAAAAAGCTGACAGAATTTTAGATACAAAACTCCAACAATCACAACCTTGGGTTGTTTTGGCCTACCCAACCGAAAAAACAAATTGTTGAATCTCCACCTTGACCTATGCCTCCTACCTTTGCTGTGTCCCATCACGTAACACGCCCCCATCCGGGGTATCCTTTGCAACTCATCTACATCCGCAATGTGTTGCTCCTCGATCCTAATTGACAACACGTCCCAATAGCTTGTATTCACCGCGCGTGATGAGTCTTAAAATTTAACCACAAGTGTACGGTGTTGTAGTATACGGGTCGAACACAAGGAGACGACGATGAATTCTAATTTGAATGATTTATGCAACTAAACCAACATGCATACAAAAACCTACGGTGGAAATAATATTTGTTTTAATGAATCGTGCACCTAATGATTTAACTTAAGCTAAACTAAAGATGTTTAAGATAAGAATTCAGATATTAAAATTGGAGATGAGGTATATGGATTTAGGATTGAGAAAAAAAATAGATTATAGAAACTAAGCATCACATAAAATAATGTGTTTTTAAGTGATCAAAATTTACTACAACATTAGATCTAACAAAATTAAAGAGTGTAGTCTTATGAAATTATATCCTTGTTCTTTAAGATTTCAGTGATAAAACTCATATAGTTAAAGTCACTAAAACAAAATAAACAAAAAATTAACCATAATAAGAACAACTACACTTTGAAACCCACTTTTCTAAATCCTTTCATTCCTATCAATCTAATCTGTCTACCCCTTTAAAATTAAAAGAAACAAGATACAAGAAAGATAGGGTTGTGGAGGAAGAGAGACTCACTCCTTTCCACCCCTTTAATAGCCCAAACAAGTAGGATTTTCTATTCTCCCACACCAGCAGTCTTCCACACCCTTTCTGGGCTCTATAGGTTCGAAATTTGGAAATATATGAAATACAAACGTTTTGCATATGGAAGTGTTCTTTGTAACACGTCTTGAATCACCTTATTTGGATATTGGAGCAGAAAATTATGCACAAATGACTGATGATCAAATGATTGTCTGGTTTCCAAATACAGTTTGTCTTGACACACTTTTTCACCATCATATAATCGCAATTTGACAAGTCTTAAGAGAAACGAATATTTTTTTCCTTTAAATTTTCTTTCCAACGGATCTAGAATCAACTTTGGTATTCAGATGTGGATGTTATAAATAAAACAAGTTGCATGTCCTCGCAGTCTTTATTTCTATATCTGAACTTTCCTATTTGATATTGATTGTATAATCTGAATTTCCACATATAATTTGAGTATTTTCTCATCAATTTGCAGCACAATAGAGAGTATAAATCATGTCCTTCAACTTTCACTTATATATCAGATTTTGCATTTAAGTTCTTCCACTTTTCGATATTTTCAGCAATTGTATCTATTTTCTTGTAACCTACAAAATGAAACACTCGACATAGCATTATTCAAATACAAAAGTAAGATAATAGTGAAGGTAAAAATGATAAATTATAATACACATTAGCGTGCAAGCTGCCCCTTTAACAGTACTCTCCCTCCTTTCAATAACCTATTGACTCCACCTTAAGTCAGACATTGATATCCCTTTAAAACAAATATGCCCAATGATATAAGATTTTTCTTCAATTAAAAACAATGCTCCTTGTGATTTTGCGGTTTAATCTCAGTGATTCTTTGCGTTTTAAAGTTTCAAATTTTTCGATGTTTCAGGACGATACATCTAGTGTGTTATAAATATTTTAGCACTAATTTTAGGTATTTACAATATATGCAACATAAATATGGTTGAAGTCGTGAAGTATTGAGATAGTTGTGAGTTGTGAGTTAAGGGTCAGCTTCTCCTAAACACACTTAATGATGTATCACGAGAAACAATATCAGATCAGAGTTCTTTGTACCACATCATAGTAAGGTTTAATTTCTTGCAATTAACAATGTGTACTAGAAGTTCTGGTCTTTAGGGAAATTAAGTTCAATAAATTTATTGTTCGTACACAAATCTTTTCTGAAGCCAAGTTTGTTGAAACATCGTTGGTCAAAATTAGATGAAAATTATTGTCATGAGAATAAAATTGTCTGAAACTTGCAACTATACTTTTTGAACTTGTATAAATTCTCTTTTCTGATAGTAATTAGGTGCTTAATATTAATAACAACTTCCTTGTGAACCACAGCTAAGTTTCAAAACATAAAGCCATAAAGCTGTTGCCTGTTGGACCAGTTATGGGTTAACATGCCTGGTGGACATACTAGTCCAAAGAAAAGTTTTAAAGTGTACAAGCATATTAGTCAAAAAAGACGACATTTTCATTCCTTGCATAAGTTGCATTGTCTTGTTTTCGTCCCGTCTGTTCTCATGTTAAGTAGGTCTTTTACCATTATATAATTTGAGGATGAATAAGCAATTGATGAAGTAATTATTGTTATATAGTATGTTCGGACGCCATAACTAAACAAGAAGAATTGAAAACATGCTGCTCACAACTTGTATATTTTTTGATGCATTAGTTAATGTGAAATGTGAAAATCCAAAGAGTGTCGTTTATAACTGACAGGGTTGAATTATTTTGGTGTATCATCATATTAATATTTGAATTTCTAAATTTATGAAAATATTCAATATAAATGATAAAGAAATACGTATATGACTCAGATTTTATCTTCTAGATTTTTAGTGACACCAACTTCTACCACTCATTGAACATATATTTAGCAGTTAATATTATATCTTACCAAATTAATTTCATACCACTTTGAGTTGTATTCTAAAAAACACATCCCAAGTTAAGAGGTGAAATAACGTCTCCTTGTGTTTGAGTTTGTATAATTAAGCAAATCACTAGTTATTTTAAAATATCACAAATCGTAAAAGTTGTACTTTTTTAAATTGTTGTACTTTGTTGTAAGAAATTCCAAAATAATAGAGTTCAGATTGTATTTTTTTTTTTGATGACCTAAATTTTTTTGACATCCACTCTTAGTTGGATTAAACGGACTGCAAAATTGTAAACATTTAAACAATCTAACTTAATGAACAAAGTAAGACACGTAACTTCCGACATATACATGTGTGAAGGATACATATGAACATGTGTTGATGACTAAGATCACCGACGGCACTACGTACAGGCGGAAAGGGGCGATCCCTTGGATTTTGGGATTTCCTTTCGCTTATAAACACATGGGTATACGGTATACCCACTTGTAGGTTAAATATCCAACCAAACCACTCAATATCTTAAATAAATTTATTAATCCATTCCGAAACCATATTTATCTAACTATTTCCCAAGCTAACCAAGCCCTCTACACCCAATTGGTCCATAAGACAAAAAGAATTAAACCCTCGTCCAACACTCCAATCCAAGCTAGCACATTTTCTCCTCCTCTCAACTCCCATCGAATGGAAAACTTCCACACCCTTTATTGCAGCCATGCGATAACTTTTTAACTCTTAGTATTGTTCCCCGAGGTATAGCTCTACTTGTGTTCGGATATGGTTTTATACCTTATGAGCACGAATGACCCTGGGAAATGCGGTTTAACAATTGTTAGGAGCGTAACCTTAGTACAAATGTTGTTGGATCACTTCCATTTTAAATAATTCTAATCATGAAAACATTTCTTGATGCATTTCTACTAACCATCCTTTGTTTAATCATTTCGTATAAGTCAGTAAACTGTAAATATAGCACCTATTATTGTACTGTGTTATAGAGTTGGACCTTGAATTGAGTACAGCTGCAGAATTCGGGCCTAGATCTGAACTAATTATATGTAGCAGACAGTCCGCTACAGGCCTTTTTTTCAAGCTTACGAGAATTATTCCTTTCAATTTCTCTGACCTTACTTTGAATTCCCTTAATCCGGAAACAACATTTTCATTGTTGCAGGAATGAAACTTCATCCACATGCATTCACTTTCTGTTAAGCTCATCGTGTGACTTTGTGGCCTATATTTTTGTTTCAAAAGGATTTTAGAGTAAACAACAAAATAACTACAAAGTTAAGCATCGTCATGTGTTCAGCTTCAGGATTCTAAAGAACATGGGCTCCAAGTAACTTAGCCCATCAAACATGTCTTAGCTCAAACATAATGTTCGCAATCACGCTCACAAGCAGCAATTTTGGAAATGTAAAATGAGAGAATGTATGACTAATTTCATAACCAGCTTTAGAAATAATCAATCCTTTTTGAATAAACGCATCGTGTGGCATGAATTTTGTATGATGTTTGTAGTATGTAAGTTTTTCAGTTATGGTTTTGCATTTTACCTCCTAAAATTTTGCAATCATAACCCATACATAATCCTTTATTATCTCTTACCAAACCTTCAACCTTGGCTTGCTTGCCTTGCGTACTGAATTTCGTTGGTTCTTGGTTTTGATACGGGTGTCTTTCCCGAGGACCGATGCAAGTTGTGTGTTTTCCAACATTAGTCCCTCCCCCCCCCCCCCCCCAAAGAGCATAGCGACCTTTCCGTTGTTGTTAGGGTCGATGTCACCTAAACTAATAATAAATTTAAACAAATGTAGCGGAAAACAAACAAAATAAGAGAACAATCAAACCATACCTTATGTAGTCTACAACTACTCATCTTATGTAAATATAGCAAAATATATTAAAAAATTAGATAAGTGTCATATATGTTATAACTAAATGTTTTAATAATAACTGAAGTTAATCAATAATGGAGAAATTAACAGAAAATTCGTTTGAAGGGGGTTTAGGTTGAAGTTACGTACAATAACTAACAATAAGAATGTTACATTTTATGCTTAAAACTAGCTTTTGAAATATTTTAGCTTTTAAAGTTTGTATAATTTACATGGTAGAGAAAAACTATCTAAGACTTGAGGAAATGAAAGACTACATGGTAGTTTTAGTAATTTTTTATCTATGATCTTATGAAGTCAAACATACTGACATAATATATTATGAGTAACTATTAGCTATAAGAAATAAAAAAAATGGTGTAATTAGGTTTATAGCAAATATATATTGTAGTTTTTATAACCACGTGGATATCCATATCCGTGAACAAAGGATAAATCAGTATCCGTATCTGTTATTTTTTGAACTTGATATATGTATCCGTATCCGAAAAAATTGAAAAACCAATTATCGTATCCACCATATATGAATACAAATATATATTTAGTATGTATAAACCATATCCATTTGCACCTCTACTCACACAGGAATGGAGCTAGATAAGCCAATAGTTTTTTTTTCCAATTGCTCAACTCTTTTTTGCGTGGTTTGTATTTGAATCATGAGAAATCCTACTTCATTAGGAACTCTTAATTTCGTTTATCTATGTGTCATGTTCAACCAAGGAGCGGTGCGAGGTGGGCCAGTTGGCCCGTGGCCGTGACCTCTTTAGATTTTGGAATTTGTTAGGTTTGTATAGGCCCTAGTAGTGGGAGATCTAATGTTATTTGAGTTAATGTTATGCGTATTCCAAATAAGCTCTATTTGCTGAATACGTTGCAATTATATATTAAAACTCATACCAATTCATAGAATAATGAGAATTTGTATAAAAATGAGAAAATATTTTATTTTTCTATTACCATTTTTTGCTTATCAGATATTAACATCACCTTTTGCAACCGTTGGAGCAATCGTGCCATTATCAGCTATGAATTTGGTCAAAAACTCAACCTCGTAATCAAAAAGTAGATGAACTACAGATGATAACGTTTTTAGTCAGCAATATCTATTTAAGGATATTTTAGAAGGATTTAAAAAAACTGAACTGCTATTCATCGCCGTAAAACTACTTATACCATTTTACCCTTCTACCCATTCTACTTATATAACTCTTCATTTCACTCTCCTAACACGACTCTCTCTTAATATTACTCTTATATTCACCAGAAAAATGTCTCGGAGGCGAGGAAAAGAACCAGCGGACGCCCCGGATTACTCAAATCTGGTAAATTGTCTTGTTTAGTTTTTTTAAAAATATTTTGGGTCGGGCGTCCACGGGAGACGCCCGACCCAACGGTCGAGCGGCCGCCGGAGCCGCCTCCCCCTTCGGTCGGGCGTCTCCCGCAGACGCCTCCCCTTTCGGTCGGGCGTCTCCGGTAGACGCCCCAAAATATTATTTTTTTATTATTTAAATTGATTATAAATTGTGATAATTGCAAAATAAATTGAATATTATGTTGATAATTAGTTAAATTAGTTTAGTAAATCCTTTATTGATTATAAAATGTGATAATTACTAAATAAATTGACTATTAAATTAATAATTAGTTTAATTATTTTAGTAAGGAATTATTGATTATAATTTGTGATAATTGCTAAATAAATTGATTATTAAGTTAATAATTAGTTTAATTATTTTAGTAAATTCATTAACAAAATTTTATTTTTAAAATTGAATTAATAGTCATCAGGTTACCGTGGAGGAAAAGGGACATCAATTCCCTTACGTGCGTGCGGTATGTAGTATAGTAGATGAGTCAGGTCCTCGTCATCCAAGTAGACGGGGTATTTCTGCTTCAGTTAGGAGAGAGAGGGATCTTTTACGTCGTCGTCAGACACCTGAGAATTCTTTCGACGACGAGGATGATTCAAATGAGTTGAGGAGTCATACCAGATCATGTGCCCGTGTTCACGGACGAACGAGACGAATTGGAAGGCCGACCACGACCCCTGCTCCCACTACTGGCAGGCCGACCACGACCTCGCTCAGCATACTCGAAGGCACTCGGGTCCCGACGTGTCAACTTTTTCATTGGTCGACCTCGTACCTGTAGGATCGTGTGGGTCTATGGGTCCACAAGCTAATCACGATTAAGCCCTAATTAACTACTTGGTTGATTGATCAAAGAATTGCAGCGGAAATTAAAAACAAATCAAACACAAGTAGGAAAGCAATGCAAACCACACAAGAAGACACCGGATTTACAGAGGTTCGGCCGCGCCTACGTCCTCTCTTGCAAGCCCCTCTCGAATCCCCGTTCGAGCTCCTCTTGCGTCTTCACTATGCCTCCCCGTTCCGGGCCGGGAGCAACGCCTTTTACAAGTCTTCAAGCTCGCGAACAACCCTCGCCGAGCTTGGCACCACCTCTCACAAACCGAGAGAATCACTTCGGGCTTTCACCGAAATCCTTGCTTCTTTGTCTTGGGCTTTCACCAAGACCCTTGCTCACTTTACAACAATGGTGACTGAGTGGAACTCACTCTCTAATTGAGCACAACAATTGCTAGTATGATGATTGATGAAAGATGTGGAAATTAGGCTTTGGATGACTAATTTGGAGCTTTGAGGTTGTGGAAAATCTCACTATAAGTTTGACACTTTGGAGTTGTGAAATCTTATGGAAAACTAAGTGTGAACCTCTATTTATAAGCTCCTAAAGATTTCTAGCCGTTTGGACAAGATTTGATTGGGTTTTGTGCAAGATACACAAAACAGAAAATCGGGTTCAGAAATCTGTCCAGAAACGGTCGACCGAAAGGTGTATCGGTCGACCGAACCCTTGAGTCTGTTGATGGATCGGTTGACCGAACATAGGTACTGGTCGACCGAATCACTTAAGTTCTATAGGTCAACGATCGACCGAGCAGGTACCGGTCGACCGAACTACTGGGTTCGGTAGAGAGAAATCTTGATCGGTTGGACAAACTTGTGTCGACCGATAGCAGGTAGATTTTACCTATTTGAACGGTCGACCAAACAAGGCAAATGGTTCGACCGGTTCTAATGTATATGGGGGTGTATATTGAGAAAAATGTGTATACGACCGTTGTATAATACGACAAATAAAACGGTCGTATTTTTACCAAAAACAGGAAACGAAACGGTCGACCGAAGGTTTACCGGTCGACCGAACAGGTCTGGGTAATCGGTTAAATAGATGTGTGATCGGTTGAACGGATTGGTCTGGTATAACAAAAATTGTGTATAACCGGTCGACCGAAAGGTGAACGGTCGACCGAACTCAGGCAGACTGGCGACCAATGTTTTAGGTGTTTAGGTGATCTAATGGAGTCCAAATTATATGATATTTTGTGTGTGACTCCTAAAAGGAACCTAGTGTGTGAATGCATGCATATTAGCTTAAGTTATGCTCAATTCACATAAGTTCCTAATTCCTTCCATTGTTGGGGATTTATTTTTGACTTGAGCTCCGGATTAATTCCTTCCATTGTTGGGGATTTATTTTTGACTTTTCTTTTGACTTCTCCAACACAATAACTTTGCCCTTTTATTTTGTAGTCAGGTCCTTGACATTTTGCACTTAAGCCCCTGACCTTTTTGTGATTAGCTCCTTGAATGCTTTTGTGCTTGGATGCATTTCCATTTGAAACTCGATAAACTTGAACTTGTCTTTATGATAGAAATGAATTTTTTGCACGCGTTTATGCTCGGGATGTGGGTAATTTGCATTCAGGTCCCTGTATTCTGTAAACAAGGCTAAACACATACCTTAGTAGCATTTATTGAATTAAAAGCAATCTAAATGAAAGACATATGATGCAATGTATGCAATACATCAAATACCCCCACACCTAGATTTTGCTAGTCCCTAGCAAAACAGAATATAAGAAAGAATGAAAATAGGGAAATCCTAACTCACTTTCGTAGGAATCACGGTTGCACTTAGCATGTGCAACAAGCCTTTAAACCTCCAAGTTGCCTTAGAGGACGAGTTTTGTCTCGTGAGGGTTTTCAGCTGACACACCCACAAAGTCTTAATTCAACATTCCATTAATAGCTCTCAATATTTTTACCTCAACCTTATACATCTCACTTAGAATTCTTGCATGCTCATTATACAATTCTAACTTATAAAAAGTTTGACTTGGTCTTTATTCCTCCAACATTCACACCACTAACCCTTCTACACATGTTATCACATAAATTATTTTGCACGCCTCCTCTGGTGGTGAAGTATCATTTGGATCAACCATGGCATGGATCATTCTTTTAGCTTTGGGCGTTGAGTATCTTAAAGTATTTTTTCTTTTTCCGTGATTCAACACATTTGCTTTTTCTTTTTGACACTTATACCCTTTTTTGCATTCGTGTAGCGAGTTTGGTCGATAATCTCGAGCTGGAAGACTCAAGTTACCGGGTTTTAAGATACCTGATTGATCGTTTTATATTTAACTGCAAGTGCACGGCCGCGTTGAAGCGGTGGCAAATACGGGTCGTCCACTGGGAGGTGTGTCGACACTTGGTTTGTGCGAAGGCGAGAGGTAAAAAGAAGGAGAGAAAGGTTGGTTTACACTAAACTACACTACAATGCTAAACTAGAATGCAAAAGGAAATGAAGATAAGCAATAAAACTAAGCCCCATAGGGGGTAGAGAAATAATGTGAACATAAAGAAGTGTGTGTGTTCATTAAGCTCCTCACAACATGTAGTGCATGAAATCATAAAACTACATCCAACTTTGCCTCCACATGAATTAAGATAAGACTACATCATTAAAACATACAAGACAATAATTGGAATGAAGCTACATGAACTCAAGTATAAAGACTATACCCTACTATGCCTCTACATGAATTAAGATTTCACTACATCATTAAAACATACAAGACATTAGCTAAGGTAAAGGCAACAAGAGCACATACACTACAAATTATGTTTCCAATATTAACTTCATCCATATCCTAACCTTATCATTCCCCATAAAATAGGTCCACTAATCAAAGCATAAGCTAAGCTTCATTCAAGAGCATTAGCATATCAAAGATAAGAGTGAAAACTCATTAGATGGTTATGGAAATCATATAAAGCTCAAGGGATAAAGATAACACACACTTAATACACTACATGATTATATCACATATTTCTCCACCCCCAAATGGGGATGGAACTACTCACTACTCATTACACTAACTATATTAGCAAAAGAAAGCATAATATTGAAATGAAAGTTAACTAAGAAGGCAAGAAGCATTAAAGAAACATAAAAGGAAAGGAAAGACTAAACAAACATGCACAAATTAAAAGACAAGATTAAAAGAAACTAGAAGAATTATTTTATTAACAAATGACTCACATTGAAGGTAGCATTCTTCTCCACCTTGAGTTTTTGCTTCAAGGCTCACTCCTTAGTAGAGAGAATGCCACCAAGCAATGGGTAATTACAATGGAAGGTGAAGAGTTCTATTTATAAGCATGGAAAAAGCTAATCGGGGACAATCCCCCGATGTGGGACTAAACCAATACCAAAAATAGCCTAAACGAACATTAATACAAGTCCAGGAGAAATTTCGACGGATCCTGAGCAATATAGACCGCCAATTAGCGGTCCAAGACCGCCAATTGGCGGTCCAAAATCTTCGGATCGTGTTGGAATTTGTTGTGGGCTTTTCTTTCTGGTATTGTTGGTCTTTGATGCGGTTACTTGACTTGTTGGAGCTCCGACCCGACTCGAATTGGTAAAATACTCCCCATGATGGTGTGGAGTATTCTGTTTTGCTCTTAGGTCCTTCGGTCTTACGATCAGGTCCTTCTCCCTTGCATCTTAGTCCCCAGGTCTCACAATTAAGTCCTTTTTCCTGCTTTTGGGTCCTTTCATGGCTCTTCTCTTCAAACCTCTTTATTTCTGAAAACTAAACATAAAACTCGTCACGTAGCATTGCTTAGGTGTAAGATAATGGATATAAGGTACAAATATAAGCATGAAATGATGTCAATCAAATACCCCCACACCTAAGTTTTTGCTAGTCTCGAGCAAAACAAAGAAAGGAAAAAGCATACGAAAAACAAGAAATCCTAACTCACTTTCGTAGGAATCACGGTTGCACTTAGCACGTGCAACAAGCCGTTAAACCTCCTTGTTGCCAAGGAGGAGGAGTGTTGTCTCCTGAGGGTTTTCAGCGGATATACCCACAAAATCCGAACAAGATGCATTAATCAATCTAGCTACACGACTCGTTGGACTTATTTTGTCGATCATGGAATGCGGTAATACTACGGGTCGACTCTATATATGTAATCAGTCCACACACCTAGCCTAATGAGTTATTCGTGAGAGTTAACTAAGGAATTAAGTGAAAGACATGGGCAACCTTAACTTCTGAATGTGAAACAACGTGTAAAGTCCATTTTGGTTCTTATTTGACTCTTCTTTTCTTTTTCTTTTTTTTTCTTTCTTTTTTTTTCTTTTTCTTTGGAGCATTTATTGGTTGGTGTTTGATTCTCCCAGGGTCAGGTTTCGTGCATCATTGCCTATGAGGACTTACACTATCACGTACACCTTCCCCCAAATCTCCACATAGGGCGATCCCTACCACCCGTGTAACGGGAGTTCGGTCGGTGCATCCCAAGTCAGATGACTCGAAAGCACCAGGCACAAAGTCCCCTCAGACCAACTTTCCCGAGTGATAGGAGCCGTGCGAGAAGAGAGAACACCACTTATTTATTTATCTACATGGGAACCAAAACCCCTACACTTAAGTTTCACAAAAAGATAATAAGGGCCCTTGACTACGACAAACTTCCTTATACTAACAGACACGAATTATTTGACTCACTAGGTTCAGGGTGGACTTCTTTAAATGTTTGAGTACTGAAACCCTAGGATTACACGCCCCCCGAGGGAAAACCGGGGTGCATCCTAACGACTCGATAAATCCTAAAGCCACGTACTAGATATCCTAATGCATCAAGTTCAAGACAATTTTGGGAGCTTTCTTTTTACTTTGCCTCTCAACGGTTTTGCACATGCTAAACACACGTAAAACCCACAAAACATTTTCTTTCGCAAACACATGAAGATTTTGAAAAAAATGTGAAAATTTTGAAGCACTAGGCAAGCAAAAGAAGACAAGTCACCCAAGGATCATGGCAAGCAGATATATCGATATTAAATGCAGCACACTATCATGACCCTAACAATGCAAACAAAAGAAAACAAAATCAAAGGAAAAAGACTCAACTATGTACACACGTAAAACACCCCCCCACACCTACTTCATGCATTGTCCTCAATGAATGCAAGCAAGATACTACATGGATTTATGCATGAAAAAGGAGAGATCTCACCAACATGAAGTATAAAGGGAAGTGTATGGCTATGTTGATGGATACAACCCAAATTCCCTCAAAACCTGTGAGATGCTAAAGAAAGGGTACAAATACGTGAAAGAAATGGAGCCCAAATACACAAGGGTTGGGGCTCACAACAATCGATGCTCACTGAAGGAGTCTTTTATTGATTTTTTTTTTTCTTTGTTCTCTTTTTTTTCTTTTTTTATATAACTATGTACAAACATAAGTTCCCATCTTCATTTGTCAAAAGACATCAAATGGGAACCTCAAGAGTGGGTCAATGCACTTGGAAAGGGAACATGACACCACGCGGGGCCAGAATACGCATGCGTGGCCCCCCTTCACAAAGAGCACCAGATGAAATGAGAGGTTCATGAATTGGACGCAAAGGCGTCTCACTCAAAGGATCAAACTGAAAGAACTTGAACCTCTCGAGAGTTTGGGAAATAAGGGGCAACAGAAGAAAAATATCTCCCGTTGCGGAACTGAAGTTATGATCATCAATCCAAACTCTCCAACCAACAGGCTGGTGGGTCGGAACGAGGTCAAGCACCTCGTTATGCATGTCCAACTCACCAGGAGAACAGGAAGTGGGTCTCATACCCAAAGTATCCTCCAAGGAACTCCTAATACCCTCATGAGCAATGTAGTTGTTTGATGTTCCATCACTTCCAAGATGATCAGGAACAATAGTGAGAGGCAAACTCTCATCAGGTTGTTTGAAATTGAGGGTACTAGGGAGCTCTTGCTCCACCAGAGGTGAGTCCTTAAGAGGCACAATATGAAGATCATGTGGCTCAAGGGCCACGGGACAAAAAGATAAGGCACAATCCTGTGCCGACTCATAATGAAGCTGGTCCAAGTTATTCTTAATTTGAATCGAATCCTCCACTAAGTGATCGTGAATTGAAACCCCAAGTCCCTCAGACTGACTAGGAGTTTGACTTTGAAAGGTTGTGCTTTGAATTTGTGGATGTGGTGGTGGTTCGATATCAAAAGAAGAATCCTCATGTTGGCAAGAAAGGTTACTCTCCTCACATTCACGTAATTTCTGCGACATTTGACTCACTTGCAGTGTCATATTTTGTATGGACTGTTGAGTGGTTTCCATGAATGTAAGGAAAGTTTGTTTCAAGGAATCAGGTATGCGGTCAACGATGAGGTCCAAGTCAGAGCTTGGGAAATTTTGAGGTTGGGTGTTGATTGGCTGAGAATGAGTCCAATGATTTGGAGTGGGGTGTTGGTAGAATTCTGGGTATTCGGGAGGAGGATACTGTGGTGGAAATGAAGTATAAGAATTTGAATACGAATTGTCTCCCCACGAATCCATCACTCTCGGATTGTACGCGGATGCGTAATGGTCATAATGAGCATTTTGGGAAAATGTATGCTCATACTCAGGCTCTGGGGGAACATAAGGACATTCCCCGAAATCATGACCACTCAACCCACAATAGTGACACGGTACGACTACTGGAGCCACCGGTGCACCCATGTCATCTACCACATGCATGAAAGAGGCCAAAGGTTCTTGTAATGTCTCAGTTTGATGACCAACATATGATCCGACGTAACTAGATGGTGGTCTAGCAGTCGGTGCCTCTCTCATGTTACCCCAATATGAAGATTGCTCAGTCACACAATGAGGATTATCCCAACCATACGGGGTGTTCGTCTGAGCCACCCCAGGTCGCATGGGTCTGGAGTAACAGGGAGAATCGTCTTGGTCCCAACAATGATATGGATGGTCGCCCATGTAACCATCCATCTCAAGAAAAACTCTCGAGTCGACCACTCTCACCACCACGAGACTAAGCTCGCAAAAAGTGCTCGACTCGACCCTAAAACGCTACCAGAGAGTGTAAAGGGGAGGAGACTATAACGTAGAAGAAGGTGAGAAGAAGATGACTCAGAGGAGAAGGGAAGAAACCCTAAAGCTAGCGTAGGTAACGGGATCAGGAAGAAGCCTAACTAGCAAGCACGACTCAAACAATGTAAGGGAATGGGTCCTTAAGCTAGACGATGCCTAACTTCGAGGTCACTAGCCTCGACACGCCTCACCTCCCTACAACGAGGACCACAATGCCCAGCAAGTGATACCAGATCCGGAGATCCAGTACCTCCTACTATCGACAAGGTAGGCAACGCCGATCAGGTCATGACGGTCTCGACTAGATTACTCTCCTAGTGCGTCCGAATTCCTTAGGGCCAATGTCTACTTGCTTTTAGTTAAGGCTTTATTAAGAGTGGTTTTTGGGGCCAAGGAAAGGGTGATGAAATCCCCCACCTTATCTTTTATGGGACAGCCCCTCCTTAGTAGCGATTTGATCCTAGATCTAGCAATCAATCGCTCCAATCAAACGCTCTCTCACTCTTGTCCTGATGCAAATCCTACTAACTAATGCATGGGCATACGAGATGCGTGAATGAGTGTAGGAAATGCGTACCTTACGCCAGCACTCAACAACTGAAATTAAAGCTAAAAGAAAAGACAACTATATGCTCAAGTCAATACATGATGCGTGACCTAAACAAATAAGAACGTCTAGTCTTTTGCTTTGGATTTTAGGGCCAAGTTGATTAATGGGGGAGTGATTAATGATCTGGGAGCAAACCAGAGGTCAAAGCATGCAAAATTGGGTTCCCAGATAACACAAATTTCAAGACTAACTACTAACAAAAATTTCAAGGAAATCAACCCTCACCAGGCCGCCAATTGGCGGTCTTGCACCACTGATTGGCGGTCTGTTTAGGTCGTTGCTTCCTCAAACTTCTCCAGTAGCCTCCCCTTGACCTTGTGGTTCCCTGAAACTAAGAAAAACTGAAAACAAAAAATTAAAAACCCCTCGAATCGTCCAAACCAAGGTCTGGACAGAGCACCTCCCCGGCAACGGCGCCAAAAACTTGATTGATCGTTTTATATTTAACCGCAAGTGCACGGCCGCGTTGAAGCGGTGGCAAATACGGGTCGTCCACTGGGAGGTGTGTCGACACTTGGTTTGTGCGAAGGCGAGAGGTAAAAAGAAGGAGAGAAAGGTTGGTTTACACTAAACTACACTACAATGCTAAACTAGAATGCAAAAGGAAATGAAGATAAGCAATAAAACTAAGCCCCATAGGGGGTAGAGAAATAATGTGAACATAAAGAAGTGTGTGTGTGTGTTCATTAAGCTCCTCACAACATGTAGTGCATGAAATCATAAAACTACATCCAACTTTGCCTCCACATGAATTAAGATAAGACTACATCATTAAAACATACAAGACAATAATTGGAATGAAACTAAATGAACTCATGTATAAAGACTAGACCCTACTATGCCTCCACATGAATTAAGATTTCACTACATCATTAAAACATACAAGACATTAGCTAAGGAAAAGGCAACAAGAGTACATACACTACAAATTGTGTTTCCAACATTAACTTTATCCATATCCTAACCTTATCATTCCCCATAAAATAGGTCCACTAATCAAAGCATAAGCTAAGCTTCATTCAAGAGCATTAGCATATCAAAGATAAGAGTGAAAACTCATTAGATGGTTATGGAAATCATATAAAGCTCAAGGGATAAAGATAACACACACTTAATACACTACATGATTATATCACATATTTCTCCACCCCCCAAATGGGGATGGAACTACTCACTACTCATTACACTAACTATATTAGCAAAAGAAAGCATAATACTGAAATGAAAGTTAACTAAGAAGGCAAGAAGCATTAAAGAAACATAAAAGGAAAGGAAAGACTAAACAAACATGCACAAATTAAAAGACAAGATTAAAAGAAACTAGAAGAATTATTTTATTAACAAATGACTCACATTGAAGGTAGCATTCTTCTCCACCTTGAGTTTTTGCTTCAAGGCTCACTCCTTAGTAGAGAGAATGCCACCAAGCAATGGGTAATTACAATGGAAGGTGAAGAGTTCTATTTATAAGCATGGAAAAAGCTAATCGGGGACAATCCCCCGATGTGGGACTAAACCAATACCAAAAATAGCCTAAACGAACATTAATACAAGTCCAGGAGAAATTTCGACGGATCCTGAGCAATATGGACTGCCAATTAGCGGTCCAAGACCGCCAATTGGCGGTCCAAAATCTTCGGATCGTGTTGGAATTTGTTGTGGGCTTTTCTTTCTGGTATTGTTGGTCTTTGATGCGGTTACTTGA
The DNA here is from genome assembly GCA_963682175.1 of Triglochin maritima. Lineage (NCBI taxonomy): Eukaryota > Viridiplantae > Streptophyta > Magnoliopsida > Alismatales > Juncaginaceae > Triglochin > Triglochin maritima. The sequence goes on from OY821775.1 coordinate 38,033,375, forward strand.
CTTGTTGGAGCTCCGACCCGACTCGAATTGGTAAAATACTCCCCATGATGGTGTGGAGTATTCTGTTTTGCTCTTAGGTCCTTCGGTCTTACGATCAGGTCCTTCTCCCTTGCATCTTAGTCCCAGGTCTCACAATTAAGTCCTTTTTCCTGCTTTTGGGTCCTTTCATGGCTCTTCTCTTCAAACCTCTTTATTTCTGAAAACTAAACATAAAACTCGTCACGTAGCATTGCTTAGGTGTAAGATAATGGATATAAGGTACAAATATAAGCATGAAATGATGTCAATCAATACCCCTACGGACCAGTGACTCGAAGGCTTGGGCTTTTGTAATCATTTTGCAAGATGTGCTTTACTCACTTTATTCTCTTTTTTTTATTTTACTTTTATTTTCCTCAAGGCTTAATTGCTATTAGAAGTCCACACTTCCCGGTATATTTTCCTCAACCTCTGCTTTTTATCAACCACTTCAAAGATTTGATTCATCCAATTTAAGTGCATACACGTCTGAAAGGGTAATGAGCTATTTCTTTGGAACTTAGATTTATGTCATAATTTCTTCAAGCAGAACTATATAATAAGGAACAAAAATTCAATGCAATTTGTACACAGATTTTGGTAGTTCAATCTTAAGCTATGTCATGGAACATTGAATTTTTTTTTTTTTTGGAAGAAGAAAACAAACAAATAGATATATACATAGATAAACACCCCCCACACCTAAATCATGCATTGTCCTCAATGTATGCATAGATAAAATAAATGCACTTATTACCTGAGTCAGCTTGCAGTAGAGGGGTTGAGTTTGCTCAGAGTCAACCGTAATCAGAACTGGATTGAATGACACCATATTGGTGCATGTATCCAGTTGAATTGTTCCCCATGTTGACTTGAGGAAGAGATTTCACTCTTCTCACTTGAATTGGTTCGCTTATTTGCTCGAGTGATGGTGGTTGAGTAAATGACTCACTCCCTTTTTTCTTACTTCCTTTTTGCTTATGTGATGATTTATTTGATTCAGAATTCTGATAAATACGTGCTCTCATCACAACATCACTTGGGTTGCATATTATTTCTGGCTCATTATCAACATGGAAGATATTAAATTCTGCTTTTAAGTTCCCGAAAGATAATTGCATGAGCCCATTTCGACAGTTTATTAATGCTTCCGAAGTGGCTAAAAAGGGTCTACCTAGAATTACAGGGATTTGTCGATTAGGATTTACAACAGGTTCAGTATCAAGTACGACAAAATCCACTGGATAAATGAAGTCACCAACCTTAATCAAAACGTCCTCTACTATACCTCTCGGTTTCTTAACAGAACAATCAGCGAATTGGAGGGTTGTCTTAGAGGGTTTCAGTGGACCAAGGTTGAGTTGCTCGTAGACAGAAAATGGGAGTAAGTTAACGCTTGCACCTAGGTCTAGAAGGGCTTTATTGATAAAGGTAACTCCTATTGAACATGAAATTGTGGGACACCCAGGGTCCTTATATTTTATAGGAGATGTGTTGGAAAGAATAGAGCATATGTTTGCAGTTAAGAATGCTTTCTTTGGTACATTCATTTTTCTCTTTTTAGTGCACAAATCTTTCAAGAATTTAGCATAAGCAGGTATTTGTTGAATCATATCTAAGAGTGGAATATTCACCTTAACTTGCTTAAATACTTCTAAGATTTTCTCCATTTGTGCACTTGAGCTCTTCTTGAGTCTATTGGGAAATGGGGCTTTAGGAACATAGACTCGCTCAGGTTCAGGTTGAGCTATGGGTTCAGGTTGTGTAGGTGGGTTGGGCTTTTCAATTTGGACGTCAGGTTCAATGGTCAGGTCATATGTGGTTGCTTGATGGCTAGATTGATTAGACATTCTAGGGTTTACCACATTGTTATCAACTTGTCGTCCGGACCGTAATGACACTACTGCATTGATTTGTTGGAACGGTCCTTCCTCGTTAATCATTTGAACCGGTCTGGGGTTGTTATTTCCTGAGGGTGGTTGATAAGATTGATATTGATTATTAGTTCTTGGGTTCACCTCAGGTTGACTTGGAAATTGACCATTTTCTCTTTCACCTACTATTTGCGCTAATTGGTTGACTTGTGTCTCTAGCCTTTGGAATGATTGGTTGGTTGTTTGTATAAATGTTTTCATTAAATTTTCCAAGTTTGTCAACCTAACTTCATGATTTCCATTGTTATTACCCCCAGATGATGTATTATTTTGGTTATATGGGTTTGGTTGTTGTCTAGGAGGTTGACCTTGTTGGTTCCATGAAAAATTGGGATGATTACGCCAACCCGGGTTGTAGGTTGATGCATAAGGATCATTTCTAGAATGGTTAAACGTGGCATTAACATGTTCCAAGTCTACACAGTCCTCCATTAAATGACCAGTCTGACCACATCTAGAGCAAGGGGTAGGGGATGCTTGTCGGGTTTGGTTTTGCAGCTCTAAACTTTCCATTCTGCGCATAAGGGTGGCTAGTTTTGCCTCAGCCGCTATGTTGGCATCTGTAGCTAAGACACCTGGTCGGGGTTGACTTGCTATTCTAGATCCAATACTCGGGTTGATGGGTGTTCTAGCATTGTCCCATTGCATACTGTTTTCAGCTAAATCCTCAAGAAAAGTCCAGGCATCATTTTCGTTTTTCGACATGAAATTCCCTTGGCTCACAGATTCTAGCATAACTCTAGATGTGGGTGTCAATCCCTCATAAATAATTTGGCATAATTGCCATTTTGGAATTCCGTGATGAGGGCATTGGGTCAAGACACTTTTAAATCTTTCAAGATAGGAATAGAACAGCTCGCTCTCAGACTGAACGAATGCAACAATTTCATTCCTAATCTTCATAGTCTTATGGTTGGGGAAATATTTTTTTAGAAACACTTGAACAAACTCAGCCCAACTCCTAATAGATCTTTCGGCTAGACTATATAGCCATTTCTTAGCGTCGTCCTTCAGTGCTAGAGGCACGAATTTCAGACGCACTGCCTCCTCAGGGATATGCTGGTATTGCATAAGAGAGCAGATTTCCTCAAATTCTCTAAGGAAGAGATATGGATCTTCCCTAGAGGTGAACTTAGGCAGCATACTCATGTATTGTGCCTTAAGTTCGAAATCGCGACCCGGTATGGTGGGCATGACGATGCACGATGGCTGAGCAGCCATCGTTGTGTAGCACCGATCCCTCAGAGTCATAGGCGGGTTCACAACATTCTCACCCATTGGATCCGGGTGAGGTGGTGCAACAGGTGGATTGGGGTTAAGTTCCAGACTGGAATCTAGATGAACTCGTGAGAGTCGATTACTAAAGTCCCAAATCCAAATCTGAGTGCACCGAGTTGAATCAATTTTTGAATTCAAATTCGAAATTTAAATTCTAAATTTAAATTCCAAATTTAATTTCAAGAATTAATTACAATTTTTTTTATTTTTTTTTCGTTTTTTTTATTTTTTTTTTCTTTTTCAAAAGGGAAACAAACAATAGAATGGGGCAAGATGAGAAAGGAATCCTAATCTAGAGAATTTAGGTGAGAAGAGAAAGAAGACTCAGATGAGAAAGGAAACTTAACTCTAAAGATAGAAAAGAGGGTTGGTCAGAAATTTCCTAAGAAAGCACGGTTCAAACAATCCTAGACCTAGTGTCACTTAAATCTAGACGACTCCTAACTGGTTGAGTCGAATTGATTCGCTTGATTCACCTCCCTCACTAATCAAACCAAATTGGCCAGGTAGTGTATAGCTAGTGGGGGCGCTTCCGACAGAGTCGGTGCCAATTAGACAACCACTTCGCTTGGAAGACTTTCGTCAACACAAAAACACTTCCTAGACACCAAATTGAATTCGATCGGCTTCAGGTCATAGCAAGTCAAACCAATTCTTCTCCTTAATTGAGTCCGAGTCCTTAGGGGCCAATGTCTAATTGATTTTAAATTTTAAGGCTTGGGTGACACTTTAGGATTGTGATTTGTGGGCCACGGAAGGGTGATGAAATCCCCACCGTATCTTTTCCTATGGAGTTGCCCTTAAGATAGTTTAACTTAGATCTAACAAAGATAGTCAAACAATGGTCTTTTTAAATCTTATATTCTCAACGGATAGTGTTTTTTACTTGAGCTACCACCGTAATTTTAGTTTCCTCGTGCTCAAACATATAAGGGTTAATTGCAGTTAATCCATGTGTCTTTCGGACATTAGAACTTTGAATCGTTAGACTTTTAAAATGTAACCATTTGTTTCTTTGTCTTTTCACTTGTTTGTACTTTGACACTCTCCTTCTCTCTCTCACAGTCAGTTTTGATCCAAAAAATAACCAAAATAATATCACATAAAAACCCAAAGTTGTCTCAAATTTTATGAAAAAACATTTAATGTTAAAAATAAATAAGATACTTTGTGGGGTTATTATGTTTTTATAAAAAAATTATGGTAATTTTTTTATTTTTAGATTAAGGACAAAAACTTTTGGGGGGTTAAAACTAAAGAAGGGGACAAATACCAACAAGTGAAATGATAGGAGACTGAATTACTACATTTTAATGTCCATGGTGCAAAGTGTCAACGACCGAAAGGTTAGGAGGGCTAATTACAATTAACCTTACATTTTATATTGATTTCAAATTATCATACTTTTTAACTGTTGTAATAATTAGTTAAATTGATTATAATTAGTTATAATTGTTAGTTAAATTGATTATAATTAGTTATAATCGTTAATTAAATTGATTATAAATAGTTATAATCGTTAATTAAATTGAGTATTGATTAGTGAAATTGATTAATTATTATAATTAGTTTCATTGATTGATTAATTTAAATCCATTAACGAAATTTTATTTATAAAATTGAATTAATAGTCATCAGGTTACCGTGGAGGAAAAGGGAAATCAGTTCCCTTACGCGTTGTATATAGTTTAGATGATGAGTCAGTTCCTCGTCATCCACGTCAACAGGGTATATCTGCTTCGGTTAGGAGCGAGAGGTATATTTTACGTCGTCGTCAGACACGTGAGGATTCTTTCGTTGACGAGGAGGATTCAGATGAGGTGGAGAGTCACGACGAGAGTGACGATGGGGGTCGGTATGGGTTGGAGCCGCAGGAGGAGGCGAGACAACAGTTTGGTGGAGGACGGGGGCGACATGGTAGTTCTTCTTGTGCTTAGTGGGTCATTCTGAAGGGTAGAGGTTGACGGTTTGTGACCAGTGATTCGAGTTCGTGCATTGCAGACGCCCGAGCTCAGAAGAAGAAGAGAGTTAAGGACGATTCTTGGATCATGTCTGGTGTGATGCCCGAAGGTCCTTTTGATGGCAGCGTCATTCTGAGTTTCGGAGGCCACATCGCTAGATGCATTTGTGTGTGTCAGGATCGAAAGGTTCTGAAGTACCATAATTGGCATAGAGTATGTACTACGTTGCAGGCCTTGTGTTCAGTTATGAGTGATGATATGATAGCGACAATTACTGATAGCGGATTGGGTCACTTGCCTTACGGCATGTTCTCCTGCCTTGACATGCCGGTGATTTTTGCGTTTGTGGATCGGTGGCAACCTGACACCAACTCTTTCCACTTGCCTTTCGGAGAGATGACGATCATGTTGCATGACGTCTTCCATATTCTACACATTCATATTGAGGATCGTATGGTCAGTGCTCAGGCATCGACGCCTGGGCTGAAGATTTATGTGTTAGAGTTTCTCAGGGTCAGCGTCGATGGTCTTAGGAGGGATAGCTCATTTTGGAGTGGCGGTGGTGTTGGCATCGACGCTATTGACGACTGTTGCAGACGGGGACGACAACCGCGGACTGAGGATACGCAGATTACTGGCTACCTCTTCTTACTGCGGTCTGTGATTTTGGAGTGGCGGTAGTGTTGACATCCCGACGCCAGAGCATGCAGTGCGATCTGTGATTACGACGACGTACGATGGTTGGGAGGACATTTCTGAGAGAAGGTTGACTTCACCTGGGCGATTTTATACGTACCCGCGACCCCTCCACTTGTGATGCATATTATTTGGAGTAGTTCGGTAGACGCTCACATCCAGTTATCGTGCGTGGTATCGCCCCGAGACCTGAGAGACCACTGGATATGACATGTGGCGATGCGGTAAGTTTATCTAAATTAATTTTTATTTATAATGTATGTTTTGTTTTTATTGTTAGTATACACTAATCTTTATGTTACATACAGTGTATGAGTAGGACGATACGAGTTACGCGGTTGTTATTGCGATACAGGGACCACATGCCGAACGAGGAGATGAGAGTTGCATGTGAAGATTTGGATGACCTCGTACAGGGGTGGAACAGTCAGTTGGGCATTTCTGACCAGGATATAGATGATGAGTTGTAGTTGGCTTGTACATTATTTATTTTATTATATATTGAATTATTACTACATTTGTTGGTATTTGCTTATCTGTTGTACTTTTATTATTTATTTCTGATGAACATATTTTCTTCTGATTTGTTTATCTGTTGTATTTTTATTATTTATTTCTCACGAGCATATCGTACACCTGTTTGGTATATGTAATGTAATTTAAATTTAAAATATCATAAAAAAACAATACGATATAAGTACAAATACACGATATAATCGCGGATAGATTATATATTACAAATACAGCAACTTAACAAATACATTACAAATTACAATAAAAATGTACTACGTAACCGGTCCCAATACGCTCTCCTACTTTCGTGCTCTTCCTCCCATCCAGCAACACTCTCATCTCGCATTTGAAACCACATGGTCATTATAGGAGGTACTGGGAATCCCTCAGCTAATTTTAAGTGAATGAAATGTGTGTGACTCCTTAAATGAGCAATGATCAACTCTCTTAATGGCTTCGTCATGGTAGACGGACTCTCCCGTGGTAGTACTGTAATACACAAGTACAACAAACCATCCGTTCCCTCTGAGAAATACATAGCTGCACACTTGTAAAAATTGGCAATCGGGAACAAGTCGCACCAAACCTCCATAGAGTGATCCTCTCCATAAGGTCCCCCACCCCAATCAATTCTACGACGAGCATGTACCACACCGTCGTAATAGACGTGCTCATTAATGGGATGCGCCACTATCTCATTAGAAATTGCATGACGGGCGTACAATCAATTATCTTGACCACCATGGAAAACATCGGCAACACATCGAAATCCACAGTTGTCATCAGCACGTACATCATTCCACTTCTACAGAAATGGTAAAATGATTCCTAACAGCTATCAAAGGAAGAATTGGAAGACCGACCACCTGTAGGATTTCGTGTCCCCATGTATGTATATATTTTAAAAAAAATCAATACAACATACAAGATCGTTTTCATATTTTCAACAATTTTTATGTACATAACTTTGTGTTTATTCTAATAACATGCAACCCTACATTTATTAAAATAAACCGCAAAGGTAGATTCATACCTAAAGGTTCTCTAAAACCTTTTGAAGATCTGGAGTCGCGTTGCCCGTTGAATCGTCCACGGATTTGCCTCCGAGTGTTCACCAAACTCTAAACAAGATTAGAGAGAAAGGAGCTACCCAATCAATCTCTAACAAGGTTTAGAATCTAGCTAATAACCCCTCTTTAAGCTCCTGAGATTCTTATCTCTAAAACTTAAATTTACTAAGAGATTTTCGTGGTGATTAAGGAGAGATTAATGAGAGAAAGAATTTTTGCATTAGTATTAAACAAGTAGGAGTAGGGGTCCTTTTATAGTCTCCCAAAACATCCTTATCAAGAGCTATTCTTTAGCCATGATATCTTGTTTATTCTCTCCTAAAATTAATCTCTAATTTCCACATAAGCACCCACAAAAAACATTTTAATTAAATCTGGAATTAATCAACCCATGATTCAATTAATCTCTTAATAATTCAGGCAGAATCGTTCATGTTCGGTGGACCGAGTATAACTCGGTCAACCGAACCGTTCGGTTATAACACGTGTTCGGTGCACCCTGAGCTAGACGGTTGACCGAATCCGTATGAGATAAATTCCCAAGAAGAATTCGTCTTTTACTCGGTCTACCATTGACCCACCAGAATCGCTCCTGAGACATAGTCATCGGATGACCGTGTTACCTCCGGCCTACCGAAAATACTACTTCTCAGTTGACCGTGCACACTCGGTTAACCGAACTCGATTGTCCAGGCACTCTAGACAATTTTGGTCAACCAATTGCGCTTACCCGTTCCCTATTCGGTTAACCGATCTGAAGATACCCGCGTCGACCGAACCATGAACGGTTCACCGTGTTTGACCCCGATTTTGCCTTTGTCAAATTTTGGATTTATTTCCAACAAATTTTTATCTTTTGGGATTTTTAGCAAATTCACATCTTATATAATATATTATCATATGTAATATTAAATTATTAGACCCATAATATATATATCTCATATGAATTTATTATTATTCTAATTATGTCAATTCTCATGACATATTGATTTTATTCATTCACCACATGTTCTTATTTTCACATGAAACCCGACACATCATATCAACTTAAAATCAAACCTCTTGTTTCTCAGTTTTGTGGTGTGACCTATAGGAGGATTTAAGCCAAATCGGCAGACATATTAAACACTTAATATCTCAAACTATAAGCGGTATCTAGCTACACATTATAGTTACTCAATTAACATAGATGTCTTTGTTCCACCCGAACTAAAACACGATCCATTTAGTGATGTAAGTGCATCACTTGTGTCCGTCCCTTGCCTCATGATATTTAGAATATATACAAAGTAGAAATGTGGCATCTTTGTATTATATTCATTTCTTGATCTCTCTAAGCTAATTATAACTATGTAATTTAAATCAAGTTACATTGTGCACATTATAATTTTGCTTTATCAAGGGGCCCACTAATATCATCACTCAATTAAGAGGGGCAATGATAATCATTTGACTAGCTATCTTTTCCAGCACAAGTCATGCTCAACCAACTATTGCCTTTATCACTACGCTCATTGATAGCTTTTGACAATAATCAAATTAAGCACTTCTTGAATGAAAAGATATAAGTCTCATATCTTAGGATCCAAGACACAGTAAAAACATTAATGACACGAAACACAATTCCATAATATTTTACTAGTTAGGTCTATTCAATATATAAAAGTAATCTTTTCCTCTTTATATACTCGTGTCGTCAATTATTTGTAGAGCTACAACAATCGATGACCAACACGACAATCTTATCTCGGTAATTAATGTTCCATGTTAATTACCATGATTGTGAATAACTTTTGATTTATGTAAACTATTATCTTTTAGAGCTCTACGGTTAAGGACCAAGCGCCTCTTCCTTAACACTTCCAAAACACAAATACCATAATCAAGGAAAAAAATGCTTAAACATTCAATTCATAATAATTGACATATAAAAGTAATACTTTTAGAACACATTCCTTTCAATCTCCCACTTGTTATCAAAGTTTTATCTCACATACATTCTCAATGTATAAAACAATAATAACTAGGGTAACCCTCTCTAATCACTCATCAAGCCAATCCACATGGTTCCTCAGACCCATGGACTCGAAATGCATTTCGCCCTTGGCTTAGGATAATGGTTTGGTGAATGGATCAGCTGTGTTGTTGTTTGTGTCCACCCATAACAGATTTATTTTGCCCTCGTCGATGAAGTCACGTGTGACAAAGTACTTGCGATCCATGTACTTCACTTTGTGGTGTGATTTGGGATCCTTGATTTGCGAGATAGATGCACTATTATCGCAAAATAGCTCTACTGGTCCCTCGCTTGAGGGAACTACTCCAAGCTCTTCAAGGAACTTCTTAATCCACACTCCTTCCTTGCTCGCTTCAGCGACAGCCATTACTTCGGAAACGGTGGTTGAGTCGGTCGTAGTGCTTTGCTTCCAACTACGCCAACTCACAGCTCCATGATTGATCGTTTTATATTAACCGCAAGTGCACGGCCGCGTTGAAGCGATGGCAAATACGGGTCGTCCACTGGGAGGTGTGTCGACAATTGGTTTGTTCGAAGGCTATAGGTAAAAAGAAGGAGAGAAATGTTGGTTACACTAAACTACACTAAGATGCAAAAAGGAAATGAAGATAAGCAATAAAACTAAGCCCCATAGGGGGTAGAGAAATAATGTGAATATGAAGATGTGTGTGTGTGTGTGTGTTCAATTAAGCTCCTCACAACATGTAGTGCATGAAATCATAAAACTACATCCAACTTTTCCTCCACATGAATTAAGATAAGACTACATCATTAAAACATACAAGACAATAATTGGAATGAAGCTACATGAACTCAAGTATAAAGACTAGACCCTACTATGCCTCCACATGAATTAAGATAAGACTACATCATTAAAACATAAAAGATGTTAGGTAAGGTAAAGGCAAAAAGAGCACATACACTATAAATTGTGTTTCTAATATTAACTTCATCCATACCCTAACATTATCATTCCCCATAAAATAGGTCCACTAATCAAACCATAAGCTAAGCTTCATTCAAGAGCATTAGCATATCAAAGATAAGAGTGAAAACCCATTAGATGGTTACGGAAATCATATAAAGCTCAAGGGATAAAGATAACACACACTTAATACACTACATGATTATATCACATATTTATCCACCCCCAAATGGGGATGGAACTACTCACTACTCATTACACTAACTATATTAACAAAAGAAAGCATAATACTGAAATGAAAGTTAACTAAGAAAGCAAGAAGTATTAAAGAAGCTTAAAAGGAAAGGAAAGACTAAACAAACATGCACATATTAAAAGACAAGACTAAAAGAAACTAGAAGAATTATTTTATTAACAAATGACTCACATTGAAGGTAGCATTCTTCTCCACCTTGAGTTTTTGCTTCAAGGCTCACTCCTTAGTAGAGAGAATGCCACCAAGCAATGGGTGATTACAATGGAAGGTGAAGAGTTCTATTTATAGGCATGGAAAAAGCTAATCCGGGACAATCCCCCAATGTGGGACTAAACCAATACCAAAAATAGACTAAGCATACACTAATACACGTGCTACAGAAAACTAAACGGATCCAGGGCTATCTAGAATGCCAATTGGCGGTCTATATGCTTTAGATCCGTTTGGTTTTCGTAGTGGGCTTTGCTTGAAGTATTTCTTGGTCTTGGATGCATCTACTTGGTTTGTTGGAGCTCCGACCCGAATCGAATTGCCAAAATACTCCCCATGATGGTGTGGAGTTTCCTGTTTGGTCTTAGGTCCTTCGGTCTTACGATCAGGTCCTTCTCCCTTGCATCTTAGTCCCCAGGTCTCACAATTAAGTCATTTTTCCTGCTTTTGGGTCCTTTCATGGCTCTTCTCTTCAAACCTCTTTATTTCTGAAATTCAAACATAAAACTCGTCACGTAGCATTGCTTAGGTCTAAGATAATGGATATAAGATACAAATATAAGCATGAAATGATGTCAATCAAATACCCCCACACCTAAGTTTTTGCTAGTCTCGAGCAAAACAAAGAAAGAGAAAAACAAACGAGAAACAAGAAATCCTAACTCACTTTCGTAGGAATCACGGTTGCACTTAGCACGTGCAACAAGCCATTAAACCTCCTTGTTGCCAAGGAGGAGTGTTGTCTCCTGAGGGTTTTCAGCGGATATACCCACAAAATCTGAACAAGATGCATTATTCAATCTACACACTCGACTCGTTGGAAATATTTTGTCGATCATTGGACGCGGTAATCCTACGGGCCGACTCTATATAGGTAATCAGTCCACACCTAGCCCAATGAACCATTCGTGCAAGTTAAACAAGGAATTAAGTGAAAGACACGGACAACCTCAACATCCTCAAGTGATACAAAGTATAAGGTCCATTAAGGTTCTTATTTGCATTACCATTTTTTTCTCTTTTTGTTTACTTTCACTTTTTTTTCTTTTTCTTTTTATTAGTTGGAGCTTCATTCTCCCAGGGTCAGGTTTCGTGCATCATTGCCCATGAGGACTTACACTATCACGTACACCTTTCCCCAAATCTCCACATAGGGCAATCCCTACCACCCGTGTAACGGGAGTTCGGTCGGCGCATCCCAAGTTAGATGAGTTGAAAGCACCAGGCACAAAGTCCCCTCAGACCTACTTTCCCGAGTGATAGGAGTCGTGCGAGAAGAGAGAACACCTACTCACTTATTTCTTATCTACACATGAACCAAAACCCCTACACTTAATGTCTCACAACAAGATGTAAAGGGTCCTTGACTACAACAAACTTTCTTAAGTTAACAGACACGAATTAGTGACTCACTAGGTTCAGGGTGGACTTCTTTAAATGCTTGAGCACTGAAACCCAATGATTACTCACCCCCAAGCGAAACTGGGGTGCATCCTAACGACTCGATAAATCCTAAAGCCACTGTACTAGATATCCTAATGCATCAAGTTCAAGACAATTTTGGGAGCTTTCTTTTTACTTTGCCTCTCAACGGTTTTGCACATGCTAAACACACGCAAAACCCACAAAACATTTTTCTTTCGCAAACACATGAAGATTTTGAAAGAAATGTGAAAATTGTGAAGCACTAGGCAAGCAAAAGAAGACAAGTCACCCAAGGATCATGGCAAGCAGATATATCGATATTAAATGCAGCACACTAACATGACCCTATCAATACACACAAAAGAAAATAAAATTAAAGGAAAAGACTCAACTATGTACACACGTGAAACACCCCCCCCCCACACCTACTTCATGCATTGTCCTCAATGAATGTGAGCAAGATACTACATGGATTTATGCATGAAAAATGAGAGATCTCACCAACATGAAATACAAAGGGAAGTTCATGGTCATGTTGATGGACAAAACCCGAATTCCCTCAAAACCTGCGAGATGCTAAAGAAAGGATACAAATACGTGAAAGAAATGGAGCCCAAATACACAAGGGTTGGGACTCACAACAATCGATGCTCGCTGAAGGAGTCTTTTATTGTACTTTCTTTTTCTTTTTTCTTTTTTCTTTTTTCTCTTTTTTTCTTTTTTTCTTTATTTTTTTTATATAACTATGTACAAACATAAGTTCTCATCTTCATTTGTCAAAAGACATCAAATGAGAACCTCAAGAGTGGATCAATGCACATGGAAAGGGAACATGACACCACGCAGGGCCATAATATGCATGTGTGGGCCCCCTTCCCAAAGAGCACCAGATGAAATGAGAGGTTCATGAATTGGACGCAAAGACGTCTCATTCAAAGGATCAAACTGAAAGAGCTTGAACCTCTCAAGTGTTTGGGAAATGAGGGGCAACGGAAGAAGAGTTTCTCTCGTTGCGCTGTTGAAGTTATGATCGTCAATCCAAACTCTCCAACCAACAGGCTGGTGCGTCGGAACGAGGTCAAGAACCTCGTTAGGCATGCCCGACACACCAGGAGAACAAAAAGTGGGTCTCATACCCGAGGTATCCTCCAAGGAACTCCTAATACCCTCATGAGCAATGTAGTTGTTTGATGTTCCATCATTTCCAAGATGATCAGAAACAATAGTGAGAGGCAAACTCTCATCAGGTTGTTTGAAATTGAGGGGACTAGGGAGCTCTTGCTCCACTAGAGGTGAGTCCTTAGGAGGTACAATAATAAGGTCATGTGGCTCAAGGGCCACGGGACAAGAAGATAAGGTACAATCATGTGCCGAGTCGTAATGAAGTTTGTCCATGTTATTCTCAATAGGGATCGAATCGTCCACCAAGTGATCGTGAATTGAAACCCCAAGTCCCTCAGACTGAGTAGGAGTTTGACTTTGAAAGATTGTGCTTTGAATTTGTGGATGTGGTGGTGGCGGTTCGATATCAAAAGATGAATCCTCATGTTGACAAGAAATGTTACTCTCCTCACGTTCACGTAATTGCTGCGACATTTGACTCACTTGCAGTGCCATATTTTGTATGGACTGTTGAATGGTTTCCATGAACGTAAGGAAAGTTGGTTTCGAGGAATCAGGTATGTGGTCAACTATGAGGTCCAAGTCAGAGCTTGGGAAATTTTGGGGTTGGGTGTTGATGGGTTGAGAATGAGTCCAATGATTTGAAGTGGGGTGTTGGTAGAATTATGGGTATTCGGGAGGAGGATACTGTGGTGGAAATGAGGTATAAGAATTTGAATACGAATTGTCTCCCCACGAATCCATCCCTCTCAGGTTGTACGTGGATGCGTAATGGTCATATTGAGCATTTGGGGGAAATGTATGCTCATACTCAGGCTCTGGGGGAACATAAGGACATTCCCCGAAATCATGACCACTCATCCCACAATAGTGACACAGTACGGCTACTGGAGCCACTGGTGAACTCATGTCTTCTACCACATGCATGAAAGAGGCCAAAGGTTCTTGCAATGTCTCAGTTTGATGACCAACATATGATCCGACGTAACTAGATGATGGTCTAGCAGTCTGTGCCTCTCTCATGTTACCCCAATATGAAGATCGCTCAGTCACACAATGAGGATTATCCCAACCATATGAGGTGTTCGTCTGAGCCACCCCAGGTTGCATGGGTCCAGAATACCAGAAAGAATTGTCCTGGTCCCAACAATGATATGGATGGTCGCTCATGTAACCATCCATCTCCACAAAGAACTCTAGAGTCGACCACTCTCACCACCACGAGGCTAAACTCGTAAAAAGTGCTCGACTCGACCCTAAAAACGCTACCAGATAGTGTAAAGTGGAGGAGACTATAACGTAGAAGAAGGTGAGAAGAAGATGACTCAGAGGAGAAGGGAAGAATCCCTAAATTTAGTGTGGGTAACGGGAGAGGGTAGAAGCCTAATCTAGCAAGCACAGCTCAAACAATGTAAGGCAACGGGTCCTTGGGCTAGACGACGCCTAACTTCGAGGTCACTAGCCTTGACATGCCTCACCTCCATACAACGAGGACCACAATGCCCAGCAAGTGATACCAGATCCGGAGATCCAGTACCTCCTACTATCGACAAGGTAGGCAACGTCGATCAGGTCATGACGGTCTCATCTAGATTACTCTCCTAGTGCGTCCGCAATTCTTAGGGCCAATGTGTACTTGCTTTTGGAATTAAGGCTTTGATTAAGCGTGATTTTTGGGGTCAAGGAAAGGGTGATGAAATCCCCCACCTTATCTTTTATGAGACAACCCCTCCTTAGTAGCGTTTTGAGCTTAAATCTAGCAATCAATCACTCCAATCAAACGCTCAACTCACTCTTGTCCCGATGCACCTTACTAACTAATGCATGATCGAAACATGCATGAATGAGAGATTTGGGTGCACGTACCTCACGCCAGCAATCAACAACAAAATGTAAAGCAAAGAAAAGACAAATTCATGCAAGGTCTACACATGATGCATGACCTAGATGGCAAGAAGTCTAATCTTTTGCTTTGAGTTTTATGGTCTAAGTTGATTAAAGGGGATTGAAATCAAATCTGGGAGCAAACTAGAAGTCACAGCATGCAAAATAGGGCTCCCAGATAACACAACAGAACTAACTACCAGAAAAAATTTGGAAGCATGAAACCCTCACCAGGCCGCCAATTGGCGGTCTCCAACCGCTGATTGGCGATCCTTTTGGAGCTTCTGTTCCTCAAACTTGTCCAGTAGCCTCCCCTTGATCCTATGGTTCCCTAAAATAAAGAAAAACTGGAAACAAAAAATTAAAAACCCCTTGAATCGTCCAAACCAACGTCTGGACAGAGCACCTCCCCGGCAACGGCGCCAAAAACTTGATTGATCGTTTTATATTAACTACAAGTGCACGACCGCGTTGAAGCGATGGCAAATACGGGTCGTCCACTGGGAGGTGTGTCGACAATTGGTTTGTTCGAAGGCGAGAGGTAAAAATAAGGAGAGAAATGTTGGTTACACTAAACTACACTAAGATGCAAAAAGAAAATGAAGATAAGCAAAAAAACTAAGCCCCATAGGGGGTAGAGAAATAATGTGAATATGAAGATGTGTGTGTGTGTTCAATTAAGCTCCTCACAACATGTAGTGCATGAAATCATAAAACTACATCCAACTTTGCCTCCACAGGAATTAAGAAAAGACTACATCATTAAAACATACAAGACAATAATTGGAATGAAGCTACATGAACTCAAGTATGAAGACTAGACCCTACTATGCTTCCACATGAATTAAGATAAGACTACATCATTAAAACATACAAGACATTAGCTAAGGTAAAGGCAACAAGAGCACATACACTACAAATTGTGTTTCCAATATTAACTTCATCCATACCCTAACCTTATCATTCCCCATAAAATAGGTCCACTAATCAAAGCATAAGCTAAGCTTCTTTCAAGAGCATTAGCGTATCAAAGATAAGAGTGAAAACCCATTAGATGGTTATGGAAATCATATAAAGCTCAAGGGATAAAGATAACACACACTTAATACACTACATGATTATATCACATATTTCTCCACCCCCCAAATGGGGATGGAACTACTCACTACTCATTACACTAACTATATTAACAAAAGAAAGCATAATACTGAAATGAAAGTTAACCAAGAAAACAAGAAGTATTAAAGAAACTTAAAAGGAAAGGAAAGACTAAACAAACATGCACAAATTAAAAGACAAGATTAAAAGAAACTAGAAGAATTATTTTATTAAAAAATGTCTCACATTGAAGGTAGCATTCTTCTCCACCTTGAGTTTTTGCTTCAAGGCTCACTCCTTAGTAGAGAGAATGCCACCAAGCAATGGGTGATTACAATGGAAGGTGAAGAATTCTATTTATAGGCATGGAAAAACCTAATCCGGGACAATCCTCCGATGTGGGACTAAACCAATACCAAAAATAGACTAAGCATACATTAATACACGTGCTACAGAAAACTAAACAGATCCTAGGCTATCTGGACCACCAATTGGCGATTCCAGACCGCCAATTGGCGGTCTATATGCTTTAGATCCGTTTGGTTTTCGTTGTGGTCTTAGCTTGAAGTATTTCTTGGTCTTGGATGCATCTACTTGGTTTGTTGGAGCTCCGACCCGAATCGAATTGCCAAAATACTCCCCATGATGGTGTGGAGTTTCCTGTTTTGCTCTTAGGTCCTTCGGTCTTACGATCAGGTCATTCTCCCTTGCATCTTAGTCCCCAGGTCTCACAATTAAGTCTTTTTTTCCTGCTTTTGGGTCCTTTCATGGTTCTTCTCTTCAAACCTCTTTATTTCTGAAATTCAAACATAAAACTCGTCACGTAGCATTGCTTAGGTGTATGATAATGGATATAAGGTACAAATATAAGCATGAAATGATGTCAATCACTCCACCATTTAGAAGGTAGACGTATCCTGATTGCGACCTTCTATCGTCGAGATCACTTATGAAACTCGCATCCGAATAGCCTTCGGCTATTAATTCCCTTTGTCCTCTATAAACAAGAAACTTATCTTTGGTCCGGTTAAGGTACCTCAAAATATTCTTGACCGCAGTCCAATGCTCAGGACCTGCGTTGGATTGGTGACTTGTCACGCTTAGAGCATACGAGACATCGGGTCTTGTGCAAGTCATCGCGTACATGATTGATCATATTGCCGAAGCATAAGGGATATCTTTCATGTACTCCAAGTCTTTACGTGATTCAGCACGTTGAGACTTCTTGAGTTGCACACATACTCATTGGCACATTGCCCTTTTTGGAGTTGTTCATGCTGAACCTTTCCAAGACCTTGTCAATGTATGTACGTTGACTTAGGCCAATGAGTCTATGGGATCTATCTCTATATATCTTGATTCCCAAGATGTATTGAGCATCACTCATATCTTTCATCGAAAATGCAGATTTCAATGAACTTCTCGTTTGCTCAAGCAAAGGTATATGATTTCCCATGAGGAGTATGTCATCAACATATAAGATCAAGAACACTATGTGGCTCCCACTAACCTTCTTGTATATACAAGGCTCTTCCTTACTTTGGACGAAGTGAATCTTTTTGACTTCTTCGTCAAAGCGCTTGTTCCAACTCCTTGATGTTTGCTTCAATCTGTAAATAGATCTTTGAAGCTTGCATACTTTCTCGCTATTCTTTGGATCTTCAAAGCCTTGAGGTTGTACCATGTACACATCCTCCTCCTTGTTCCCATTGAGGAACGCCATTTTGACATCCATTTGCCATATTTCATAATCATGAAATGCGGCAATAACGAGCATAATCCGAATAGACTTGAACATGGCAACCGGTGAAAAAGTTTCATCATAGTCAATTCCATGAACTTGAGTGAAACATTTTGCTACAAGCCTCACTTTGTAGGTTGTCAAGTTCTCATCCATGTCCATCTTCCTTTTGAAAACCCATTTATTTTGAATGACATTTTTCCCTTGAGGAAGGTCAACCAAGTTCCATACTTGATTATCAAACATGGATTCTATTTCGGATTCCATGGCTTTAAACCATAGTTTGGAGTCCTTTCTTTCCATTGCTTCTTGAAAGGTCGACGGATCACCGGTATCTAGTACCATGATCTCATGAAGTCCCAAATACATATAGGGTTTCTTCCTTTCCCTCGTTGACCTTCTAAGTTCTTTTGGTTCTACGTGTACTTCTCGAACTTCTTCAACAATTTCTTGTGGAATTGGTTCGTGTTTGATTCTCGAACGTACACTAGGTGGGGAAGATTGAGTTTCTCTCACAATTTCTTGCGAGGGTCTCTCACTCACGCTCTCACTAACCAAAGGAACCTCGGTTGGGCCTTCATGATCTTGAATATCATCATTCATATCATGATCTTGTAGAGTATCTTGAGTCTCCTCAAGCACAACTCTACTCCCACTACTTTTTATTCCTTTCAGAAATTCTTTTTCTAGAAATACGGCATCCCTCTCTACAATCACGCGATTGGAGGTTATATGCCAAAAGTAGTATCCTCTTGTCTCACGAGGATAACCTATGAAGAAGCACTTATCCGCTTTTGGTTGAAGTTTGGTCGACATCAATCTCTTGACGTAGGCCTCACAACCCCAAATCTTGAGAAAATTGAGCTTAGGTGTTTTACCACTCCATAGCTCATAAGGCGTTTTCTCTACGGATTTGGATGGGACATTATTTAGTGTGTGAGCCGCAACTTCTAGTGCATAACTCCAAAAGTAAAGCGGCAATTCAGCTTGACTCATCATTGATCGAACCATGTCAAGTAATGTCCTATTCCTCCTTTCGGATACCCCATTCCACTGTGGTGTACCGGGAGGGGTGAGTTGCGGTGCAATACCACACTCCTTTAGGAATGAGTCAAATTCGGTACTTAAGTACTCACCTCCACGATTTGTTCGTAGAGACTTGATTTTCTTGTTGAGTTGGTTCTCTACTTCATTCTTGAATTCCTTGAACTTGTCAAAGGATTCACTTTTGTTTCTCATTAGATAAATATAGTCATAACGACCATAGTCATCCGTGAACGTAATGAAGTACCTAAAACCGTCTCTTGCACTAGTACTCATTGGACCACATACATCGGAATGTATCAAATCCAACAAGTCATTCGCTCTCGGTCCTTTCTTCTTGAAAGACCTCTTGGTCATTTTGCCCATTAGGCAAGGTTCGCACGTCTCCAATGATTTAAAATCAAGTTGACTAAGAAGGTTAGCTTCTTGCAATTTCTTGATGCGTTTTTCATTTATGTGACCAAGACGATAGTGCCACAAGAGTGTATCATTCACGTGAGTAGTTTTAAGTCTTTTTTATTGATGTTTAAGATTTGTTTATTATTCAATTCAAGCAAATAGAGATCATTTCTCACGAGTGCATTTGCATAGAAAATATCATTCTTGATATAGACAAGCAAGAATTTGAAATATTTATATTAAAATTATCCATATCCAAACATGATACAGAAATAATGTTCTTGCTAATCGAAGGCACATAATAAACATTCTTTAAACATAAATTTAAACCACTAGATAATTGAAGCTCCACAGAACCTTGTGCAATCGCAGCAACACTCACACCATTTCCGACCTTCAAAATCATCTCGTTCTATACGAGATGATTTCTATCCTTTAGTAGCTGCACATTAGAAATTATGTGAGCACAAGATCCGGTATCAATTACCCAATCATGGACAGAGGTGGCTAAATTTATCTCAATAACAAATATACCTTTGGCCTTTTTGGGGCGCTTACGTTCAATCACTCCATTGTCAATGTCTTCCTTGTACTTGGGGCAATTTGGCCAGATGTGTCTCTTTTCACCGCAGTGAAAGCACTCCGTATTAGGTGTCAGAGATTTCAAAGATTTCCCCCATGAGCACCTCATACTCCCTTGCTCTTGATTGACGTATTCTTGGTGAATTTGCCTTTACCTTTGGTGATCTTCTTGCTCCCTCCATGGACAGCTAGGACGTGCTTGTCCCGACCCTTGCCCGTGTCAACTTCAGCCGTTTTAAGAGCGTTGTGAAGTTCCTCAAGACTCACCCCTTTCTCACGCACATGATAGTGCATAATGAAGTCCTTGTAGGACGGGGCTAGAGAACCAAGAATCAAATCTTCCGCAATGTCATCGGGCATCGGGGAAGAGAGCTTCGACAACTTCTCAAGGTATCCTTGCATCGTGAGAAATTGCATGGATACCGATGTTCCCTCCGCCATGTGGCACCTTGTGAGTGCGATGGTGGTCTTATAGCGCTCTTTTGTAGCACTATCCATGAACATCTTTGTTAAATCTTCCATGGTCTTCTTGGGTTTTGAATCCAAGTATTTTGCTTGAAGCGAGTCACCCATGGAGGCCAACATTAGACCGTGAACTTGGTTCTATTGGTCTTCCCACTTGGCTTTTGTCTCTCTCTCGCTATCGGTTGCCTTCTCATTTAATTTTGGGATTTCACCATCCAAAATATGAGATAGTTTCTCAAACGTCAACACGATATTGAGCTTTAGTTGCTAGCTTATGAAGTTTGAGCCATCATTTGCCAAAGGATGTTTTTCAATCATAGATCGCACAATAGGTTGAATATTCGACATTTCTAAAAAACAAATTATATGGGATTTAATGTCAATTTTATGTTTTAAAAACAATACCGCAAATAAAATTTGTCCATAAATGCAGCAATCCAAGATCCTATCAATTATAATATAAAGTAGCTAAAGGTTGTCGGATATACTATAAAATCAAGGTAAGAAAACATTTTCTAATCATAACCATTTCGAAATATCGCAACATTTGCATTTTCAAACTCTTATGACTCTTGTCGTTTTAATTAAGTGGGAATTTGACCGATCCTTGTAAGAAAAACTCTCTTTCCCAAAACCGAGCTAGGGCTCCGGGTCTTGTTAAGAAAACTTATTTAATTTGATACGAGATACGTTTATCCATTGTATTCACAAACAAATATACTCGGTGTCCACTAAGGTTGAATCGCACCTCGTACATCTATTCGTGGCACAACAATAGACAACCTTATATCTCCCATTATTCCCAAAGATGGAGGAAGCTATCTCCCGCTAAGGGCGAGCAGAATATCCCTCGATCGATGGCTGCTAGTGGACGAAATAAGAAAGAAAGATACTCTTAACTTTTGGTTGGACAATTTAAACATTAATATGTGATTTTAGAATTTAGGTGATCATGCATATTTATCATCTATACACATCTTAATATTCATCCATGCAATCACATATATATCAAGCACACAAACTTAAATAAATCCATTCACACACACATTGTGTGAGTTTATATGTTCCTTGATCCTTGATCCTTGATCCTCGATCCTCGATCATTGCACTTCTTCAGCGTCTTTCTCTTGCACCATGGATGTTGATATTGCAAAAAATATAAACATGCATCTCTCAATTTTGAAAATTGTCTAGTGCAAGTCCTATGTAAAAATCCTCTCATATGCATGCATATACATAGAAATAGAAATTTGGCTCTTACATATACATAACCCCCTGTGATTGAATAATAATAACATACACATTCATTCATTCATTCACACATGGCTTCTTCGGAACATATAAACTCACATATCCCTGCAAAAGAGAACTCGAGCAACGCATGTACATATACTATATATTACTCGATTTAGTTTATCATGCATCTCTAAATCAAACAATTCTAAAATCATTTGAAATCCATTAAAAATGATTTTATGCATCCATAGTTCAAAACATAAAATATTTGAACAGTTGTTTATCCAATTTTTAAAAATAAAAATTTAAAGAAAGAAAAAAAAGCCTTTTTTCCGTTTTGTTGATTCCTTATAAAATAATCATTTAATTAGTAACAAAAATTCTATAAATTAGACAAAAGTCTAAATTTTAATTCTAATATTCACATGATGTGTTTCAAAACATTTAAAACTATCAAAAGAATCAATTAGAATTAAACCAACAAAACTATCAGAAAACTCGAAAAAGACATAAAATATAAATTGTTTCGATTGTAGATGGTAACTAAAATTAATTATATAGTCTAATCATTGAAAATATGAACTAAATACTCTGATACCACTGTATGATTTTGTGTCCCCATGTATGTATATATTTTTAAAAATTTAATACAACATACAAGATCGTTTTCATATTTTCAACAATTTTTATGTACATAACTTTGTGTTTATTCTAATAACATGCAACCCTACATTTATTAAAATAAACCACACAGGTAGAATCATACCTAAAGGTTCTCTAAAACCTTTTGAAGATCCGGAGTCGCGTTGCCCATTGAATCGTCCACGGACTTGCCTCCGAGTGTTCACCAAACTCTAAACAAAATTAGAGAGAAAAGAGCTAGCCAATCAATCTCTAACAAGGTTTAGATTCTAGCTAATAACCCATCATTAAGCTCCTGAGATTCTTATCTCTAAAACTTAAAATTACTAAGAGATTTTCGTGGTGATTAATGAGAGAAAGAATTTTTGCATTAGTATTAAACAAGTAGGAGTTGGGGTCCTTTTATAGTCTTCCAAAACATCCTTATCAAGAGTTATTCTTTATCCATGATATCTTGTTTATTCTCTCCTAAAATTAATCTCTAATTTCTACATAAGCATCCACAAAAAACCTTTTAATTAAATCTGGAATTAATCCACAAATGATTTAATTAATCTCTTAATAATTCAGGCAGAATAGTTCTTGTTCGGTGGACCGAGTATAACTCGGTCAACCGAACCGTTCGGTTATAACACGTGTTCAGTGCACCGTGAGCTAGACGGTCAACCGAATCCGTATGAGAAAAATTCCCTAGAAGAATTCGGACGAACCACGTCTTTTACTCGGTCTACCGTTGACCCACCAGAATCGCTCATGGGACATAGTCATCGGATGACCGTGTCACCTTCGGTCTACCGAAAATACTACTTCTCGGGACTATGAATTACTTCAGAGTCGCTCCCCAAAATCTCATCAACGAGGTTCCAAAAATGCTCGACGTCTTGTGCTGACTGATCCACAAACTCTGGCATATGGACTCCTTCTCCAATGACAAGTGTTTTCCAGAATGGATGAATCTGCTCTAAATAAATTCATTTACATGACTCAATACAACCATGCATGGTACATGCACAAGGAATCTCATGTGATGTCAGAAAAGCGCACCCGCAGCGATATTGAACTTGATTGCTTAAGTCATGCATTCTCTTTAACTCCTGACACAATAATGACAAGCAACGATGCGAAACTCGACCATTTATGTGATGATACAAAGCACTTAAGTAGTTAGTCAAATTTCGACATCTCGACTCTTCAAGAAAGTTCCGAATATTCGTCAACTACATTTCAATAGCCTCGTTCACGTGGTTGAAAAGAGTGTCCAGAGATGCAGTCGATGTAGTGATTCACTCTTTCAGAGCCGAATGAGTGTTTTCAACCCTACAGTTTGTAGTGTTGCCAAAACGAAGAACTTTGTTCGTCCAATTCAACAAAAAAAAATTATGCATTAACCACGTGTCTTCCAAATACTCTGTGATAGCTAGGCAATAGTGAAAAGTATCTTTTAGATTATGAATTGCTCTATCATACTCGGTTTGTGAAGCAGAAAGCATGACTTTCCTCCACTTTCCAAACTTCAAATTCTCTACATGCTTCTTGTTCTTGCCGAATACGTGGTATGCGTAGTTGTACACGCCTTTATTGACATGGCATGTGCAAAGTAAATGAGCAGACTCAAGCAAAATATCTCACACTGGTCGCATCAGGCGTAACACTTTGTCCGTTATTTTTGCAGTCGGGCTGACATTATCGAATAACAGATCTCGCAACTTCTCCAACACCCACCGGTAACTAGACTCGGTCTCATCCTTCATAATAGCATACCCAACGAGGAGGTTCATGTTTGTTGGAGTCACCTCAACCATCTCGAACAAATGAATCTTGTACTTGTTCGTTTTGTATGTCGAATTCATGCAGATTACGAAAGGGTATGTGCGCAACAACTGAACTGACGTTGGATGTGCTAAAAATGCGTGAGTGATGACATTAGTTTCTTCATCCGCCATAATCCAATGTAAGTACTGATACTGCACTGCCAGATGCAGAAACTGCTGAGCGGGATTCCTATCTTCAGATTTCGTCCTCCTGATGTACTCTCTGAAGTTAAAAATATGTCTCTGATTGGGATTATCCTCCGGGAATTTCTCATTTACTGCCTACAAGATGTTACATGGTTTCGTTTGTGCCTCAGTCATATCACGAACAATTTTCTTGACCCTAGGACTAAGACCGTTGATATGTCGGTGACCCTCTGGATAAACTTCAAGTCTGTAGTTTTTTGATGCTTATGAGTACTATTAGAAATTGCGACTCATCCATCACGATCCCGTCACTCGACCACATTTAACAAAAAATGACAACTGCAACCATTTCTTTTCGTGTTCTTCCGTATTGCAATATCTATATCACGAGAACTCATTTCATTTTTGCGATCGCATCTCAAATAACAATACATCTGAATCTGCTTTTGATTTGTAGGATGATATTACCAAAAAAACTTGGCTCTGATGGAAACTTGTTTCGCCCATTTACTCGCGTCCTCTTTTGTTGAAATACTTGTGTACTTAAAAAAAGTCTCACTATAATGTACTTCATCACCACGGAAATCTTGCAAGGAAACCTGAAATAATTTAAAATAACAAAACATAAATAAATTTAAAAACAAAAAAAAATTGGGGTGTCTAGCTAGGACGCCCCCACCATGGGTGCAGCGGCTTAGACAGACGCCCGGGGTGTTTTTTTTTCGGACTTATCTCACGAGATTTAGGCGCTTCGCCAGACATTTTCGTGGTGTTGGTAATATGAAAGTCATGAAAAATTTAGGCAGAAATCTTATTTTAAGAGACGTGATGAAATTGATATTAAATGAATTGTGAAAGGTAAAATAGTAATTGTTAGGACGATTTAAGAAGTTTTCCGACGACGAATATTAGTTTTCTCGTATAACGTAACTTAAAGCCGAACATTTCCAAAGTATGTCTCATTGCATCGAGTACCTAAAACATTATTTTACTTTCTCGTATGAGTCATGGTAGTTATGCCATGAGAGCACAAATAACAGCGCCCGGGCTACCCCCGGGTGCCCTACACTCTCTCTCTGCCACGTCAGCTCACCCAACCCACCCAAAAAAAACCCTTACCCATGCCCAGGCTATCCCCACCCACCCTACACTCTCTTTCATCCACATCATTTCTTAATTAAACAACTATAATTTTCACACAACATTTAACAAATTACATTTTATATAATTCTAATTCTAATAACATTACAATTCTATTTTAACTCGAAATATTGTTAATAATTACTGCTAAATCACGAAATTATTATTAAATATTACGGAGCCACATTACATTTAAGATAAACTCAAATAGGAAATATTACACTGAAAGTTAAGAAACAACAATACATATTACATAAACTAAACTTTCAAATACTACATTAGCAACTACGTTAACCGATTTTCAAACCGCTCCTCGTCCGTTGCGTTGCAATATCCTCGATTAAATCGCCTTTTAGATCCAAATGTTGGTTCCTGTCACGCACTCGATCTTGATTGACAAAAAACTCGTGAATATCCGCTATACTATCGGTCGAATACGACGTTTCCTCAACTGAAGTTCCAGGACGATCTTCCATAAATTCGCGAATATCTCCAAAATTAAAATAACAGTCGCGTTCGTCCTCCACTATCATGTTATGCATGATGATACAAGCTGTCATTATTTTGGACAGAATGTCCTTGCTCCGGGCAATAACCGGGTTTCTGATGATCGCGAACCTCGCTTGCAACACTCCGAAAGCGCGGTCAACATCTTTACGCGTTGCCTCCTGCACTTCAGCAAACAATCTGTGCTTCGGGGTGTGAGGGTGAAGGATGGATTTGATGATGGCCGCCCACTGTGGATAAATATCATCAGTAAGATAGTATCCCATATCATATTGAACACCATTTACCTCATAATTTACAGGTGATGCTCGGCCTTCTAGTAGGTCGTCGAAAACCGGAGATTGTTGCAGGACGTTCAAGTCATTGCATGAACCCAGTATTCCGAAGAAGGAGTGCCAGATCCATAAGTTGTACGATGTCACCGCCTCAAGGATCAGAGTTGATTTCCCAGCACGCCCTTGATGTTGTCCCATCCAAGCAGCTGGACAGTTTTTCCACTCCCAATGCATACAATTGATACTCCCCATCATACCGGAAACCCACGTTGCTCACCAACGTAAAGTAGGTGTGCCAAGTCATTTGCAGTTGGCCGGCGTAAATACTCACGACCGAAGATGCGAATAACACCTTCACAGAATTTGAGGAGAGCATTTCTGGGTGTTGCCGCACTCATTCGTAGGTACTCATCGATCCCATCAGCTGCAACGCCATATGCTAGCATTCGCATTGCTGCCGTACTTTTTTATATACCGGAGATGCTCATCCTACCAGTTGCATCCAGTGTTCGTTGGAAGAAGACTTCAGATGCTTCGATGGAATTGTGGATGCGCAGAAAGACATGCTTTCTCATCCTGAAAAGAGTATCAGAATACACAGGGTTGTCAGAGAAATAATCGTCCATAAGGCTTCTGTAACCTAGTTCGCGATCTCTATCTGGGTTCGTCGTTCTCCTTCGACGCTGCTTAAGATGTGTAGTCCTTTCGTAAACAACCCGTCCGGCCAATTCAATAGCGCGGTCCATTATATTTAATGTCTCATTCCAGTTATCATCGTCGGATTGACCGGAGTTTAAACTATTATTCGACATTGATGAGAGAAGAAGTTAACAAGTTAAGGAAACGTGAGGAGTCAGGAGATAGGTAGATGTATTTATAGTTGGGAGGGTTTGGATGTATCTGTTACATTGTTCATGCGTAATGGCACAGTTTACTCATTGGAAGCGTGATTAAAGTGCACGCGTGATTGAAAACAGTGCACGTGTGTTTGCTCAGCGGAAGCGTGATTAAAGTGCACGTGTGTTTGCTCAGTGGAAGCGTGATTAAAGTGCACGCGTGTTTGCTCAGTGGAAGCATGATTAAAGTGCACACGTGATATTAGACCATACTATCAATGGGAATTTTTTGGATATTGAAATTGTTGCTTCTGGAATTTTTTGAATCTTTATCACTTGCAAAAAATTATTACCCCACATTAATAACAAATACACAATCCATTAATTACAAAACATCCATTAAATAATTAAAATCTAAAAAAATCGACGAATGAGGGGACACGTGCCCCCCACCCGAGGGCGCCCCGGGCGTCTGCCCGGGACGCCCAACGCCTGGGCACGCGCCCGGGTGGGCGTCCCGGGCGGGCACCGGAGGGACGCCCGCCCCGTTAACAGGGGTGCGCCTACCAGGGTGCCCGGGCGTGGCACCCCTGTTAAGGGTGCCCTGATACTTGCACTTTCTTTGCTTCTTCCTGTCCAACACTTCGTTACTTCGTCTAATCTGAGTGGAGAATCCAAGTGGAACCGTGTCAGATTCGTGGGTGCAAAAGTACTTCGCCAAATCTTTGAATAATAACATAATAAACTGGCTTGATGATGAAAGGAAGTAATAGTTTATTGAACCAAGTGCAACTCAAGGGTGCAATCAAATGGCTTTAAGATTTCATATATTCTATCTCGATTTACTTATTTAATATCAAAACTTTCTTTGTGGTGGTTAGCGTTTTTAGGAATCTTCAAAAGGTTTATCTATTACACGTGTCATAATCTGTTGTACTTTCCAACCTCATAATCGGTAAGCATTAAGAGCACCCTTAACAGGTGCTCTTTACTCTGGCGTCCGGGAAGGACGCCCAAGTTGCCCTCTCTTAACGGGAGGGCACGCTCAAGATGGGGCTCCGTGGGTGCATTTCCGGGCGAGGGGCCACGTTGCCCCCTATTAGTCTCGGGTTTTTTTTGTTTTTTTGTTTTGTTTTTAATTTAAAGAAAAAAATTATTTATATATAATTAGGATAATGTATTAATTAGGTAAATTGAATTAAATTAATTAGGTATTGAAAATTAATTGAAAAAATATTTTATGATTAATTAACTTTTTTATTTATTTAGATAAAGTAAAATTAAAAAAAATCATAAACAAAATAAGAAGTAGTAGTACAATACTCATACACTTCGGAAACAAAATACAATACAAATACAGAATACGAAATACAACAGAAATAAGGAAAGGAAAGACAGTCCTCCTACGGATACGAAATTTAAATTACCACAATACTAATAAACTGCAACAGACATTGATATTACAAATGAAAACAAGAGCACCTACAAATATCCTTGTGCTTTAGCCCACTCCTTGAGTCCAGCAAGTGTTTCTTTATCGAATTCGTCCTTGTTTTCCGTCTTCATCAGAGTAAATAGGACATCAAGTTTCTTGCTGTTGAGTTCCCTTTGGAAATTCGCCTCAGCTTCGATGCGTTTACTCTCCACCCGTTCTTCGTAACGCAAGTATTTTTCCTCTTTCACTTTTGCGCTATATTACATTTGTTTCCCCAGTTCTAACATATCAGGATCATGTTGTGCCTGAAATGGTTGTTTCCCCTTCTTTTTTTAGCGTTTTTAACACCTTCAGCACGAGGACATGTTTCGAACACCATTTCATCTGTTGACGGTGTTGCGTGACTCCCATCGTCGTCGCTGCTTTTTCTTTTCCCGCTGCTAAAACTCTCCGGACTTTCTACAGCGACGTTTTCGATGGGAAGTACGTGCGCAACAGACTCCCATTTAGGGTACCTGCGTAACAAAAGGCACACATGTATGTACTAAAATTTGGCATTGTGTGTTCGTTCGTAGATGGTGTGCACATCATGGATGACATTGTCCTCGTTGTAACCACTTCTCTTCCTCCGCACCGCCTGGTCGAAGCAACCAACCCATTGGTTCACAGATGGCAGTGTACGCCTCCATCGCCCTTTCAATGATTCATCGTTACGCTGTAATGCACCTGGCTCGCCTGAGTCATTGAAGATGCGCTCCACACGTCTCCAGAAGGACTTCATTTTTTGGTTTGTCCTAACCACAGCATCGCCACTTACAACCATGTAAGCCGAGATGAGTCGTTGATCCTCTTGTGTGGACCACGATTTTTGCGACCACATCGTCGCGGTTTTGCGTGTTCCCTCACGACTTGTAGGTTGAACGATATTTTCGTCATTCACATCAGGTGTAATGCGGCTTGCATTTCCACTACTTTCGCCACTTAGGAGGTGAGTATACATACCCACTGGGAATTGGGTTTGCCCTTCTTCCTGAGTTGGCGGTTGGTATTGATTGTGCGGGTAGAACCCTGGGTGTAGGAAAAATTGGTTTTGGTGGGACGAGTGGAATCCGGGTTGTGGGGTAAATTGGCTTTGGTATTGTAACACCCCGAGCCCGGACATGTGCTTACCCACCCAAACCCGGTGCGTTAAGATACGATCCACGATCCTGACCACTGCGCACTCTGATATTTAAATCCATCTGATAGGCCCATAATAATATGAAAAATATAATCAACAAATTGTGAGCTCGACAGCCCGCAAGTTCCAACCGTCAATCAATCAGAATCATAATTATGTGGAAAATAATACAGAATATGACATTCAGTCAATAAGCACAATCAAGAGACATGCATCACCAATAAAATGCATGCATAACGATCTGGAACCCCATTCGGATTCGACCACATCTTGTGCTTCTGAAATCTACAAATCAGTCAGACGCACACCTGGTAGCTCCACACTAACGACAGGCAGCCCTTTCCTCTCTCGGGTGGCTCCACGTTGTCCGCTAGGCAGCTCTTTCCTAAGTTGCTCTGCCAGAAACATACACACAGCCACAAGACATATCGACCAAAACACCACCATGCAATCATATGCATATCCATAAAATCAATATTAATACTCAGCATACATGCAACTACGAATATCAAGAGAGACAGACATGCTATGAAACTGAAGAATAACGAATCAATACTTGCCTGTCTCGCAACCACAACCTTGATTCACAACTGATTGGCATCATTTCATGTTTATATTTGTATCTTATATCCATTATCTTTCACCTAAACAATGTTATGTTACGAGTTTTATGTTTAGTTTTCAGGAATAAATAGGTTTGAAGAGATGAAGCATAAAAGGACCCAAAAGCTGGGAAAAAAGACTGAATTGTGAGATCTGGGGACAAATATGCAAGGGAGAAGGACCTGAATGTAAGACAGAAGGACCTAAGAGCCAAACAGAATACTCTACACCATCATGGGGAGTATTTTACCAATTCGATTCGAGTCGGAGCTCCAACAAGTCAAGTAACCGCATCAAAGACCAACAATACCAGAATGAAAAGCCCACAACAAATTCCAACGCAATCCGAAGTGTTTGGACCGCTAATGGGCGGTTCATATTACTCAGGATCCGCTCCAATTTCTCCTGGACTTGTATTAATGTTCGTTTAGGCTATTTTTGGTATTGGTTTAGTCCCACGTCGGGGAATTGTCCCCGATTAGCTTTTTCTATGCTTATAAATAGAACTCTTCACCTTCCATTGTAATTACCCATTGCTTGGTGGCATTCTCTCTACTAAGGAGCGAGCCTTGAAGCAAAAACTCAAGGCGGAGAAGAATGCTACCTTCAATGTGAGTCATTTGTTAATAAAATAATTCTTCTAGTTTCTTTTAATCTTGTCTTTTAATTTGTGCATGTTTGTTTAGTCTTTCCTTTCCTTTTAAGCTTCTTTAATACTTCTTGCTTTCTTAGTTTACTTTCATTTCAGTATTATGCTTTCTTTTGTTAATATAGTTAGTGCAATGAGTAGTGAGTAGTTCCATCCCCATTTGGGGAGTGGAGAAATATGTGATATAATCATGTAGTGTATTAAGTGTGTGTTATCTTTATCCCTTGAGCTTTATATGATTTCCATAACCATCTAATAGGTCTTCACTCTTATCTTTGATATGCTAATTCCCTTGAATGAAGCTTAGCTTATGCTTTGATTAGTAGACCTATTTTATGGGGAATGATAATGTTAGGATATTGATGAAGTTAATATTGGAAACACAATTTGTAGTGTATGTGCTCTTGTTGCCTTTACCTTAGCTAATGTCTTGTATGTTTTAATGATGTAGTCTTATCTTAATTCATGTGGAAGCATAGGAGGGTCTAGTCTTCATACTTGAGTTCATGTAGCTTCATTCCAATTATTGTCTTGTATGTTTTAATGTTGTAGTCTTATCTTAATTCATGTGGAGGCAAAGTTGGATGTAGTTTTATGATTTCATGCACTACATGTTGTGAGGAGCTTAATGAACACACACACACACACTTCTTTATGTTCACATTATTTCTCTACCCCCTTTGCGGTTTAGTTTTCTTGCTTTTCTTCCATTTCCATTTGCTCCTTAGTGTAGTGTAGTGTAATCAACCTTTCTCTCCTTCTTTTTACCTCTCGCCTTCGAACAAACCAATCGTCGACACACCTCCCAGTGGACGACCCGTATTTGTCACCGCTTCAACGCGGTCGTGCACTTGCGGTTTAAATAAAACGATCAATCAAGTTTTTGGTGCCGTTGCCGGGGAGGTGCTCTGTCCAGACGTTGGTTTGGACGATTCGAGGGGTTTTTAATTTTTTTGTTTTCAGTTTTTCTTAGTTTCAGGGATCCTAGAGCTCACGTGGAGGCTACTGGAGGAGTTGGAGCACCTAAGCTTCAAAAAGGACCGCCAATCAGCGGTCTCAGACCGCCAATTGGCGGCCTGGTGAGGGTTTCTGACTCTCAGTTTTCTTCTGGTAGTTGATTAGTTCATTATTGTTATCTGGGAGCCCTATTTTGCATGCTATGACCTCTAGTTTGCTCCCAGATCATTAAACCAATCCAATTTAATCAACTTGGACCATAATACTTAAAGCAAAAGATTAGACTTCTTGCCATCTAGGTCATGCATCGTGTGTAGACCTTACATGCATTTGTCTTTTCTTTGCTTTACATTTTGTTGTTGATTGCTGGCGTGAGGTACGTGCACCCAAATCTCTCATTCATGCATGTTTCGATCATGCATTAGTTAGTAAGGTGCATCAGGACAAGAGTGAGTTGAGTGTTTGATTGGAGTTATTGATTGCTAGATTTAAGCTCAAAACGCTACTAAGGAGGGGTTGTCCCATAAAAGATAAGGTGGGGGATTTCATCACCCTTTCCTTGGCCCCAAAAATCACTCTTAATCAAGCCTTAACTAAAAGCAAGTAGACATTGGTCCTAAGGATTGCGGACGCACTAGGAGAGTAATCTAATTGAGACTGTCATGACCTTATCGACGTTGCCTACCTTGTCGATAGTAGGAGCTACTGGATCTCCGGATCTGGTATCACTTGCTGGGCATTGTGGTCCTTGTTGTAGGGAGGTGAGGCGTGTCGAGGCTAGTGACCTCGAAGTTAGGCGTCGTCTAGCCTAAGGACCCATTACCTTACATTGTTTGAGCCGTGCTTGCTAGATTAGGCTTCTACCCTCTTCCGTTACCCACACTAGCTTTAGGGATTCTTCCCTTCTCCTCTGAGTCATCTTCTTCTCACCTTCTTCTACGTTATAGTCTCCTACCCTTTACACTCTCTGGTAGCGTTTTTAGGGTCGAGTCGAGCACCTTTTGCAAGCTTGGCCTCGTGGTGGTGAGAGTGGTCGACTCTAGAGTTCTTTGTGGAGATGGATGGTTACATGGGCGACTATCCATATCATAGTTGGGACCAGGACAATTCGTCCTGGCATTCCGAACCCATGCAACCTGGGGTGGCTCAGACGAACACCTCGTATGGCTGGGACAATCTTCATTGTGTGACTGAGCAATCTTCATATTGGGGTAGTATGAGAGAGGCACCGACTGCTAGACCACCATCTAGTTACGTCGGATCATATGTTGGTCATCAATCTGAGACATTACAAGAACCTTTGGCCTCTTTCATGCATGTGATAAATGACATGGGTGCACCGGTTGCTCCAGTAGCTGTACCATGTGACTGTTGTTGGTTGAGTGGTCATGTTATAAGGGAATGTCCTTATGTTGCCCCTGAGACTGAGTATGAGCACACATTTTCCCAAAATGCTCATTATGACCATTACGCATCCGCGTACAACCCGAGAGGGATGGATTTGTGGGGAGACAATTCGTATTCAAATTCTTATACATCATTTCCACCCCAGTATCCTCCTCCCGAATACCCAGAATTCTACCAACACCCCACTTCAAATCATTGGACTCATTCTCAGCCCATCAACACTCAACCCCAAAATTTCCCAAGCTCTGACTTGGACCTCATAGTTGACCACATACCTGATTCCTCGAAACCAACTTTCCTTACGTTCATGGAAACCATTCAACAATCCATACAAAATATGGCACTGCAAGTGAGTCAAATGTCGCAGCAATTACGTGAACGTGAGGAAAGTAACTTTTCTTGTCAACATGAGGATTCATCTTTTGATATCGAACCGCCACCACCACATCAACAAATTCAAAGCACAATCTTTCAAAGTCAAACTCCTAGTCAGTCTGAGGGACTTGGGGTTTCAATTCACAATCACTTGGTGGACGATTCGATCCCAATTGAGAATAACATGGACCAGCTTCATTACGACTCGGCACATGATTGTGCCTTATCTTCTTGTCCCGTGGCCCTTGAGCCACATGACCTTATTGTTGTACCTCTTAAGGACTCTCCTCTAGTGGAGCAAGAGCTCCCTAGTCCCCTCAATTTCAAACAACCTGATGAGAGTTTGCCTCTCACTATTGTTTCTCATCATCTTGGAAATGATGGAACATCAAACAACTACATTGCTCATGAGGGTATTAGGAGTTACTTGGAGGATACCTTGGGTATGAGACCCACTTTTTGTTTGCCTAGTGTGTCGGACATGCCTAACGAGGTTCTTGACCTCGTTCTGACGTACCAGCCTGTTGGTTGGAGAGTTTGGATTGACGATCATAACTTCAACAGCGCAACCGGAGAAACTCTTCTTTCGTTGCCCCTCATTTCCCAAACTCTTGAGAGGTTCAAGCTCTTTCAGTTTGATCCTTTGAATGAGACGCCTTTGCGTCCAATTCATGAACCTGTCATTTCATCTGATGCTCTTTGTGAAGGGGGCCCACACATGCGTATTCTGGCCCCGCGTGGTGTCATGTTCCCTTTCCAAGTGCATTGACTCACTCTTAAGGTTCCCATTTGATGTATTTTGACAAATGAAGATGGGAACTTATGTTTGTACATAGTTATATATAAAAAAGAAAAAAAGAAAAAAAAGTACAATAAAAGACTCCTTCAGTGAGCATCGATTGTTGTGAGCCCCAACCCTTGTGTATTTGGGCTCCATTTCTTTCACGTATTTGTATCCTTTCTTTAGCATCTCACAGGTTTTGAGGGAGTTTGGGTTTGTGTCCATCAACATGACCTTGAACTTACCTTTGTACTTCATGTTTGTGAGATCTCTCCTTTTTCATGCAAAAATCCATGTAGTATCTTGCTCACGTTCATTGAGAACAATGCATGAAGTAGGTGTGGGGGGTGTTTTACGTGTGTACATAGTCGAGTCTTTTCTTTTGATTTTGTTTTCTTGTTTGCATTTTTGGGGTCATGTTAGTGTGCTGCATTTAATATCGATATATCTGCTTGTCATGATCCTTGGGTGACTTGTCTTCTTTTGTTTGCCTAGTGCTTTAAAATTTCCACATTTCTTTCAAAATCTTCATGTGTTTGCGAAAGAAAATGTTTTGTGGGTTTTGCGTGTGTTTAGCATGTGCAACACCGTTGAGAGGCAAAGTAAAAAGAAAGCTCCCAAAATTGTCTTGAACTTGATGCATTAGGATATCTAGTACAGTGACTTTAGGATTCATCGAGTCGTTAGGATGCACCCCAGTTTTCCCGTGGGGGTGAGTAATTGTAACGTACCCGAAAACAGCGGAAAATTTAAACAATAATAAAGACCATCAACGGTCAACACAGGGCACGTCACGGGAAAACAAACTAACATATATATAAAATATATAAGATACAGACCCACGTGGAAGTCAAACTATACAAATGAGTCAACTGTGATTACAACAAAAGTGAATATACATGTAATCACTACCTCGAACAAAAGAAGATATACAATGACAACAGGATCAGATCTCGGGGGCACCGTCCTCAGTCACCACCTCAACTCTAAACCTGCTCGCTACCTGAAATGCAAACAAACAAACATGCCTGAGTTCCCTGCAGGAACCCCGTATACCAAACCTCCTAAAATACAAAAAGGAATTAAAGACAATGCAATGCTATGCACATGATCATCCACCTCGGGCCCACAATAATGCCCTCACCGCCTCCGCGGCACTGAACCACTCCTGCCACTAGGGTCAAGTCAGTCCATCGCTGCCTCACAAGGGTCAGTCGACACCACTGCTCCCCAAAAAGTGCAGGAAGGAACCCCCGGTACACGCCGCCACCCAAGGAGCGAGTCAGCCCGCCGAATACACAACTCGGGTCAGACGACAGCCGCTGCTCCCCCAAGAGCCGCCAAGCGCGCACCCTGCCGGAACATCCTCGGCCTACCGCTAAACCCTCGCAAACTGCCCAAGGTTTACGGCACACATCCCTCACACCCCGCTTGGTAAGAGAGGAAACAGTAGTACAATAATACGCCTTCGTCGAAGGTGAAATCCGTAGCTCTCAAAGCCGGTAATCAACTGTCGCCTCGGAGCCGGTAGTCGACCTATACTCAACGGATCGCGTGTGGATAAATCCACCAACCTGCGGCAGATCGGTCGACCGCTAAAAGCACACCGGTCGACCGGTCCCCCACACAGTACACAGTACTGTACAAACAAGTCTACCGGTCGAACCACACCAACCGAATTACCGACCAATCGGTCGAACAAAAGTCATCTAGCGGTCGACCGTTTGGATGGTCTACGCTATACAAATTTATATAATATATATATCCGATCGGTCGAACCAAGGGGTCATTCAACCGATAACAGGACTTCTCAGTATCTTGCCCAAGTGACATTCGGTCGACCGGAACTGCTATACAGTTCGACCGAAACATCACAGGCACTCTACTGCTTAATTAAAATGCTCAGTCGGTCGACCGAAAGTTAAAGAGCGGTCGACCGTTTTGATGGTCAAAGCTCCCAACCGACTTAGCATCGAATGGATCGGTCGAACAAGGTTAAGGGCGTTCAACCGTTTAATAAGTCAAAACCCCCAACCGACCCATTCTCATTGCTATTCGGTCGACCGGCTAAGTGGTCCCGTTCGACCGATAACAGCATAACCCTTTTTTCCCGCACAAATCTGGCATAACGGTCGACCGTCCTAAGACATCGTTCGACCGTTCGCGGGTAAACATCAATATAATAATAGGATCGGTCGACTGCCCACAGGCACCGGTCGACCGATCGTCGTCTTCAACCTCTTAATTGGTTGCAATCCGACGGGGAATTCGACACCAACGTCGATCCCCAACACTCACAAGGCTTATGTGAGTTATAATGAAGATTTGGCATACCTTTTGGTCGAGTGAAGAAGCCTCCCAAGCTTTGGCAACCTCTTCTCTTCTTCTTCCCTTCTTCTTCTCCTCTTCTTCTTCTTTACTTCTTCTCTCCTTCTTCTTCTCCAAAGAAATCTCCTCTCTCTCACTCTCTGATAAACCAACAATGAAGAAACGTTTCTATTAAAACCTAACATTTCTATTTATACAAGAATCCAAGTTTATCTTCAATTCACCTCTCAATCTTCAAATCAAAATAAGCCACCTCATGCTTCACTAATCAAAGCTTAATTAAGTTAATTAGGTTTAGGTTTAGTTAATTAAGGTGTTTAGATTAGGTTATTACAGTAATCATAGGGTTTCAGTGCTCAAACAGTTAATGAAGTCCACCCTGAACCTAGTGAGTCAATAATTCGTGTATGTTAACATAAGGAAGTTGTTGTAGTAAAGAACCTTCTAAATCCTGTTGTCAGACATTAGTGTAGGGGTTTTGGTTCATGTGTAGATAAGAAATAAGTGAGTAGGTGTTCTCTCTTCTCGTACAGCTCCTATCACTCGGGAAAGTAGGTCTGATGGGACTTTGTGTCTGGTGCTTTCGAGTCATCTGACTTGGGATGCGCCGACCGAACTCCCGTTACACGGGTGGTAGGGATTGACCTATGTGGAGATTTGGGGAAAGGTGTACGTGATAGTGTAAGTCCTCATGAGCAATGATGCACGAAACCTGACCCTGGGAGAATGAAGCTCCAACTAATAAAAAGAAAAAAAAATGTGAAAAGAAACAAAAAGAAAAAAAAATTGGTAATGCAAATAAGAACCTTAATGGACTTTATACTTTGTAGCACTTGGGGATGTTGAGGTTGTCCCTGTCTTTCACTTAATTCCTTATTTAACTTGCACGAATGGTTCATTAGGTTAGAGGTGTGGACTGATCACCAATATAGAGTCGCCCCGTAGCATTACTGCGTCCATTGATCGACAAAATATTTCCAACGAGTCGAGTGTCTAGATTGAATAATGCATCTTGTTCGGATTTTGTGGGTATATCCGCTGAAAACACTCAGGAGACAGCACTCCTCCTCCTTGGCAACAAAGAGGTTTAACGGCTTGTTGCACGTGCTAAGTGCAACCGTGAGTCCTACGAAAGTGAGTTAGGATTTCTTGTTTTTCGTATGTTTTTTCCTTTCTTTGTTTTGCTTGGGACTAGCAAAAGTTAGGTGTGGGGGTATTTGATTGGCATCATTTCTTGTTTATATTTGTATCTTATATCCATTATCTTTCACCTAAACAATGTTATGTTACGAGTTTTATGTTTAGTTTTCAGGAATAAATAGGTTTGAAGAGATGAAGCATAAAAGGACCCAAAAGCTGGGAAAAAGGACTGAATTGTGAGATCTGGGAACTAAGATGCAAGGGAGAAGGACCTGAATGTAAGACAGAAGGACCTAATAACCAAATAGAATACTCTACACCATCATGGGGAGTATTTACCAATTCGATTTGGGTCGGAGCTCCAACAAGTCAAGTAACTGCAGCAAAGACCAACAATACCAGAAAGAAAAGCCCACAACAAATTCCAACGCAATCCGAAGTGTTTGGACCGCCAATTGGCGGTCCATATTACTCAGGATCCGCCCAAATTTCTCCTGGACTTGTATTAATGTTCGTTTAGGCTATTTTTGGTATTGGTTTAGTCCCACATCGGGGGATTGTCCCCGATTAGCTTTTTCTATGCTTATAAATAGAACTCTTCACCTTCCATTGTAATTACCCATTACTTGGTGCCATTCTCTCTACTAAGGAGTGAGCCTTGAAGCAAAAGCTCAAGGTGGAGAAGAATGCTACCTTCAATGTGAGTCATTTGTTAATAAAATAATTCTTCTAGTTTCTTTTAATCTTGTCTTTTAATTTGTGCATGTTTGTTTAGTCTTTCCTTTCCTTTTAAGCTTCTTTAATACTTCTTGCTTTCTTAGTTAACTTTCATTTCAGTATTATGCTTTCTTTTGTTAATATAGTTAGTGTAATGAGTAGTGAGTAGTTCCATCTCCATTTGGGGAGTGGAGAAATATGTGATATAATCATGTAGTGTATTAAGTGTGTGTTATCTTTATCCCTTGAGCTTTATATGATTTCCATAACCATCTAATGGGTTTTCACTCTTATCTTTGATATGCTAATGCTCTTGAATGAAGCTTAGCTTATGCTTTGATTAGTGGACCTATTTTATGGGGAATGCTAATGTTAGGATATTGATGAAGTTAATATTGGAAACACAATTTGTAGTGTATGTGCTCTTGTTGCCTTTACCTTAGCTAATGTCTTGTATGTTTTAATGATGTAGTCTTATCTTAATTCATGTGGAAGCATAGTAGGGTCTAGTCTTCATACTTGAGTTCATGTAGCTTCATTCCAATTATTGTCTTGTATGTTTTAATGGTGTAGTCTTATCTTAATTCATGTGGAGGCAAAGTTGGATGTAGTTTTATGATTTCATGCACTACATGTTGTGAGGAGCTTAATGAACACACACACACACTTCTTTATGTTTACATTATTTCTCTAGCCCCTTTGCGGTTTAGTTTTCTTGCTTTTCTTCCATTTCCATTTGCACCTTAGTGTAGTGTAGTGTAATCAACCTTTCTCTCCTTCTTTTTACCTCTCGCCTTCGAACAAACCAATCATCGACACACCTCCCAGTGGACGACCCGTATTTGCCACCGCTTCAACGCGGCCGTGCACTTGCGGTTTAAATAAAACGATCAATCAACAACCCAAATCAAATCTCTAGGTTTCATATTTCCTATTTTATTTTATCTCATCTTGCACAACAGAAGCCTAACAACTAATAATCAACATCAAAAATTATTGATCATACCAAAAATCAAATTCAACTAATTAACTAAAAATCACTCTACCTTACCTTTATTTCATCATGCTCTTCTCTCTTCCAAACTCCTCTTCTTTCTTCACCTTTTATAGGCATCCAACTCCACCGCCTCTCAACTCGTCTTCTCACCATCACACGTGTAAAAGTTGGGCAATTTGCCTTTAAACCTCATCTTCACCTAAAACCATACATAAATCCAATAAACTTGATTAGCTTTTAATTAAGGTTTGGGTTCTCACAGGTATAAAGGGTGGAATCTTGGTTGTGGAACATTTTGGTAGGGGAAAAAGTGTTGGGTTGGGGGTGGACGACGTGGAGATCGTCGGTACTCTAGTGAACCATTGTCTTCTGAAGAGGACATTGTGAGATTATGGTGGAAGAAGTAAGATCAGAATAGAGGTGAGTAGAGAATTAAGGTGGTTGGGGTATATATATTCAAGTAGTCACGCGCATACTGTAGGTCCTCGGTCCAATCATCTCGTCTTTTGTGAGTCACGTGCATACTGTAGGTCCTCGATGCCTAAGAAGTCCAAGCCTCGATGCAATCATCTCGTCTTTTGTGAGTCACGCGCATACTGCAGGTCCTCGATGCCAGAGAAGTTCAAACATCGATGCAATCGTCTCATCTTTTGTGAGTCACGCGCATATTGTAGGTCCTCGATGCTTGAGAAGTCCAAGCCTCGATGCAATCGTCTCATCTTTTGTGAGTCACGCACATACTGTAGGTCATCGATGCTTGAGAAGTCCAAGCCTCTATGCAATCGTCTTGTCTTTTGCCTAGTCACGCGCATACTGTAGGTTACTTCTCACAACTACAAATGTACTACTCCTGGTTGGTTCTCTCTCATTCATCTACGAACAATGTCTTCACCCGATAAGTTTTCCAGTTTGAAGTCTTCATCATCTTCAACATCCAATTACGAAGTTTACGACCAAGTGTTGAACTACTTAACGGAGTATGTCTCCCAAGTGGTGGACTGACGTCCTAAGAGGCGCAGAAGGCGAACTTCGAACCCAGATAGAGATAGGGAGCTTGGTTACAACCATTTGATTGCCGATTATTTTTCTAACGACCATGTTTATCCTGACAACATTTTCAGGAGAAGATTTAGGATGCGAAAGCATGTCTTTCTTCGCATTGTGAGTGTCATTGAGGCGTCTGATGACTTCTTCCAACGTAATCCAGACACCATCGGTAGGACGAGCATCTCTGCCCTGCAGAAATGTACCGCGGCGATTCGTATGCTAGCGTACGGTGTTGCGGCTGATGAGGTGGACGAATACCTGAGGCTAAGCGAATCCACGGCAAGAAACACATTTGAAAAATTCTGCGATGGTGTAATTAACAACTTCAGCGGTGAGTACCGCCGAAGACCTAATGCAAATGACCTAGTGATTGATCGTTTTATATTAACCGCAAGTGCACGGCCGCGTTGAAGCAGGGGCAAATACGGGTCGTCCACTGGGAGGTGTGTCGACGCTTGGTTTGTGCGAAGGCGAGAGGTAAAGAAAGGGAAGAAAGATGTATTACACTACACTAAGCTAAACTAGTAAACAAACAAGCTGAAATGAACTAAACAACTAAGCTAATCAACTAATGCAAAAGATAAAATCACAGGAATGAAAACCCCTCAGGGGTGGAGTGTGTGTGTGTGCACATGAAATAAGTGTGATATGAAATGCATACAAGAAGCTCAAGTAGTTAGTGTTGTTAATGCAAAAGAAGTACCTAACTATGGCAAGACCTATCATTACAACACTAACTTATGTGCATAATATGAGCAATGCAAGGTTGTTATTAAGACACTTAGACAAGCATGGAATGTACCTAAGCTATGGCAGAAACCATCAAGTAAGGTTCTTAATAATTCAAGCAAGCATACTAATATCAACACAAAACATTCATATTAAGCATTCAAACCATCTACATAACATGTACACACACCTACTCCACCCCCGAAGGGGATGGAACTACTCACACATATTTAAACTAACTACTCTAATAAAATGAAGCATTATACTGAAATAAAACTATACTAATCAAGAAAGAAATATTAAAGAAGCATAAAACAAAACAAGCACCAAAGCAAACACATTAACTAAGCAAGAATTAAAAGCTAATGAAAACTTCTATTATGAACTCACTTAGATTACAAGCAGCCCTTCCTCCACTAGAGTTTTGCTTCAAGGCTTCACTCTTAGTAGGGAAGATGCCACCAAAGAGAGAGATGGATACAATGGGACGTGAAGAGTTCTATTTATAAGCATGGAAAAAGCTAATCCGGGACAATCCCCCGATGTGAGACTAAATCAATACCAAAAATAGACTAAGCATACACTAATACACGTGCTATAGAAAACTAAACGGATCCTGGGTTATATGGACCACCAATTGGCGGTCTATAAGCTTTAGATCCGTCTGGTTTTCTTTGTGGGCTTTGCTTGAAGTATTTATGGGTCTTGGATGCATCTACTTGGTCTGTTAGAGCTCCGACCCGAATCGAATTGCCAAAATACTCCTCGTGATGGTGTGGAGTTTCCTGTTTTGCTCTTAGGTCCTTTGGTCTTACGATCAGGTCCTTCTCCCTTGCATCTTAGTCCCCAGGACTCACGATTAAGTCTTTTTTCTTGCTTTTGGGTCCTTTCATGGCTCTTCTCTTCAAACCTCTTTATTCCTGAAATTCAAACAAAAAACTCGTCACATAGCATTGCTTAGATGTAAGATAATGGATATAAGATACGAATATGAGCATGAAATGATGTCAATCAACCTAGCACGACTACTTCACGTTGGTGAGCAGCGTGGGTTCCCAGGCATGATGGGAAGTATCGATTGCATGCACTGGGTGTGGAAAAATTGTTTGGTTGCTTGGAGGGGCCAATATCAAGGGTGTAGTGGTAATGCCACTCTTGTCCTCGAGGCAGTGGAGTCGGCTGAGTTGTTGATATGGCACTCATTTTTTGGCACACCAGGTTCAAGCAATGACTTAAATGTCCTGCAACGATCTTTGGTTTTTGACGACGTAATGGAAGGACGAGCTCCACCTGTGAATTTTGAGGTAAACGGTTCTCGATATAATATGAGATATTATCTTACTGATGGTATTTATCCAAAATGGGCAGCATTCATTCCGTTCAATGTTCATCCACAAACACCGAAGGACAGGTTAGTTGTTGAACGACAAGAAGCAGTACGCAAAGATGTAGAATGTGCATTTGGAGTCTTGCAAACGCGGTTCGCGATAGCGAAGGAGTCATCTCTTGCATGGAGTAAGGTTGTACTTAACACAATAATGATAGCTTACATTGTAATGCATAATATGATAGTGGATGATAAACATGATTCCTTCGGTAATTTTGGAGATTTGAACGAATTTGTTGAGGATCAACCTGAAAATTCTGTGAACGACGTAGTTCGGTATTCCACTGATTGTGTAGTGGATATTACCAGGTACTTGAGAATGAGAGATCAATTGCGTGATCACACCACACATTTAAACCTTCAACCGATTTGATCGAAAATATATGGCAACGCTTTGGAGGAAATGCGTCTTGATGTATTTTAAGTTTAGTATTTAAGTTTAGTATTTAATGATGTATTTT
Organism: Triglochin maritima; assembly: GCA_963682175.1. Lineage (NCBI taxonomy): Eukaryota > Viridiplantae > Streptophyta > Magnoliopsida > Alismatales > Juncaginaceae > Triglochin > Triglochin maritima. The sequence continues at coordinate 38,076,800 of OY821775.1, forward strand.
TTGTTTTACTTTTTAAAATTCCAGTTAATGTACTATGTAATGTGGTTTCCTAAATTTTAATAATATTTTCTTATTTATTAATTAAATGTTAATTAAAAACGAATGAATTGTTGATATTAAATAATTACGATAATGATTATTAATATATTTTGTTGATTGTTGAAAGAGTTTTAGAGAGAAGAATAAAAATAATGACGTGTCAACAAATACTGTAGCGTGACAGGATGGATTGGGTAATGATTAAGGATTTTGTAGGGGGGTTGGTTTATGCTGACATGACGGAGAAAGAAGTTGATGTGGCTGAGAAAGAAACCAGAACGTTCAAAAACTGTCCGAGCGTCGTTAACGATGATCTAAGGTTCCAAGCTCTTCTTTAATTAATTGCTAGAAAAATCAGATCCACTACGAAATAAAACTACTTTTGAGCTTTGACCGAAGATCCGAGCTTTACTCGTCAGAATAAAATTTTGCTCCTAAAACAGATGTTTTTTTCTTCATATTAAAAGTTCACAAACTTTGACTGAAGCACCGAGGTCGAGGGTCGTCAACTTAAGAGCTTCATTATGAAATATTGAAATGTAACCTTCGTGTCTTTTGCACAGCTGAGTTGTGGAAAAAGGTATGAAGATCTGATTGTCGTGTTATTCTATTCTATTTGTAATGTTATACTTTAAGTTATAGCTTTTCCGGGAAACTTCCACAAGCATGCACATAGGAGCATTTCTTGGGTACGATCTCACGTTTAAAGTGGACATTAATTAAAAAAATCATACAAGATATTTTTCCTTGGAGTAAGAATAACCATGGACTTCTTGCATGTTTTGTGATTGTAGACTATAATATTTGTGTAATTGTAATCTGTTAGGATTCGATGCGGCTCTTGTAGATAATTCCGCCCAAACCTCAAAGATAGAAACCTCACACACAAGAGGTTGTAAAACAAAAATAACCCAAACCACATATGACAAGTACACAAAAAGAACTACGTGGGTGTATCCGGACCCACAAGGCTCCCAAAACCAGAAAAAACTTCCACCGTAGAAAAAGATTACACCAACAAAATTCTCCCAAAATTTCCACCCTCCCAAAAACAACTCTCGACAACTTTTTTTCTCTTGAAAACCTTAGTTTTTTCTACCTAGAATTGGCATTATAAGACTCACGAAAATACCCCTCATTACTCTAATACACAAGGAAACCACTTGATTACAATCAAATCTCACAAAATCCGAAACTATATCCCTACGATTACCCTAAATCGGGAAAGACTTGGTCAGGAAATAGCCTAGACCAGTCAACTCTTTAGGAAACCAGTCAATCGGTTTTTCTTACTACAATTCAAGACCCTAGCTAGTTGACTGCTTTCCATACTTGATCAACCAGTGTACGTGAATTTAGCTCGCATATGCGCTTGATGTGCCGTTTCTAGATCCTGCTACTTGATCTTTCATTGTGCATAACCCGTGAGTCTTTTATCTACGATTCAGTCTTGTAAATAACCCAATACAACTTCTTTGTTACCTATAAAAAAGCTGACAGAATTTTAGATACAAAACTCCAACAATCACAACCTTGGGTTGTTTTGGCCTACCCAACCGAAAAAACAAATTGTTGAATCTCCACCTTGACCTATGCCTCCTACCTTTGCTATGTCCCATCACGTAACACGCCCCCATCCGGGGTATCCTTTGCAACTCATCTACATCCGCAATGTGTTGCTCCTCGATCCTAATTGACAACACGTCCCAATAGCTTGTATTCACCGCGCGTGATGAGTCTTAAAATTTAACCACAAGTGTACGGTGTTGTAGTATACCGGTCGAACACAAGGAGACGACGATGAATTCTATTTTGAATGATTTATGCAACTAAACCAACATGCATACAAAAACCTACGGTGGAAATAATATTTGTTTTAATGAATCGTGCACCTAATGATTTAACTTAAGCTAAACTAAAGATGTTTAAGATAAGAATTCAGATATTAAAATTGGAGATGAGGTATATGGATTTAGGATTGAGAAAAAAAATAGATTATAGAAACTAAGCATCACATAAAATAATGTGTTTTTAAGTGATCAAAATTTACTACAACATTAGATCTAACAAAATTAAAGAGTGTAGTCTTATGAAATTATATCCTTGTTCTTTAAGATTTCAGTGATAAAACTCATATAGTTAAAGTCACTAAAACAAAATAAACAAAAAATTAACCACAATAAGAACAACTACACTTTGAAACCCACTTTTCTAAATCCTTTCATTCCTATCAATCTGATTTGTCTACCCCTTTAAAATTAAAAGAAACAAGATACAAGAAAGATAGGGTTGTGGAGGAAGAGAGACTCACTCCTTTCCACCCCTTTAAACATCCCATACAAGTAGGATTTTCTATTCTCCCACATCAGCGGTCTTTCACGCCCTTTCTGGGCGTTATAGGTTTGAAATTTGGAAATATATGAAATACAAACGTTGTGCATATGGAAGTGTTCTTTGTAACACGTCTTGAATCACCTTATTTGGATATTGGAGCAGAAAATTATGCACAAATTACCGATGATCAAATGATTGTCCGATTTCCAAATACAGTTTGTCTTGACACACTTTTTCACCATCATATAATCGTAATTTGACAAGTCTTAAGAGAAACGAATATTTTTTCCTTTAAGTTTTCTTTCCAACGGATCTAGAATCATCAACTTTAGTATTCAGATGTGGATATGATAAATAAAACAAGTTGCATGTCCTGGTAATCTTGATTTCTATATCTGAACTTTCCTATTTGATATTGATTGCATAATCTGAATTTGCACATATAATTTGAGTATTGTCTCAACAATTTGCAGCACAATAGAGAGTATAAACATGTGGAGTAGATTTCTTGTATCATGTTCTTCAACTTTCACTTTATATATCAGATTTTGCATTTAAGTCATTCCACTTTTCGATATTTTCAGCAATTGTATCTATTTTCTTGTAACCTACAAAATAAAACACTCGACATAGCATTATTCAAATACAAAAGTAAGATAATAGTGAAGGTAAAAATGATCAATTATGATACACATTAGCGTGCAAGCTGCCCCTTTAACAGTACTCTCCCTCCTTTCAATAACTTATTGACTCCACCTTAAGTCAGACATTGATATCCCTTTAAAACAAATATGCCCAATGATATAAGATTTTTCTTCAATTAAAAAACATGCTTCACCCCCAACCCTTGCTAGCTTATAAAGCTCCCACAACCCGGGAGGCTTCTCTAAACTGGAGCTACAACCTTGCTTACTTATAGAAATACTCCAACTTAAGCATTTGGAACCAAAATGAGAATTTGATAGCAATCCATGTGAGTAAAAGTTTGAGAGATTGTAAACAATAGTGTAAGAGGTGTTCTAAGTGTATTACATAAGAGTTTATTTATAAGCTCACAATGGGTAGAAGAAAAGGCAAAGAATTGGCAAGAAAAGTTAAAGCTAATGTACCTTCGGGCCCAAAATCAGACGACTCAAGCTTAAGCCAGTCGCCTGATTACCTCAGGTCAAACCAAATCTCAAAGGGATGTTGACTCGAATCAGACGAACCACTCAAGGACTAGTCGTCCCAATTCATGAACTAGGAGATTCAAAGTTTATTGGACTCTAGGATTGGACGACTCAAGGAAGGTTGAGTCGTCTAATTAGGGGTGTAAACGGGACGGGTAGTACCCATATACCCGATCATCCGCCTCAGTCGTGTACGGGTACAAAAAATCATACCCGTTAAGATATATTATATATTTATATATATTATATTTTATATATTATACCTGTCTACCCGTTTACACGCCCCGTACCCGCTAACTTAGCGGGTACGGGGATAAAATATTTTGGCAGGGTATACTTGTACCCGCTAATTTAGTCAAGTACGAGTAGGGACATACCCGACACGTTTACACCCCTACATCTAATTGAGGTGACACGAGATGTTCAATTTTTCAACAAGTTCAATATAAAGATGATTCATCCCGATTTTATGTACAAAACGGTCGTATGACAAATTTACTCTCAGCCCATGCATCACAAATATAATCAGTGGGAGAATGGAGCTCACAATTTGACAATATATATTCCACCAATTCGCCATTATTCAAGGAATCATATTCATCCCAAATGGTGAAGCAATAACTGAAAGGCGTCTTGGTTGTTGAACTTCATGTTCATCACAAAAATGTTGTCAGTAAGTTCCATATAAGTAAGTATAGCCAGAAGGAGAATGATATAGTTTTTCAAGGATTTCTGTCTACAACCAATGCACATTGTTTAGGTATAGATGTTCTTTGCCACCCTGGGTCTCAATGTCAATGTGAAAACCACTAGACATAATCATTAATACTAATAAGGTTTTGCTTCGTTCGTGAGCAATATATTGCGTCGCTAATGCTGATTGTTGTGTCCATTGGTAGTACTAAACAACATCTTCCAGAGTCTACAACAAAACTAATATCTCCTAAAATATTAGTTACTTTTCCTACACATTTTTTCAACGTCTGAAAATACTCTCTGCCGGACAAGCATGTGTAGTACCACAGTCAACAAGAGATAGATTAATTACCACTTTTCTTCTCGATTTCATAATGCAACATCACTTGAGCAATTTTCAAGACTCAAATTGAATCATTCTGATAATGTGGTGTAAAATAAATGCCAATCATTGGAATCCACTCAAACAAATTGAAATATGAAACAAGTATTTAGGAATAAAAAGGTAGAGATTCTAATTTTCATATATTATACAATCCACAATCTTCTTTTTATATATAGACGAAGATGTGAATAATGTGATAATCACAACAGTCACAACGTTCGACATTTACAATGGTTACAAACCGTTACATGACTCATATCAATCATTGCAACAGTTACATCTGTTAATATAATAAAGTATTAATAATATCCACATTTATAACACGACTAACACTTATATATATATGTACAACTAATCTTGGTATAAGAGTAATTTACTATAACAAACGACGGTATTCAAAACTGGCTTTTCCCCCTCTAAAGTTCATCTTCGTAAAAAGGATAGTGGGTCATTCTACATAGGGAGAGCATGAACCGGTCCGGTCCGATTTTTTAGACCGGACCGGATCAATCAGTCTGGACCGAATCCGATAGGTCCGAGTTTCGATTCGGATCTCGGAACGGGTTCGGGTTTCGGTCCGTTCCAGTCCAAGTCCAGTCCAAAACTCAATTCCCACCCTTCAAAAGAAATCCAGTCTGATCCGGGTTCGGTCCGGATCAAATCTGGTAGGTCCGATATTTGATCCGGACCCCGAAAAACATTCAGGTTCGGTCCAATCCGGATCCAGACTGATGCTCTCCGGTGTCCGGACCACCATTTCTACACGTGAACACCACTATTTCTCGGACGCTCGTCCCAGCCTCTCAGGATTTGTGGTGTTAGAATTCCCCAACATCTCGCAACTTACAATTTGTGAAGTGACAAGGCGAGATCAAGGTTGAATCCCAATTTTGAATTGATCAACCATCCCACATCTCACATGTTAAGGGGTCAAGTCGTCGTGTCCAAGTTGATCCAACCCCACCCTACAAAAACCACCATCTACACTCAATTCAAAATATGCACGCGGTATTACAAACCTTACTATTCACCAAATAGGTGAACTCCAACAAAACTTACCAAAATTGATGAAACAAAGAACAATTGGGCAGAAAATTCTAAGGAACAGAAATATGCACGCGTTGAAAGGATGTCGGCAAGAGAGGTGGTCCAGGTCGAGCAGACCACCATCCTCATCATGCTCCAACTTTTGACTAGCAATGGTGCTTCATCATGTACTCCTCTTCTCCACATACCCCATCATATCTTGCTCTATCCTCTACTTACTTCTCCTTTGCATTGTGTTTCTCCATGTGGACCATGTCCCATCAATGATGGCAATCCAACTGTACATCTGGGTTTGCTGTGTGATGCTGTGATGATGCGCTTGTGACCCAATTTAATTATATTTTTTTTATATATTTCAGTTAAGTTGTTGCTTTTGCTTTTCGTGGTGGTTATCTTGTTTATTCCATCTTTTGTGTGTTGTCTGGTGCTTCAGCTGCTTGAGAAGTTTCACGGTTGATCCCGTGTAAAGCTACGAAGTTGATGCTTTTGAAGCTCGAATCTAAATTAGGTTTCCACTTTCAAGAGTGAGTGGTTAAGTCCTAAGGTACGAGATTGAAATTGCATGGCTCATGCATGGTTTTTGTTATAAATGAATTCTCAGGTCTTAGAAAAATTATGACCGTGAACCATAGAAATAGGTCTCGTACGGAGCATTTAATATATAATTTAATGAAAATTGCGTTGAATAAAGTTATTTGGAGTACATCTTGTCATGATAACATTATCGTACTCACTGCCTTTGCTCAGGTCGGTTAAGTTATTTGCAAAGTGATATGACTTTGCAAATTCACGTCGGATTCAGTACCAATCCAAATTTTTACGTAAATATAGGTTTATGAGTATATTAAAGATACAACGAAAAAAATTGAAAAAAAATCAAATATGTTAAATAATGAATTTTTAAAATTCAATAGACAAAATGTTACAAAATAAAAATTCAATGGAGGTAATTGTTAACTTTGAAAATTCAGAAGTGTAAAGTGAAATCAAGCATAATCTAGAAATACAAACTGTAATTAACCCTAAAAAATCATGACTTTTATTGGTACTTTTATTTTCTTTTTAATCTTAGATATCTTTCTCTTTTCTAAAATTGTATCACTATTTTAATACATGACTATGTTAATATTAGAGACTCACAATTATGAAGGCTAACATAGAGGAAACAAGAAAAGAAACTCACAATCCGAGGACAACATGAACCATGAAGATTTTATGAAATCCATGGCGCGGGAGACAAAGCACAAGATGGGCATTTGCGTGAATATTCCTTTCCAAAATCTTGTAAGGTGTTCAATCATCGGGGTATTCATTTCTCATGTTGCATGTCGAAATGCTCCTCTTGAATGATAGTTTCCTTTTTTTTAATGTAAGTAGTGTTGGCCATGCATGCGCTTTTTTCTTGCAAAATGGGTCCAGGGATTGCGACCACTAAAATCATCAAGATAAATATTGTCTATCAGCGATACATTACTTTTGAAATAAGTTGACGTTAATTTATTCTTATTTAACTAAAATTTAACCTCCGAATGAAAAATAGATAAGTAGATCTTGATAAATGAATTAAAAAATATGTTTGTCAAAAATAATTTTTTTATTGCTATAAGTTGAAACACATGGAAAACGAATGCAACATGTTACTTAAAAAAATTCCAGTATTTTGATCTTATATCAAATGACTATAATTATTTTTTATTTTCGATGTACATAGATAAAATAAGTCATAGATCAAAATCCACAATTCTGTTTTTTTTATTTTGTGTCGGATTTCAAATTATTAGTTATGATAAATTGATATCAAATTATTTAATGTTAGCATATCCCTCTTGCTAAATAGTATATGAGAAGTTTAAATTGGTCAACTTTTTTTAAAACCTAAAAGATATCTAAATATGAATTCCTAAAAAACACATTACATCAATATAACCACTTCGTTTGGTTTAGGGATCCCAAGTTTTAAGTTGTGATGTCCAAGAAGCTTTATGTGGTTTTTGAGTTTTGGAGTGGGACACTAATTATTGTTTGGACACTAATTTTTGAGTTATGCTCATCACTTTTAGTTGAAATACATTCAAAAGGATGGAGACCGACAAAAAGCTAGATGAGGGTAAATTTTCGTATCAATTTTTTTATGGTGGCATATAAGTCCATCGTAACTTTTCAATTGCCAAAAACCATTTTGCAAAAAAAATAAAAATTGCGTTTGATGTTTTGATAATATCTAAACACAACTTTTCAAGTATACCAAACGGAAGTGAAAGCTAAAGTAGTGTTCGACAATATTGAAATTCATCATATTTAATTATTCTAAGTAAAATGAAACAGAAAATTTTCTCTGACATTTTCACATTCAAGCGGAAGCATGACATTTTTAACTATCCTAAGTGATATGTTCGGAAAGTGACATGACATCCATAAATTTCTTTCATTTTAGAGGAATATGAACCATATGCAACCTAAGGACACAAAACAAGAATTTAAGAAAATTAATTATCCACATGGAATAAGAACCTTAAATGGAAAACACGTCAAACCCGACCTAAGCCGGATTAAGGATATATCCGAACCTCCAACACAACCATTTTCATAAGCATTCCATTATGTTCCAACACCCGTCAAGTTGCTTTCACGTGTATCATTGTGGACGGCTGGGATTTTCGGGCCCGCGAACGAAAGGCGGAGATGCACCATCTGGATTCTGGAAAGATGCGGGAATGTGGGCCTTTTGGAGGCCCACGGTGTTATGATCTCAATGAATATCAGAGTTCGAATATCGTTAAGATCAGCTCACACTCTGGGTCGGATGTGGTGACAACCAACATTTAATTAAATATTTCTCATCTGTGAAAAACAAATACATCTGGTCTGTAGAATTTACTTTTAACTTGAAAGGGTTCTTATTGCAAGTGTATATGTGATTTGTGATTTAATAATTAAATAATATAATTAATATACATATTAATTATAAATTATATATATATGCATAAAAAAATTATATATAAGTTTGAATCATTCCTAGCTTAAATATTAAACGAAAGAGAACATAAGAGTACAAGTATACAAGTTATAATATATTAATTGTTTTGAGTTGAGAGATCAATTGATCAACGCAATAGTGATTGAATCATTATTCATTAATTTGTGATTTGAATTAAAATCAACATTTTTCTGAATCAAAAGAGAGATTTGAATCACAATAAATTAAAATCAACTCTTAATTTAGTGATTGAGATTTGATAAAAAAATTGATAAAATTTAAGATTTGAAAATTTTAAATATGTCGTTATGGGATGCGTCACACATGCGACAACATATGATGTCCGCATAAACACGCTCGCATCCTTTGGATGTGATGTGATCCCTAGTTGCATCCGCATATGCACCTACATCAGAACAATGGGTAGAACCAAGTATTATGAGGAGTGAGCACTTCTCTTTTTATCTTAATTTTGAAAATCTTAAAAAAATAGTAAACTATAACTGCTTTTAAACAAGTCATTATTCTCTCTAAATTTCTCTACTTCGATCAATTCTCTTGTCTCTTTGATCGTATTCTTCAAAGGCTAGAACCAATGCCCTCCCCTCTAGAGTTTGTTAATGTCACTTGCACACTTTTGATGTATCTCCGAAAAACAAAATTGAAGAACCAATATCTTCTAAAGGGCTTGCTCATATGTCATTATAAAAATAACATAGTATATATAATGTCAATAAAATTTCAAAATTGTCACTCTGTTAGTAGTCCACCCTAACAACGTTAGTAAAGTATATTTTACTGTTGGTTACTCATTAACTAATTGTAAAATTTACAAAATCTACTTTGTATAATCTAATATTTTTTAAACTTCTCATATCTTTCTTTCCCTTCTCTTTCTTTTCTCTCATCCCTCTTTTTTCTCTCTCTAGAATCTCTCTCCCCACTCTGAAAATCTCCACTCTTGAATCTCTCATAAATTTGGCAAATTTCCCCCCAATTGCAGTCATTGCTCCTCCATCGACCGCCCTAGTCGCAAGTCCCCCTCGGGTTGTCAATCCCCCAGGTTGGCTCTGGTCGACCCAAGTCGTGCATCCCCTAGGCATCTCTAGTCGCCACCTTAACCTTCGTCGACTACCTCCTCACGCACAATCGCGTGCTCATAGTTGTTGATGTCTCTTGTTGCCACCCCCCTCTGCACCAGTAATTGACATCTCTGGTCGCCCCAGTAGTCGTCTCTGGTCAGCTACCTCTTCACGCACAGTCGCGTGCCCCCAATCTCAAACGTCTCTGGTCGCCACCCCTCTCCGAACCCACAATTTGTTTCGAATTGGTTTAATTTTGGTGTTAATTGTTTATGCAGAATTCAAGTTTGGTGGATTTGGTTAATTAGATGCTATATTTGGTGTTAATTTTCTTCGAATTGGTGCAATTTTGGTGTTTATTTGTTTTGTAGAATTTGACTTTCATTTGTGCAATATTTGTTTGATTTGGAATTGAGTTTAATTGCAGAATTTAGTGCATTCTATGCTTGATATCTTAAGTTGAAGAGAGGTTGTGTTTGAGAGTGGAGAGAGAGAGAGAGAGAGAAACAACGATGATAGAAAAGAAAGAAAATGGAGCGAGAGAAAGATGAGAAGTTTAAAAAAAAGATTATACAAGGTAGATTTTGTAAATTTTACAATTAGTTAATGATTAATTAATAGTAAAATATATTTTAACTAATGTTGTTATAGTTCACTACTAACGGAGTGATAATTTCGAAAGTTTAATAACATAAAGTATACTATGTTATTTTTCTGATGACATGTGAGTAAATATGTATAGAGTAGTGATTGTTGGGAATTACAATCTTTTCAAATGACATCAAAACAATTAACCTTATTTTTAACATTTTTAGTTCGGATGGATTTTGTAAGGTTCAAGGAAATGCTATTTTATCATAAGTTTTGATCCACTAAAATTTGGATGGCAATATATTTTTAAGCCATATGCTTGCAACGATTTGGTAGCTAATAAACTAAAAAAGAATGTTATAAAATGTGGTTTAAAGATAAAAATGAAACTAACTTAGAAGAGTATAGGTTGGCTAATAAAATAGCTAAGAAAGCAGTAAGAGATGCTAAATGGGTTGTTTATGAGAATTTATACCGAAAGTTGGGATTAAAGGAGGGAGATGTTGGAATATATAAGTTGGCTAAAATAAGAGAGAAGAAAACTAGAGACCTTAATCAAGTCAAATGCATTAAAGATGATAATAATAACCTTTTAGTTAAGGCGGAGGATATCAAAAAAAGATGGAGAGAGTATTTTGATAAGTTGTTCAATGGAGAAAATGATAACGATTCTTTCGAAGTTGATGATACAACTGAGAAATCTAATAGCCGATTTGTACGGAGCATAAGAGAAGTTGAGGTTAAGGAAGACTTAAAAATGATGAAAGTTTGTAAGGCTTTAGGACCAGACGAGATCCTGATTGAGGTGTAGAAATGTCTTGGAGATAAAGCAGTAAAATGGTTAACTAAATTGTTTAATATTATCTTTGAGAAAAATAAAATACCAAATGAGTGGAGAATGAGTACTTTGGTGCCAATTTACAAGAATAAATGGGATATTCAAAGTTGTACTAATTATAGAGGTATCAAGCTCATGTGTCATACTGTGAAATTATGGGAAAGATTAATTGAACACCGTCTAAGGAAAGAGACATGTGTTAGAGATATTCAATTTGGTTTCATGCATGGAAGGTCAACAATAGAGATCATATTCCTTATTAGACAACTTATGGAGAGGTATAAAGAACAAAAGAAAGATCTACACATGACTTTTATTGATTTAGAAAAGGCATATGATAGAGTTCCAAGAAATGTCATGTGGTGGGTCATAGACAAGAAGAAAGTATCCACAAAATATGTTAGTTTAATTAAAGATATGTATGAGGGAGTTGAAACTAGCATTAGAATTTGTGATGGTGTGACTAAAGCTTTTCCGATTAGGATTGGACTTCATCAGGGTTCAGCTTTAAGTCCATATCTCTTTGTTTTAGTAATGGACGAGATAACAAAAAACATACAATGTGAGGTTCCATGGTGTATGTTTTTTGAGGATGATGTAGTATTAATTGACGAGAGTAAGGTAGGTGTGGAGAGAAAACTAGAGTTGTGGAGAAATACTTTAGAAACAAAAAGTTTTAAACTGAGTAGATCTAAAACTGAATATATGAAGTGTTGTTTTAGTACCGTAAAAGCCGAGGAAGATGAGATTATATTAGATGGACAAGTGGTGTGTAGAAAAAATATCTTTAAATATTTTGGATCAATACTTCAAAAAGATGGGGAGATCGATGAAGATGTTAACCATAGGATTAGAACATGATGGTTAAAATGGCGAGAAGCCTCAGGTGTCTTATGTCACAAGAAAATTCTACTTAAGTTAAAAGGAAAATTTTATAGAACCGCAATAAGACCTGCAATGCTATATGGTGCGGAATGTTGGGGACCTAAAAGACAACATATACAAAAGATAAGTGTATCTGAAATGAGGATGTTGATGTGGATGTGTGGTCATAGATCGGATTAGAAATGAAGACATTCGTGAGAGAGTTGGAGTTGCTCCAATAAAAGAGAAAGTTATCCAACATAGACTGAGATAGTTTGGACATGTACAAAGAAGACCTATGGAGCCACCTATAAGAAGAGAAGTATTGAATTAGATCAAAGACATAAAAAAGGAAGAGGTAAATCACGATTGACTTGGGAGGAAGCGATCAAAAGAGATTTAAGAGATTAGAATGTTCCTCGGAAAATTGTATTGGATAGAAACACGTAGAAAAAGACGATCAAAGTGCATGAACCATGACTCCTTAAAGTTTCATTTCTAACCTACCCAACTAGTTTGGGATAAAAATCTTTGTTGTTGTTGTTGTTATGCTTGCAACGATTTGGTAGCTATATTCATGATCTACTTAGTAAGGTTAGGGATGATACAATCACGCAACTTTTTTGAAATACGAAAACTCATCATCATCAATTGTATGTTTTTTGGAAAAAATATATTGAGTTTATTATCGTTTATATTTTTGCCCCCGCGCGTTCAATTAAGATCCTGATTCCGCCTCATGATTCAGAATTTCAGCCATGTGTCGCAATTTAAAAAAAATTGATAAAGAAATGGGTGGATGTTAATCGAGCTAGTAATTAAGTAGTATATCCTGCTATATCACCATGATCATAATGATGGAATTACGGCCTTCGAAACAAAGTTGTAAATTAACAATCATTAGCATAAAATCCCAATCAGTGATCACCATTTCCTATCCAAAGCATGCTAGAAACGCTTGACAAAATTCACAAGACGTGAGAGTTATGGCAGTGAAGTGCGAGCAGTTCCATCAGAAAGAAGTGAAAGTCAACACACACCACTTAAAACAGTGAATTATCCATTTTTGGACCATCCATCCTACCTATACATGTTCACCTCCATCCCTCTTGGACTAGTTAGTCTACGGGCTTAGGAAACAATAATCAAACCACTCCTAAACTTTAATCCCCCATCCACTTGAAGTCAAATGATATCACACTTTTGTTCCTCAGAAAGCAACGTGAAATAGTGAGGTCCCCCTCAAACGTGCATGAGTGATAATACTCCTCTCATTGGTAGTAGCCCTTCTTGACCACTTCCTTCTAAGTTGACTAGTGGCTTTTTATGTTTATTATCGTCAATTTTTAGTGTAGTATACTCTTGCTTTCTTTTCTATTAGCTCGCTGAATATGTTGTTGAATATTAGTTTTGGTATGAAATCGGTTAATGTTGGGGGGAAGAAGAAAAACTGATTATTAATGTACTATTTGGTAGCATATATGTTAGGTGCGGTGCTACCGTGCTAGCACCATACATTGAGGGAATGAGGGGTCGACGATCCTTGGGTTTTGAAATTTTGCCTAACTGCAGGTATAATCATTTTTGCCTTTAGACGAAAATTGAATTTCTTTATTCTTATGGCTCCAATTGTTTTGGATTATTCTGGATACTAATAACAAGATTGGTATATGAAATATATTGCCCAACTAGTCTAGCATAAGAATATATATTTACATAAGTAAATTAAAATATCAAACCAAAATCAAATCCTCAATCAAACAGACCATTTCAACATCGTCTTTACTAATTCCACCACATTTATGACACTACCCGTGAAGCAATACACATGAAATCTATGCTTTGAGTTTAAAAAAACTCGAAAGATATATCGAAAACCCAAAAAATATTATATGTATACGCAGTCGCAGAGAGGCTTAATGATAATTATTATGTTATATATATGTCCACAAGTTGCCTTGTGTCTGTACCTATATTTTTATAGTTATGAACGTAATGTTGATGGTTTGATATTGTTAAAGCAATATAGACTGGTTTCTGCACTGAATCCTGCTATTGGCGTTGACTAATAATTATTGTCTAAAGTAAGTCATAAATAAGCTTTATTCTAACACGTTGGCTTTTAATATCCTTGTATTAATTAATAACTTGTTGTATCTTTTTTATTTCTATAGCATAGCTCATAAGGATTCCTTTTTAAATGAAGATGACACGTTTCGAATGAAGATAACATAATTAAGTAAATGAAATTTCAAAACATGATCCCAAACGTACGTATAATGGGAAGAAATTTTATTGTTTCACTTTCACGGAATGTATATGTACACTACAACAAATTTACATAAGAAGTTTTACCACCCTAGGACCATACACTATGGGGAGGTCACCCGCAGATGACCGACCTGGTCATGGGGAGGATGACCCGGTCATCCATCGACCGGGTCATCGACCAGGTCGCCGGAGCGACCTGGTCATGGGTAGGTCGGTCGGTTTTTTTATTTATTTAAGTGTTTTTGTTTTATGTTTTTGATTTTCTTTTGTTTGTTTTAAATTATTTCTATTTTTTTTAAAAACTTTTTTTAAATACATTTTATAATTGTTTATATATTTTTTATAAAATTAATTATTTTTTGATTATTTGCAAAACCGACCTTCAAACGATGTGTAAGAGGAAGCAGTATTGAAAAGTTATGATTGATTTAGGAAAAAATTAAAAAATTTAGAAAATAAAAAACAATTAGAAAACATATTTTAAGAAAATAAGATTTAAAAAACAGATTAAAAATGATAAAAAAATAACAATACAAGATTTATTGATAGTTGTTATAATAATTAGGGGTTTATATTTTTATAAATAATTAGGATTTAAGTACGAAATTTATACTGAAATACACCAACTTTTCTGAAATAGAAAATGTTATACTAAATTTAAAGTAGAAAACAACAATTAAACTTAAATAACAACCGAAACAAATCATGAAAATATGGAAGATACTGTGGTTTATGATACAACTGAGTTTGAGCAGGATCACGACATACCGAGTTTGGGCCAACACCTTACTCCACTGTACGAGTTCTTGACATTACTAGTTACATGGTGAACAAATACCACGTTCGTGATAAAACCCAGCATCGACCGATTTGATCGAAAACATCTGGCAACGATTCGACGGTAGTGACACTTAAGTGTGTTTTATTAATATGTATTGTAGGTATTTTGTGGTTTGTGTCGTTTATTATTTGATTTATGTCGTGTGTTATTTTGTTTATGTCGTGTATTTGGTTTATCATTTCGGGTATTGTAAGCTTACGTTTGTTTAATTTAAAGTAATATTTGTTTTATTAATATTAATGATATTTATTATTTGCTAATCATTGATGGTTAAATAAAAAAATTATATGTACTTTGGAAATACGAGATTTATTGGTATTTTGGTTTTTCCAAATATATTATTAATGTTTTTAGTAAATATAAATGATTTTGGAATATAATAAAAGTTGATAAGGAAATTAATAATGTGTATGAAAGAGAGTGTGATGACCTAGGTCATGGTAAATTGGTGAATAGTAGGGCTGACAATTCGGGTCATGACACGAAACCTGAACCCGACATTAAATATCACGGATCGGGTCGACAGGAATGACACGAACTGTAAGTCGGGGCGGGTTCAGGTTGGAGTATTTCGTGTTTCGTGTAATTCGGGTTGACACAAATAACACAAACTGTAATTCGGGTAGGGTTCGTGTTTCGTGTAATTCTTGTAATTAGTGTCAAACATGCTAGTTCGTGTTCGGGTTAATTCACGTTTGTGTAAATTTGTGTCGAACATGTCATAATTGGTGTCAAACATGTTATTTCGTGTTCAGGTTAATTCGTGTTTGTAACAATTCGTGTCAAACAACTCAATTCGAGTTATTCGGGTTAATTTGTGTCCGTGTCAACACGAACACGAAAAATGGATTCGTGTCAACGTGGGTCGTGTTCGGGTTACCAAATTCGTGTTCGAGTTTAAGATTAGATTTTCGTGTTCGTGTTCGTGTCGACTATTACTTATTAATTCGTGTTCTTGTTCGGGTCGAGGAAAAACAATTTCATGTCAATTCGTGTTCGTGTCAAACACAACACGAAACACGAATTTGCCAGCCCTAGTGAATAGTGAATGAAAAAGAGAATGTTAGTCATGATGACGTGACAGAAAGAGAAAAGTAGATAGAAATTGTGCATGACCTGGGTCATCCTCAATAGCTGATGCTCTAATTGCTTTCTGTTGGAATAATTCTTATAAGATTTGGAACACGCGATATCAGCAGTTATATGGTTGTCGTGGCATGCATGGTCACCCTGCGCGATTACTAATTTTGATTAATAGATATCATATGAAACTGTTCAATGAGACTTTGGTTTGTAACTTCGTCTGAATAACAACAAACTTTCCATGTCATAGCCTACTAGGAAATTGAAAAAGACATTCATCAAACCACACATTTTTTATCTATAATAAGAAATCAAAGCACTGATCACCTACTTAATACCATGATCCAACCTAAATTTCGGCTTTACTAGTTCAATCAATTGACTTTTGTAGCCACGTGAGGTACGGTTTTTTAATTACCTGAAAAATAAAAAAATTGAATTTATTTTTTCTACAAACCTGATAAGTAGTACAAGCAACGTAAACAATTAGACTTGTAAACTGGAAACTTGGAAAGTAGTAAAGTATACGTGGATTTGTGAATCATTTACATGTCTGTACTAACGCAATTTCCGTTGCGAAAAAACGTTCCGTTTTGCAGTGATAGCCAAGCTATCTCGGAAAGCTAACCTATCTCAGTGATGGTTCCTTACAATTGCTAATAATGTTTCACAGTCGTTATGTACTTAAACTGCGTTTGGATGCAGCTTCCAGTTGCTCGGGAGGTTGCAACATTATCAGAGTTGCATCCAAACATGTTGTGGGAGTTGAAAATTTCAATTCTCAGTGTGGATTTCAATGTAACAATTTGTATAACAATGAGAAGTTGGGAGTGAAATTTTGGTAACTCATCCACGTGTTGGATTTTTGTGACGATTTTACTATCGTTTTTTTTTAACATATGCATGCATAAGTTTTTATTTAATCAAAGTCTAGAGGTAATTTTGGGGATTTGCTTCGACAAAACATCTGGAACTCCCAGAAGTCTTCTATCCATCCAAGCATCTCTCAACATCTGAGGAAGAAGTTGCTCCTGGATTCACATTCCCAGAAGTTGATTTTCCACCAGAAGTTCATATCTGGGAGCTTCATCCAAGCGCAGCCTTAATGTTCTTCAGTATTTGTTTACTTGCTCAGTTGGTTGTATATTTTTTATGACCCATGTTAAGCAATCAGTTGTATTGAAGTATTTATGTACTTCCGGCCTAAACACAAAAGCAAACTTTAATTTTGTATCAAAAAATGGAGTCATGCATTGAATTTACATTCGTGAAAGCAAACTTACATATTGGTTGTTGGAAAGGTCCCCTTGTGTTGTTGCACAAAAAGTGTGTAGCATGTCATCAATAGACCACGATGCTCTCCATTTACTTGAGGTCCTTCAATAAACTTTTGATTGTAAACATAATTGAAAATCTAAACCGTAATTTTGATTTAGGACGTGAATTATTCATGCATGTAAAAAATCACAAAAATAATAATCAATATTTCATATAAGATGAAGGGATCGAAAAAATATAATCCGTTCATTTTATTCATGTTTTAATCATTTCTAACGTATCTCGAATTTTATGATTTTCAAAGTGCACAGATAACTAATGGAAAACCCTAAAACATAACTAGGATTAGGTGGAAGAGAAGGATCGGGACTCACACAAAACGTTCTCCCTCAATATCACACAGAAACCCATAATGGTGGAGGCACCAAAGGATTGTGTGAAACCCTAATAAAACTGATTAGGTTTCTTAGCAGGATTGAACTATATATAGAGAATTACACGGTAATGGATCGATCCCAGTGAAGGGAATGTGTTCTAAAAGTTTTACTTTTAAATGTCAATTATTATGAATTGAATGAGAAATCATTTTGTTCATTGTTTATGTTATTCGTTTTTTAGAAGTGTTAAGGAAGAGACTTTTGGTCCTTAACCGTAGAGCTCTAAAAGATATTGATTTACATAAAACAAAAGATATTCGCAATCATGGTAATTAACATGGGACATTAATTACCGAGTTAAGATTGTCGTGTTTGTCATAGATCATTGTAGCTCTACAAGTGAGTGACGACACGGGTATGCAAAAGAGGAAAATATTACTTTTGTATACTGAATAGACCTAATAAGTAAAATATTATAGAAATGTGTTTCTGTGTCATTAATATTTTACTGTGTCTTCGGTCCTTTGATATGAGACTTATATCCAATCACTTAAGGAATGCTTAATTAGATTAGTGTCTTGAGCTATCAATAAGTGTAGTGTAAAGGCATTGGTTGGTGAAGTACAACTTTTGTTGGAGAAGATAGTTAGTCAAAAGACTATCATTGCCCCTCTTAATTGAGTGATGATATTAGTGGGCCCCTTGATAAAGCAAAGTTATAATGTGCACAATGTGATTTAAGTTAAGTCATATATTTATAACTAGCTTAAAGAGATCAAAAAATGCATACTGATACAAAGATGACACAATACTACTTTGTGTGTATTCAGTAATATCATGATGCAAGGGACGGACACAAGTGATGCACTCTATCACTAAATGGATCAGGTTTTGGTTCGAGTGGAATTAAGACATCTAACTAATTACGAGCTATAATGTGTAGCTAGATATCGCTTATAGCTAGTGATATTAAGCTCTTAATATCACTGCCAACTTAGAAGAAATTGTGAGAGAATCTCAATCATCCCCACCAAGTGTACGTTCAAGAGTTGAACGTGAACCCACTCCTCAAGAAATTATGGAAGAAGTTCGAGAGACACGAAAATAACCAAAAGAACTGAGAAGGTCAACAAGGGAAAGGAAGAAACCCGACTTATATCTGGGACTTCATGAAATCATGGTACTAGATACCAATGATCCATTGACCTTCCAAGAAGCAATGGAAAGGGAAGACTCCAAACTATGGCTTAAGGCCATGGAATCCGAAATAGAATCCATGTATGATAATCAAGAGTGGAACTTGGTTGACCTTCCTCAAGGGAAAAAGGTCATTCAAAATAAATGGGTTTTCAAGAGGAAGATGGACATGGATGGAAACTTAACAACCTACAAAACGAGGCTTGTAGCGAAGGGTTTCACTCAAGTTCAAGGAATTGACTATGATGAAACTTTTTCACTGGTTGCCATGTTCAAGTCTATTCGGATAATGCTCGCTATTGCTGCATTTCATGATTATGAAATATGTCAAATGAATGTCAAAACGGCGTTCCTTAATGGGAACTTGGAGGAGGATGTGTACATGGTACAGCCTCAAGGTTTTGAAGATCCAAAGAATAACGAGAAGGTATGCAAGCTTCAAAGATCCATTTATGGATTGAAGCAAGCATCAAGGAGTTGGAACAAACGCTTTGACGATGAAGTGAAGAAGCTTCACTTCATTCAAAGTAAGGAAGAACCTTGTATATACAAGAAGGTCAGTGGGAGCCATGTAGTATTCCTAATCTTATATGTCGATGACATATTGCTCATGGGCAATCATATTCCTTTGCTTGAGCAAACGAGAAGTTCATTGAAATCTGCATTTTCAATGAAAGATATGGGTGAGTCTCAATACATCTTGGGAATCAAGATACATCGAGATAGATCCCGTAGACTCATTTGCCTCAGTCAACGTACATACATTGACAAGGTCTTGGAAAGGTTCAAGATGAACAACTCCAAAAGGGGCAGTGTGCCAATGAGTATGGGTGTGCAACTCAAGAAGTCTCAACGTGCGGAATCGCGTAAGGACTTAGAGTACATGAAGGATGTCCCTTATGCTTCGGCAATTGGATCGATCATGTACGCGATGACTTACACAAGACCCGATGTCTCGTATGCTCTAAGCGTAACAAGTAGTCACCAATCCAACGCAGGTCCTGAGTATTGGACTGCGGTCAAGAATATCCTGAAGTACCTTAATCGGACTAAGGATAAGATTCTTGTTTATGGAGGTCAAAGGGAGTTGATAGCCGAAGGATACTCGGATGCGAGTTTCATGAGTGATCCAGACGATAGAAGGTCGCAATCAGGATACGTCTTTCTTCTGAATGGTGGAGCTGTGAGTTGGCGTAGTTGGAAGCAAAGCACTACGGCCGACTCAACCACTGCTTCCGAAGTAATGGTTGTCGCTGAAGCGAGCAAGGAAGGAGTGTGGATTAAGAAGTTCCTTGAAGAGCTTGGAGTAGTTCCCACGAGCGAGGTACCCATCGAGCTATTTTGCGAATAGTTCATCTATCTCGCAAATCAAGGATCCTAGATCACACCACAAAGTGAAGTACATGGATCGTAAGTACTTCGTGACACGTGGCCTCATCGACGAAGGCAAAATAAATCTTTTATGGGTGGACACCAACAACAACACAACTGATCCATTCACAAAACCCTTATCCCAAGCCAAGGGCGAAATGCATTTCGAGTCCATGAGATTGAGGAACCATGTAGATTGGCTTGATGATTGATATGTAATGGGGTTTACCCTAGTTATTATTGTTTTATACATTGAGTATGTATGTGAAAGAAAACTTTAATAACAAGTGGGAGATTGAAGGGAATGTGTTCTAAAAGTTTTACTTTTAAATGTCAATTATTATGAATTGAATGAGAAATCATTTTGTTCCTTGTTTATGTTATTCGTCTTTTAGAAGTGTTAAGGAAGAGGCTCTTGGTCCTTAACCGTAGAGCTCTAAAAGATATTGGTTTACATAAAACAAAAGATATTCGCAATCATGGTAATTAACATGAGACATTAATTACCGAGTTAAGATTGTCGTGTTGGTCATAGATCATTGTAGCTCTACAAGTGAGTGACGACATGGGTATGCAAAAGAGGAAAATATTACTTTTGTATACTGAATAGACCTAATAAGTAAAATATTATAGAAATGTGTTTCTGTGTCATTAATATTTTACTGTGTCTTCGGTCCTTTGATATGAGACTTATATCCAATCACTTAAGGAATGCGTAATTAGATTAGTGTCTTGAGCTATCAATAAGTGTAGTGTAAAGGCATTGGTTGGTTAAGTACAACTTTTGTTGGAGAAGATAGTTAGTCAAAAGACTATCATTGCCCCTCTTAATTGAGTGATGATATTAGTGGGCCCCTTAAAAAAGCAAAGTTATAATGTGCACAATGTGATTTGAGTTAAGTCACATATTTATAACTAGCTTAAAGAGATCAAGAAATGAATACTAATACAAAGATGACACAATACTACTTTGTGTGTATTCAGTAATATCATGAGGCAAGGGACAGACACAAGTGATGCACTCCATCACTAAATGGATCGGGTATAGGTTCGAGTGGAATTAAGACATCTAACTAATTAGGAGCTATAATGTGTAGCTAGATACCGCTTATAGCTAGTGATAGTAAGCTCTTAATATCACTGTCAACTTAGTCTAGATCCTCTCATAGGTCACACCGCAAAAACCGGGAAACAAGAAGCTTGATTTTGATTCATATGATGTGTCGGGTTTCCTATAGAAAATATGACACATGTGGTGAACAAGTAAAATCAATTATGTTATATATAACATAATTAGAATCATGATAAATTCATATGAGATGCATATATTATGGGGTGCAATAATTTATTATTGCATAGGATAATATATTGCATAAGTTGTGAATTTGTTGAAACCCCTAAAGTTCAAATTTTGTTGGAAATAAATCTAAAATTTGAAAAAGGCAAAATCGTGTAGAAGTTCGGTAATCCGTTAAGGTTTGGGCGACCGAAGGATCTGTGGATCGGTTAACCGAACGTGAAACGGATGGTCAAGTTGATTGACCGAACTTGACCAAAGTGCCTGGAACTCTGGGTCAGTATACCGAACCAGAAACGGTCGACCGAACAATGTCCAGTTCTAATATTTTCGGTTAACCGAATGGCACTCGGTCAAAGACGCGAATTCGTCTGAACGGTTAAAGAATAATTTTTCTCCTTAAGAATCGGTCATCCGTCAAGTGCACGGAAATCCGAACGTGACATATTCGGTTGACCGAGTATGTCTCGGTAGACCGAGTCCCGATCGATTTTCTGCATTTGATAATTAAGAGATTAATTTGATCAATGGTTGGATTAGCTCCAAACTTGGTCAAACGTTTTGTGGGTGCATATAATGCATTATGGAATTAGTTTGTGAGAGAAAATGTCAGGAATTCGTTTCTTAAGAATAGCCATGATTGAGAGTAAGATTGGAGCCTATAAATAGGTCCTTATTCTCCTTAATTATGTTAGAAGTTTGCTAAATATTTTCTCTCCTAATTCACCACAAAAATCAACGAAAATTCTCTTAGTTTTCTAAGTCTTTGGAAGGAGAAATCTCAGAGATTAAGGAAGGGGTTTGTAGATAGATTCTAAGCTTGTTTGGAGATTGATTGGCTAGCTCCTTTCTCTCCAACCTTGTTTAGGGTTTCGGTGAACACTCGAGGCATCCGGCGCAACGGGAAGCGACGATCGTCTTCTTTAGAATCTCCGGATCATCAAGCAGTTTTAGAGAACTTCTAGGTATGAATTTCGGAGATCATGTTTGTTTTAATGAGTTTTGAAACTAGTTATTAAAACAAACCGATGCATGCATGAAATAAATCGTAGAAAATTGTAATTGATCCTTATTATGCATAACAAATTCAAAAAAATATACATGCATAATTATACATGAAATCCTACAGTGGTATCAGAGCTTAGGGTTCAATTTTCTTATGATTTAAGGTTGTAAACAAATTTAGTTTACCATCTAGGATTTAAACAATTCGTTTTACCGGTTTTTCGGTCTTTAAATGTTTTGTTGAAATAATTCTTTGTAATAATTCGTTTTGAATGTTTTAAGTAGTTTAAAACATCCCATGTACTTATTAGAATTATGATTTAGACATAAGTCTAACTTGCAATAATTTCGTTTTAAGTATAAACGATTATTTTGTAAGAGAATCAACAAAACCGAAAAACTGCGGTTCGTCTTTCCTTTTAGGAAATTGGATGGACAGCGGTTCAAAATTATTTTTGAACTATGGATGGATGAAAAACGTTTTTAATGGATTTCATAATGTTTTTCAAAGAATTGTTTGAGATTCTAGATGATTGATAAACTAGATTGCATAGTTTATAGCAATATTGCGTGCATGGATGCTCGAGTTGTCTTTGCAGGAATTGTGGGTTTATATGTTCCAAATCAGCAATTATGAATGTATGTAATCATTATTATACAGGGGCTTATGTATGTAAAAGCCAAAATTCTCTCTCTTTCCGTCTTTTAGATAGTTGCATTTGCATATGACAGGTTTTTACATAGGACTTGCACTAGTTGGGTTTTTATCGAATATGAGGAGCATGTTTATTTTCTGTAAAATCTACATCTCCGGTGCAAGAGGAAGTCACCGCTGTAGTGCATCGATCGAGGATCGAAGATCAGGGATCGAGGATCGAGGATCGAAGGGAACATATAAACTCACACGATGTGGATTGTGTGAATGTTTAATTTCTGTTTTTATCTTGCTATGCATGTGATGAATGTGTTGAATGTTAGGATGTGTATGATTAATAATATGCATGATAACCTAAAATTATAAATCACGTGTTAAATTTTCCAACAAAAATTAAGAATAAATTTCCTTCTTATTTCATCCACTAGCAGCCATTGATCGAGGCATACTCTGCTCGCCCTTAGCGGGAGATAGCTCCCTCCATCTTTGGGAATAGTGGGAGATATAATGGTTGTCTATTGTTGTGCCACGATTAAATATGTGAGGTGTGTTTCACCCTAGTGAACCCCAAATATGTTTAGTTGTGAATACAATGGACAAACGTATCTCGTATCAAATGAAAATAAGTTTTCTTAACATTACCTGGAGCCCTCGCTCGGTTTTGGGAAAAGTTTTTCTTACGAGGATAGGTCGCATTCCCTCATAATTAAAACGACAAGAGTCACAAGAGTTTGAAGATGCTAATGTTGCTAAAATTCAAAAAAGGTTGTGAGTAGAAAATGTTTTCTTACCTTGATATTGTAATGTATTCGATAGCCCTTAGCTAGTCTATTTTACAATTGATGGGATCTTGGATTGTTGCATTTATGGGAAAAAAAATTATTTGCAACATTTACATTTATATTCGATATATGTATGCATGTGTATTAAAACATAAAATTGGCATTAAAACCTGTATGATTTATTTTGTAGAAAAATGTCGAACATCCAATCTATCGTACGATCCATGATAGAAAAACACCCTTTAGCAAATGATGGCTCAAACTTCATTAGTTGGCAACTCAAACTCAACATCGTGTTAAAGTTTGAGAAACTGTCTCACATTTTGGAAGGTCCAATCCCAAAGTGGAATGAGAGATTAACCGATGAAGAGAAAGAGGCTAAGGCCAAGTGGGAAGACCAAGAGAACCAGGTTCACGGTCTTATGCTAGCATCCATGGGTGACTCGCTTCAAGCGAAATACTTGGATTCAAAACCCAAGAAGACCATGGAGGCTTTATCTAAGATGTTCATGGATAGTGCCCGAAAGGAGCGCTATAAGACCACCATCGCACTCACAAGGTGCCATATGGCGGAGGGAACATCGGTATCCATGCATTTTCTCACGATGCAAGGGTACCTTGAGAAGTTGGCAAAGCTCTCTTCACCAATGCCCGAGGACATTGCTGAAGATATGATTCTTGGCTCTCTAGCCCCGTCCTTCAAGGACTTTGTGATGCACTACCACGTGCGTGAAAAAGGGGTGAGTCTTGAGGAGCTGCACAATGCTCTCAAAACTGCTGAAGTTGACATGGGCAAGGGTAGTGACAAGCAAGTCCTTGCCGTCCATGGGAAGAGCCAAAAGATTGGTAAAGGAAAGGGCAAATCTACCAAAAGTAGTTCAATCAAGAGCAATGGAGTAGGAGGTGCTCGTGCGAGTGCCTCGAGGGGGGAATCTCAGAAATCTCCAACTCCCAATATGGAGTGCTTTCACTGCGGTGGAAAAGGACACATCCGGCCAAATTGCCCAAAGTACAAGGAAGACATTGACAACGGAGTGATTGAACGACGGCGCACCAAAAAGGCCAAAGGTATATTTGTTATTGAAATAAATTTAGCCACCTCTGTCAAGGATTGAGTAATTGATACCGGATCTTGTGCTCACATAGTTTCTAATGTGCAGCTACTCATGGATAGGAAGGAACTCGTAAGGAACGAGGTAGAATTGAAGGTCGGAAATGGTGCGAACGTGTCTGCGGTTGCTTAAGGTGCTGTGGTGCTTCAATTATGTAGTGGTTTAAATTTATGTCTAAAGAATGTTTATTATGTGCCTTCGATTAGCAAGAACATTATTTCTGTATCATGTTTAGATATGGATAATTTTAATATAAATATTTCAAATTCTTGCTTGTCTATATCGAAGAATGATGTTTTCTATGCAAATGCATTCATAAGGAATGGTCTCTATTGGCTTGAATTGAATGATAAACAAATCTTTAATATCAATAACAAAAGACTTAAGACCACTCACGAGAACGATACTCTCTTGTGGCACTATCGTCTTGGTCACATAAATGAAAAACGCATCAAGAAATTGCAAGAAGCTAACCTTCTTGGTCTACTTGATTTTAAATCATTGGAGACGTGCCAACCATGTATAATGGGAAAAATGACCAAAAAGCCTTTCAAGAAGAAAGGTCCAAGGGCGAGTGGCTTGTTGGATTTGATACATTCCGATGTATGTGGTCCAATGAGTACTAGTGCACGAGATGGTTTCAGGTACTTCATTACGTTCATGGATGATTATAGTCGTTATGGCTATGTTTATCTAATGAGAAACAAAAGTGAGTCCTTTGAGAAGTTCAAAGAATTCAAGAATGAAGTAGAGAACCAACTCGATAAGAAAATCAAGTCTCTACGAACGGATCGTGGAGGTGAGTACTTAAGTGCCGAATTTGACTCATACCTAAAGGAGTTTGGTATTGTACCTCAACTCACCCCTCCCGGTACACCTCAGTGGAATGGGGTATCCGAAAGGAGGAATAGGACATTGCTCGACATGGTTCGGTCAATGATGAGTCATGCGGAATTACCTCTTTACTTTTGGAGTTATGCACTACAAATTGCGGCTTACACACTAAACAATGTTCCATCCAAATCCGTGGAGAAAACTCCTTATGAGCTATGGAGTGGTAAAACACCTAAGCTCAGTTTTCTCAAGATTTGGGGTTGTGAGGCTTACGTCAAGAAATTGATGTCGACCAAACTTCAACCAAAAGCGGATAAGTGCTTCTTCATTGGTTATCCTTGTGAGACAAGAGGATACTACTTTTGGCATATCACCTCCAATCGAGTGATTGTAGAGAGGGATGCCACATTTCTGGAAAAGGAATTTCTAGAAAGAGTAAAAAGTAGTGGGAGTAGGGTTGTGCTTGAGGAAACTCAAGATACTCTACAAGATCATGACACGAATGATGACGTTCAAGATCATGAAGGCCCAACCGAGATTCCTTTGGTTAGTGGGAGCGTGAGTGAGAGACCATCACAAGAAATTGTGAGAGAATCTCAATCATCCCCACCAAGTGTACGTTCAAGAGTTGAACGTGAACCCACTCCTCAAAAAATTATGGAAGAAGTTCGAGAGACACGAAAATAACCAAAAGAACTGAGAAGGTCAACAAGGGAAAGGAAGAAACCCGACTTATATCTGGGACTTCATGAAATCATGGTACTAGATACCAATGAAACATTGACCTACGAAGAAGCAATGGAAAGGGAAGACTCCAAACTATGGCTTAAGGCCATGGAATCCGAAATAGAATCCATGTATGATAATCAAATGTGGAACTTGGTTGACATTCCTCAAGGGAAAAAGGCCATTCAAAATAAATGGGTTTTCAAGAGGAAGATGGACATGGATGGGAACTTAACAACCTACAAAACGAGGCTTGTAGCGAAGGGTTTCACTCAAGTTCAAGGAATTGACTATGATGAAACTTTTTCACCGGTTACCATGTTCAAGTCTATTCGGATAATGCTCGCTATTGCTGCATTTCATGATTATGAAATATGGCAAATGGATGTCAAAACGGCATTCCTTAATGGGAACTTGGAGGAGGATGTGTACATGGTACAACCTCAAGGTTTTGAAGATCCAAAGAATAGCGAGAAGGTATGCAAGCTTCAAAGATCCATTTATGGATTGAAGCAAGCATCAAGGAGTTGGAACAAACGCTTTGACGGGGAAGTGAAGAAGCTTCACTTCATTCAAAGTAAGGAAGAACCTTGTATATACAAGAAGGTCAGTGGGAGCCATTTAGTATTCCTAATCTTATATGTCGATGACATATTGCTCATGGGCAATCATATTCCTTTGCTTGAGCAAACGAGAAGTTCATTGAAATCTGCATTTTCAATGAAAGATATGGGTGAGTCTCAATACATCTTGGGAATCAAGATACATCGAGATAGATCCCGTAGAATCGGTTGTGAATTTGCTGAAACCCCTAAAGTTCAAATTTTGTTGGAAATAAATCTAAAATTTGAAAAAGGCAAAATCGGGTAGAAGTTCGGTAATCCGCTAAGGTTCGGTCGACCGAAGGATCTGTGGATCGATTAACCGAACGTGGAATGGATGGTCAAGTTGATTGACCGAACTTGACCAAAGTTCCTTGAACTCTGGGTCGGTATACCGAACCAGAAACGGTCGACCGAACAATGTCCAGTTCCGATATTTTCGGTTAACCGAATGGCACTCGGTCAAAGACGCGAATTCGTCTGAACGGTTAAAGAATAATTTTTCTCCTTAAGAATCGGTCATCCGTCAAGTGCACGGAAATCCGAACGTGACATATTCGGTTAACCGAGTATGTCTCGGTAGACCGAGTCCCGATCGATTTTCTGCATTTGATAATTAAGAGATTAATTTGATCAATGGTTGGATTAGCTCCAAACTTGGTCAAACGTTTTGTGGGTGCATATAATGCATTATGGAATTAGTTTGTGAGAGAAAATGTCAAGAATTCGTGGCTTAAGAATAGCCATGAGAAAATAGGATTAAGGAGAGAAAGGAGTTAGCCAATCAATCTCCAAATAAGCTTAGAATCTAGCTACAAACTCCTTCCTTAATCTCTGAGATTTCTCCTTCCAAGAACTTAGAAAACTAAGAGAATTTTCGTGGATTTTTGTGGTGAATTAGGAGAGAAAATATTTAGCAAACTTCTAACATAATTAAGGAGAATAAGGAGTTTTTCCACGAATTTAGCAATTCTGGGGGAGCCCAGAACTGGAGTTTTTCCACGAATGAAAAGTTGGACGGAAATGTTTGGGAAACGTTTAACCCTGAGGAAATGGGAGGAACGTGGAATTACCTTACCTCAGATTTACAATGGCAAGTTCGACCTGATGGGGGCTCCATCAATGAGTGAAAGGGAGCTGGAACTTATTAGTTCTGTTGGAACTCCTGTTCGAAAGGGCTCAACTTTAACATGCAGTTTGCCAAGGCTCCAACTGACAGACTGCAACATTCCATGTGACCCGCTGCTCCAAGAGTTCGAGCTGAGTGAGGTGAAGACGAAATGACTGAGGGCCGAAGCTGCCCTTAAGAAGGCGACAGAAGAGGTTAACGACCTAAAGAAAGAACTGAGGATGACCCAGGAAGAGTGTGGGAGGCTGAGGGAAGAAATTATATATCTTCGAGGGACAGGGACATGTGAAAATACTGGTGGGGAGAAAGACAAAGATCTAAATAAAGAGGCGGAGGAGGAAGAAGAAAAGAGGAAGAGGGAGGAGGAGGAAGAAGAAGAGGGAGGAGGAGGAGGAGAAGGAGGAAGAGAGAAAGAGGGAGGAGGAGAGGAAGAAGGAAGAAGAGAGAAAGAGAGTGGAGAAGGAGGAAGAGAAAAAAAAGGAGGAGAGCAAGAAGGAAGAAGAGAGAAAGAGAGTGGAGAAGGAGGAGGAGAAGAAGAGGGAGGAGGAGACAAAGAAGGAAGAAGAGACAAAGAGAGTGGAGAAGGAGGAAGAGAAGAAGAGGGAGGAGGAGAAGATGGAGGAGGAGAGGAAGAAGGAAGAAGAGAGAAAGAGAGTGGAGAAGGAGGAAGAGAAGAAGAGGGAGGAGGAGAAGAAGAAGAAGGAAGAGAAGAATAAAGAAGAGGAAAAGGAACAAGAGAGCAACGCCCAGAAACCAAACTTGGGCGTGAAAAGACAACGCTCGACGACCATCGTGGAGCAGCAGATGAAGGAAGATGAACATCGGGGCAAGAAGAAGAAGGTGGAAGAAGAGCAAAAGAGAAAAGAGAGAGCGTCTCAAAGGAGCCTAAATAAAAAAGGAAAAAAAGAGAGGAGAATTATAGGGTGGTTGTCCACTTAGGAGGGAAAATGCCTGATGTTGACATGGCTGCAATGAGAACGTTGTCAGCTGATGAGGTCAACATGATATTGAACTTCACCGCAACCAACAAGGACAATAGAGAGGTCATCTGGAGAGGCAATATGTGCAGTTTAACACGCACCGACCTGAAGGAACTTATAACGCCTGGGATGGATATTACCGACCAAACTATCGACGTTATGCTTTCGGTTCTCGAAGAAAGACGCCCAACACAAAAAGTTATATGCATATCAACATTCGAGTCAGGGCGAATTTTGGGTGGCCAAGGCAGAACAATTGATGATCTTATCCTCCCTAAAATAGAAGGTATGTCTCCAACAGAGTCCGTAATCGTACAACCATGCTGGTCTGCAGGTCATTGGATTCTGGTGGTTGTCCACGGCCCGTCCAGGGAGATTTTGGCGTTCAACAGTATCTCTAGGGAGCTAGAGCAAGGTGAAGATCTAGAGCAGACCATAGGCGTACATGAATGTGCAGCAACGGATGTGGCTGAATACTGGAGGGATCTACTAAAGGTCGACTGGCCCTTGAGAATCCTCAGGAAAAATAACCAACGACAACCACCGGGGAGCAACGATTGCGGCGCCTATGTTTTATACTGGATAAGGTGCCTAATGCTAAAACTTGACCCGACGAAGGAGAAGGACCCCAATAACATCCACTGTATCAGCGGTGAATTGGCGGTCATGTTACTTAGGGACCGCCGATCGTGTGTGCAGATCTGAACAGACACACAACTTTTAGTGTTTATTTGTTTGCATTTACAAATTACAAACTCTTTATTTTGGTTATTTTTATAGTCTTGTGTTTTTTAAATGTACAAATTACAAACCCACAACATATTCCGAACAGAACCACAACTTAATCCGAACAGACACACAACTTATTCTGAACATACCCACAACATATTCCGAACAGACACACAACATATTCCGAACAGACAGACAACTTAATCCGAACAGACACACAACATATTCCGAACAGACAGACAACTTAATCCGAACAGACACACAACTTGTTCTGAATAGACCCACAACATATTCCGAACAGACAGACAACTTATTCCGAACAGACCCACAACATACTCCGAACAGACACACAACATATTCCGAACAGACAGACAACTTAATCCGAACAGACACACAACTTAATCCGAACAGACAGACAACTTAATCCGAACATACACACAACTTTTTCGAAACAGACCCACAACATATTCCGAACAGACACACAACATATTCCGAACAGACAGACAACTTAATCCGAAGATACCCACAACTTATTCCGAACAGACCCACAACATATTCCGAACAGACACAACTTAATCCGAACAGATAGACCACTTAATCTGAACATACACACAACTTAATCTGAACATACACACAACTTATAACGAACAGACCCACAACATATTCCGAACAGACACACAACATAATCCGAACAGACAGACAACTTAATCCGCACAGACACACAACCTAATCCGAACAGACCCACAACATATTCCGAACAGAAACACAACTTATTCCGAACAGACCCACAACATATTCCGAACAGACAAACACCATATTCCGAACAGACAGACAACTTAATCCGAACATACACACAACTTAATCCGAACAGACAGAAAACTTAATATGAACATACACACAACTTATTCCGAACAGACCCACAACATATTCCGAACAGACACACAACATAATCCGAACAGATAGACAACTTAATCCGAACAAACTCACAACATATTCCGAACAGAAACACAACTTAATCTGAAAAGACACACAACTTATTCGGAACAGACCCACAACATATTCCGAACAGACAGACAACTTAATCCGAACAGTCACACAACTTATTCCGAACAGACCCACAACATATTCCGAACAGACACACAACATATTCCGAACAGACACACAACTTAATCCGAACATACAAACAACTTAATCCGAACATACACACAACTTAAACTGAACAGACATACAACTTAAATCGAACGTATTCACACCTTAAACCGAACATATTGACACCTTAAACCGAACAGTCAAACAACTTAAACCAAACTGTCACACAACTTAAACCGGACAGATGCACACCTTAAACAGAACAGTCAAACATCTTAAACCGAACAGTCAAACATCTTAAACCGAACAGATGCACACCATAAACCGAACAGACACACAACTTAAACAGTTTAATACGAACTGAACGTGTATAAC
Source organism: Triglochin maritima (assembly GCA_963682175.1). NCBI lineage: Eukaryota > Viridiplantae > Streptophyta > Magnoliopsida > Alismatales > Juncaginaceae > Triglochin > Triglochin maritima. The sequence goes on from OY821775.1 coordinate 38,108,555, forward strand.
AACCATTTACAGATCCAAACAGATCAACAATTAGAAGTTTCTTGTATTTACAAGAACTGAAAATAACAAGAAATATTAAATTAAGGAGGAAGTTCCTCGTAATACAAATTCATGTCCCAATTAGAGAAATCAGGATCCCCGGGTTTTGGTGCGACTTCATTAAGTGACGATGTAACCTTCATCATGAACTTTCTCTTCTCTTGTTGGGTGTGTTTTTTATGGCTTTTTTTAATTATCTTCTCAGCTAAAGACACTCGACGTCTAGTCGGCGGTCTTCCTATACGTCTGACATTATCTAGATTAAGAACCGATGTACCCGCAGACTCAGGTTCATCAAGTCGAACCAAGAATTGGGTAGTGTGCATACGTGCCTTAAGCATTTCAATACACTTCACGGCCTCAATATACCTTTCGTGGGAAATGAAGGCTTTCTGTGCGATCCAAACGGCACGACCCATGATGTCGTCGTGACGACTAAGCGCATCCTTCTCCATTACGCCATCGTCTGGGTACATCTTATCTCGATAGCTCCTTCAAATATCCTTCCGCCATCGATTAATGATGTAAGACTCTAGGAGCAATGCATTAGGATTTAAGCGTCCAAGTACAACAAAAATGTGGCAGCATAGAAGGCCAACGTGCTGAAACATTCTACAATCAAATGTGAAGTTCATGGATATGTTTTGTACTAGGAAATGTTTCGACAGTAGCTGCTCACCAGCCAAAACACGTTCAGATACCTTGTACTGAAATGTGTCATTCGTATTGAACTCCTCCGTTATATCGCAGTATATCATCTTCCCAATTTCTAACTACACTTTCTTGAAGAACCCTACCGTATACAACTCGCTTATTTGTCTCTCGAATGGATAAATTGAAACCAACTGGGGTCTCTTATGAAGACAATCAAAATCTGATTGAGCTTCCTTCTCGTACTTATGACGGAGCGCAAGTTCGTATTGTTGAACAAACTGCTTAAGGGTGGTCTTCGAAGTAACATACTTGTCGAAAAAGGCGTTCATACTCTCGCTTCTCTAAGTGGATGTCATTCCCGTGAAAAAAATATCACCAACAAATGCAGGTATCCACGACTCTCGGATTCCATAAATCGATTTGAGCCAGCTATGGTTCTGCAGGTCAAAATCAAGAAGGAAACCCTGCCAATTACGATCAAATTCTGCTGGGGTTTTGGAATCATATACAATCAATTTCAGATCAAATAATATGTGTTTCCGATACTGCGTCGGCAACTTCATGGGAGCTGTGTTCATTATGTGCCATATACAGAATCTGTGTCTTGAATCTGGGAAGACATTCCTTACAACATCAGTAATGGCACCACATTGATCTGTTATTATGGTTGGGGGGGGGTATATCTGCATAAGGGGGGCAATTTAAAAGGAGTGAGACATATATTGAAAGGTACAAAATCCTACTTTGAAAACTTTAATAGAACAGTCACACACCTAAAACCAAACAGACACACAACTTAAACCGAACGGATTCACACCTTAAACCGAACAGTCACACAACTAAATCCGAATAGACCCACAACTTAATCGGAACAGACACACAACTTAATCCGAACAGACACACATCATATTCCGAACAGACCAACAACTTAATCCGAACAGACATACAACTTAAACCGAACAGACACACAACATATTCCGAACAGACAAACGGATTATTCCGAACAGACAGACAACTTAATCCGAACAGACATACAACTTAAACCGAACGAACATACAACTTAGACCGAACGGATTCACACCTTAAACCGAACAGTCACACAACTAAATCCGAATAGACCCACAACTTAATCGGAACAGACACACAACTTAATCCGAACAGACACACAACATATTCCGAACAAACACACAACTTATTCTGAACAGACCCACAACATATTCCGAACAGACACACAACATATTCCGAACAGACACACAACTTAATCCGAATAGACACACAACTTAATCCGAACAGGCATACAACTTAATCCGAACAGGCATACAACTTAAACCGAACGGACATACAACTTAAACCGAACAGATTCACACCTTAAACCGAACGGATTCACACCTTAAACCGAACAGTCACACCACTTAAACCGAACAGTTCAACCACTTAAACCGAACAGACACACACCTTAAACCGAACAGTTCCACCACTTAAACCGAACAGTCACACCACTTAAACCGAACAGTCACACCACTTAAACCAAACGGATTCACACCTTAAACCGAACAGCCACACCACTTAAACCGAACAGTTCCACCACTTAAACCGAACACATACACACCTTAAATTGAACAATCACACCACTTAAACCGAACGGATTCACACCTTAAACCGAACAGTCACACCACTTAAACCGAACAGTTCCGCCACTTAAACCGAACAGTTCTACCTCTTAAACCAAACAGTTCCACCACTTAAACCGAACACATACACAGCTTAAACTGAATAGTCACAAACCTTTAACTGGACATAGCCACACCTTACCGTTCATGCACGACAACCATGTTTGGAACAACCATATGTAATTTTCAGTGGTCTCAGAAGACAGCAAAGCGCGACCGAGCAAAACTGACTCGAAATGATGATTAACTCCTACAAATGGGGCAAAAGGCATGTCGTATTTGTTTGTAATGTAGGTGGTGTCGAAACATATTGCGTCTCCAAAGTATGAATATGCAGCTCTAGAACGACAGTCAGCCCAAAACACGTTACGTAGTCTTCCTTCCTCATCGATATCCATTACATAGAAAAACATGGAATCAATCTTCTGCATCCTAATGAAATAGTTCTGAAGAGCTTGTGCATCACCAGGTCCCATCTTTAAATTTCTGATTTCGTTTACAACATTCCTGCACACAGGAACCACTAAGACCAGGTGCAAAATGTTCAACTTCAATTATGTTAGGCAGAAAGAACACAAAGCTTAAATCCCTTTCGTTGAAAGTCAATTTGTCATGACCTCCAACCTCGACCACAAAAGATTGCATGGTCTTAGCAGCCGATATCCCGGCAGTATCATTGCACGATATGCGTGCTTTGGCGGTATCAGGGACGGTTCGTTTTTGTCTGAGAAAACGCATTTGCTCTTGTCCAAGCATGACGTGGTTATGTTTAAGATCCACAATGTTAATGTGGTAACCCCTTGCTGGGTTTCCGGAGACCCTTATCCGAGCAGTGCATTAGACTCTACTGGATAACCTAGGCTTCAATTTTCCTTGCCCTTGGTTTGTTGGTGTCGTGCCCTCCTTGGAGTAAGTCAGCGTGACCCGTATAACAACACCACGATCGTAATGAGATTGCCTTGTCTTAACAAAAAAACCACAAGAATCGGCATATGCCACGTAAAATGTTTTGGTTTCTTCGAAAGAAGGAAACAACATTTTCTCCTTAGGAACGTTTGCCGGCTGCTCCACTTGGGGGGACACATGAACAATTTCCATTGGAGTACAGATGAGGATCACAGAAGAGAAGGGAAGAAAAAGGAAGACGCATCTTGAGATGAATAACAAGTCTTCTGCTGTGTAGGAGCGTCAAAATGATGAAGGAATGAAGTGATTTGAGACGCATCAACGAGGGATGGAGAAATATAGACATTTGTACGTATAACCAAAAAATTGAGGAATAAAAAAAACTTTTTTCTATTCTGACATGAAGAGTGTCAACTCAACCGCGTCACTGAAAGAACGTCCTAAAGAACGACTATCATTTTCCTTCTTTTCCTCCCTAAAAGCAAACCAAAGAAAAGATGGTTGCATTTCACTGCACTGCACCAGTCCCACACAAACACATCAACCGTGAGCGATTCCATCCAACCACACGCGCTGCTGCAGTGCTGTTCCATAACCATATATATACACCACATCCTCGCTTGCGTGGTGGACGTTCCAAACCCATCTCACGTACGCCAAAGGAGGAAGGAGAAGGAAACCAAAGTGGTTTAGTTGTTTCGGAGAGGTGGGAGCAAAAGTAAACTCCCTTGTTTGGTTCTCTTCTTTCTTTTTATGCTGGGCTTTTCTTTTGGTGGTGGAGTGGAGAGAGAGAGAGAGAGAGAGAGAGAGGTGGAAAGGAGGGATTTTGACGTGTGATTCTGTGACCCAATTTGGTTTTCCCTGATGGGTCGAGTTCGGTTTTTGGATCTGTGATTGTTCTTGCTGTTTTTTGTTCTGGTGGTGTTCTCTGTCTTGTGTTAAAAAACCCTGTTTTGTCATTAGATTTTGTGTTTTGCTTTTTTCCTTTTGGTCCCTGTGTTTGAGGAGAACCAGTAGTTCTAGTCTTTGAGAGGTTTTGGATGGGAGAAAACATGGACTCCAGTCCACAGTTGCTTGATTTGATCCCCAAAGAGAAAGAGTGGATGGTGAGGAACGGAGGAGGAAGAAATGGGTATGAAGGTGTAGATGACAAGAAGCTTGAGCTTACACTTGCACCTCCAGGAGGAGAGGACTGGTCAGTAGTGAAGCAGAAGAGAGAGAAAGACACCTCTTCTCTCTCTCTACCCCTTTTCCCCGAGTCCTCCAAAAACCCTTTTAAGAGAGGTTACACAGACACACTGGAACCAGAATCCAAAGGTAAGCTCAAGCTGTTTGAAAGTTCAAACCACGAGGTGTTTTATTCTTTACTTTTTCTCTCATAGAAATGTTTTGTTTTGCCACTTGTTCAGGGTATGAGCAACCACAGAAGAAAGATGGAATTAAAGCAGACCAGAAGCTGCAGATGAGCCATGAGAAAGCAGGGCCTCCTGCTGTTGCAGATTGCAAAACAACTGACGCACACAACAGATCACATGCCAGGTTTTGTTTTTTCCTTGGTGTTTCTGTTTTTCTTCCACCAGGAAGTTTTTCTTTCTACTTTGATGTTACTGTTGCTTTCTTGGAAAAGTAAATAAATAAAATTTAGAATTCTCATGTATGTGTGATTTGTTTTCAATGTTTTTTAATAACAGCTGTCTGTATTTTTGTTAAAGTACCACATCATGTTCTCTCATGGAAGTGCTGCTGCATGTTTATAAGTAGAAATTATTCTAAGAAATCATAGTTTCCAGAAATACACTTCTGATGTGCAATTTTGTGATAGCAAGAGGTTCTTGTCCACATTAATTTGATTTCCGAACAAGACTTATGTTTTGGTGTAGAATTTTGAACCTCACATGTTAACTGATAATAAAAATCATTTTTCTAACTTTGTTTCTGTTAACACCAGGACTTCTCCGATCCCTGTTGTCGGATGGCCACCAATCCGGTCCTTCCGTAAGAATCTTGCTTCTAGTTCATCGAAACCACCTCATGCACCAGAAAATGGGGAGCCTGCAAAACAAAAGAAGGTTGAGGTTCAGCCTGCAAAAGGATGGTTTGTTAAGATCAACATGGATGGTATCCCTATAGGGAGGAAAGTAGACCTAAATGCCTTTGATAGTTACGAGAAACTCTGCTCTTCAGTTGATGAACTCTTCAGAGGTCTCTTGGCAGGTAAAAGTTACAATTCAAACCACTGCAAAAACAAAGAAATTGTTGGCACTTTTTGATAGTTTTCTAAACAACTTTTCTGGTTTAATTTTGTAGCACAAAAGGAGCCTGTTGGATCTGAGGAAAACCCTTCAATAACTGGGTTGTTAGATGGAAGTGGGGAGTACACTTTGGTCTATGAAGACAATGAAGGAGATAGGATGTTAGTAGGAGATGTTCCTTGGAAGTGAGCAAATTTTTGCTAGCATTGCATACAACTTTTTGTTTGATCAGAAAACTTTAAATTTCCGATCTTCTCGCTATCTAATAAGAATTCTATGATGCAGTATGTTTGTCTCGACGGTGAAGAGGTTACGTGTGCTTAAAAGTTCCGAACTTTCATCTGAATTGACAGTGAGTTATCATCTTATTTTCGTCGACAATTATAGGGATCATGCCTTCGAGTTTGATTTTTTTTCTTATTTGTGAGCTCTTGTTGTTTCAGCTTGGAAAAGGACATCAAAAGAGCAGCTTCAAGGTCTAAACTGAAAATCTTTGATCTGGGTTTACATTTGAGGTCGGTTGTCCCACTGTGGTTTTGGTCAATGTCTGTAAGTTGTAAACAAGTGTTTGAATTTTTGCTTTCTTCCAGAGTTTTCCTTGTGTTGTGAATCTGTGATTGTTGGCTTGAGCTGCCTTGTGTTATGTGTGTTGGTTGCAAAACAAACGTCTTAAATAATGTTTATTAATCTAACCTCAATTCTCTTGCTGTGCCCATAAAGCCTACCATCGTAGACCAATTATGCACGTCGCAAACATAATTAAAGAACATGTTTTAGGGGATGGGAGGAATATTTGGTGCTGTGAAATGAGAAGTTTTATACTTTTATGTCCCCATCTTTTGTGGTCCTCTTGTTGGGTGGCAAAACCGAAGGGTCACTTTCAGTGTTTCAGACAGACAACCAACAAGAGGAGAAGAGTTTTGGTCTAATACGATAAGTTGGGCATTTTTTTTTGTTTTTGTTTAGTTGTGTTTATCTCACTGTGCTTTCTTGTGACATCTTGGCATCGGTCTTGTCTCTTCCCACTGTATTTTTTCTGGTTCTCGTGGGACTAAACTATATTTCACCTAATACAGAATACTAACATGCCAAGAAGAAGCAGCCGTTGCCGACTGTTAAAGGTTTTGGTACACATAATTTGTTAAATCAGAAGGTGGATTTGCACGAAGAAAGATAGGACTACGAAATGAAATATAATCTAAAAAGGTAACTTAACTAGTATAGCTGTCTCAACTCAATCCATGAGCAAGTGATTTGGTTAGCATGTTTGCTGATTAAAGTGCTTAATTATATATGGTCCTGAAGATTTACTGTATAAACAATGGTAACATGAATGATTGCACAAAAGCAAAATCACACTCATGTACTATGGTTCTTCGCACGGACAATCTACAACACTCAAAATTATGCAGATGACGACTAACGGCGATAACGGGTCAAAATTCACTTGTTCATGTAGCAAATTGTTTGAGAGAGAACAGATGAAATTAGAGAAAGAACTAATAATGTAATTGTTGTTAAAGAAATAAATAATGCTAACAAATCGAGTACAATCTGCCGATAAACATCACCGTGAAGATAAAACAACGAAAACACACAAAAGTTAAGATCATAATACACCTCGACCGAGCTGCCTTTTTCAGACTCTCCTTAGATAAATTATCACCTCACGTACTATTACGATGAGTACAAACGCTTTCCACCAGGATAGAATGATCGCAACGTCCTTGTCGGCGCACTTCGACTGTAGTTGAACCACAAGAGCAGTTCAAGGCCCGCCTAACGATCACTTGAGAGCAATGGAGATAAATGAGATAATGATTTTTCTATATCTTAAAACCTGTAGGGCAATCAAATATATATAATTCGCAATAGCCGGAGTAGTTGAGAACATGGTCTTAGTGGTTCCACAAAATTTGTACCCACTAAAAAGAAATCTTGTTTACAAATTAATTCTATGTCAAAGGCAATATAATATAAGTTGCAAAAAAATTGAATACATACGAGTAAGAGGACATTGCACCGGGTCGGGTCAAGCCAATATGTGTGTGTGCTTCATTCTCCCATCTTCTAATTCTCTCTACTCCCTAGAGAGATACATGAAGTCTAGGTATATAAATTTTTCTTCACTTCTCCAAACCTCAAATGTGGAACTAAGGTGAGGAAGAGAATCTCGTGATTCACAATTACAACTCAACATTTGATTTCTAATTTCATATTAATTGGGTTTAACTCTAATATTCAATAGTCCAGCAGTAATTTCTTTTTAAAAGCAACTAATAATGTGAAGGATTAAGCAAACTAGAAGAGAAATTTTGGGAGGTCATTATTTCACTTGTCGCGAAACATTCAAGATGCAAATCGGTGATTTTCATATATACTTCCTCTGGTCTATGTTGAACTTTAACCAACTAGCTTAGACAAACATAACACTTCCCAAGTCATCAATGAAAAATAATAATCTACGTGACGTATAGAGCACCGTTAACGGAGCCCAGACATGGGCGTCCTAGTTTCTCTCTCAGCAACGTATGTTTCTCTTTCCGCTACGTCAGCTTAAACCAACCCCTCTAAATTTTTCTTAACCACATCCAGAAACAAATCAAGCGCCCTACATTCTCTCACCTACACGTCATTTTGGGATAAATTCTAGACAAAACACGAAAAAATATCAAAAAATTCTAAAAAATATAAACAAATAAAAAACTTATTTTCATAAAAAAATATTTGAAAAAACGATTTTAGATGATTTTTAAAACATTTTCTAAACACAAAAACACAAAAAAACACAAAAAAGTGACCAATGGTGGGGGACACCTGCCCCCACCAACCAGGATTTCCAAGCGCCTGGGGCGGAATTTTGTGCGGGTACCCGCACAAAATTCCACCTGGGCGCCTGGTTTGCCAATTTTTTATTAATAAAATGCTGATGTGTCAAACGGAATCACTGGGCGCCTGATTTTTCTTGCATGGCTAAGGATGCTGTTATGCTCTCCAATTTTCACATGTAAACAAACAGGTCACGTTACAACCTAAATTCGTTCCTTGGAATTAGCATTGTCATGTCAAATCAGTTTCCAAACGCAGTTGAGCAGGAAAGTGAAGAACTTCCCCCACCACTCAAAACCAAACTCACATGCCAATATTCTTTCTCATTACAACATCAATAGAGTATAGAGCTGATTCAACCTTCCTACAGATTTGTATCTTATCCCACCTTTGCATTTACTTTCTCTCACTAAAGAAGGTTCAAGCAAAGGAAAAGTTGTGTGTGAAACTATTCAATTACGGGAGTCTCTGTTTCGGATAAGCCGAAGCCTACAAACAGACTAGCAAACATCCATTGCTTACAATAATTAGTGGGGTTGTGGTTTTGCTTCCATCATCACTTTTTACTACTGACTGAATTTGAAATATTTAACTTTAGTTACAAGCATAGATAATTGTCTAAATGTAGGTGGGCGCTTAACGCGTTCACATTTAGACTCGTGGGTGAACAACTAGGCTTCAACACAGGTTTCTCTAGAAGGAAAGAGGATTTCATTTTCTTAAGAAAGTTGTTAACATTATCACACGTGAGGTGGATGCTTTGTAACCGCACGACCATGGCAAAGATTTTCATGTACAGTAATCATGTTCACATATAGAGGTAGGTCTAGACATGTCTAGTTTCGTATACAGTATTGATCAAGTTGACTTGGGCAGAAGTTTTTTTTTGTTTACGATCCAGAATATCCTGACACTTGCTTCCAATTTGGGACAAACGAGTTGCGACTCCAAATTATGAGTAGTTCAACACTATTTTCACTGGAACGTTTGACATGTCGTTGCTGGAGTTTGAACTCGAGATATGTATTACACATCCCTATACTCCGGTGGACTACTTGGGCAGGAGTTGAAATTGGGATCTTCTCATCTAAGGATAATGAAATGAATCAACGATATGTTATGGAATTGGCACAAGAAAAGCATTGAGGTACATTACTGCAAGATATCATAAAGGAGTTCCTGCAACTCACGTAGTAATCCTTAAACCACAAGCTAGAACCCTAGAACTACAATATAAATTGCTGTACAATATGTTTTCTTAGAATGTATTTAAGTGGTCCTGCTGTATTCATCATAAGGGTAGTGGTCAATCGATTCAGAAACTAATGCAGTCCAATTGTTGATTAGGAGTTAAACGGCATTGCAATTACACATGTTAGTAGGGCAAGCATAATTTGTTTACCCACTTTATCTTGATTCATTATTTGGATTCTAATTCAAGAAAAAGCAAAGTGCTGAAAATGGAAACGATCTTGACGTGGGTACATGCCTTTGCCCGAGAAATAAGACATATATGGTCCCTATACTCCGTGAAGAGTGAAATTGAGACATATCTACTCTACTACTCCCCCGATATTAAATCACTGCTGGGGTTCGAATCCTTATCTCAAGACAAGTGTTTCAGGTTCTAGTTAAACCTATAATTTATACGATCGACTGTTTTACTCATTAATTCTTAAATTTTTTTTCAAAGCATTAAGTAATCTGTAGTTAAAAACTTGGTTCCGACTAACTAAACGTGTAAATTTATACTCGTGTTTGGATTCGCTTGAGTCCAGCTTCCAAAAAGATAAATTATTAACTAAACGAGCTGAGCCACAAGCTTAATTTTAGGTTTGATAAAATTCTTAAGTCAACCTGTCTTAACTTGTTGAAAACTTGCTACGCTATACAATCTTTATTTATTTATATAAAAGTTTATCATACAACTTATGATTTATATTCTGAGGTATGAAAATATTCACTTTTAAAAAATAATGACATAACAAAAATAAACATTTTTATATGAGGTGTCCAAATTATTATTTTTAAAATTTTAGGTGGAAAGTTTCAAATTATTTATTATTAATGATAATTAACTCTGGCCAGCAACTAGATGTTGAAACGTTTGTTGCAAACTAAAATTGGACTTCAATTTGATTCAAATATTAACAAGTTGAAGTTAAGTCCAAATTTAGGCTCGATAAACTAAAACAAATCAAGCTTTAACCGAAGTAAGTTCGATTAGGTTTGACTTATTACACACTTATAGTGACCTACCCACTAACCTAGCACCTGTTGATATCTTATTAATTCTTAAATATTTCTCGCTTATTGTTTTTGTGGGACCAAGACATACGATCAGAGGTTCATGTTGAAAATACATCATTAAAAGAAACGTAAATGTTTGATTCATACTCAGCATTTCTTCAACTGTTCTTTACGACTGAAGATCTTACCAATTATCAAATTGTTCTTGGTTTTTCTTTCCATAATACGACCCCGCTAGACATAATCTCCTCTCGTTCCCAACACAACAAACATTTTTGGTGGCCATAATCCTCTGATAATAAGCTTCATATTTTTCCTTGTAGTCGGTAAATGTTGATTTTGTTAATTATTAATTAATTGGTTGAGAGCTACATTTCGTTAGAGACAGGACACTAGTCACTAAACCACGTACCCTCTCACCTTCCTGTGGTCTTCAAGAACCTTTGTGATACACGCTTGTCAAGATAAACCCAAAATCATAATTATAATAGACTACTAGACGCTTGACTACCTTATAACACTAATTTTGTATACCAACTAATCCAAATGCTTGTTAGGTGGGTTGTGATGTGTTTTCGAGTCTCACTCTCGTTAACCTAAGATGGCCGATGGAGGGGATACTGTAATATTTAAAATCAAGCCTTACCAATTATAAATAATCAAAAAGACATCACAGATCTGAAATGTTATCTAACTTTTGTGCATGGTAAATGGTGGCAAGAATAGTTTCATTCTCATGGTACATCGGTTCGAACACAACAAACATCATCGTGAAAATGGTATTTAACCACCTCCAGTTAGAACTATAGTTCAGTTGTCCCAAAGTAAAAGTGTGTGCCATTGAATTTCCGGATCATCAAAATCTTAGGGCAAGACGTACAATTTTTATTTATTCCAAATTAAAGGTCTTTTCTCATATATGAGGGCACTTAATTCTCATACTCTACCACACTAGAGTTCTGAGTGTGTAGTTTAGATCATCTACTTTGACACAAGAGTGACCAGATAAAATGTTATTCACCCAATAAAAAGTCAGATGAAGAAGGAAAGGAGGTCACTTTGGAAGGAAAGTCCATTACAACTATTCCATTATCAATACAGGCTACGGGCCCAATAATTTTTTGTGATCCCATAAATAGTGTTGGCATGGGATTCTAGTTATAAAGCATATGTGTTTCTCTCCACTTCAAAAGATTCTCAACTAAATCCAAGTGGACATGGTCAATTTGTGCTTGCAATACTTTCATGTTCTGTGTCGGCAACACAATTCGAGAGAAGGATTTATGTAAAGTATCGAAATTAACAAGGCGTTCATTACTAGGCTTTAAGCCGCCTTTTAGTAACCGACGTTTAAATTCGGGTCCTACAAATTAACATGCCTGAATTAAGCAACGATCATGTATCCATGAAATTAGGATACTCCAAACTAACACCCATGAATTAAGCAACGATCATGTATCCATCAAATTCGGATACTACAAATTAACACCTGAATTAAGCAACGATCATGGCTGCATTTGGAGGGACTAGCTAAGACTTGTAGTCGTGACGAATAATTGTCAAACTTGAAGTTTGTGGAGTATATTTGATAAACAACTTTTCGTTGGACGACCATTACTTTTTCATTTCGTTAGATCGACTTATAGACATTACCTGACTTGTAAAGGTACCAAAACAACCTTGATATTAGCAAGATAAATGCAGTTTACAACTATCTAGTCAAACATATGAATCTTTTTGATATTACTAGATTTATTTAACGAGAACAAAATGTGAAAATTCGTACTTATTTTAAAAACTTGTTCTACATAAGAATCGTTTTAACTGATGATTTCATGTAGATGCAGTCAATTTCATTCACCAGTCCATGTTCATTTTTCTCTCCTCTCTCCTCTCTCCTCTCTCTCTCTCTCCTGTTGTATCATCACTTTTAGTTTGGTCCCTAAGTTTAACTTAGTTGGCATTAGTCCATACAAGCAAGTGTGTTACAAGAGCTAAATTAAATATGATACGGTAATTAAGAATTAATCATTGGTTGATGAAAAGTAAAAAATCAAAATTGACATGTGATCAACAAAAATTAATTTAACATGTGTTGTATTTTAAACACGTTAATCATTTTGAAGAGGTAGATTGTAGAAGTATAAGTAAATTTGAATTCTTATGTTTTGTAATCTATAAATAGATCTTGTAACCTTAGTCCATACAAGCAAGTGTGTTAATTTTGATGCCAACATTTGGTACCAGAGCTAATTAAAATATCTTCCTCAAATTTGTTAACTTGCATTTTCCGAAATTGTGGAAAAGTGTGGGTGTCCGGGACGCGTCACCTCCATGTATGGATCGTGACTAATATGATGGATTGATTGGACTCATTGTAGAGTAGCAGGCCTGAGGGATCGCGGATCCCAATGTATGATGATTGTGAAGCACGCAACTGTCGTTGGGTGAGGTGACTACCGGCCTATGTGGCGACGGAGGTCGCTGCCCTGCTTTTATAGCGGTGACGTTAGTGTTTGCAGCTCGTGGAGCCTGATGACCTGACATACTTCGGTCTGGACCCGTCCGATGTTGTGACGGTGATGCCGCCGATGCTGTTCCGACGATGATGATTGATGGGCCGACGTTGTTCCGGCTATGTTGTTTGATGGGCCGATGTTGTTCCGGTTATGTTTTCCTCAGCTGGGCACCTACTGAGATGATGATTGATGGACCGACCGAGCGACGACTCCGTTGGTGTGGTTTCGACCACGAAGTTACAGATATGTTTCTTATGGCGCGGACCTGGCGGATGCCCCTTGCCGAACCCCATGATTAGTGTAGCCGCATGTGGGGGCGTCACGTCTTGTTCCGTTAGACCGTATGTGCCTACGGTAGGTCTCCTCGGGAGACCCGATGATGATTGTCGGACTGATGTCCTGTGTTACCCTTCGGGGGAACTGTTTTCCTTACTGTTGATGACATGACATGCTACTAGTATGATAGGTGCATTTGTACTACTGCATGCATATATGTGAGCTTGGCATACGGGGTTTCCTTATGGAAACTCAGGCATTGTTGTTGCATGTTTTATTTCAGGACCGTATTAGGTTCTAACGGGTGGATACTGAGGATGGAGGCACGTTGGGATCGGATCCTCTTTCTGTATTTTTCTAGGTAGTATGACTACTTGTATTTTCCCTTCCTGTACTCTGATGTAGTCGTACCTTTTGACAACTCTGATGTAATAGGGTGCACCATTTCGATATTTTATGAGTAACATTCCCGTCTTTGATGGTTTGTCTCTTGTGATCTTTTATCTTAAATTTTGTAATTCTTCCGCTGTTTCGGGATGTTACAATAAATGTCGACGTCTATTCTTAAAGGATAGACGTCGTCCGTATGTAGAAGCCGGCGTCTATTCCTAAAGAATAGACGTCGGATATTGGACGTCCGACGTCTATGTATAGACGACGCACGCATAGACGTCAGATCTGGGAGTGCTTATATCCGACGTATATACCCCCGTACATCCGACGTATATGCCCTTTTCTGTAGTAGTGTATGTGTTACCGTCATCGATTTCTTTTGGAATTTGTTTATTATTGGACATCTTTTTGAAAAGGTGCACAAATTTAACATTGATAATGGAGTTTGTACAATCGGAAGCACCAACAACAAGCTAATTGAAAATGTGAAGGTGACAAATAATCGAATGTTCTCATTAACTCTTCAGACAAAGAGTTTGTTCAACTTTCAGATGATGTTAAAATATAATAATTGATTGTGACATCTACATTACAGTCTCCTATCATTTTCGTGAGTAGAAGTTATCAACTCAGATAAAGATGATGATTAGGTTACCATTGATAGACAATCCAGATCAATCGTGCGAATGATGTTTACTTAGAAAGGAACACAAAGACTTATTTCCAACCGAAAAAAACAGTAGCGAATGAGTCGGTATAGTTTATGCAGACTGACATATGTGCTGCTGAAGTAGAATCATTTTCAAAAGTAAATATATATTAATTTGTGTGCATGACATCAATAGAAAAACATAAGTATTTTTTCTAGAGAAGAAATCAGAGATTTTTAGTAAATTTAAAGAGTTTTAAGATTTTGTTGAAATATGAAGTGATTTTAATCTCAAACTTCTAAGAACTGACATAGGAGAATTCACTTCGAATAAAATTTTTCTCTTACTATTAAAAACATGGCATTAAAAGGCAAATCAAACAATCATACCCCGTGACATGAGATAGTAGAAAGATTTTTTTATATTTTTTTGAGATGACCAAAAGCATGTTGAAAGCTACAATTTTACCTAAAAAATTCTAGAAAGAAGCTCTAGCACACTTGCATGTGCTATATTTTTGAGATGGCTAGAAGTACGCTGAACGCTAAAGCTTTGCCTCATAATACAACATATGCACGGATTTCGGCCCAAAAATTCTAATGCAAAACTTTAACTTAAAACATGTTTTTAGTCATCACAAAAATTATCTTATTTTTCCATTTTGCTACATTTTGTTAAAGGGTATAACTGACTGTCATTTGCCTTTTAATCTCATGATCGTTACAGTAAGATATATTTCATTTGAAGTGAATTCTGCACATCTATTAGATCATAAAACTTTTAGATTAAAACTATATTTTTCAACAAAAGTTTTAAACTCTTTAAATTTCTTAAAAGTCTATGATTTCTCTTTTAGAAGAAAATATCGATGGACCTTTAGTAAAATTATCAACAAAAAACAATATGTATTTCTTGTGTGTGAAAATGATTCAACCTCAATAGTGCAACATATGTTTGTGCACCAACTCCAACGATTCCTTTGTTTTTCTAACCTGTTTGTTGGAAAATGAGTTTATTTGCTGCTTTCCAAGAAAAAATCTTTCTCATTCTCGATTTGGAACAATATTCACGTAGGTCCAACGACTATCAACTTTTTAATTTTTTTTATACAAGTTTGCCACTACCCCCAAATCCTATATTAACCCCTCCAAACCTCTTCATTTTTCACACATCTCTCATTCTCTTCTTCTTCATAATTCTATTCTAATCATCAAGTTTCCTAATCATCAAGTTTTCGCGATTAAGTCTCTGGTCTGGTGCTTAGTTTTGAAGTTGGAAAGTGAAATCTCTGATCCGGTTCTTCATTCTTCAACCGCCAAAATCAAGTGCACTCTTTCTAACTTCTCTTTAGAATTAAATTAATTAGTATTTCATTTTCATATTAGTCTAAATTTTTATATTAATCTAGTTTTAAGATATGGCCTACGTACCCAGCACTAGTCTCCCCATGCATCACGAGAGTTACGATGACCTAAGACCTACCCGTACAAATGACCCCCGTTGGAATACTTCCCATTACATTAGTGCTAATGATAAAAACTGCATTGTCTGTGAGTTATGTGGTAAGAAAACTAGAGGTGGTATAACCCGTCATAAACAACATCTTGCATACACACTCAGTAGCAATGCTAGACCTTGTGATAAAGTTCCTGACTCTGTTAAACAAGACATAACTGCATACATGATTAGAAACAATAGGACATTACAAAACGAAAATGTATGTCTTGATGATTATGTAGATAGAGAAAACATAGAATTTGATCTGGAAACCGGGTCGGGTTCCGGTTCTGCTCGGACCTCAACCTCCCGTCCTCGCCCCGTTCCTGGTCGAAAGAGACAAAAACAACGTTTGTGGGGACCATTTGGCGGACGTAGGAAGGACGTGGTTTCTGACCCCCAACAAATAACCATCGAAAGAACCTTTAAAAAAGAAGATAGGAAAACAATTAATCAAAAATGGTTTAGGCTTTTCTATAGATGTGGTATATCATTCAACACTGTAAGGATGCCTGAGTGGAAGGAAGCAATATCCGCTACTTGTACTTACGAACCCGGACTTAAACTCATGACGTATCATGAAGTTAGTGACTCGTGCCTTAAATAGGAAATTGACTACACTAGAGGTATACTACAGTCGTACAGACAAGATTGGGCAGCATACGGGTGCACGTTGATGACAGATGGTTGGACTGATAGGTCAGGTAGAAATATAATCAATTTTCTAGTAAATTGTCCAACAGTTACCATGTTCATGAGGTCTGTAGATGCTTCCGGTCACTCTCACACCGCAAACTACCTATACAAGCTGATGGACAAGGTAGTTGGCGAGATTGGCGAAGAACACGTTGTTCAGGTGGTCACCGACAACGTCGCCGTGTACGTACTTGTCGGTAGGATGTTGCAGCAAAAAAGAAGAAGATTGTTTTGGACTCCCTGTGTAGCGCATTGCATCGATCTCATCTTGGAGGATATTGGCAAGTTGTTTTTTAAGACTATTGCTTTAGCCTGTAAGATTGTCAGACATTTCAACAGCTCTGCCATGTTGTTGAAGAGGATGCGAATTGCCATTGAAGGGAACCTGCTACGCCCTGCTGTCACGAGATTTGCCACCGCCTTTCTGACTTTGCAAAGGTTGTTTCTTAAGAAAGACAAACTCCGAGCCTTTGTTTTTTCCCCGGAGTACAACAATCCTAATGCAAGTGAATAAAGAACAAGAAAAAGAAGATCTCTACTGAAGTTGCCGAGACCATTCTACAAAGTGGCTTCTGGACCAACGTCGTGAAGGCACTGAAGGCCTCACAACCTATGGTCCAGGTTCTTAGACTTGTTTACGGCGATAAAAAACCACCGATGGGATATCTGTGTGACGCAATGGAGAAAGCCAAAGAACAAATCATGAGGAACTTTGACGGAAACCCGAGGTTGTACAAGCAAGTCATCGACCTCATCGACACTAGGTGAGGTCCAGGGAAGATGATGTCTTCACCGCCACACTCAGCTGGTTTCTTACTCAACCCTGCTACCTTCTTCTCTGTCCCACCTTAGGATCGAAATGTAGCTTTTAATGAGAATATGCCTGGATTCATAGATGTCGTAGAGCAGCTCGTCCCCATTCCTGCAAAACAAGACAAGATTTGCGGTCTACTTGATCGTTACAAGAACTCCCTCGGAATATTCTCGAGGGATATGGTCGTCAGACAAAGGACGGAAAGAAGACCTATAGATTGGTGGCAATCTTATGGCGCAGACATGGGAGAGACCGCATTACAGAGGTTGGCCCTGAGGGTGTTGGGATTGACATGCTCGACATCATGTTGTGAGCGGAATTAGAGTGTCTTCGAGCAGTTGCACTCAACGAGAAACAACAGGTTGGCTGTGAAAAAGATGAATGACTTGGTGTATGTTAACTACAACCAAAAGTTAAGGCAAAAGTTTCAGCAAATGATGGAGAAGCCCGGATTTTATGACCCCATCAGTGTGGACTACGATCTCTTCGACGAGCATCCATGGTTGGTAGAAACTGAAGATCCGGTCTTCACCGGAGAGGAGCTTACATGGGCTGATGCCGAGGAAGCAGTTTTAGGACATTCTTCTTCACGGAGACGCTTTGCTCGATCCATGTCCACTGCATCTGACGCGCGGTGTTCCACTGCATCTGACACGCCATTATTAGGTGTTGGCATGGATGATGTCATCGTTCACATTAGTTCTAGAGGCATCGAGTTCTCAACCACCGATGGACATCGACGAGCAAGACATTTAATTTTGTATTTATTGAGTCCATAAGGTTTAATGTAAACTTGAGCACTAGAATTCTGTCCCGTCAAGATTCGGTAAACTGAACCCGAGGCGGTCAACCGAAACCTTCTAGTTCGGTCTACCGAACATCTATCGACTAGCGGAATTCTTCCCACCAGTAAAACTTAGGTGTTATTTGAAATTGCCCCGACGGAAAACCGAATAATCCTGGACCGATTTTGAACTTTGCTCCAACGGTCGCTTTTGAACGAAGTCCCTAAGAGCACAATTGACTTGTCCCCATTCAGACGACCGAATACCTATCGATCAACCGAGTCCTTCTTGGCTTTAGGCGCCCAACGACTATTTACACGTGGCACCACACCTTTGTACCCAACGACTATTTGAGCATTAAATTTTGGCGTAAAAAAACCACACTAATTTTGGTCTGCCGAAGTATACACGGTCAACCAAACTTGAGTAGATTAGAGTCCAACCAATCATAATGTCCACCTTGGAACGGTGAACCGAATGGAATTCGGTTAACCGAACTTAATTAGGCCTAAATTGATAAAAGCTACAGGAAGTTGGTGAACAGTGATCCGAACCCTATTTGATCAACTGATTGACATCATTTCATGCTTATATTTGTATCTTATATCCATTATCTTTCACCTAAACAATGCTATTTTACGAGTTTTATGTTTAGTTTTCAGGAATTAATAGGTTTGAAGAGATGAAGCATAAAAAGACCAAAAAGCTGGGAAAAAGGACTGAATTGTGAGATCTGGGGACTGAGATGCAAGGGAGAAGGACCTGAACGTAAGACAGAAGGACCTAAGAGCAAAACAGAATACTCCACACCATCATTGGGAGTATTTTAGCAATTCGATTCGGGTCGGAGCTCCAACAAACAATTTAAATGCATCGAAGAGCAGAAAATATACCAAGAAAAGCCCACAACAAAAATGAGCACGATCTGAACCATATAGACCGCCAATTGGCGGTCCAAGACCGCTAATTGGCGGTCCATTTTGGCCCAAATTCGCTAAAATTTCTCCAGCACATGTATTAGAGGATGTTTAAGCTATTTTTTGTATCTGTTTAGTCCCACATCGGGGGATTGTCCCGGTTTGCCTTTTCCATGACTATAAATAGAACTCTTCACCTTCTATTGCAATTGCTCCATATTTTAAGTGGATATTCTTCCTACTAGAAGTGATGCCTTGAAGCACACACTAAAGTAGGAGGATGCTACTTTTAATGTGAGTCATTTTAATACAAGTTTTCTTTATTATGTTGTTTGTTTTACGTTTCTTGTTTTGCTTTGCTTAATCTCATTTCATTAGTTTTATTAGCTTAGTTAATATGTTTTCTTTGTTTAGTTTAATAATTAGTATAATGTTTAGTGAGTAGTTCCATCCCCTTTGGGGGTGGAGTAGATGTACATACATGCAAATGAGAATGGATTGAATGTTTTATTTCCAATGTGTTGATAAAACATGAATGTATGCTTGCTTGTTTATGATAGAATTTATAACTTGATGAGTTTTGCCAAAATGATTAGACACCTCTCATGCTTGTTTAGGTTCTGAAATAAACATCTTGCATATGTAAATGCTAATCAACTAAGTTGGTGAATAGAATGATAGATTTTGCCACAACATTTAGACACTTCCTATGCATGATAACACCACATTTATTTGTGCTTAAAGAATGTGTTCAACACCCACATCTTTGCTTGTTTGCACTCACTCCACCCCTTAGGGGTTTTCCCATTTCTGTATTCCAGCATTCTTCTTTTGTTCTTAGCTTAGTTGTCATTTCATTGTTTGTTTCTTTCGTTCGCATTTCATACTTCTTAGCGTAGTTTAGTGTAGAGTAGCATAACCAATCTTTCTTCCCCAATTTTTGCCACTTGATTTCTGATAAACAAGAGGCTGCTCACCTCCCTGAGGGCGACCCGTACTTGCCACCGCTTCATCGCGGTCGTGCACTTGCGGTTCAATTAAAACGTTCAACAAGTTTTTGGCGCCGTTGCCGGGGAGGTGCCAGTCCAGACTCTTGTTTGGACGATTCGAGTGGATTTAATTTGTGTTTTGTAGTTTTCTTTGTTTCAGGAGACTTGGAGTCGCCAGGAGGAACACCTGGAGAAATTTGGAGGCATTCTGGGCACTTGAGACCGCCAATCAGCGGCCTGAGACCGCCAATTGGCGGTCTGGTGAGCTCATTTTACTCTCTTATTTCTGTGGAGTGTTTACATAATTGATGTAGTGATCGGGGACTTGATTTGACTTGTTTTGACTTATAGTTTGTTCCCAGATCCATAATCAAACATCCTTTAAGCAACTTGGACCCTAAAACCCAAAGCAAAAGATTAGGCATTCTTTTTGTTTAGGTCATGCATCATGTATGTGACTTAGGCATATAGATTGTCTTTCGTTTTAGCTTTTTTTTCAGTTGTTGAGTGCTGGCGTGAGGTACGCACATTCTACTCTCATTCATGCATTTCGTATGAACATGCATTAGTTAGTAGGAAGTGCATTGAAACAAGTGTGAGTTGAGCGTTTGTTTGGAGAGTTGATTGCTAGATTAGGACTCCAAAACACTACTAAGGAGGGGCTGTCCCATAAAAGATAAGGTGGGGTATTTCATCACCCTTTCCTTCGCCCCAAAAACCGCACTAATCAAGAGCCTAATTCTAAAATCAAGTAGACATTGGCCCTAAGGATCCCGGACGCATTAGGAGAGTGATCCGGTCCCGACCGTCATGACCTGATCGGCGTTGCCCACTTTATTGATAGTAGGAGAGACGAGATCCCCGGATCTTGGCTCACTTGCTGGGCTTTGTGGTCCTCGTCGTAGGGAGGTGCGGCGTGTTGAGGCCGTGTGACCTCGCAGTTTGGCGTCGTCTAGCTGTAAGGACCTATAGCGACCTTAGGATTGCTTGAGCCTTGTTTGTTTGTGTGCTTCTACCTGTACCCATCCGCCGTAGCATAAAGACTTCTTCCCTTCTCTCCTGAGTCATTCTTTCTCTCCTGTGTTCCCCTGTCTTCTCCACTACGTACATTATTTGAAAAAGAAAAAAAGAAAAAAAAGGTTTTGGTTTGTGTGCGTGCATATCCAAGATCTATCACATACTCTAAAGTCAAATCCTCTTTATCTTCAAGATCTCAATTTTCAACACTCAAGTCAAAACTTCACCACTTGCATATCCAACTCCATGTCAATATTCAAGTGTGCTCAAGTATAGAGTGTAAGTTAGATTGTGATTCCATCTTCATATTCAAAAATCACCAAAGAGTTGTAAAGCTTTAAGGAAGCTCCCTCTTAGGTTGTGAGAGGAGACACGAGCGATGTGAGGTTGTTCGCGATGCCCGGTGATTGTAAACGACGTTGATCTTGGCTCGGAACGGAGATTGGTTAGTGGAACCGTAAGCGAGGCTTGGGGATCGAACGAGGTTTGCGAGGAGGACTATGACCCGGATGTGGGTGTCGAATCTCTTTAAACTCCGGTGTCGTCGATTTTGTAGTTTGCAATTGTCTCTTCCTTTAATCCTTCAATTAGTATTTTCAATTCCACAATTATCTAGTTGTTAGAGGATCATAGATCCTAACAATCCACACTATTTTTCCTATTTTCATCATCGATATTTTCTGGAATGCCAACTCCTTCACGGCTTGGAAATAGCAAACAACACATTTTTGATCTTTTTTTGTCACCAAATATATCTGTCATTTTTTTCAATGTGTTAAAACGCTTTTGGAGTTCGTTATATCGATGTAACACTTTCGAACAAGTTCAAATCTTACGATTTGAAGAACACTCAGTTACACAATCCAAATAGTGAAAATTTCCATTCAACTTCAGAAGCTGCAAGTGAACAAAACTTGAGGAAGATATTTTAATTAGCTTTGATACCGAATGATGGAACCGAAATTAACACTTGCTAGTATATATGATAGACAAATGATACACGAAGCTAAACTTATGGACCAAATTAAAAGAGACGAGACAACTCTTTTTCCTATTTCATTATCAATTGGTTCATTGCAAACTAAGATTATAATATCTATTTATAAATTACAAAACATAAGAATTCAAATTACTTTTACATCTACTATGTATCTATTCAATATGATTACCATGTCTAAAATACAACACATGTTGAATTAACTTTGGTTGACCACACCAACAAAGTCAATTTTGACGTACTTTCTTACTTTCACCAACCAATGATTAATCATTAATTATCAAACTAAACTCAATTTAGCACTTGTAAGATTGTATCAAAGTAATCACATTGGCATTCATTATAGACGTGCCGGCGAAATTTCTAGTGCTCCTCCCATGAAACACTGGATTTTTGGCCAACGCAATGACATACTTTTCTCTCTGACTCTCCCCAATCCCCATCTCTCTTGTTCTCTCTCCATTTCTCCTTCTCCCTCTTTCTCACTCCTCTCACACACTTCTTTTTCTTCTCTCTCTCTCCCTCTCCCTCTCTCTCCCTCTCTCTCTCTCCATCCCCTTCTTAGCCAATTCTTCGATTTTGTTATCGATATTTAGCTAAGTCGTCTAATAAGACTTTGGGTATATCGTTGTATTTAGTTTGTTCTAACCCTTCGATTCCAACTAACTCATAACTTTGTTTCTAATGTTTATTATTAGAAACATATGTTTGGACGCACAACCCTTCTAAGCCAATTTTTCGGTTCTATTTTTTGTTTAGGCTTTGAGTTTTAAAATATTAAGTTTTTGGTACCCCTCGTGAAAACTCAAAGCACACAACTCAAGTTTGGTAATTTTGACATGCTTAACATAAGAGAAAAATGCACAAGGTTTTATTCAATAAAAACCACGATTATTTTGATAAAGTAAATGTTAGACCTAGGGGTGTCAACGGATCGGATACGGATCGGATATAGGTATATCCATATTCGCATTCGCATGAAATTTACGGATTTGGATACGGATTGTTTGCGGATATGAAAAATCTATATCCGTTCGGATATTTGACGGATTCGGAACGGATACGGATAATATCCGCATCCGTAAACATAATTCCTCACCTTATAACATTTTTCATTTTCACTTAGACAAATTCATATACATAGTCACATTTATAACTTTATTTGGTTTTAAATATGAATTTACTTTATCTTAACTTCTAACTTCATATTCCGAAAATGATAACGATATTCAATGCTTGAACAAATGTAATTAGTAGATGTATTTTTATTTGAATAAATAAATTTCAATTATATTTTCAAAATATAATCACACAATGTTGAAATATGAATACTTCTATGTATAATAATGTATTGCATAAGTATATGATACAAATATGATACGAAACTTATATTACAGATATTCAATCTCGGATTGGATGTATCAATATCCATATTTGCATTCGCATGTCCCGAATATTATTCGAATCGGATATTGTTAGGACCGAATTTTTTCGAACCAAACGCGAACGAATTTCCGAATTTCGAGCATCCATTGACACACCTAGTTAGAACCGTAATCCTAAAATTTACTTAAGAAAGAGAATAGTTATGTGGTTAATTAGGATAATGGAGTGATTAATAAATTACTTATATATCTTTGGCTTAAGAGAGGTGTCGTGTTGAATGCTTGGAAGGTGAGGTGATGACTAAGGGAAAAGTGACGTGTGGGTTGTAAGGAAGTGAGATGTGGAAAAGTGATCGGAGGATGTAGAGGTAAAAGTAAAAATAAGGTTATATATGTGTGTTAAGTTGATGTTTATCAGTGGAGAAGTTCTTGAGTGAAAACGTGAAGTAATTCGTGAGGGAGAAGGTATTGAAGAAGGTGAAAGAAGAGAGAGGTGGAGTGAATCGTGAGGTGAAGGTTGAGTGAGAAAGAATTATAAAAAGAAGAGATGCTCGTGAGGAGGTTTGGGTCACTTTGTAGACAAAAATATGGAAATTGGATGTAGTATGTGGAAATCTTATGGTCACGAGACAGACAAATATTGATTCGTTATTCTTCAGTTTCATATCATGTCTGTCTCTCTTGATATTCGTAGTTACATGCATGCTGAAAATCAATATTGATTTTATGAATATGTATATAATTGCATGGTGGTTCGGTTGACATGTCCTGTGACTGTATGTATGTTTCTGACGGAACCACTTAGGAAAGAGCTACCTACCAGACAACGTGACGCCACCCAAGAGAGGAAAGAGCTACTTGTTGTTAGTGTTAAGCTACCGGATGTGCGTCTAACTGATTAATAGATTTCAGAAACACAAGATGTGGTCGAATCCGAATGAGGGTTCCAGATTGTTATGCATGCATATTATTGGTGATACATGTCTTTTAATTGTGGTCGTTGACTGAATGTCGTATTCTATATTATTTTCTACATGATTATGATTCTATTTGATTGATGGTTGGTAATTGCATACTGTCGAGCTCACAATTTGTTGATTATATTTTTCAAATTATTTATGGTCTATCAGATGAATTATATATCAGAGTGTGAATCGGTCAGGGTCGTGGATGGTATTAACGCACCGAATTCGGACGGATAAGCACATTTTCGGGCTCAGGGCGTTACTAGTAAAGTTTTCAAACCCAAGAAATCAACGTTTTGCACTGCAAAGTTCTCTCAAATATGACAGTTTTAAGGGGCAAAACTAAACACGTCCAGACCGTATATCAAGTCCCACGGGGCAACATCTGGTCCTAAATTCTAGCATGTTCGGACAGAATTTCAATTCTCCACTACTTTTTTTATGTTTTCCTAGCTTGAATTTGATTTGTTAGAAGAAAAAAATGCAACAAACATCTCATTGTATATAGATTCTCATTTTGAATTAACATACAACGAAGTTTTCAATTAGTGTTATTAAAAAAAATACAAATTTTATTTGATTTGGTCCGATCCGGGTTCAGATCGGATTCTAATATACTAAGTTAGGACTAAATACAAGACCCGACTGGAATGCCCAAAATGACCGATATTGTTCCCGATTTAGCATAGTGTGCCCTGGGGGTGAGCAACCGGTCCGACTCGGACCGGATCGGCTCCGAACCCCAAACCGAAGACTGGACCAGTTGGTTCCGGACCGTTCCAGTCCAAAACTGGGGTTTTTAACCTTAAAATTAAAAAAAAAAAATTAGACAAGTTTGGACCGGAACCGAATTGACTCCGGATCCCAAACCGAAATCCAAACCGGACCGATTGTTGCTCACCCCTAGTGTGCCCACTGGCCAGACCTAATTGTAGGACTTGAAAATGTTAAAGAAAAACAAAATAAAAACATTTTGAATTTTTTATTCCCACTTCAATACTTACCAAAGAGGGACGAATCCAATTGAATTTGGTGGGTACGGCCGACATACTGATTTTGTAATGATCGGGAAAATATTTTATTATTCTTTTTGACTCCTTATTACAATTTAAGGTCATCGACGTTTAGGATGATACTTAAAATAAATAAACAAAAAAAAATTCTTCATAGTTGTAACACTTTTCCAAATCTCAACGCAAACATCCAAATAATCTTCCTACAATCATTCCGTAGAGGTAAAACAACTATGGAATCATTTATTTCTTTTTCAACCTCAATAATTAAATGTTTTCATTCTTATTCACACGATCAAACAAAAATCCAAATCTAACTAAAATAACATTTGATCACCCGGGTCGCCCAATTTCTCGGCAAATTCATTTTTAGTTCTGAACGTTAATCAATCAAAAAACTTACACCACAACCATACTTCGTTCGCATTCACATGATCAACACTAAAATCATATAATCTCTCAAATCCACATTTCATTATCATCTCACAACCACTAAATCTAATAAAAATTCATCACCCAAAGCTAAGCAATGATGGAAATCATATTAGTTAGTTTTCACAACAAAGTAATTCATTTAAAATAAAAACATTGAATGAGGTTTTCAGTTGATGGAGAAAGAAAGGTGGGATTTGAGGTTTTGGTATTTGGAAAATTTAGTGTTTTTATTTTTTGATAGGATTTTTTATTATATTATTTAATGACTTTCTACTTACGTCGTCTATTTTAATAAACGAAATAGAATAAGGAGACCCAAATTTGATCGGGGCACTTGCCCCACTTGACTTGTATGTGGGTCCACCCTTGTTACCAAATGCAGATTAAGTTTGCTCAAATCACTTCCACATACTCATTTCATCTGGACATATTAAGCTACTTCCAATTCTAAGAAGACCGAAGGTTTAGTTAAATCTGATAAAATTGAATGAGAATAAATATACATACTCATGTAGAAGACAGAACAAACTTCCCAGTTCTACATACGAATCTCAAGTCTCAAATCAGTCCGTCAAACCACCCTCACGTTTTTTACTCTGTAAAAACCACCCTGAAGTTTCACAAAGGTTATTATGATGATTAGTAATGGTTTAACGTTAACTCTTAGTTTTTCTTTTTTAAAGCACAACTATCGTACCCAAGTTTCTCCATTTTAAATTTTAAACATACATACACTTGCCAAGATTCAACCTCGTCTCGACTACCGAAAACTAAGGATATTTCAACTGTGTTGGCTCCCGTGGGTACTATCCTACGCTACTTAAAATTGAACATAACACCTAGTTGTTACACTAGTTGACTATACCATCTTATAGCTTGTTTGGATAGCCCAAAACATGTTTTATATGAAAAACTATATATTCCAGAAAATATGGCTTTCAATCCTATCAATGCATTTAATTTGGATCGCCCCCATTTAATGCATTTTCAGAAGACCTCCTCAGTTCTTATGAAACTTACAATTTTACAAAATTATGTTTATATCCAAATTAATGTGAATTGGATCGTCCCATTTCATGTGTTTTAAATCAAAATTTTGAATTGGCTAACAACTTGAAAATTGCATTTTTTTGAAATCAAATAGTTTAAAGCAATAAAGTACCTCAATTGCCCTCACTAAAGTCTGACAAATACATTTTTGTTCTTCAACAATTTATTCTCTTCTCTAAAGGCAGAACTTGCTAAAGGACAATAAAAGTTCTTGTATCATTGATACTTGATAGGGCATAGAAGAAGTCATTGTTCCAAAGAAATATCTTGTTAACGAGAAGAACTGGAAGAGGACTGAACAATCAAGATTACTATGGGAGATGGGTCCTAAGTCCTCACATTTTAGTGAAATGTTTTCATCTCATTACTCACTAGACATCCTAAGACGCTTACATTGAAAATTAAGTTATAAACATGAGTAAAGGTACCTAACAGAAATTAAAATTTTACACCGGTATTTATAACCAAACACCAGTTAGACGACTAACTGTAAATAAGACTAAAGCAGGGATTACTAACAAGAAAATGGTCCAACAGGTGCATAGAACATAAGTTGGACGACCCACAATTTCGTTTACATAAATGCCTTGGTCATGTTTGCTTTGTCAGATAATTTTTACTCGGCAAGGTATGTCTATGTGAATTGTAAAAGGCAGCAACGAATTGTCTCGGACTCTCAATTGCATCCGGGAAAAGTCAAGCATAACAACAACTACTACCACAAAGTCTCTAGTCCCAAATTAATTTGGTATAGGCTAAAATATGAAACTCATCACCAGGCAAAAAAAACTCATCAAACATGTCAATGACAAAAATAAGATATTCATTCATTACATTCCGCTGTATCAAGATGGCAAACTTTTTATTCTGTTAAATATTCCAAAGGAAACATAGGTTTCAATTTATCTAGGGGCCACGGGATAACCAACAGTGGGTTATCTTCAACTATGATATAGAATACAGAAGATTTTGATATACGTATAGTCTAAAATGATATTCAACATTCATTATGAAAATAAACATGATGAAGATTCTTCACGATGTGGGAAAATATAGCATTCAAATGTTTTAGTAGACTTCAGTTTATCAGCAAGAACGGAAATCAAGATGACACTAGGTAGGTAAGGTAGATATCAATATGTTTTTTATAGTAGTTTCATACATTTTGAAAGCCTCGTCAAACCATAAAATCACTTCTATACATATAATTAAATAGCATGCAACAGTACAGACTATCCCAACCAAAGAAAGGGTGGATAAATTAACCAATCATAATCAAGCATTTGCAATGGAATTTCCAACACTTCAAGCAACACCCACTTGTATGCCTCATTACTCAGTGCAATTCATACGTGCCACGTCATAGCATACAGTATAATTATCTTAATTCTTAACAGAGTCTGGCACCCATAGAGTTAAGCAAGAAGTCATCCACAAGAAGCATGCCTACCACCATCTTAAATGGGTGAGAACCACATAAATAAGCCTATATTCATATTGACAGTGTTTTAAGTGCTCCTAGATTCAGCAACCATGAAAACCCGACAGAAGCAGTAGAGTGAACACATCCCAACCCAAGCACAGCACTACTAAACAGACCTACTAAACACAACCACTAAGGATGAGGATCGTGATTAACTAAGTAATTGTGAATCACATTGGCACACACATCCACATCAGAGCGCAAGCACAATAGCTAAAATAAGTAGCATAAGCAAATAAAACACCACTCATACCTCAACGTGACTCCTCCGGCGCTCCAATCCTCGTATTATTCATCCTCTCCACCGCCAAAACCAACGCCTGCGTCCCCAAATCACCCTCGCCATGCGCCATGAGCGACAAATACAACTGCTGCGCCAACGCCAGTCCAGGCAACGCCAGTCCAATCCTCCTACACTCCTCAAGACAAATCCCCAAATCCTTAACGAAATGCCTAACAAAGAACCCGGGTTTCATATCCCTCTCGAGAATCCGTCTCCCGTAAAGCTCCAACGACTTGGACCCGGCCGCTCCGGTCGAGATCGCCTCCAACCAAACCCCCAACTCCAACCCGGCCTTATGCGCGTACACCATCCCCTCCACCAACCCGACCATCGTCGACGCGATCGCGATCTGGTTCCCTAACTTCGCCCTCTGCCCTGCCCCGGGTCCCCCCATGTACCTCACCTTCCCCATGCACTCCAGCAAAGGCGTTATGCTTCCAACAACCGATTCTTCCCCTCCGGCGAAGATTGAGAGCTTACCCTCCTTCGCCCCGCGGTCGCCGCCGGAAACCGGCGCGTCGACGGAATGGCAACCGAGAGACCTCGCCTTCTCGAATATCTCGATGGATAAGGAGGGATCTGACGTTGTCATGTCGACGAGGATGGAGTGGGGTTTTAAGGAAAGGAGGGCGCCGGAGGTGGGGTCGAGGACGGCGGAACGGACGTCGGAGGGGAATCCGAGGATAAGGAAGACGACGTCGGAGGATTCGGCGACGGCGCGTGGGGAGGTGGCGAGGGTGGCGCCGAGAGGGGCGAGAGGGGCGGCCTTGGAAGGGGTGCGGTTGAAGACGGTTAGGGTGTAGCCAGAGTTGAGGATGTGGGTTGCCATGGAGAGGCCCATTACTCCGGTGCCGATCCAGCCCACGCGGGTGCTGGTGGAGGTCGACATGGCGCGGCGGAGGAGAGGGAGGACGCGGATGGGCATGTGAGGAGGGAGGATTTGGGGATGTGGGGCTGGGTTTCCAGCCGTTAGATTGAGAATGGATGGATGTGGGGGTGGGGATCTTTTTGTGGTCGATTAGTGTAGGGGTGTGGGGGTAGGACTGTCAATTCGGGTAATGACACGAAATTCGAACCCGAACACGACACGAAATTTCGAGTTCGGGTTGACATATTTCGGGTTCGTGTCGAATTCGAGTCGACACGAACAACACGAAGTGTAATTCGGGTCGGGTTCGGGTTTATCAAATTCGGGTTTCGTGTAATTCGTGTCGACACGAAATACCCAAATTTCAAATAGAGAATAAAAAATCCTAACTAAAACAACCAATCTCAACTTCTCAAGCCTCCAACCGTCTCCAACTCCTCCAAATCTCCGATCCACATCTCCAAGCCTCAGAATGTTTATGGATGTATCATTGTAGCCTTTCATATTTTAAAAGAGTTTGTGATGATTAATCATGAATATTTTGTTTTTAGGTTGACAAAAAGAATTCGTGTTAATTCGTGTCGACACGAACACGACCCGAAACACGAATTCGACAAACACGAAAAGAAAATCGTGTCAATTCGGGTCGTGTTCGTGTTACTAATTTCGTGTTCGTGTTTAGCTGTAGAATTTCGTGTTCGTGTTCGTGTTCGGGTCAGGTTTTTTTTAAATTTCGTGTTTGTGTTCGGGTTGAGCAAAAATAAATTCGTGTCAATTCGTGTCGACACGAACACGACCCGAAACACGAATTTGACAGCCCTAGTGTGGGGGTGGATATGGTCGGTTCGTTCGGTTTTTGGGTTAGATCGAAATGGGATTTGATTTTGGATCTGTTTGAACCTTTTTGGATTACTTTTTGGAAAATTAGGAGATATTTTAAAATCAAATGTGAGGCGAAAAAAAAGAAAAAAAGTGGAGACATTTTTTTGAAAATATTGATTTTTAAAAGGGTTCAATTCTTATACACTTCTTTCTTCTCCAAAACCTTATTTCGAGCTATTTTTTGTAATTTCTTATTGTTAACTACTTAATTAACTTTAGGGTTAATTACAGTTTGTCCGTCTGAATCATGTGTTGATATCACTTTGCATCTCTGAACTTTAGAATATGACAGTTACACCCAAGGTTCAGAATTGCGGAATGCGGATGCGATGCGGTGAGACACCGCATCCGACATATGCGGTATGCGGATGCGACGCAGGTGCATTGCGGTTCGCGATTTAATAATTAAATAATATAATATAGATATATTAATTATAAATTATATACATACATGTAACTAAAAATTCTGAACTGCTATTCATCACCGGAAAACTACTTAAATCGTCACAACCAATTACCATTTTGTCATTCTGTCTTTTCTACTTATATAACTCTTCATCTCACTCTCCTAACACCACTCTCTCTTCATATTACACTCATATTCACCCAAAAGCATGTCTCGGAGACCCAGAAAAGAGTCAGCGGACGCCCCGGTCTACTCCAATCTGGTAAAATGCATTGTTTAGTTTTTGTATATTTTAAATAAATAAAAATTTGGGGGCCCGCGTGATTGACATCATTTCATGCTCATATTTGTATCTTATATCCATTATCTTACACCTAAGCAATGCTACGTGACGAGTTTTATGTTTAGTTTTCAGGAATAAAGAGGTTTGAAGAGAAGAGCCATGAAAAGACCCAAAAGCTGGGAAAAAGGACTGAATGGTGAGATCTAGGGACCAAGATGCAAGGGAGAAGGACCTGAATGTAAGACAGAAGGACCTAAGAGCAAAACAGAATACTCCACACCATCATGGGGAGTATTTTACCAATTCTATTCGGGTCGGAGCTCCAACAAGTCGAGTAACCGCATCAAAGACCAACAATACCAGAAAGCAAAGCCCACAACAAATTCCAACACGATCCGACAGTCTTGGACCGCTAATTGGCGGTCCATATTGCTCAGGATCCGTCGAAATTTCTCCTGGACTTGTATTAATGTTCGTTTAGGCTATTTTTGGTATTGGTTTAGTCCCACATCGGGGGATTGTCCCCGATTAGCTTTTTCCATGCTTATAAATAGAACTCTTCACCTTCCATTGTAATTACCCATTGCTTGGTGGCATTCTCTCTACTAAGGAGTGAGCCTTGAAGCAAAAACTCAAGGTAGAGAAGAATGCTACCTTCAATGTGAGTCATTTTGTTAATAATATAATTCTTCTAGTTTCTTTAAATCTTGTCTTTTAATTTGTGCATTTTTGTTTAGTCTTTCCTTTCCTTTTATGTTTCGTTAATGCTTCTTGCCTTCTTAGTTAACTTTCATTTCAGTATTATGCTTTCTTTGCTTAGTCTAATCAGTAGTGTAATGAGTAGTGAGTAGTTCCATCCCCATTTGGGGGGTGGAGAAATATGTGATATAATCATGTAGTGTATTAAGTGTGTGTTATTTTTATCCCTTGAGCTTTATATGATTTCCATAACCATCTAATGGGTCTCCACTCTTATCTTTGATATGCTAATGCTCTTGAATGAAGCTTAGCTTATGCTTTGATTAGTGGACCTATTTTATGGGGAATGATAAGGTTAGGATATGGATGAAGTTAATGTTGGAAACACAATTTGTAGTGTATGTACTCTTGTTGCCTTTTCCTTAGCTAATGTCTTGTATGTTTTAATGATGTAGTCATCTTAATTCATGTGGAGGCATAGTAGGGTCTAGTCTTTATACATGAGTTCATTTAGTTTCATTCCAATTATTGTCTTGTATGTTTTAATGATGTAGTCTTATCTTAATTCATGTTGAGGCAAAGTTGGATGTAGTTTTATGATTTCATGCACTACATGTTGTGAGGAGCTTAATGAACACACACACACTTCTTTATGTTCACATTATTTCTCTACCCATTTGGGGTTTAGTTTTATTGCTTATCTTCATTTCCTTTTGCATTCTAGTTTAGCATTGTAGTGTAGTTTAGTGTAACCAATCCTTTTCTCCTTTCTTTACCCCTTGCCTTCGCACGAATCAAGTGTCGACACACCTCCTAGTGGACGACCCGTATTTGCCACCGCTTCAACGCGGCCGTGCACTTGCGGTAGAAATATAAAATGAGATCAATCAAGGCGCCATTGCCGGGGAGGTGCTCTGTCCAGACCTTGGTTTGGACGATTCGAGAGGCTTTTGATTTTTTGTTTCCAGTTTTGTTTCGTTTCACGGAACGAGAACATCAAGGGGAAGCTACTGGGAAAGTTGGAGCAAAATAATCCACAAAGTGACCGCCAATCAGCGGTTGCAAACCGCCAATTGGCGGCCTGGTGAGGTCTGCCTCCTCTCAAATTTCTTCTGGTGGTTTATTGCTTTACTTTAGTTATCTGGGAGCCCAATTGTGCATGCTGTGATCTTTAGTTTGCTCCCAGATTTAATTTCAATCCCCTTTAATCAACTTGGACCATAAAACTCAAAGCAAAAGATTAGACTTCTTGCCATCTAGGTCATGCACCATTGGTAGACCTTGCATGCATTTGTCTTTTCTTTGCTTTACATTTTGTCGTTGATTGCTGGCGTGAGGTACGTGCACCCACATCCCTCATTCATGCATGTTTCTTTCATGCATTAGTTAGTAAGGTGCATCGGGACACGAGTGAGAGAGCGTTTGATTGGAGCGATTGATTGCTAGATCTAGGATCAAATCGCTACTAAGGAGGGGCTGTCCCATAAAAGATAAGGTGGGGGATTTCATCACCCTTTCCTTGGCCCCAAAAATCACTCTTAGTAAAGTCTTAACTAAAAGCAAGTAGACATTGTCCCTAGGAATTCGGACGCACTAGGAGAGTAATCTAGTTGAGACCGCCATGACCTGATCGGCGTTGCCTACCTTGTCGATAGTAGGAGGTACTGGATCTCCGGATCTGGTATCACTTGCTGGGCATTGTGGTCCTCGTTGTAGGGAGGTGAGGCGTGTCGAGGCTAGTGACCTCGAAGTTAGGCGTCGTCTAGCCTAAGGACCCATTGCCTTACATTGTTTGAGCCATGCTTGCTAGTTAGGCTTCTACCTTCACCCTGTACCCTCGCTAGCTCTAGGGATTCTTCCCTTCTCCTCTGAGTCATCTTCTTCTCACCTTCTGCTACGTTATAGTCTCCTCCCCTTTACACTCTCTGTTAGCGTTTTAGGGTCGAGTCGAGCACTTTTTGCGAGCTTAGCCTCGTGGTGGTGAGAGTGATCGACTCGAGAGTTTTTCTTGAGATGGATGGTTCCATGGGCGACCATCCATATCATTGTTGGGACCAGGACGATTCTCCCTGGTACTCCGGACCCATGCAACCTGGGGTGGCTCAGACTAACACCCCGTATGGTTGGGATGATCGCAATTTTGTGACTGAGCAGTCTTCATATTGGGGTAACATGAGAGAGGCACCGACTGCTAGACCACAATCTAGTTATGCCGGATCATATGCTGGTCAACAAACTGAGACATTACACCAAACTTTGGCCTCTTTCATGCGTATGGCAGACGACATGAGTGCCCCGGTGGCTCCAGTAGCCGTACCGTGCGACTGTTGTGGGTTGAGTGGTCATGTTATCGGGGAATGTCCTTATGTTCCCCCTGAGCCTGAGTATGAGCACACATTTTCCCAAAATGCTCATTATGACCATTACGCATCCGCGTACAACCCGAGAGTGATGGATTCATGGGGAGACAAATCTTATCCAAATTCTTATACCTCATTTTCACCCCCGTACCCTCCTCCCGAATACCCAGAATTCTACCAGCACCCCACTCCAAATCATTGGACTCATTCTCAGCCCATCAACACCCAAACCCAAAATTTCCCAAGCTCTGACTTGGACCCCATCGTTGACCGCATACCTGATTCCTTGAAACAAACTCTCCAAACATTCATGGAAACCACACAAAACTTATTGAAGTCCAACTTGAATTCCTTGCAAACCATGGAAATGCAAGTGAGCCAGATGACACAACAATTCCATGACCGTGAGGAGGGTAACTTTTCTTGTCAACATAAGGATTCATCTTTTGATATCGAACCACCACCACATCCACAAATTCAAAGCACAATCTTTCAAAGTCAAACTCCTAGTCAGTCTGAGGGACTTGGGGTTTCAATTCACGATCACTTAGTGGAGGATTCGATTCAAATTGAGAATAGCTTGGACCAGTTCTATTATGAGTCAGCACAGGATTGTGCCTTACCTTTTTGTCCCGTGGCCCTTGAGCCACATGATCTTATTGTTGTACCTCCTAAGGACTCACCTTTGGTGGAGCAAGAGCTCCCTAGTACCCTTAATCTCATACGACCTGATGAGAGTTTGCCTCTCACTATTGTTCCTGATCATCTTGGAAATGATGGAACATCAAACAACTACATTGCTCATGAGGGTATTAGGAGTTCCTTGGAGGATACCTTGGGTATGAGACCCACTGTTTGTTCGCCTGGTGTGTTGGACATGCCTAACGAGGTTCTTGACCTCGTTCCGACGCACCAGCCTGTTGGTTGGAGAGTTTGGATTGACGATCATAACTTCAGTAGCGCAACGGGAGAAACTCTTCTTCCGTTGCCCCTTATTTCCCAAACTCTTGTGAGGTTCAAGCTCTTTCAGTTTGATCCTTTGAATGAGACGCCTTTGCGTCCAATTCACGAACCTCTCATTTCATCTGGTGCTCTTTGTGAAGGGGACCCACGCATGAGTATTCTGGCCCCGCGTGGTGTCATGTTCCCTTTCCAAGTGCATTGACCCACTCTTGAGGTTCCCATTTGATGTATTTTGACAAATGAAGATGGGAACTTATGTTTGTACATAGTTATATAAAAAAAAGAAAAAGAAAAAAAAAAGTTCAATAAAAGACTCCTTCAGTGAGCATCGATTGTTGTGAGCCCCAACCCTTGTGTATTTGGGCCCCATTTCTTTCACGTATTTGTATCCCTTCTTTAGCATCTCACAGGTTTTGAGGGAAGTTGGGTTGTGTCCATCAACATAGCCATGAACTTCCTTGTGTACTTCACGTTGGTGAGATCTCTCCTTTTTCATGCATCAATCCATGTAGTATCTTGCTTGCATTCATTGAGGACAATGCATGAAGTAGGTGTGGGGGGTGTTTTACGTGTGTACATAGTCGAGTCTTTTTCCTTTGATTTTGTTTTCTTTTGTTTGCATTATTAGGGTCATGATAGTGTGCTGCATTTAATATCGATATATCTGCTTGCCATGATCCTTGGGTGACTTGTCTTCTTTTGCTTGCCTAGTGCTTCAAAATTTTCACATTTCTTTCAAAATCTTCATGTGTTTTCGAAAGAAAATGTTTTGTGGGTTTTGCGTGTGTTTAGCATGTGCAAAACCGTTGAGAGGCAAAGTAAAAAGAAAGCTCCCAAAATTGTGTTGAACTTGATGCATTAGGATATCTAGTACGTGGCTTTAGGATTTATCGAGTCGTTAGGATGCACCCCAGTTTTCCTTTGGGGGTGAGTAATCATAGGGTTTCAGTGCTCAAACATTCAAAGAAGTCCACCATGAACCTAGTGAGTCAATAATTCGTGTTTGTTAATTTAGGAAGTTTGTTGTAGTCAAGGACCCTCTTAATCTTGTTGTGAGACATTAGTGTAGGGGTTTTGGTTCATGTGTAGATAAGAAATAAGTGAGTAGATGTTCTCTCTTCTCGCACGGCTCCTATCACTCGGGAAAGTAGGTCTGAGGGGACTTTGTGCCTGGTGCTTTCGAGTCATCTGACTTGGGATGCGCCGACCGAACTCCCGTTACACGGGTGGTAGGGATTGCCCTATGTGGAGATTTGGGGAAAGGTGTACGTGATAGTGTAAGTCCTCATGGGCAATGATGCACGAAACCTGACCTTGGGAGAACGAAGCTCCAACTAATAAAAAGAAGAAAAAAAAGAAGAAAAAAAAATTGTGAAAAGAAACAAAAAGAAAAAAAATATGATAATGCAAATAAGAACCTTAATGGACTTTACACTTTGTAGCACTTGAGGATGTTGAGGTTGTCCATGTCTTTCACATAATTCCTTATTTAACTTGCACGAATGGTTCATTAGGGTAGAAGTGTGGACTGATCACCTATATAGAGTCGGCCCGTAGCATTACCGCGTCCATTGATCGACAAAAATATTTCCAACGAGTCGAGGTCTAGATTGAATAATGCATCTTGTTCGGATTTTGTGGGTATATCCGCTGAAAACCCTCAGGAGACAACACTCCTCCTCCTTGGCAACAAAGAGGTTTAACGGCTTGTTGCACGTGCTAAGTGCAACCGTGATTCCTACGAAAGTGAGTTAGGATTTCTTGTTTCTCGTTTGTTTTTCTCTTTCTTTGTTTTGCTCGAGACTAGCAAAAACTTAGGTGTGGGGGTATTTGATTGACATCATTTCATGCTCATATTTGTATCTTATATCCATTATCTTACACCTAAGCAATGCTACGTGACGAGTTTTATGTTTAGTTTTCAGGAATAAAGAGGTTTGAAGAGAAGAGCCATGAAAAGACCCAAAAGCTGGGAAAAAGGACTGAATGGTGAGATCTAGGGACCAAGATGCAAGGGAGAAGGACCTGAATGTAAGACAGAAGGACCTAAGAGCAAAACAGAATACTCCACACCATCATGGGGAGTATTTTACCAATTCTATTCGGGTCGGAGCTCCAACAAGTCGAGTAACCGCATCAAAGACCAACAATACCAGAAAGCAAAGCCCACAACAAATTCCAACACGATCCGACAGTCTTGGACCGCTAATTGGCGGTCCATATTGCTCAGGATCCGTCGAAATTTCTCCTGGACTTGTATTAATGTTCGTTTAGGCTATTTTTGGTATTGGTTTAGTCCCACATCGGGGGATTGTCCCCGATTAGCTTTTTCCATGCTTATAAATAGAACTCTTCACCTTCCATTGTAATTACCCATTGCTTGGTGACATTCTCTCTACTAAGGAGTGAGCCTTGAAGCAAAAACTCAAGGTAGAGAAGAATGCTACCTTCAATGTGAGTCATTTTGTTAATAATATAATTCTTCTAGTTTCTTTAAATCTTGTCTTTTAATTTGTGCATGTTTGTTTAGTCTTTCCTTTCCTTTTATGTTTCGTTAATGCTTCTTGCCTTCTTAGTTAACTTTCATTTCAGTATTATGCTTTCTTTGCTTAGTCTAATCAGTAGTGTAATGAGTAGTGAGTAGTTCCATCCCCATTTGGGGGGTGGAGAAATATGTGATATAATCATGTAGTGTATTAAGTGTGTGTTATTTTTATCCCTTGAGCTTTATATGATTTCCATAACCATCTAATGGGTCTCCACTCTTATCTTTGATATGCTAATGCTCTTGAATGAAGCTTAGCTTATGCTTTGATTAGTGGACCTATTTTATGGGGAATGATAAGGTTAGGATATGGATGAAGTTAATGTTGGAAACACAATTTGTAGTGTATGTACTCTTGTTGCCTTTTCCTTAGCTAATGTCTTGTATGTTTTAATGATGTAGTCATCTTAATTCATGTGGAGGCATAGTAGGGTCTAGTCTTTATACATGAGTTCATTTAGTTTCATTCCAATTATTGTCTTGTATGTTTTAATGATGTAGTCTTATCTTAATTCATGTTGAGGCAAAGTTGGATGTAGTTTTATGATTTCATGCACTACATGTTGTGAGGAGCTTAATGAACACACACACACTTCTTTATGTTCACATTATTTCTCTACCCATTTGGGGTTTAGTTTTATTGCTTATCTTCATTTCCTTTTGCATTCTAGTTTAGCATTGTAGTGTAGTTTAGTGTAACCAATCCTTTTCTCCTTTCTTTACCCCTTGCCTTCGCACGAATCAAGTGTCGACACACCTCCCAGTGGACGACCCGTATTTGCCACCGCTTCAACGCGGCCGTGCACTTGCGGTAGAAATATAAAACGAGATCAATCACCGCGATACCCCGTCCCCCCTTTGGGGGAGGCGGCTCCGTCAGACGACCCTCCCTTTTTTCAGATTTTTTTAAAATTTAAATTGATTATAATTTGTGATAATTGCTAAATAAATTGATTATTAAGTTAATAATTAGTTAAAATAGTTTAGTAATTAGTTTAATTCATTAATTATTATAATCAGTTTCATGATCAATTTGTAAATCCTCTAAAGAAATTTTATTTCTAAAATTGAATTAATAGTTATCGGGTTACTGTGGGGGAAATGGAAAATCAATTCCCTTACGCGTTGTACATAGTTTAGCAGATGAGTCAGGCCCCGTCACCCACGTAGACGGGGTATTTCTGCTTCAGTTAGGAGAGAGAGATATTTTACGTCGTTGTCAGACACCTGAGTTTTTTTTCGACGACGAGAATGATTCAGATAAGGTGGGGAGTCACGACGAGAGTGACGATGGGGATCGATATGACTTGGAACCGCAGGAGAAGGCGAGACGACAATATGGTCGAGGACGGGGGCGACATTGTAGTCCTTCGGCTGAGTGGGTCATTAGGAATGGTCAAGGTGGCCAGTTTGTGACCCGTGATTCGAGTTCATGCACTGCAGACGCCCGAGCTCAAAAGAAGAAGAAGAAGAGGGTTGAGGACGATTCTTGGATCGTGACGGGTAGCATGTCCAGTGGTCCTTTAGATGGCAGCGACATTCCGAGTTTCGGAGGCCACATCGCTAGACACATTTGGGAGGGCGAGGATCGGAAGGTTCTGAAGTGCCATAATCGGCACAGAGCCTGTACGACATTGCAGGCTTGGCGTTCAGTGATGACTGATGATATGACAACGACCATTAGTGATAGTGGATTGGGTCACTTGTCGTATATCATGTTCTCCTGCCTTGACATGTCGTTGATTTAGGCCTTCTTGGAGCGGTGGCAGTCTGACACCAACACTTTTCGCTTGCCTTTTGGAGAGATGACGATCATGTTGCATGACGTCTTCCAGATTTTGCGCATTCCTCTTGAGGGTCGTATGGTCAGTGCTCAGGCACCGACGTCTGAGCGGAATATGTATGTGTAGGATTTTGTGTCCCTATGTATGTATATATTTTAAAAAATTAATACAAACATAAAAGATCGATTTCATATTTTCATTGATTTTACGTACATGTTGTTGGTTTTTTGACCTTAATCTTTATTTAGTTTAGATGATTAAGTAATCTAATCTTAATCTATATTTAATCAATCAACCTAGACAATCAAAGTAAGTAAACATGAATACATGCATTGCATACATATTCGTGTACTTGCGATATTCTTAATAGGTTGATGAAAAATCAAGTTAAGGAGCTTTTGGACAAGAAGATAAAGACTCAAGACATGTAATCAAGCTTTGGACCAATATGTAATTTAGTATAATTTGAGTCCTTAGGAATAATGTAAACTTGAGCACATTAGGATTTTGTCCCGTATCCCCACGGTTAACCGAACCCCTCTAGGTAAACCGAATCCTGTAGAGTTCGGTCCACCGAACACCTTGCGGTCAACTATGTAGAATCCTTTAGGTGTTTCCTGGAATAACCACCTCGATATACCGGACCACCTTCGGTAGACCGAATTAGCCTGAACCGGTTTTGGACTTTTGCTCCAACGGTCGTATTTAAATCTTGACCTAAATCTCAATTGACTTATCCATATTCGGTACACCGAACTTCATTCGGTCAACCAAATCATATTGCTTTAGGAGCCTAACGGCTATTTAACTTGACTGTTATTGGTAAAACAATTTCCCACGCATTGTCAGCGCAAAACCCGCGCTAACTTCGGTATACCGAAGTATAGACGGTCAACCGAACCTAGCATTAACAGAACCCTACCAATCTTACTGTCCAGTTTGGAACGGTTAACCGAATGGGTTTCAGTAAACCGAATTGTATTAGGGTTGCTAGTTAGAGAGCTACTGGAGTTGAGTGAGTGGTTAACCGAATAGGATTCGGTAAACCGAAATGACCATCTTCGGTAATCCGTTTGGTTAACGGTCTACCGAGGAGCATGCAAATTCTGCCCGAACTTTTGTCACTTCATCACTTTTCATGGGTCAACTTGCTCACCTAGTCCCCAACGGCTCTAAGAGCTTTGAAGCCTATATAAGGACCTCATTAGAAGCACAACACAAGCACTACACTCTCCAAAACATCAAGTATCCTTGTGCTATCTTTCCCAAACCTTCAAAGCTCAAATCCTATACACTCAAGCCAAAACTTCACCACTTGTATTCCTAGATCCATATCATAATCCAAGTGTGCTCAAAGTTAGAGTGTGATTAGCAAGAAGTGTGATTCATTCTTTCATCCAAATCACAAGAGTTGTAATAGCTTCGGGGAAGCTCCCTCTCGGGTTGTGAGAGGTGACACGGGCGAGGCGAGGGTGTTCGCGAGGCTCGTTGTTTGTAAAGGCGTTGATCTCGGCCCGGTAACGGAGATCGGATAGTGGAAACCACAAGCGAGGCTCGAGGGACGAGCGAGGCTTGCGAGTGAGGACTATGAAATATTTAGCGAATTTCTATGTTTATAGTACCGGAAGCAGGTTGGAAATACGGAATGCGGTTACTACGTGATGAGATACATGGAGGAAATCCTCAATGTGGTAACTCAAGACGTATGTCTAACCGAGGTAATGTAGATTGTTATTCAATTGTATATTCAATTGTAGTTTCAATATTTAGTTATTAATATTCAACACACTTGTATTTTTTTGATAGGTTTTCCTAAAAAGTAGTGTTCCCTTCTCGCAACAGGAGCTCGATGAAACTCGCGACCGATGGGCTCGCTATTTCATCAGAAACATGCTGACGAACTAAGAGGTTCTTCTGCCAATTGTATTTTTTGTAATTTAGTTAACAAGTGCACTTGTATTACAAACCTACACTTTATGCCTTAATATAATCGCCTTAATTTAGAATGAATTAATTGCAAGTGTGTTGAATGTCAATTGTATATGCTTTGTATGTTTGTGCATGTATGATATGTTTGTGTTTGCGCATGTATGCTTGTGTGTTTGTGCTTGTATGTATATGTGGATGAAATTTTGAGTATTTGTGAACAAATTTATAGGTGAACGAATTTGGTGCAGTTGTATGTACACGAATACGACGAATAAAAACAATTTCGTCGGATGCTATTTTTTTTTGTCCAGGTTTAGGAATACACGACGGCTGTTTATATTACCCGACGTGTATTCCTGTAAAGAAAGGAATAGACGTCGGTTGTATGTTGAATCCGACGTATATACTTTAAGGATAGACGTCGTATGTTTTTCCACCGACGTCTATATCTAAAGAATAGACGTCGTATGTTATTCCACCGACGTCTATCCCTAAAGCATAGAC
Source organism: Triglochin maritima (assembly GCA_963682175.1). Classification (NCBI taxonomy): domain Eukaryota; kingdom Viridiplantae; phylum Streptophyta; class Magnoliopsida; order Alismatales; family Juncaginaceae; genus Triglochin; species Triglochin maritima. Next base: position 38,150,542 of record OY821775.1, read on the forward strand.
GTCGGGTGGTGTAGAGGCCGACGTCTATACGTTAACGAATATACGTCGGCTTCTAAGTCCAACCGACGTCTATTCGTTAGGTATAGACGTCGGCGATACCATAGCCGACGTCTATGTATAGACGACGCACACATAGACGTCGGATTGGGGAGTGCATATATCTGACGTATATAGCATGTACATCCGACGTATATTCCATTTTCTGTAGTAGTGATTGACCCGCATTTCAGAACAAATGTTCCACCCATTAACTTTTATTTTGTAATATTTTGTCATTTTGAACTTTATAAATCTATTATTTAAACACACATTCACAGTTAATTTTGTAATTTTTACGTTATATCCCCAATACACTCATAAACCTAGTTTTACGTGAAAGTTATAGTCGAATTGGAAGTCAGATATGATTGGAATTTGGGATAGATTCAGTACTACTAACTCAAATTTCAATCATATATGACATCTGATTCGATCTGAACTTTCACGTAAAACTAGATTTAAGAGTGTATTAGAGATACAATACAAAAATTGTAAAACAATTACGAATGTGTGTTTAAATAATAGATTTTTAAAGTTAAATGTGACAAAATGTTACAAAACAAAAGTTATTTTGCGTGAAAGTTAACACGACATGGTGTTTTACGACGTTACTAAATAAAGTTGAGTAAGTGAGTGTGTGTAGGGATGCAAATGGTAACCGATTATCCGAGTATCCGATTCGAAAATTACAATTTGGTTGGTATTTGGTAAAAAAAAATACTGAATACAATTTGGAATTAAAATAGATTTAATTTTTTTTTATCATTTTCAAATTCGAATATAGGTCAAATCTTATCCGAATATCCGAAAATATTAATTTTGACATCCAATATATATGGTTATTAATATTTGTATTGTGAGTTAATAAAAAAACTAAGTTATTTCCTACGTAAATATAAACATAATAGTTTAAATTATTTCCTATGTAAAATAATTTTCCAAAATATTTTAAATTATACAACAAAATATATATAAAAATATGTCATAGGAATTTGAACATTATCTGAGAAAAATTCTCAAATTCGGATATGAAATTAATATGCTATAAAAATTTGAATTTAATATGTTTATTTGGAATTCAGAGTCGAATTCAATTACTAGTTATACCAAATTCGAAAAGATCTATTTGCATCGTTAAGTGGTGAACTTGAATGTGTGGTGGGGGATTTTTCTAATTTTTTTCAATTAATATATTAGGTTGGAAAATCACGGCTTAAGAATAGATAAAATGTTAGATATTAAATATTAAATTGGCATGCAACCGAACATTACAATCGAACGTTTCTTCCAACCGAACCTCCGAACCCCTGGGCCCTGGCATTATAAATACCTGATGAGACCACCCAAAAAAAAACTTGTTGCATTACACCCTTCACATCTTACGTATCCACATTCTACGTCTACAATACAAGGTTTTAGAATGGACGTCGAGGTTCAGAATCACGACGTCGACGACGACGGAAGGCCGTTAAGAACAGGTAAACACACTCATTAAACACATAATCAGCGCGGTGTCAAGTAGTAATCGGGCAATCTCTTCAGGATTTCGACTTCTACGGCACTTTACATTGACATTAAAATATCTGACTTCAACTTCCTTTTCCGCAATAATTTTAGTTGACATTATGAAATCCGACTCGTCGTCTGACCTGAATTCATAACCCCGTTTTCATATTGGATTCGTGTTTTTTGGGTTTGGTTTCAGGAACGGTTTGGACAGCGAGTGCGCACATCATAACGGCCGTGATAGGGTCGGGGGTGCTGTCGCTGGCGTGGGCCACCTCGCAGTTGGGGTGGCTCTTCGGCCCGTTTACGATCCTCCTCTTCTCTCTCGTCACGTATTACACGTCGAGTTTGTTGGCCGATTGTTACCGGAGCTCCGACCCGGCTAGTGAGGGCCGCCGGAACTACACCTACATGCAGGCTGTCAAGGACAACCTTGGTTTGTATCGCAGCTTTAAAAAAAAATTGATTTTTGAGTTGTTGTGCGAATTTTTTGGTTTGGAGATTTTATAATTTATGGTAAGTCATGTAATTATGGTCAGCTAATGACCCGTTTGAATAGTAAGTTGAATTGTTTTTTGCTGTTTATATTTTTAGGGACTAATTATTAGGAAGAGTATAAAGAGTTGGTTTTGTAGACTGTAACTCTATTTTTCTCAGGATTTGGACGGATTTGTGGTCTTATTCTTATACTGTTTAATTTCCGTGAAATTTTTCAAAAATACCCTTTGAATAACACAAAATATCACGAGGACCATCTAACGTTTCATGATTTGTTGGATGCCCTCTATAGGGGCAAAACTTTCAATATAATAATTTTGGTATATTTTTACCTAATTAATTTGACATATTAATACTTCCAACTTCATATGAAGTTGGCTCTAGAAGTTTCCTATTAACGCTTTACAATAAGAACTTGAGGATTTGTCAAGTTCAAATGTGATTCATGATGAAGCTACATCGTAAGTTCAGTCTAACTGAAGTGTATCTAAGGTTGTATGAAATATTTTAGGATAATAATGTTATTTTTAGCTATCTGGGTCTGGGTGGAGGAGATATGCCTCTACTTCTCTTGGGTATAACCCAAGAGTAAAAATGTAAAGAGGATTATCTACAAACATTTGATAACATCCACTAAAGTCATAAGTAAACTTTAATACTAGAAGTTTAGATTTGAAACTTGTGATTTCCCTCCTTAATTTTGAGTGCAGCTTGGGTTCTTACCAAATTGAGCTTTTGCTAATCTGGATCACAACAAAAAGTAGACACTGAGTACATTAAAATACAGAAATCAACTGTTACATGTTTTCATTGGTTAATTGTCTAACCCAATTTGTTGATAGAAAACGTAAGTTTAGTTTATATTGGCTCAACTCGTTCCCATAACCAACTTGATTTTATATTTGTCAATTTTAACCGAAACAAGCTCACAATCTTTTTTCATGGCTCTCCTTCAGTTGATCTAACAAATTGGATTTTGTTACTCTTAATTAGGCAAGAAAAGTGTGTGGTTGTGTGGACTCTGCCAATACACCAACCTATTTGGATCAAGCATCGGTTACACCATCACAGCCGCAATAAGTGCAGCGTAAGAGCAATATTTAGGGACATTACTTGGTTTTCACCTCATACTTTACTTGCTGACTTGTTTTGCAATTCCAAAATAAGTAAATAACTCAGATTCATTGTTTCAGGGCTATAAAGAAATCTAATTGTTACCACTCAAGAGGGCATGATGTCGATTGTAGCACGCCGACGAGCATGTACATGGTTGGCTTCGGCGCAATCCAAATTGTTTTATCTATGCTCCCCAACTTCCACAACTTGCAGTGGATTTCCATTGTCGCATCGGTCATGTCTTTTTCGTATTCTTTCATTGCCATTGGGCTTTCACTTGCTCAAGTAGTCTCAGGTACGAAGCTCTTATTTTTCGTAAACTCGATAAATTCCAAGTGTTAAGATATAGTAAAAACTTACGGCTCAAGTGAATTAAGAACCCTTAACAACTTAGATGGTGTCCTTCGGAAAATTTGTAAACTATAAACTGTTTTTGTTTTTCCTTCTGAGCAGGCAATACAGGAAAGACCAACCTTACAGGGGTTCAAATTGGAATTGATGTTGGAGCAGCAGAGAAGGTGTGGGGTTCATTTCAAGCTCTTGGAGACATCGCATTTGCCTACTCATTTTCCATGATTCTAATAGAGATCCAGGTACTTCAACAAATTATATACCATCTGTGGATCTTAGTAATTTAATTTCTCTCCCTCTCTCTAAATGATGCATGTATGTATGCTTGTATATAAAACTAAAGTTTACAATGATTTTTCAGGACACATTGAGGTCGCATCCCGCAGAAAATAAAGTCATGAAAAAGGCAACCTTGATCAGCACAACAATAACAACAGCGTTTTATGGCCTGACTGGTTGTCTTGGTTACGCCGCTTTTGGGAACAAGTCTCCTGGTAACATCCTCACTGGATTCGGATTCTATGAACCTTATTGGTTGGTTGACCTTGCAAATGTCGCCGTCGTTATACACATTGTTGGTGGATATCAGGTATTCACAGCTTAATTTCGAACCCAACATATCTAATTCATATATAAACTAAAACAATAATTATATAAACTCAACATCAAACTTATGCGCGTAATTCTTTTGCTGTTGTTGCTTAAACCGATATGTTGTTGTAAAATTACATTATTTCTTTTAAACTCTAATGGATGTTTTTTCAATAAAATTTACCAAAAGCACAACTAATTAAGATATACATAATGATGTATGGGGATTGTAAATGGTGTAACGTCCCGAAACAGCGGAAGATTTAAAATTTCGAAATAACGAATAAAACTGACAACTCAAGGCGGGAACGTCACTAATATATATATATATAAATCCGGGTGCACCCAAAATACATGGAGTTTACAAAAGGTGTACAACTACAATCCAGATGAAAGAAATGAAAATACAAGTAGTCGTACAATCTTGCAAATGCCGAAGAGGATCCGACTCCAAAGCGCTCCGTCCTCGGTCACCACCCACCCGGAACTACTGTGGTCCTGAAATAAAAAGTGCAACAACAATGCCTGAGTTTCCTGAAAGGAAACCCCGTATACCAAGCCCTAAATGCATGCAAGACTATCAATGAAACCTATCATACTAGTCATCATGGCATGGCATCAATGCGATACATAAAACAATCCCTCAACGGGTAAACAAACCCACTACGGGGTAAACAATCCCACCACGGGGAACCACAGGACCTCTGTCCGCAAACTGTAAGGGGTCCCACTCTGAGACCTACCGTAGGCACATACGGTCTAGCAGAAGGTACGCAACGAACCCCACACGCGACTACTCTAGTCAAGGGATCGGTGAGGAGCGTCCGCACGCCTGCGCGAAGTAGAAATCAGCTGAAATCTCGAGGTCAACACCTCACCAACGGGGCCGTCGCCCAGGTCGGTCCACTCATCTGGAGGAGCCCGTCCAGACTACCCTGCCGGAAAAGATCGTCGGCAGTCCATACCCTCACCGGAACAGCATCGGTGGGACACCATCGCCCGGAAACGTCGTCGGACGGCACTTCCGCCGGAACAGCATCGGCAGAACAATCATCACCCGGAACAGCATCGGGTGGAACGATCATCGCCTCGTCTACACGAGCGATCCGAGCTCAAACAGCCCGCAGGGTCAACATGCTCCAACGAGCCGTGCACCTCGTGCACCGGGATCCTCAATCCCTCAGGCCTGCTACTCTACTGTGAGTCAGAACATCCAGGCTACGTCGCCCTCCATCTGAGGAGACGACACGTCCCAGATGCCCACACTCTTCCACACGGCGGTCCCTGGGCAGGCACGCAGAACGCACCCACCGTCACCTCCCGGCTCACGCGCTAAGCGAGGACACGGGTTTCCGTGGACAGAGTTGACATCTCACTAGGACAAGAAAACCAGTACTGTGCCCCATCGGTCGACCGAATCAGGCAAACCGGTCGACCGAAACCAACAGTAACGGTCGAACAGATTTCCTCCAAACGGTCGAACAAAGTGTCCAACACTCTGTCTCCAATCGGTCGAACCAGCGGGAAGAACCGGTCGACCGGACAGGTCAAAATCCTAGGTCTGACTAAGTCAAAATCAATTCAACTATCGGTCGACCGACTCAAGGGTCCCGGTCGACCGAACATTACAGGGTCAGCCTAGTAATTCTAAGTCATATAATCGGTCGAACGCATATACTAACCGGTCGAACCAACAAGCAGTAAACAACAACAACTTAAGTTCCGGTCGAACCACAAGGCTCGGTCGACCGGAAACAGGCAACATCAAACGCAAACCCACAAAATTTGGCATAACCGGTCGACCGCCCCAAGGCATCGTCCGACCGGTTCTGGGCAAAACATCAAATTACACTAGCACCGGTCGACCGCCCGAAGGCACCGGTCGACCGTTGGTCGACAGCAACCTTGCACCAGCCAAGGATTTTACGCCGTTTTCTTGTCGCCGGTGAGGTCTCCGACCTCCCGCGACCGACCCAAACTTCCCCCAACATGGAGAACCACAAAACACACTAATGCTTGGCATACCTCAAAAGAAAGACGAGACCGCCGGAGCAACGCTCACGCCCGTCGCCTCCACACGCGCGACTTCCTCACGCCGGAGCCTCCACGCCGCCTTCTTCCTCCACTGGTCGCCGGAAAAGCAAGGAGAAGGGTGAGGTTTGGGTGGAAACACGAGTGGCAACAAAAGATGCAAAAAGGGTGAGTTTTTGGTTTTTAAACACAAAACCTAATACCTACCCCATACCTCCACCATACTCTCCACCATACCACCTCACTCCTCTCCCATACCTCCAACCATACACAGCCCATACCTTCCCTCTCTCTCTCACGTCCTTACAATCCACCCTCCTTAAAAGGATTTCGTCCCGAAATCAAGGCAAACACTCACCGAAAAGCTCTGGATACCGCCTTCTGACATCCTCCTCGATCTCCCAAGTGGCCTCGCGCTCGCTGTGATGCTGCCACCTGACCTTCACCATCGGAATGGTCCTCCTCCTGAGCTGATGATCCATGCGATCAACAATCTCGACCGGCCTCTCCTCGAGTGACAAGTCCTGCTGAATCTCTGGAACTGCAATCTCAATGACATGCGACGGGTCTGCCACATACTTCCTCAGCATCGACACATGGAAGACATTATGCAGACCCGAAAACTGCGGCGGCAAAGCAATCCGGTAGGCGACCTCACCAACTCGGTCCAAGATCTCGAAAGGTCCAACATATCTCGGACTAAGCTTCCCCTTCTTCCCGAACCTCATGACTCCTCGGGCAGGAGAGATCTTCAGAAACACATGGTCGCCCACCTCGAAACTCAACGCCCGCCTGCGTCGATCTGCATAACTCTTCTGCCTGCTCTGTGCTGTGGCCAGTCTCCTCCTAATCATATCCACCTTCTCTGCATACATCTGCACGATCTCTGGCCCCACTAACTGCCTCTCGCCCACATCACTCCAGCATACCGAAGATCTGCAAGGCCTCCCGTACAATGCCTCGTACGGTGCCATCCCAATACTCGAGTGGTAGCTGTTGTTGTAGGCGAACTCTATCAGCGGCAAGTGCTCATCCCAGTGCCCTGCCCAGTCCAGTGTGCATGCTCTCAGCATATCCTCCAAGGTCTGAATCGTCCTCTCTGACTGACCATCGGTCTGCGGATGGAACGCTGTACTGAATCTCAGACGCGTCCCCAAAGCCTGCTGCAGACTCCCCCAAAATCTGGAAGTGAATCGTGGATCTCGATCGGAGATGATGCTCACTGGCACCCCATGCAACCTGACTATCTCCTCCACGTACAACCGAGCCAGACCCTCCAAAGGCAACGTGGTCCTGATCGCTAAGAAATGCGCCGATTTGGTCAGTCGATCGACTATCACCCAAATCGCGTCGTGGAATCTCCTCGTCTTCGGCAATCCTGTGACAAAATCCATCGTCACGTGCTCCCACTTCCACTCGGGAAGCTCGATACACTGCATCGGTCCTGCTGGTCGCTGATGCTCAATCTTCACCTGCTGGCAGACCAAGCATCTGCTCACAAACTCCGCTATGTCTCGCTTCATCCCCTTCCACCAGAAATTACGCTGCAGGTCCTTATACATCTTCGTGCTCCCCGGGTGAATGGAATATCGTGCTCGGTGTGCCTCCTCCATGATCTCCTCTCTCAGCTCATCCACCCTCGGCACCCAAATACGGCTTCTGAACCTCAGACCACCATCTGCTCCAATGCTGAAATCAGATCCCTCCTGAGCAGACAACTGCACCAGACCAGCCAACTCCGCATCGGTACCCTGAGCCTGCACAACTCTCGAGACAGTCTGCGGCTCAACTCTCAAACCAGCAATCACTGCCCCCTCTGCTGACCCAGCAAACGGCCTCCACTCTGACAGGGACTCAAGCAATCTCCACTCCTGAACGCAGAGGCTCGCTACCGACACCTCAACTCTCCTGCTCAGTGCATCAGCAACTGAATTGGCCTTCCCCGGATGATAGGATATGGTGAAGTCGTAGTCCTTAATGAACTCGAGCCACCTCCTCTGCCTCATATTCAGCTCCTTCTGCGAAAATAGGTACTTCAAGCTCTGGTGATCGGTGAAAACCTCGAACTACTCCCCGTACAGATAATGCCGCCAAGTCTTCAGTGCATGAACTACCGCCGCCAACTCCAAGTCATGAGTGGGGTAGTTCCTCTCATGATCCTTCAACTGTCTCGAAGCGTACGCCACGACCTTCCCGTGCTGCATAAGTACGCAACCCAAACCGATCCCTGATGCATCACTGTAAATCACAAACCCTCCGCTACCGCTCGGAAGTGTCAGGATCGGTGCTGTCGTCAGCCGTCGCTTCAACTCAAGAAAACTGTCCTCGCACTTCCGGGACCAAGCAAACCTAACTCCCTTCCGCGTCAAAGCCGTGAGCGGAGAAGCAAGTCGGGAGAAATCCTGAATGAATCGCCTGTAGTAGCCTGCTAACCCCAGAAAACTCCTGATCTCAGTCACGCTCGTCGGAGCCTTCCACTGCGTCACTGCCTCCACCTTCGCTGGGTCCACTGAGATCCCGTCCTTCGACACGATGTGTCCCAAGAACGCCACCTGATCCAACCAAAACTCGCACTTCTTGTACTTGGCATACAACTGCTGATCCCTCAAGATGCCAAGCACAATCCTCAAGTGCTCTCGGTGCTGCTCCCAGTCCGGCGAGTACACCAAGATGTCGTCGACGAACACAATCACAAAACTGTCAAGGTACGGCTTGAACGTTCTGTTCATCAGGTCCATGAATGCTGCAGGGGCATTCGTCAATCCAAACGGCATCACCAGAAACTCGTAGTGCCCGTACCGTGTCCTGAAGGCTGTCTTCTGAACATCTGCCTCCCTGATCCTCAGCTGATGATATCCAGATCTCAAATCAATCTTCGAGAAGACCTTCGCCGTCTGTAACTGATCAAACAGGTCCTCGATCCTGGGTAAGGGATACCGGTTCCTAACGGTAACCTTATTCAGCATCCTGTAGTCGATGCACATCCGCAACGACCCATCCTTCTTCTTCACGAACAAGACTGGCGCTCCCCACGGCGAGACGCTAGGTCGGATGAACCCAGTATCCATCAACTCCTGCAACTGCTTCTTCAGCTCAGCCAACTCTGCAGGTGCCATCCTATACGGAGCCTTCGACTGCGGAGTCGCACCCTCCACCAAGTCGATGCCGAACTCGATCTCTCTGTGTGGCGGTAGCCCCGGGACATCCACTGGAAACACCTCTGCGAAATCCCGTACCACCTCAATGTCCTCCAGACTCCTCGACTCAGAATCTGACACAACCAGTGTAGCCACATAAGCTCTGCATCCCTGCTGGATCAATCTCTGTGCCTTCACTGTCGAGACCATAATCCGACCTCTGCCTCTCAGCCCTCTGATCACAACATCTGGCAGGTCCTCTCTCGGAATCAGAATCTTCTTCTCGCGGCAAAAGACCCGAACATCGTACTGGGACAGCCAATCCATCCCGAGTATGACGTCGAAGTCCTCCATCGGTAGCAAGACCAGATCTGCCGGAAAATCTTGGTCTCCCGAAACAACTGTGGTGCCGGGGAGGAAGCTCCCCACAATGCCCACCTCACCCATGGGCGTACTGACTTCCAAACACACAGTCAGCAGCTCAGGGGTCCGACCCAACTCGCCAGCAAACTTCTCCGAAATGAAGGAGTGAGTGGCACCGCAATCAAAAAGGACTCTAGCAACACGACCAGAAACAGAAAGAGTACCTTCCACCACAGTGTTGGAGTCCCTCGCCTCCTCAGCCTGGATGGTGAAAACCCGCCCGGCGACTCTGCTCGGTCCCGGTGGTGCAACTGCGCGACTGCCTCCGCTCCTGCCTGCTGCTGGCGGTCCTGGCCTCCTACTCGGCTCTCCCCGCCTCTGCGGACAATCTCGAATGAAGTGCCCCATCTGGCCGCAACCCAGACACGCTCCAGTACGACGGGGACACTCCTGCCCCGGATGAGCTCCACCACAAGAACCGCACATCCCGGGCCGACGCGCTCCTCCCCCATCAGACCGAGGCCTCTTGCCGGCCACCACTGCGGAACGGCCAGCTGCACGCCCCACTGCACTACCCTGAGGTCTCCTAGCCTCCTGGTAGTTCTCCTGGAAGTCCCGATCAAGAACTGTCGCGCACTCCACTGCATCTGCCAGAGTCCGCGGCATACTGGTGAGAACACGAGACCTCAACTGCTTCCTCAGTCCCCTCACAAACTTCCTCGCTCTCTGCTCCTGAGTAACATAAATCTCTGGACAGTAGCGCTCCAGGGCGTTGTACCGATCGACGTAGGCAGCTAACGTCATATCCCTCTGCTCCAACGCCAGGAACTCCTCTCTCTTCGCATCTCTGACATGCGGCGGGAAGTATTTCTGATTAAACTCCTCCAGAAACTCCTCCCAAGTCACATCATCTCGGTCGGCGAACACCACTGCAGATGTACTCCTCCACCAGCTCGACGCCTGACCTCTCAGCACGTAGGTAGCCAGACCTACCTGCAGCTCCGGTGCACATCCAATCGCACGGAAGATCTTCTGAATCGTGAAGATCCAGTCCTCAGCCAGCTCAGGATCCACTCCGCCCTCAAAAGTCGGAGGATGCTGCCTCATGAACCTGTCGTGCACCACACCAGGTCCTGCCTGCTCAGCTTGGGCAGCCTGGCGCTCCAGAAACTCGCCCAGCCTGTCCATAGTGCCATAGAGCGTACGCCGCTCCTCCTCCCATGCCGCGCCTCCCGTCCCCTCACTGGAACTACGCGGCAGGGGCGTACCTCTCACACGCCTCGGAGGCATCTGTCACCACAACAATCAACAGATAAGCAACAATGCATGCATGAGCTACAGAAAGTAATGCATGCCTCTAACACTACTCCTAAGGGTGGTTCTTTAGACGAAGACACAGGAATCGACCGCTCTGATACCAAGTTGTAACGTCCCGAAACAGCGGAAGATTTAAAATTTCGAAATAACGAATAAAACTGACAACTCAAGGCGGGAACGTCACTAATATATATATATATATAAATCCGGGTGCACCCAAAATACATGGAGTTTACAAAAGGTGTACAACTACAATCCAGATGAAAGAAATGAAAATACAAGTAGTCGTACAATCTTGCAAATGCCGAAGAGGATCCGACTCCAAAGCGCTCCGTCCTCGGTCACCACCCACCCGGAACTACTGTGGTCCTGAAATAAAAAGTGCAACAACAATGCCTGAGTTTCCTGAAAGGAAACCCCGTATACCAAACCCTAAATGCATGCAAGACTATCAATGAAACCTATCATACTAGTCATCATGGCATGGCATCAATGCGATACATAAAACAATCCCTCAACGGGTAAACAGACCCACTACGGGGTAAACAATCCCACCACGGGGAACCACAGGACCTCTGTCCGCAAACTGTAAGGGGTCCCACTCTGAGACCTACCGTAGGCACATACGGTCTAGCAGAAGGTACGCAACGAACCCCACACGCGACTACTCTAGTCAAGGGATCGGTGAGGAGCGTCCGCACGCCTGCGCGAAGTAGAAATCAGCTGAAATCTCGAGGTCAACACCTCACCAACGGGGCCGTCGCCCAGGTCGGTCCACTCATCTGGAGGAGCCCGTCCAGACTACCCTGCCGGAAAAGATCGTCGGCAGTCCATACCCTCACCGGAACAGCATCGGTGGGACACCATCGCCCGGAAACGTCGTCGGACGGCACTTCCGCCGGAACAGCATCGGCAGAACAATCATCACCCGGAACAGCATCGGGTGGAACGATCATCGCCTCGTCTACACGAGCGATCCGAGCTCAAACAGCCCGCAGGGTCAACATGCTCCAACGAGCCGTGCACCTCGTGCACCGGGATCCTCAATCCCTCAGGCCTGCTACTCTACTGTGAGTCAGAACATCCAGGCTACGTCGCCCTCCATCTGAGGAGACGACACGTCCCAGATGCCCACACTCTTCCACACGGCGGTCCCTGGGCAGGCACGCAGAACGCACCCACCGTCACCTCCCGGCTCACGCGCTAAGCGAGGACACAGGTTTCCGTGGACAGAGTTGACATCTCACTAGGACAAGAAAACCAGTACTGTGCCCCATCGGTCGACCGAATCAGGCAAACCGGTCGACCGAAACCAACAGTAACGGTCGAACAGATTTCCTCCAAACGGTCGAACAAAGTGCCCAACACTCTGTCTCCAATCGGTCGAACCAGCGGGAAGAACCGGTCGACCGGACAGGTCAAAATCCTAGGTCTGACTAAGTCAAAATCAATTCAACTATCGGTCGACCGACTCAAGGGTCCCGGTCGACCGAACATTACAGGGTCAGCCTAGTAATTCTAAGTCATATAATCGGTCGAACGCATATACTAACCGGTCGAACCAACAAGCAGTAAACAACAACAACTTAAGTTCCGGTCGAACCACAAGGCTCGGTCGACCGGAAACAGGCAACATCAAACGCAAACCCACGAAATTTGGCATAACCGGTCGACCGCCCCAAGGCATCGTCCGACCGGTTCTGGGCAAAACATCAAATTACACTAGCACCGGTCGACCGCCCGAAGGCACCGGTCGACCGTTGGTCGACAGCAACCTTGCACCAGCCAAGGATTTTACGCCGTTTTCTTGTCGCCGGTGAGGTCTCCGACCTCCCGCGACCGACCCAAACTTCCCCCAACATGGAGAACCACAAAACACACTAATGCTTGGCATACCTCAAAAGAAAGACGAGACCGCCGGAGCAACGCTCACGCCCGTCGCCTCCACACGCGCGACTTCCTCACGCCGGAGCCTCCACGCCGCCTTCTTCCTCCACTGGTCGCCGGAAAAGCAAGGAGAAGGGTGAGGTTTGGGTGGAAACACGAGTGGCAACAAAAGATGCAAAAAGGGTGAGTTTTTGGTTTTTAAACACAAAACCTAATACCTACCCCATACCTCCACCATACTCTCCACCATACCACCTCACTCCTCTCCCATACCTCCAACCATACACAGCCCATACCTTCCCTCTCTCTCTCACGTCCTTACAAATGGTGTTGGATCCAATAATTGGAAAAACAGAAGACTTAATAATTGCAAGATATCAAGATTACAATTAGACAAATAGATGGCAAAAGAAGTAAAAATAGTAATTTGGAGTCAAGATAGCAACATTTATTGTTACTAAGCCTGCTGCATTCAAAACTCAACTGATTTTCCAACCATCCTGAACCCATTTTAAATGATTTGCAAAATTAATTAGCTGTATATGATTTAATCTTTGAGGGTATCAATTCTATTTCAGGTGTACCTCCAACCATTATTTGCTGCAGTTGAAGACGTTACAGCCAAAAAATGGCCAAACCTGAAGCTCAAGTCAGAATACAAAGTCACATCAATAAGTTCATGCGATTTCAACATAAACATCTTCAGATTAGTATGGAGGACTGCATGTGTGATCCTCATCACAATTCTGGCCATCCTGATGCCTTTCTTCAATGATGTGCTTGCACTGCTGGGTGCAATAGCTTTCTGGCCACTCACAGTCTACTTCCCAGTACAGATGTATGTGGTGCAAAAACAGATCCCTTCATTCTCAAGAAAATGGGTGATGTTGCAAAGTTTGAGCACTGTTTGCTTTGTGGTCTCACTTGCTGCTGCAGTTGGATCAGTTGAAGGTGTGATCACAGGACTTAAAGGATATGTTCCTTTTAGGACTAGAGCTTAGGGAGTGAGATTGTTTGGTTTGGGGATTGTAATTAGAAAGAGCAAGAAAGTCCACTTTACATACAACTTATCATTTAGTCTAGTTGTATGAAATTTTGTTTTTTGATTCAACTTGTCATGATATATGTCTCTGTGGACACTATTTGAGTTGTGCATCACACAAGCACCTCTCTCTATTGAATTTGCAATTTGTGAATGCCTCTTTTCTTTTCTTTTCTTTTCTTTTCTTTTCTTTTCTTTGGAACATTATATTTTAGCAATAAAGTTGGAGGGCAGCCTTCGTTTTCTCGTGCAATAAAATAAAATTGACGTGGAAACAATTCCCTGGAAATCACAAATTCAGGAGATGTAAATCCAATTCTGAAAAAAAAACTACCACGTAATTTAAATGTTCATGAGTAAGAGGATCAAGTGTTGTGACTTGGAAATTATGTCTGTAACATCCTCAAAGCAGCGGAAAATTTAAAATTTTAAACACTCAATCAACAGAGGATATTACGCAATAAAAGAACACAGGTGCACCGACATATATAATATATATATGTGAACATCAGAGTATACAAAAGTTGTGATTACATCAAAAGCATATACAAAGGAAACAGTAATCACACGACCTCAACTGAGAGAAAGCTGGATCCGGTAGCGGTGCTCCTCTCCTCGGTCACCACCCCCTAATGCCGATCACGGCCTGAAAGTAAACATGCAACAATGCCTGAGTTTCCAGAAGGAAACCCCGTATGCCAAACTCTAAATGTACGAAATAAAAGTATCCTAGCATGCAATTCTACTCAACAAGAAAAACATCACCACACGCCCAGCACCAGGGCTCTCAACTCCACCACAGGACACACCACAGGTACGGGGCTCCAGGTCTAATCTCAACCAACCGCCGCACCCACCACAGTCACGGGGCTCCAGGTCTAATCTCAACCAACCGCCGCGACTCACACACGTCGCCAAGCTGGGCTCCAGGTCTAATCTCAACCAACCACAGCTACCGCGACACGACCAAGGGCTCCAGGTCTAATTTCAACCAACCCAAACGTATAAGGGCTCCAGGTCTAATTTCAACCAACCCCTACACGCGGTCCTTGCTCAGGCTCCAGGTCTAATTTCAACCAACCCGAACGCACTACGGAGCTCCAGGTCTAATTTCAACCAACTCCGTACAGACTAGCTGGGCTCCAGGTCTATTTTCAACCAACTGCAGCTCTCACACGGTTACGGGGCTCCAGGTCTAATTTCAACCAACCACCGCAACCCTTGTGCACCTCGCACACTTGCCGGAAGAACATCGGCACCACGACTCACCCCACACGGGCAACCACGACCACAACACCTCCATAGTGCAAAACAGGACACAAACGGTCGACCGAACCAAAAGTCCCGGTCGACCGAATCAAGCAAATACAGGGCAATCCACTTCGACCGGCACTCCATCGGTCGACCGATTCCCAACACCACACTCGTTCGGTTGAACCCACATCAAGGGACGGTCGACCGTTTAGATGGTCAACTCCCGGTTCAACGAACAAAACGACCAATCGGTCGACCGACAAAGGGGTCCCGGTCGACCGAAAGTCACTAGGGAACAAAATCCCACAACTCCACAACGAATTCGGTCGAACGCCGAGCACATCTCGGTCGACCGAATCCGTCTAGGGAAGTATCCCTCACATGCGCCACGAATCCGGTCGAACGCCGAGCTCACCTCGGTCGACCGAATTCCACCAGAGTGTTTCCCACACTCAGCGCACAAGTCCGGTCGACCGAACACTCATTCGGTCGAACCGACCACAAGGTCCACTTAAGTCACGGTCGGACGAGATCAAAGGGCGGTCGACCGTTTAGATAGTCTACGCCCCCCCAACCGACTTAAGAAAGTGCACACGGTCGACCGGCAAAGGGGACCCGGTCGACCGAAACTCTCCAGACTTGCCTCCTATGCACAATCGGTCGACCGCCCCACAGGCATTGTTCGACCGATTTGAGGCAGAACCCGAATTCTCTTCACGAACGGTCGACCGTTTGCACCAACCGGTCGACCGATCAGGCAGTGAAATCTGCTGCACATTTACTCGCGACGAGCCAATCGGCCTACCGTCGACTTCCAAAAACTCACGGTAATTAAGTGAGCGAGCTTGACATACCTAAAGGTCTGAAGAGACCTTGGAAGAACCACGACGACGCCTCCACGAGCACGCCTCCCCAAAACACGATCCGTCGACGAACCTCGCGTCCAAACGACGATCAACCGCCTCCTCGACGATCCAAAGCCACACACCACCTCTTCCAACCTCAACAACCCAACCACGACCCCAGAAAACACGGGTTAGGTAGAGGGAGAGAGAAACAACGTGCGGAAGGGTGAAAACCAACACTCACCACAAGCCACCAACCACCCGGTGCCGATCTTCACCTTGCCGGAGCTCCCCACCGCCTTTCTCGCCGGAACACCACTGCTGGAGAGAGAGAGAGAGAGAGAGAGAGAGAGAGAGCAACGAGTGAGGGAGAGAGAGAGCTTTTCCCCCCAAATACCTCCTCCTTTCAATCCACACCATCCAATCCAATCCATCCATCTCCACCACACATCTCATCCCCTTTCCATCTCAACCCTCCATCCAACCATCTTCCATCCAAGCCATCCATTCCATCTCTTCTCAATTTCAGTCATCCATCTCTAATCACCACCTAATCAACCACAAAGCACAATTAAGATTAGGATTAGGCTAAAATCCTACAATGTCATAACCATGACTTCATCGCGGTGATTGATTCACAATCGTTACTGGACTTCATATCTGCGACCAACTCTAATTATAAAAATTAAAAGATGTTTATGGAAATCAATGGTTATGTACTTATGTGAAATGGGTGTTTACAATGTTAGTCTGAAATGAAAAAAATGTTAATCTGAAATTATTTCACGAATAAGAAAATTCAATGATTTATAAATAGAAGTGCGTTATGACTGTATAACTCTTAGACCATCTTGCATTCACTGCAATCAAATTTCATGGAACTAAATATTATATAATCAAATTATGTTTTTATATATGGGTCATGTTTGGTTTGTCGTAACCAGTGGTGTAAGTGTAATTATCCATAGACGCTCTGATTCGACGGGAGACGTTGTTGACGTGGCAATCCAATCAGCGTTCCACGTCAGAAGTGGGATTTGAAACTTGGTCACTGGCTACCATTTACTATTGCACTGTCTTCCATCACGTCCAACGTTTAATACTCTAAATGTATGATGTTTTTAAAGGTAATTTGTTACTGTACACTGCTAAGTAACCTAATTGGTCACATGTATCCGATTTTTTGTTATTTCCTGACGTGTACTTGTGATCCGGACTTATTTGCTGATATACACCTTTGTTGTTACTGAACTACACTTCGTCAGCGACGTTAGAAAATTTACAAATTAAACATTGTAAAATCTAAATATCATTAACTGTAATAAAAAAACCACATAAAAATCAAATTGGGTAACACTCTCAACTCTTTCACTCTTCACTCTTTCACTCTCTCTCTCATGAATCTCTCTCCACTCTTTCACCCATCCACTCTCTCATCCCTCTTTCTTTCTCTTCCTCTCTCCACTCTCTCTCATCACTCTCTCTTTTCTCCCTCTCCACTCTTTCACACACACACTCTCTCATCTCTCTTTCTTTCTTTCTTTCTCTCCCTCTCTCCACTCTCTCTCATCACTCTCTCTTTTCTCCCTCTCCACTTTTTCACTCTCTCTGTTGAATCTTTCTCTCTCTCATCCCTCTTTCTCTCACTCTATTGAATCTCTCTCTCCACTCTTTCACTCTCTCTCATCCCGCTCTCTCTCTCGAATCTTTCTCTCCACGAAATGCAAATCCTTTCTCTCTCATCACTAACTCACTCTCATGAATCTCTCACTCTCATCCCTTTTTCTCTCACTCTTTTTAATCTCTCTCTCCACTCTTTCACTCTCTCATCCCACTCTCTCTCCTTTCTTTCTCTCCACGAAATGCAATCTCTTTCTCTCTCATCACTCTCTTTCTCATGAATCTCTCTCTCATCCCTCTTTCTCTCTCTCCTTTCTCCTTCTTCACTCTTTCACTTTCTCTCCTTTCTCCCTCTCCACTCTTTCACTTTCCCTCCTTTCTCCCTCTCCACTCTTTCACTTTCTCTCATTTCTCCCCCTCCAAGCATTCACTCTCTCACATCCCTCTATCTTTCTTTCTTTCTCTCTCTCTCTCTCTCTCTCATTTCTCCATCTCCACTCTTTCACTCTCTCTCATTCCTATCTCTCTCTAATCGTTCACTCTCTCTCATCCCTCTTTCTTGAATCTCTTTCTCCACTCGTTCACCCTCTCTCCTTTGTCCATCTCCACTCGTTCACCCTCTCTCTCTCTCTCATCCCTCTCCCTCCCTCTTAAATCTTTTCCCCCACTCATTCACACACACTCTCTCTCATCCCTCATCTTTCTCTCTCTTCCTTCTTTCGTGGAGAGGGTGAAAGGAGAGAGAGAGAAAGAAAGATGGATGATAGAGAGATGTGAAAGAGAAAGAGGTTGCATTCCGTGGAGATTGAGAGAGAGAAAGAGGGATGAAAGAGGGACGAGAGAGAGATATTCATGAGAGAGTTCTCATTGATGGTGCATTGAATAAAAGGATGTTCTCATTGATGCAATGATGCCCGAAAGTTATGCTCCTAATCAGTACACTTTATGTGGAATAATGGCAAGTCCCGCTTACTTTATGATTTGATGGCAAATTCTGTACCAAATGGACGAATTCCATCTTAATGAACTCCATCATCTTCGTGTGACGGGGACCTTGTAATAACTTAATCTAAGCAACCTAATTAAATTAAACTAAACCTAATTAACCCTAATTAATCATGCATGGAGAGGTGGAGGTGTTGGACATGTGGAGATTGAGGTGGATAGTTTTAGTTGGATAGGTTTTAGGTTAAGTGTGATTGGAGGAGATGGAGGTGATGAGTTGATATATATAGTTAAGATAGGATTTTGTTGAAACATTTTCTTCATCATTTGCCTTTACCAGAGAGTGAGAGAGAGAGAGACTTTCGGAGCAGAAGAAGGAGGAGAGAAGAAGTAAAGAAGAAGAAGAAGAAGAAGAAGAAGAAGGGAAGAAGAAGAGAAGAGGTGTTGAAGGGAGCTCGGGAGGCTTCTTCACTCGACCAAAGGTATGCCAAATCTTCAATATAACTCACTTATGCCTTGTGAGTGTTGGGGATCGACGTTGGTGTCGAATTCCCCGTCGGAATTCAACCAATTCAGAGGTTGAAGACGACGATCGGTCGACCGGTGCCTGTGGGCAGTCGACCGATCCTATTATTATATTGATGTTTACCCGCGAACGGTCGAACGATGTCTTAGGACGGTCGACCGTTATGCCAGATTTGTGCGGGAAAAAGGGGTTATGCTGTTATCGGTCGAACGGGACCACTTAGCCGGTCGACCGAATAACAATGAGAATGGGTCGGTTGGGGATTTTGACTTATTAAACGGTCGAACGTCCTTAACCTTGTTCGACCGATCCATTTGATGCTTAGTCGGTTGGGAGTTTTGACCATCAAAACGGTCGACCGCTCTTTAACTTTCGGTCGACCGACTGAGCATTTTATTTAAGCGGTAGAGTGCCTGTGTTGATTCGGTCGAACTGTATAGCAGTTCCGGTCGACCGAATATCACTTAGGCAAAATGCGGAAAGTCCTGTTATCGGTTGAACGACCCCTTGGTTCGACCGGTCGGATATATATATTATATAAAATTGTATAGCGTAGACCATCCAAACGGTCGACCGCTAGATGACTTTTGTTCGACCGATTGGTCGGTAATTCTGTTAGCGTGGTTCGACCAGTAGATTTGTTTGTATAGTACTGTGTACTGTGTGGGGGACCGGTCGACCGGAGTGCTTGTAGCGGTCGACCGATCTGCCGCAGGTTGGTGGATTTATCCACACGCGAGCCGTCGATGTCAGGTCGACTACCGGCTCCGAGGCGACGGTTGATTACCGGCTTTGAGAGCTACGGATTTCACCTTCGACGAAGACGTATTATTGTTGTACTTTTTCCTCTCTTACCGAGCGGGGTGTGAGGGATGTGTACCGTAAACCTTGGGCAGTTTGCGAGGGTTTAGCGGTAGGCCGAGGATGTTCCGGCAGGGTGCGCGCTAGGCGACTCTTGGGGGAGCAGTGGCTGTCGTCTGACCCGAGTTGTGTATTCGGCGGGCTGACTCGCTCCTTGGGTGCGGCGTGTACCGGGGGTTCCTTCCTGCACTTTTGGGGAGCAGTTGTGTCGACTGACCCTTGTGAGGCAGCGGTGGACTGACTTGACCCTAGTGGCAGGAGTGGTTCAGTGCCGCGGAGGCGGTGAGGGCATTATTGTGGGCCCGAGGCGGATGATCATGTGCATAGCATTGCATTGTCTTTAATTCCTTTTTATATTTTTAGGAGGTTTGGTATACGGGGTTCCTTCAGGGAACTCAGGCATGTTTGTTTGTTTACATTTCAGGTAGCGAGCAGGTTTAGAGTCAGGTGGTGACCGAGGACGGTGCCCCCGAGATCAGATCCTGTAGTTGTCAGTCTCTTCCTTTTGAGGTGATTACATATTGTATAGCTTTTGTCGTAATCACAGTCAGTTTGTATATTTGACTTCCACGTGGATCATATTTATATTATATATGTTGGTTTGTTTCCCGTGACGTGCCCAGTATTGACCGTTGACGGTCTTTATTATTGTTTAAATTTTCCGCTGTTTTCGGGTACGTTACAATTTGGTATCAGAGCGTTGATCTCGGCGTACTTGTCCAAAGAAACCACCTTTGAGTTAGGAGTTAGGTCTAGAGGATCATGCATGCACAGATTATATTGATATTGTCTTGTTTCCTTTGGCAGATGCCTCCTAGACGGGGGAAGGCGGTTGCCCATACTCGCGGTGAGAGTGAGACTGCGAGGGATGAGGCTTGGGAGGATGAGCATCGGACGTTGTTCGATACGGTCGGACGTCTGACAGAGATGCTACAGCAGCAGACTGGGCAGACGGGGACTGGCGCTATGCATGACCGGTTTATGCGCCAGCATCCGCCTACCTTTCTGGGGCAGTACGACGCAGAGGCTGCGGAGGAGTGGATCTTCACGATGCAGAAGATCTTCAGTGCTATTGGTTGTCCTCCAGAGGCGAGAGTGGGCCTGGCTACTTATGTTTTGGGCGGTGCTGCGTCCAACTGGTGGAGGTCCACATCTGCAGTGGTGTTTGCGGACAGAGATGATATAGCCTGGGAGGAGTTCGTTGGCGAGTTCAACGAGCAGTATTTTCCGCAGCATGTCCAGGATGCGAAGAGGGAGGAGTTTCTGAGTCTTCAGCAGGGAGACATGACCTTGGCAGGCTACATCGGGAAGTTCAACGCCCTTGAGCGTTACTGTCCCGAGATGTATATTACACAGGAGCAGAGGGCTGGGAAGTTCGTCCGGGGGCTCCGGAAGCAGTTGAGGACGAAGGTGCTGACACACATGCCGAGCACGTTGGCCGATGCAGTGAAGAGTGCCTCTGTTCTTGATCGTGACTACAGGGAGAACTACCAGGATGAGAGGAGGCCATCAGGTAGGTTCTCTGGGAGGCCAGGAGGTCAGACTAGAGGGAATCCGGGCAAGAGGCCCAGATTCGAGGGAGCAGGAGTTGCAGTACCACGACCTGAGCCTTGTGGTAGATGTGGGAGGTTTCACTCCGGGCCGTGCTTCGCCCCCGGAGCATGTCATGGGTGTGGCCAGCTGGGTCACTTTATCAGGAGCTGTCCGAGCCGAGGAGTTGGGCCGAGCAGACCACCGGGTTTACCCGCACCAGGCAGAGGAGGAGGCGGAGGTAGACCACCTTTCAGACCACAGCAGGGGCAGCGCACTGGCAGAGTTTTCACCATCCAGGCAGAGGAGGCTTGGGATGGAGGCGCTGTCGTGGAAGGTACACTTCTTGTCGCAGGTTCAGTAGCTAGGGTGTTATTTGATTGTGGCGCGACACACTCGTTCATCTCAGAGCGATTTGCGGGAGTGTTGGGCTGTACCCTTGCGATGTTGACTGCCACGTTGGAGGTCAGCACACCCCTGGGTCTGGTGGGCACTGTGGGGAGATTTGTCCCCGGCGCCACGGTTGTTTCGGGAGATGAGGAGTTTCCGGCAGACCTGGTCTTGCTACCGATGGAGGACTTTGATGTCATACTTGGGATGGATTGGCTGTCCCAATATGATGTTCGAGTCTTGTGCCGAGAGAAGAAGATTTTGATCCCGAGGAAGGGTTTGCCTGATATTCTGATTAGAGGAATCAGAAACAGAGGGGGTCGCATTATTGTATCTGCTGTGAGAGCTCAGAGACTGTGACAGCAGGGATGTGCAGCATTTCTGGCGACACTTGTGGTTGCGGAGGCAGAGTCTCAGAGGCTAGAGGACATAGAGGTGGTGCAGGAGTTCGCGGATGTTTTTCCAGCGGAGATTCCAGGTTTACCACCACACCGGGAGTTGGAGTTCGGCATTGAGCTGGTAGCTGGCACTGCACCACAGTCGAAGGCTCCATACCGGATGGCACCTGCTGAGTTGACAGAGTTGAAGAAGCAGTTGCAGGAGTTGATGGACTCTGGATTTATCAGACCGAGCGTCTCGCCTTGGGGTGCACCAGTTTTGTTTGTGAAGAAGAAGGACGGATCCTTGAGGATGTGCATAGACTACAGGATGCTGAACCAGGTGACGGTGAAGAATAGATATCCCTTACCTAGGATCGAGGACCTCTTTGACCAGCTGCAGTCAGCGAAGGTTTTCTCGAAGATTGACCTGCGTTCAGGATATCACCAGTTGAGGATTCGAGATGAGGACATCCAGAAGACAGCCTTCAGGACGAGATATGGACACTATGAGTTCTTGGTGATGCCATTTGGATTGACGAATGCTCCGGCAGCGTTCATGGATCTGATGCACCGGACATTCAGGCAGTATATTGATATATTTGTGATTGTCTTCGTGGATGACATTTTGATCTATTCACCAGATGTGGAGCAGCACAGAGAGCATTTGAGGATTGTACTCAGCATCTTGAGGGCTCAGCAGTTATATGCTAAGTTCTCAAAGTGCGAGTTTTGGTTGGACAGAGTGGCGTTCCTCGGACACATTGTATCGGCAGAGGGGATATTAGTGGATCCGGTGAAGGTAGAGGCGGTGACACAGTGCAGGACCCCTACGAGCGTGACGGAGATTAAGAGCTTTGTTGGACTGGCGGGTTATTACCGTCGCTTCATCAAAGACTTCTCGAGATTGGTAGCACCACTGACGGCTCTGACGCAGAAGGGAGTCACTTTTGTTTGGTCGCAGAAGTGCGAGGACAGCTTTCAGGAGCTGAAGAGACTGTTGACCACAGCACCAGTTTTATCATTGCCGAGTGGCACGGGTGGATTCGTGATTTATAGCGACGCTTCAGGTGTTGGCTTAGGATGTGTACTTATGCAGCACGGGAGGGTGATCGCATACGCATCCAGACAGCTGAAGGTCCATGAGAGGAATTACCCGACACATGATTTGGAGTTAGCAGCAGTGGTTCATGCACTGAAGACCTGGAGACACTATCTTTATGGCGAGCAGTTCGAGGTGTTTACAGATCATCAGAGTCTGAAGTACCTGTTCTCGCAGAAGGAGCTGAACATGAGGCAGCGCAGATGGCTTGAGTTCATTAAGGATTATGACTTCACTATCTCTTACCATCCGGGGAAGGCGAACACAGTTGCAGACGCTTTGAGCCGGAAGGTGGAGGTATCAGTAGCAGGCCTATGCATTCAGGAGTGGAGACTGCTAGAGTCCTTGGCAGAGTGGAGGCCATTTGCTGATAGCTCTGAGGGCGCAGTGATTGCAGGATTGAGAGTAGAGCCTCAGACAGTATCAGTAGTGATTCATGCTCAGACTACAGATGAGGAGTTGAGCAGTTTGTTACAGTTAGCTGCCAGAGATGGGTCAGACTTCAGAGTTGGAGTGGATGGAGGTCTGAGATTCAGAGACCGTATCTGGGTGCCGAAGACAGAGGACCTGAGACATGATATCATGGAGGAGGCACACAGATCGAGATATTCCATTCATCCAGGGAGCACCAAGATGTACAAAGACCTGCAGCGGAACTTCTGGTGGCGAGGTATGAAGAAGGACGTTGCAGACTTCGTGTCGAGGTGTTTGGTCTGTCAGCAGGTGAAGATCGAGCACCAGAGACCAGCAGGGCAGATGCAGAGGATTGAGTTGCCCGAGTGGAAGTGGGAGCACGTGACGATGGATTTTGTTACGGGGCTACCGAAGACACGGAGATTCCACGACGCGATTTGGGTTATAGTCGATCGACTGACCAAGTCGGCGCATTTCTTAGCTATTAAGACCACTCTTGCTCTGGAGGGTCTAGCTAAGTTATATATTGAGGAGATTGTCAGACTTCATGGCGTGCCGGTCAGTATCATTTCAGACAGAGATCCCAGATTCACTTCGAGATTTTCGGAGAGTCTACACAGAGCACTGGGGACACGTCTGAAGTTTAGCACATCTTTTCACCCACAGACAGATGGCCAGTCAGAGCGGACGATACAGACATTGGAGGACATGCTGAGAGCGTGTACACCTGACTGGGCCGGGCATTGGGATGAGCATTTGCCGCTGATCGAGTTCGCCTACAACAACAGCTACCACTCGAGTATTGGGATGGCACCATATGAGGCATTATACGGGAGACCGTGTAGATCGCCGGTATGCTGGAGTGAGGTGGGCGAGAGACAGCTAGTTGGACCTGACATTATCCAGTTGTATTCAGAGAAGGTGGACGTGATTCGGAGACGACTAGCTACAGCACAGAGCAGGCAGAAGAGTTATGCTGATACGCGTAGGCGCGAGCTGACTTTTGAGGTAGGAGACCATGTCTTCCTGAAGATCTCACCTTCCAGAGGTGTGATGAGATTCGGGAAGAAGGGGAAGCTGAGTCCGAGATATGTCGGACCTTTTGAGATATTGGATCGGGTCGGTGAGGTGGCATATAGGATTGCTTTACCGCCACAGTTTGCAGGACTTCACAACGTCTTCCATGTTTCTATGCTGAGGAAGTACGTGGCCGATCCAGCTCATGTGATAGAGATATCAGTACCGGAGATCCAGCAGGATTTGTCATTAGATGAGAGACCAGTTGAGATTGTGGATCAGATGGTACAACAGCTCAGGAGGAGAGCGATTCCGATGGTGAAGGTCAGGTGGCAGCATCACAGTGTCAGAGAGGCTACCTGGGAGATCGAGGCGGATGTCAGGAAGAAGTATCCAGAGTTATTCCGGTAAGTTACTTGTTTCGAATTTCGTGGACGAAATTCTTTTAAGGAGGGTAGATTGTAATAACTTAATCTAAGCAACCTAATTAAATTAAACTAAACCTAATTAACCCTAATTAATCATGCATGGAGAGGTGGAGGTGTTGGACATGTGGAGATTGAGGTGGATAGTTTTAGTTGGATAGGTTTTAGGTTAAGTGTGATTGGAGGAGATGGAGGTGATGAGTTGATATATATAGTTAAGATAGGATTTTGTTGAAACGTTTTCTTCATCATTTGCCTTTACCAGAGAGTGAGAGAGAGAGAGACTTTCGGAGCAGAAGAAGGAGGAGAGAAGAAGTAAAGAAGAAGAAGAAGAAGAAGAAGGGAAGAAGAAGAGAAGAGGTGTTGAAGGGAGCTCGGGAGGCTTCTTCACTCGACCAAAGGTATGCCAAATCTTCAATATAACTCACTTATGCCTTGTGAGTGTTGGGGATCGACGTTGGTGTCGAATTCCCCGTCGGAATTCAACCAATTCAGAGGTTGAAGACGACGATCGGTCGACCGGTGCCTGTGGGCAGTCGACCGATCCTATTATTATATTGATGTTTACCCGCGAACGGTCGAACGATGTCTTAGGACGGTCGACCGTTATGCCAGATTTGTGCGGGAAAAAGGGGTTATGCTGTTATCGGTCGAACGGGACCACTTAGCCGGTCGACCGAATAACAATGAGAATGGGTCGGTTGGGGATTTTGACTTATTAAACGGTCGAACGTCCTTAACCTTGTTCGACCGATCCATTTGATGCTTAGTCGGTTGGGAGCTTTGACCATCAAAACGGTCGACCGCTCTTTAACTTTCGGTCGACCGACTGAGCATTTTATTTAAGCGGTAGAGTGCTTGTGTTGATTCGGTCGAACTGTATAGCAGTTCCGGTCGACCGAATATCACTTAGGCAAAATGCGGAAAGTCCTGTTATCGGTTGAACGACCCCTTGGTTCGACCGGTCGGATATATATATTATATAAAATTGTATAGCGTAGACCATCCAAACGGTCGACCGCTAGATGACTTTTATTCGACCGATTGGTCGGTAATTCGGTTGGCGTGGTTCGACCGGTAGATTTGTTTGTACAGTACTGTGTACTGTGTGGGGGACCGGTCGACCGGAGTGCTTGTAGCGGTCGACCGATCTGCCGCAGGTTGGTGGATTTATCCACACGCGAGCCGTCGATGTCAGGTCGACTACCGGCTCCGAGGCGACGGTTGATTACCGGCTTTGAGAGCTACGGATTTCACCTTCGACGAAGGCGTATTATTGTTGTACTTTTTCCTCTCTTACCGAGCGGGGTGTGAGGGATGTGTACCGTAAACCTTGGGCAGTTTGCGAGGGTTTAGCGGTAGGCCGAGGATGTTCCGGCAGGGTGCGCGCTAGGCGACTCTTGGGGGAGTAGTGGCTGTCGTCTGACCCGAGTTGTGTATTCGGCGGGCTGACTCGCTCCTTGGGTGCGGCGTGTACCGGGGGTTCCTTCCTGCACTTTTGGGGAGCAGTGGTGTCGACTGACCCTTGTGAGGCAGCGGTGGACTGACTTGACCCTTGTGGCAGGAGTGGTTCAGTGCCGCGGAGGCGGTGAGGGCATTATTGTGGGCCCGAGGCGGATGATCATGTGCATAGCATTGCATTGTCTTTAATTCCTTTTTATATTTTTAGGAGGTTTGGTATACGGGGTTCCTTCAGGGAACTCAGGCATGTTTGTTTGTTTACATTTCAGGTAGCGAGCAGGTTTAGAGTCAGGTGGTGACCGAGGACGGTGCCCCCGAGATCAGATCCTGTAGTTGTCAGTCTCTTCCTTTTGAGGTGATTACATATTGTATAGCTTTTGTCGTAATCACAGTCAGTTTGTATATTTGACTTCCACGTGGATCATATTTATATTATATATGTTGGTTTGTTTCCCGTGACGTGCCCAGTGTTGACCGTTGACGGTCTTTATTATTGTTTAAATTTTCCGCTGTTTTCGGGTACGTTACATACCTACTATGATTTAATACGTACATAAATTGTTAGCGTCAAGTAGGAAAAATTAAATGCAGTGGCTAGTGGTTTGGTAGCAGAACTATTTCCAGAGAACATCCAGCGTAATCAAGATGGATTCGAAGATGATGGAGTTCATTAAGATGGAATTCAATTGGTATACTGTACTAATTGCTTAATTACTTCGAATTCGTCCATTTGGGACAGAATTCGTCCATTTACATAAAGTGTCCAATTACTTCGAATTACCATCGAATTCGTCCATTTACTTCGAATTACTTCCAATTACTAATTCAATGGGTATACTGTACTAATTGCTTAATTACTAACAATACTAACAGAAGACAAAGTTCGATAGCACGACCACACGCATATGATGGGAGGAGTTGGCAAATCTTGTAATTTTTCTGGTCTTGAATGCTCACATAAGTGATGACTTGAAGATTAGATCATGTTACCTCCTCAGAAATCAGAATAACCTCGATATAAAGTTCGACTCTCGGGTACATTAACTTGGTGTTCTATGATAGTTGTAGAAAGAGAACATCAAAAAATAACATTTTTTTATTTCCAGTGAAAAATGAGATCCACAATCGTATTCTCTAGAGATGTGACTGTTGGACTTTTAAATTTGGATTAGACCAATTGGCGAGGGAGAAATGACAGGGAGAGTGGAAGATTGGAGAGGGAGATAGTGAAAGACTTGAGGTAGAAAAGAAAGAAAGAGATAGCAAGAAAGATTAAAGAGAGAGAGAGAAAGAAAGATTCAAGAGAGAGAGAGAGTGAAAAAGTGAGAGAGAGAGTGAAAGAGTGGAGTGGAGAGAGAGATTCAAGAAAGAGAGAAAGAGGGACGAGAGAGATTCAAGAGAGATGAGAGAGAGTGATGAGAGAGAGTGTGTGAAAGAATAGAGAGAGATTCAAGAGAGAGAGTGAAAGAGTGGAGAGGGAGAAATGAGAGAGATAAAGAGGGATGAGATAAAGATTCATGAGAAAGAGCGAGTGATGAGAGCGAAAGATGTTGTGTTTTGTGGAGAGAGAGATTCAAGAGAGCGAGCGGAATGAGAGAGAGTGAAAGAGTGGAAAGAGATATTCAAGAGAGAAAGATGGATGAAAGAGAGTGAAAGATTGGAGAAGGAGAAAGGAGAGAGAGTGGAGGAAGAAAGGAGAGAAAGAAAGAGAAAGAAAGATTCAAGAGAGGGAGGGAAAGAAAGAAAGATTCAAGAGAGAGTATAAGAGTGGAGAGAGAGAGAGAGAGAAAGATTCAAGAGAGAGAGTGAAATAGTGGAAAGGGAGAAAGGAGAGAGAAATTCAAGAGAGAGAGGGATGAGAGAGAATGATGAGAGAGAGTGGAGAGAGAGAGAGAAAGAAAGAGGGATGAGAGACTGTGTGAATGAGTGGAGAGAGATATTCACGAGAGAGAGAAAGATGGATGAGAGATAGTGAGAGTGAATGAGTGAATAATGAAAGAGTTGAGAGTGTTACTTTGATTTTTATGGGTTTTTTTTGTTTACAATTAAGGACATTTGAATTTTACAAGGTTTAATTTGTAAATTTTCTAACATCGTTGGACGGTAACGGTGACAGAGTGGTGTCCATTAATGGTAGAGGTGTATATCAGCAAATAAGACTGGATCACAAATGCACATCAGGAAATAGCAAAAAAAACGGGAGCATTTGGTCAATTAGGTCATTTGGAGGTGCATAGTAGCAAATTACCCTTTTTGAAATCTCATTGTTCCAATTGTTTGAGATTTAAACTTCATATTGCTTTCTTAGGAAGTCATTTTTATCTCAACAAATAAAGGAAAACCAAAATTTTCAAGCTTGAGTCCTATTTGTTCCTCCATATTTTTCATGTTAATTTTGATTCCAAAGCTCATTCTTCCATCCATTACCAGTTATCTTCAAACTTGCAGTGACCACAAAGTTTGTGTTTTTGTTTAGCCATATTTATTTCTTCTGAATTTTATTTTCTCCCTTCTATTATTTTTTGATCATCATTAACCTCACTAGTGCAGAATGCTCAATAAACGTCACAGAATAGACGTCAGATATAAAATTATCCGACGTCTATACCTATAGACGTCGGATGTTTGGACATCCGACGTCTATAGGTTTGTATACACGTCGGATTTTTAGTATAACTGACGTCCATACCTACTAAAAGAAGAAAATATTTTTTGTTTATTTTTTGGATTTATTTCGTATAAGAATTTATGTGGATTTATTTTGTATAAGAATTAACACAATTTTTTGGGATTTATTTTGTATAAGAATAATGTGGATTTAAAAATTGTTACATCAATGTAACTATCACATGTGTGTTGTACACATGTGTGTGTATGGTCACATGTGTTGAAGTTTAGTCCTACATTGGAGAATTTTTTTATTAGTGGAGTTGAAGTACTCCACCACTTCTTTACTTCTGAATGAGAGTTTGGTACCATACTACAAAATGCAAGTGATATATATATATTTAATGGTCAAAAGATTGACATTTTTTACTATTTACTCATGTATAGACGTTGGTTGTATAGGGTAGCCGACGTCTATATGATGTATTTTTTATTAATTATTGTTATTTCAATGTATAGACGTCGGATGTATAGTATGACCGACGTCTATAGGTCATGTTGTATGTATAGACGTTGGTTAACCTATATATCCGACGTCTATAGGGCGTAATAGTTTAGTCCCACATCGAAGAATTTATTTTTGTTGGTGTGGTTGATGTACTCCACCACTCCTTTACTGCTGAACGCGAACGAGTTGGGGCACCTGGGCATGTTGGGCTTGATATTCGTGGTTATTTGTCAAAAGATTGGCACTTGGGGCACTTGGGATGTAATGAATTTTTTTGGGGTTAATTAAACGTATAATAGACGTCGGTCATATATAGCCGACGTCTATACACTGTAGAGACGTCGGTCGTATATAGCCGACGTCTATACAACAATGAATAAGCGACAGGGAAATATACGTCGGGTACTTAGACCGCCGAAATCCGACGTCTATACCCCTGTCTATACCCTTGTACTTTTTCTGCACTAGTGCTTCTTCTTTCTTTTCCCTCTGCCACCACTTAAATGCACACGATTGAAGTTCAACAAACTTCAATTAATTCTTCATTCCAACGAGGAATTTTCCACCATCCCCGTCCCCCGGAAAAAGGAATGAAATTTACTAACTTTCTAGAAGCATGTCATTTCTACCATAGATTTGGTGCTTCCTGTGGTTTTGAAACCAAGTGCCTTAACTCTCCTTAAGAAGATGGTGTAATTACTCATGCGACGTTGGTTTGTCGTTAGGCAGGCAAGCTTGAAAACAAGGTTCGTCCTCATTAATCCCTACAGTATCTTATATTTGTATCGTCATGTGAATTGTTTACATTGTTGCTTTTATCGTATCCTAAAACGTTCCAGAAAACATCACCTCATCGGTTGTTGTTCATGCCCAGCTGGGATATCGTTGAGTTGGGAGGGTGGTTCCTCATTGTCAATTTAAAATAAAATAATTACCACATTGGAAATTGTAATATAATTACATTACAATGTCATCAATTTGTTTTGAATTTAGAAACAATTTTTTGGATTGTCCAAATGTTAAAAGTCTATCAAAACTTCGACAATAACAACATACATATATTGAAGCTATCAAACTTAATCAAAGTGTTAATTTCGATATATGTGCTAGCTTCAGTTTTCTTCCCAAGGCCACACTCAAACAATGTAATTTGTTTACAGAGAATTGAATTAAGTGTTAACTTCAAGATTTGTAATACTTAAATGGGAAGTTGTCAACTCGAATTCGGCTCAACAATACTCGGCTCGAGTTCGGCCTTAAGTAGTAAACCAACCAAGGGTTCAAACATAGTTTTGAGGAATTTTTTTTGAAATAATCACCAAAAACGTTGGTAGAATATAAAGATGGAAAACCTATTTGGCTAAATATGAGGGGGAAAATAACACATGTGATACCATTTTCATTAGTGAAAAATAACATTACAAATGTTGTTTTTATCCTTTAATGAAAATGACATCACAAGTGTCATTTTCAGAAAATGCTAAAAACACTAGGGCATGAAAGGGCCGCTAACCACCCCTCCTCCTCTTCTCACAACCAAATCATTTCCCATTACTCCCTCTCTCTGGAAAAAAATCAGTTCATGTTGGTTTTCCTCTTATTTTTTGGTTTTTTGATTTTGATATGAAATGTAATGCATGTATAGTTAATATATGATTGGTATTTTGATGTATTAAATGTAGATTTTGTACACTCGAAGTAATGAGCTCAAGTTGCGGATTAATTTTAGTTTTTTTCGATTGAATTGTTAAATTCATAGATGACATTCCATAATATGAAGGTGGTTACAAACAAATGATGTATGTTAATAGTAAAATGTGATATGATGATCTTTGTGAAATAGTTTGTCGAGTTTGTGGATTTCGAGTAGAAGAGTTTGATCTGACGTTAACATGCAAGTGATCACCGTATGAAAAACATAACTATGTTGATGTGTTTGATGATCAGAGCATGGAAACAATGTTATCTTTATTTAATATCACGAAGACCGTTGTACTGTTTGTTCAGAAATAACCCAAACATTATACTATTGTGCACCCAAGTTAGTTGACTGAGGATTATCAATTAATGGCACAAACATGTAGCCAATATGAAGTAGGTCTATCGTTCGTAATTCTTCTGTCTTTTTTTGAGTCATCTAATCACACCAATGAATATTAGTAATTATGAAGTAGACATAATTCAGCTACATTCTCAAGAAAGACGGGTTGAAGATGCAGATAGTGATGAGACAGATGGTGGTGAAACGGAATGTGTAACGCCACTAATCCGCAATCATGACCCAATATTCAATCACGACTAAATACAAACAAAAAAGGATATTACGAAAAATAGTCAAGTCAAGACCTCAATTAGAAACAAACATAAGGTCAATGTCAAAGTTCAATGCGGAAAGAAATACAATAAGTTGAAAACCTACTACATCAAACTATGAGATACAAGGAAATTACATCAGCTTAGCTCACGATCCAGTCCTCGCGTCCCAAACGCAAGTCACCTACAACTGCCTACCGCGTCCCACCTGCATACGCACAAGCCACGCCTGAGTCTCGAAACAAGACTCCGTACATCACCCCAACCAGACATTGTACAAGGTCTAGACGTCCCTGACGACTCACACTGGTATCGTGTGCCAAGGCAATCATGCGCCCAGCGAAGCCGAGCGTGCACCTCGACCCCACCACGTATCCAATCCACAAGTCAACACTCAACCCACTCTCACGACAGAACCGTCACACATCCCAAGGCGACCACACGCCCCGCCAAGCCAAGCGTGCACCCTCGACAAGACCCCACATCCGATCCACAAGGCAGTGCCCTACTTTAACCACACGCCCGAGCCCGGCTCCAGCGATCACTCGTAACAACGCTTGTGAGTTGACCAGTTCCGCGTCCACCTCTGAGAATCCAACCACACGCTCGAGCCCAGTTGCACCGGTCACCCGTAACAATGCTTGTAAACCGTCATGGACCGCCACAATGGGGGAACTCTGCTCCGGGAATCCAACCACACACCTGAGCCCACGAACCCAGCTTCGGCGGTCACTCGAACAACGCTGGTAAACAATCCCGGACCACCCCAACAAGGGAAACACCCTAACATCTAGTCATACGTGCCTCACATGCCTTCCTCACTACACCCTACGCCCAAGTCCGTGAGCAACTCTCTCCCACGACCACTCGTCACAACATGGGTGGACAACAAGTTCCACAAACTTCCCACAAACTCACAAGGTAAGGGGGTAAACACAATTTACCCCTAAAAGTACGACCAAACAACCCCAAAAAGATATAGAGCAATAAACATAAGTAAGACTATAATATCATACAAGCAACATAAGGAAACTATAGCTTTAAACCCACCATCAAAAGTATAGAGGTATAATGCAATTCTCCTAAAATTACCATACAATTCACAATTCCCAAAAGTTTAGGGGGGGGGGGATAATAAATTACCCAACTATAAATTATTTATTCAAATACAAATCAATCAAGGATTTTCCCAGCAATTATTCCAATTGTTAAGCATTTAATCAAATACCAATAAATTACACAGTTATTCTACAATTAACCCAATTATTAAATAAATAAATAAATATAATTAAATTCCATATTACTGCAAATATTCCAATTATTAATTCATTAAATCTAAACTATTAAAAATCAGGGTTTTAATCACAAAAATCCCAACCCTTTCTCCTCCACCGCCAAACAACCCAAACCCATCTGCCCATTGTCGGCCGCTGGCCTCCGGCATCCCGTCCCATGGCGGTTAGCCACGACACACGCGGCCGACGCAACTCATATGGCCATGCGTGGAACCAGCCCACGCGTGACTCTGTGCGGTCCATCGGTCGACCTCTCCGGAGCCTCCTTTCTCCTTCACAGCCCCCTTGACCATATACCCAAGTGGATGGCGTACCTTCAAAAGGAGCTCGCCGGAGAAGGGGACACCTTCCTCTCTGCACCTACGTGAGGTCGTCATCTCCGGAGCTCCTCGCCTTCATCGTTGCCGTCGCTGCCTTCGAAGCTGTGGAAGAGGGTAAAAAGGTGAAGAAGAAGGAAAGGAAGAAGAGATGGTGAGGGGTGGGGATTTAGGGTTTAGGGATTTGGGGAGGAGAAGATTGGGGATATAACAGAATATCAGATGGATGATTAGGAGATTAGCATGGTTGATGTAGATCCAACACCGTTTCCAGAGTTACAGAACATGTTTTGTTGTGTGGAAGACACAATTAATTGAGAACCTGAGATGAGCATAGATGAAGCCGTCATTAGTAATGAATTGCCGCATTGCCAGTACTCCCATATTTGAGGCACTTGCCGAACATAAATCCTAATAAGAACTGGATTGAAGATTCAATCGTCGGAAATTTCGATCGCTGAATTGTTGCATACAACAAACATGAGAACATTGAAGATGGACGAAGTTATTGGTTGCATAGAACTTTCGCCACAATTTTTTTTGTTGCATCAGTTGAAGGAATGACATTCACGAAAAAGTATCCAATTCAAAGTGTTAGTGTCTGGGAAAAGGTTATTTACAGCTGTTTGTTTAAAGAAAGAGTGCAATTGAAGAATACATGTCTCCTACAGTGAAAGGAAAGAATGTTTTAAAGTGAAGAGATATAGGGTTGAACACGTGTAGGAATGATGACCTTTTGCATGCCCATATGCAATATGATGTCGATTTAATTTCCAATATGATTCTTACCACCATTCGAACAAATCACTGTCACTCCTGTAGAAATTCAAGCGTTAGTGAAGACCCATTACTTCATAGACATCACGTACGATACAATTTGATACGCCGGGAAGAAAGCACTCGAAAAAGTTTACAGAGTGGATGAAGCATCTTATCGTAATTTAAGACACTTTATGTCAAATATTTGCACCACCACGCGGGCACAGTAGTCGAGATTCTGACGAAGAGGATAAACCAAAATATTGAGCAGTTTCAAAGAATTTTCTAGTCTTTTGCGGCATCCATTGAAGGTTTCAAGTATTGTAGATTTGTGTTGAGTATTGATGAGGCTCATTTGTTCAACAAGTTTCAGGGTACTCTTTTGGTTGCAATGGGTACCGACACGAACTCTGGTTTGTGATTGAGATTTTATTAGTTCAACATTGTAATGCACGACGTCAGTGAAGACGCGACAAGTACCGGTCGTACCACGAGGAGTTGTGTGCGTTGTTGTTATCACCATACTCAAGTGGGAAGAGAAATAAATGGAGAGATTAAACTAACTAAACCAAACTAAGAGATAAGAAACCAATTAAACAAACCCCCTTGTAATGGAGGTGCAATAGTGAGGTGTATGTGCATGAGTGGGTCTTCATTTCATTAAGCAGAAGTGTGTAAAGTAGGTGAAATCAACTAGAAACTAGTGTGTAGTCTAATTAACACCAACTACATTTACATGAATGCATGACTAATATAGCTAGACATGATGTTAAGATGCACTTTGGGTTCTTAAGAATGAACTAAGTACCTATTGTGACCATTAGGACATCCATCAACCATCTATACAACTCAATACATTTATGCATTCTTTACTAATTAAGCATCCATACATAACAAGTCATTTCCATACAAAGATAAACTATTACAAGCAACAAGATAAACTCTAGATCTAGCATGAGACAAGTACCTAGTGTGATCATTATCCCATCCAATACAAGTTTTAGCAAGTTACAAGTATAGATTTACATTAAGCACATGAAATGTCAAAAGATAAGAAGAATTCATCACACACTTCACCATCAACTACATTGCCTCCACCCCAAATGGGGTGGATCTACTCACTAATCATAATAAGAAGCATGGAAAGCAAGAGATTAAGACTAAATATGCATAAAACTCTAACGAGAAATCTAACCAACAAAATCAAAAACTAATTGCATAGAAAGAAAATGAATGACAAGAGGAACATGAATCCAACCTTATATTAAAGAAAATGTGAGATTACAATCTTCATCCACCTTCCTCTACTTGCAGCCAAATTGGGTAGAAACTGACCTTTTCTAATGGTGGAAGTTGAGAAGAAGAGGAAAGGAAGAGAAACCATACTATTTATAGAAGAAAGTGTGGTGTAGATGATTCTGGGAGCAATCCAACGACTGAAATTGATTTCTCTAAGTTCTAGTGCACCCAATTCAGCAAGTCCGATCCACGTTTGAAATTTGAGGGGATTTGGACAATATTCGTCCTCCAATGGCGATCAAAATCCAACACTGGCGGATGACTTCGATCCCCCACAATTTCTCCGAAAAACTTATGTTTTGTATTTTGCACGTGTGGTGCACTCCTGGTCAGCTTGCTGGAGCTCGTTTATTTTTAATTGCCCAAATACTCCTCAAGATCATGGTTTTGAAGGATTTTTGGGCCCGATTTTTTTGTGCGTTCAGGTTCATCTGGATTTCATCTGGGTCCTTTCTAATTTTCAGATGAGTCCTTCTGCATGACAAACATGTCCACTTTTCTTCATTTGAGTCTGATCTTCTTGCATTTCAGTGTGTTTCTCTTCCTTTATCTTTTTTATTACCTAACACCTTAAGCATCACAAACAAACACCCGAGTAGCACAAAATTGGGGGTAAAATAAAAGATATATAACATGAATACGATGTATGATATGCTACTAATCAGTTTGTTTTCTTCGGCGTTTGCAGTTGTTGAAAAAGAATCTGGAAGCTCATGACAGTGGTTCTTAAGTATTTTGTCAAATGGAGTATGCACACGAGATGAATTATGTATCATCAGTGATCGATTCTCGGGCCTTATAAATATTGTGAAGACATTGTTTTCCCCAGAACGAGGGCACATTCACAAGTTTTGCTTCAGACACATGAGTGCAAATATGGCAAGACATGCTCAAAGCAATCCATTCAGAACGCACCAGTCCTACTCGGAACACACTCATCCCGCGCGGGACGCATGACTTGTTTTACTCATAACATCCACATCCAAATATATAATTTGATGATTCCATACCCGTTGGAAAGATACTTGAAATGAGCACATATTAATTTGTCTTACAACTTGCCAAATTCCGATGATACGAGGGTGAAAAACGTGTGTGAAGATGTACCGTATTTGGAAACTCGATAATCGACAAATAATCACTAATTTGTACATAACTCTGTTCTCCGATATTCCAATAAGGCAATTCAAGATGTGTTACAAATTTTTTTTTGAGACACAAAACCTTTGTATTTAACATATTTCCAAATTAAGAACCTAATGGGCCCATAAATGGCGTGTAAGGCAAACCAATCCCACTCCGGAAGCACTCTTCCCGTTGGGGACGCACCGGTCCTACTCGACTTGTTGTACTCATTACATCCACATCCAAAATAGAATGTGATGATTCTAGATATATTGGAAAGATAATTGAAATGAGCACATATTAATATCCCTTACGACTTATGATTGACATCATTTCATGCTTATATTTGTATCTTATGTCCATTATCTTTCACCTAAACAATGCTATGTGACGAGTTTTATGTTTGAATTTCAGAAATAAATAGGTTTGAAGAGATGAAGCATAAAATGACCCAAAAGCATGGAAAAAAGACTGAATTGTGAGACTTGGTGACTAAGATGCAAGGGAGAAGGACTTGAACGTAAGACTGAAGGACCAAAGAGCAAAACAGAAAACTCCACACTTTTTTGGGGAGTATTTTGGCAATTAGATTCGGGTCGGAGCTCCAATAAACAACGTAGATGCATCAAAGACCGACAAAGAAATCCAGAATAAAATCCAGCGTGATCCGGACCACATAGACCGCCAATTGGCGGTCCAAGACCGCTAATTGGCAGTCTGTTTTGGCCCAAATCCTCTACGATTTTGGTGGG
The DNA here is from genome assembly GCA_963682175.1 of Triglochin maritima. Classification (NCBI taxonomy): domain Eukaryota; kingdom Viridiplantae; phylum Streptophyta; class Magnoliopsida; order Alismatales; family Juncaginaceae; genus Triglochin; species Triglochin maritima. Next base: position 38,188,162 of record OY821775.1, read on the forward strand.
TCGCATATTAGTGTGTATTTAGTCCATTTCCGGTATTTGTTTAGTCTCACATCGGGGGATTGTCCCGGATCGCCTTTTTCTATGGCTATAAATAGAACTCTTCACCTTCCATTGTAATCACTTCAAATTTTGAGTGGCTATTCTTCCTACTAGAAGTGAGACCTTGAAGCACACACTAAAGTAGGAGGATGCTACTTGAATTGTTAGTCATTTTAATAGAAGTTTTCTTCATTATGTTGCTTTCTTGTTTCATGTTGCTTGTTGATTGACATCATTTCATGCTCATATTTGTATCTTATATCCATTATCTTTCACCTAAACAATGCTATGTCACGAGTTTTATGTTTAGTTTTCAGGAATAAATAGGTTTGAAGAGATGAAGCATAAAAGGACCCAAAAGCTGGGAAAAAGGACTGAATTGTGAGATCTAGGGACCAAGATGCAAGGAAGAAGGACCTGATTGCAAGACAGAAGGACCTAAGAGCAAAACAGAATACTCCACACCATCATGGGGAGTATTTTACTATTCGATTCGGGTCGGAGCTCCAACATGCAAAATAGATGCATCAAATACCAACAAAGCCTTCCAGAAAATCCCACAAGAAATTCCAGAGCGATCCGGACACTGTAGACCGCTAATTAGCGGTCCAAGACCGCTAATTGGCGGTCACTTTTGGCCCAAATGCTTTCAAATTTCTCCAGAACATGTATTAGAGGATGTTTAGGCTATTTGTGGTATCTGTTTAGTCCCACATCGGGGGATTGTCTCGGATTAGCTTTTTCCATGGCTATAAATAGAACTCTTCACATCCTATTGTAATGACTCCATATTTTAAGTGGCTATTCTTCCTACTAGAAGTGAGGCCTTGAAGCACACAGTAAAGTAGGAGGATGCTACTTTTAATGTGAGTCATTTTATCAATAAAGTTTTGTGTTTCTTCCATTGTTTGTTTTATGCTTCTTTTATTGTTGTGCATGTTTTAGTTTAATCGTCTTTTAATTCTAGCTTAGTTTTAATATGCTTTCTTTCCATAGTTTAATAATTAGTGTAATGTTTAGTGAGTAGTTCCATCCCCTTTGGGGGGTGGAGTAGATGTACATACATGCATTAGAGAGTGGGATGAATGCTTTAATTTCAATGTGTTGATTAAACATGAATGTATGCTTGCTTGTTTAGGATAGAATTTACAACTTGATGAGTTTTGCCAAAATGATTAGACACCTCTCATGCTTGTTTAGGTTCTGAAATAAACACCTTGCATATGTAAATGTTAATCAACTAAGTTGGTGAATAGATTGATAGGTTTTGCCATAACATTTAGACACTTCCTATGCTTGATAAACACCACCTTCATGTGCTTAAAGAATGTATTCTACGCCCACCTCTTTGCTTGTGTGCACTCACTCCACCCCTTAGGGGTTTTCCCTTCCTGAAATTCTAGCAGTCTTGTTTTGTTCTTAGCTTAGTTCTTATTTCATCGTTTGGTTGCTTCTTTCACATTTCATACTTCTTAGCGTAGTGTAGCGTAGGTTAGCATAAACACCTTTCTTCCCCTATTTTTGCCACTTGATTTCATACAAGCAAGAGGCTACTCACCTCCCTGAGGACGACCCGTACTTGCCACCGCTTCATCGCGGTCGTGCATTTGCGGTTTAATTAAAACGTTCAACAAGTTTTTGGCGCCGTTGCCGGGGAGGTGCCAGTCCAGACTCTTGTTTGGACGATTCGAGTGGATTTAATTTTTGTTTTGTAGTTTTTCTTTGTTTCAGGAGACTTGGAGTCGGCAGGAGGAACATCTGGAGAAGTTTTGAAGCAAGTTGGGCACTGTAGACCGCCAATCAGCGGCCTGAGACCGCCAATTGGCGGTCTGGTAAGCTCAGCTCGCTCTCTTATTTCTTTGGTCTGTTTACTTTATCTGATAGAGTGGTCTGGGACTTAATTTGGCATGTTTTGACTTATAGTTTGTTCCCAGATCAATAATCAAACCTCCTTTAAGCAACTTGGACCCTAAAACTCAAAGCAAAAGATTAGGCATTATTTTTGTTTAGGCCATGCATCATGTATGTGACTTAGGCATTTAGATTGTCTTTTATCTTAGCTTTATTTTCTGTTGCTGAGAGCTGGCGTGAGGTACGCACCTTCTACTCTCATTCATGCATTTCGTATGAACATGCATTAGTTAGTAGGAAGTGCATTGCAACAAGTGTGAGTTGAGCGTTGTTTGGAGAGTTGATTGCTAGATTTAGGACTCCAAAACGCTACTAAGGAGGGGTTGTCCCATAAAAGATAAGGTGGGGGATTTCATCACCCTTTCCTTCGCCCCAAAAACCACACTAATCAAGAGCCTAATTTTAAATCAAGTAGACATTGGCCCTAAGGATCTTGGACGCATTAGGAGAGTGATCCGGTCCCGATCGTCATGACCTGATCGGCGTTGCCCACCTTGTCGATAGTAGGAGAGACGAGATCCCCGGATCTTGGCTCACTTGCTGGGCTTTGTGGTACTCGTCGTAGGGAGGTGAGGCGTGTTGAGGCCGTGTGACCTCGCAGTTAGGCGTCGTCTAGCTGTAAGGACCTATAACGACCTTAGGATTGTTTGAGCCTTGTTTGCTTGTGTGCTTCTACCTGTACCCATCCGCCGTAGCTTAAGGACTTCTTCCCTTCTCTCCTGAGTCATTCTTTCTCTCCTGTGTTCCCCAGTCTTCTCTTCTACGTACATTCTTTGTTTGAAAAATTTTTTTTGCTGTGTGTGCACCTTTGTGCATGCTTTCGTGGACACGAGACGAGAGTGGTCATTTGACGAGGAGCGTTGTCAATCCGGCTTCGGTCATCGATTTCTCGACGCCTTCCTCCTCTCGTGTCACACGTAGTTCGGGTCCAATGGCTGCTAATTTCCGTGAGGAGGAGCAGTTGCTGGACCCGCCTGCTCCACCTGTTCTTCCAGTTGTCGTTCCCATACCTCTTCGTGATCGATGCTACCCGAGCCGTACCGCTCTACCCTCATGCATCGTATTACCAGAGGCTAATGGGAACCATTTTGAGGTTAAGCCTCAATTCATTTCCATGCTCCCTCATTTCACTGGGAAAGGTGACCCCTATATCTTTCTCAGGGAATTTGAGGAGGTCTGTGCTATGTTCAAGCTGCAACAACTTAGCACAGACTCCATCCATCTTAGGCTCGTTCCTTTTGCACTAAAGGATGACGCCAAGAAGTGGTTGTACAGCAACCAGGCGAATTCCTTTCGGACTTGGGATGAGTTTCAATCTGCATTCCTCAAGAAGTACTTTCCTAATCATCGGACTCAAAAATTGAGGAACGAAATCAATTCGTTCTATCAACATGAGACCGAACCATTTCATGCATATCTTGAGAGGTTCAAAGAGCTACTATCCTCGTGCCCTCACCATGGAATTGAGTTGTGGCGTCTTTGTCAGATTGTGTATGAGGGTCTTCACATCCCGTCCAGAACGCTCCTTGAGTCCATGTGTCAAGGAGAGTTCTTGGGAAAGGATGAAAGGGAGGCATGGGCCTTCCTAGAAGACCTCGCTGAGAAAACCATGCAGTGGGAGAGTGTGAGGGAACCACCTGCATCATCTAGTATAGGAGCGAGGATCGCGAATGCAAACTCGACTAGATCGGGTGCCGCATTTGCTATCGATACCACTACGGCCACCGAGGCACGCATGGCGGCCTTAATGCGCCGTATGGATTCGATTGAGCTCCAAAACCGACAAAGTGCACCTCACATGTCCATATCTGGTCCAGTTCCTTGTCATTCATGTGGTAGGATAGGTCATGTAGAGAGCGAGTGTGAGTCAATTCCTCCTGAGATGGAGCGTGTCAACGCCATCTATGATAGAGCCAGGAATGACCCATACTCATCATCTTATAATCCTGGATGGAGGAACCACCCCAATTTTTCATGGAACCAAACTAATGCCCCGGGTGGTCCTTCAAACTCCTCTAGACCACATTACCAATCACATCAACCTCCCATGCATGCACATTCCTATCAGCCACCACAAGCGCAAACCACCAATCCATCGGGTTTCCCAAATTCAAATAATATGGAAACCCGATTCAATTCGCTTGAGACCTTGACTCGTGGACTTGAAACCTCAATGAAAATTTTTATGTCTACCACAAGTCAAGTTCTCACTTCAAATCAGCAGACCATGAAATCTCTAGAGCTTCAGATGGGCCAATTGGCTCAGTCTATACATGAAAGAGAGAGAGGGTCTTCTCCTAGCCAGCCTGAGGCTAACCCCCGTGTGTACCAGCAACAACACATGCAAAATGAGAATGTGGTACCTCGGGGGAGGCAAGTGAACCATGTGGAGGAACATGTTCACCATGTCAATTCCATTGTGACCTTAAGGAATGGAAAACAGGTTGAGAATCACATTTCCTTGCCACACCCACCACCATCTATTCAGCCCCTCAGTGGGAATGGTGGTGAAGAAGAAGCTGAGGGTGAGGGTAATACACCAAAGCTTTCTTCTCAGGCACAACAGAAAACCTACCTGCCAAAAGCTCCCTATCCAAGTAGGTTAACCAAAAAGCAGAGTGACAACATGGACAAGATAGTAGAGGTGTTTAAGCAAGTAAAGGTTAACATCCCCTTGTTGGATGTTATCCAACAAATACCTCAATATGCCAAAGTGTTGAAGGATCTCTGCACAACCAAGAGGAAGACCAATGTTCCTAAGAAAGCATTCTTGGCTGCAAATATCAGCTCACTTTTGTCCAATCCCACCTACACAAAATACAAGGACCCAGGGTGTCCTACTATTCAGTGTACGATAGGGGACACTAGAATGAGCAATGTTTTGCTTGATTTAGGATCAGCGGTCAACCTCCTCCCATTCTCTGTTTATCAACAGTTGAACTTGGGAGAATTGAAACCAACTAAGATCACCCTCCAATTGGCGGATAGATCCATTCGTATTCCCATGGGGATTATCGAGGATGTGCTTATCAAAGTTGGAGATTTTATATTTCCAGTCGATTTTGTTGTCCTCGATACCAATCCTGTTGCGAACACCCACTCTCAAATACCTTTGATTTTGGGTAGACCTTTTCTGGCAACCTCCAATGCTTTGATTAATTGTAGAAATGGTCTCATGAAGCTCTCATTCGGTAACATGAGTGCCAAGTTTCATGTGTTCAACTCTGGTAGGCAACAGGAACCCATGGATGAACCTTTAAATCTAAATCTCATCCGCCAATTGGAGAAAGGACCACAAAATCAACGAACACCCCTAACCCCAATGCAACCCGGTTAGAATGTACGTGGGCCCAGCGAAAACTCATTGTCTGTCTTCGCAATGCAACAGAGTGAGCTGACCTCGAACATGAATGTCCAAAGGGAGTGTTCGTTGCATGATTCAGTTGAGAGTACTAGTGAGAGTGAGACACCTCATCATATGCCTATACCAGAAGGTGTCTCTACCTCATGTCCCATGGCCATTGAGCCATTTGAGCTTCATATTGACTCCAAAAAGGACCCACCTATGACCGAGCTTATGCTTGATGATTTAAATGATGGTGGGAGGTCCTTGTTGGATGACTTGGGGAGAAGCCCCATTCTTAGTGATGCAAGTCTGCTGCATCCATCGAATGAGCCTGAGGAACTCATTCTGATGCACCTGCCTATTGGTTGGAGTGTTTTGTTCGATGAGCAACTAAACCCTAGTGAGGCAACACAACTTCATTCTTTGTTTCCCACACCCAACCAATATCATGAGGGGTTCGAGCCTTTCAGCTTTGACCTTCCACCCCTCATGACACCTCAGAGTACCAGTGGAGTTTGCCCATCTCGGCAAGTCTCTGGTCCTCATGACTTGATGTTCTCATTTGATGTTCCTTGACATAATGATTATGAGAATATCTTGGTTGATGTATATATCTTGTAAAAAAAAGACAAAAAAAAAGAAAGACAAAAAAAGACAAAAAAAAGAAAAGAAAAAGTGTGTAATAAAAGACTCCTTTAGTGAGCATCGATTGTTGTGGGCCCAACCCTTGTGTACTTGGGCCCAATCTCTTCACGTGTTTATCTCCCTTCTTCAGCTTCTCACAGGTTTTGAGGGAATTTGAGTTTGTGTCCATCAACATGACCCTGAACGTCCCTTTGTACTTCATGTTGGTGAGATCTTTCCTTTTTCATGCATATCTACATGTAGTATCTTGTTCACATTCATTGAGGACAATGCATGAGGTAGGTGTGGGGGGGTGTTTTACGTGTGTACATATTCGAGTCTTTTTCTTTTGATTTTGTTTTCTTTTTGTGTGTATGTTAGGGTCATCCTAGTGTGCCGCATTTAACATTGATATATCTGCTTGCCATGATCCTTGGGTGACTTGTCTTCTTTTGCTTGCCTTGTGCTTTAAAATTTTCACATTTCTTTCAAAATCTTCATGTGTTTGCGAAAGAAAATGTTTTGTGGGTTTTGCGTGTGTTTAGCATGTGCAAAACCGTTGAGAGGCAAAGTAAAAAGAAAGCTCCCAAAATTGTCTTGAACTTGATGCATTAGGATTTCTAGTTTACCGGCTTTAGGTCTTATCGAGTCGTTAGGATGCACCCCGGTTTTCCCTCGGGGGGCGTGTAATCATAGGGTTTTAGTACTCAAACATTTAAAGAAGTCCACCCTGAACCTAGTGAGTCAAACAATTCGTGTCTTTTAGTATAAGGAAGTTTGTCGTAGTCAAGGGCCCTTAATCTCTTTTTGTGAAACTTAAGTGTAGGGGTTTTGGTTCCCATGTAGATAAATAAATAAGTGGGGTTCTCTCTTCTCGCACGACTCCTATCACTCGGGAAAGTAGGTCTGAGGGGACTTTGTGCCTGGTGCTTTCGAGTCATCTGACTTGGGATGCACTGAACGAACTCCCGTTACACGGGTGGTAGGGATCGCCCTATGTGGAGATTTGGGGGAAGGTGTACGTGATAGTGTAAGTCCTCATAGGCAATGATGCACGAAACCTGACCCTGGGAGAATCAAACACCAACCAATAAATGCTCCAAAGAAAAAGAAAAAAAAAGAAAAAAAGAAAAAAAAAGAAAAAAAAGAGTCAAATAAGAACCAAAATGGACTTTACACGTTGTATCACATTCAGAAGTTAAGGTTGCCCATGTCTTTCACTTAATTCCTTAGTTAACTCTCACGAATAACTCATTAGTCTAGGTGTGTGGACCGATTACATATATAGAGTCGACCCGTAGTATTACCGCATCCCATGATCGACAAAATAAGTCCAACGAGTCGTGTAGCTAGATTGATTAATGCATCTTGTTCGGATTTTGTGGGTGTATCCGCTGAAAACCCTCAGGAGACAACACTCCTCCTCCTTGGCGACAAGGAGGTTTAACGGCTTGTTGCACGTGCTAAGTGCAACCGTGATTCCTACGAAAGTGAGTTAGGATTTCTTGTTTTTCGCATGCTTTTCTCTTTCTTTGTTTTGCTCGGGACTAGCAAAAGTTAGGTGTGGGGGTATTTGATTGACATCATTTCATGCTCATATTTGTATCTTATATCCATTATCTTTCACCTAAACAATGCTATGTCACGAGTTTTATGTTTAGTTTTCAGGAATAAATAGGTTTGAAGAGATGAAGCATAAAAGGACCCAAAAGCTGGGAAAAAGGACTGAATTGTGAGATCTAGGGACCAAGATGCAAGGAAGAAGGACCTGATTGCAAGACAGAAGGACCTAAGAGCAAAACAGAATACTCCACACCATCATGGGGAGTATTTTACCAATTCGATTCGGGTCGGAGCTCCAACATGCAAAATAGATGCATCAAATACCAACAAAGCCTTCCAGAAAATCCCACAAGAAATTCCAGAGCGATCCGGACACTGTAGACCGCTAATTAGCGGTCCAAGACCGCTAATTGGCGGTCACTTTTGGCCCAAATGCTTTCAAATTTCTTCAGAACATGTATTAGAGGATGTTTAGGCTATTTGTGTTATCTGTTTAGTCCCACATCGGGGGATTGTCCCGGATTAGCTTTTTCCATGGCTATAAATAGAACTCTTCACATCCTATTGTAATGACTCCATATTTTAAGTGGCTATTCTTCCTACTAGAAGTGAGGCCTTGAAGCACACAGTAAAGTAGGAGGATGCTACTTTTAATGTGAGTCATTTTATCAATAAAGTTTTGTGTTTCTTTCATTGTTTGTTTTATGCTTCTTTTATTGTTGTGCATGTTTTAGTTTAATCGTCTTTTAATTCTAGCTTAGTTTTAATATGCTTTCTTTCCATAGTTTAATAATTAGTGTAATGTTTAGTGAGTAGTTCCATCCCCTTTGGGGGTGGAGTAGATGTACATACATGCATTAGAGAGTGGGATGAATGCTTTAATTTCAATGTGTTGATTAAACATGAATGTATGCTTGCTTGTTTAGGATAGAATTTACAACTTGATGAGTTTTGCCAAAATGATTAGACACCTCTCATGCTTGTTTAGGTTCTGAAATAAACACCTTGCATATGTAAATGTTAATCAACTAAGTTGGTGAATAGATTGATAGGTTTTGCCATAACATTTAGACACTTCCTATGCTTGATAAACACCACCTTCATGTGCTTAAAGAATGTATTCTACACCCACCTCTTTGCTTGTGTGCACTCACTCCACCCCTTAGGGGTTTTCCCTTTCTGAAATTCCAGCAGTCTTGTTTTGTTCTTAGCTTAGTACTTATTTCATCGTTTGGTTGCTTCTTTCACATTTCATACTTCTTAGCGTAGTGTAGCGTAGGTTAGCATAAACACCTTTCTTCCCCTATTTTTGCCACTTGATTTCGTACAAGCAAGAGGCTACTCACCTCCCTGAGGACGACCCGTACTTGCCACCGCTTCATCGCGGCCGTGCACTTGCGGTTTAATTAAAACGTTCAACACTTGTTTTACTTTGTTTAATTTCATTTCATTAGTTTTAGTAGCTTAGTTAATATGCTTACCTTGCTTAGTTTAATCATTAGTCTAATGTGTAGTGAGTAGTTCCATCCCCTTTGGGGGGGTGGTGTAGATGTTCATACATGCAAATGAGAATGGAATGAATGCTTTATTTACAATGTGTTGATAAAACATGAATATATGCTTGCTTGTTTAGGATAGAATTTATAACTTGATGAGTTTTGCCAAAATGATTAGACATCTCACATGCTTGTTTAGGTTCTGAAATAAACAACTTGTATATGTAAAAGTTAATCAACTAGGTTGGTGAATGGATTGATAGGTTTTACCATAACATTTGGACACTTCCTATGCATGATAACACCACCTTTATTTGTGCTTAAAGAATATGTTCAACACTCACCTCTTTGCATGTGTGCACTCACTCCACCCCTTAGGGGTTTTCTATTTCTGAATTCCAGCACTTATTTAGTTCTTAGTTTAGTTTGGTAGTTCATCGTTTATTGCTTTCATTCACATTTCGTACTTCGTAGTGTAGTGTAGCGTAGAGTAGGATAATCAAACTCTCTTCTCCATTATTCGCCACTTGATTTCTGATAAACAAGAGGCTGCTCACCTCCCTGTGGACGACCCGTATTTGCCACGTTTTCACCGACGTTGTGCACTTGCGGTTTAATTAAAACGTTCAACAAGTTTTTGGCGATGTTGCCGGGGAGGTGCCGGTCCAGACTCTTGTTTTGACGATTCGAGTGGATTTAATTTGTGTTTTGTAGCTTTTCTTTATTTCAGGAGACTTGGATTCTCCAGGAGAGGTAGCTGGAGAAATTGGGAGGCAACCTGGACACTTTGGACCTCCAACCAGCGGTCTAGTGAGCCCTGTTTCCCTTCTGTTTTCTTCATCTTGTTGCCATAATTGACGTAGTGATCTGGGACTTGATTTGGCATGTTTTGACTTATAGTTTGTTCCCAGATCAATAATCAAACCTCCTTTAAGCAACTTGGACCCTAAAACCCAAAGCAAAAGATTAGGCATTCTTTCTTGTTTACGTCATGCATCATGTATGTGACTTAGGCATGTACATTGTCTTTTATTTTAGCTTTATTTTCAGTTGCTGAGTGCTGGCGTGAGGTACGCACCTTCTACTCTCATTCATGTGTTTCGTATGAACATGCATTAGTTAGTAGGAAGTGCATTGCAACAAGTATGAGTTGAGCGTTTGTTTGGAGAGCTGATTGTTAGATTAAGACTCCAAAACGCCACTAAGGAGGGTCTCTCCCATAAAAGATAAGGTGGGGGATTTCATCACCAAATCCTTCGCCCCACAAACAACACTAATCAAGAGCCTAATTTTTAAAATCAAATAGACATTGGCCCTAAGGATTTCGGGCGCATTAGGAGAGTGATACGGTTCCGACCGTCATGACCTGATCGGCGTTGCCCACTCTGTCGATAGTAGGAGAGATGAGATCTCCGGATCTTGGCTCACTTGCTGGGCTTTGTGGTCCTCGTCGTAGGGAGGTGAGGCATGTTGAGGACGTGTGACCTCGCAGTTAGGTGTCGTCTAGCTGTAAGGACCTATAACGACCTTAGGATTGCTTGAGGCTTGTTTGCTTGTGTGCTTCTACCTGTACCTATCCGCCGTAGCATAAGGACTTCTTCCCTTCTCTCCTGAGTCATTCTTTCTCTCCTGTGTTCCCCCATCTTCTCCTTTACGCACATTCTTTGTTTAAAAAAAGTTTTGGTTTGTGTGTGTGCACCTTTATGCATGCTTTCGTGGGCACGAGACGAGAGTGGTCGTTTCACGAGGCGTGTCGTCAACCCTGCTTCGGTAGTCAATTTCTCGACGCCTTCCTCCTCTCGTGTCGCACTCAGTCCGGGTTCAATGGCTGCTCATTTCCGTGAGGAGGAGGAGTTGCTGGAGCCACCTGTTCTACATGTTCTTCCTGTTGTCGCTCCCATACCTCTACGTGATCGATGCTACCCGAGCCGCACCGCTCTACTCTCATGCATCATATTGCCAGAGGCAAATGAGAACTATTTTGAGGTTAAGCCTCAGTTTATTTCCATGCTCCCTCACTTCCCTGGGAAAGGTGACCCCCATATCTTTCTTAGGGAATTTGAGGAGGTATGTGCTATGTTCAAGCTGCAACAACTTAGCACAGACTCCATCCATCTTAAGCTTGTCCCCTTTGCGCTGAAGGATGATGCCAAGAAGTGGTTGTACAGCAACCAGGCGAATGCCTTTAGGACTTGGGATGAGTTTCAATCTGCATTCCTCACGAAGTACTTCCCAAATCATCAGACTCAAAAATTGAGGAACGTAATCAATTTGTTCTATAAACTTGAGACCGAAACATTTCATGCATATCTAGAGAGGTTCAAGGAGCTACTATCCTCATGCCCTCACCATGACATTGAGTTGTGGCATCTTTGTCAGATTGTTTACGATGGTCTTCACATCCCGTCCCGAACGCTCCTTGAGTCCATGTGTCAAGGAGAGTTCTTAGGAAAGGATGAAAAGGAGGCATGGGCTTTCCTAGAAGACCTTGCTGAACAAATCATGCAATGGGAGAGTGTGAGGGAACCCCAAGCATCATCTAGCATAGGAGCGAGGATCGTAAATGCAAACTCGACTAGATCGGGTGGCGCATTTTCCGTCGATACCACTACGGCCACCGAGGCCCGCATGGCGGCCTTAATGCACTGTATGGATTCGATTGAGCTCCAAAACCAACAAGGTGCACCTTAGATGTCCACATCTGGTCGAGTTCCCTGTCATTCATGTGGTAGGATAGGTCATGTAGAAAGCGAGTGTGCGTCCATTCCTCCTGAGATGGAACATGTCAACGCCATCTATGACAGAGCTAGGAATGACTCATACTCATAATCTTATAATCCTGGATAGAGGAACCACCCCAATTTTTAATGGAACCAAAATAATGCCCCGGGTGTTCCTTCAAACTCCTCTCGACCACCTAACCAATCTACCAACCTCTCATGCATGCACAATCTTATCAGCCACCCCAAGCTCCAATCACCAATCAATCAGATTTCCCAAATTCCAATAATATGGAAACCCGATTCAATTCACTTGAGACCTTGACTCGTGGACTTGAAAATTCAATGAAAATTTTTATGTCAACCACAAGTCAAGTTCTCACTTCAAATCAGCAGACCATTAAATCTCTAGAGCTTCAGATGGGCCAATTGGCTCAGTCTGTACATGAAAGAGAGAGGGACTCTGCCTAGTCAGCCTGAGGCTAACCCCCGCATGTACCAGCAACAACACATGCAAAATGAGAATGTGGTACCTCGGGGGGTGGCAAGTGAACCATGTGGAGGAACCTGTTCACCATGTCAATTCCATTGTGACCTTAAGGAATGGAAAACAGGTTGACAATCACATTTCCTTGCCACACCCACCACCATCTATGCAGCCCCTCAGTGGGAATGGTGGTGAAGAAAAGGCTGAGGGTGATGGTAATACACCAACGCCTCCTTCTCAGGCACCGCAGAAAACCTACCTTCCAAAAGCTCCCTATCTAAGTAGGTTAACCAAAAAGCAGAGTGACACAATGGATAAGATATTAGAGGTGTTTAAGCAAGTGAAAGTTAACATCCCCTTGTTGGATGTCATCCAACAAATACCTCAATATGCCAAAGTGTTGAAAGATCTCTGCACAACCAAGAGGAGGACCAATGTTCCTAAGAAAGCATTCTTGGCTGCAAATGTAAGCTCACTTTTGTCCAATCCCGCCTACACAAAATACAAGGACCCTGGGTGTCCTACTATTCAGTGTATGATAGGGGACACTAGCATGAGTAATGTATTGCTTGATTTAGGATCGGCGGTCAACCTCCTCCCATTTTCTGTTTATCAACAGTTGAATTTGGGAGAATTGAAACCAACTTAGATCACCCTCCAATTGGCGGATAGATCCATTCGTATTCCAAAGGGGATTATCGAGGACGTGCTTATCAAAGTTGGAGATTATATATTTCTAGTCGATTTTTTTGTCCACGATACCAATCCTGTTGCGAACACCCACTCTCAAATACCTTTTATTTTGGGTAGACCATTTCTGGCAACTTCCAACACCTTAATTAATTGTAGAAATGGTCTCATGAAACTCTCATTCGGTAACATGAGTGCCGAGTTTCATGTGTTCAACTCTGGTAGGCAACAGGATCCCAATTAGAGAAAGTACCACAAAATCAACGAACACCCCTAACACCAATGCAACCCATTGAGAATGTTTGTGGGCCCAGCGAAAACTCATTGTCTGTCTTTGCAATGCAACAGAGTGAGCTGGCATCAAACATGAATGTCCAAAAGGAGTGTTCGTTGCATGATTCAGTTGAGATTACTAGTGAGAGTGAGACACCTCATCATTTGCCTATACCAGAAGGTGTCTCTATCTCATGTCCCTTGGCCATTGAGCCATTTGAACTTCATCTTGACTCCAACAAGGACCCACCTACGACCGAGTTTATGCTTGATGATATAAATGATGGTGGGAGGTCCTTGTTCGATGACTTGGGGAGAAGCCCCATTCTTAGTGATGCAGGTCTGCTACATCCATCGAATGAGCTTAAGGAAGTCATTCCGATGCACCCACCTATTGGTTGGAGGGTTTTGTTCGATGAGCAACTAAACCCTAGTGAGGCAACACATCTTCACTCATTCATGTTGCCTACACCCAACCATTATCAGGAGGGATTCGAGCCTTTCAGCTTTGACCTTTCACCCCTCATGACACCTCAGAGTACCAGTGAAGTTTGCTCATCTCGGCAAGTCTCTGGTCCTCATAACTCGATGTTCTCATTTGATGTTCCTTGATCAAATGATTATGAGAATATCTTTGTTGATGTATATATACCTTGTAAAAAATGTAATAAAAGACTCCATGAGCGAGCATTTATTGTTGTGGGCCCCAACCCTTGTGTACTTGGGCCCCATTTCTTCACGTATTTGTCTCCCTTCTTCAGTATCTCACAGGTTTTGAGGGTATTCGGGTTTGTGTCCATCAACATAACCACGAACTTCCTTTTGTGCTTTATGTTGGTGAGATCTTTCATTTTTCATGCATAAATCCATGTAGTATTTTGCTCACATTCATTGAGGACAATGCATGGATTAGGTGTGTGGGGGGGGGGGGTGTTTTACGTGTATACATAGTTGAGTCCTTTTCCTTTGATTTTGTTTTCTTTTGTGTGTATTGATAGGGTCATGTTAGTGTGCCGCATTAAATATCGATAGATCTGCTTGTCATGATCCTTGGGTGACTTGTCTTCTTTTGCTTGCCTAGTGCTTTAAAATTTTCACATTTCTTTCAAAATCTTCATGTGTTTGCGAAAGAAAATGTTTTTTTGGGTTTTGCATGTGTTTAGCACGTGCAAAACCATTGAGAGGCAAAGTAAAAAGAAAGCTCCCAAAATTGTCTTGAACTTGATGCATTAGGATTTCTAGTTTACTGGCTTTAGGTCTTATCGAGTCGTTAGGATGCACCCCGGTTTTCCCTCGGGGGGCGTGTAATCATAGGATTTCAGTACTCAAACATTTAAAGAAGTCCACTGATGAGAATTAAATTTATACCGCAAGTGCACGACGTCAATGAAGACGTGGCAAGTACGGGTCGAACACAAGGAGGGAGAGATATTGTTATTTTTGTGATTTTCGATTAAGGAAAGAAAGAAAGAGAAATAAGGTTGGTTTGAGATTTTTGGATTTTTAATTTCTAAAGCAAGAACAACAAGAAACAAACTAAGAATAAAGCAAATATGAATGAGAGTCCAGCGGGTGGAGGTTTAGATATCGGGTTTTGATTAGAGAATTCTGAAACTTATAATAAATCACATTAGTTATAAAGTATTACATGATAAATGACTCAACATAAACTCAAGTAATCAAAATATACTAACACGAAATTAAAATAATAACGTAATTCTTCTTCTCATCACCCTAAATCCGTCACCCCCACCCTTTGGAGAGAGTTAGAAACTCAAAATAAAAGAACAGAATTTTATTGCTAAAAAGAAGAGGAGAGGAGCCCCTTTCAATACATGATTCGGCCTTATTTATAGCCTGAACCGGGGATCCTAATACATAAAATGCACGTACACACGTCAATACGACATTGGTAAAAATTTGAGCGCATGGATCGACTTTTGTGCGGCGGAATTGCCGCATTTTGTACATGAGGGGCGGCGGAATCGCCACCTTTTTGGCTCGGAATCGATCCGGATTTTTCCTGTGTGTTTATGGTATGTTTTAGCTGTCCTTTGCTCGTCCGAATTAATAATTGCATATCTTTGGAGATCGGAGTTAATTTCTTCATATATTTGGAGATCCAAATTGATTTTTCTTTAGAACTTCTCCAAAATAATCTTTTGGTACTCGTAATTTGCAGTCGGGTCCTCGGCTTTTGCAATTAAGTCCCTGGGCTTTTTGTAATTAGGTCTTTGAATGCTTTTATGCTTGGATGGACTTCAATTTGAATCCCGATAATCTTGAACTTGGTCTTTATGATAGAAATGAGTCTCTTGCACGCGTTTATGCTCGGGATATGGGTAATTTGCATTCAGGTCCCTGTATTCTGTAAATAAGACTAAACACATACCTTAGTAGCATTTATTGATATAAAATTAATCTAAATGAAAGACATGATGCAATGTATGCAATGCATCAAATACCCCCACACCTAGATTTTGCTAGTCCCTAGCAAAACAGAATATAAGAAAAATGAAAACAGGGAAATCCTAACTCACTTTCGTAGGAATCACGGTTGCACTTAGCTTGTGCAACAGGCCTTTAAACCCCTGAGTTTCCTTAGAGGACGAGTTTTGTCTCGTGAGGGTTTTCAGTTGACACACCCACAAAGTCCTAATTCAACATTTCATTAATAACTCTCAATATCTCCACCTCACCCTTATACATCTCACTTAGAATTCTTGAATGCTCATTATAAAAATCTAGCTAAAAAAAAATCTGACTTGGTCCTCATTCCTCCAATATTCACACCACTAACCCTTCTACACATGTTATCACTTAAATTATTTTGCACGCCTCCTCTGGTGGTGAAGTATCATTCGGATCAACCATGACATGGATCATTCTTTTAGCTTTGGGCCTTGAGTATCTTAAAGTATTTTTTTTCTTTTCGTGATTCAACACATTTACTTTTTTTGACATTTTTACCCTTTTTGCATTCGTGTAACGAGTTTGGTCGATAATCCCGAGCTGACAGATTCAAGTTACCGGGTTGCAAGATACCCCTACGAACCAGTGACTCGAATGCTTGGGTTTTGTAATCATTTTGCAAAATGTGTTTTCCTAACTTTATTCCTTTATTTTTACTTTTATTTTCCTCAAGGCTTAATTGCTATTAGAAGTCCGCACTTCCCGGTATATTTTCCTCAACCTCTGCTTTTTATCAACCACTTCAAAGATTTGATTCATCCAATTTAAGTGCATACATGTCTTAAAGGGTAATGGGTTATTTCTTTGGAACTTAGATTTATGTCATAATTTCTACAAGCAGAACTATATAATAAGGAACAAAAACTCAATGCATTTTGTACACGGGTTTTGACAGTTCAATCTAATTTATGTCATGGAATATTGATTTTTTTTTAAAAGAACAGATATAGATAGATAGATAAATAAACACCCCCCACACCTAAATCATGCATTGTCCTCAATGTATGCAAAGATAACGCAAATGCACTTATTACCTGAGTCAACTTGTGGTAGAGGGATTGAATTTGCTCAGAGTCAACCATAGTCAGAACTGGATTGAATGACACCATGTTGGTGCATGTATCCAGTTGAATTGTTCCCCATGTTGTACTGAGAGTCCCGAGGTACAGATTCCACACCCCTCACCTGTATTGGTTCTCTTATTTGCTCGAGTGATGGTGGGTGGGTAGATGAATTACTCCCCTTTTTCTTACTTTCTTTTAAATTTTGTGATGATTTATTTGATTCAGAAATCTTATAGATACGCAATCTCATCACAACATCACTTTTATTGCATACTATTTCTGGCTCACTATCAACATGAAAGATGTTAAATTCAGCTTTTAAGTTTCCAAAAGATAGTTGCATGAGCCTATTTCGACAATTTATCAAAGCCTCAGAAGTGGCTAAAAAGGGTCTGCCTAGTATTACAGGGATTTGTCTCTTAGGATTTACAACAGCTTCAGTGTCTAGAATGACAAAATCCATTGGGTAAATGAAGTCATCAACCTTAATCAAAACATCCTCTACTATACCTCTTGGTTTCTTAATAGAGCAATCAACAAATTGAAGGGTTGTCTTAGAGGGTTTTAGTGGACCAAGGTTTAGTTGCTCTTAGACAGAGTACGGGAGTAAGTTAACACTAGCACCAAGGTCTAGAAGGGCTTTGTTGATAAAAGTATCTCCTATTGCACATGAAATTGTGGGACACCCAGGGTCCTTATACTTTATAGGAGATGAGTTGGACAGAATAGAGCTTATGTTCGCAGTTAAGAATGTCATTTTTGGTACGCTCGTTTTTCTCTTCTTAGTGCACAGATCCTTTAAGAATTTAGCATAAGCAGGTATTTGTTGAATCATATCTAGGAGTGGAATATTCACCTTAACTTGTTTAAATACTTCCAAGATTTTCTCCATTTGTGCACTTGAGTTCTTCTTGAGTCTATTGGGGAATGAGGCTTTAGGAACATAGACTCGCTCAGGTTGAGCTATAGGGTCAGGTTGAGTAGGTGGGTTGGGCTTTTCAAATTGGACTTCAGGTTCAATGGTCAGGTCACATGTGGATGCTTGATGGCTAGATTGATTAGGAGCTCTAGGATTGACCCCATTGTTATCAACTTGTTTTCCGGACCGTAATGATACTACTGCATTTATTTGTTGCAACGATCCCTCCTCATTAACCATTTGAACCGGTCTAGGGTTGTTACTTTCTAGAGGTGGGTGATAGGGCTGATATTGATTATAAGATCTTGGATTTACCTCAGGTTGACTTGGAAACTGACCCTTTTCTCTTTCACCTACTATTTGTGCTAATTGGCTGACTTGTGTTTCTAGAATTTGGAAAGATTGGTTGGTTGTTTGCATAAAAGTCTTAACCAAATTTTCCAAGCTTGTCAATCTAACATCATAATCTCCATTGTTACTAAACCCAGATGATGTATTATTTTGGTTATACGGGTTTGGTTGTTGTCTAGGAGGTTGACCTTGTTGGTTCCACGAAAGATTGGGATGATTACGCCAACCCGGGTTATAGGTTGATGCGTATGGGTCATTTCTAGAATGGTTAAAGGTGGCATTAACTTGTTCCAAGTCCGCACAATACTCCATTATATGACCAGTCTGACCACATCTAGAGCAAGGGATAGGAGATGCTTGATTCACTAGGGGTCGAGTTTTAAGCTCTAGACTTTCCATTCTCGACATAAATGTAGCTAGTTTTTCTTCAGCAGCTACAGTAGCATCTACAGCTAAGACACCTGATTTAGGTTGACTTGCTATTCTAGATCCAATACTCGTGTTAATCGGTGCTCTAGCATTGTCCCATTGCATACTATTTTCGGCTAAATCCTCAAAAAAAATCCAAGCATCATTCTCATTTTTGGACATAAAGCTTCCTTGTCTTACAGATTCTAGCATAACCCTAGATGTAGGTGTCAATCCGTCATAGATAATTTGGCACAATTGCCATCTTGGAATTCCATGATGAGGGCATTGGGTCAACAGACTCTTAAATCTTTCTAAATAGGAATAGAACGGCTCGCTCTCAGATTGAACGAATGCAACAATTTCATTCCTAATCTTAATAGTCTTATGGTTGGGGAAATATTTCTTTAAAAAAACTTGAACAAACTCGGACCAACTCCTAATAGATCTTTCGGCTAGACTATATAGTCATTTCTTAGTGTCGTCCTTCAGTGCTAGAGGCACGAATTTAAGACGCACTGCTTCCTCAGAGATATGCTGGTACTGCATAAGGGAGCAGATTTGCTCAAATTCTCTAAGGAAGAGATATGTGTCTTCCTTAGAGGTGAACTTGGGCAACATACTCATGTATTGTGCCTTCAGTTCGAAGTCGCGACCCGGTATGGTGGGCATAACGATGCACGATGGCTGAGCAGCCATCGTTGGGTAGCACCGATCCCTCAGAGTCATAGGTGGTGCAACAGGTGGGTCCACTACATTCTCACCCATTGGATCCGGGTGAGGTGGTGCAACAGGTGGAACGCTCCATACTGGAATCTAGATGAACTCGTGAGAGTCGATTGCTCAAGTCCCGAACCCAAATCTGAGTGCACCGGTTTGAATTAACTTTTTTTATATATTTTTTTTTCAAAAATGGAAACAAACAATAGAAGGGGGAAAGATGAGAAAGGAATCCTAATCTAGAGAATTGAGATGAGAAGAGAAAGAAGACTCAGATGAGAATGGAAACTTAACTCTAAAAGATAGATAAGAGGGTTGGTCAGAAGTTTCCTAAACAAGCACGGTTCAAACAATCCTAGACCTAAGGCAGCCTAATTCTAGATGACTCCTAACTGGTTGAGTCGAATTGGCTCGCTTGATTCACCTCCCTCACTAATCAAACCAACTTGGCCAGGCAGTGTATAGCTAGTGGGGGCGCTTCCGACAGAGTCGGTACCAATTAGACAACCACTTCGCTTGGAAGACTTACGTCAACACAAAAACACTTTCTAGACACCAAATTAAATTGTATCAGCTTCAGGTCATAGCAAGTCAAACCAATCTTCTCCTTAATTGAGTTCGAATCCTTAGGGGCCAATGTCTAATTGATTTTAATTTATGGCTTAGGTGACACTTTAGGATTGTGATTTGTGGGTCACAGAAGGGTGATGAAATCCCCACCGTATCTTTTCCTACGGAGTTCCCTTAAGATAGTTTAACTTAAATCTAGCAAAGATAGTCAAACATTGGTCTTTTTAGTGGGGGGGCAATTGCAAGGTTGTATACAAACTAGATTATATGCTTAAATGCAATCGATAATAAACCGCACGCTTACCTTGCCTCCAGCACTCTTCAACAAGAATTAATTTGCAACAATTTAGCAAGAATAATGCAAACAAAACATTATATGATGCATGCACTAAGTCCTTCTAATTTTGCAATTTTTAGGTCAGAGTTGAATTATTACCAATTATGGAATTTTGCCCTATCACGTGCAGTTCTACGAAAAGGAACTTTTCGAAAATTAAGATTTTACGAGAAAGGCAAGAAAAGTTACCTCCGCAATGCTCAGACGGGTTCGCCGCCCGCTCTCGAAAATTCCCAGATGCTCTACGCGTCCACCCAGAGATGGAGATGACCTCAGAAAAAATTGAAGCCCAGATGCTTCAAACGTGCGGCGAATCCGCCGCAAGTTGTTCTTGGTGTGCGGCAATTCCGCCGCCCTTCTTGCTCCAACTATGCCTGGATTTCGCCGCGCACTCTGTTGTCTCCTGAAACGCAAACCCAAATAGTTAGATCGCGCACACGATAAACAAGATAGAATCGAAATCACAAAAAATAAACAAAATCTTCGTCGCCTCCTCGGCAACGGCGCCAAAAACTTGATTAGAATTAAATTTATAACGCAAGTGCACGACGTCAATGAAGACGTGGCAAGTACGTGTCGAACACAAGGAGGGAGAGATATTGTTATTTTTGTGATTTTCGATTAAGGAAAGAAAGAAAGAGAAATAAGGTTGGTTTGAGTTTTTTGGATTTTTAATTTCTAAAGCAAGAACAACAAGAAACAAATTAAGAATAAAGCAAATATGAATGAGAGTCCAGCGGGTGGAGGTTTAGATATCGGGTTTTGATTAGAGAATTCTGAAACTTATAATAAAGCACATTAGTTATAAAGCATTACATGATAAATGACTCAACATAAACTCAAGTAATCAAAATATACTAACACGAAATTAAAATAATAACGTAATTCTTCTTCTCATCACCCTAAATCCGTCACCCCCACCCTTTGGAGAGAGTTAGAAACTCATGGATGGAGGGAAGGAGAAGGGATCCTAGAGAAACTACAAAAGAAAACTAAAAACACAAAATAAAAGAACAGAATTTTATTGCTAAAAAGAATAGGAGAGGAGCCCCTTTCAATACATGATTCGGTCTTATTTATAGCCTCAACCGGGGATCCTCATACATAAAATGCACGTACACACGTCAATACAGCATTGGTAAAAAATTGAGCGCACGGATCGACTTTTGTGCGTCGGAATCGCCGCATTTTGTACATGAGGTGCGGCGGAATCGCCACCTTTTTGGCTCGGAATCGATCCGGATTTTTCCTGTGTGTTTATGGTATGTTTTAGTTGTCCTTTGCGCGTCCGAATTAATTATTGTATATCTTTGGAGATCCGAGTTAATTTCTTCATATATTTGGAGATCCAAATTGATTTTTCTTTAGAACTTCTCCAAAATAATCTTTTGGTACTCATAATTTGCAGTCGGGTCCTCGGCTTTTGCAATTAAGTCCCTGACCTTTTTGTAATTAGGTCTTTGAATGCTTTTATGTTTTGATGGACTTCAATTTGAATCCCGATAATCTTGAACTTGGTCTTGATGATAGAAATGAGTCTCTTGCACGCGTTTATGCTCGGGATATGGGTAATTTGCATTCAGGTCCCTGTATTCTGTAAATAAGACTAAACACATACCTTAGTAGCATTTATTGATATAAAATTAATCTAAATGAAAGACATATGATGTAATGTATGCAATGCATCATCCACCCTGAATCTAGTGTGTCAATAATTCGTGTGTGTTAGTATAAGGAAGTTTGTCGTAGTCAAATGCCCTTAAACTCTTTTTGTGAAACTGTAAGTGTAGGGGTTTTGGTTCCCATGTAGATAAGTGAATAAGTGGTGTTCTCTCTTCTCGCACGGCTCCTATCACTCGGGAAAATAGGTCTGAGGGCACTTTGTGCCTGGTGCTCTCGAGTCATCTGACTTTGGATGCGCCGACCGAACTCGCGTTACACGGGTGGTTAGGATCGCCCTATGTGGAGATTTGGGAGAAGGTGTACGTGATAGTGTAAGTCCTCATAGGGAATGATGCACGAAACCTGACCCTAGGAGAATCAAATACCAACCAATCAAATGCTCCAAAGAAAAAGAAAAAAAAGAAAAAGAAAAAATAGTCAAATAAGAACCTTAATGGACTTTACACATTGTATTACATTCAGAAGTTAAGGTAGTTCTTTAGGCCGAATCATGATTATAGATATGTTGGAAAGATAATTGAAAGGAGTACATATTAATATCTCTTACAACTTGGCAAATTTTAATGATGCGGGGGTGAAAAAGTGTGTCTAGACAAACCGTATTTGGAAACTGGAAAATCGACAAATCATCAATAATTTATACATAACCCTCTCCTCCAATATTCAAATAAGAAGATTCAAGATATGTTACAAAGAACTTTAAAGACTAAAAACTTTTGTATTTAATATATTTCCAAATTCAGAACCTAATCTGCTCAAATTAGTCTCGAGCAGTCAAGAGTTGTCTTAAGATGTCCAGAGCTGTCCTGAGCAAGTCCCGAGTAGTGTCCAACCAATCCCAAGCAGTCCCAAGCCCAGTCCAAAGCGAGTCTCGAGCATTCCCAAACCAATGCCGAACGAGCTAGGTCGTTTTCACCAAACGAGCTGGGTCGTTTGACCAAACAAGTTGGGTCGTTTTATACATAACATCTACATACAAAAATAGAATTTGATGATTCCAAATATTTGGAAAGAAAATTGAAAGGAGCACATTTTCGTTTGTCTTATGACTTGCCAAATTACAACGATACAATGGTGAAAAACGTGTATCAAAACAGATCGTATATGGAATCTGGACAATCGATAGATTTTCAATCATTTGTGCATTCCTCTCTCCTCCGACACCCAAATAAGGTGATTCAAGACTCGCTACAAAGAATATTTAGAGATGCTAAACTTTCATATTAAACATATTTCCAAATTAAGAACCTATTGGATTCACAAAGGATTTGGAAGATTGTTGATTTGAGGGAACAGAAAATGGGTTGGGTCGTTTTTTCCACCATACCATACGAGTTGGATCATTTTCCCCCCTCAAACAGGCTGGGTGCACCAGTCCTGCGTGGCAGGCACAAGTCCCGCTCTGGACACATCAATGAGCCAGGTCGTTGATGAGAATTAAATTTATACCGCAAGTGCACAGCGCCAATGAAGACGTGGCAAGTACGGGTCGAACACAAGGAGGAAGAGATATTGTTATTTTTGTGATTTTCGATTTAGGAAAGAAAGAGAGAAAAATAAGTTTGGTTTGAGATTTTTGGTTTTTAATTATCTAAAGCAAGAACAACAAAAACTAAAAAGAAAATAAAGCAAATATGGATGAGAGTCCAGCGGGTGGAGGTTTAGATGTCGGGTTTTGTTTAGAGAAACCTGAAACTTATAATAAATCACATTAGTTATAAAGCATTACATGATAAATGATTCAACATAAACTCAAGTAATCAAAATATACTAACACGGAATTAAAATAATAACATCATTCTTCTTCTTATCACCCTAAATCTGTCACCCCCCACCCTTTGGAGAGAGTTAGAAACTCATGGATGGAGGGAAGGAGAAGGGGTCCTAGAGAAACTACAAAAGAAAACTAAAAACACAAAAATAAACCAACAGAATTTTATTACTAAAGTATGGAATAAAAACTAAGACTCATTTCAATACATGATTCGGCCTTATTTATAGCCTCAACCGGAGATCCCAATACATAAGAGAAAAGTACACGCGTCAATACAGCATTGGTAAAAATTTGAGCGCACGGATCGACTTTTGTGCGGCTAATCCGCCACATTTTGTATTTGGGGTGCGGCAGAATCACCACCTTTTTGGCTCAGATTCGATCTGGATTTTTTCTGTGTGTTTATGGTATGATTTAAATGTCCTTTGCGTGTCTGGATTGATTTCTTTCCTTTCTTTTGAGCTCTGAATTTATTTCTTCATATATTTTGAGATCCCAATTGATTTTTCTTTAGAACTTTTTCAAATTAATATTTTGGTACTTGTAATTGCAGTCGGGTCCTCGGCTCTTTGCAATTAAGTCCGTGGCTACTTTTGTGCTTAAGTCTTTGACCTTTTTGTAATTAGGTCTTTGAATGCTTTTATGCTTGGATGAACTTCAATTTGAACCCGATAATCTTGAACTTGGTCTTTATGACAGAAATGAGTCTCTTGCACGCGTTTATGCTCGGGATATGGGTAATTTGCCTTTAGGTCCCTGTATTCTGTAAATAAGACTAAACACGTACCTTAATAGCATTTATTGATATAAAATTAATCTAGATGAAAGATATATGATGCAATGTATGCAATGCATCAAATACCCCCACACCTAGATTTTGTTAGTCCCTAGCAAAACAAAATATAAGAAAAATGAAAACAGGGAAATCCTAACTCACTTTCGTAGGAATCACGGTTGCACTTAGCATTTGCAACAAGCCTTAAAACCCCTAAGTTTCCTTAGAGGACGAGTTTTGTCTCGTGAGAGTTTTCAGTTGACACACCCACAAAGTCTCAATTCAACATTTCATTAGTCACTCTCAATATCTCCACCTCAACCTTATACATCTCACTTAGAATTCTTGCATGCTCATTATATAAATCTAACTCATAAAAAAAATCTGACTTGGTCTTCATTCCTCAAATATTCACACCACTAACCCTTCTACACATGTTATCACTTCAATTATTTTGCACGCCTCCTCTGGTGGTGAAGTATCATTCGCATCAACCATGACATGAATCATTCTTTTAACTTTGGGCATTGAATATCTTAAAGTATATATTTTTTCCGTGATTCAACACATTTGCTTTTTTTGACACTTTTACTCTTTTTGCATTCGTGTAGCGAGTTTGGTCGATAATCCCGAGCCGGGAGACTCAAGTTACCGGGTTTCAAGATACCCCTACGGACCAGTGACTAGAAGGCTTGGGTTTTGTAATAATTTTGCAAAATGTGCTTTCCTCACTTTATTCCTTTATTTTTTTACTTTTATTTTCCTCAAGGCTTAATTGCTATTAGAAGTCCACACTTCCCGGTATATTTTCCTCAACCTCTGCTTTTTATCAACCACTTCAAAGATTTGATTCATCCAATTTAAGTGCATACATGTCTTAAAGGGTAATGGGTTATTTCTTTGGAACTTAGATTTATGTCATAATTTCTACAAGCAGAACTATATAATAAGGAACAAAAACTCAATGCATTTTGTACACGGGTTTTGGCAGTTCAATCTTAAGCTATGTCATGGAATATTGAATTTTTTTTAAACAAACAGAATATATAGATAGATAAACACCCCCACACCTAAATCATGCATTGTCCTCAATGAATGTGAGCAAGATACTACATGGATTTATGCATGAAAAAGGAAAGATCTCACCAACGTGAAGTACAAAGGAAAGTTCATGGCTATGTTGATGGACAAAAACCCGAATTCCCTCAAAACCTGTGAGATGCTAAAGAATGGATTCAAATACGGGAAAGAAATGGGGCCCAAATACTCTTGGAGCCACACAAACGATGCTCAACGAAGGAGTCTTTTATTGTATTATTATTATTATTATTTTAAATATAATTATGTACAAACATAAGTTCCCATCTTCATTTGTCACAATACATCAAATGGGAACCTCAAAAGTGGGTCAATGCACTTGGAAAGGGTACATGACACCACGCGGGGCCAGAATACGCATGTGTGGCCCCTCGTCACAAAGAGCACCTGATGAAATGAGAGGTTCATGAATTGGACGCAAAGGCGTCTTATTCAAAGGATCAAACTGAAAGAGCTTGAACCTCTCGAGAGTTTGGGAAATAAGGGGCAATGGAAGAAGAGTTTCTCCCGTTGTGGTGCTGAAGTTATGATCGTTAATCCAAACTCTCCAACCAACTGGCTGATGCGTCGGAACGAGGTCAAGAACCTCGTTAGGCAAGTCCGACTCACCAGGCGAACAAAAAGTGGGTCTCATACCCAAAGTATCCTCCAAGGAACTCCTAATACCCTCATGAGCAATGTAGTTGTTTGATGTTCCATCATTTCCAAGAGGATCAGGAACAATAGTGAGAGGCAAACTCTCATCAGGTTGTTTGAAATTGAGGGTGCTAGGGAGCTCTTGCTCCACCAGAGGTGAGTCCTTAAGAGTCACAACATGAAGATCATGTGGCTCAACGGCCACGGGACAAAAAGATAAGACACAATCCTGTGCCGACTCATGATGAAATTGGTTCATGTTATCTCAACTTGAATCGAATCCTCCACCAAGTGATCGTGAATTGAAACCCCAAGTCCCTCAAACTGACTAGGAGTTTGACTTTGAAAGATTGTGCTTTGAATTTATGGATGTGGTGGTGGTTCGATATCAAGAGATGTATCCTCATGTTGACAACAAAAGTCACTCTCCTCACGTTTACGTAATTGCCGCGACATTTGACTCACATGCAGTGTTATATTTTGTACGGACTGTTGAGTGGTTTCCATGAACGTAAGGAAAGTTTGTTTCAAGGAATCCGGTATGCGGTCAACTATGAGGTCCAAGTCAGAGCTTGGGAAATTTTGAGGTTGGGTGTTGATGGGCTGAGAATGGGTCCAATGATTTGAAGTGGGGGTGTTGGTAGAATTCTAGGTATTCGGGAGGAGGATACTGGGGTGAAAATGAAGTATAAGAATTTGGATATGAATTGTCTCCCCACGAATCCATCACTCTCGGGTTGTACGCGGATGCGTAATGGTCATATTGAGCATTTTGGGAAAAGGTATGCTCATACTCAGGGTCTGGGGGAACATAAGGGCATTCCCTGATAACATGACCACTCAACCCACAACAGTCGCACGGTACGACTACTGGAGCCACTGGTGCACTCATGTTGTCTGCCATACGCATGAAGGAGGCCAGAGTTTGTTGTAATGCCTCAGTTTGTTGACCAGCATATGATCCGACATAACTAGATTGTGGTCTAGCAGTCGGTGTCTCTCTCATGTTACCCCAATATGAAGATTGTTCAGTCACATAATTAGGATTGTCCCAACCATATGGGGTGTTAGTCTGAGCCACCTCAGGTTGCATGGGTCCAGAATACCAGGAAGAATTGTCCTAGTCCCAACAATGATATGGATGATCGCCCATGTAACCATCCATCTCAACAAAAAACTCTCGAGTCGACCACTCTCACCACCACGAGGCTAAGCTCGCAAAAAGTGCTCGACTCGACCCTAAAACGCTAACAGAGAGTGTAAAGGGGAGGAGACTAGAACGTAGAAGAAGGTGAGAATAAGATGACTCAGAGGAGAAGGGAAACTTAACTCTAAAAGATAGATGAGATGGTTGGTCAGAAGTTTCCTAAACAAGCACGGTTCAAACAATCCTAGACCTAATGTAGCTTAAATCTAGACGACTCCTAACTGGTTGAGTCGAATTGGTTCGCTTGATTCACCTCCCTCACTAATCAAACCAAATTGGTCAGGCAGTGTATAGCTAGTGGGGGCACTTCCGACAGAGTCGGTGCCAAATAGACAACCACTTCGCTTGGAAGACTTACGTCAACACAAAAACACTTTCTAGACACCAAATTAAATTCGATCAGCTTCACGTCATAGCAAGTCAAACCAATCTTCTCCTTAATTGAGTCTGAGTCCTTAGGGGCCAATGTCTAATTGATTTTAATTTATGGCTTGGGTGACACTTTAGGATTGTGATTTGTGGGCCACGGAAGGGTGATGAAATCCCCACCGTATCTTTTCCTACGGAGTTCCCCTTAAGATAGTTTAAATTAAATCTAGCAAAGATAGTCAAACATTGGTCTTTAGTGGGGGGCAATTGCAAGGTTGTATGCAAACTAGATTATATGCTTAAATGCAATCGATAAAAAAACCGCGCACGTACCTTGCCTCCTGCACTATTCAACAAGAATTAATTTGCAAGAATTTAGCAAGAATAATGCAAACAAAACACTATATGATGCATGAAGTCCTTCTAATTTTGCATATTTTTAAGTCAGAGTTGAATTATTCCCAATTATGGAATTTGAGCCTAACACGTGCAATTCTACAAAAAAGGAAATTTTCCGAAACTAGAAATTACGAGGAAAAAAGCAACAAAGTTCGCTCAGTCGGGTTCACCACCCGCTCTCGAGAATTTCCAGTTGCTCTACGCGTCCACCCAGAGATGGAGACGACTCCAAACGTGCGGCGAATCCGCCGCAGGTTCTTCTTTGGATGCGGCGATTTCGCCGCCCTTCTTGCTCCGAATGTCCCTGGATTTCGCCGCGCACTCTGTTGTCTCCTGAAACGCAAACCCAAATAGTTAGATCGCGCACACGATAAACAGAATAGAATCGAAATCAAAAAAATAAACAAAATCTTCGTCGCCTCCCCGGCAACGGCGCCAAAAACTTGATGAGAATTAAATTTATACCGCAAGTGCATGACTTCAATGAAGAAGTGGCAAGTACGGGTCGAACACAATGAGGGAGAGATATTGTTATTTTTGTGATTTTCGATTTAGGAAAGAAAGAGAGAAAAATAAGTTCGGTTTGAGATTTTTGGTTTTTAATTATCTAAAGCAAGAACAACAAAAACTAAAAAGAAAATAAAGCAAATATGGATGAGAGTCCAGCGGGTGGAGGTTTAGATGTCGGGTTTTGTTTAGAGAAATCTGAAACTTATAATAAATCACATTAGTTATAAAGCATTACATGATAAATGATTCAACATAAACTCAAGTAATCAAAATATACTAACACGAAATTAAAATAATAACATCATTCTTCTTCTCATCACCCTAAATCCATTACCCTCACCCTTTGGAGAGAGTTAGAAACTCATGGATGGAGGGAAGGAGAAAGGGTCCTAGAGAAACTACAAAAGAAAACTAAAAACACAAAAATAAACCAATAGAATTTTATTACTAAAGTATGGAATAAAAACTAAGGCTCGTTTCAATACATGATTCGGCCTTATTTATAGCCTCAACCGGAGATCCCAATACATAAAAGAAAAGTACACGCGTCAATACAACATTGGTAAAAATTTGAGCGGACAGATCGACTTTTGTGCGGCTAATCCGCCGCATTTTGTACATGGGGTGCGGCAGAATCGCCACCTTTTTTGCTCAGATTCGATCCGGATTTTTCCTGTGTGTTTATGGTATGATTTAAATGTCCTTTGCGCGTCTGGATTGATTTCTTTCCTTTCTTTTGAGCTCTGAATTTATTTCTTCATATATTTTGAGATCCCAATTGATTTTTCTTTAGAACTTTTCCAAATTAATATTTTGGTACTTGTAATTGCTGTCCGGTCCTCGGCTCTTTGCAATTAAGTCCCTGACTACTTTTGTGCTTAAGTCCTTGACCTTTTTGTAATTATGTCTTGAATGCTTTTATGCTTGAATGAACTTCAATTTGAACCCGATAATCTTGAACTTGGTCTTTATGACAGAAATGAGTCTCTTGCACGCGTTTATGCTCGGGATATGGGTAATTTGCATTTCATTCAGGTCCCTGTATTCTGTTAATAAGACTAAACACGTACCTTAGTAGCATTTATTGATATAAAATTAATTTAGATGAAAGACATATGATGCAATGTATGCAATGCATCAGTCGTTTTCACCAAACGAGTTGGGTCGTTCGGTCGAAATGAGCGGGAACGGGGATCCGAAAGGTAGGATCGTCGGCAAGTTGGAATATTTGGGATTTGGTGTAGGAATGTGGAAGATTTGGTGAGTTTTGTTTGAGATGTGAGATTGTGGTGATTGAGGTATTTTAGGGATAAAATTAGAAATATATTAAATTTTTGGTCTTCAAAACAACATGTACAGTGATTAACTTTATGTAACATTTTACTTCCTTATTTTGACCTTTTAATATATTCTCCCGTTTTGATGGTTGCTAATTAATTATAGATGTGTCACAAAGATTAAACTTATCAAAAGAGGTATAAATTAGAAATGTGTGTGTAATCTATGTGATATATCGAAGAGACTCGTCATTTGTTATTTACATGTGATTTCATATATACCACGTGGTTGGTGTGTTATTTTATGCAGCAACGATTTACTCGTACAAGTTTGTGACGAAAATGCGTTGACATCTTTAGATAAATTTAAGAAAAGCCTCGTATTACATGCATGGTTTCCTTGATTAGGTAGGGTTGCTTTCTTGTGCTTCAAATTGAAAGAACACAACTCGCATCACTTTGAGAGAGAGACCTCAAACATTAATGATGTAATTCTTAATACATTTTCTTTGGTGGTTTTTTGGTAGGGTAACATTCCGGGATGAACCTCGTTTACAAGCCAGGGGCAGATTTAGAGATTTGTTGGGTGGGGCGGACAGACTGGTTGGGCACCGATCGGGAATTTTGTAAATATTTTTTTCGACTTCTTATTACAATTTAAGACCATCGACCTCAAAGACACTATTTAAAATAAATAAATAGTAAATAAGAAAATTAATTATTTCTCTCTACTTTTAACACTTTTCTGAACCTGAAAATCCATTGAAAACTAAAATATCCAAATATTTCCTTACAATCATTATGTAAAAGTAAAACAACTATGAAATCATTCATTTCCTTTTCAATCTCAATCGAAATGTTTTCATTCGCTTCCTTTTCAATCTCAATCGAAATGTTTTCATTCGCATTTACATGATCAAACAAAAATCCAAAACCTATTTAAGATAACATTTGGTTGCCTAAGGTCACCCAATTTCTCATATTGATAAATACATTCTCATTGCCAAATGCTAATCAATCAAATAACATTTTTACCCCACAACCACACTTCATTCGCATTCGCGCGATCAACTCCGAAATCATAAAACTGCATTGTCATTCACAACCATTAAATCAAATTAAATTCCATCATTTTGTTCGTTAATGCATCACCTAAAGCGAGATGATAATGGAGATCTGATCAATTAGTTTTTACAACAAATTAATCTATTTAAAAAAAAGGCGTTGGATGTGGTTTGAGGTTCAGGAAGAGGGAGGGGAGACAAGATTTGAGGTTTTGGTGTTTGAAGGATTTAAGGTGTTTTCATTTTTTGGGTAGGTTTTCGTATTTCATTATTATTTTAATGACAAGCACATTGGTCCAATTTTTTTATTCTTTTTTTTGTTTTGTTTTTTAAGTTAAAAAAAGAATAGATATATAATTAGGTTAATGTATTAATTAATTAAATTGTAATTTAATTAATCAGGTTTTGTAATTTAATTGTGGTTAATGTATTGATGTTGTTTGAATTTGGCAATTATTGTAGAATTGTTTTTAATTAATTAAATTGTTTTTGATTTATTAAGATTTAGTTAAATTTAAAAATGAAACAATCAAATATGAAATATGAAATTCAGATAAGTCACAAAACACTAATACAATACAAATAAACTCCAGATGAGCAATACAAATACGGATGCGAAATATAAATAGAAATAGTTTCGTGTAGTCACGTGTGTACTATAAGTTCTCGAAACTTGTTTGGTCCAAGATTCGATGTCATCACCTTGTGATTCGTGTAGTCACGCGTGTACTGTACGTTATTTCTCACATTTATAAATACGATCCTCATGGTTGGTTCTACCATATCTCACTCATTCATCTACTACTGATGTCTTCATCCGATAAGTCTTCTAGTTCAAAGTGTTCATCATCCGATGACGACACTTACGACCAAGTGTTGGACTACTTAACAGAGTATGTCTCTGAAATGGTGGCTCGACAAACTCCACGTCCTAAGAGGCATAGAAGGCGAACTATGAACCCGGATAGAGATAGAGAGCTTGGTTACCACCGTTTGATTGTCAATTATTTTTCTGACGACCCTATTTTTCCTGACATTATTTTCAGGAGAAGATTTAGGACGCAAAAGCATGTCTTTCATCGCATTGTGACTGTCGTTGAGGCCTCTGATGTCTTCTTTCAACGTGTACCGGACGCAACCGGTAGGATTAGCATCTCCGCCCTGCAGAAATGTACCACGGCGATCCGTATGCTATTGTACGGTGTAGCGGCTGATGAGGTGGACGAGTACTTAAGGCTAAGTGAATCCACGGCAAGAAACACACTTGAAAAATTCTGTGACGGTGTAATTCACAACTTCGACGGTGAGTACCTACGAAGACCTAATACAAGTGATTTAGCATGACTACTTCACATTGGTGAGCAGCGTGAGTTCCCATGCATGATGGGAAGTATTGATTGCATGCACTAGGTGTTGAAAAATTGCCCAACTGCATAGAGGGGCCAATATCAAGGCATAGTGGACATGACACTATTTTTTGGCACACCATGTTCTTGCAATGACCTAAATGTCCTACAACGATCTCCCATTTTCGATGACGTAATGGAAGGATGAGCTCCACCTGTGAATTTTGAGGTTAACGGTTCTTGATATGATATGTGATACTATCTTACAGATGATATTTATCAAAAATGGGTGGCATTCATTCCGTCCTTTGTTCATCCACAAACATCGAAGGACAAGTTATTTCCTGAACGACAGTAAGTGGCACACAAAGATGTAGAACGTGCATTTGGAGTCTTGCAAATGCGGTTCACGATCGTTAAGAAGTCATCCCTTGCATGAAGTAAGGTTGTGCTTAACAAAATAATGTCAGTTTGCATTGTAATGCATAATATGATAGTAAAGGATGAACGTGACTCCCACGCTAAGTTTGGAGATTATAATGAATTTATTCATGACAAACCTGGAAAATCTATGGACGACCAGTTACGGTATTCCATTAACCGTATAGTGAATATTAACATGTATTTGAGAAGGAGAGATCAATTGTATGATCGCACTACACATTTGAACCTTCAAGTCGATTTGATCGACAATATATGACAACGATTTAGAGGAAATACGTCTTGATGTATTTTTAGTTCTAGTATTTAAAATTCCAATTAATGTACTATGTAATGTGGTTTCCTAAATTTTAATAATATTTTCCTATTTATATATTAATTATTAATTATAATCAAATGAATTAATTAAATTGAGTAATTACAATAATGATTACTAATATATTTTTTTGATTGCTGTGAGAGTTTTAGAGAAGAAAATAAAAATAATGACGTGACAACAAACAATGTAGCATGACTGAGTGGATTGGATAATGATTAATGATTTTGTAGGGATGTTGAATTTTGCTAGCATGACAGAGAGAGAAAGTGACGCGACAGAAAGAAAAAATTGGGCACCCGAAAAGTACCTAGGCTATCTTAAGGGAACTACTATTCGTCGCCGGAAAACTACTTAAATCGCCCCAAAAATGACCTTTTTGCCCCTAACAAATCAATTAATACCGATTTCGTCCCGTGTCTTTAAACAAGGTGTTTGACTCAGTTTTACTCACATTCCCAGTACAAACACCACGAAAATGTCCGGCGAAGCACCAGAATCCGGCGAGGTAACGGGGGCGGAATTTTTTTTACGACTCGGGCGTCTGGCTAGGCCGCCTCCACATAGGTGGAGGCGTCTGGCTAAGCCGCCTCCACTTAGGTGGAGGCGGTTAAGACAGACGCCTCCACCTAGCTGGAGGCCGCTTAGATGCACGCCTCCACCATGGTGGAGGCGTCTGTCTAACACGCCTCCAGGGGGGAGGTGGTTCCCGCGACCGCCCGATCGTTGGGTCGGGCGGCTCCCGCGGTCGCCCGACTCAAAAAAAAAATTAAAAAATTAATTGAAATAAACAAGGTGATTTACCAGATGTGAGTAGTCCGGGGTGTCCGCTGGCTCTTTCCCTGGCCTCCGAGACATCCTATTTGGTGAATAAAAGTGTGATATGAAGAGAAAGTTGTGTTAAAATAGTGAAATGAGGAGTTATATTAGTAGAAAGTGTAGATGGGCAAAATGGTAATCTTACGGGCGATTTAAGTAGTTACGGCGACGAATAGCAGTTCAGTATCTTAATTGTGCTTTTATGCCGATTTCTACCCAATTTTGGGTGGGCGGTACTTGCCCAACCTACATGTGGCTACTCCTATCTACAAGTAGGGCTAAGTGGCCATTAACAGCTACTGGCTGCTATCTTGGGTGGAGCACCACATGATCTAGTCGTATTTAGAATGTTTTACTTTTACGGTAATGAGTTAGCAAACTAGGAACAAGATGTTTGTTTCAGTTTATGTCCTTAGGTCGTGGTGGGTCATTTTTGTCCTTCAGTTTTTTGGAACGATAGCTTTATGCTTTGGGATTATCCCTTATTATTGTTATTATTTATGGAATAGTAGTGTAAGAACCCAAACCCTAGATTAGGGTTAAACTTGGATTAGAGGTGATTAGAGGAAGGGTGCATGGGGAAGTGGTGTTGGGCGCACACTGTAGACGTGAGGGGGAGGCGTGGTCTGTGGAGTAGGGCACTGTTCACGCGTGGGGAGAAGATTTGATTTGGGTTTAAGTAGCGTGATCTCTTCTCTCTCTCTCATTTCTCTCCATTTTCATTCTTCTTCTCCTTCATCCAGCAGAGGAGTCGATCGGAGGAGGCGAGGACGTCGTGCGGGAGGAGGTCAGACGTCCGGCGGAGGAGAGGCGCGTGCTCGAGGTCTACCGGAGGCGACGTGCGTGAGCGGGCTCCGGCGTTTCGTCGTCGTTGGTTGAGGTATGTCAACTTATTAGTGTGGTTTATTGCTCACCCAAGCGTGGGGGAGGCGTTGGTCGGGTCGGGAGAGGTTGGGGACCTCTCCGGCGACGCGTTCTTTGTAAAACCTCGGCTGGCGCGAGGTTGAAGACGACCAACGGTCGACCGGATCCTTCGGGCGGTCGACCGTTTTAGCACTGTTTGCCCGACTTTAACCTTCACCGGTCGAACGATGCCTTGGGGCGGTCGACCGGTAGTGCATTATTGCTGGTGAGTTGGGATTTTCCTACCTGTTATCGGTCGACCGGTCCTTGTTGTGTTCGACCGGAACTTAAGTGTACTGATTATTATTGTTTGATTGTTCGACCGGTTTATATTGCGTTCGACCGATTGCATGTTGTTCGACCGGTAG
Source organism: Triglochin maritima (assembly GCA_963682175.1). Lineage (NCBI taxonomy): Eukaryota > Viridiplantae > Streptophyta > Magnoliopsida > Alismatales > Juncaginaceae > Triglochin > Triglochin maritima. Next base: position 38,223,137 of record OY821775.1, read on the forward strand.
TATGTTTACGTTCGACCGTTTGATGACGTAGAATACTAGGTTGACCCTGTCTGTTTTCGGTCGACCGAGACCCCTGAGTCGGTCGACCGATAGTGTTGAATTTAATGTTGACCAGACTCCGGATTTTGACCTCGTTCGGTCGACCGGTTTTAGACCTTGGTTCGACCGTTGGGGGTTCTGTCTTGAGCGCAGCGGTAGACCGTTATAGGAGTACGGTCGACCGATTCCTTTACGGAACCGGTCGACCGAATCATCTCTTTCGGTCGACCGTTGGGGCGCAGAACAGAATCCCAGGTTCCCTTTTTGAACGCCAACTTTGCCACGGAAACCCGTGTCCTCGCCTTGTGCGTGAGCCGGGAGGTGACGGTGGGTGCGTGATGCGTGCCTGCCCAGGGACCGCCGTTGGGAAGAGTGTGGGTGTTCGGGACGCGTCACCTCCATGTATGGACCGTGACTTGAGATGATTGTTGGGCACTTTGTAGTATAGCAGGCCTGAGGGATCGCGGATCCCAGTGTGATGTTGTGCGGGCACGCAACTGGCGTTGGGTGAGGTGACTACCGGCCCTTGGGGCTACGGAGGTCGCTGCCCTGCTTTTATAGCGGCGCGGTTGGTGTTTGCGGCTCGAGGAGCCCGATGACCTGGCAGACTTTGGTCTGGATCTGTCCGATGTTGTGCCGGACTGTTGTGATGGACCACCGAGGCTGTGCCGGTGATGCCGCCGAGGTTGTGCCGGCGATGATGATTGTTGGGCCGAGGCTGTGCCGGCTATGTTGTTTTCCTCGGCTGGGCACCTACCGAGATGATGTTGTTATACCTTCCGGGCGACGGCCCCGTTGGTCCCTGTGGCCCCGACCACTGAGATTTACAGATCTGTTTCTATCGGCGCGTAGACGTGACAGAGGCTCCCTGCCGAACCCTTGAGTAGTGTAGCTGCGTGTGGGGGGTGCGATGTCGCGGGCTACTAGACTGCATGTGCCTGCAGTAGGTCTCCTCGGGAGACCCGATGATTGATTGTCGGACTGATGTCCTGTTTTACCCTTCGGGGGAACTGTTTTCCATACCTGTTGATGCCATGACATGCCACTAGTATGATAGGTTCATTATGTGATGCATGCATATAGGTGAGTTGGTATACGGGGTTTCCTTCTGGAAACTCAGGCATTGTTGTTGCATCTTTTTCAGGACCGCAGTAGGTCCAGGTGGGTGGTGACCGAGGACGGAGCGCTTTGGAGTCGGATCCTCTTCGGCAGTTGCTAGACCGTACGACTACTTGTATTCTATTCTATTGTATCTGTATTGTAGTCGTATTTCTTTTGGAAAACTCCTTGTATTTTGGGTGCACCCGGATTTATATATTTATTTATTAGTGACGTTCCCGCGTGAGTTGTCTGTTATGTTGGTTATTTTGAAATTTTAAATCTTCCGCTGTTTCGGGACGTTACAACTTGGTATCAGAGCGGTCGATTCCTGTGTCTTCGTCTAAAGAACCACCCTTAGGAGTAGTGCTAGAGGCATGCATTAATTCCGTAGCTCATGCATGCATTGTTGCTTATCTGTTGATTGTTGTGGTGACAGATGGCACCTAGGCGCGTGAGGAGTTCGCCACGCGATCGTGATCCCAGTGACGACACTTCGGGTGCTCAGTGGGACAGGCTGGGCGAGTTTCTGGAGCGTCAGGCTGCTCAGAGCGCTCAGAGCGGGGTGGGAGCTGAGCACGATCGGTTCATGCGTCAGCACCCGCCGACTTTTGATGGCAGGAGGGCCCCAGAGGTTGCAGAGGACTGGGTCTTCAGGATGGAGAAGATCTTCCGCGCTATTGGTGTAGCACCTGGGAGGATGGTGGAGCTGGCCACCTATGTGTTTGATGGCGAGGCCGCCAACTGGTGGAGGTCCACGTCCACAGTATTGTTTGATGATCGTCTGGATGTGAGCTGGGAGGAGTTTTTGGAGGTGTTTCATGAGCAGTACTTCCCCCAGCATGTCAGGGATCAGAAGAGGGAGGAGTTCATGTCGCTAGAGCAGAAGGACATGACACTGACGAGCTACATCAGCAGGTTCAACGCTTTGGAGCGTTACTGCCCTGAGATTTGTGTGACCCCAGAGCAGCGGGCGAGGAAGTTCGTGAAGGGACTGAGACAGCCGCTTCGATCTCGGGTGATCAACAGCATGCCGCGGACCCTTGCAGATGCGGTGAAGCATGCTACGATCATCGAGCAGGACCAGAGGGAGTGTATTCAGGAGGCGCGGAAGGCGCCAGTGAGCACCGGCAGCAGAGTCGCTGGTCGTGGAGCAGGGAACCCGGGCAAGAGGCCCAGGTTCGATGGTGGAGGAGCACGTCAGTCTGGAGCGTGCACTTACTGCGGGAGGTTCCATCCAGGGCAGGAGTGTCCCCGTCGGACTGGAGCATGTATGGGTTGAGGCCAGATGGGGCATTTTGTCCGTGATTGTCCTCAGAGGCAGGGAGAGCCGAGCAGGAGGCCGGGACCACCAGCAGTAGGCAGAGGCGGAGGCAGCCGATCGGTTGTTGCACCGGGGCAGAGCAGGAGGACCGGGCGAGTCTTCACTATCCAGGCTGAGGAGGCGAGGGACTCCAACACCGTCGTGGAAGGTACGCTTTCAGTTTCTGGTTCAGTAGCGCGTGTGTTGTTTGATTGCGGCGCCACTCACTCCTTCATCTCGGAGAAGTTTGCTGGCGAGTTGGGTCGGACCCCTGTGCTGCTGACTGATGTTTTGGAGGTCAGCACGCCCATGGGTGAGGTGGGCACTGTGGGGAGCTTTTTCCCCGGCACCACAGTTGCTTCGGGAGACCACGATTTTCCGGCAGATCTGGTCTTGTTACCGATGGAGGACTTCGACGTCATACTGGGGATGGACTGGCTGTCACAGTACGACGTGCGAGTCTTTTGCCGCGAGAAGAAGATCCTGATTCCGATGGAGGGCGAGCCAGATGTTTTGATCAGAGGTACGAGGAGAAGAGACGGTCGTCTGATTGTGTCTGCAGTTAAGGCACGGAGGCTGGTACAGCAGGGATGCAGCGCGTTTGTGGCCACGCTGGTAGTTCCTGATTCGGAGAGGATGAGGCTGGAGGATATAGAGATTGTGCAGGAGTTCCCTGATGTATTTCCAGCAGAGATTCCAGCATTACCGCCGCACCGAGAGATTGAGTTCGGCATCGAGCTGGTAGCGGGTACGACACCTCAGTCGAAGGCACCGTATCGTATGGCACCTGCTGAGTTGGCAGAGTTGAAGAAGCAGTTGCAGGAGTTGATGGAGTCCGGGTTCATCAGACCGAGTGTTTCTCCATGGGGAGCGCCTGTGCTCTTCGTGAAGAAGAAGGATGGATCGTTGCGGATGTGCATTGACTACAGGATGCTGAATAAGGTTACCGTTCGGAACCGGTACCCTTTGCCCAGGATTGATGATTTGTTTGATCAGTTGCAGACGGCGAGAGTGTTCTCGAAGATCGATCTGCGTTCGGGTTATCATCAGTTGCGGATCAGGGAGGCAGATGTTCAGAAGACAGCCTTCAGGACGCGGTACGGCCACTACGAGTTCTTGGTGATGCCATTTGGACTGACGAATGCGCCTGCAGCATTCATGGATCTGATGAATAGGACCTTCCAGCCGTACCTCGACAGATTTGTCGTTGTATTCGTAGACGACATTTTGATATACTCGCCTGACAAGGAGCAGCATCGAGAGCACCTGAGGATTGTGCTTGGCATCTTGAGGGATCAGCAGCTATATGCCAAGTACACGAAGTGCGAGTTTTGGTTGGATCAGGTGGCTTTTCTGGGGCATATTGTGTCAGCGGATGGGATTTCAGTGGATCCGGCGAAGGTCGAGGCAGTGACTCAGTGGAGAGCCCCGACGAGCGTGACGGAGATCAGGAGTTTCGTTGGACTGGCAGGGTATTACAGACGGTTCATCCAGGATTTCTCCAGACTTGCGTCGCCGCTGACAGCGTTGACGCAGAAGGGCGTCAAGTTCGTTTGGTCCCAGAAGTGCGAGGACAGCTTTCAGGAGCTGAAGAGACGATTGACGACAGCACCTATTCTGACGCTACCGAGTGGCAGTGGAGGCTACGTGATTTACAGCGATGCATCAGGGATAGGCTTGGGTTGTGTTCTGATGCAGCATGGGAGGGTGGTCGCGTATGCTTCGAGACAGCTGAAGGTGCACGAGAAGAACTACCCGACTCACGATCTGGAGTTAGCAGCAGTAGTTCACGCGTTGAAGACCTGGCGGCACTATCTGTATGGCGAGCAGTTCGAGGTCTTCACCGATCATCAGAGTCTGAAGTACTTGTTCTCGCAGAAGGAGCTGAATATGAGGCAGCGCAGATGGCTCGAGTTCATTAAGGACTACGACTTCACCATTTCCTATCATCCGGGGAAGGCGAATTCGGTTGCAGACGCGTTGAGCAGGAAGGTGGAGGTTTCTGTCGCGAGTCTGTGCATCCAGGAGTGGAGGTTACTCGAGGCTTTGTCAGAGTGGAGACCGTTCACAGAGGGCTCAGAGGGAGCAGTGATTGCTGGGCTTCGGGTGGAGCCGCAGACTGTCTCACGGTTGGTTCAGGCTCAGCAGGGGGATGAGGAGTTAGCTGGTCTGCTACAGTTGGCTGCCAGAGATGGATCAGATTTCAGTGTGGGGGTTGATGGTGGTCTGAGGTTCAGGAGTCGGATTTGGGTGCCGAAGGTTGATGGGCTGAGAGATGACATCATGGAGGAGGCACACAGAGCCAGATACACCATTCACCCGGGGAGCACGAAAATGTATAAGGACCTGCAGCGGAACTTCTGGTGGAAGGGCATGAAGAGGGATATTGCAGAGTTTGTGGAGCGATGCTTAGTCTGCCAGCAGGTGAAGATTGAGCATCAGAGGCCAGCAGGACCGATGCAGTGTATTGAGCTTCCTGAGTGGAAGTGGGAGCACGTGACGATGGATTTTGTCACGGGATTGCCGAAGACGAGGAGATTCCACGACGCGATTTGGGTGATAGTCGATCGACTGACCAAGTCGGCGCATTTCTTAGCGATCAGGACCACGTTGCCTTTGGAGGGTCTAGCTAAGTTATACGTGGAGGAGATAGTCAGGTTGCATGGAGTACCAGTGAGCATCATCTCAGATCGAGATCCTCGTTTCACTTCCAGATTTTGGGGGAGTCTGCAGCAGGCTTTGGGGACGCGTCTGAGATTCAGCACAGCGTTTCATCCGCAGACCGATGGGCAGTCAGAGAGGACGATTCAGACCCTGGAGGATATGCTGAGAGCATGCACACTGGATTGGGCAGGGCACTGGGATGAGCACCTGCCGCTGATAGAGTTCGCCTACAACAACAGCTACCATTCGAGTATTGGGATGGCACCCTACGAGGCGCTGTACGGGAGGCCTTGCAGATCACCGGTATGCTGGAGTGATGTGGGCGAGAGGCAGTTAGTTGGGCCAGAGATCGTGCAGATGTATGCAGAGAAGGTGGATGTGATCAGGAGGAGACTGGCCACAGCGCAGAGCAGGCAGAAGAGTTATGCAGATCGACGCAGACGAGCGCTGAGTTTCGAGGTGGGCGACCATGTGTTTCTGAAGATTTCCCCTGCCCGAGGTGTGATGAGGTTTGGGAAGAAGGGGAAGCTCAGTCCGAGGTATGTTGGGCCGTTCGAGATCTTGGACCGGGTTGGAGAGGTTGCCTACAGGATTGCATTGCCGCCGCAGTTTTCAGGTCTGCACAATGTCTTCCATGTATCGATGCTGAGGAAGTACGTTGCAGATCCGTCGCACGTCATCGAGATAGCAGTACCAGAGATTCAGCAGGACTTGTCACTCGAGGAGAGACCAGTTGAGATTGTCGATCGCATGGATCATCAGCTCAGGAGGAGGACCATTCCGATGGTGAAGGTCAGGTGGCAGCATCACAGTGAGCGCGAGGCCACGTGGGAGATCGAGGAGGATGTCAGAAGGCAGTATCCAGAGCTTTTCGGTGAGCAGTTGCTTTGATTTCGGGACGAAATCCTTTTAAGTTGGGAGGATTGTAAGAACCCAAACCCTAGATTAGGGTTAAACTTGGATTAGAGGTGATTAGAGGAAGGGTGCATGGGGAAGTGGTGTTGGGCGCACACTGTAGACGTGAGGGGGAGGCGTGGTCTGTGGAGTAGGGCACTGTTCACGCGTGGGGAGAAGATTTGATTTGGGTTTAAGTAGCGTGATCTCTTCTCTCTCTCTCATTTCTCTCCATTTTCATTCTTCTTCTCCTTCATCCAGCAGAGGAGTCGATCGGAGGAGGCGAGGACGTCGTGCGGGAGGAGGTCAGACGTCCGGCGGAGGAGAGGCGCGTGCTCGAGGTCTACCGGAGGCGACGTGCGTGAGCGGGCTCCGGCGTTTCGTCGTCGTTGGTTGAGGTATGTCAACTTATTAGTGTGGTTTATTGCTCACCCAAGCGTGGGGGAGGCGTTGGTCGGGTCGGGAGAGGTTGGGGACCTCTCCGGCGACGCGTTCTTTGTAAAACCTCGGCTGGCGCGAGGTTGAAGACGACCAACGGTCGACCGGATCCTTCGGGCGGTCGACCGTTTTAGCACTGTTTGCCCGACTTTAACCTTCACCGGTCGAACGATGCCTTGGGGCGGTCGACCGGTAGTGCATTATTGCTGGTGAGTTGGGATTTTCCTACCTGTTATCGGTCGACCGGTCCTTGTTGTGTTCGACCGGAACTTAAGTGTACTGATTATTATTGTTTGATTGTTCGACCGGTTTATATTGCGTTCGACCGATTGCATGTTGTTCGACCGGTAGTATGTTTACGTTCGACCGTTTGATGACGTAGAATACTAGGTTGACCCTGTCTGTTTTCGGTCGACCGAGACCCCTGAGTCGGTCGACCGATAGTGTTGAATTTAATGTTGACCAGACTCCGGATTTTGACCTCGTTCGGTCGACCGGTTTTAGACCTTGGTTCGACCGTTGGGGGTTCTGTCTTGAGCGCAGCGGTAGACCGTTATAGGAGTACGGTCGACCGATTCCTTTACGGAACCGGTCGACCGAATCATCTCTTTCGGTCGACCGTTGGGGCGCAGAACAGAATCCCAGGTTCCCTTTTTGAACGCCAACTTTGCCACGGAAACCCGTGTCCTCGCCTTGTGCGTGAGCCGGGAGGTGACGGTGGGTGCGTGATGCGTGCCTGCCCAAGGACCGCCGTTGGGAAGAGTGTGGGTGTTCGGGACGCGTCACCTCCATGTATGGACCGTGACTTGAGATGATTGTTGGGCACTTTGTAGTATAGCAGGCCTGAGGGATCGCGGATCCCAGTGTGATGTTGTGCGGGCACGCAACTGGCGTTGGGTGAGGTGACTACCGGCCCTTGGGGCTACGGAGGTCGCTGCCCTGCTTTTATAGCGGCGCGGTTGGTGTTTGCGGCTCGAGGAGCCCGATGACCTGGCAGACTTCGGTCTGGATCTGTCCGATGTTGTGCCGGACTGTTGTGATGGACCACCGAGGCTGTGCCGGTGATGCCGCCGAGGTTGTGCCGGCGATGATGATTGTTGGGCCGAGGCTGTGCCGGCTATGTTGTTTTCCTCGGCTGGGCACCTACCGAGATGATGTTGTTATACCTTCCGGGCGACGGCCCCGTTGGTCCCTGTGGCCCCGACCACTGAGATTTACAGATCTGTTTCTATCGGCGCGTAGACGTGACAGAGGCTCCCTACCGAACCCTTGAGTAGTGTAGCTGCGTGTGGGGGGTGCGATGTCGCGGGCTACTAGACTGCATGTGCCTGCAGTAGGTCTCCTCGGGAGACCCGATGATTGATTGTCGGACTGATGTCCTGTTTTACCCTTCGGGGGAACTGTTTTCCATACCTGTTGATGCCATGACATGCCACTAGTATGATAGGTTCATTATGTGATGCATGCATATAGGTGAGTTGGTATACGGGGTTTCCTTCTGGAAACTCAGGCACTGTTGTTGCATCTTTTTCAGGACCGCAGTAGGTCCGGGTGGGTGGTGACCGAGGACGGAGCGCTTTGGAGTCGGATCCTCTTCGGCAGTTGCTAGACCGTACGACTACTTGTATTCTATTCTATTGTATCTGTATTGTAGTCGTATTTCTTTTGGAAAACTCCTTGTATTTTGGGTGCACCCGGATTTATATATTTATTTATTAGTGACGTTCCCGCGTGAGTTGTCTGTTATGTTGGTTATTTTGAAATTTTAAATCTTCCGCTGTTTCGGGACGTTACAAGTAGTATAGTAGTAAAGATATATCAAGTTAGAGTTATTTTGTAAGGTACATTAATAAAAATTAGACACCACATTTTTTTGCCAATGGAACATAAATGCTAATTGAACATGTGACCTTGTGCCAATTAGTTACAAGATATTACTTTTCTCTCGAGTCATCAAATTCTCATTTAATATTTTTAGCATTTTGCTACATTTGTCAAAGCCAAGATCCTTCCTCCTCACATCCCAATTGCCAACTTTGACTTGCAACTTTATTTCTATTAGTCAACAGACAACAATCAACACATGTGTGCTGGGTTGCTGGCTATATTTTTCCGAGTCCTGATGACTAAACCACTCCACTTACAGGAGGCCAATTAATGTCCCACCATCTCTCTGCTAGATTATTAAATCTAAGGGTTATTTGCTTGGGTGCACATCTGTAGATGAGTTATTGAGATTTTGCACACGAGTTTTGACTATTGACTTAGGTGCACATACATATCGATGTTATTTGTTTGAATACACCTCTACCGTCAATAAGACCCACTCTGTTAAAACATCGTAACCACACTGTTAGAAAATTTACAGTTTACCCTTGTAAATCGAAATGTCTTAATGTTAAATAAAAAATAAAAGTCTCTCTCCCTTTCTCTCTCTTCTCTATCTCCTCTCTTTCTCTATCTAGTCTCTCTCTTTCTCTCTCCTCTCTCTTCCTCTCTCTAGTGCTCATCATGGTCTCTCTTTCTCTCTCCTCTCCTCTCTAGTCTCTCTTTCTCTCATCTCCCTCCTTTCTCTAGAATCTCTCTTTCTACTTTTGAGTGGAATAAGAATAATAGGATTTCCATGATAGGGTCAGATAGGAGATTCATGCGTTGATGGATCAGGTAGTTTAGGCTCAGGGGCCATATTAGGTGTATTTTGAAGCGCATTATTCAGCAAACCAGCAGTCAAGTCAGAGGTTGATGCAGCCATGCAGACCAACACAATTGATCAGCAATGAACACTCAAAAGTAAAGAGCAAACCACCAGATCAGACCAGTAAAATAACCAAGACTTGTACACGTACCCAAGTATAGCAAATCGATAGCAGATAATCAATACACCAAGTGCAGCAGAGCACACACTTGATCAACACAATTCTTAATACTCTTGCCGTAGAGAAATCCAACCCAACTCACTAAATTGAATACCTCGATCAAGACAGAAGGAGACCCAAGTGCAGGACAAATGCATGCAAGAAATTGATGGCAAAAAGAAGCAAAATCAACAAAACCAGGAACAAACCAAGAAATATCCTCATAAGTAGCAAAAATGAGTTAAAGAATTGAGGAAAAAATTCCTTTAATTCGCGCAAGCTCCTGATTGGCGTCCAACCGAAGAAAAAAAAGAACCCAAACGAGACTGACGATCAGGTGGTTCGCCGAGCTACCCAGGACCTTCTCCACCAAATTGGACTAGTATGATAGTTCCTCGAGTGCAGCTGGACGATGGAAGATGACCAATTGAAGAAATAAGACGTTGAGCACGCCAATTGGAAAAGGAGGCGTCGACCACAGTGTCGTCACGCGGGGATGATGACGACCACAGAGCACCTTATCGATCAAATTGAGGCAAAAAATATGTTTCTTGCAAGCTTCTGGGGGCAAGAGGATGAAGAATAGAAATGATTATCTTCCCTAGTACGCCGACGAGGTGGTGTGCTTCAAATTGGCCCCTTTGTGACGAAGCAAGAAACCTTGCAAATTGAGTTCAATTGAAAGTACAGGAATCTTCCTTGAGCTCTACTGAGGGTTGCGAGGATATGAGGTGAAGCTTTAAACCACTCAACCCGTCATTTGGAAAAGGATGCCGGCCGGCCAACAACCGGTAGTCGTGCTTTGGCAAAAATAGGAGAAATAGCACGACGGAAAGCACTCGGCGCACTTTCCAGAAGATTCCTCACACGTTTCTGAAGGATTGGGGGTCCTCCAAAGCTCCGACGAGGTTGCTCTGTTGGATGTAACAGTAAAGACGACCGACTAGCTCCGAATACGGGCGAAGTGATCTTAAATGAAATAGGAGGAGAGAGAAGAGAGAGACCATTATGAGCACTAGAGAGAGGAGAGAGATTAGAGTGAGGATTGTAGAGATAGAGACTAGATAGAGAAAGATAGGAGAGAGAAGGAAGAGATAGAGAAAAGGAGAGACTTTTCTTTTTTATTTTTTATTTAATATTAAGACATTTTTCGATTCATATGGGGTAAACTGTAAATTTTCTAATGGTGTGGGAGTAAGTCTCATTGACGGTAGATGTGTATCCAAGCAAATAACATCGATATGTGGGTGCACCTAAGTCAATAGTCAAAACTCAGGTGCAAAACCTCAACTACACATCCACAGAGGTGCACAAAACAAATAACCCTAAATCTAATTCATCATACTTGCTTACACTCGACTCACTTATCTTGTCAACAAGCATAATTTTCCATCCTGGTAGGGTAGGGCATGATTGTTGTGAAGGTATTTTCATTTTCAACTATTATCTCTCTATGTAATTCGGTCTCTGGGATTCAATTTTTAACACGCAGAAATTTAAGATTAGAAACTAATTTGCGGTAAATGATCAAGTTTCGGTTTCCCCTTGCAAAAAGAACTAAAAGCACAAGCCTCCCCACCCATCAAGGGAATTAGATTCCAAGCAACTTATTATCTACATGCATGAACCATAGTTATCTGACTCCAACCCCAAACCAAATCCTCCAACTCCATAACACAACTCATTGCCAGTTTTCCACACACGATTCCACAAGACAAGCCACACAAGTCCCCATCAGCAGAACCTTCCACGCGAGGGTTTCCCTACCCAACACACCTTCTCATCAACTCATTATATGATCGTATCCTTATCAGTTATCACATTACTTTTGTAAGCCATCCAAATTTGACCATTGACCACCATGTCTACACCCACTCCAAAGTCCAACAACACATGACACATCGAAGCAAACACAACCAACCGTGCCGGAGTAAAACACACAATGGCCCTTCCGGCCATCACTCTAATTCTCCTCTTGACCTTCACCGTCTCGGCCGGAGCTCAATCGACGGACCGAGAACGCCAACTCCTCCTCGACCTCAAATCATATTGGAATGACCCTTCTTCTCTTATCTCATGGTCCAACACCACCACAACCCCTCACTGCGAGTGGACCGGTGTCAGTTGCACAGGCACCGGACACGTCCAGAACATCACTCTCCAAAACCAAAACATCGACGGTGACGTGCCTACGTTCCTCTGCTCTATCCCCAACCTCTCCGTCCTCGACCTCTACAACAATTCAATCCGATATAACTTCCCTGACCGAGCACTCTCGGCCTGCCTGAACCTCACTCACCTCAATTTAGCAGAGAATTTGCTGGTCGGTCCCATTCCGGCGGATATTGACGAGGTTCTTTCTCGACAACTAGTGTTTCTTAACCTCGCGGGCAACAACTTCTCCGGTGATATACCTCCGGCAATAGCGAATTTGACGGTGTTGACGGAGCTCCATCTCGACAACAACCTCTTCAACGGCTCGTTCCCACCGGAGATCGGAAAGATGGAGAAGCTGGAGGCGTTGACACTCGCAAACAACCCGTTCGCTCCAGCACAGATTCCACCGGAATTCGGGAACCTGAAGAAATTGTCTGTTTTCTGGATGTCGGAAGCGAACCTCATCGGGCCGATACCGGACTCGTTCGAGGGGTTAACTGAGCTCCAGAATTTAGATCTCTCAATGAACGCACTCACGGGAGCAATACCTGCAGGAATTTGGAGCATAGAGAGCCTCGAAATCGTCTATCTCTACAAAAACAATATCTCCGGTGGAATTCCGACGATTATTGGAGCCACAAAACTCGTCTCTATCGATCTTTCTATGAACCAGCTCAACGGGAGCATCTCGGATGGTTTCGGGAAACTCCAAAATCTAGAGGTATTGTTCTTGTACTACAACCAGTTTTCAGGAGAAATTCCTGCCGGAATTGGGAACCTAACGAATCTATACGACGTAAGGCTGTTTAGAAACCAACTCACCGGTCGGCTTCCATCGGAATTGGGGAAGTATTCAAAGCTATGGAACGTCGAGGTGGCCGAGAATTCGATCACTGGGGAGCTCCCACCAGATCTCTGCGCTGGTGGGACATTAAACTCCCTTGTTGTTTTCTCCAACAACCTCACCGGCAGCGTACCGGCCTCGCTTGCGAGCTGCGGATCACTAGTCAACATTCAGCTATACAACAACCACTTCTCTGGCGATTTCCCATCGCAAATCTGGAGTCTAATGAACCTCAGCACTGTCATCGCCCACGACAACAACCTCTCCGGCAAACTTCCTGACAGACTCTCCTGGAACTTCACAAGATTAGACATAAGAAACAACTTATTCTCTGGCCAAATCCCGTCCGACGCTAACAACTTAAAAGTTTTCCGAGCAAGCGGAAACGGCTTCTCGGGCGCTCTCCCAATCGACATGACCGGGCTATCAAGTCTCCAAGAGTTATTACTCGACGAGAACAAAATCTCCGGTCCGATCCCTGATTCAATAGAAAAGCTGCAATCTTTAACCAATCTCAATCTGAGTACCAATCAGTTATCCGGCGAGATTCCAAAAAGCATTGGAAGCTTACAAGTGCTGACATCACTAGACCTCTCCAACAACCACATATCCGGTGAAATCCCCCCAACTTTCAGCAACTTAAGGCTCAATTCTCTGAACCTCAGCTCCAATTCCCTCACCGGACCGATCCCGGCTTCGCTGCAAAACGCGGTTTATTCCAACAGCTTCCTCTCGAACCCCGGCCTCTGCTCCGGCCTTCCCGACCTCAATCTCCCGACCTGCGTGTCAAATTCAAAACGCCCCGACCTCTCGAAGGGCCTCCTTACGCTCATCGTCGTGCTTGGCATCGCCGTATTCATCGCCACAACCGCATTCGCGCTTCTCGCGTTAAGAGACATCCGGCGGAGGAAGCATCGGAACGATCTCTCCAAGTGGACATTGACTTCGTTCCACACGGTCAGCTTCTCGGAGTCGAACGTGCTGGCCGGTCTAACCCCAGAGAATGTAGTCGGGTCGGGAGGATCCGGGGAGGTCTACCGGGTTCCGCTCGGGGACCGGATTGGGGAAGTCGTGGCGGTTAAAAAGATATGGAACAACAAGAACATAGACACCAAGCTTGAAAAGGAGTTTCGAGCAGAAGTGGACGTATTGGGATCGATTAGGCATCTTAACATTCTCAAGCTTTTGTGTTACATCTCCGGTGACGACGCGAAGCTGTTGGTGTACGAGTACATGGAGAATGGGAGTCTCGACGGGTGGTTGCATGGGAAGAGGAGGGTGGATGTTAGTTTGGAACGCCGGCGTGGGCTCGATTGGCCGATGAGGCGGAGAATTGCGATTGGGGTTGCGCAGGGGTTGTGTTATATGCATCACGATTGCCTGCCGGCTATAGTCCACCGTGATGTGAAGTCTAGTAATATTCTTCTTGACGCGGAGTTTAATCCGAAGGTTGCAGACTTTGGGCTGGCGAGGATAATGCTGGAGTCCGGTGAGCCGGATACGGTGTCTGCCCTTGCCGGATCTTTTGGATACATGGCCCCAGGTGAGTGTGGAAACTTATTTTTAGATTTTTGGATTACATTTCGAATCAAACCATAACTTGGGTATATTGAATTCCATGATATAGAATTAAGCGTGAACAATTCCATATTTCCATATACAAATCGAATGGCTTAGAATCTAGTAACTCATTTACATCCAGCTAAATATATTTCAATTCTGGAGTGTCCTACCAATTGTGAGGTTGTGGATTCTCAAGCGCACTAACATAGATAGGACTATGTTTTCAACATCAGCATTAATTTATTGGACTATGTTCCCAAAAACCTAAACTTTCCTTCGTCTGCACTGCAGAGTGTGCGTACACGAGAAGGGTGAATGAGAAGGCAGACGTATACTGCTTTGGTGTTGTCCTATTAGAATTGACCACTGGAAGGCCAGCCAACGACGGCAATGGATCACTTGCCGATTTGGCATGGCAGCACTTCAAGAACGGGGGTTCCGTTGCACAAATCGTTGACGACCACGTTAACGACCCGATGTCATTGGAGGAGATAGGTATGGTGATGAGACTCGGCCTCATCTGCACGGGTAAGTTGCCGTCGGCGAGGCCAAGCATGAAAGAAGTTGTTGAGATTTTGCTCCGTTGCTCCGATGATGATCGTGTCGCCCCAAAATTCAACGTAATCCCCCTCCTGAAGAAGGGAAGTCGTCGTAAGAAGGACAGTAGTGTTGACGATGATGGTGGTTCGCTACTCAATGTGTGATTTGCACGCCGGAGTTCGACTCAAATTGGGACTACATTTACTCGGGTAAATGACCTCAAGATATATTGACTGATTTGACTCCTGTGTGTAGTTTTTTTTATAGATAAAAGACTCGCTGTGTGTAGTTTGTGTAAGAGATCAGTAAGAGAAAGAGAGAGTAGATGGGATGAAAATAAATACGAAACATCTTTAATAGTTGTATAGTTGTATATTGTTAACAAAATTTTCCAGCTACCTGCACTTGTGCAGTTAAGATGAACTCCAGGCAATCAAATTTGGGAAGCAACATTTTTCTTGATATAAAGTGAGACATACATTCAACATTATGTTCACTCCAATTGTGAAAATAACATATGCATATCTTTCTTCGCAAATCTCCAAGATGGATACGCAAATTGAATGATCTTCCATGTAGAATTTGATTCTTCGTTTGGAATGGTTGCATACACTGCTGCAAAACAATATTATTACGTTAAGTTTTTTTTAATTATAACGTTACGTTGAGCACCTCTAGTGACCGATGTGATACGACGTGGACGTGGTAAGGGAGGATTTGTTATGTCAACCGAAAATCCAATGTTACATGTAGGTATACCACGTCCGTGGTTTGGCTAAAATCCGAGGTGGTACATCTTTTTACAAAATTTTGACAAAAAGTCAAATGACATACCATGGTTTCAACCTAAATTCCGATGTGGTATGTTCTTTTATTAAAATCAGAATTTCGACAAAAAATAGAAAAAAACATACCACGTCGACGTTTAGCCAACTCACCAACGTGGTATGTAGAAACATCATGTCAGTTTCAACCTAAACTCAGACGTGGTATGTCCTTTTATTAAAATCTAAATTTTAACAAAAACTCAAATAAAGAACATACCACGTTGGTTTCCATGTAAACACTGACGTGATATCCCAAAAAAATCGAATAAAAAAGACTAACTACGTTGGTTTCAACCAACTAACCGACAATGTATGTCATTTTTATTTTGGAAAATTTCAATTTTAATTTCAAATGAAATTCGCTGCAATTGGAAAACAAATTGCACCATATTCAATTTCAGTTATTCCAATGTATATATAAAAATGTCAAATATATAATTTAGAAACCACTATGATCATTCAGTTAAAAATAATCTCAAAATTTTGAATAAGTACATCCAGCTGAAACATGTGTTCACTTACACACACAATTAAAGTTGTAAGGTTGTTTATGTGAAGTGTAATTATGTTTGTACTTAAACTCAACTACATTTGAAGTTGAACTATCATACCAGAATTCTCAGTTAGTTGGATGAAGGACTGCAATGTCTTAACTCCTATTTTACAATTTGGATTGGTCTGAATGTGAGGGTGATGATCCTACATCACCACTTATGATATCATAAATGTATATGATTGTTTTCAAAATAATCATGAAAAAAAAGAAAAATTAGAATAATATAAGGTTGATAAACTTATTTGGTAAAATATGAAGTAAATAAATGATACTTGCATTACCATTTTCATTGCACTGACATCACATTATATAGGTTTAATGAAAATGGAATAGCAGATACTATTTTTATTATAAAAAAAGGATATCCAATATTCCGTTTGTGAATGTAAACAGAATTAAAAAGGAACCCAACTAAGTTGCAATAACTAAATCAAGTAAATCACACTGAACTTGACTCACCTATAAACAATTGACATTTGACTTAATTGTTTACGCCATCCAAGAGGATGTATTTTCAATAGAAATCTCAAGAAAGTAATTTTTTGTGAGCTCAAAAATTTCAAGAAAGTAAAAATTCTGGGAACTCAATGTAGGATAGCCCTGATATAGTTGCACGTTTACAGCTCTAATCCGTAGAGGCACAAAGAATAGGATGATTTGTTATTAAGATGATCTACTTTAAATTTAGGCATAACTGCCGAGTGCATGAATAATCAAACAAGTACATACAAATGCCATTATTTATGTGCAAATTGTTGGGGAATTTTTTTCAAAATATATATTTAAAAATGCAAACAAGTACATACACATACCAGAAGACAAGAACAACGAAGAGATGACAGGATCGCCGGAGATAGGGAGAAAAATCGCACTGCGCAATTAGGAGAATTGTGGGAGAGTTGGGGAAATAGGGGTCGACAATCCTCTTCTCGCCCTAGGCAAAAACGGTATTTCGATACCATTTTCTGTAGCATGAAAATGGTATCCGTGATGTCATTTTCATGAGACATGTAAAATGAAAACGACATCTGTGATATCGTTTTTAGTTTAATAAAAATGTTACTTGTGATACAATTTATTTGTCTCATATTTTGCTAAATAATTTTCCCAACCTTATATTCTTCCCATTTTTCTTTTTTTTCATGATTATTTTAATTTTTCCAATATGTATATTCATCTATTATAATAAATAAATAAAGATGTCAACATCACCCGATAAACTTACATTTATCAATTAATCTGTTAACAACATTAAGGAAATGAATAAACACCATTTCACTCGCATAATGTTTATCTCCTCCTACGAAAACGATTAAAGGGCTTCTTCAAAAATTCTACATGGTAAACAAATTCATATATTAACAAATTAATAAATTGGGCCACCAAATATATATAACGCAACCTAAGATATATATCAAAATTTACCTCTCTGCTGATTTCATTCCCAACTCAACAATTTCTTCCATATACTTCATCATGTAATAACCGCATTCAGTGTTTCCAACTTGTTTGTGGTACTACAATTAAAATGTTATTTATATTAGGAAAATAATGAAATTCATGCGAAGTATAATGCATATAATATATACAAACATTACTGAATTGTCTTACCTTCATGGCATGCCAAATTATTTTCTTCTTTTGACCACTCATATTACCGTACATCTTATAGATAGAGTCGTGATAGACGGACGCGCGCGTCACGGACGCGCCTTACGTGGATCTGTACAGCTCAGATATTTTTCTTTGAGTCAGCGTCCAGTCAGCGAAATTTCTCTTCGCACGTTTTGGTCTTTTTAAAAAACGCCGGTTCTTTAAGTTGAACGATTCATTTCCCAATACACAGATAAGACAGTGTGCAGACCCTAGGACATCGTGCAGTCTCATTATTCGTGCAGAGCCCACACTTATCATAATAAAATATTTGTTTTTAAGTTTTACGTTAGATCAACTTAATTTGTCTAGCTTACTTTATGTGTGTGTGCAGTTTACATTATGTGTTTGTCCTGTTTACGTTATGTGTATGTCCGGAATAAGTGTATATTGTTGTACGGAATAAGTGTATTTGCTGTCCGGAATAAGTGTATTTGTTGTCCGGTTTAAGAATAAAGTGTGTCCAGAAACGGAACAGAAAGTTTGTCCGGAATAAGTGTATTTGCTGTCCGGAATAAGTGTATTTGTTGTCCTGAATAAGTGTATTTGTTGTCCGGTTTAAGAATAAAGTGTGTCCAGAAACGGAACATAAAGTTTGTCCGGAATAAGTGGATTTGTTGTCCGGAATAAGTGTATTTGCAGTCCGGAATAAGTGTAGTTGTCCAGAATAAGGAGAAAGTGTGTCCAGAAACGGAACAGAAAGTTTGTCCGGAATAAGTGTATTTGCTGTCCGGAATAAGTGTATTTGTTGTCCGGAATAAGTATATTTGTTGTCCGGTTTAAGAATAAAGTGTGTCCAGAAACGGAACATAAAGTTTGTCCGGAATAAGTTGATTTCTTGTCCGGAATAAGTGTATTTGTGGTCCGGAATAAGTGTATTTGCTGTCCGGAATAAGTGTATTTGTTGTCCGGTTTAAGAATAAAGTGTGTCCAGAAATGGAGCAGAAAGTTTGTCCGGAATAAGTGTATTTGCTGTCCGGAATAAGTGTATTTGTTGTCCGGAATAAGTGTATTTGTTGTCCGGTTTAAGAATAAAGTGTGTCCAGAAACGGAACATAAAGTTTGTCCGGAATAAGTTGATTTGTTGTCCGGAATAAGTGTATTTGCTGTCCGGAATAAGTGTATTTGCAGTTCGGAATAAGTGTAGTTGTCCAGAATAAGAAGAAAGTGTGTCCAGAAACGGAACAGAAAGTTTGTCCGGAATAAGTGTATTTGCTGTCCGGAATAAGTGTATTTGTTGTCCTGAATAAGTGTATTTGTTGTCCGGTTTAAGAATAAAGTGTGTCCAGAAACGGAACATAAAGTTTGTCCGGAATAAGTGGATTTGCTGTCCGGAATAAGTGTATTTGCTGTCCGGAATCGGAATAAGTGTATTTGCAGTCCGGAATAAGTGTATTTGCAGTCCAGAATAATATATGGATTCATTATTGTCGGAATAAACGAATCAATATATGGAATGCAATAATATGATGTCGAAACAAAAAAACGTCCGCTGCCGCCCCCTGCCACCCCCGCACAAACTCAACAAACCTCCCACTGTATATTTTACCCCAACAATGCAGCAAAGATGTTGTGGTGCGAAGTCTTCACCACCGGATCGTCACATTCACGATGCTAACGCTGACAAGAACATCAGGAAGTCTTCGCACCATCCCATTCACGCTGCTTACGTTGTGAAGAATCCTGGGAGTCGGCATCAGACGCTTCTTCGACATAATATCTTGCTAGAAATGGTGATTTATTCTGGAGAGAAAGAATGAAGAAGAAAGAGTGTCATCATATTTGTATTTGGGTGGAGAGAGAGAACGTGCTGAGTTGAAACGCATTTAATGTGATTTGAGTGGACATCAGGAAGAAAAAATAAAAAAACATTCATGCTTTGGCCACGTAAGGGCTGACATGGATATCCACGTAGAGCGCGTCCGTGACGCCCTGCGTTCAACAAACATTTCCCTTATAGATATCCATCACCCTACCAAAATATGTAAATGATCGAAAATAAGTTCAAACATTCAATAACAAGAAATTTACTCAGAACATGAAGGTAGTTATTCAAAATAACTTACAACTGAAGTGTCTCCTTCAATCTATCTTGGGTTTGTCTGATGCCAAAGTATCAAATCAGTATGCAGTATACGTATCTGGACATATCACAACTAATATCCAATGATCACTAAAAGCAATTCATGTTAACTTACTTGATCAATTATTTAATTCTATTCTTTATGATTCCCAATTGAAATATAATGAAATTCCAAATATTATAGAATATAATGAGATACTTACGAGTGCCAATATGGTGTCCACGATAATATGCCTTCTTTGTTTCTTGCATCACGTCTGCAATTATTGACACTCTTATCAATCCTGGAATTTCCTGGGTTCCATAGTAGCGTGAGAGACAAATAACCAAATTTTGGGCTAAACGACATTTGGTAGCGATGCTTATTAGAATCAAATTAATATGATTTCAATTGAAATGTAACATAAATATGTATGAAAAAGATGAACATGAGTTACTTTAAGTGGACATGGATAATTGTTATACACGATCTTTCCATTTTGAGGAATTGCATCACATCAACCATTGTGACATAGAGCTTTGCTTCTATGTCGTCTTCTGTTGTGTTGCCTACGATTGTTTTGTCCGTAACACTTTCAACTATAGATCTTCGTCTCTATCCTTTATCAAAGTATATAACGCCTTGCAATTCATAGGCAACCCATTCTCATCAAACAGGTGTTGATTTTTAGATCCTTTTTGTTGTTGGACCTCCAACCTGAAACATAAAGAAATATTATTAGAACATACCTACATGAGTAATATATCAATAATTATGTAGTTATTAAATTCAAAGTTAACACCTTTTACTTCTTTATTATATTTACTTGTGTTTTCTCATTAACTGGAATTAGGTCTTCAACGTCAGGATTCACGCCCCAGTACTCCATGGTGTTGGTACAAGTGTAGCTATATTGGTGGAATATCCTAATCTATTATATAAATTCTCCACCATGTTTTCCAACCTATGGATATTTTATTCGTAATTCGAGTGATTTCCTCTCTTATTAGGGTTTGAGAATTATGAATCAAAGTATTGTCATAGTCCTATTTGACTACCGACACCTCGTACTCGCCCAACATGCTCCTCTCTTCCCAAGGCTTCAGACAATATATCATTATGCCCTCTAAAACAAATTCGTCTTAGGAAGTTTGTAGTGTAAGATCGTCTTATTACCAACCACAAGAATGTCGACTATATCATTGCCTAACGTTAAATACCATTTTATTAATTAAATCATATACTAACCACAATAATAAAATGTAACAACTTACAATCTTGGATGCAACCTTTGTAGACTCATTTTTAATGTTAATCCCATCTGGAGTAGTACGCACTATCTTCAACTTATCTTGCCTAGCAGGGGGAGATGGAGGAGATAAATTACTGGCTTGCTTTTCGCTCAGACAAGCCTCTAAAGCTTCCTGCTTTTTCTTGACAACTCTTTTGGCCGTCGTTGTGTCTTCCAATTTTCGGTATCCTCCTTGATACAATCGGTGTTGAAACTTGTTCTTCAATTGTCATTTTTGTTGAGCGCTCGTAGTTCCTAGAAACAAAATTGAGAGATTAGTTATCATAATAAACATTTCAATGTATAAATGAAGTATGAATGTAAATTATTAAAAAATTCTAGAGTTATCCTTCATGTTTTGAAATCAACCCATGTCGTCTGACAAATAAAATTGTAAACTGGACATGGATCTCGTTCCTTATACTCCCAAAATATGAAAATGATTGTCAACTTGATTTTGAAATCTTTCCACGATTACCCACATATGACATCACTCTTTTGTTGATTGAAAACTAAAATTTTCCTACAAAACAAAAATAATGAAAAGTAGTATTGACTAGATAAGAAATTGTAAATAAAAATAATTAACTTGAAAGAAAATCTTGAAATCCATGAACTATTAACCATTGCATATTTCCAAATTTACTCTTTCAGTGATACATCCACGGTTGACCAAATGTCAATGTAAATATTGACTTTGCTTCTCGCAAGAGTACCCAAATAATTTGTCCAATAAATTTTGTTTTCTCCGGTTGGCTCCAAGTAAGAATCAAATTTCAAAGGGAATGAACCTTCCCTCTTAATGTTTTGCTGAAACTCTAACATAAGAGTAGTTCCGCGGGCATGAGATGTTATCATTTCATTTTTACTTGTAGTGTTGACAATTTTGTCACTATTCGATTTGGGCCCGTCAGACTTCTTGTTGAGAGCCATTCACTTGAAGCAATACAACAAAGTGATTGGTTACATTCATTCATTCATTTAGTACATGCATTAGAGTAATAACTTAGCAGTAAAGTAATTACTTAGCAATAGAGTAATAACTGTAGGATTTGATGTTTAATTGTGCATATATATTTTTCGAAATTTTATGCATAATAAGGATCAATTACAATTTTCTACGATTTATTTCATGCATGCATCAGTTTGTTTTAATGACTAGTTTCAAAACTTATTAAAACAAACACAAGGGACTCCAAAATTCATACCTAGAAGTTCTCTAAAACTTCTTGATGTTCCATAGACGTTGAGGAAGACTATCGTCGCTTCTCGTTGCGCCGGATGCCTCCGAGTGTTCACTGAAACCCTAAACAAGGTTGGAGAGAAAGGAGCTAGCCAATCAATCTCCAAGCTAGCTTAGAATCTAGCTACAAACCCCTTCCTTAATCTCTGAGATTTCTCCTTCCAAAGACCTAGAAAACTAAGAGAATTTTCGTGGCTTTTGTGGTGAATTAGGAGAGAAAATAATTAAAAAACATCTAACATAATTAAGGAGAATAAGGACCTATTTATAGGCTCTAATCTTACTCTCAATCATGGTGATTCTTAAGTCATGTTCTCTTGACATTTTCTCTCACAAATTAATTCCATAATGCATTACATGCATCCACAAAACGTTTGACAAGGTTTGGAGCTAATCCAACCATCGATCAAATTAATCTCTTAATTATCAAAGGCAGAAAATCGATCGGGACTCGGTCTACCGAGACATACTCGGTTAACCGAATATGTCACGTTCGGATTTCCGTGCACTTGACGGATGACCGATTCTTAAGCATCCATTGTATTCACAACTAAACATACTTGGGGTTCACTAGGGTGAAACGCACCTCATATATTTAATCGTGGCACAACAATAGACAACCATTATATCTCCCACTATTCCCAAAGATGGAGGGAGCTATCTCCCGCTAAGGGCGAGCAGAGTATCCCTCGATCAATGACTGCTAGTGGATGAAATAAGAAGAAAAATTACTCTTAATTTGGTTGGACAATTTCATATATTAACATGAGATTTGGAATTTTAGGTTATCGTGCATATTATCATTCATACACATCCTAACATTCAATCACATTCATCACATGCATAGCAGAAATAAAAAAAACAGAAATTAAACCATTCACATCATGTGAGTTTATATGTTCCCTTTGATCCTTGATCCTCGATCCCTGATCTTCGATCACCGATCGATGCGCTACAATGGCGACTTCCTCTTGCACCGGAGATGTAGATTTTACAGAAAATAAACATGCTCCTCACATTCGATAAAAACCGACTAGTGCAAGTCCTATGTAAAACCTCTCATATGCAAATGCAATTATCTAAAAGACGGAAAGAGAGAATTTTGGCTTCATATAAATAAGCCCCTGTATAATAATTATCACATACATTCATAGTTGCTGATTTGGAACATATAAACTCACAATTCCTGCAAAACAACTCGAGCAAATGCAATATCGCTATAAACTATACAACCTAGTTTATCAATCATCTAGAATCCCAAACAATTCTTTGAAAAACATTTTGAAATCCATTAAAAACGTTTTTCATCCATCCATAGTTCAAAAAATAATTTTGAACCGCTGTCCATCCAATTTCCAATGGAAAGATGAACCGCGGTTTTTCGGCTTTGTTGATTCTCACAAAATAATCATTTCTTTATAAAAACGAAATTATTGTAAGTTAGACAAATGTCTAAATCTTAATTCTAATAATTACATGGCATGTTTTAAAACACTTAAAACATTTAAAACGAATTATTATAGAGAATTATATCAACAAAACATTCGTAGACCGAAAAACCGGTAAACCGAATTGTTTAAATCCTATATGGTAAACTAAATTCGTTTAAAGCCTTAAATCATAAAAAATTGAACCCTATGCTCTGATACCACTGTGGGATTTCACGTTTAATTGTGCATATATATTTTTCGAATTTTTATGCATAATGAGGATCAATTACAATTTTCTACGATTTATTTCATGCATGCATAAGTTTGTTTTAATGACTAGTTTCAAAACTTATTAAAACAAACACAAGGGACTCCGAAATTCATACCTAGAAGTTCTCTAAAACTTTTTGATGTTCCAGAGACGTTGAGGAAGACTATCGTCGCTTTTCGTTGCGCTGGATGCCTCCGAGTGTTCACCGAAACCCTAAACAAGGTTGGAGAGAAAGGAGCTAGCCAATCAATCTCCAAGCTATCTTAGAATCTAGCTACAAACCCCTTCCTTAATCTCTGAGATTTCTCCTTCCAAAGACTTAGAAAACTAAGAGAATTTTCGTGGCTTTTGTGGTGAATTAGGAGAGAAAATAATTAAAAAACATCTAACATAATTAAGGAGAATAAGGACATATTTATAGGCTCTAATCTTACTCTCAATCATGACTATTCTTAAGCCATGTTCTCTTGACATTTTCTCTCACAAACTAATTCCATAATGCATTACATGCATCCACAAAACGTTTGACCAAGTTTGGAGCTAATCCAACCATCGATCAAATTAATCTCTTAATTATCAAAGGCAGAAAATCGATGGGACTCGGTCTACCGAGACATACTCGGTTAACCGAATATGTCACGTTCGGATTTCCGTGCACTTGACGGATGACCGATTCTTAAGGAGAAAATTTCTTCTTAACCGTTCGGACTTATTCGCGTCTTTGACCGAGTGCCGTTCGGTTAACCGAAAATATCGGAACTGGACATTGTTCGGTCGACCGTTTCTGGTTCGGTACACCGATCCAGAGTTCCAGGCACTTTGGTCAAGTTCGGTCAATCAACTTGACCATCCGTTCCACGTTCGGTGACCGATCCACAGATCCTTCGGTCGACCGAACCATAACGGATTACCGAACATCTACCCGATTTTGCCTTTTCAAATTTTGGATTTATTTCCAACAAAATTTGAACTTTAGGGGTTTTAGCAAATCCACAACTTATGCAATATATTATCCTATGCAATAATAAATTATCGCACCCCATAATATATGCATCTCATATGAATTTATCATGATTTTAATTATGTTATATACAACATAATTGATTTTACTTGTTCACCACATGTGTCATATTTGCTATAAGAAACCCGACACATCATATGAACCAAAAATCAAGCTTCTTGTTTCCCGGTTTTTGCGGTGTGACCTATGGGAGGATCTAGACTAAGTTGGCAGTGATATTAAGAGCTTAATATCACAAGCTATAAGCGGTATGTAGCTACACATTATAGCTCCCAATTAGTTAGATGTCTTAATTCCACTCGAACCAAAACCCGATCCATTTAGTGATGGAGTGCACCACTTGTGTCCGTCCCTTGCCTCATGATATTAAGAACACACACAAAGTGGTATTGTGTCATCTTTGTTTTAGTATTCGTTTCTTGATCTCTTTAAACTAGTTATAAATATGTGAGTTAACTGAAATCACATTGTGCACATTATAACTTGGCTTTATCAAGGAGCCCACTAATATCATCACTCAATTAAGAGGGGCAGTGATAATCTTTTGACTAACTATCTTCTCCAACAAAAGTCATACTTAACCAACTAATGCCTTTGCACTAGACTCATTGATAGCTTAAGACACTAGTCTAATTAAGCACTCCTTAAGCGATCGGATATAAGTCTCATATCAAAGGACCAAGGACACAGTAAAATATTAATGACACAGAAACACATTCCTATAATATTTTACTTATTAGGTCAATTCGGTATACAAAAGTAGTATTTTCCTCTTTTGCGTACCCGTGTTGTCACTCACTTGTAGAGCTACAATGATCTATGACCAACACGACAATCTTAACTCGGTAATTAATGTCCCATGTTAATTACCATGATTGCGAATATCTTTTGTTTTATGTAAACCAATATCTTTTAGAGCTCCGCGGTTAAAGACTAAGAGTCTCTTCCTTAACACTTCTAAAAGACGAATAACATACACAAGGAACACAATGATTTCTCATTCAATTCATAATAATTGACATTTAAAAGTAAAACTTTTAGAACACATTCCCTTCAATAACTTGTTACATCAAATTAAAGTTCTCATCAGTAAACACCAAGCAACATACACATATTACATGCATTACTAATTTAGTATAGAACATAAACCAAACAAACACATTCCTCTAAAGCAAACTTCATTTGTTCCTTAACTTCAGTAACAACGATTCTGCTGCATTCATTTCATTGCAATGCTCAACAATCACAAACTAGTCATACACGTCAATCTTAGAGTGGAAGATAATCATCAACTTGTTATACCAGAATACAAAGAAAGCTATTACATATGATAATGCCTTATAAAAGAAAACTTGTATTAAAAATAAACCCCATTTCAGCCAAGTGCATCCAATATATCCCATGACCATATCCGAAAACATCAATATTTAAATGCCAACAATTTCAGAAACACCATGTATTGCTTTTGTTCTTCACTAATGAACAGAGTTTGAAAATTCTCATTAGATACTACTATCACTTTATTTTAATCTTACCAACTTATGAGAAAAATATGAACCAACATGAGTAATAACTTATTACTGAAGCAATATAGCAAAATGTTTGGTTACATTCATTCATTTAGTACATGCATTACAGGAATAACTTGTTACATCAAACTAAAGTTTTAATGGAAAAACACCAAGGAGCAGACACATACTACATGCATTACTAATTTAGTACATAACATAAAACAAACAAAGAATCAAACAAGAACATTCCAAATGGGAAACACCAGAAACCAAAGCAAACATAGCACATACATACGGTTAGATAATTTCTACAATTTAACTTATAACCAGTTAGATAACTTCACTGACAACTTTACAGAAGAATATGAAAAAACAAAAAAGGAAATCTCACCTTGAATGATCGGACCGACATGGTGGTGGTGGGCAGCAGCGTTGGGGTGACTATCAGTGACGTGGTGGTGGCGGCAGGCTTGGTGGGGTTGGTCGGGGCGACACTGGTCGGGTGGGATGGTGGAATGGGCTGCTCGGGAGAGGGTTGCAAATAGGGCTTGTTTGGTGGGGTTGCAAATAGTGGCAAAGCGAGAGTGGGTGAAAATTCGTAGCATAAAGGGATGATGTGTTTTTTTTTGGGGTGAAAATTAAAAGGACATCTCATGTCAGATTTTAACCTACAATACAACATGCTATTTTTCATTATTAAGAAACATAACGTCGCAAAATATCCAATAGAAAAGACAACTCACGTCGGATTTTATCCTAAATTCCGACGTGGTATGTCTTATTATTAAGAAACGAAACATCGCAATAAATTAAATATCATAGCTGGATACTAATGATTTGCGTAAGAATACTTTGGATTCAGCAAACATATCAGAGAACTATATATAATACACAAAACTGCTACAATCTGACGCGAGATGACCTTTTTATTGGAAGGACTCTCTTCAAATTGATTTGGAAGAAATTAGTAACATTTTTGGCCAGTCTTCTGTTTGTACTGTTCTTGTTGTTTAATTTTGGGTGTACAAAATATTAATAATAAAGTAAATAAATATCACTATTTGAATGTTAGTTTTGAAGGGAACGTATGTTCTAAATGTATTCTTTTATTTGTCTTTTATTAAGAATTGAATGTATAAATATTTTGTTCCTTGATTAGTGTATTCTTCTTTTGGAAGTGTTAAGAAATATGTTCTTGGTCATTAATCGTAGAGCTCTAAAAGATAATGGTTTTACAAAAGTAATTCATAATCATGGTGAGTAACATCAAACATTAATTACTGAGATAAGATTGTCATGTTGATTAAAGGATATTGTGGATCTACAAATATTTTAACAACATGACATTATGAAATGGAGAATGTTTTCTTTTGTTTATTGAATAGACCTAATAAATGAAACATTATGGAATTGTGTTTTTGTCATTAATGTTTTCATTGTGTCTTTAAATCGTAAGATATGAGACTTATGTTTATTTCACATGAGAAGTATATACTTTGATTATTATCAAAGCTATGATCACGTATAGTGATAAATATATTAATTGGTTATATACAACTTGTGCAGGAAAAACATATGTCAAAAGATTATCATTGCCCATCTTGACTTGAGTGACGATGTTATTGTGCCCATTGATAAAGCAAAAATATAATGTGCACATTGTAACTTATGTATAGTTATATACTTATAATTAGCTTAAGAGATCAAGAAAAAAATGTAATACAAAGATGAGACATTTTTACTTTGTATAATATTCTTAATATACCGAGGCAAGGGATAGACACAAGTGATATTATTTCATATCACTAAGTAGATCGTGTTTAGTTCAAGTGAACGAAACATCTTTGTTATTAAGGTAACTATAATGTGTGGCTAGATCCCGCTTTTTGTTTATGATTTGACTGTTTTATATCATTGCCAATATAACTTAGATCCCCCTGTAGGTCACACCACAAAATTGAGAAACAAGAAATATATAATTTTATGTTTTATGTGATGTATTAAATTTCATATGATATGAAATGAAATACATATCGTAAAATAACAAAATTAATATGTCGTGATAACGACATGGTTAAAATAACAAATAAATTTGTATGAGATATATATATATATGTATATATATTGTGAGGTATAATGTTTTGACATTATATAGGATAATATATTACATAATATAATGAGATCCGTAATATTAAAACATATGAATTTGCTAAAACTCCAAAGGTCAAATTTTGTGGGATATTGATCCAAAATTTGATAAAGGTAAAAACAGTGAAAAACAATCGAACATTTTTCGGGAACTGGTTGACCGAATTTAACATTAACTTTTTACGTTCGGAAAAAGTCAACCAACTGGACCTGCAGTTTGACCGAAATTATCAGAAGCGTTCTTGGTATGGGAACGGTCGACCGATGTGAAACGTAATTCGACCGAAATTATCTGGGATGTTTTAGAGTAATTGATCGGTCGACCGACTAAGAGTTTCGGTCGACCATTTGCTCATAGTTTTGCCTGCATTAATAAGAGAATTTTTTGATATGTGGGTTGGATTTGATTCAACTTGGTCAAAGGTGGTTATGGGATGATGATGTGTCAAAATACGATTGGTTTAGGGGAGAGATAATCAAGGGATCTGATTGGACGTTTTAAAATAACTGCAAGTGCACGACCACCTTGAAGCGGTGACAAATACGGGTCGATCCACAGGGAGGTGTGTCGACTCTGGTTCTTCATAAATCAAGTGGAAAATAAAAGGGGAGAAGAGATATGATTATGCTAAACTACACTACACTAGACTAGTAAGTAATATATGCAAAAGAACACAACAAACGATGAACTAAAACTAAACTAAGAAACGTGATAAGTAAGCAGGGAATCAGAGATGGAAGACCCCTAAGGGGTGGAGTGAGTGCACACATGTAATAAGATGGTGAAGATTGCATTCAATAGCCACAAATGTAGGTAGTGTTTTCATGTATATGAAGTGTCTAATGGTTATGACAAAATCTATCAATCCAATCACTAACCAAGTTGATTAATATTCACATACACAAGTTGGTTATTTCAGAACCTAAACAAGCATGGGAGGTGTCTAATAGTTGTGGCAAAACCCATCAAGTGAAGTATTCTACTCTAAACAAGCAAGCATACATTCACATTTATCAACACATTTCAAAATCAAGCATTAATTTCCATTCTTTAATGCATGTATGAACATCATCTTCACCCCTAAAGGGGGATGAAACTACTCACTAACCATTACGCTACAAACTACATTAACAAGATGAAATATTCTAATGAAAGACAATTAAACTAAAAACAAGAAATATTAAAGAAGCTAAATGAAAGGAAATTAAACTAAAGAAGCATGCAAGAATTAAAAGACAAGACAATATTAAAAGAAACTAAGAAAAAATATTTTATTTACATGACTCACATTACAAGTGACATTCTTTTCCACCTTGAGTTTTTTCTTCAAGGCTTTTACTCCAAGTAGAGAGAATGTCACCAAGCAATGGGTGAATACAAATGAGGAGGAAGAGTTCTATTTATATGCATGAAAAAAGGTAACTGACACACAACCCAGAATACACATAAACACATAACCCATATCCTGAATACAAGTGACATTCTTCTCCACTCTTCCCAGAATACACATAAACACATAACCCATATCCTGAAGAAACCGGGTCGGATTCGGAAACAAACAGACCGCCAATTGGCGGTCACTTGTTCCCGGATCTGACCCATTTTCGGATATGTTGTTTAGTTCTTTAATGCTTCACATGGGGTGCACTCAGTTTGGTTATTGGAGTGTCGTCCTGAATCTAATTGCCAAAATAGTCCTCATGATAGTGTGGAGTTTCTTGATTTTCACATTGGCCCTTCGGTTTTACATTCGGGTTCCTCTCATGTGCATGTTAGTCCATAAGTCTTGCAACTTAGTCATTTTTCTTGTTTTTAGGTCCTTTTATGCCTCTTCTCCTCAATCTTGTTTATTTCCTGAAACTCAAACATAAAATTCGTTACGTAGCATTGTTTAGGTTCAAGATAATGGATATAAGACACAAATGAATGCATGAAATGATGTCAATTAAAATCATGTGTAAGTGGTTTGGAAATGATGTGAGTTTGATGATGCCCTATAAACAAGTCCCTCTTCCCTTCCTTTGTATGAATCAATGCAAAAATTCTCTCCAAATTTTCTCCATCTCATCCATCCGAAAATTCTCTAGTTTAATAGAAGTGCAGGAGATTAAATTCTTTGGAGCATTAAAGTGGTTATTAGCTAAATTCTAACCTTGCGTTAGAGATTGATTAACTAGCTTCAATCTCTCTACTCTTGTTTAGATTTTGGTGAACACTTGGAGAAAATTCCGAGGTGATTTAAGTGCGACCTGATCTCCGACGATTCAAAAGAGTTTGACAACTCTTTTAGGTATGATTAACTTGTGTGTTTCAATACTAATTAGTATATAATGTATATTGAAATACAATTAGGAAATTTTGTACATAAAATTGTTGAAAAATATGAAAACGATCTTGCTTGCTGATTGACATCATTTCATGCTCATATTTGTATCTTATATCCATTATCTTACACCTAAGCAATGCTACGTGACGAGTTTTATGTTTAGTTTTCAGGAATAAAGAGGTTTGAAGAGAAGAGCCATGAAAGGACACAAAAGCTGGGAAAAAGGACTGAATGGTGAGATCTAGGGACCAAGATGCAAGGGAGAAGGACCTGAATGTAAGACAGAAGGACCTAAGAGCAAAACAGAATACTCCCCACCATCATGGGGAGTATTTTACCAATTCTATTCGGGTCGGAGCTCCAACAAGTCGAGTAACCGCATCAAAGACCAACAATACCAGAAAGCAAAGCCCACAACAAATTCCAACACGATCCGACAATTTTGGACCGCCAATTGGCGGTCTTGGACCGCTAATTGGCGGTCCATATTGCTCAGGATCCGTCTAAATTTCTCCTGGACTTGTATTAATGTTCGTTTAGGCTATTTTTGGTATTGGTTTAGTCCCACATCGGGGGATTGTCCCCGATTAGCTTTTTCCATGCTTATAAATAGAACTCTTCACCTTCCATTGTAATTACCCATTGTTTGGTGGCATTCTCTCTACTAAGGAGTGAGCCTTGAAGCAATAACTCAAGGTGGAGAATGATGCTACCTTCAATGTGAGTCATTGTTAATAAAAGTTTATTTGTTTCTTTTAATCTTGTTTTGTTATGTTGTTTGTTTTGTGTGGGTTGCTTTACTTTGTTTAATTTCTTGTTTAGTAATTTTAGTCTCTTAGTTAAATGTTTTCTTTACTTAGTCTAATCAGTAGTGTAATGAGTAGTGAGTAGTTCCATCCCCATTTGGGGGGTGGAGAAATATGTGGTATAATTATGTAGTGTATTAAGTGTGTGTTATTTTTATCCATTGAGCTTTATATGATTTCCATAACCATCTAATGGGTCTCCACTCTTATCTTTGATATGCTAATGCTCTTGAATGAAGCTTAGCTTATGCTTTGATTAGTGGACCTATTTTATGGGGAATGATAAGGTTAGGATATGGATGAAGTTAATATTGGAAACACAATTTGTAGTGTATGTGCTCTTGTCGCCTTTACCTTAGCTAATGTCTTGTATGTTTTAATGATGTAGTGAAATCTTAATTCATGTAGAGGCATAGTAGGGTATAGTCGTTATACTTGAGTTCATGTAGCTTCATTCCAATTATTGTCTTGTATGTTTTAATGATGTAGTCTTATCTTAATTCATGTAGAGGCAAAGTTGGATGTAGTTTTATGATTTCATGCACTACATGTTGTGAGGAGCTTAATGAACACACACACACTTCTTTATGTTCACATTATTTCTCTACCCCCTTTGGGGTTTAGTTTTATTGCTTATCTTCATTTCCTTTTGCATTCTAGTTTAGCATTGTAGTGTAGTTTAGTGTAACCAATCTTTCTTCCCTTTCTTTACCTCTCGCCTTCGAACAAACCAAGTGTCGACACACCTCCCAGTGGACGACCCGTATTTGCCACCGCTTCAACGCGGCCGTGCACTTGCGGTAGAAATATAAAACGATCAATCACTTGCGTATATAAAGTTTTAAAATTATACAAATAAGCATGGGACGAAATCCAACAATGAAATCGGAGCTTTTGGTTCATATTTTCAATAATTAGGCTATTAAATAAGGTTTAGTTTGTCATCTCTAATTATGTAATTCATGAATTTTGCCTTTTTAAGTCATTTTTTATTTTTGTTGGATGCATCAAATTTTAATCATAGGTCTTTATGTTTCTTATTTTCCTACATCAATATGTAATGTTAGAAAATATGTTAACCATTAAGATCAATGGAATAATTCCAATGTTAAGGTGAAACAAGGAAAATGAGAAAAGTATGAAATGAAGACTCACTCACACACACACACATGCCTACACATCTCCACTCCATGGGGTTTAATTATAATTGTCATTAATTACAAGTTTAGTGTAGTTAGTTTACCTTCATTCTCCCCTCCTTTTCCGCTCGACTATGGTAGTTATTGTTGGCTTTTTGGCCTTAATCTATGTTTTGATGATTTAATCAACCTAATCTTAATTATGATCATGTAGAGTAGCACACATGTTGCATTGCACATATATTGCTTTGTGCTAACCTCTACAGGTGATCAAGACTCAAGGAAGAAAGGAAAATCAAGTCAAGACATGTAATCAAGCTCTTTTGAAGACATGTATTTTGTATTTTCTTTTGAGTCTTAGGAACTTGTGTAAATTGAGCATACTTGAGCTAAAATCAACTTAAACACACACTAGGTAAGTCACACACGAAATCTCACATAATTTGGACTTCAATAGATCACCCAAACTTAGACCGGAAAACACTAAACCTGAACCCTAACAGTCTGCCCACATTCGGTCGACCGAGTGATCATTCATCCTGTTTGTGTTTTCACTGCCCGGTTTCGGTCGACCGTATATGCCCTTTCGGTTGACCGTATGAACTTATTTTTCCGACCGTTTATTTTGTCGTATTATACCCAACTGTCGTATTCGTATTAACCAAATATACCCCAAATACATTTCATGTATCGGTCGACCAAGGACCTTGTTCGGTCGACCAAATATTTGTCTCTTGACTAACCCGAACCTCCTGGACAAAATCGGTCGACCGCTAGACCTTAGCTCGGTCGACCGAATTGATCATTGTTTGTCAACCCCAAAGTGTCTGGTGCAAATCGGTCGACCGAACCCTTTTTGGAGTTCGACCGATCACTTAAGTGTACCTAAGTCGTAGCGTTGCACGGTCGACCGTTACCTAACCGGTCGACCGAACTGAGTTCAAAACTGCCAAACGGTCGACCGAATTAACTTAGAATTGGGTCCTGCGAGTTTCTATTTTGTGTATCCTACACCAACACTCACCCAATCAACCCCAACGGATCTATTCTCTCTAATGCCTATATAAAGAGATGTAAAACACATTTTAACACAACTCTCCCACTACATACTTGTCCAAAACATTAGAGAGAATCTCAAACACTCCAAGCCTCCAATTTCAACACTTAAGATCAATTCCACATCATAAGCTAAGTGTGCTCAAGTTAGAGAGTGTATTCCACTCAAGTTTTCGTTTGTGAACAAGCAAGGACTTCGGTGAAAGCCCGAAGTGTTCCTCTCGGATTGTGAGAGAAGAAAGTCAAGCAAGCGAGGGTGTTCGCGGTGCTTGTTTTGTAAAAGGCGTTCTCTCCCGGCCCGGAACGAGGAGTGGATAGTGAAGTCGTGAACGGAGTTCGAAGTGTCGAGCGGAGCTTGCAAGAGAGGACGTAGGTGGTGGCCGAACCTCTGTAAAACCCTTGTCTCATTGTGGTTTGCATTTCTATTCTTTACTTGCTTGTTTGTTTGTTTAATTCCGCTGCATATCTTTGATAGATCAAACAAGTAGGTAATTAGCTTAAAAGTTATTAGTATTGTAGACCCTCACGATCCTACAGTTACAACAACACTCACAACTCCTTGAGGTTCGACCCGTATTTTCCGCACCTTCACCGACATCGTCCACTTGCGGTTAATTAAAACTATCATTCAAGAGGCATCCTTATAAATGGGCTATATGTGTTACACAATTCGAACAATCTTTTTCATGTTAATAATGTGTCTCATCACACACCCAAACTTTTGCACAAATCCATGGGTCACCCATTTTATATGTTTTAAAATAATTATGTCCTAGTATAAATTAATTTGAATGCTGAATTATGGTGTGAGACTTGTCGTCTTGCAAAACAAATCTGGTTGCCTTTTCACTCCTCTACAACTAAGACTGAGAAACCTCCGGAGATGATTCACTTTGACATATGGGGTCTAGTCCCAGTTGAGTCGATAATGGTTTCAAGTATTTTATTACGTTTATCGATGATTTCTCTCGCACTACCTCGTTATACTTGCTTAAATCCAAATATGATGTTTTCTCTATATTTTTTGAATATGTTGCCTTGGTAGAAAACATGTATGACCCTAAAGTTAAAACCCTTAGGTCAGATAATGTATTAGAATACATTAGCAATATATTTCAAAATTTTCTTGAAGGAAA
Source organism: Triglochin maritima (assembly GCA_963682175.1). Taxonomy (NCBI): domain Eukaryota; kingdom Viridiplantae; phylum Streptophyta; class Magnoliopsida; order Alismatales; family Juncaginaceae; genus Triglochin; species Triglochin maritima. Next base: position 38,258,010 of record OY821775.1, read on the forward strand.
AATGTATATTTCATCAAACTGCCTGTATTAACACTCCTGAACAAAATGATATCTCTGAAAGGAAGAACTGACATCTTTTGAATGTCACTAGATCTCTTTTATTTCAAACTAAGGTACCCATTTTATTTTGGTCGGAAGCAATTTTAAATGTTGTATATTTTATTAATGATCTGCCTAGTCCTCTACTTCAAAATAAACGTCTCTTAGAAATCTTGAATGATAGAAGAATGAGTGTTGATCAGCTTAAGATTTTTGGTTGCACTTGCTATGTTCATAAGAAACAGATTGATAAACTTGATTCACATTCTATCAAACTTGGGTATTCCTTCTAAAAGAAGGGGTACAAATGTTACGATGCTATGGATTATAAACTATACATTTCTAGACATGTATCCATTTTTGAAAATGAAGCATATTTCGAATCTAAAAAGACTACTCATGCAGGTGAGGCATCTCCCATTCCTGCCATAGACTTGTTTAATGAGGTATTTCCATCTCTTGAGGATACTCTCGTACCTCAAGACGGGGGAGAAGAACATATCTCAGGTGAACCAAATGACGAACAGGAAGAACCCTAAGAAGAGTCTCCCACAAGACGGTCCACAAGACCTACTCGCTCTCCGTCTCATCTTAAAGATTTTGTCACCTACAATGCTACTTACCCCATCCAAGACTGCATATCCTACAAAGCTATAACTACATCTCATTAGAATTTTTTGATTGTGATTGATAATATTAATGAACCTACCTCTTACCATGAAGCCCTTAGGGACCCAAATTGGATAAAAGCCATGAAAGACGAGCTACGAGCCATAGAAAAAAAAATCAATGTTAGACCATGGTTCCCTTAAAACCAAGAATTAAACGTGTAGGTTGAAAATGGATATATAAAATTAAGTATAATAGCAATGACTTTGTTGATCGATACAAAGCTTGACTAGTTGCCAAGGGATATACCCACACCTATGGGCTTGACAATCAAGAAACCTTTGTCCTTGTTTCAAAGATGAACATTGTTAGTGTACTTTCAATTGTTGTCAATTATGGGCCTTGTTGGTCGTTTTATATTTCTACCGCAAGTGCACAGCCGCGATGAAGCGGTGGCAAGTACGGGTCGTCCTCAGGGAGGTGAGCTCGCTCTTGTTTATCAGAAATCAAGTGGCAAAGATTGGGGGAGAAAGATTGATTAAGCTACTCTACACTAAACTATGCTAAGAAGTATGAAATGCGAACGAAAGGAACACACAATGAACTAACAACTAAGCTAGAGAAACTTGATACTATGCAGGAATCAATAAGAGAGAGACCCCTTAAGGGGTGGAGTGACTACACATACACAATAAGGAGGCAAGAAGATCTTCCTATAGGCACAAGTGTAGGTAGTGTTTGCATGTATGGGAGGTGTCTACTTATCATGGCAAATCCCATCAATTAAATCACTAACCTATTTTGATTAACATTCATACATACAAGCTGGTTATTTAAGAGACTAAACAAGCATGGGAGGTGTCTACTTATCATGGCAAAACCCATCTAGTGAAGTGTTCTATTCTAACAAGCAAGCATGCATTCATATTAATCAACACATTTCATAATAAACATTCATCCTTCCTTAATTGCATATATGATAATCATCTCCACCCCCCAAAAGGGGAGTGGTTTTACTCACTAAACATTATACTAGTTATTAAGCTAAGTAAAGAAAACATATTAACTAAGCTACTAAAAATTAATGAAAAGACGATTAAACTAAAACATGCATAAACAATAAAGGAAGCACAAAACAAAGCAAATTTTATTAATTGAAGACTCACAATACCAGTAGCATCTCCCTATTGAGTTTCTTGCTTCAAGGCTTCCACTTCAATTAGGGAGAATGGCCACAAGCATGGAGTAATTACAATAGGAGATGAAGAGTTCTATTTATAGGCATGGAAAAAGCTAATCCGGGACAATCCCCCGATGTGGGACTAAACCAATACCAAAAATACACTAAGAATACACTAATACACGTGCTACAGAAAACTAGATGGATTCTGGGCTAAATGGACCGCCGATTAGCGGTTCCAGACCGCCAATTGGCGGTCTATAAGGTTTAGATCCGTCTGGTTTTCTTTGTGGGCTTTTCTTGAAGTGTTTCTTGGTCTTGGATGCATCTGGTTGGTTTGTTGGAGCTCCGACCCGAATCCAATTGCTAAAATACTCCCCATGATGGTGTGAAGTATTCTGTTTTGCTCTTAGGTCCCTCTGTCTTGCGTTCAGGTCCTTCTGCCTTGCATCTTGGTCCCCAGATCTCACAATCCAGTCCTTTTTCCAAGCTTTTGGGTCCTTTTATGTTTCATCTCTTCAAACCTATTTATTCCTGAAAATTAAACATAAAACTCGTCACATAGCATTGTTTAGGTGAAAGAGAATTGATATAAGATACAAATATGAGCATGAAATGATGTCAATCAAATACCCCCACACCTACCTTTTGCTAGTCCCGAGCAAAACAAAAAAAAGAGAAAAGCATGCGAAAAACAAGAAATTCTAACTCACTTTCGTAGGAATCACGGTTGCAATTAGCACGTGCAACAAGCCGTTAAACCTCCTTGTCGCCAAGGAGGAGGAGTGTTGTCTCCTGAGGGTTTTCAGCGGATATACCCACAAAATCCGAACAAGATGCATTAATCAATCTAGCTACACGACTCGTTGGACTTATTTTGTCGATCATGGGACGCGGTAATACTACGGGTCGACTCTATAAATGTAATCGGTCCACACACCTAGCCTAATGAGTTATTCGTGAGAGTTAGTTAAGGACTTAAGTGAAAGACATGGGCAACCTTAACTTCTGAATGTGATACAATGTGTAGAGTCCATTTTGGTTCTTATTTGCTTTTTCTTTTTTTTTCTTTTTTTTTTTCTTTTTTTTTCTTTGGAGCATTTTATTGGTTGGTGTTTGATTCTCCCAGGGTCAGGTTTCGTGCATCATTGCCTGTGAGGACTTACACTATCACGTACACCTTTCCCCAAATCTCCACATAGGGCGATCCCTACCACCCGTGTAACGGGAGTTCGGTCGGTGCATCCCAAGTCAGATGACTCGAAAGCACCAGGCACAAAGTCCCCTCAGACCTACTTTCCCGAGTGAAAGGAGCCGTGCGAGAAGAGAGAACACCACTTATTCATTTATCTACATGGGAACCAAAACCCCTACACTTAAGTTTCACAAAAAGAGATTAAGTGCCCTTGACTACGACAAACTTCCTTATACTCACAAACACGAATTATTTGACTCACTAGGTTCAGGGTGGACTTCTTTAAATATTTGAGTACTGAAACCCTATGATTACACGCCCCCTGAGGGAAAACCAGGGTGCATCCTAACGACTCGATAAGACCTAAAGCCAGTAAACTAGAAATCCTAATGCATCAAGTTCAAGACAATTTTGGGAGCTTTCTTTTTACTTTGCCTCTCAACGGTTTTGCACATGCTAAACACACGCAAAACCCACAAAACATTTTCTTTCGCAAACAATGAAGATTTTGAAAGAAATGTGAAAATTTTAAAGCACTAGGCAAGCAAAAGAAGACAAGTCACCCAAGGATCATGGCAAGCAGATATATCAATGTTAAATGCGGCACACTAACATGACCCTAGCAATACAACCAAAAGAACACGAAAAAATAACAACAAAAAGACTCACAAACTATGTACAAACGTGAAAACACCCCCCCACACCTACTTCATGCATTGTCCTCAATGAATGTGAACAAGATACTACATGGATACATGCATGAAAAAGGAAAGCTCTCACCAACATGAAGTACAAAGGGACGTTCGGGGTCATGTTGATGGACACAAACCCAAATTCCCTCAAAACCTGTGAGAAGCTGAAGAAGGGAGATAAATACGTGAAGAATTGGGGCCCAAGTACGCAAGGGTTGGGGCCACAACAATCAATGCTCACTGAAGGAGTCTTTTATTACACACTTTTTTTTGTTTTTTTTTGTTTGTTTTTGTTTTTTTTGTTTTTACAAGATATATACATCAACCAAGATATTCTCATAATCATTTGGTCAAGGAACATCAAATGAGAACATCAAGTCATGAGGACCAGAGACTTGCCGAGATGGGCAAACTCCACTGGTACTCTGAGGTGTCATGAGGGGTGAAAGGTCAAAGCTGAAAGGCTCGAACCCCTCATGATATTGGTTGGGTGTGGGCAACAAAGAATGAAGTTGTGTTGCCTCACTAGGGTTTAATTGCTCATCGAACAAAACCCTCCAACCAATAGGCGGGTGCATCGGAATGAGTTCCTCAGGCTCATTCGATGGATGCAGCAGACATGCATCACTAAGAATGGGGTTTCTCCCCAAGTCATCCAACAAGGACCTCCCACCATCATTTAGATCATCAAGCATAAGCTCGGTCATAGGTGGGTCCTTGTTGGAGTCAATATGAAGCTCAAATGGCTCAATGGCCATGGGACATGAGGTAGAGACACCTTCTGGTATAGGCATATGATGAGGTGTCTCACTCTCACTAGTACTCTCAACTGAATCATGCAACGAACACTCCCTTTGGACATTCATGTTCGAGGCCAGCTCACTCTGTTGCATTGCGAAGACAGGCAATGAGTTTTCGCTGGGCCCACGAACATTCTCAACGGGTTGCATTGGTGTTAGGGGTGTTCGTTGATTTTGTGGTGCTTTCTCCAATTGGCGGATGAGATTTAGATTTAAAGGTTCATCCATGGGTTCCTGTTGCTTACCAGAGTTGAACACATGAAACTCGGCACTCATGTTACCAAATGAGAGCTTCATGAGACCATTTCTACAATTAATCAAGGCATTGGAGGTTGCCAGAAATGGTCTACCCAAAATCAAAGGTATTTGAGAGTGAGTGTTCGCAACAGGATTGGTATCGAGGACAACAAAATCGACTGGAAATATAAAATCTCCAACTTTGATAAGCACGTCCTCGATAATCCCCATGGGAATACGAATGGATCTATCCGCCAGTTGGAGGGTGATCTTAGTTGGTTTCAATTCTCCCAAGTTCAACTGTTGATAAACAGAGAATGGGAGGAGGTTGACCGCTGATCCTAAATCAAGCAAAACATTGCTCAATCTAGTGTCCCCTATCGTACACTGAATAGTAGGACACCCAGGGTCCTTGTATTTTGTGTAGGTGGGATTGGACAAAAGAGAGCTTATATTTGCAGCCAAGAATGCTTTCTTAGGAACATTGATCTTCCTCTTGGTTGTGCAGAGATCCTTCAACACTTTGGCATATTGAGGTATTTGTTGGATGACATCCAACAAGGGGATGTTAACCTTCACTTGCTTAAACACCTCTAATATCTTGTCCATGTTGTCACTCTGCTTTTTGTTTAACCTACTTGGATAGGGAGCTTTTGGCAGGTAGGTTTTCTGCTGTGCCTGAGAAGAAAGCTTTGGTGTATTACCCTCACCCTCAGCTTCTTCTTCACCACCATTCCCACTGAGGGGCTGCATAGATGGTGGTGGGTGTGGCAAGGAAATGTGATTGTCAACCTGTTTTCCATTCCTTAAGGTCACAATGGAATTGACATGGTGAACAGGTTCCTCCACATGGTTCACTTGCCTCCCCCGAGGTACCACATTCTCATTTTGCATTTGTTGTTGTTGGTACATGCGGGGGTTAGCCTCAGGCTGGCTAGGAAAAGACCCTCTCTCTCTCTCATGTACAGACTGAGCCAATTGGCCCATCTGAAGCTCTAGAGATTTCATGGTCTGCTGATTTGAAGTGAGAACTTGACTCGTGGTAGACATAAAATTTTTCATTGAGTTTTCAAGTCCACGAGTCAAGGTCTCAAGCGAATTGAATCGGGTTTCCATATTATTGGAATTTGGGAAACCCGATGGATTGGTGGTTTGCGCTTGGGGTGGCTGATAGGAATGTGCATGCATGGGAGGTTGGTGTGATTGGTAATGTGGTCTAGAGGAGTTGGAAGGACCACCCGGGGCATTAGTTTGGTTCCATGAAAAATTGGGGTGGTTCCTCCATCCAGGATTATAAGATGATGAGTATGGGTCATTCCTGGCTCTATCATAGACGGCGTTGACACGCTCCATCTCAGGAGGAATGGACTCACACTCGCTTTCTACATGACCTATCCTACCACATGAATGACAGGGAACTGGACCAGATGTGGACATGTGAGGTGCACTTTGTTGGTTTTGGAGCTCAATCGAATCCATACGGCGCATTAAGGCCGCCATGCGTGCCTCGGTGGCCGTAGTGGTATCGATAGCAAATACGGAACCCGATCTAGTTGAGTTTGCATTCGCGATCCTCGCTCCTATACTAGATGATGCAGGTGGTTCCCTCACACTCTCCCATTGCATGGTTTTCTCAGCGAGGTCTTCTAGGAAGGCCCATGCCTCCCTTTCATCCTTTCCAAAGAACTCTCCTTGACACATGGACTCAATGAGCGTTCTGGACGGGATGTGAAGACCCTCATACACAATCTGACAAAGACGCCACAACTCAATGCCATGGTGAGGGCATGAGGATAGTAGCTCTTTGAACCTCTCAAGATATGCATGAAATGGTTCGGTCTCATGTTGATAGAACGAATTGATTTCGTTTCTCAATTTTTGAGTCCGATGATTAGGAAAGTACTTCTTGAGGAATGCAGATTGAAACTCATCCCAAGTCCTAAAGGAATTCGCCTGGTTGCTGTACAACCACTTCTTGGCGTCATCCTTTAGTGCAAAAGGAACGAGCCTAAGATGGATGGAGTCTGTGCTAAGTTGTTGCAGCTTGAACATAGCACAGACCTCCTCAAATTCCCTGAGAAAGATATAGGGGTCACCTTTCCCAGTGAAATGAGGGAGCATGGAAATGAATTAAGGCTTAACCTCAAAATGGTTCCCATTAGCCTCTGGTAATACGATGCATGAGGGTAGAGCTGTACGGCTCGGGTAGCATCGATCACGAAGAGGTATGGGAACGACAACTGGAAGCACTGGTGGAGCAGGTGGGTCTAGCAACTGCTCCTCCTCACGGAAATTAGCAGCCATTGGACCCGAACTATGTGCGACACGAGAGGAGGGAGGTGTCGAGAACTCGATGACCGAAGCCGGATCGACAACGTTCCTCGTCAAACGACCACTCTCGTCTCGTGTCCACGAAAGCATGCACAAAGGTGCACACACAAACCACAATTTTTTTTCAAAGAATGTACGTAGGGGAGAAGACGGGGGAACACAGGAGAGAAAGAATGACTCAGGAGAGAAGGGAAGAAGTCCTTAAGCTACGACGGATGGGTACAGGTAGAAGCACACAAGGAAACAAGGCTCAAGCAATCCTAAGGTCGCTATAGGTCCTTACAGCTAGACGACGCCTAACTGCGAGGTCACACGGCCTCAACACGCCTCACCTCCCTACAAGGAGGACTACAAAGCCCAGCAAGTGAGCCAAGATCCGGGGATCTCGTCTCTCCTACTATCGACAAAGTGGGCAACGCCGATCAGGTCATGACGGTCAGGACCGGATCACTCTCCTAATGCGTCCAAGATCCTTAGGGCCAATGTCTACTTGATTTTAAAATTAGGCTCTTGATTAGTGCAGTTTTTGGGGCGAAGGAAAGGGTGATGAAATCCCCCACCTTATCTTTTACGGGACAGCCCCTCCTTAGTAGCGTTTTGGAGTCCTAAATCTAGCAATCAACACTCCAAACAACTCTCAACTCACACTTGTTGCAATGCACTTCCTACTAACTAATGCATGTTCATACGAAATGCATGAATGAGAGTAGAAGGTGCGTACCTCACGCCAGCTCTCAGCAACAGAAAATAAAGCTAAGATAAAAGACAATCTAAGTGCCTAAGTCACATACATGATGCATGGCCTAAACAAAAAGAATGCCTAATCTTTTGCTTTGAGTTTTAGGGTCCAAGTTGCTTAAAGGAGGTTGATTATGGATCTGGGAACACACTATAAGTCAAAACATGCCAAATTAAATCCCAGATCACTACATCAATTATGAAAACCAACCAAAGAAATACGAGAGCGAGTTGAGCTTACCAGACCGCCAATTGGCGGTCTCAGGCCGCTGATTGGCGGTCTACAGTGCCCAGCTTGCTTCAAAATTTCTCCAGGTGCTCCTCCTGACCACGCCACGTCTCCTGAAACAAAGCAAAACTACAACACAAAAATTAAATCCACTCGAATCGTCCAAACAAGAGTCTGGACTGACACCTCCCCGGCAACGGCGCCAAAAACTTGTTGATCGTTTTATATTTCTACCGCAAGTGCACGGCCGCGATGAAGCGGTGGCAAGTACGGGTCGTCCTCAGGGAGGTGAGCTCGCTCTTGTTTATCAGAAATCAAGTGGCAAAGATTGGGGGAGAAAGATTGATTAAGCTACTCTACACTAAAATATGCTAAGAAGTATGAAATGCGAACGAAAGGAACACACAATGAACTAACAACTAAGCTAGAGAAACTTGATACTATGCAGGAATCAATAAGAGAGAGACCCCTTAAGGGGTGGAGTGACTACACATACACAATAAGGAGGCAAGAAGATCTTCCTATAGGCACAAGTGTAGGTAGTGTTTGCATGTATGGGAGGTGTCTACTTATCATGGCAAATCTCATCAATTAAATCACTAACCTATTTTGATTAACATTCATACATACAAGCTGGTTATTTAAGAGACTAAACAAGCATGGGAGGTGTCTACTTATCATGGCAAAACCCATCTAGTGAAGTGTTCTATTCTAACAAGCAAGCATGCATTCATATTAATAAACACATTTCATAATAAACATTCATCCTTCCTTAATTGCATATATGATAATCATCTCCACCCCCCAAAAGGGGAGTGGTTTTACTCACTAAACATTATACTAGTTATTAAGCTAAGTAAAGAAAACATATTAACTAAGCTACTAAAAATTAATGAAAAGACGATTAAACTAAAACATGCATAAACAATAAAGGAAGCACAAAACAAAGCAAATTTTATTAATTGAAGACTCACAATACCAGTAGCATCTCCCTATTGAGTTTCTTGCTTCAAGGCTTCCACTTCAATTAGGGAGAATGGCCACAAGCATGGAGTAATTACAATAGGAGATGAAGAGTTCTATTTATAGGTATGGAAAAAGCTAATCCGGGACAATCCCCCGATGTGGGACTAAACCAATACCAAAAATACACTAAGAATACACTAATACACGTGCTACAGAAAACTAGATGGATTCTGGGCTAAATGGACCGCCGATTAGCGGTTCCAGACCGCCAATTGGCGGTCTATAAGGTTTAGATCCGTCTGGTTTTCTTTGTGGGCTTTTCTTGAAGTGTTTCTTGGTCTTGGATGCATCTGGTTGGTTTGTTGGAGCTCCGACCCGAATCCAATTGCTAAAATACTCCCCATGATGGTGTGAAGTATTCTGTTTTGCTCTTAGGTCCCTCTGTCTTGCGTTCAGGTCCTTCTGCCTTGCATCTTGGTCCCCAGATCTCACAATCCAGTCCTTTTTCCAAGCTTTTGGGTCCTTTTATGTTTCATCTCTTCAAACCTATTTATTCCTGAAAACTAAACATAAAACTCGTCACATAGCATTGTTTAGGTGAAAGAGAATTGATATAAGATACAAATATGAGCATGAAATGATGTCAATCAGGCCTCTTTCAAATGGATGTACGAAATGCATTCCTTGAAGGCACTTTAGAAGAAGAAGTCTACAAGACTCCTCTGGGCTATAACTTCTCTCACAATCAGGTTTTCAAACTTGACAAATCAATCGACGGATTAAAACAATCTCCCTGAGCATGGTATGCAAAACTCAGTCGCTTTCTCCTTCTATTTGGTTTTTCTAATTGCTCTGTTCATGCATCCATCACTACAGGAGAACTGGTCTTCAGCGACGGACATTAACCACTGGTGTACACATCCATCCGTTGATGTTAACCTACACCGACAGATATGTTGGCTTTTTTGCCTTAATCTATGTTTTGATGATTTAATAAACCTAATCTTAATTATGATCATGTAGAGTAGCACACATATTGCATTGCATATATATTGCTTTATGCTAACCTCTACAGGTGATCAAGACTCAAGGAAGAAAGGAAATCAAGTCAAGACAAGTAATCAAGCTCAATTTGAAGACATGTATTTTGTATTTCTTTGAGTCTTTAGGAACTTGTGTATTTTGAGTATACTTGAGCTAAAATCAACTTAAACACACACTAGGTTCCTCATAGAAGTCACACACGAAATTTCACACAATTTGGACTTCAATAGATCACCCAAACTTAGATCAGAAAACACTAAACCTGAACCCTAACTGTCTGCCCACATTCGGTCGACCGCAACATGCCGTTCGGTCGACCGGATGATCAAGTAATCCAGTTTGTGTTTCCCGGTCCAGTTTCGGTCGACCGCACCATCTCTTTCGGTCGACCGTTTGAACTTAATTTTCTGACCGTTACTTTTGTCATTTATACCCAACGGTCGTATTCGTATTAAACCAAAAATACCCCAAATACATTTCTTGTATCGGTCGACCGAGGACCATGATCAGTCGACTGTTTGTCCATCTCTTTGCAAACCCGAATCTCCTCTTGAAAAATGGTCGACCGCTAGACCTGTTTCAATTTGTTTGTCAACCCCAAAGTGCCTGGTACAAATCGGTCGACCATTTCCCCTTAGGTGTTTGACCGATAACTTAAGTGTACCTAAGTCGTAGCGTTGGACGGTCGACCGTTGCTTAACCGGTAGACCGAACTTAGTGCAAAACTGCCTAACGGTCGACCGTTCATCCCGATCCGGTCGACCGATTTCTTCCAGAATTGGGTCCTGCAGGTTCTGTTTTGTGTAATCACACATCAACTCTTACCCAATCAATCCCAACGGCTCTATTCTCTCTAATGCCTATATAAGGAGTTGTAAAACACATTTTAACACAACTCTCCCACTACAAACTTGTCCCAAACATTAGAGAGAATCCCAAAACACTCAAAGCCTCCAACTTCCACACTTTAGTCTTAATTCCAATCCTACTCAAGTGTGCTCAAGAATTAGAGAGTGTTTCTCCACTCAAATTGTTTGTCAAAGGAAGCAAGGACTTCGGTGAAAGCCCGAAGTGTCCCTCTTGGATTGTGAGAGAAGAAAGTCAAACTCGCGAGGTTGTTCGCGGAGTTTTTATTGTAAAAGGCGTTCTCTCCCGGCCCGGAACGGGGAGTGGATAGTGAAGACGCGAGCGGAGCTCGAAGTGTCAAGCGGAGCTTGCAAGAGAGGACGTAGGCGGTGGCCGAACCTCTGTAAAAACCCCCGGCGTCCATTGTGGTTTGCATATTTCTTACTTGCTCGTTTAGTTGTTTAAATTCCGCTGCATATAACTCGATCGATAAAATGACTAGGTAATTAGTTTAAAAGTGATTAGTGGACCCATAACCCACACGATCCAACAAGATATACATCCGTTGGAGTTACAGGCGTCAGTGTACAAGTACACCGACGGATGCACCAGCGGATAAGTGTCGTCAGAATAGTTTTTAGCGCCAATTCTCCCACCAATTTTTTGTGCTTGGTTTTCGTCAGAGAGGATAACACCGACGGATCGTCCGTCAGTGTAGGGACATCAACCAATAAATTCGTAGGTTTGTGTCCGTTGAATGAGGATATACACCGACAGATACCTACTGTTGGTGTAAGTCTCGCCGATGTACTACGATGGATATCTGTCGGTGTATTAATAAGTGAACTTCATTTGCACCGACAGAAATCCATCGGTGTAAATTCCTCCCAGAATTCGAAACGAGCCAATTGACTATTCCCAAATTTGAATTTTTCTTGTTCAAAGAAAATGAAATGTATTCCATTCATTCACACATCCCATTCATATACATTCAAGAACTCAAGCCAAAATCAAACAATCGACAACATTCATTCATTCAAAAATGAGTTTGATTGACAAATGAGTTTGATTGATTCATTCTATACATGATAAAAGTAACAGATTAAATGCAGCGACTAAGTCGTCAAACCTCCCGTTCCTGCTCTGCCTGCAACCCCGTGATCACCATCTCGTCTCGACGGTGGCAGCGGTGTGCAAAGAGGGGTGACATCGTGATCCTGCACATTTCAAACATTATAAATTATTTGACATAAACCAATAAATGTGACATTTTAACGAAACAATGTGTAGATTACCTCGCTCGTGTAACCTGCTTTCTCGAGCAGAAAGTTTATTTGAAGTTGCATCTTACTGAGCACAGATTCCACCATCTTCAGCTTATCTTGAGCCATCGCAAGCTCACTACTACGTGCTTCAACTCCGTAGTTGCTTCGTCGTTCCACTCCACGTCCGCTCTGGCACTACGTTCTGCTTAGCTTGGCATCCCACGAGCCCCGTACATATCTGTAGGCATGACGTAGCTAGAATACATATGTACCCATCCATGTCTGTCGCCCAACACAGTGTCAACCAGATCATCAGGAGTGACCGAGGTGATAGAGCCCTGAGAGCTCGTCTCACCCGATCCTCTCATAGTCTCAAACTGTTGTTCAAATAAAACATTTCAATAGTTAGACTTCAATACAAACGTGAAACATAGTAATAATTCTAAATTAATATACATGTAATTAAAATTTATAAACAACGACTCGAGCGGCTTCTGGATGGTTCATGTTGTTAAGTTTAATCCACATGTCTGTCCGTGTGGGCTCCGGAGCACTCGGGTCTTCGGTAATCTGCAACAAAAATAAAAAAGGTGTTAAATTGCATAAAAATAAATCAAATGAATCAAATTTAGACAAAAAATTAACCAATTGCCGTCTTCTCCTTATGTCGCATGATAGACTTTGTACCACATGTATGTGGTATAATTAGGTTCGCCTGATTTTGTTGTTGATCTCACTCTTTTTCTGCATCAAAAATTAAATATAATGTTAGTTTTCATATTAATTGAATACTATTAAAATTATTAAAGTCAAAGTATACCTGAAAAACCCCGCTGACCCAATAATCTAAAAGAGTGAACCAATGCTAGACAAAGATGCTTTGTGGCCGTCCGGCCATCCACTCCTCCCAGGTCTGTGTCGGCTCCACCTGCTTCTTATAGAGGTCAAATCTGTATTCCTTCCACTTCTTATTTAGAGACCAATCAAGGAACAAATCCTCATCACATCTTCACCAAGATTTGAATCTCTCCTAGGAAGGAAACAACAACAAAAGGAAAGCAAGAAATCATGTATACTCAAATGGCTAAAATTATAGCCTATATAATAACAACTATGTAATCGTTTATAATAGAATCAAATAATACAATCAAAAATCCCTCAACAAATTTAATTGCCTTTTCTCCATATTTGGATAACATTCGACGTCACCTCTTCCACCACATTTTGCAACCCAATACTCCATCTTTGCTAGGGGTGTCAACGGAGCAGATACAGACCGGATCTACCAGTATCTGTATTTGTATCCGTGGAACAAATGCTACATCTGTATCCGGATCTGTATCTGGACGGATATTAAATTGAAATAAGAAATGTTATGGATTTTGGTTCATCCGCTGTTGTAGTCAAGCACCCTTTAAATCTTGTTGTGAGACATTAAGTGTAGGGGTTTTGGTTCATGTGTAGATAAGAAATAAGTGAGTAGGTGCTCTCTCTTCTCGCACGACTCCTATCACTCGGAAAAGTAGGTCTGAAGGGACTTTGTGCCAGGTGCTTTCGAGTCATCTGACTTGGGATGCGCCGACCGAGCTCCTGTTACACGGGTGGTAGGGATTGCACTATGTGGAGATTTGGGGAAAGGTGTACGTGATAGTGTAAGTCCTCATAGGCAATGATGCACGAAACCTGACCCTCTGGGAGAATGAAGCTCCAACTAATAAAAATACAAAAATAAAAAAATAAAAATGGTAATGCAAATAAGAACCTTAATGGACTTTACACTTTGTATCACTTGAGGATGTTGAGTTTATCCATGTCTTTCACTTAAGTCCTTATTTAACTTGCATGAATGGTTCATTAGGCTAGGTGTGCAGACTGAATACATATATAGAGTTGGACCGTAGAATTACCGCGTCCGGTGATCAATAAAAATGAGTCCATCGAGTCGAGTTTCTAGATTGAATAATGCATCTCTGTTCGGATTTTGTGGGTATATCCGTTGAAACCCCTCAGGAGACAACACTCCTCCTCCTTGGCGACAAGGAGGTTTAACAGATTCACGTAAGTGCAACCGTGAATCCTACGAAAGTGAGTTAGGATTTCTTGTTTTTCGTATGTGTATCTTCCTTTGTCTTGCTCGGGACTCGCAAAAGTTAGGTGTGGGGGTATTTGATGGAGATCATTTCATGCATATCTTTGTGTCTTATATCCACTATCTTTCACCCAAACAATGTTATGTAACGAGTTTAATATTTCGTTTTCAGGAATAAGTAGGTTTGAGAAGAAGAGACTATAAATGGACCTAATAGCAGGGAAAAGGACTGAGTTGAGAGACTCGAGGACTAAGATGCAAGATCGAAGGACTTGAATTTAAGATCGAAGGACCAATGAGCAAACAAGAATACTCCACACCATCATGGGGAGTATTTTGGCAATTCTTTTCGGGTCGGACCTCCAGCAAGCGAAGTAGATGCATCATAGACCAACAAAGACATCCAGAAAAGCCCACACAAAACAACGGCCGGATCCAAACAATATAGACCGCCAATTGGCGGTCCAAGACCGCTGATAAGCGGTCTGTTTTGATCCAGATCCGCTAAGATTTCGTAGGGTCGCGAATTAGTGTGTATTTAGTCTATTTATGGTATTTATTTAGTCCTATACCGGGGGATTGCCCCGGATTACTTTTTTCTATGACTATAAATAGAACTCTCCCTCCTCTCTTGTACCACATCTCTCTCTTGGTGGCCATCCTCTCTACTAGGAGTTAAACCCTTGAAGCAAAAAACCATGGTGGAGAGAGGCGGTGTTTTACGTGTGTACATAGTCGAGTCTTTTCCTTTGATTTTTGTTTTCTTTTGTGTGCATTGTTAGGGTCATGTTAGTGTGCTGCATTTAATATCGATATATCTACTTGCCATGATCCTTGGGTGACTTGTCTTCTTTTTCTTGCCTAGTGCTTTAAAATTTTCACATTTCTTTCAAAATCTTCATGTGTTTGCGAATGAAAATGTTTTGTGGGTTTTGCGTGTGTTTAACATGTGTAAAACCGTTTAGAGGCAAAGTACAAAGAAAGATCCCAAAATTGTCTTGAACTTGATGCATTAGGATATCTAGTACAGTGGCTTTAAGACTTATCTAGTCATTAGGATGCACCCCGACTTTCCCTCGGGGGTGAGTATTCATAGGGTTTCAGTACTCAAACACTTAAAGAAGTCCACCCTGAACCTAGTAAGTCAATAATTTGTGTCTGTTAATTTAAGGAAGTTTGTTGTAGTCAAGGACCCTTTAAATATTGTTGTGAGACATTAAGTGTAGGGGTTTGGTTCATGTGTAGATAAGAAATAAGTGAGTAGGTGTTCTCTTTTCTCGCACGGCTCCTATCACTCGGGTAATGTATGTCTGAAGGGACTTTGTGTCAGGTGCTTTCGAATCATCTGACTTGGGATGCGCCGACCGAACTCCTGTTACACGGGTGGTAGGGATTGCCCTATATGGAGATTTGGGGAAATGTGTACGTGATAGTGTAAGTCCTCATTGGCAATGATACACGAAACCTGACACTGGGAGAATGAAGCTCCAACTAATAAAAAGAAAAAATAAAATAAAAATGGTAATGCAAATAAGAACCTTAATGGACTTTACACTTTGTATCACTTGAGGATGTTGAGGTTGTCCATGTCTCTCACTTAAGTTCTTATTTAACTTGAACGAATGGTTCATTAGGCTAGCTGTGTGGACTGAATACCTATATAGAGTTGGCCCGTAGGATTACCACGTCCAATGATTATCGCAACTCCTTTCTCTACTTTGTTTCCCACTCACCTTCGAATAAACTAAAGTGGACACACCTCCCTGTGGATCGACCCGTATTTGCCACCGCCTCAACACGGCCGTGCACTTACGGTTAATTAAAACGTTCAATCAAGTTTTTGGCGTCGTTGCTGGGGAGGTGTTATGTCCAGACTTTAGTTTGGACGATTCGAGTGGTTTTAATTTTTCTTTTTTAGTAATGGTTTGTTCAGGGGTTGTAAGATGCAAGGGGAGGCTACTGGCAAAACTAGAGGAACAATTGCATCAAAGTGACCGCCAATCAGCGGTCTGAAACCGCCAATTGGCGGCCTGGTGAGTTGTGTTTTCTCTAATTTTTGTTGTGGTAGTTTATATCTTCAATTTAGTGGTCTGGGAGTTCTATTTTGTTTGTTTTAACCTGTAGTTAGCTCCCACATTAACAATCAATCCTTTGTAATCAATTTGGACCTTAAAACTCAAATTAAAATAATAGATTGATTGCCATCTAGGTCATGCATCATTTGTAGACCTTACATGCATTTGTCTTTTCTTTGCTTTATATTTTTGTTGTTGATTGCTGGCGTGAGGTACGTGAACCCAATTCCCTCATTCATGCATGTTTAGATCATGCATTAGTTAGTAAGGTGCATCGGGACAAGAGTGAGTTGGGCGTTTGATTGGAGTGTTGATTGCTAGATTTAAGATCAAAACGCTACTAAGGAGGGGTTGTCCCATAAAAGATAAGGTGGGGGATTTCATCACCATTTCCTTGGCCCCAAAAATCACTCTTAATGAAACCTTCATTCTAAAAGCAAGTAGACATTGGCCCTAAGGAGTTCGGACACACTAGGAGAGTGATCTAGTTAAGACCGTTATGGCCTGATCGGCGTTGCTTACCTTGTCGATAGTAGGAGGTACTGGATCTCCGGATTTGGTATCACTTGCTAGGAATTGTGGTCTTCGTTGTAGGGAGGTGAGGTTTGTCAAGACTAGAGATCTCGAAGTTAGGCGTCGTCTAGCCTAAGGACCCATAGTCATACATTGTTTGAGTCGTGCTTGCTAGATTATGCTTCTACCCTCTCCCACTACCCACGCTAGTTTCTAGGGATTCTTCCCTTCTCCTCTGAGTCATCTTCTTCTCACCTAATTCTACGTTCTAGTCTCCTCCCCTTTACACTCTCTGTTAGCATTTTAGGGTCGAGTCGAGCACTTTTGCGAGCTTAGCCTCGTGGTGGTGAGAGTGGTCGACTCGAGAGTTTTTTGTTGAGATGGATGGTTACATGGGCAACCATCCATATCATTGTTAGGACCAGGACAATTCTTCCTGGTATTCCGGACCCATGTAACCTAGGGTGGCTCAGACTAACACCCTGTATGGTTGGGACAATCTTAATTGTGTGATTGGGCAATCTTCATATTGGGGTAGTATGAGAGAGGCACCGACTGCTAGATCATCATCTATCTACGTCGGATCATACGCTGGTCAACAAACTGAGACATTACAACAACCTTTGGCCTCTTTCATGCGTGCGGTAGACAACATGAGTGCACCGGAGGCTCCAGTAGCCGTACCGTGCGCCTGTTGTGGGTTGAGTGGTCATGTTATTAGGGAATGTCTTTATGTTCCCCCAGAGCCTGAGTATGAGCATACATTTTCCAAAAATGCCCAATATGACCATTACGCATCCGCGTACAACCCAAGAGGGATGGATTCTTGGGGAGACGATCCTTATTCAAATTCTTATACATCATTTCCACCCCAGTATCCTCCTCCCGAATACCCAGAATTCTACCAACACCCCACTTCAAATCATTGGACTCATTATCAGCCCATCAACACCCAACCCCAAAATTTCTCAAGCTCTGACTTTGACCTCATAGTTGATCGCATACCTGGTTCCTTGAAACAAACTTTCCTTAGGTTCATGGAAACCACTCAACAGTCCATACAAAATATGGCACTGCAAGTGAGTCAAATGACGCAGCAATTACGTGAACATGAGGAGAGTAACTTTTCTTGTCAACATGAGGATTCATCTTTTGATATTGAACTGCCACCACCACATCCACAAATTCAAAGCACAATCTTTCAAAGTCAAACTCCTAGTCAGTCTGAGGAACTTGGGGTTTAAATTCACGATAACTTGGTGGACGATTCGATTCCAATAGAGAATAACATGGACCAACTTCATTATGAGTCGGCACATGATTGTGCCTTACATTTTTGTCCTGTGGCCCCTGAGCCACATGATCTTCATGTTGTGCCTTTTAAGGACTCACCTCTGGTAGAGCAAGAGCTCCCTAGTACCCTTAATTTCAAATGACCTGATGAGAGTTTGCCTCTCACTATTGTTCCTGATCATCTTGGAAATGATGGGACATCAAACAACTACATTGCCAATGAGGGTATTGGGAGTTCCTTAGAGGATACCTTGGGTAAGAGACTCACTTCCTGTTCTCCTGGTGAGTTGGACATGCATAACGAGGTTCTTGACCTTGTTCCGACCGACCAGCCTGTTGGTTGGAGAGTTCGGATTGATAATTATAACTTCAGTTCCAAGACGGGAGAAACTCTTCTTCCGTTGCACAATATGTCCCAAACTCTTGAGAGGTTCAAGATCTTTCAGTTTGATCCTTTGAATGAGACGCCTTTGCGTCAGTTCATGAACCTCTCATTACATCTTGTGCTCTTTGTGAAGGGGGCCCACGTATGAGTATTCTGGCCCCGCGTGGTGTCATGTTCCCTTTCCAAATGCATTAACCCACTTTTGAGATCCCATTTGATGTCCTTTGACAAATGAAGATGAGAACTTATTTTTTTGTACATAGTTATATTCAAAAAAAAGAAAAAAAAGAGAAAACCAAAAAAAATAAAATAAAAGACTCCTTCAGTGAGCATCGATTGTTGTGGGCTCCAACCTTGAGTATTTGTGCCCCATTTCTTTCACGTATTTGTATCCCTTCTGTAGCATCTCACAGGTTTTGAGGGAATTTGGGTTGTATGCATCAACATAGCCATGAACTTCCCTTTGTACTTCACGTTTGTGAGATCTCTTCTTTTTCATGCATAAATCCATGTAGTATCTTGCTCACATTCATTGAGGACAATGCATGAAGTAGGTGTGAGAGGGGTGTTTTACATGTGTACATAGTCGAGTCTTTTCCTTTGATTTTTGTTTTCTTTTGTGTGCATTGTTAGGGTCATGTCAGTGTGCTGCATTTAATATCGATATATCTGCTTGCCATGATCATTGGGTGACTAGTCTTCTTTTTCTTGCCTAGTGCTTTAAAATTTTCACATTTTCTTTCAAGATTTTCATGTGTTTGCGAAAGAAAATGTTTTGTGGGTTTTGCGTGTGTTTAACATGTGTTAAACCGTTGAGAGGCAAAGTAAAAAGAAAGCTCCCAAAATTGTCTTGAACTTGAAGCATTAGGATATCTAGTACAGTGGCTTTAGGACTTATCTAGTCGTTAGGATGCACCCCGACTTTCCCTCGGGGGTGAGTATTCATAGGGTTTCAGTACTCAAACACTTAAAGAAGTCCACCCTGAACCTAGTAAGTCAATAATTCGTATCTATTAATTTAAGGAAGTTTGTTGTAGTCAATGACTCTTTAAATCTTGTTGTGAGACATTAAGTGTAGGGATTTTGGTTCTTGTGTAGATAAGAAATAAGTGAGTATGTGTTCTTTCTGAAGGGAATGTGTTCTAAAAGTTTTACTTTTAAATGTCAATTATTATGAATTGAATGAGAAATCATTTTGTTCCTTGTTTATGTTATTCGTCTTTTAGAAGTGTTAAGGAAGAGGCTCTTGGTCCTTAACCGTAGAGCTCTAAAAGATATTGGTTTACATAAAACAAAAGATATTCGCAATCATGGTAATTAACATGGGACATTAATTACCGGGTTAAGATTGTCGTGTTGGTCATAGATCATTGTAGCTCTACAAGTGAGTGACAACACGGGTACACAAAAGAGGAAAATAGTACTTTTGTATACCGAATTGACCTAACAAGTAAAATATTATAG
This sequence comes from Triglochin maritima, assembly GCA_963682175.1. Taxonomy (NCBI): domain Eukaryota; kingdom Viridiplantae; phylum Streptophyta; class Magnoliopsida; order Alismatales; family Juncaginaceae; genus Triglochin; species Triglochin maritima. The sequence continues at coordinate 38,278,000 of OY821775.1, forward strand.
AAATGTGTTTCTGTGTCATTAATATTTTACTGTGTCTTTGGTCCTTTGATATGAGACTTATATCTGATCACTTAAGGAATACTTAATTAGATCAGTATCTTGAACTATCGATAAGTGTAGTGTAAAGGCATTGGTTGGTTAAGTACAACTTTTGTTGGAGAAGATAGTTGATCGAAAAGAATCCTTTGCAAAATGATGGCTCAAACTTCATGAAATGGCAACTCAATCTTAACATCGTGTTGAGGTTTGAAAAACTATCTCATATTTTGGATGGTGAAATCCCAAAATTGAATGAGAAGACAACCGATAATGAGAAGGAGGCGATAGCCAAGTGGGAAGACCAAGAGAACCAAGTTCACGGTCTAATGTTGGCATCCATGGGTGACTCGCTTCAAGCGAAATACTTGGATTCAAAACCCAAGAAGATCATGGAGGCTTTAACAAAGATGTTCATGGATAGTGCCCAAAAGGAGCGCTATAAGACCACCATCACACTCACAAGGTGCCATATGGCGGAGGGAACATCGGTATCTATGCATTTTCTCACGATGCAAGGATACCTTGAGAAGTTGGCAAAGCTCTCTTCACCAATGCCCGAGGACATTGCTGAAGATATGATTCTTGGCTATCTAGCCCCGTTCTTTAAGGACTTTGTGATGCACTATCACGTGCGTGAAAAAGGGGTGAGTCTTGAGGAGCTTCACAACGCTCTCAAAACTGCTGAAGTTGACATGGGCAAGGGTAGGGACAAGCAAGTCCTAGCCGTCCATGAGAGGAGCAAAAAGATCAACAAAGGTAAAGGCAAATTTACCAAAGATACGTCAATCAAGAGCAAGGGAGTAGGAGGTGCCTCAAAGGGGAAATCTTTCAAATCTCCAACTCCCAACACGGAGTGCTTTCACTGCGGTGAAAAGGGACACATCCGACCGAATTGCCCCAAGTACAAGGAATACCTTGAAAATGGGATGATTGAACGTAGGCGCCCGAGAAGCGCCATAGGTATGTTTGTTATTGAGATAAATTTAATCACCTCTATCCTTGATTTGGTAATGGTTACCGGATCTTGTGCTCACATAATTTTGATGTGCAGCTATTGAAGGATAGGAAGGAACTCGTGGAGAACGAGATGATATTGAAGATTGGAAATAGTACAAGCATCACTGCGATTGTACAAGATTCTATGGAGCTTCAATAGTCTAGTGATTTAAATTTATGCTTTGAAGAATGTTTGTTATATGCCTTCGATTAGCAAGAACATTTCTGTATCAAGTTTTAGATATGGATAAATTTTAATAAATATTTTAATTCTTGCTTGTCTATATCGAAGAATGGGATTTTCTATGCAAATGCATTCATATAGAATGATTTCTATTTGCTTGAAATAAATAATAAACAAACTCAAACAAACAATAACAAAAGAGAAACTAAGATAACTCACGTGAATGATACAATCTTGTAGCACTATCGGATTGGTCAAATAAATGACCAAGAGACCTTTCAAGAAGAAAGGAACGAAAACGAATAACTAATTGGATATGATACATTCTAATATATGTGGTCCGATAAGTACAAGGGCAAGAGATGGTTTAAGGTATTTCATTTTGTTCACGGACAACTATAGTCATTATGGCTATATTTGTCTAATGGGAAGCAAAATTGAATTCTTTGACAAGTTCAAGGAATTCGAGGATGAAGTAGTGAACCGACTCAACAAGAATATCGAGTCTCTATGAAAGGTTCGTAGGGGTGAGTGCTTAGGATACCTAATTTGACTCATTCCTAAATTAGGAACATGATATTGCTCGACATGGTTCGATCAATAATAAGTCAATCTAAAATTGCCTCTTTACTTTTGGGATTATGCACTACAAATAATGACAAACTCACTAAATGATGTTCCATCCAAATCCGTGGAGAAAATGTCTTGTGAGCTGTGGAGTTGAAAGACACCTAAGCTCGACTTTCTCAAGATTTGGGGTTGTGAGGTATACATCAAGAAATTGATGTCAACCAAGCTTCAACCAAAAACGGATAAGTGCTTCTTTATAGGTTGTCCTCGTGTGACAAGAGGATACTACTTTTAGTTTATCACCTCCAATCAAAAGATTGTAGAGAGAGATATGTTTTTTCTGGAATTTCTGGAAAAGAGAGAAAAGTAGTGGGAGTAGAGTTGAGCTTGAGGAAACTCAAGATACTCTACAAGATCATGATGTGAATGTTGCATTCAAATCATGAAGGCCCAACCGAGATTCATTTGGTTAGTGGGAGCATGAGCGAGAGATCCTTACAAGAAATTGTGAGAGAATCTCAATCATCCTCACCTAGTGTGCGTTCGAGAGTCGAACATGAACCTATTCCTCAAGAAATTGTGGAAGAAGTTCGAGAGACACGAGAAGAACCAAAAGAACTAAGAAGGTCAATGAGGAAAAGGAAGAAACCCAATAAGTATGTGGGACTTCATGAGATCATGGTACTAAATACCAAAGATCCCTCGACCTTCCGAGAAGCAATGGAAAAGACTCCAAACTATGGTTAAAAGCCATGGAATCCGAAGTAGAATCCATGTAAGATAATCAAGTATGAAACTTGATTAGCCTTCCTCAAGAGAAAATATCATTTGGTATAAATGAGCTTTTAGGAGGAAGATAAACATGGATAGTAACTTGACAACCTACAAAGCGAGGCTTGTAGCAAAAGTTATACTCAAATTCAAGAAATTGACTTTGATGAAATTTTTGAGAAGTTCCCATATTAAAATCTATTCGGATTATGCTCACTATTACCGCATTTCACAATTGTGGGATATGGAAGATGGATATCAAAATGGCGTTCCTTAAACAGGAACTTGGAGGAGGATATGTACATGGTACAACCTCAAGGTTTTGATGATCCAAATAATAGCGAGAAGAAATGCAAGTTTCGAGAATCCATTTATGGATTGAAGCAAGCATCGAGGAGTTGGAACAAACGCTTTGACGAAGAGGTGAAAGAGATTCACTTCATTCAAAGTAAAGGAAAACCTTGTTGATACAAGGATATTAGTGGGAGTCATGTAGTATTTCTGATCTTATATGTCGATGACATATTGCACATGAGCGATCATATACCTTAGCATTAACAAATGAGAAATTTCATTAAAATCAGCATTTCAATGAAAAGAAAAGGATGAGGCTCAACCCATCTTGAGAATCAAGATACATTGAGATACATCCCGTAGACTCATTGGCTTCAGTCAACGTGCATACATTGACAAGGTCTTTGAAATGTTCAGGATGAACAATTCCGATATGGACAATATGCCAATGAGTATGAGTATAGGTGTGCAACTCAAGAAGTCTCAATGTGCTCAATCACACAAAGACTTGGAGTACATGAAGGTATCCCTTATGCTTCGGCAAAAGGAAGGACCATGTACACAATGACTTGCACAAGACTCAATATCTCGTATGCTCTAGACGTGAGAGAAGGTCACCAATCCAACGCAAGTCCTAATCATAGGATTGTGGTCAAGAATATTCTGAAGTACCTTAACCGGACTAAAGATAAGGTTCTTGTTTATGGAAGACAAAGGAGAAAATAGCCGAGGGCTGTTTTGATGCAATTCTTATAGGAATTCTAGACAATAAGAGGTTGGAATGATGATGCGTCATCATTATTGAATGTGGAGGTATGAGCTAGTGTATTTAGGAGTAATATCACTACAGCTAACTCAACCACCAACGAAAGACAAAATAAATAAATAGGTGGACACAACAGTGACACAACTGATCCATTCAACAGACCTTCATACCAAGCTAAGAGACGAAATATATTTCGAGTCCATGGATGCGAGGATCCATGTGGATTGGCTTGATAGGTGATTTGAGAAGGTTACCCTAGTTATTAATGTTTTATGCATTGAGAATGTATGTGAAAGAAAACTTTGATAACAAGTGGGAGATTGAAGGGAATGTGTTCTAAAAGTTTTACTTTTAAATGTCAATTATTATGAATTGAATGAGAAATCATTTTGTTCCTTGTTTATGTTATTCGTCTTTTAGAAGTGTTAAGGAAGAGGCTCTTGGTCCTTAACCGTAGAGCTCTAAAAGATATTGGTTTACATAAAACAAAAGATATTCGCAATCATGGTAATTAACATGGGACATTAATTACCGGGTTAAGATTGTCGTGTTGGTCATAGATCATTGTAGCTCTACAAGTGAGTGACAACACGGGTACACAAAAGAGGAAAATAGTACTTTTGTATACCGAATTGACCTAACAAGTAAAATATTATAGAAATGTGTTTCTGTGTCATTAATATTTTACTGTGTCTTTGGTCCTTTCATATGAGACTTATATCTGATCACTTAAGGAATACTTAATTAGATCAGTGTCTTGAACTATCGATAAGTGTAGTGTAAAGGCATTGGTTGGTTAAGTACAACTTTTGTTGGAGAAGATAGTTAGTCAAAAGACTATCATTGACCCTCTTAATTGAGTAATGATATTAGTGGGCCCCTTGATAAAGCAAAGTTGTAATGTGCACAATGTGATTTGAGTTAAGTCACATATTTATAACTAGCTTAAAGAGATCAAGAAATGAATACTAATACAAAGATGACACAATACTACTTTGTGTGTATTCTTAATATCATGAGGCAAGGGACAGACACAAGTGGTGCACTCCATCACTAAATGGATCGCGTTTTGGTTCGAGTGGAATTAAGACATCTAACTAATTGGGAGCTATAATGTGTAGCTAGATACCGCTTATAGCTTGTGATATTAAGCTCTTAATATCACTGCCAACTTAGTGTAGATCCTCCCATAGGTCACACCGCAAAAACCGTGAAACAAGAAGCTTGATTTTTGGTTCATATGATGTGTCGGGTTTCTTATAGAAAATATGACACATGTGGTGAACAAGTAAAATCAATTATGTTGTATATAAACATAATTAGAATCATGATAAATTCATATGAGATGCATATATTATGGGGTGCAATAATTTATTGTTGCATAGGATAATATATTGCATAAGTTGTGAATTTGCTAAAAACCCCTAAAGTTCAAATTTTGTTGGAAATAAATCCAAAATTTGAAAAGGCAAAATCGGGTAAAAGTTCGGTAATCCGTTGAGGTTCGGTCGACCGAAGGATCTATGGATCGGTCAACCGAACGTGGAACGGATAATTGTTATTGATTGACCGAACTTGACCTAAGTGCCTGGATCTTTGGTACGGTGTACCGAACCAGAAACGGTCGATCGAACAATGTTAAGTTCCGATATTTTCGGTTAACCGAATGGCACTCGGTCTTAGACGAGAATTCGTCCGATCGGTTAAGGAGAATTTTTCCCCTTAAGAATCGGTCATCCGTCTAGTACTCGGTCAACCAATCGTGACATATTCGGTTAACCGAGTGGGTCTCGGTCAACCGAACAGCGATTGATTTTCTGCCTTTGATTATTAAGAGATTAATTTGATCGATGGCTGGATTAGCTGCAAACTTGGTCAAACATTTTGTGGGTGCATGTAATGCATTAAGGAATTAATTTATGAGAGAAAATGTAAAGAAAACGTGGCTGAAGAATAGCCATGATTAAGAGTAAGATTGGAACCTATAAATAGGTCCTTATTCTCCCTAATTGGGTTACACAATTCAATAATTATTTTCTCTCTTAATTCACCACAAAAACCCACGAAAATTCTCTTAGTTTTCTAAGTCTTTGGAAGGAGAAATCTCAGAGGCTAAGGAAGGGGTTTGTAGCTAGATTCTAAGCTTGTTTGGAGATCGATTGGCTAGCTCATTTCTCTCCAACCTTGTTTAGGGTTTCGGTGAACACTCGGAGGCATCCGGCGCAACGAGAAGCGAAGATTGGCTTCCTCAACGTCTCTCTGAAACGTCAAGAAGTTTTTGAGAACTTCTAGGTATGAATTTTGGAGTCCCTTTGTGTTTGTTTTAATAAGTTTTTGAAACTAGTTGTTAAAACAAACTGATGCATGCATAAATAAAACGAAAAAAAATTGTAATAGATCCTTATTATACATGAAAATTCGAAAAATATATATGTATAATTAAACATGAAATCCTACACTTTCTTCTCACACGGCTCCTATCACTCGGGAAAGTATGTCTGAAGGGACTTTGTGCCAGGTGCTTTCGAGTCATCTGACTTGGGATGCGCCGACCGAGCTCCTGTTACACGGGTGGTAGGGATTGCCCTATATGGAGATTTGGGGAAAGGTGTACGTGATAGTGTAAGTCCTCAAAGGCAATGATGCACGAAACCTGACCCTGGGAGAATGAAGCTCCAACTAATAAAAAGAAAAAATAAAATAAAAATGGTAATGCAAATAAGAACCTTAATGGACTTTACACTTTGTATCACTTGAGGATGTTGAGGTTGTCCATGTCTTTCACTTAAGTCCTTATTTAACTTGCATGAATGGTTCATTAGGCTAGGTGTGATGACTGAATACATATATAGAGTCGGCCCGTAGAATTACCGCGTCCGGTGAACAATAAAAATGAGTCCATCGAGTCGAGTTTCTAGATTGAATAATGCATCTCTGTTCGGATTTTGTAGGTATATCCGTTGAAACCCCTCAGGAGACAACACTCCTCCTCCTTGGCGACAAGGAGGTTTAACAGATTCACGTAAGTGCAACCGTGAATCCTACGAAAGTGAGTTAGGATTTCTTGTTTTTCGTATGTGTCTCTTCCTTTGTTTTGCTCTGGACTAGCAAAACTTAGGTGTGGGGGTATTTGATTGACATCATTTCATGCATATCTTTGTGTCTTATATCCATTATCTTTCACCCAAACAATGTTATGTAATGAGTTTAATGTTTAGTTTTCAGAAATAAGTAGGTTTGAGAATGAGAGACTATAAATGGACCAAATAGCAGGGAAAATGACTGAGTTGAGAGACTTGAGGACTACGATGCAAGATCGAAGGACCTGAATGTAAGATAGAAGGACCAATGAGCAAACAAGAATACTCCACACCATCAGGGGGAGTATTTTGGCAATTCTATTCGGGTCGGAGCTCCAGCAAGCGAAATAGATGCATCATAGACCAACAAAGGCATCCAGAAAAACCCACACGAAACAACGGCCGGATCCAAACAATATAGACCGCCAATTGGAGGTCCAAGACCATTGATTGGCGGTCTGTTTTGATCCGAATCCGCTAAGATTTCGTAGGGTCGTGTATCAGTGTGTATTTAGTCTATTTCTGGTATTTGTTTAGTCTCATACCGGGGGATTGTCCCGGATTACCTTTTTCTATGGATATAAATAGAACTCTCCCTCCTTTCTTGTACCCCATCTCTCTCTTGGTGGTCATCCTCTCTACTAGGAGTTAAAACCTTGAAGCAAAAACCCTGGTGGAGAGAGACTACTTGTAATTGAGTGAGTAATAATAAATGTTTTCATTTCGTTATGTTGTTTCTTTCTTAGTTTAATTTTCTTTCATATGCTTGCATGCTTCTTTAGTTTTATGTCATTTTAGTTTTTTCAATATTTCTTGCTTGCTTAGGTTAATTTCATTTTAGTAGAATGTTTCATTTTAATGTAGGTTGTATTGTAATAATTAGTGAGTAGTTCCCTCCCCATTTGGGGGGTGGAGAAATATGTGATATGATCATGTGGTGTATTAGGTGTGTGTTATCTTAATCCCTTGAGCTTTATATGATTTCCATAATCATCTAATGGGATTTCACTCTTGTCTTTGATATGTTAATGCTCTTGAATGAAGCTTAACTTATGCTTAGATTAGTGGACCTATTTTATGGGAAATGACAATGTGAGGATATGGATGGAATTGATGAAGGAAACATGATTTGTAGTTGCATGTACTCTTGTTGCATTTACCTTGGTTAATGTCTTGTATGTTTTAATGATTGTGTAAATCTTATTTCATGCGGAGGCATAGTGAGGGTTTGGTCTTTATACATGAGTTCATTTAGCTTCCTTCCAATTATTGTCTTGTATGTTTTAATGATATTGTGTTATCTTAATTCATCTAGAGGCAAAGTTGGATGTAGTTTTATGATTTTCATGCACTACATGTTTTGATGAGCTTAATTGAACACACACACATACACATATCTTTGTATTCACACTCTTTTCTCTACCCCCAATGGGGTTTAGTTTTATTGTTTATTGTCCAATTCCTTTTGCATCTTAAGGGGTGTTAGTGGCATGGAAAGTGACGGAAAGTGATTTTTGAAGTCAACCGGAAAGTAAAGGAAACAAAATCTAGTGTAAAACAGTTTCCTTTTGACTGAATTTTGTTGTTTGTGCATGTGTTGGAAAGTGATTTGTGGAAGGGGATTTCTGTTGTTTGCTTATACTTCTTATGTCCACTGCGACGGGTCTGTCGGGCGCCCCCTGAAAAACAAGCACAATGTAAAAATATCCAACAATTTGGATAAGGAAAACGGACGACTAAACTAGTTTCGGTCGACCGAAATGAGACTTCTTAGAGTGAACATAAACGGAAGACCGAACTAAGTTTGGTCGTCCGAACGGGTCATTCCAGTTACGAATTCGGTGGACCAAAATATGTTCGGTCGTCCGTTACAATCATTTCGGTGGACCGAATGTTTGACGGTCGACCGAAAAAATTCGGTTTCCGTGGCTTTCCGACCTCAAAGTGACGGAAAACTCAACGAAAATTTTATACATACCACAGAATCCGACGGAATCCATGTCTCCATGCACAAACAAGCCCATTTTCGAAGTCAACCAGAATCTAAATTCTGTTTCCGTCGGATTCCCTCGGAATCCGACTGCACAAACACCCCCTTAGTGTAGTTTGATCGCAACTCCTTTCTCTCCTTTCTTTCCCACTCGCCTTCGAATAAACTAAAGTTGACACACCTTCTTGTGGATCGACCCGTATTTGTCACCGCTTCAACGCGGTCGTGCACTTACGGTTAATTAAAACATATCAATCAAATATCCATTTTAGAATCTGTCGGATACGGATCGAATACGGATATTATCTGTATCCGGAGATAAATGTCTGTATTAAAAATCCGTATCAGATTTGAATATCCGTTCCGAAATTTTTGACACAATAATACCCAAATATCCTATTCCATGTGGAAATATCATAATCACCATATTAAAATACCAATTAAAGAACCAATTGAGCAATATCAACTTCATCCAACCATAAAAGGTAAACATGCATGAGAACTAAGAACATAAAATCAAATAAAAAATAGCTACAACAAATACAAAGCTAGCAGGATGGACATTTGTACGTTACAAGTTACAACTTGTGAAGAGATGCACATCACTCTAATAATATTGCAGAAGTCTCAACAATCAAAACAGGACAAACTTGTACTTGATGAAGAAGCCATTTTTTCACATCAAGAAGCTTCTAAATGGTTGGTAGGTTTGATATTTTATTTCCTCTGAAAGACAAACTAACTTCTTGAGCAAACCAACAATATTACATGGCTTGGCCATGTGCGGACAAGTGCGTTCCCAGAGAGGCGAGGCCCGACGACGGGGAGGAGGGAGGGAAGTTGCGGCCGGAAGGAAGGGAGGGAGGTTGCGGCTGGAGTTGTGTTTGTGTGACTTTAGGTTTAGGGTTAGGAATTTAGAATAGTTTCTATACTTGGGTAATTTATAGAAAAAATACCTAACTTATATATATTTATTAATTTAAATAATAACTATATATATAATACATATACAATTACAGATGTTGTACTACGGATATTTGATCGGATATTATACGGATCGGATGTACCAATAACCATATCCGCCCAACGATTTTATGGATCGGATACGAATACGGTCTTTTATGGATATTTTTTCGCGGATCGAATGTCCAAAGTCGAATACGGACACGGATTTTCGGATATTCGAATATCCACTGACACCCCTAATCTCTGCCTCTCTGCTAAGGGCAGCCAAGTCTTTTGTTTGTTTTGCTATATAATAATAATTTTCATATCTGTGTCGTATCGTGTCCTAATTCTAGACAATTGTACTTGTCTCGTGTTTGTGCTCGTTTTTCCCAAACCATCGTACGGAATTAGGACTATGTCATTAAAGCTAATCTTATAAAATATCACAATAAAGAAAAATAAACTATAAATGTTCGGTTTGGTTCAAAATGGTTCAACCAATGATGTCATCACAATGACATCATCATTTTGTGAACCGAGAATTGAACCAAACCAACCCTAAGATGATGGTCCAACCGGTGGTCTAACCAATTGAACCGAATTTTACTTGTATTTTATTAGCTATTTTTGTTCTTAAAGTCCTTATATAACATATGTAACTTAAATTAACTATAAAATTGACAAAAAAAACATTGAAACATATTAGTTATTATATAGTAATAATCAACCATAAACGAAAAGGAAAAGATGAAGTTTAGGGTTACATGAAGTTAATTAATTGTATATTTTTGTTATAATCTACATTTTCACAAACCTAAAATACTAATTATATTTAAAAAATTAGTAATTGTAACAAAATAATGTTTTTGAGCTAAATTAAAACAAAATAAATGTTCTTGGAGGTAAACTGTTACTTATATAGTTCAGGGTATAAATTGTAGTTTAACTATTTTTTGGTCACTACAATTCAACCAATGATCAAATCGATCGTTTTTTCATTTTTTTCCCGGTCTAACCCGGTTCGATCCGATTTGGTGAGGACTTCAGCTTTTTCAGTGAATACTTCCGATGTTTTTTCGAACCTTGGTCCAACCGTCTGTTTGGTTCGGTTTTTAAAATAGAGGTTTTTGTGTGATGTTTGGAAATTGGATTTGACTCTGTATTTTTTGACTTCTCTGGTAACTAATGTAGATGTAAATACGACAATATTTATCAGAAGAATTATTATACATTATGAACAAAAAAAGACAGATGATTATGTTGCTTGGTATATGTCCTTGTTTATCAAACTTCTAGTAAGCAAGCTTTTTGAAATCAAACCGAAGAGTGAACTCATAAATGCTCGATTTGGTTCAAAATGGTTCAACTGATGGTTCAACGTGATCCAACTCAGGATGACATTAGCATGCCATCATCATTTTGAAAACCGAGAGTTGAACCAAACTGACTCCAAGATGACGGTCCAACCGGTGTCTTACCCAATTGAGTCGATCTTTGCATGTATTTTACTAAATATTTAAGTTCTTAAAGTTCTTATAGAACACATGTAACTAAAATCCACTATGAAGTTTACAAAATATTAAAATATATTAGTTATTATCCAGTGATTATCAACCATCAACGAAAAGGAAAATATAAAGTTTAGGGTTACATAATGTTAAATAATTTTATTTCGTTGTCGTAATCTACTTTTTCACAAACCTAAAATACTAATTATATTTTAAAACTTTAGTGATTGAAACAAAATAATATTTTTGGGTTTATTTTAACAAAATAATTTTTTTGGGGGGCTAAACTATATTTTATAGTTCATGACGCAAATTGCAGTTTAACATTTTTTTGGTCAGACAGCGGTTCGTCCCAGTTTGATGAGGACTTCAACTTTTTTTAGTAAACTGATCGATCAATTTCCGATTTTTCAATCGAACCTCAGTCCGACCTCCAGTTCGGTTCGGTTTTGAAAACATGTCGTAAATATGTTCGAAATTAACAAATTATTTATTAATGATACCGAGTCCAATAAGCATTTGAAATATTAAATTAACTACAAAATGATTTTTAATGATAAAATATTAATCCTAGAAAAAAATTAAAACAAGCCACTATTGAATAATATTTTTTAACCAGAAAATATTTTAAACAGTTTAGAAAAATTAGCCAGTTTGACACAGTTCAGTCTGATTCGATCTGATTCTAAACAGCACCGGTCCGAACTGGTACAACCCTTGATTTGCATATGACATAGTTGTAAGGCTCCATTAAGCAAGGCCCCTAAAGTCTCAACCCAAGTTACCAAACTCCTTCCTTTTACTACCACATAGACGGCCTTAAGTTAAATTACTAACCCATAACATCAAATTTCACCTAACCGGCTGGTTTAGGCCCAATACAACCTAAAAGGATTTCTTCGGCCAGACTTGCTCCTTTAAGCACAATTTAACAAAGCTAGTTTTGTGAAGCCCAATTGATTTACTAATTAACAATGTTCACGTATCAAATCCCCTGAGTTTAACTCATTTAGCTTTTTTAAGTCAATCAATACGCTCCTGTTGGGCCCAGTTAATTCGACCCTATGAATTTACATATCGATCGAGCAATCAAGTCTCCCTAGAGCCTAATCGGAACTCGCCCACTAACATCTTAACCCAGCCTTATTTACTCAATGCTTCTTTCTTATGCTAACTAAAGACTTTCTTAGCGCTTGGAAACTTGGACTTCAGTGTACATTTTTAACCCACATAAGGTTTTTGTCCCTCTGTGTTGGTATACACAAGAATCCTTCTGCAAATTTAACCCCAAATCAAATCTAAGAACCTATAATTTCCTTTACAATTACGTGTGGTAGAAACCATCCAATTAAATCCAATGAATGCGAGTGAGACCACAGATCAATGGTTAGCCCATGCTCTTGGTAAAACCCATGGCTCATCTCTCAACTTCCCGACCAAGTAGGGGTTTACAATGGGTGAACATAATCTGGAACCGTCCAGTAAACCAGATCGAACCGGTATTTTCGATCAAGTTATCATTTTGAAATTTTGGGCTTTCGATTTTTGGTTTGGTTCGGAATCGGATATTGGGAAAATCCAGAATCAGTAACTGGAGCGGATTAACAACACAAAACAGGTTTGTGTACACTCCTAATCATCCATATTATTATGTAACCAAAAGAAAGATCCTTATCTAATATTTTATTTATGTATCAATTATAAAAAAAACCTTATTTATCACATGCTTTTCAAAAACTTAACAAATATGACCAACAAAATGGCAATCCTAAAAGGCATGGTTAGCAGGTTAGGGTTTTGAAAAGAACAAGATCTGACCAGTTGTGCGTATGCATAGTCTCGTACAATCTCACTGGGTATGGACAAAACCGACCTGCCGTTGGAACACTTCCAACGAAACCTGTGACGCAATTGGGCCCACTCACCTCTCAAGACTCCATCTTGTTTAGTATCTTAGATCTGTAGCCCATGCAGTGTTTCAAACTCAAATTTAGAAAGAGTCCCAACAAACCCTTTATTTACTCTTACAATTGAGTCCTAGTTAGCTTAATGGACATGATAGTTTCTTAAACTTTAATTAAAATAAAGTAGCTTCCAAAGAAGAAATAAACATATTTTATTGATAAACATGAGGATTTGATGCTATAATAAGTAACAACAGTTTTGTTGAAGCAAATGGTTTCTTTTTACGCGTGTATATTAGTAGAAACTAGAAACATAAGTTGAGATTGTAACTATTAATAGTTTAAATCTGAGGGTGTGATGAAAAAATGATCGAAATAGAAGAAGACGTGTATCTACGCTGACGCCATGCCGGCGGGAATTCAAATCCTTAGTAGCTTCTACTGTAATAATGGCCGAAAACAAGGGCCTTTACCAATCCAGCACTCGATCTTTGTCTGAGATGCGTTGATACTGATACGTCATATCATATAGAATATAACAACTCAATCCCAAAATAGTTGGGTAGCTAAAAAAATGAATGGAAAAAAAATCATGATTCAGGCTTGTGAATAATATTTTTCGACGTATACTGTCCAACACCAAATACGTATTGATGTTCCGATCTTTTAGACTTTTTAATGGTTTTCCCGAAGTTAATATTGATTTACCTATTCTCTTCTTATGTTTTCACCACAGGTCAACACTCATCTTCTAACTTGTGCCTTCATGTAATTTTATATATATATACGTCTAAATCATCTCAATCTATGTTGTATAAAATTTTCCACCATCAGAGCAACTTCAACTCTCTCGCGAATGTCTTCAATCCGATCCATTCGCGTATGTCTACATATTCACCATCAGGGTGGATCCAGGAAATTTTCATAAGGGGCATATTTTTTCCACGACAAACGAAATAAACGATTAATAATCTCAAATGTTTAACATAAAAAACACACATAAAAGTTATTAGAAGACCATTCTTCTAAGTTTGAGTTGCTGTTGTTGCTACTGTCAAAGTTAAAGCTAACTTGATAAGCAAAAAAACCAAATAAACGTCATCTATTCCCCTCTCAATCGTCTTCCTCGCAAGACCAACTATACCCCACAAATCTGAAAAATTTAGACTGCTCCTCATATGAGCAATGTATATGTCCACTTGAATTTCTAGCTTTACACGATCACTCTCATTGAACTCATTTTTCGCACGTTGTATTTTTGTACCCCGCTCCATTCAACATCGCAAGTCTTATAATGGTTTTATAAAAAAATCTTTTAACTTCAGAGAGATTTTCTTCACATAAGATACTTATATGCTTGTCGGCATTTCATCCACCATTATCTAATACTATGTCAACATCTTTGTCCATCTCCCCATCCTTTTGAAATATTGATGGTACATATCTAAAAATATCATTTCTAACCACCGTTTAATCATCCAATATGATCTATTTTTCATCAGTGTGACGGTACTAAAACAACACTTCATATATTCAATATTAGGCCTACTTAATTTAAACACATATTCTACTCTTGCCAATTAGTACTATGAGACATCAAATTGTATATTTTTTCGTCAATCATATAGAATAATAAAAATAAATAATAATATATTGATAACACATAGAGAATGATAACAAATAAAATATCTTTTTTGTTATTTTGCATGAGATGATGTATCCCACCCAAAACGAGAAATAAACTTTCCAATTCTCACTCACCATAATAGCCCTAACTAATCGGTTTCTACAAAAACAACCCAACACCGAACTGACGGGATCTTTTCGATTTTTCTGAGCAAAAACTGGCGACAACATCGGCTAAAGTTCCGCCCAACATAGTGGCATGTTCCGTAGATATCTGAACTGTGCTGGGCCTTTTACAGCAGTCAAAATAAAGCTCTCTGAAACCTTCCTATAATCCTCTTCAAATAAGCGAATCTCTGCAAGTATTACCTGTATTTTGCCTTTTCTTCTGTTATTTTGTTCCAAGAATATGACACTTACAAATTGAAACATAATCAACACGAAAAATATATAGTTGTACAAGTCTAATTAAGATTTACATGTAGCCTGGTTCCACCACCATTGAGGCTGCATCATTTATGTCAGTTGACCAAAAAAATTGTCTTTTTAAGTTTATCAAACTTATAGGCCTCAGTGAATTGACAAATTTAAGCTAATTTCAAACTTTTATGTCTAGTCTACCTTCTGCCGTAATATTTTTCAACAAACATAATAACATATTAACATCTTTATTTGTTGCAAAATTTCTTAGTTGGAACTCAAAGCCTTGATAATCAGATAGTAGAACGGATTATTCGCCATCTCTCTCTCTCTCTCCTCTCATTATACTCCAAGCCGAATCTCTATCTAATTCGGAACACAAAGCACGAACTTATGAGAAGAATCCTTGATGATCAATCAAGAGGTTGCAACTGTGGCTTCATTTTTTTCACTACAAGTGACTTCCTTTTTCGGTGTTTTTTCATAAAATTATGAGGAACCTTTTGGAATCACATTTTGATAGTTAGAAATCTGATTAGGTCTAAGAATCAGTTCCCAAATGTTCCTTGCTCTATTAAGTTTTTAGACATCAATTGTAAATCACCTTTCTTTATTGGTTTCCGGGAACCAAAATCTGATTTTCAAACAGTGATTTTCGTTTTTCTCTCTTTGTGATGTGATACCATTAAGCAGTTAATATTGTATTACTTGAGTCCTCAAATTTGTAAATGACACCCTAAGTTTTCCTTTGAGTTACCTTTTCAAGATCTCACCCTCCTACCATTTCTTCCCCAAACGCAGAGTTGTAATAATTGTGGAGTACCACGAAGTTGCAAATAAGTAGAAATGAGGATAGACACACTACTGGAAAAAAAATCATGTTGATTTTTTGGATCATATCACATTGGGTTTAATTAGGAGACATAGGAAGACGTTATGTACATTAATTAAGTTCCATTTAACTTTTTCCCTTCTTCAAACTTTACAACTTCAAACTTTACAACATTACTCCATCTGAACAAAATGACATTATGATCTTCATCTTTTTTTTTCTCTCTCATGCAAGTGAATGTTCATGCAAGCACACAAACGTTTCTCTAGGCAACATTACTGTTTCGAATTCAATTGTTCCCTCCATACGTAGTATTGTGATTGTTATTGTTTAGTATTGTTCAAATGGGATGTGGTGTTGATGGATTCCCGCTGAGCATGTGGGCTCTGGTTCTTACAATCTCATGTTGCTCTGAGGCAACGTTTTGTCTTGTAATGTAATTATTCCTCACGAGGTTATGAGTTATGACAGGTCTTTCAACCGTTCGTCTCGCAAAGTTTGAAGATTTTAGCAATATATATCCATAAATTGTCCGAATATAGAAACTAAAAATGAAAAACTAGTTGACCTTTTTTTTCTCCGAAATGGTAGGGTTAATTTTTTCAAGAACAATTGCCTAAACCGTCCGTCCACTGGTTGTTATGAAGATAGGAATAATACTTGCGCCCAACCTCACTCAACCAGGCATTAAACCAATAGAGATATGTAGCCTGTGTTAGTTAACCTTACTTGAAGTCGTTGAACCAAGCTACTTAAAATCCCAAATCAGATTTAAAGAAAAAGGAAACTAGTTTGTTAAACAAAATATGCACAAAGTCATTTTGAAAGATGTTTCATACAATCCAGATGACTTTTTTAGAACGATTTTTATTATCAATATCCTTTAACTTCTCAGAAATTGAATAAGAAATTGAATCAGCAAGCTCAAGGATCTACCTCCATCTCAACTCCAAAAGACCCACATGGTCACGAAGTTTGATTACAAGTATTTAATTTATTATCAGCTTAAAGGAAAAACATACTTTTCAATGCTTTAACCATTAGGTTACAGAAAGTAACAAGCGAGAGCATTGTTCAATCGGACACATTATAACATATCAATTCTTGGTGCAAATGGGGTGGATCAAGACCTATTCGAGCTCAACTGTAACGTTTCGAAACAACGGAAAATTTAAACTTTTAAAAGATATAAGAATCAAGCACCGGAGACGTTACTAAAACCACATATATAATATAAAGTGGTACACCGTATAACAAAGGAGTCAAAAGATGATTACAACAACAAAAGATATATACAATATACACAAGTGTAATCATCAACATCAAAACTACAGAAGACAGTAGAATCTGGTCCAAGTGCTCCCGTCCTCAGTCACCACCTCCTATAGACGCTTACGACCAGAAATGCAACCATAAACTATGCCTGAGTTTCCCATAAGGAAACCTCGTATGCCAAACTCCTAAACATATGAAATGAACAAATATGAGACATGATATGAAAATGCAATATATATCACAACCACCGTCTGACTGGGTTCTCGGGACCTCTCTCCCAACCACAGCAGACGCCACAACACGGGTCTCAAGGGTCCTCACACCCCAACCCCACAACAACTCGTGCACACAAGACACCGCCGGAAAACCATCGGCCACGGGTCTCAAGGGTCCTCTCACCCCAACCCCACAATCACATGTGCACACAAGGCACCGCCAGAAAACCATCGGTCACGGGTCTCAAGGGTCCTCTCACCCCAACCCCACAATCACATGTGCACACAACGCACCACCGGAAAACCATCAGCCAAACCAAACAATACGTGCACACAAGGCACCCACTTCTCATAGCCACAACCATGATCTCTCTCAAGCCGGAATGTTTGTACCATCGTCCCCAAAAGGCTGGGGACCCGTTGCCCTCGAGGCAGGTCCAAACCACAAACATCACAAGCAATATATGCAAAACTGGGCAGAAACGGTCGACCGAAACCTCACAATTATTCCGAATATAACTGGAATAACCACCAACCAATCGAACGACAAGGGGGACCCGTTCGACCGAAAACCACCAGTGAAAAACCTCTTCTTGCACAACAAGCACAATCGGTCGAACATAAATAAGACCAACGATCGACCGAAAACTACTAGTAAGATAAACGATCAATCCAAACTACACCGGTCGATCGAAACAACAACGGTCGAACAACCTTTAAGTTAACAAGTCATCGGTCGGACGAGTCAAATAGGCGGTCGATCGTTTGGATAGTCAACGCCCCCAACCGACTTACGACAATGATTTCGGTTGAACGACAGAGGGGACCCGTTCGACTGAAATCACCCAATGTCTCTATCTTCTCGCTCAACATGCATAACCGGTCGACCGCCCAAGAGTATCGTTCGACTGGTGCGAGAGATATCGCCCAAAATACACTACAACCGGTTGACCGAACCAAGCACCGGTCGACCGTTACAGTGCAGAAATCTGCTGCACGACCTCCGACGAGACTTTCGGCCTACTGTCAACTACTCAAACGCTCACACTAGCTTAGGTGAGCATAAAAGTAAAGCTTGACATACCTTTAAGGCTTGAAGAAACCTTTGAAGAACCACGACGAGTGTTTCCTCGCAAAACCTCTTCTTCTTCGACGAACTCCTCGAACTCTATCACTTCGACTCCGACAACCATCCGAGCACCTTCCAGTATCACCAAAACCACATCAATCTGGAGCTTCCGACTCGCCTAAGGAAGAGAGATGTGAGCGGGAGAGAGATAGAGAGAAGAGAGACACGCGGGTGACAGAGAGAATGAGAGAGAAAACAACCATTTTATACTCTTCTCCTCAAACCATCTCAGTCGTCTATCTAATCCTCCTCTAATCCACCACCTAAACAACAATTAAACCCATAAGCAAGGGTTAGGACATAACAATCCACCTTCCTTAAAGAATTTCGTCCTCAAAATTAGAACCAAACCCTTACCAAACAACTCTGAATATTTCGTCCTCTTCGATCTCCCAGGTGGCCTCACGCTCACTATGATGCTGCCACCTGACTTTCACCATCGGAATTGTTCTCCTAAGCTGATGCTCCATCCGATCCACCATCTCCACTGGTCTCTCCTCAAGAGATAAATCTTGACTGATCTCGGGAACACTGATCTCAATCATGTGCGACAGATCGGCAACGTACTTCTCAACATTGAAACATGAAAAACATTGTGAAGACCTGAAAACTGATGCGACAAAGTAGTACGGTAGGCAACCTCTCCAACTCGATCAAGAATCTCGAACAGTTCGACATACCTCAGACTGAGTTTCCCTTCTTCCCGAATCTCATCACTCCTTGAGCTGGTGAAATCTTCAGGAATACGTGATCGCCTACCTCAAACCTCAACTCTCGTCTACGCTTATCTGCGTAACTCTTCTGTCTGCTTTTAGTTGTCGCTAATCTTTGTCTGATCACGCCGACTTTTGCAGCACACATCTGAGAGATCTCTGGCCCAACCAGCTGTCTCTCGCCCACGTCACTCCAGCACACTGGTGATCTACAAGGCCAACCGTACAAAGCCTCGTACGGTGCTCTGCAGACCAGCCAAAAATCGGGATGTGAACTCGGATCTCTATCAGAAATAATGCTCACAGACACTGCATGTAATCGAACTATCTCGTCAACGTACAGTCTCGCCATGCCCTCCAAAGGTAAAGTGGTCCTGATAGCCAGAAAGTGCGCCAACTTGGTCAGTCGATCAACTATAACCCAAATCGCGTAGTGAGATCTCCTCGTCTTCGGCAACCCGGTGACAAATCCATCGTCACGTGCTCCCACTTCCATTTTGGTAGATCTATACTCTGCAACTAGCCCGCTGGTCGGTGGTGTTCAATCTTTACCTGCTGACAAACCAAGCACCTGGACACGAAGTCGGCTATGTCTCGCTTCATCCCTTTCCACCAGAAATTCTGATGCAGGTCTTTATACATCTTGGTACTCGCCGGGTGAATGGAATATCTGGTTCTGTGTCCCTCCTCCATGATATCATCTCTCAGATCATCTGCTCTCGGCACCCAGATCCGACCCCTGAACCTCAGACCCCTATCTACTCCCACACTGAAGTCTGACACGTCTATAGCAGCTAACTACATCAGACTGGCAATCTCATCATCTGCTCTCTGTCGGGTGAGTATACCAAAATATCATCCACGAAAACAATGACAAAGTTGTCGAGATACGACTGAAAAGTCTGATTCATCATATCCATGAATGGTACAGGTGCATTCGTCAGTCCAAACGACATCACAAAGAATTCGTAGTGCCCTTACCTTGTCCTGAATGTTGTCTTCTGGATATCTGCCTCTCTGATCCTCAACTGATGATAACCGGATCGCAGATCAATCTTCGAGAACACCATTACTGACTGCAACTGATTGAAAAGGTGGAATCTGCTAATATAAGTTGCCAATGTCATCTCTCGTTGCTCAAGTGCAAGGAACTCCTCCCTTTTCCTGTCACGGACATGCTGTGGGAAATACTGTTGGTTGAACTCCGCAAGGAAATCCTCCCAGCCCACCTCCCCACTAACCTTAAACACCACTACAGAAGTAGACCTCCACCAGCTGGCTGCCTCGCCATCCAAAACATAGGTGGCTAGATCCACCTGTCTCTCTGCACGACAACCAATCGCTCTGAAGATCTTCCAGATCTTGAAGACCCAGCCTTCAACTGCCTCTAGATCTCCACTACCACCAAAGGAAGGAGGGTCTTGATGCACGAATCAGTTCAACACTGCACCTGCTCCTTCCTGCTCAGACTGGGCAGACTGACGATCAAGAAACTCGCCCAACCTACCCAGTCCCCTGAAGGGTCCTCCTTTCTGCTTCCATGTCCCCTTCACCAGTCTCCTCACTGGTGCCCCTATAATGTGAAGGTGGCCTCACACGTCTCAGAGGCATCTACACAAGAGGACAAGAAACGAAAATGAATCAGATGACTATGCATACATGCTCCACAACAAAACTGACGATGCAAGACTTCTAAGGTGGTTTCTTTGGACGAGTACACCGGAACCAAAAGCTCTAATACCAAATTGTAACACCCCGAAACAGCCGAAAATTTAAACTTTTAAAAGATATAAGAATCAAACACCGGGGACGTTACCAAAACCACATATATAATATAAAGTGGTACACTGTATAACAAAGGAGTCAAAAGATGATTACAACAACAAAAGATATACAATATACACAAGTGTAATCATCAACCCCAAAACTACAGAAGACAGTAGGATCTGGTCCAAGAGCTCCCGCCCTCAGTCACCACCTCCTTTAGACGCTTACGACCTGAAATGAAACCATAAACTATGCCTGAGTTTCCCATAAAGAAACCCCGTATGCCAAACTCCTAAACATATGAAATGAACAAATATGAGACATGATATGAAAATGAAATATATATCACAACCACCGTCTGACTGGGTTCTCGAGACCTCTCTCCCAACCACAATCGACGCCACAACACGGGTCTCAAGGGTCCTCACACCCCAACCCCACAACAA
Source organism: Triglochin maritima (assembly GCA_963682175.1). Taxonomy (NCBI): domain Eukaryota; kingdom Viridiplantae; phylum Streptophyta; class Magnoliopsida; order Alismatales; family Juncaginaceae; genus Triglochin; species Triglochin maritima. The sequence continues at coordinate 38,299,473 of OY821775.1, forward strand.
CTCGTGCACACAAGGCACCGTCGGAAAACAATCGGCTACGGGTCTCAAGGGTCCTCTCACACCAACCCCGCAATCACACGTGTACACAAGACACCGTCGGAAAACCATCAGCCACGGGTCTCAAGGGTCCTCTCACCCCCAACCCCACAATCACACGTGCACACAAGACACTGCCGGAAAACCATCGGCCAAACCAAACAATATGTGCACACAAGGCACCCGCTCCTCATAGCCACAACCATCATATCTCTCAGGCCGGAATGTCTGTACCGTCGCCCCAAAATGGTTGAGTACTCGTTGCCCTCGAGGCAGATCCAAACCACAAACATGACAAGCAATATATGCAAAATTGGGCAGAAAAGGTCGACCTAAATCCGTAGACGGTCGACCGAAACCCCACAATTATTTCGAATATAACTGGAATAACCACCAACCGGTCGAACGGCAAAGGGGACTCGTTCGACCAAAAACCACCAGTGAAAAACCTCTTCTTGCACAACAAGCACAATCGGTTGGACATAAATAAGACCAACGGTCGACCGAAGACTACCAGTAAAATACACTATCAATCCAAACTACACCGGTCGACCAAAATAACAACAGTCGAACAACCTTTAAGTTAACGTAAGTCGTCGGTCGGACGATTCAAACAGGCGGTCGACCGTTTGGATAGTCAACGCCCCTAATCAACTTACGACAGTGCTTCCGGTCGAACAACAAAGGGGACATGTTCGACCGAAATCACCTACAGTCTCCATCTTGTCGCTCAACATGCTTAACCAGTCGACCACCCAAGGGTATCGTTTGACCGACGCGAGAGATATCGCCCAAAATACACTACAACCGGTCGACCGAACCAAGCATTGTTTAACCGTTACAGTGCAGAAATCTGCTGCACGACCTCCGACGAGCCTTTCGGCCTACTGTCTGTAGGATCGTGTGGGTCTATGGGTCCACAAACTAATCACGATTAAGCCCTAGTTAACTACTTGGTTGATTGATCAAAGAATTGCAGCGGAAATTAAAAACAAATCAAACACAAGTAGGAAAGCAATGCAAACCACACAAGAAGACACCAGATTTACAGAGGTTCAGTCGCGCCTACGTCCTCTCTTGCAAGCCCCTCTCGAATCCCCGTTCGAGCTCCTCTTGCGTCTTCACTATGCCTCCCCGTTCCGGGCCGGGAGCAACGCCTTTTACAAGTCTTCAAGCTCGCGAACAACCCTCGCCGAGCTTGGCACTACCTCTCACAAACCGAGAGAATCACTTCGGGCTTTCACCGAAATCCTTGCTTCTTTGTCTTGGGCTTTCACCAAGACCCTTGCTCACTTTACAACAATGGTGACTGAGTGGAACTCACTCTCTAATTGAGCACAACAATTGCTAGTATGATGATTGATGAAGGATATGGAAATTAGGCTTTGGATGGCTAATTTGGAGCTTTGAGGTTGTGGAAAATCTCACTATAAGTTTGACACTTTGGAGTTGTGAAATCTTGTGGAAAACTAAGTGTGAACCTCTATTTATAAGCTCCTAAAGATTTCTAGCCGTTTGGACAAGATTTGATTGGGTTTTGTGCAAGATACACAAAGCAGAAAATCAGGCTGCAAATCTGTCTAGAAACGGTCGACCGAAAGGTGTATCGGTCGACCGAACCCTTGAGTAAGTTAATGGATCGGTTGACCGAACATAGGTACTGGTCACTTAAGTTCTTTAAGTCAGCGGTCGACCGAACAGGTACCGGTCGACCGAACTACAGGGTTCGGTAGAGAGAAATCTTTATCGGTTGGACAAACTTGTGTCGACCGATAGCAGGGGGTTTTTCACGAATTAAACGGTCGACCGAATAAGGTAGTTTGTTCGACCGGTTCAAAAGTATTGGGGGTGTATTTAGAGAAAAATGTGTATACGACCGTTGAGTAATACGACAAATAAAACGGTCGTATTTTTACCAGAAATAGCAAACGAAACGGTCGACCGAAGGTCTACCGGTCGACCGAACATGTCTGGGTAAACGGTTAACCGAAGTGTGATCGGTTGAACGGATTGGTCTGGTATAACAAATATTGTGTATAACCGGTCGACCGAAAGGTGAACGGTCGACCGAACTCAGGCAGACTTGCGACCAATGTTTTAGGTGTTGGGTGATCTAATGGAGTCCAAAAGTTATGAAATTTTGTGTGTGACTCCTACAAGGAACCTAGTGTGTGAATGCATGCATATTAGCTTAAGTTATGCTCAATTCACATAAGTTCCTAATACTCAAAGAAAGGTAAAATTACATGTCTTCAATCCTAGCTTGATTACATGTCTTGACTTGATTTTTCTTCTTTCTTGAGTCTTGATCACCTGTAGAGGTTAGCACAAAGCAATATATATGCAATGCAATATGTGTGCTACTCTACATGATCATAATTAAGATTAGGTTAATTAAATCATCAAAACATAGATTAAGGCCTAAAAGCCAACACTGTCAACTAGTCAAACACTCACACTAGCTTAGGTGAGCATAAAAGTAAAGCTTGACATACCTTTAAGGCTTGAAGAAACCTTTGAAAAACCACGGCAAGTGTTTCCTCGCAAAACCTCTTCTTCTCCGGCGAACTCCTCAAACTCGATCACTTCGACTCCGGCAACCGTTTGAGCACCTTCCAGTCTCACCAAAACCACACCAATCCGGAGCTTCCGACTCGCCTAAGAAAGAGAGATGTGAGCGGAAGAGAGAGAGAGAAGAGAGACGCACGGGTGAGAGAGAGAATGATTGAGAAAACAACCATTTTATACTCTTCTCCTCAAATCATCTCAGCCGTCCATCTAATCCTCCTCTAATCCACCACCTAAACAACAATTAAACCCATAAGCAAGAGTTAGGATATAACATCAACTGATTCAGTAATCAAGTGAGCTGAACTTGTGTGTTTAATATTCGAGCCAAGGAGTCTTGCTGAAGCTTTACTCATTTTCAACCTTTGAGGTCGCTGAAATCGACTGGTTTATACTACAATCGGCTTGGATCATTTACTTCATTAGAAATTTCAGCTAAGCAACTAATACCAGAAAATAAGTACTCATTCCAAAATGAAAATAATTCCAATCAAACACACAACCAACGAACATGCCTAAAGTATGCAACATAACAAACCAAACATATAATACACGTTTGCTATGATGGGATTGTTTTATTTGATATTTTGTATTAGAAAAGAAACATGTGTTGCATTATGCTATTGTGTTATTAAAATTATAATGTTATATATACGCATGGAAAGACAACAAGGTTAAAAACCATTAACCGAATTCTTGGCTTTGCATTTTGTTTGCTTCGAGGTTTTCCAAACCGTAAGGCTGTATTTAGGTTCATTATCTCGCTCGAAGCCTTTCTAGTTCATCATGATTGATAATTTGAAATGCAATATAGTATTATGTTTCTATTGTTAGGAAAATAGTTTCACATTGAATACAAAACTTGTGCAACATTTTATTATAGAGTTAGATCTACTATCATCTACGTAAGTGCTTAAGTTTTGTTATCAAAACCTACTACTAGAAAAAATATGTTACAACGACGAGGTATCCGTCGTTAAAAGATCTGGCTACACCGACGAATAGGACCATCTGTCTGTGAATGATCTGGCTACATCGATGAATAGAAACATCTGTCAACAAACGTTTATACCGACGAATATTGTACAATATACCGACAGTCAAAATATTCAATTTATCGAAGATTCGTCGTGGGATTATAGATGATCCCCAACGGACGAATGTAGTCATTGAACGATTTGGAACCCACCATTGGGCAGAGATGAAATTTTTGGTGCAAACACAACAATGAAGAATCATTTTAGAATAAATTGACGAAGATATTTGGTCAACCTAAAAGGAAACATTTTTTAGATTTCACCAAATGATAGTGTCAGTCGGTGAAGATGCGACACATAATTTCGTTATAACGTAGATCACCAACTGAAGGTTTGCACTTGGTCAAGGAATATTTCTGTTAGTGTATGTCACCAATGGATTTCGACTTTTATTCACAAATGGACAAGTGCCATTAGCGTATCCTTTATAACCTAGCTTGTTCCAGTCTTGTCGCACAAAATCCTACAATGGTATCAGAGTTTTTTGTTCATATTTTCAATTATTATGCTATTTAATATATTTAGTTTACCATCTCTCTTTTTATTTTTGATGGATGCATTGATTGTAATCATGGAGTTTTATGTTTCTTAATTTTCTACATTAGTTTGTAATGTTAGAAAATATTTTAACCATTAAGATCAATGGATTAATTCTGATCTTTAAGGTGAAACAAAGAAAATCGGAAAATAAGACTGTTTTGTCGATTTTAATTTTTCTTTTGAGAGTTTTAAATGTTTTAAAACATGTCATGATTATTAAAATCAAGTTTTAGACTTATGTCTAATTTTGTGAAATTTTCGTTTATTTTAAATAATTATATTACTTGGAATCAACAAAACAAAAGGGAGTAAATAAGTTTATTTTTCTTGAAGTGTTCTTAGGAATTTAGATAAACTTCGGTTCAAATATTATTTTTTAATATCTTGAACTATGAATGTTTGAATTATTTTAAAGGATTTCAAATGATTTTGAATTATTTAATTGAGAGATGAAGGATCAACTAAATAATGTAGAATAACATATGTACATATTGTTGCACTTGTTTGATTTTGCATGAATAAGTGAGTTTATATGTTTCAATCGAAGTGATATGTGAATGAATGATATGTTTATATCATTGTTGTTATTATTATAAATAACAGGGGCTTATGTATATGTAAAACCCATTTATTTTATTTGCAAGCATATGAGAGAACTTTTATATATAGGACTTGCACTAGATAATTTAATTTCAAATTGTGAGATGCATGTTTATATTTTGCAATTTTTACATCCATGGTGAAAGAAGAAGGCACGAAGAAGGTGCAAAGGTCAAGAGATGCGTGAACATATAAACTCACACTAATGCGTGAATGAACATGACCACCTAAATTCTAAAATCACATATAAAAATGTTTAATTGTCCAAACTATAAATTAAGAAGTTCTTTCTTTCTTATTTCATCCACTAGAAGTCATTGATCGAGGAACATTTTGCTTGCCCTTTGCGAGAGATAATTTCATTCATCTTTGGAAATAGTGAGAGATATAGGGATATTCATTGTTGTGCCATCAATAAGTACATGAAGTGAGTCTCACCCTTAGTGGACATTGAGTGTAATTGTTCATTAATACAATGGACAATCGTATCTCATATCAAATGAAATAAATTTTCTTGACAAAACTAAGAGCTCTCGCTCAGTTTTGGGAAAAGAAAAAATTTTCTTAGGAGATTTGACAAATTCTCTATTAATTGAAATGACAGGAATCATAAGAGTTTGAAAAGGCAAAAGTTTGCAAAATATCAGAATGGTTATGATTAGAAAATGTTTCTTACCTTGAGTTTGTGACATATTCGATAGCCTTAGCTAGTTTATGTTATAAATGATAGGATCTTGTATTACTGTAATTATGGACATATTTAATATTTATTTATTTGCAGAACAAATTTTTACAAACATAAAATTGACATGAAAATCTTTATAAATTATTTTGTAGAAATGTCGAACATTCAACCTATTGTGCGATCTATAATTGAGAAATATCCATTGGTAAATGATGTCTCCAACTTCAATAGATGGCAACTCAAGCTTAACATCGTGTTAAAGTTTGAAAATTTATCTCATATTTTGGATGGTGAAATCCCAAAATTAAATGAGAATGCAACCGGTGCTGAGAAAGTGATTGCAGCAAAGTGTGAAGACCAAGAGAACCAGGTTCATGGATGTTAGCCTCCATGGATGACTCGCTTCAAGCAAAATACTTGGACCCAAAACCCAAGTAGACAGTGGAAGCTCTCACGGAGATGTTTATGGATAGTGCTCGAAAGGAGCGATATAAGACCACCATTGCACTCACAATGTGCCACATGACGGAGGGAACATCATGCATTTTCTCACGATACAAGAATATCTTGAGAAGTTAGTAAAACTCTTTTCCCCGATGCCCAATGACATTGTGGAAGATTTGATTCTTGACTCTCTAGCCCCATCCTACAATGATTTCATCATGCATTACCATGTGTGTGAGAAAGAGATGAATCTTGAGGAGCTTCATAATGCTCTCAAAACGGCTGAAGTTGATTTAGGGAAAGGTAGAGACAAGAATGTCCTGGCCATTCATAGTGGAAGTAGAAAGATCGCCAAGAACAAAGTAAAAGGCAAATTCACCAAAAAGACGTCAATCAAGGGCAAGGGAGTAGGAGGTGCTCATGTGAGTGCCTCAACAGGGAATTCTTCGAAATCTCCAACTCCCAACACAGAGTGCTTTCACTGTGGTGAAAAAGGACACATCTGACCTAATTGCCCCAAGTACAAGGAAGACCTTGACAATGGAATGATTGAGTGTAAACACCCCCAAAAGTCCTAAGGTATATTTGTTATTGAAATAAATTTAGCAACCTTTGTCTATGATTGGGTACTCGATACCGATTCTTGTGCTCACATAGTTTCTAATGTGCAGCAACTAAAGGATAGGGAGGACATTGCAAGAGGAGAGATGATTCTGAAAGTTGGAAATTGTGCAAACGTCGTTGCGATTGTAAAAGGTTCCGTGGATCTTCATTTATCTAGTAATTTAATTTTAAGTTTGAAAAACGTCTATTATGTACATTCGATTAGCAAGAATATTATATATGTGTCGTGTTTAGATATGGATGACTTTATAATAAATATTTCAAATTCTTGCATGTCTTTATTGAAGAATAAAATTTTCTATGCAAATGCTTTAATAAGAAATGGACTATTTGTTTGAATTGAATAATAGATAAGTTTTAAACATCAATAACAAAAGACTTAAGACAACTTACATGAATGATACAATCTTATGACATTATCGCCTTGGTTACATCAATGAAAAACGCATCAAGAAATTGCAGGAAGCTAACCTTCTTGGTCCTATTGATTTTTAATCATTAGAGACTTACGAACCGTGCCTTATGGGCAAAATGACCAAGATGCATTTCAAGAAGAAAGGTCCAAGAGCAAGTGACTTGCTGTATTTGATACATTCCGATGTATGTGGTCCAATGAGTGTATAGTTATAGGTACTTCATTACGTTCACGGATGACTATAGCCGTTACAGTTATATTTATCAAAGTGGGTCCTTTGACAAATTCAAAGAATTCAAGAATGAAGTAGAGAACCAACTCAATATGAGGATCAAATCTCTACGAACTGATCGTAGAGGTGAGTACTTAAGTGCCGAATTCGACTCATTCCTAAAGAGTGTGATATTATACCACAACTCACTCCACCAGGAACACCTCAGTGGAATGGTGTGTCCGAAAGGAGAAATAAGACATTGCTCGACATGGTTCGATCGAGGACGAGTTAAGTGGAATTACCGCTTTATTTTTGGAGTTATGCACTACAAGTTGCGGCTTACACACTGAATAATGTTCCATCCAAATCCGTATAGAAAACACCATATGAGCTTTGGAGTGGTAAAATACCCAAACTCAAACTTCTCAAGATTTGAGGTTGTGAGGCTTGCGTCAAAAATTTGTTGTCGACCAAACTTCAATCAAAAGTCGATAAATATTTCTTTATAGGTTATCCTCGCGAGACAAGATGATACTACTTTTGGTATAAAACCTCTAATCGAGTGATTGTCGAGAAAGATGTCATATTCTTAGAGAATGAATTTCTCGAAAGAGTAAGAAGTAGTGGGAGTAGAGTTGTGCTTAAGGAAACTCAAGATACTTCACAAGATCATGATGTGAATGATAACATTCAAGATCATTAAGGCCCAACTGAGGTTCCTTTGGTTAGTGGAAGTATGAGAGAGCAACCCTCGCAATAAATTGTAAGTGAAACTCAATCATCCCCACCTAGTGTTCGTTCAAGAATTGAACATGAATAAATTCTGCAAGAAATTGTAAAAGAAGTTCAAGAAGTACACGAGAAACCAATAGAACTTAGAAGGTCGATGAGAAAATGGTTCTATTGCAGCTTTCGACCTTCTAAGAAGTACACAAGAAACCAATAAAAACTAGGTCCATCGCCGCACCCTCCACCCCTTACCACCACTACCACCGCCACAAACCACCAGCACTAGCAGCCTCCACCACTAACCACCATTGCCATCTCCCAAAACCACCACCACTGCAACAACCTCAAATCCAACTCCAACTCCAAACCCAACCCTAAACTAAGTTACGTATATGTTTATGGTTTTCTTGTAATGTAGATGTTTCTTAGGTTATGTTTGTGTTTCTTGTAAAAAAATGGAATTCATGTCCTGGTTTTGAAAATTTTGTTACATCAATGTTATTGTTTTGATTTCTTTGCTATATTTGAGATCCATGTGCTATTTTTGTCTCCATGAAGTAGTTTTAAACCACACAAATGGTTATGTGCTCATGGTGTTATATAGGGATGTTTTATGGTTGGTCTGGTATGAGTTTTTTCTAAGAATGAAGTTTTATAATTTGGTTTATGGTAATCGTGTGATTAGTGATGTTAATGAGTTATACTTAGTTGGAGTAGATGCATGGATGTAGTTTGATGGTTTAGTAGCTAGTTAACTGGTATGGGTTATGGATATGATTGATGTTGCTTTAGAATACATCTACTGGTAGTTACGGTCTCGTTGTTGTATGGATTGAATATTGCGTTTCATTACAAGAACATATTAAATACATGAACATATAGAGGAGACTCTGCCGTAACTTTTTTAAAATGCTTGTAGCTTCATAAGTATTTTCACACTATATGCCTTTACCATACTAATCTAACGCGCATGATTTTGAATCTATAGCTTTAATTGGACTAAAGTGGATGTGTGTCACTAGTGCAGAATAGGCTTTACTCGTCGCCCAATAGACGTCGGCTGTTATAACAGCCGTCAGCTAGAAGGGAGAGCATAGAATAGACGTCGGTCGTTACTACGACCGACGTCTATGTGGTAATATAGACGTCGGCTATTATATTACCGCGTTTATCCGACGTCTATGGGGTATAACGTCGACAAATAGACGTCGGGTATTTGAATACCCTGTTCAGCCGATGTTTATAGGGTATAGACGTCGACCTATAGACGTCAGATATTATAAATATCCGACATCTATAATCCCTGCATATAGACGTCGGGGTATAGACGTCGGACATTTATAATATCCGACGTCTATAGGTCTTAATGAAAACGAATAGACGGATTTTCTGTCATTCATTTCAGACGAAAACCCACCTAAACCCTAGCCGTCCCGCGACCGAATCCTCCTCCGCACCGTCTCCGACACCGCAGCGACGTCCCAACCTCTCCTCCCCTTCTTCGGCCCTCTTCTCCTTCTTCCTACATCTTCCTCCGTCTCTCCACATTCTACCAATGTAAGTGTTGAGTTCGTTTTTGTTGGTTTATTTTTGGATTTTTCTTGTAGTAATGATTCTTTTCTATGTTAGTATACTTCTCGTGTGGCTTATTGTTGGTAAATGCGACATTTCAATTTTTTGGTTGTAATCTTTAATATATTCGTATTTTCGTGATTTATGCTTAAGTTTGTTGATATTTTGTATGTTCTTGACAAAATTGAAGTCTCTTGCTAGCTTGAACTAGTTAAGCTTTGATCGAAATCTTTGGACTCGTGATTTACTAGACATTGTAAATTAGGACAACTAAGGAGAGAAATTAGGACCAATGAAGTCTCTTACTTTTTCTAATGAATGATAGAAATGAAGTCTCTTACTTTTGCTAATGAATGAAAGAAATGAAAAAGACATGTTTATAACAACTAAGGAGATAAATTAGGACCAATGTAAAGAATACGTGAAGTTTTGCCTTCACCAACCTTTTTAATTTACTTGATCATTTGGTTTCATGTCCAATCTATTCATTAACTTTTGTGAGTGTGGTCATGTAAAATTATATCAATTTGTTCCAATTTGAACATTGTCACGAATTGAGACAAAATTAATGTAGGCATGATTTAAGTTAAATGTAAGGGTGTCTAGTCTGTAGATTGTTATCCCCAATTTCTTAGGAGTTTCGATGATCTTAAAAGAAAGAGTCATAAAAGTATAAAAAAATGTGGGCGTATTTTATTTGTGGGAGTATTTCTTACAATTTTATTTAGTACGGACAGTTTCTTTGTGGGAGTATTTTCAATTCTAAATTTTAAATGTTTATTTAGTTACATGTTTATTTAGTTAAATGCTTATTTATACTTAAGATATTCTTTTATTTAGACAACTTTTAATGTTTAACTCATCAACCCCCTTAAACAACTTTTGCTTTGGGTTTAACTCATCAACCCAAAGCAAAAGATTAGATAATATTTGTTAAGTCATTCATCATATAAGATTTGCATTCATCGTAATTATTATTTATTTACGATTTTTGTCGTAGATTGCTGGCGTAAGGTACGTACTATCTTTCACTGTAATAATTTTATCGAAACTGTAATAAAGTATAATTTTTATACTTGTAGACAGTTTTATGACGCCAGAAGGTCAGTCTTTCCCGACGATCAAGTATTTGGATTTATCAGTCCATCTACATATATATACGGGAATGAAGATAAATTGGGCCAGCTTGGGACATTCTTTAGAAGAAGACAAAAGATATTATCTGCTCCCTTATCATGAGAGGTAAACTTTGTAATTCAAAGTGGAATTTTATGTTGTAATAAGCTTCTAATTATATATATAACATGGTTCATTGGATGCTTGTCGTTGTATGCCCCACGACTAATTCGGCATATTGGTTTGATCCGTTGGGGTCGAATAAACCAATAGACTCAATAAAGAAACTTCTAAATTTGTAAGTTCGTTTTAGTCGTGGAAAAAGTAATTCGTGGATTTTTATTAGTATTATTGAATGAAATTTTAACTTGTGTTACTCAGGGCAATTAAGGTTTACAGAGCTTTGGGTGGCAGGAGAACAACCACAAAAGCAGGAATAACATGACATGGAATGAGAGTACGTTCTCTCCATTTTTTGCTAATTAAGTTAGGAACATAAATTTAGCGAATTTCTATGTTTGTAGTACCGGAAGCAGGTTGGAAATACGGAATGTGGTTACTACGTGATGAGATACATGGAGGAAATCCTCGAATTGGCAACTCAAGACGTATGCCTATCCGAGGTAATGTAGATCGTTAATCAATTGTATAGTTGTAGTTTCAATATTTAGTTATTAACATTCACACTTGTATTTTTTTGATAGGTCTTCCCAAAAAGTAGTGATCCCTTCTCGCAACAGGAGCTCAATGAAACTCGCGACCGATGGGCTCGCTATTTTATCAGAAACATGTTGACGAACTAAGAGGTTCTCCTGTCACTAACATTTTTTGTAATTTAGTTAACAAGTGCACTTGTATTACAAACCTACAATTTATGCCTTAATATAATCACCTTAATTTTAGAATTAATTAATTGCAAGTGTGTTGAATGTCAATTGTGTCTGCTTGTATGTTTGTGTTTGTGCATGTATGGTTGTATGTTTGTGTTTGTGCAAGTTGGCAAAATGTGTGTTTGTGCTTGTACGTACATGTGGATGAAAGTGTGAGCATCTGTGAACGAATTTGGTGCAGGTTGTATGTACATGAATACGATGACTAAAAACAAGTTTGCAGGATGCTATTTTTTTTGGGTCCAGGTTTAGGAATAGACGTCAGATATTTATACTAGCCGACGTCTATTCCTCTGAAGAAAAGAATAAACGTCGCCTTTATTTATAATTCGACGTCTATTCTTTACGAATAGACGTCGTCTGTTAGTTCACCGACGTCTATACCAAAATAATAGATGTCGGTTAGATGTAACGGTCGACGTTTATTCTTGAAGAATAGACGTCGGATATTGGACGTCCGATGTCTATGTATAGACGACGCACGCATAGACGTCGGATCTGGGAGTGCTTATATCCGACGTATATACCCACGTACATCCGACGTATATGCCCTTTTCTGTAGTAGTGTGTGTTGATGGATCTAATTCTTCTACATGGATGCATGTTTTAGCTAGTCTTGATATGTTTTGAAGTTCCTCAAGTAGTTTCACACCATATTCTCTTGCCATAATAATCTAGATCTCGCTATTTGAATCTTAGCATGATTTAAATAATTTGATATTCAGAAATCTATTACTTTTAGGAACAATTGCAGGCTTTTCTCTCCCGAGGCACAACGGGGTGGTTAGGGACAATGTGATGAAGTCGTCGCAAGTTCGAATCCCTGCCCCGTATGTCCGTGCCTCAGTGAAAATGGTGTTGGACCACCTCTTAGTTTGTAACCTGACCGGCGTCCTAAGGGCGGTGGACGGTGAGTTCCCCGGTCATCAAAAAAAACAATTGTAGTCTTTTCGAGGACCATGTGAGTCGAGCACCCAGGGATCTACTAGTACAACTATAAACAACGACCTTGCTAGGACACTTCTCAGTGATAGACACTAACCTGTACGGGTGTATTCAAGTCTTGTCATCCCAATCGATAGATGCAGACCTTGGGGAATGTCATCTCAAGCGGAAATGGACGCTAGATTGGAGGTTGAAAGGACAAAACGAGAGAGCGAGGAGCTGACACGATGAAGAGCGATCTCTCCCAAACGAAGGACATGTTTGCGCAAAGGCAAACATACATGCATTTCTTGTTGGCTAAGGCGGGTTACAAGCCTCTAGTAAGCTAATCGAATTTCAGTAACGTCTATTAAATTTAGTAACTTTTCATTGCAAAGTTTTATCTTAACTTGAAAGTTTATAATATTTCATGAATTGCAGGAAATTGATATAACTTTACTTGCACTCCACCACCACCGAGACAAGGTGATGGTCTCGGTCCATCGGGGGGAGCTACCAGGTTTGGCGGTGTAACTTTATTAGTAGTATTTCTTTGTATATCAAGGAACTCTAGTTCATTGTATTTATGTTTCAATGTTAACTTTGGATTTGAGTAGATTTAACAATGTTATGGATGAATGAATATAAGGTTTGAATGAATGAATGTTATGTATTATCGATGACACGTGTTTTGAATGTTATCGTACATGATGAACGAATGATATGTGTTTGGATCAGGGAAAACAGGAACCCAGAAAGAGCGAAAGTGATGTTCCGGGTTCGTATATTGCAAAAATTGGTGGAACTAGCTAGGTCGTTGTACGTGACAAACCGTCAATAGAGACGGTACATATATGTCGTTGTACTTTATGGTCTATCGATAAAGACCATCCTGACAATTCAACAGTCAGTGTAACCTACAGCAAAAGACGGATAATCTGTCAGATATAATTCGTTGGTGATTGTCAGACTTGACTAATTCAACCCAAAAATGTGAGGAAAATTGTGCCAAAATTAACACCGATGAAGGTATTCTGTCGCACATTTCGTCGGTGTAGACCTTCACCGACCCCTGGTACTCCAACTGTAAGTATATCCGTCGGTGAAACCTTGCACCAACGGATAAGCAGTCACATTAACGAATAAGTTTTGTCAGTGAAGGTCGAAACTGTTGTAGTAATCGAAATGGCCGAACAACCGGATTAACACATCCTCTCATGTTATAAATTGTCCATGCGTAGACACGAAAAATAATACCGGTGATGCGTGTGGGAGTGTTAAACAATAATCCCACATTCGTAAATTTTTGGGCATTCTCTTAGGCAGTGGAGGTGCCACATTGTAGAGAGGGGGGTAGGCGACCCTTTTGGATTTTTTGTCCCTTTTGATTTTGACCCTCATATTTTATATTTTGCCTTTTTCATATAGTTTGTTTCGGATTTCCACCCACTTGAATTTTGTGCCTTTGAGATTTCAACCTCCATAATATTTTTCAATATCGATAGTATATGTGATCGCGTTCAATTAGTCTAGTACAATACTATCTATTTAACCCTTTGTGTTTAAAATACTTAATCAAACTCCAAAGCAAAGCATACCAAACCAATGAATTAATAATTATTTTTGGATAGTCCATATAAAATCAAACTCCCCTGACATAAATTTATAGAATTGCCTTTGCTCCTGGCTTTTGAGTTCTCCGGCACCTCAATATATCTAAAAATGATTTTTGAGTTAGATAACTACACTTCATTATTTATACAACTTTGTCAAGCACGAGGCAAGTTCTTGTCAAACCCATTTGTAAAGCAATATGAGCCGAATCAGACTTGCTTAAAGGCTTGATATGAGATAACAATAACAAGGAAATTCACATTTGTTTGCTTATTAATCAGCTAGCTCTCTACGAGTAAGATGACGCTAAGGTATGTTCGACTCATTTACATCTGAACATATGGTGTCAACACAAAGGTAGTTGTTATCGAACATAATCTAAAGGATGTAAATAAGTTGTTAAAAATTTAGTTTTAACAACTCACCCATAATATTTAACTTTACTAGTGTTGTGGAAATTAAAGTTTAAAACTACAAGTGCACGACCGCGTCGAAGCAGTAGCAAGTACGGATCGTGTCCACAAGGAGTGAGTGCAGGTCATCATCGACCATACTCGATTGGGGAAGAAAATGAAGATTGAGTGTATCTAAACTAACTAATTAATATGACGCGAATCAGCTAAAGAAATCCTAATATGACTAGTCCCGTTGGATATGGAGAATGCATGCAAAAGTGTATGTGTGATATATGTGTGTGTACAATCAAGCGCTAATGACATGCATTATATGAAAACTTATAATGCCACAATCCGAAGTGTGTCTCTACATGGATTAAGATTTATCATCATCATTAAAACATACAAAACACAACTCAAGATAAGGACAAAGACAACCACATGATTATATGTCAATGTTAACTCTATAATGACATGAAGAACAAAGAAATTCATAATGACCCCAACGCCAACTATGCCTCCACATGAATTAAGATTTAACATCATCATTAAAATATACAAGACATTAATCAAGATAAGGTCAACAAAGTCACATGCTTCCACATGTCATTGTTATCTCTATATCCACTCAAATCTTATCCTCACATCATCATTCTCCACAAAGTGGGCCCACGAACCAAATCATATGCTAAGCATTCATTATGACCATTGATACATCCAAGACAAGAGTGAGAAACCCATCAAAATGGTCATGGAAATTATTTGAAGCTCCATGATTAAGATTAAACATACACCAATCTCAAAACATTCACACTTCACATAATTCTCCACCCCCAATGGAGATGAATTACTCACCAATCATCATGTAAACAAAGAAAATAACAAAATAAAAACAAATCACATGAACAACTAAAGAAAACTAGATCTAACCAAAGCAATGGAATAAAAATTACATCAAATGAAAGACAAGAACATAAAGAACAAGAAACTACAACTTTATTAAGAAAGAAAGATTACAAAATGTGTTTCTCTTCTCCTACACTACAATACTAAGCAAGAAATAAAACACACTCTACAAAATAAGAAATAAAGCTAACCTAATGAGGAGAGGAAGGAAAAAGAAGGGAATGATTACAAGTGTATTTATAGAAGATTAGAAGGTCTGGATTAATCTGGGCGCAATCAGACGGTTGTAAATTAGATCTGGATGTTCCGGAGTTCTTTAAATCGACTACATCATTCACCTACTTGAGAAATTTGGGGCAAAATCATTCACCTACCAGTCGCAGATCTTTTGGCTCTGATCCACCCCAAATTTCAGTAGAAGCTTTAATGATCAATTTAAAACGTGAAGTGCACTCGAAGTTATTGGTTCGAGCCCGTTTGGTCTTAATTGCTGAATTACTCACCAAGTTCAGTAGATTATGGACTTTTGCAACCAACATATTTTTCTTTACACTTAGGTTCCTCCGGGTTTTCACTTGGGTTCTTCCTGACTTACAATCCGGTCATTGAGCATTACAAACATGTCCAAGGCTTCCAAATCAATTGTTTCTTCTTTTATTCATGTCTTTTTTGCTTACTTGCTCTTCTTTATTACTTAAAACCTGAAACGCATTAAACAAACACTCGACTAGCACAAAATTAGGGTAAAATAAAAGATATATAGCATGAATACAATTTGTGATATGCTACTAATCAACTAGCTAGACTAAACATGAGTGTTATTTTATGCTAAGCATGAACAATAATAAGCTATGTTACCGAACTCTTGCACCATTTGAAGTTCAAGCTAAAATTAAAAATCTTCTATATGTTGGAAAATTTGCAATGAATTGGTTTACGGTGTGGACGGTATTATGGTTAGTTTGCTCCATGTTTCATGTTCATTTAGTATTCTTGGTTTTTTACCTTCTTTTGCTTCAAGTATCCCAGTTTGCGCTAGACTGTACTGTTGTATTCTGCTTCATCTGGACACCATTGCCATAAACACTATCTAACAATGTTATGTCAAAAGACTTTACCCCATTAGCATAATAAGAATACTTATTTCAATTACAAATGAACTCTTTCATTAAGAAATGAAAATATTTATTCACGTTCTCTTCAGCTTGTTTAGGATAGACAATTTGACAAAGGTGAACTCAGCTTGTGACTACATTTGGTTCTTTAAGTTTTGAACATGACCGATGTTTCCAAACGAACAACCTGAAGTTGTTGCACTTGCTCGTCAACTTTATTCATAGGTAACTTGATTCTATGAAATTGTGCATAACTATATATTAGGAATTCGATCAAGAGTTAATCTCTCAAATATGATTTATAGTAGAACTAATGTTGTTTGTTTGGAATTCTCCCTACTAAAACTGGTAACACAACTTGGGAATAAAAGTCGATACCAAGAACAGTAATGGGTGCAAATGAAAGATGAGCTATAAAATCAGCCCAAATAGAAGTAATGTGAGTCAGTTATTTCCAATGACATATTAATTAACGTCCAAATACGGTCTCACGACCAAATTTAACCTTAACCCAATGCGACTCAATTATTAACCAATCCCAGACGACCTAAGCTCTCTCTAATGGTATATAAATCATACACAAACGAAAATGAGACCTTGCGCCACCAGATTGGGCTTAAGGCTTGCGAGCACGTACCCGTTCTGGAGTAACTTGACTAGACCCGGGGTCAAGGAGAGGGTTTATGATGATTCATTTCAGGGGCAACACGGCTTGGACGAAGCCATGCAAATGGACACATGTTGGGCCATGCCAAGATAAGGCTAGAGCAACCAGGGCAATGATGTATGAGACACGCTGCTTGTTTTCAAAACGTAAGTTGGCACAAGGTATTGGACTTGCGCCAGCTCACATTTTAGTAAATCTTGTGGATTGGCTTGGAAAAATGAAGGTGACATGTGTATTGTCTAAACCCTGAAACACATCAAACAAATACTCGAGTAGTACAAAATTAAGATAAAATAAAAGATATATATCACAAATACAATGTGTTATATGCTACTAATCATGGGACAGGCTAGTGTTATGCGTATTGGGCTCACGAGATGGAGCCGCGTGAGTACTGATGAGGCAACAAAGAGCTAGATATCTCTAGCAATGGTTTCATGCTTATATGGAAGGGCATCAAGAGTAGAGTAACACACGAGGCATGCACCTTTGGAAGGTTCGGGTTGCCACTCAAACAAATGAAGCAAGCGCACAGTTGTGGCAAGTCTGTCACTTATGAAAGTTTTCCTGGCACAAGCGTGCATAAGAAAAGTTGTCCTTGGAGATGACAGGTAGTCCAGTTATGGAAAGTATCAACCTAGGAAGTGTTAGGATCGATGACCCACTAATCTCAAACTAAATGCAGAATTTAAACATTAAATGAGGGATTAGAGATAAGAACAAGCAAACCATAATTAGACGTCGGAATTAGAAAGGTTCGGCACCACACCCCATCCTAGTCCTTTTCACAAGCCCCGCTTGATTCTCCTAGCCCCACTTACGGTGCCACTATTCGATCTCTGTTTCGAGTTTAGATCAACACCTTCTACAACATCGAACTTCGCGAACAACCTCGCCTCACTCATGTCTCCTCTTACAACCCGAGAAGGAGCTTCCTCGAAGCACACTTGGATATGAATATGGAAATGATATGCAAGTGGTGAAGATAAAACTTTGAGTGTGTTTGAGCTTTGAAGATTTGGGATTTGAGAACACAAGGAGTATGAATCAATAGAGGGTGTAAAGTTCTAGTTTGTGTCTCTTGAGTGGTGTTTATATAGGCTTCAAAGCTAAGAGACCCATTAGGGAGTTCGGTTAACCGAATTACATTTGGTTCACTGTTCCAAGGTGGACAATAAGAATTGGTCAAACTCTTATTATTCAAGTTCAGTAGACCGCAAAATATTCAGTTGATCGAAGTTAGCACGAGTTCTGCCCTGATAGTTATGGCTCAAATATTCATTGAATACAATGGTCATGTGCCCCGTGTAAATAGTCATTGTGCGTCAACGGCCAAAAAGGAATTGGTTGACCGATAGGAGTTCAGTTGTCCAAAATTGAACAAGTCGATTGGGTTCTAAGGCAAAATTCAAATGCGACCATTAGAGTAAAATCCAAAATCGGTCCAAGGCATTTTGGTCGTCTGACTGGACAAATCCAGAGAGCAACCTAACGTCGACTGATGGTAAGGTTTTAGTTATCCGTTAGGGGTTCAGTTGATCGAACTTGGTTGGAACAGAATCCTAGTGCTCAAGTTTACGTTTAATCTTATGGAATAAGTAAATATAAAGTTACAAGTCTTGGTCCAAAGTTTTAATTACAAGTCTTCATTCTTGTCTTTGTCCCAATGCTCATTTTTTTGATGAACATTGATCAACCTATTAAGATGATTGTATGTATACAAGTATGTATGCAATACATATAATCGTGTTTGCTCACGTTGATTTATTAGGTTGATTGATTAAAATTAGTTTGAAAAATCATTAAAATTAATATAGATTAAGACCTAAAAGCCAACAGGAATGAGGAGCAAAAGCCAAGTCCATTGGCACATTGTGGAAAGCGCAACATATCAAGGTGTTTTTAAGGCGGCATGCAACTTGGTTGAGCCAGGGTTGTCTTCGGCATTTTAGGAACATACGAGTGTGCCTTGGTTGGTGCCAAGAGTACACGAAGCCTATAAATAGGCCGGTAGAGTAATGAGGATGTCACAACTAACCCTTGACGTTTGTATAATTTCCGTTCTTGTGGGTAAAGAAGTAGTTAGCTCCATTCCTCTTTGTGTTGATGAGTGCCTTTATTCTTGTGTGCTTCGAGAGGGAGGAAGTGAAGGGTGTGCCTAAGGGATCCTCCACATCCAACAAGGGCAACGTGTGCGAGGGATAGGGTTGAGCAGGTTGCACGGCCGTGTAAACATTTTGAGCAAGTCGCTCAAGCGGGGAGTCCGAGTATCACCACACTTGATGAGTTTTATCACCAGGGGCGTTTATAGCCTTCCAAAAAAAGTGGGGCATACCATGAGATGTCTGCATTTTTCAGCTTCAAAATTGAACATCATTGCAAAATCCCTTGAGAAACACCTATGGCTTTGATTTTCATAATAAACTTTAAAAGTCACAATAAAACTTATAAATGCAGACAACGTGCTAAACTATTTGACTAGGCACGTAAGGGTATCTTGCACTACTAGATTAATTTTGGAGTGAATAAGTCATTATGATTAATAAGCGTTAGGCTACATGATGGATATATACAAACGACGAATACATGAAAGTTGAGTCTAGCCAAACTCTTAGCATGATGAGAAATTAAACAGCTTGTGCAATGTATATGGTCACAGGTTCACTGTTATGTCCCTAACCGAGATTAGGAGGCTAATGGAGATTAGAGGAGGATTAGGGTGTTTAGCATGGGGAAGAGGGGTTGTACAGTGTTGCGTGGGGAAGTGGCGTGCTACAGTGACCAAGGAGAGTAGGGTGATGGGGGAGGAGGCATGCACTGTAGCAGACTGGGTTATAAAACTTAGTTTTTCTCCTTCTTCTTCTTTTCTTCTTCCTTTCCCTCATTCCTTCCTTTCCTTGCTGGTGCGTGTGGTGGCGAGCAGCTGAGGAGGAGACCGGAGATCGCACGGCGTGAGGCGTGCGGAGTCGAGCGCGCGGGGAGATCACCGGAGGCGACGTGCGCGAGCGGAGCTCCGGCATTTTCGTCGTTTCTTTTGAGGTATGCCGCTCATTAGTGTGATTTTGTTGCTCACCCTTGTGGAAGGGTGTTGTTGGTCGGTCGGGGGAGGTCGAGGACCTCTCTGGCGACGCGTTTCTTCGTAAATCCTCGGCTGGCGCGAGGTTGAAGACGACCAACGGTCGACCGGATCCTTCGGGCGGTCGACCGTTTTAGCACTGTTTGCCCGACTTTAACCTTCACCGGTCGAACGATGCCTTGGGGCGGTCGACCGGTAGTGCATTATTGCTGGTGAGTTGGGATTTTTCTACCTGTTGACGGTCGACCGGTCGTTGTTGTGTTCGACCGGAACTTAAGTGTACCTGTTAGTTTTGCATGTTTGGTTCGACCGATTTCATGTGACGTTCGACCGATCGTTTGTTGTTCGACCGTTGGAGTTTTGCGTTCGACCGATTATATGACTTAGAATAATAGGTTGACCCTGTCTGTTTTCGGTCGACCGAGACCCCTGAGTCGGTCGACCGATAGAGTTGAATTTAATGTTGACCAGACTCCGGATTTTGACCTCGTTCGGTCGACCGGTTTTAGACTTTTGTTCGACCGGTTGGGAATTAGTGTTGCGCAGTGAGTTCTACCGATTCAGACTTTCGGTCGATCGAATTCCTCGTGGAAACGGTCGACCGGTTAGACTATTTTGGTCGACCGAATCTGCTCAGAACTGAATTCCTAGGTCCCGTTGTGAATGCCAACTTTGCCACGGAAACCCGTGTCCTCGCCTTGTGCGTGAGCCGGGAGGTGACGGTGGGTGCGTGATGCGTGCCTGCCCAGGGACCGCCGTTGGGAAGAGTGTGGGTGTTCGGGACGCGTCACCTCCATGTATGGACCGTGACTTGAGATGATTGTTGGGCACTTTGTAGTATAGCAGGCCTGAGGGATCGCGGATCCCAGTGTTGATGTTTGTGCGAGCACGCAACTGGCGTTGGGTGAGGTGACTACCGGCCCACGGGCTACGGAGGTCGCTGCCCTGCTTTTATAGCGGCGCGGTTGGTGTTTGCGGCTCGAGGAGCCCGATGACCTGGCAGACTTCGGTCTGGATCTGTCCGATGCTGTGCCGGACTGTTGTGATGGACCACCGATGCTGTGCCGGTGATGCCGCCGAGGTTGTGCCGGCGATGATGATTGTTGGGCCGAGGCTGTGCCGGCTTGTTGTTTTCCTCGGCTGGGCACCTACCGAGATGATGTTGTTATACCTTCCGGGCGATGGCCCCGTGGGTCCCTGTGGCCCCGACCACTGAGATTTACAGATCTGTTTCTATCGGCGCGTAGACGTGACAGAGGCTCCCTGCCGAACCCTTGAGTAGTGTAGCTGCGTGTGGGGGGTGCGATGTCGCGGGCTACTAGACTGCATGTGTCTGCAGTAGGTCTCTTCGGGAGACCCGATGATTGATTGTCGGACTGATGTCCTGTTTTACCCTTCGGGGGAACTGTTTTCCATATCTGTTGATACCATGACATGCTACTAGGATGATAGGTTCATTATGTGATGCATGCATATAGGTGAGTTGGTATACGGGGTTTCCTTCTGGAAACTCAGGCATTGTTGTTGCATCTTTTTCAGGATCGCAGTAGGTCCGGTGGGTGGTGACCGAGGACGGAGCGCTTTGGAGTCGGATCCTCTTCGGCAGTTGCTGGACCGTACGACTACTTGTATTCTCTTCCATTGTATCTGTATTGTAGTCGTATTTCTTTTGGAAAACTCCTTGTATTTTGGGTGCACCCGGATTTATATATTTATGTATTTGTGACGTTCCCGCGTGAGTTGTCTGTTATGTTGGTTATTTTGAAATTTTAAATCTTCCGCTGTTTCGGGACGTTACAACTTGGTATCAGAGCGGTCGATTCCTGTGTCTTCGTCTAAAGAACCACCCTTAGGAGTAGTGCTAGAGGCATGCATTAATTTCGTAGCTCATGCATGCATTGTTGCTTATCTGTTGATTGTTGTGGTGACAGATGGCACCTAGGCGCGTGAGGAATTCTCCACACGATCGTGATCCCAGTGACGACACTTCAGGTGCTCAGTGGGACAGGCTGGGCGAGTTTCTGGAGCGTCAGGCTGCTCAGAGCGCTCAGAGCGGGGTGGGAGCTGAGCACGATCGGTTCATGCGTCAGCACCCGCCGACTTTCGATGGCAGGAGGGCCCCAGAGGTTGCAGAGGACTGGGTCTTCAGGATGGAGAAGATCTTCCGCGCTATTGGAGTAGCACCTGGGAGGATGGTGGAGCTGGCCACCTATGTGTTTGATGGCGAGGCCGCCAACTGGTGGAGGTCCACGTCCACAGTATTGTTTGATGATCGTCTGGATGTGAGCTGGGAGGAGTTTTTGGAGGTGTTCCACGAGCAGTACTTTCCCCAGCATGTCAGGGATCAGAAGAGGGAGGAGTTCATGTCGCTGGAGCAGAAGGACATGACACTGACGAGCTACATCAGCAGGTTCAACGCTTTGGAGCGTTACTGCCCTGAGATTTGTGTGACCCCAGAGCAGCGGGCGAGGAAGTTCGTGAAGGGACTGAGACAGCCGCTTCGATCTCGGGTGATCAACAGCATGCCGCGGACCCTTGCAGATGCGGTGAAGCATGCTACGATCATCGAGCAGGACCAGAGGGAGTGTATTCAGGAGGCGCGGAAGGCGCCAGTGAGCACCGGCAGCAGAGTAGCTGGTCGTGGAGCAGGGAACTCGGGCAAGAGGCCCAGGTTCGATGGTGGAGGAGCACGTCAGTCAGGAGCGTGCACTTACTGCGGGAGGTTCCATCCAGGGCAGGAGTGTCCCCGTCGGACTGGAGCGTGCATGGGTTGCGGCCAGATGGGGCATCTTGTCCGTGAGTGTCCCCAGAGGCAGGGAGAGCCGAGCAGGAGGCCGGGACCACCAGCAGTAGGCAGAGGCGGAGGCAGCAGATCAGTTGTTCCACAGGGCCAGAGCAGGAGGACCGGGCGAGTCTTCACTATCCAGGCTGAGGAGGCGAGGGACTCCAACACCGTCGTGGAAGGTACGCTTTCAGTTTCTGGTTCAGTAGCGCGTGTGTTGTTTGATTGCGGTGCCACTCACTCCTTCATCTCGGAGAAGTTTGCTGGCGAGTTGGGTCGGACCCCTGTGCTGCTGACTGATGTTTTGGAGGTCAGCACGCCCATGGGTGAGGTGGGCACTGTGGGGAGCTTTTTCCCCGGCACCACAGTTGCTTCGGGAGACCACGATTTTCCGGCAGATCTGGTCTTGTTACCGATGGTGGACTTCGACGTCATACTGGGGATGGACTGGCTGTCACAGTACGACGTGCGGGTCTTTTGTCGTGAGAAGAAGATCCTGATTCCGATGGAGGGTTTGCCAGATGTTCTGATCAGAGGTGCGAGGAGCAGAGAGGGTCGTCTGATTGTGTCTGCAGTTAGGGCACAGAGACTGATGCAGCAGGGATGCAGAGCGTTTGTGGCCACGCTGGTAGTTCCTGATCCTGAGACGAGGAGGCTGGAGGACATAGAGATTGTGCAGGAGTTTCCGGATGTGTTTCCAGCGGAGATTCCAGCTTTACCGCCGCACCGAGAGATCGAGTTCGGCATCGAGCTGGTGGCGGGTACGACACCTCAGTCGAAGGCACCTTATCGGATGGCACCTGCAGAGTTGACAGAGTTGAAGAAGCAGTTGCAGGAGTTGATGGAGTCCGGGTTCATTCGACCGAGTGTTTCTCCATGGGGAGCGCCTGTGCTCTTCGTGAAGAAGAAGGATGGGTCGTTGCGGATGTGCATCGACTACAGGATGCTGAATAAGGTTACCGTTCGGAACCGGTACCCTTTGCCCAGGATTGATGATTTGTTTGATCAGTTGCAGACGGCGAGAGTGTTCTCGAAGATCGATCTGCGTTCGGGTTATCATCAGTTGCGGATCAGGGAGGCAGATGTTCAGAAGACAGCCTTCAGGACGCGGTACGGCCACTACGAGTTCTTGGTGATGCCATTTGGACTGACGAATGCGCCTGCAGCATTCATGGATCTGATGAATAGGACCTTCCAGCCGTACCTCGACAGATTTGTTGTTGTATTCGTAGACAACATTTTGATCTACTCGCCTGACAGGGAGCAGCACCGAGAGCACCTGAGGATTGTGCTTGGCATCTTGAGGGATCAGCAGCTTTATGCCAAGTACACGAAGTGTGAGTTTTGGTTGGATCAGGTGGCTTTTCTGGGGCATATTGTGTCAGCAGATGGGATTTCAGTGGATCCGGCGAAAGTCGAGGCAGTGACTCAGTGGAGAGCCCCGACGAGCGTGACGGAGATCAGGAGTTTCGTTGGACTGGCAGGGTATTACAGACGGTTCATCCAGGACTTCTCCAGACTTGCGTCGCCGCTGACAGCGTTGACGCAGAAGGGCGTCAAGTTCGTTTGGTCCCAGAAGTGCGAGGACAGCTTTCAGGAGCTGAAGAGGCGATTGACGACAGCACCTATCCTGACGCTACCGAGTGGCAGTGGAGGCTACGTGATTTACAGCGATGCATCAGGGATAGGCTTGGGTTGTGTTCTGATGCAGCATGGGAAGGTGGTCGCGTACGCTTCGAGGCAGCTGAAGGTGCACGAGAAGAACTACCCGACTCACGATCTGGAGTTAGCAGCAGTAGTTCACGCGTTGAAGACCTGGCGGCACTATCTGTATGGCGAGCAGTTCGAGGTCTTCACCGATCATCAGAGTCTGAAGTACTTGTTCTCGCAGAAGGAGCTGAATATGAGGCAGCGCAGATGGCTCGAGTTCATTAAGGACTACGACTTCACCATTTCCTATCATCCGGGGAAGGCGAATTCGGTTGCAGATGCGCTGAGCAGGAAGGTGGAGGTTTCAGTTGCGAGTCTGTGCATCCAGGAGTGGAGGCTACTCGAGGCCTTGTCAGAGTGGAGACCGTTCACAGAGGGGACAGAGGGAGCAGTGATTGCTGGGCTTCGGGTGGAGCCGCAGACTGTCTCACGGTTGGTTCAGGCTCAGCAGGGGGATGAGGAGTTAGCTGGTCTGCTACAGTTGGCTTCCAGAGATGGATCAGATTTCAGTGTGGGGGTTGATGGTGGTCTGAGGTTCAGGAGTCGGATTTGGGTGCCGAAGGTTGATGGGCTGAGAGATGACATCATGGAGGAGGCACACAGAGCCAGATACACCATTCACCCGGGGAGCACGAAGATGTATAAGGACCTGCAGCGGAACTTCTGGTGGAAGGGCATGAAGAGGGATATTGCAGAGTTTGTGGAGCGATGCTTAGTCTGCCAGCAGGTGAAGATTGAGCATCAGAGGCCAGCAGGACCGATGCAGTGTATTGAGCTTCCTGAGTGGAAGTGGGAGCACGTGACGATGGATTTTGTCACGGGATTGCCGAAGACGAGGAGATTCCACGACGCGATTTGGGTAATAGTCGATCGACTGACCAAGTCGGCGCATTTCTTAGCGATCCGGACCACGTTGCCTTTGGAGGGTCTAGCTAAGTTGTACGTGGAGGAGATAGTCAGGTTGCATGGGGTGCCAGTGAGCATCATCTCCGATCGAGATCCTCGATTCACTTCCAGATTTTGGGGGAGTCTGCAGCAGGCTTTGGGGACGCGTCTGAGATTCAGTACAGCGTTTCATCCGCAGACCGATGGTCAGTCAGAGAGGACGATTCAGACCCTGGAGGATATGCTGAGAGCATGCACACTGGATTGGGCAGGACACTGGGATGAGCACCTGCCGCTGATAGAGTTCGCCTACAACAACAGCTACGACTCGAGTATTGGGATGGCACCGTACGAGGCTTTGTACGGGAGGCCTTGCAGATCACCGGTATGCTGGAGTGATGTGGGCGAGAGGCAGTTAGTTGGGCCAGAGATCGTGCAGATGTATGCAGAGAAGGTGGATGTGATCAGGAGGAGACTGGCCACAGCGCAGAGCAGACAGAAGAGCTATGCAGATCGACGCAGACGAGTGCTGAGTTTCGAGGTGGGCGACCATGTGTTTCTGAAGATTTCCCCTGCCCGAGGTGTGATGAGGTTTGGGAAGAAGGGGAAGCTCAGTCCGAGGTATGTTGGGCCGTTCGAGATCTTGGACCGAGTTGGAGAGGTTGCCTACCGGATTGCCTTGCCGCCGCAGTTTTCGGGTCTTCACAACGTCTTCCATGTATCGATGCTGAGGAAGTACGTTGCAGATCCGTCGCACGTTATTGAGATAGCAGTGCCAGAGATTCAGCAGGACTTGTCGCTCGAGGAGAGGCCGGTCGAGATTGTTGATCGCATGGATCACTAGCTCAGGAGGAGGACCATTCCGATGGTGAAGGTCAGGTGGCAGCATCACAGTGAGCGCGAGGCCACATGGGAGATTGAGGAGGACGTCAGAAGGCAGTATCCAGAGCTTTTCGGTGAGTAGTTGCTTTGATTTCGGGACGAAATCCTTTTAAGTTGGGTGGATTGTTATGTCCCTAACCGAGATTAGGAGGCTAATGGAGATTAGAGGAGGATTAGGGTGTTTAGCATGGGGAAGAGGGGTTGTACAGTGTTGCGTGGGGAAGTGGCGTGCTACAGTGACTGATGCATTGCATACATTGCATCATATGTCTTTCATTTAGATTACTTTTATATCAATAAATGCTACTAAGGTATGTGTTTAGTCGTATTTACAGAATACAGGGACCTGAATGCAAATTACCCACATTCCGAGCATAAAACGCGTGCAAAAGATTCATTTCTATCATAAAAACCGAGTTCAAGTTTATCGGGTTCCGAATGGAAATGAATCCAAGCATAAAAGCATTCAAGGAGCTAATCACAAAAAGGTCAAGGGCTTAATTGCAAAATGCCAAGGACCTGATTGCAAAAGAAAAGGATCAAGTTATTTTGTTGGAAAAGTCAAAAGAAAAGTCAAAAATAAATCCCCAACAATGGAAGGAATAATCCGGAGTTCAAGACAATGGAAAGAATCATCCAGACGCGTAAATAAAGATCAAATCATACCATAAACACATGACCAAAATCCGGACCCGAGCAGACCTGATTGTGCGGCGTTTTCGCCGCACAACACCTTCAATATGCGGCGTTTCCGCCGCCCAGTCATTGATATGTGTGCCCGATTTTTGTCCACTGTCGGGTCGACGCGTGTACTATCCTTTTATGTATTGGTATCCCCTGTATCGGCTATAAATAGCCCTGTAGGACGAATGTAACACATCTTTGAACCTTTGGTCTTGGATCATTAGTAATAAAATTCTGTTCTTTTAATTCTTGTTTTTATTTTATTTTAATGTCTCTAGGATCCCTTCTTCTTCCTCCCTCCATGAGTTTCTAACTCTTTCCAAAGGGTGGAGGTGATGGAATTAAGGGTAGAGAAGATGAATGCATGTTATTGTTTTAAGTTCGTGATTAGTATATTTTGATTACTTGAGTTTATGTTAAATCATTTATCTTGTAATGCTTCATAACTAACATGATTTATTTCAAGTTTCTCCATTCTCCAATCTACACCTAAATCTAAACCTCCACCCAACGGATTTCTCTTCTTATTTCTTGTTTTAGTTCTAATTGCTTTTGTTTCGTACTTTAGATAATTAAATCAAAAATACCAAAAACCCAATTTATTTCTTCCCCCTTCTTCCCCTTAATCGAAAATAACATTAACAACGAAATCTCTCCCTCCTTGTGTTCGACCCGTACTTGCCACCGCTTCATCGCGGCCGTGCACTTGCGGTATAAATTTAAATCTTCATCAAGTTTTTGGCGCCGTTGCCGGGGAGGCGACGCAGATTTTGTGTTTTTGTGTTTTCGATTTTATCCTGTCTACCTTGTGCGCGATCTAAGTATTTGAATTTGTGTAGCAGGAGACAACAGAGCGCGCGGCGAAATTCGGGAGCGTTCTGAGACACTTGGGCGGCGGAATCGCCGCATCTACAAGGTAACTTGCGGCGGAATCGCCGCACCAGTGTGGGTTCTGGTCTTCAAATTTTTGGGGCGTCGTCGGCATCTCTGGGTGGTCGCATTGAGCTACTGGAATCTCCGAGAGCGGGCGGCGAACCCGACTGAGCATTGCGGAGGTAACTTTTCTTGCCTTTCTCGTAAAATCTGAATTGTTGAAAAGTTTCCTTTCGTAGAATTGCACGTGTTAGGGTTACAATTCCATAATTGGCAATAATTCAACTCTGACCTAAAATTGGCAAAATTAGAAAGACCTTAGTGCATGCATCATATAATGTTTTGCTTGCATTATTCTTGCTAAATTCTTGCAAATTAATACTTGTTGAAGATTGCTGGAGGCAAGGTACGTATCGAGGTTTTTATCGAGTGCATTAGAGCATATAATTTAGCTGCATACAACCTTGCAATTGCCCCCATTAAAAGGACCATTGTTTGACTATCTTTGCTAGATTTAAGTTAAACCATCTTAAGGGCAACTCCGTAGGAAAAGATACGGTGGGGATTTCATCACCCTCCCGTAGCCCACAAACCACAATCCTGAAGTGTCGCCTAAGCCTAAAAATTTAAAATCAATTAGACATTGGCCCCTAAGGACTCGGACTCAATTAAGGAGGAGATTGGTTTGACTTGCTATGACCTGAAGCTAATTGAATTCAATTTGGTGTCTAGAAAGTGTTTTTGTGTCGACGAAAGTCTTCCAAGCGACGTGGTTGTCTAATTGGCACCGACTCTGTCGGAAGCGCCCCCACTAGCTATACACTAACTGGCCAACTTGGTTTGATTGGTGAGGGAGGTGAATCAAGCAAATCAATTCGACTCAACCAGTTAGGAGTCGTCTAGATCTAAGTGACACTAGGTCTAGGATTGTTTTGAACCGTGCTTGTTCAGGAAATTTCTGACCAACCCTAATTTTTATCCTTTAGAGTTAAGTTTCCCTTCTCGTCTGAGTCTTCTTTCCCTTCTCATCTTTACCTTTCTATTGTTTGTTTCCATTTTCATAAATTAAAAAAAAACGAAAATATAAAAAAAAAAAACTTAATTAATTCTTGAAATTAAATTTGGAATTTAAATTTCGAATTTGAATTCAAAAATTGATTCAACCCGGTGCACTCAGATTTGGATTCGGGACTTGAGTAATCGACTCTCACGAGTTCATCTAGATTCCAGTCTGGAACTTAACCCCAATCCACCTGTTGCACCACCTCACCCGGATCTAATGGGTGAGAACGTAGTGGACCCGCCTGTTGCGCAACCTATAACTCTGAGGGATCGGTGCTACCCAACGATGGCTGCTCAGCCATCGTGCATCGTTATGCCCACCATACCGGGTCGCGACTTCGAACTTAAGGCACAATACATGAGTATGTTGCCTAAGTTCACCTCTAGGGAAGATCCATATCTCTTCCTTAGAGAATTTGAGGAAATCTGCTCTCTTATGCAATACCAGCATATCCCTGAAGAGGCAGTGCGTCTGAAATTTGTGCCTCTGGCACTAAAGGACGACGCTAAGAAATGGCTATATAGTCTAGCCGAAAGATCTATTAGAAGTTGGGCCGAATTTGTTCAAGTTTTCCTAAAAAAATATTTCCCCAACCATAAGACTATGAAGATTAGGAATGAAATTGTTGCATTCGTTCAGTCTGAGAGCGAGCCGTTCTATTCCTATCTTGAGAGATTTAAGAGTGTCTTGACCCAATGCCCTCATCACGGAATTCCGAAGTGGCAATTATGCCAAATTATTTATGAGGGATTGACACCCACATCTAGGGTTATGCTAGAATCTGTGAGCCAAGGGAATTTTATGTCCAAAAATGAAAATGATGCCTGGACTTTTCTTGAGGATTTAGCTGAAAATAGTATGCAATGGGACAATGCTAGAACACCCATCAACCCGAGTATTGGATCTAGAATAGCGAGTCAACCCCGACCAGGTGTCTTAGCTATAGACTCCAACATAGCGGCCGAGGCAAAACTAGCTACCCTAATGCGTAGAATGGAAAGTCTAGAACTGCAAAACCAAACCCGACAAGCATCCCCTACCCCTTGCTCTAGATGTGGTCAGACTGGTCATTTAATGGAGGACTGTGTGAACCTGGAACATGTTAATGCCACATTTAACAATTCTAGAAATGATCCTTACGCATCAACCTATAATTCAGGTTGGCGTAATCATCCCAATTTTTCGTGGACCCAACAAGGACAACCCCCTAGACAACAACCAACCCCATATAACCAAAATAATACATCATCTGGGGGTAATAACAATGGAAATCATGAGGTTAGGTTGACAAAATTAGAAACTCTAATGACAACTTTTATACAAACAACCAACCAATCATTCCAAAGGCTAGAGACACAGGTCAGCCAATTAGCACAGATTATAGGTGAAAGAGAAAAGGGCCAATTTCCAAGCCAACCTGAGGTGAACCCCAGAACTAATAATCAATATCAATCTTATCAACCACCTTCAGGAAATAACAACCCTAGACCGGTTCAAATGGTTAATGAGGAAGGACCATTCCAACAAATCAATGCTGTAGTATCATTACGGTCCGGAAGACAAATTGACAATAATGTCGTAAACCCTAGAATGACTAATCAATCTAGCCATCAAGCACCCACATATGACTTGACCATTGAACCCGACGTCCAAATTGAAAAGCCCAATCCACCTACTCAACCTGAACCTGTAGCTCAACCTGAACCTGAGCAAGTCTATGTGCCTAAAGCCTCATTTCCCAATAGACTCAAAAAGAACTCTAGTGCACAAATAGAGAAAATCTTGGAAGTATTTAAGCAAGTTAAGGTAAACATTCCACTCTTAGACATGATTCAACAAATACCTGCTTATGCTAAATTCTTAAAAGATTTGTGCACTAAGAAGAGAAAAACGAATGTACCAAAGAAGGCATTCTTAACTGCAAACATATGCTCAATTCTTTCCAACACATCTCCTATAAAATATAAGGACCCGGGGTGTCCTACAATTTCATGTTCAATAGGAGATACGTTTATCAATAAAGCCCTTCTAGACCTTGGTGCAAGCGTTAACTTGCTCCCATTTTCTGTCTACGAGCAACTCAACCTTGGTCCACTGAAACCCTCTAGGACAACCCTCCAATTCGCTGACTGTTCTGTTAAGAAACCGAGAGGTATAGTAGAGGACGTTTTGATTAAGGTTGGTGACTTCATTTATCCAGTGGATTTTGTCGTACTTGATACTGAACCTGTTGTAAATCCTAATCGACAAATCCCTGTAATTCTAGGTAGACCCTTTTTAGCCACTTCGGAAGCATTAATAAACTGTCGAAATGGGCTCATGCAATTATCTTTCGGGAACTTAAAAGCAGAATTTAATATCTTCCATATTGATAATGAGCCAGAAATAATATGCAACCCAAGTGATGTTGTGATGAGAGCACGTATTTATCAGAATTCTGAATCAAATAAATCATCACATAAGCAAAAAGGAAGTAAGAAAAAAGGGAGTGATTCAATTACTCAACCACCATCACTCGAGCAAATAAACGAACCAATTCAAGTGAGAAGAGTGGAATCTTTTCCTCAAGTCAACATGGGGAACAATTCAACTGGATACATGCACCAATATGGTGTCATTCAATCCAGTTCTGATTATGGTTGACTTTGAGCAAACTCAACCCCTTTACCGCAAGCCGACTCAGGTAATAAGTGCATTTATTTTATCTATGCATACATTGAGGACAATGCATGATTTAGGTGTGGGGGGTGTTTACATATGTACATATCTATCTATTTGATTTTCTGTTCTGTTTTATGTTGTTAAAAAAAAAAAAATTCAATATTCTATATGACATAGCTTAAGATTGAACTGCCAAAACCCGTGTACAAATTGCATTAAGTTTTTGTTCCTTATTATATAGTTCTGCTTGTAGAAATTATGACATAAATCTAAGTTCCAAAGAAATAACCCATGACCCTTGTAAGACATGTATGCACTTAAATTGGATGAATCAAATCCTTGAAGTGGTTGATAAAAAACAGAGGTTGAGGAAAATACACCGGGAAGTGTGGACTTCTAATAGCAATTAAGCCTTGAGGAAAATAAAAGTAAAAATAAAAAATAAAAAGTGAGGAAAACACATTTTGCAAAATGATTACAAAAGCCCAAGCCTTCGAGTCACTGGTCCGTAGGGGTATCTTGAAACCCGGTAACTTGAGTCTGCCAGCTCGGGATTATCGACCAAACTCGCTACACGAATGCAAAAAGGGTATAAGTGTCAAAAAAAAAAAAAAGCAAATGTGTTGAATCATGGAAAAGAAAAAAATACTTTAAGATACTCGAGGCCCAAAGCTAAAAAAATGATCCATGCCATGGTTGATCCAAATGATACTTCACCACCAGAGGAGGCGTGCAAAATAATTCAAGTGATAAACATGTGTAGAAGGGTTAGTGGTGTGAATGTTGGAGGAACAAAGACCAAGTCATATTTTTTGAGTTAGATTTATATAATGAGCATGCAAAAATTCTTAGTGAGATGTATAAAGTTGAGGTAGGGATATTGAGAGCTATTAATGAAATGTTGATTCAGGATTTTGTGGGTATATCCGCTGAAAACCCTCAGGAGACAACACTCCTCCTCCTTGGCAACAAAGAGGTTTAACGGCTTGTTGCACATGCTAAGTGCAACCGTGATTCCTACGAAAGTGAGTTAGGATTTCCCTGGTTTCATTTTCTTATATTCTGCTTTGCTAGGGACTAGCAAAATCTAGGTGTGGGGGTATTTGATGCATTGCATACATTGCATCATATGTCTTTCATTTAGATTACTTTTATATCAATAAATGCTACTAAGGTATGTGTTTAGTCGTATTTACAGAATACAGGGACCTGAATGCAAATTACCCACATTCCGAGCATAAAACGCGTGCAAAAGATTCATTTCTATCATAAAAACCGAGTTCAAGTTTATCGGGTTCCGAATGGAAATGAATCCAAGCATAAAAGCATTCAAGGAGCTAATCACAAAAAGGTCAAGGGCTTAATTGCAAAATGCCAAGGACCTGATTGCAAAAGAAAAGGATCAAGTTATTTTGTTGGAAAAGTCAAAAGAAAAGTCAAAAATAAATCCCCAACAATGGAAGGAATAATCCGGAGTTCAAGACAATGGAAAGAATCATCCAGACGCGTAAATAAAGATCAAATCATACCATAAACACATGACCAAAATCCGGACCCGAGCAGACCTGATTGTGCGGCGTTTTCGCCGCACAACACCTTCAATATGCGGCGTTTCCGCCGCCCAGTCATTGATCTGTGTGCCCGATTTTTGTCCAGTGTCGGGTCGACGCGTGTACTATCCTTTTATGTATTGGTATCCCCTGTATCGGCTATAAATAGCCCTGTAGGACGAATGTAACACATCTTTGAACCTTTGGTCTTGGATCATTAGTAATAAAATTCTGTTCTTTTAATTCTTGTTTTTATTTTATTTTAATGTCTCTAGGATCCCTTCTTCTTCCTCCCTCCATGAGTTTCTAACTCTTTCCAAAGGGTGGAGGTGATGGAATTAAGGGTAGAGAAGATGAATGCATGTTATTGTTTTAAGTTCGTGATTAGTATATTTTGATTACTTGAGTTTATGTTAAATCATTTATCTTGTAATGCTTCATAACTAACATGATTTATTTCAAGTTTCTCCATTCTCCAATCTACACCTAAATCTAAACCTCCACCCAACGGATTTCTCTTCTTATTTCTTGTTTTAGTTCTAATTGCTTTTGTTTCGTACTTTAGATAATTAAATCAAAAATACCAAAAACCCAATTTATTTCTTCCCCCTTCTTCCCCTTAATCGAAAATAACATTAACAACGAAATCTCTCCCTCCTTGTGTTCGACCCGTACTTGCCACCGCTTCATCGCGGCCGTGCACTTGCGGTATAAATTTAAATCTTCATCAAGTTTTCGTCGTTTCTTTTGAGGTATGCCGCTCATTAGTGTGATTTTGTTGCTCACCCTTGTGGAAGGGTGTTGTTGGTCGGTCGGGGGAGGTCGAGGACCTCTCCGGCGACGCGTTTCTTCGTAAATCCTCGGCTGGCGCGAGGTTGAAGACGACCAACGGTCGACCGGATCCTTCGGGCGGTCGACCGTTTTAGCACTGTTTGCCCGACTTTAACCTTCACCGGTCGAACGATGCCTTGGGGCGGTCGACCGGTAGTGCATTATTGCTGGTGAGTTGGGATTTTTCTACCTGTTGTCGGTCGACCGGTCGTTGTTGTGTTCGACCGGAACTTAAGTGTACCTGTTAGTTTTGCATGTTTGGTTCGACCGATTTCATGTGACGTTCGACCGATCGTTTGTTGTTCGACCGTTGGAGTTTTGCGTTCGACCGATTATATGACTTAGAATAATAGGTTGACCCTGTCTGTTTTCGGTCGACCGAGACCCCTGAGTCGGTCGACCGATAGAGTTGAATTTAATGTTGACCAGACTTCGGATTTTGACCTCGTTCGGTCGACCGGTTTTAGACTTTTGTTCGACCGGTTGGGAATTAGTGTTGCGCAGTGAGTTCTACCGATTCAGACTTTCGGTCGATCGAATTCCTCGTGGAAACGGTCGACCGGTTAGACTATTTCGGTCGACCGAATCTGCTCAGAACTGAATTCCTAGGTCCCGTTGTGAATGCCAACTTTGCCACGGAAACCCGTGTCCTCGCCTTGTGCGTGAGCCGGGAGGTGACGGTGGGTGCGTGATGCGTGCCTGCCCAGGGACCGCCGTTGGGAAGAGTGTGGGTGTTCGGGACGCGTCACCTCCATGTATGGACCGTGACTTGAGATGATTGTTGGGCACTTTGTAGTATAGCAGGCCTGAGGGATCGCGGATCCCAGTGTTGATGTTTGTGCGAGCACGCAACTGGCGTTGGGTGAGGTGACTACCGGCCCACGGGCTACGGAGGTCGCTGCCCTGCTTTTATAGCGGCGCGGTTGGTGTTTGCGGCTCGAGGAGCCCGATGACCTGGCAGACTTCGGTCTGGATCTGTCCGATGCTGTGCCGGACTGTTGTGATGGACCACCGATGCTGTGCCGGTGATGCCGCCGAGGTTGTGCCGGCGATGATGATTGTTGGGCCGAGGCTGTGCCGGCTTGTTGTTTTCCTCGGCTGGGCACCTACCGAGATGATGTTGTTATACCTTCCGGGCGACGGCCCCGTGGGTCCCTGTGGCCCCGACCACTGAGATTTACAGATCTGTTTGTATCGGCGCGTAGACGTGACAGAGGCTCCCTGCCGAACCCTTGAGTAGTGTAGCTGCGTGTGGGGGGTGCGATGTCGCGGGCTACTAGACTGCATGTGCCTGCAGTAGGTCTCTTCGGGAGACCCGATGATTGATTGTCGGACTGATGTCCTGTTTTACCCTTCGGGGGAACTGTTTTCCATATCTGTTGATGCCATGACATGCTACTAGGATGATAGGTTCATTATGTGATGCATGCATATAGGTGAGTTGGTATACGGGGTTTCCTTCTGGAAACTCAGGCATTGTTGTTGCATCTTTTTCAGGATCGCAGTAGGTCCGGTGGGTGGTGACCGAGGACGGAGCGCTTTGGAGTCGGATCCTCTTCGGCAGTTGCTGGACCGTACGACTACTTGTATTCTCTTCCATTGTATCTGTATTGTAGTCGTATTTCTTTTGGAAAACTCCTTGTATTTTGGGTGCACCCGGATTTATATATTTATGTATTTGTGACGTTCCCACGTGAGTTGTCTGTTATGTTGGTTATTTTGAAATTTTAAATCTTCCGCTGTTTCGGGACGTTACATTCACAGTTGCATAATCGAGCACACCGCTCTTTCCAAGCTAATCAGTAACTATTTAGTGTTGCAAAGGCTTCCCCTAAGTGTACTAGAGGATTGAGAGATGAACTTCAAGTGCAATCTGAAAGGGTGGTCGTGGAAGTTCTTGAACTACTAGTTGAGATATAAAAAAAATTATGAGCCACCTCGTTAGTTTTTATAGGGACTATAGTTTTTGCTTTTAAAGGTTCTAGCAGGGGTTGCCGCATCGTTAGTTTGTAACTCTTCATTTGTGAATAAAATACATGGATAAACTCAACTTACATTACAAAAAATAAAAATAAAATTCTTAGGAGTCCATTTGCCTTAGAAATGGAGCTACATTCTTAGGAGTCAATCTAAGGGTCAATGTGCTTTGTACTCAGGAAGTTGGGAGAAGTTTAGAACTTCGTTTCCATAGCTTTCCCTTGTTTAAGAGTGGAAGTTCTGAAATTTATTCCAATACATATTTTTTACTTTTTGGAAGTCCTTTTGAAATTTGACTTCCAATTTGTTTTTAAAATTTTTAGAGTACAAATTACCCAGAAGTCCTTTTAGAAGCGAACTTCTTGGAAGTTCTTTAAAATATCAATCACACCCTAAGTACATGTTTTTAAGTCATGGAAATCTTTTTGGAACTTGACTTCCAGAATTTTTAAACTTTTCCAGTGTATCAATCACCCAAAAGTCATTTAGAAGTCGAGTTCGACACTTCCATGGAGTTCTCCTTGTTACTGATCAAACCCTTGGATAAAATGATTATTTGTTTGGGGACACTTGCAAAATGTAAATATCCTTCTCACTTGAGTTTTTCTTATTTCGTTGGGTGCACAGTGCACTTGTGAACTTAAATAACTATTTTGGTACATTTGCAAACATATGGTCTCGCTTTTGTTTGCAACTCTACTACTTTAAGGGAACTACTATTTGTCGTCGGAAAACTACTTAAATCGTTCCAAAAATGACCTTTTTGCCCTTAACAAATCAATTAATACCGATTTCGTCCCGTGTCTTTAAATAAGGTGTTTGACTCAGTTTTACTCACATTCCTAGTACCAACACCACAAAAATGTCTGGCGAAGCACCTGAATCCGGCGAGGTAACTGGGGCGGAATTTTTTTTACGACTCGGGCGTCTGGCTAAACCGCCTCCACCAAGGTGGAGGTGTCTGCCTAACACGCCTCCACATAGGTGGAGGCGGTTTAGACAGACGCCTCCACCTTTGTGCAGGCGTCTCCTATGGACGCCTCCACAAAGGTGGAGGCGTCTGTCTAAACCGCCTCCACCTATGTGGAGGCGTGTTAGGCAGACGCCTCCACCTTGGTGGAGGCGGTTTAGCGAGACGCCCGTTTTTTTTTGTTTTTTTTTAATTTTTTGTTAAATTCAAATTTTTCATGTTCCGTTTCAAGATTTCGGTGGTGATGGAGTAGATTACAGTGAGCTTTTTGACAGTAAAGAAATATTTACAACAATCGAGGAAGGTTGTAAATGGGCGAAACAAGTTGCAATAGGAGCCGGATTTTTTTTGGTTATATCATCATACAAACCGAAAGCAGATAACTGGATGGATTGTTACCTCAGATGTGATCGCAGACGTGAGATGAGTTCTCGTGATACGAGTATTGCACTGCGAAAGAATACGAAAAGAAAAGGTTGCGGTTGTCGGTTTTTGGTAAAAGTGGTGGAGCGACGAGATCGTGATGGATGGGTTATTGTTTCTAGTAGCATGTTTGGGCAGCACAACCACCCATTGGCAGTTTATTCAGAGGGTCACCGACAGGTCAGCGGACTTAGTGCTGGGGCAAAGCAAATTGTTCGGGATATGACAGAGGCACAAGCAAGGCCCCGTAACATTTTGTTGGCGGTAAAGAAGAAATTTCCGGACGATAATCCTAATCAAAGGCATATTTACAACTTCAGAGAGTACATGAGGAGGACGAAATCTGAAGACAGGAATCCCGCGCAGCAGTTTCTCAGAGAGGCAGTGCAACATAAGTATTTGCATTGGATTGTGGCAGATGAAGAAACTAATGTCTTGACTCACGCATTTTTGGCACATCCGACTTCAGTTTAGTTGTTGCGTACATACCCATTCGTGATCTGTATGGATTAGACGTATAAGACGAACAAGTACAAGATGCCTTTGTTTGAGATGGTTGGGTTACTCCAACAAATATGAATTTCCTCGTCGGATATGCGATTTTGCAGGATGAGACCGAGTCTAGTTACCATGTACGAGTGTTTCGCGTCAGGTGATGGAATTTATTTAGAGCAGATTCATCCATTCTGGAAAACACTTGTTATCGAAGAAGGAGTCCAGATGTCAGAGTTTGTTGATCAGTCAGCACAAGACACCGAGCATTTTCGGAAGCTAGTGGATGAGATCTCGCAGAGCGATCCTGCAGTCGATGCAGGAAAACATGCTGTACGGCAAGTGACCCAATCCACTGTCAACCACGGTCGCCGTCATATCCTCAGTCATCACTGAGCGCCATGCCTGCAATGTCGTACAGGCTCTGTGCCAATTATGGCACTTCAAAACCTTCCGCTCCTCGCCATCCCAGATGCGTCTGGCGACGTGGCCTCCGAAACTCGGAATGACGCTGCCATCTACAGGACCACCGGGAATAATATCCGTGACGATCCAAGACTCGTCATCACCCCTCTTCTTCTTCTGAGCTCGGGCGTCTGCAGTGCACGAACTCGAATCACCGGTCACAAACCGGCCACCTCGATCCTTCCTAATGACCCACTCAGATGAAGGACCACCGTGTCGCCCCCGTCCTCGACCGGCCTGATGTACCGCCTCCTCCTGTGGCCCCAAGTCGTATCGGCCCCCATCGTCACTATCGTCGTGACTCCTCAGCTCATCTGAATCATCCTCGTCGTCGAAAGACTCTCCAGGTGTCTGACGACGACGTAACAGATCTCTCTCTCTCCTAACTGAAGCAGAAATACCACGTCTACGTGGATGACGAGGACCTGACTCGTCTGCTATACTACGTACCGCGCGTAAGGGAATTGATTTCCCTTTTCCTCCACGGTAACCCGATGACTATTAATTCAATTTTAAAAATACAAATTTATTAATGAATTTACTAAAATAATTAAACTAATTATTAACTGAATAATCTATTAATTTAGCAATTATCACAATTAATCAATAATCCTTTACTAAAATCGTACACAACTAATTACTAACATAATAATCAATTTATTTAGCGATTTATTTATTAATTATCACAATTTATAATCAATAAACGATTTACTAAACTAATTTAACTCATTATTAACATAATATTCAATTTATTTAAAATTTATCACAATTTATAATAAAATTTAAAAAAAAACCGGGCGTCTGCGGGAGACGCCTACCCTACGTGGTAGGCGTCTGCCGGAGACGCCTACCGTACGTGGGAGGCGTCTCCCGCAGACGTCTGTTCATTGGGTCAGGCGGTCGCGGGAGACGCCCGACCCAACGATCGGGCGGTCGCAGGAACCGCCTCCAAGGGGGAGGCGGTTCCTGCGACCGCCCGATCGTTGGGTCGGGCGTCTCCCACGACCGCCCGACTCAAAAAAAATTTTAAAAAAAAATTAATTGAAATAAACAAGGTAATTTACCAGATGTGAGTAGTCAGGGGTCTCCGCTGGCTCTTTCGCTGGCCTCCGAGACATTCTATTTGGTGAATACAAGTGTGATATGAAGAGAAAGTTGTGTTAAAAGAGTGAAATGAGGAGTTATATTAGTAGAAAGGGCAGAGGGGCAAAATGGTAATCTTACGGGCGAATTAAGTAGTTTTACGGCAACGAATAGCAGTTCAACTACTTTAACCCTAAATTATTGTAAAATTTGAATACAAACACAACTAAGAACACAATATTGCATTTAGATCTTAAAATTTGCTTAACTTAAGACAAAATAAAACTAGTCTTCAATCCCCTATACCCTAACATTTCTTCTCGTTTTGTCCCCTTCCTTTTTATCCTCGAACTTGATGTCCATTTCCAACCCATTTTGGTCTGAACTCTAACCCATTCTCCACCTCTAGCTTCTCCCCAAACCCCTAATTGCCTATCGTCGCCTCTGCCTCCTCTTCTCCTTCGACCATCCCTGCAATCTCTACGAGACTTGGGAAGAGAGAGAAGGATCTATGGAAGAGTGAAGAGAAGGTTTGGAGGGGAAGGCATTGGGGGAGGTGGGGATGTTTTGTGGTTGAGAAATGTGGGTTTCGAAAAGTTTTTAGGAAAAAAAGAAACAAAATGATGTTTTGTTAATCTTAAGGAGTTGTATTATAATAAATTTGACTAAAACTACTGGAATTCCTAAATTAAGCCAAATTAAGGATCTAAGTGTGATATCATGTTTCGTGTTGGATTCGTATGCAAAATCTCTAGCTAATATAATGTAAAATAGCTTCTACCGAAAGTGGGACCCACATGTACAAGTGCACCCGAAACAATTATCTTGGCTCATAAGTAGATATTGAAAACTCTGGTGCAGAGGTCCAATATTACTTTTTTATAAGTTTACTCAAGCAAATAACAGTAGATAAAACACGGAGTACCTAAACGCAAAAAAACCATATTCCTCTTTCATCTCCCCCTCGTTTGCTTTGCTTCCACCTTCACCTCCTCTCATTTTCCTTGCTTCCGTTCTTCCCAGCCCAAACCCTCCCTCCCACAATGGGCCGAGCTACACGGTGGCTCCGCAACCTCCTCGGCGGCAAGAAGGACCCCAAACCCGCCTCCCCCAAACCCCTCCCCTCCAAACCCCGCTGGAGCTTCGGCAAGACCAGTCGGGAACACTCCCAAACCCAAACCCAAACCCAACCCCAACGCTCTAAACCCTGGAACGACCGAACCTTCTACGAAAACACTGAAGAAGAGCAAAACAAGCACGCCATCGCCGTGGCCGCCGCCACCGCCGCCGCCGCTGACGCTGCTGTCGCCGCCGCCCAAGCCGCTGTGGCCGTCGTAAGGCTCACCAGCCACGGCCGGGGGTCCCTCTACCACGGCGAGCGCTTCGCCGCGGTTAAGATCCAAACCGCATTCCGGGCTTACTTGGTAGTTACCGAAACACACTTATTTCGAGCTTAGGAAATTTGGTTTTGAAATGTTTGTTTATTTGGTGTTTTAGGCGAAGAAGGCTTTGAGGGCTTTGAAGGCTCTGGTGAAGCTTCAGGCGCTGGTAAGAGGGTTTCTGGTAAGGCGACAGGCGGCTGCGACGCTGCATAGCATGCAGGCTCTTATTCGAGCTCAAGCGTCGGTTCGGAGGTCTCGAGTTAAAGATCAAACCAGATTTCATCCAGAAACTCGTGCCAGACGGTCTCTCGTAAGACGGAGATGATGTCTTTCAAATCTCAAATTCGTTTTAAATGTTTGAATATATAAGATCAATATATACCATTTTTTTTGTTCATTTCCAGGAGAGATTTGAGGAGACGAGAAGTGATCAGACGGGGTGTTACCACAGCAGGAGGCTATCGGCTTCCGTCGATCTGATGTCGTTCGAGGAAAGCCCGAAGATCGTCGAAATCGACCCGGGTCGACCAAGGTCCCGACAGAGCCGGAGAATGCTTCACCCCACCGCCTCCGACTCGACCACCGATAACGACACGTTGTCGTCCCCATTGCAGCCGCCATCCCGGCTTGCGATCCCCGACTCCTCCGAGTGGGCATTCACCGGCGACGAGTGCCGCTTCTCGACGGCTCAATCCACGCCTCGCTTCCTCTCCACCGCCCAACTCGCATCGGCTATCCCAGTCACCCCATCAAAAAGCATCTGCGGTGGGGACCGGAGGCGGTACGACTGCGGGTCTCCTAATTACATGGCGAAGACGCAGTCGTTCACCGCGAAAGTGAGGTCGCAGAGCGCACCGAAGCAGCGGCCGGAGCCGAGGAAGCGGATGGCTCTGAACGAGATTGTCGAGTCGAGGGCGAGTCTCAGCGGGATTCGGATGCAGAAGTCGTGTTCCAGAGCTCAGGAGGCGGTTAATTTCAAGAATGCGATTGTGGGGAGGTTTGATAGGTCTAGTGAGCTTAGTAGTGAGAGGGATT
Source organism: Triglochin maritima (assembly GCA_963682175.1). Classification (NCBI taxonomy): domain Eukaryota; kingdom Viridiplantae; phylum Streptophyta; class Magnoliopsida; order Alismatales; family Juncaginaceae; genus Triglochin; species Triglochin maritima. The sequence goes on from OY821775.1 coordinate 38,341,388, forward strand.
ACTACTTGCAGACTAGGTGGTGAAGTTGGATTTGTTTTAGTGTATATCTGATTTCGGTTTGTTTAGTGATGATTCAAGTTTCTTATTTCTTGTTTGTTTTTGGATTTGAGATGGAATTGTGAAGTTGATGTTAAATGTGGGTTGGTCAATGGTCGGATTTGGACCCCTCCTGCGTTGGCGAATCTCTTGGAAAGGAGGAATGATCATTGTCAGGAAACGTACAATTTGATGTGCATATATCACCTATTTATTTACATGTGTTTTTTTCCTCCTCATAATATTTGGATTTTGCATGTTTAAACATAATGATTATTTCATGGTTTTAAAGTGTTTTTCCCAGTAAATGGTATTCTTTTATTTAAGAATAACTTATGCAAAAAAGAAGCTTGAGTACGGTTTGAAACGGGAATAATTAAAAGAAGATATTGGTTGAGGTGGTAAAAAATATTGAAAGAAATATAAGATTTTGGAAATTAAAGTTTTTACTCTTTCAATTTTACCACTCGCACTGCAAGCCAAACATGAAAAATCAAAGCTAGAGTACTATTATTGGGATTTTCTATGGTTGAACACAATGGATGGTGTTCTAGCAGGTTACTTATCTTACTTGTAGTTACAATGCATAAGCAAAAAATCATCATCATGTTATGTTGGTATCTCCAATAAAGTTGCCTCGCAAATGCCACAAAAATGTTCTTTTCAGAGAAGGCAAGTGCATTAGGGACCAATGCAATAACAAAAGGTTTCAACACATGAACGGAATCTATGCATTTCAGCTTTAATTTCGATCTATGAGCTGTGCTCCACACCACACTGAACTACGTGATAATCTTTGACTGTTTTAAAACACTTTGGACTGCTGGATTCACTTTGTACCTCACATCCCCCATGTTACTAACCTACCCAAGTCAAAGAAGCCCTAGAAATGACCTCTGCCACCCCAAACGAGGGTAGTAGTGGGTTTGGTTTTGTAAGTTTTCGAGTTGTTCCCACTTAGGGGTGCAAATGGTTACCAAGTATCCGAGTATCCGATTCGAAAATTTCTATTTAGTTGGTATTTGGTAAGTTCAATGTTACCAATTTAATTTCGGATACGAATTTGGTTTAAAAAAATTTACCAATTAGAATTCGGATACGAATTCGGATACAAGCTATTTAATATTCGAATTATCCGAATTATCCGAATTATTCGAATACATGGTCAAATACACAAATTAGTATTCCAAAATTTAGTATTCTAAAATTTTAATACGAAAATTTAGTATTCGGATTCGGATAGTTCTACTGAATTCGGATTCGAATTCGGATTCGGATAGTTCTTCTGAATTCGGATTCGGATTCGGATTCGGATAGTTCTACTGAATTCGGATTCGAATTCGAATTTGGTAATGGAATATGGTATTCGGATTCGAATTCGGATACAGTTGGTATCCGAGTTATATTATCCGAGTTGCAGCCCTAAATCCCACTGTTTGATTTGGGGGATGCGAATGCAAGGGGGGTGTAAGTGGGCGTAGGGGTGATGGAAGCATCATGTGTTCGCTTTTAAATTTCTTTTCAGCAATGATGAGTTTGTGATTTGATTGATGGGGGATGTACTTGTGAACCATGTGGGTTTCATCATCAATGACTCACTCATCTAGGGTAATCTTGTCACTCATGCTTCAATTTCTTAATTTACTTTCGCATGCTAGAATTTCTTGTTAAATAATACAATTATAATGGCTAATGATAATTTTAGTTTCTTTTGGAATTCAATTAGCTCATCTTTCATTTGAAATACACATTTCATTTACCATGATTTTGGGATGGGACTGAGTCGATTTGATTAAGATTTGAAGGTTTATCAAACCCAAACCAAACTAATTTTTAACAAATAAATAAGCATTTGATATCCTTCAAAGAATATGGCCTAAATATGATAGTTCAATTTGCTTGAGATTTTTTTTAAAAACCTTCACTAAACTTGAGATCCAAAGAGAGTCGTAAATTTCTCGTTATATATAACTCAATAATGTCATGGATAACTTGATTATATCAAATTAAGTTAATCAAATGAAGAAGATCAGATGAAGGACGCCATTTTTGCTACTTGACAATCAATATTAGCCAGTGGTTGATTTGAATCAACAGTAATATTTCTACGACCCGTACATGGAATCTTCCATATCAGGGAGTTAATATATTTCTACTACATTTTTCTACCATCACACTTTCGCCAATTTCACCACCTCATAGAACTCTGAGCAGCCCCCAATCAACATAATTAAGATGTCCCAAATTTGAACCATTATAATAATGTTGAGTGGATCATACTCTAGAAACAAAGATCTTTTGTTTAATGGGATGGAAGCGTAGGATGGAATGAGTGAGAGCCACAAGTGTTTGGAGGGAAGATGGGGGATTTGAAATGGAGGCATTAGAAAAATGGCGATAAGAACAAACTTAAAAGAGGACTAGACAAGAATGTGAATAGAAAACTGAAGGGCCACTTGCCATTTGGGTGGTTTGAATCTGATGGAAGGGAAGGCCATTGGATCGACAAGACAACAAAACTCGAATCTTGGTCGCCCCCCAATCCATGTTTTGGATCCAAATTTGAATCACCAACTTTGGGCATTTTACTTATGTATCCTTGTGGATAAGCATTTCATAAATTTTCTAATATTATATTACCTTACGTTATAGACGTGTTTGTGGTATTAATGAGCTATTTAATTAAGAAGATTAAGGAGAAATGGGGGATATTTAGGTGGAGAAAATGGAGCAGAAGGTGAACATATTGATAGTGTAATCGATTCTGGTTGGAAAATGGAGCAACATTAGATTAAGTAGGTTAGTTGGGGTTATGCAAATAAAAATTGTCTGATGTGATACCGTAAGAAGAGTTTTAAGGAAAGAATAGTTATAGACGGACGCGCGCGTCACGGACGCACCTTACGTGGATCTGTACAGCTCAGATATTTTTCTTTGAGTCAGCGTCCAGTCAGCGAAATTTCTCTTCGCGCGTTTTTGTCTTTTTAAAAAGAATAGTTATAGACGGACGCGCGCGTCACGGACGCACCTTACGTGGATCTGTACAGCTCAGATATTTTTCTTTGAGTCAGCGTCCAGTCAGCGAAATTTCTCTTCGCGCGTTTTTGTCTTTTTAAAAAACGCCGGTTCTTTAAGTTGAACGATTCATTTCCCAATACACAGATAAGACAGTGTGCAGACCCTAGGACATCGTGCAGTCTCATTATTCGTGCAGAGCCCACACTTATCATAATAAAATATTTGTTTTTAAGTTTTACGTTGAATCAACTTAATTTGTCTAGCTTACTTTATGTGTGTGTGCAGTTTACATTATGTGTTTGTCCTGTTAACGTTATGTGTCTGTCCGGAATAAGTGTATTTGCTGTACGGAATAAGTGTATTTGCAGTCCGGAATAAGTGTATTTGTTGTCCGGTTTAAGAATAAAGTGTGTCCAGAAACGGAACATAAAGTTTGTCCGGAATAAGTTGATTTGTTGTCCGGAATAAGTGTATTTGCTGTCCGGAATAAGTGTATTTGCAGTCCGGAATAAGTGTATTTGTTGTCCGGTTTAAGAATAAAGTGTGTCCAGAAACGGAACATAAAGTTTGTCCGGAATAAGTGTATTTGCTGTCCGGAATAAGTGTATTTGTTGTCCGGAATAAGTGTATTTGTTGTCCGGTTTAAGAATAAAGTGTGTCCAGAAACGGAACATAAAGTTTGTCCGGAATAAGTTGATTTGTTGTCCGGAATAAGTGTATTTGCTGTCCGGAATAAGTGTATTTGCAGTCCGGAATAAGTGTAGTTGTCCAGAATAAGAAGAAAATGTGTCCAGAAACGGAACAGAAAGTTTGTCCGGAATAAGTGTATTTGTTGTCCGATTTAAGAATAAAGTGTTTCCAGAAACGGAACATAAAGTTTGTCCGGAATAAGTGGATTTGCTGTCCGGAATAAGTGTATTTGCTGTCCGGAATAAGTGTATTTGCAGTCCGGAATAAGTGTAGTTGCCCAGAATAAGAAGAAAGTGTGTCCAGAAACGGAACATAAAGTTTGTCCGGAATAAGTGTATTTGCTGTCCGGAATAAGTGTATTTGTTGTCCGGAATAAGTGTATTTGTTGTCCGATTTAAGAATAAAGTGTTTCCAGAAACGGAACATAAAGTTTGTCCGGAATAAGTGGATTTGCTGTCCGGAATAAGTGTATTTGCTGTCCGGAATAAGTGTATTTGCAGTCCGGAATAAGTGTAGTTGCCCAGAATAAGAAGAAAGTGTGTCCAGAAACGGAACATAAAGTTTGTCCGGAATAAGTGTATTTGCTGTCCGGAATAAGTGTATTTGTTGTCCGGAATAAGTGTATTTGTTGTCCGGTTTAAGAATAAAGTGTGTCCAGAAACGGAACATAAAGTTTGTCCGGAATAAGTTGATTTGTTGTCCGGAATAAGTGTATTTGCTGTCCGGAATAAGTGTATTTGCAGTCCGGAATAAGTGTAGTTGTCCAGAATAAGAAGAAAATGTGTCCAGAAACGGAACAGAAAGTTTGTCCGGAATAAGTGTATTTGTTGTCCGATTTAAGAATAAAGTGTTTCCAGAAACGGAACATAAAGTTTGTCCGGAATAAGTGGATTTGCTGTCCGGAATAAGTGTATTTGCTGTCCGGAATAAGTGTATTTGCAGTCCGGAATAAGTGTAGTTGCCCAGAATAAGAAGAAAGTGTGTCCAGAAACGGAACATAAAGTTTGTCCGGAATAAGTGTATTTGCTGTCCGGAATAAGTGTATTTGTTGTCCGGAATAAGTGTATTTGTTGTCCGGTTTAAGAATAAAGTGTGTCCAGAAACGGAACATAAAGTTTGTCCGGAATAAGTTGATTTGTTGTCCGGAATAAGTGTATTTGCTGTCCGGAATAAGTGTATTTGCAGTCCGGAATAAGTGTAGTTGTCCAGAATAAGAAGAAAATGTGTCCAGAAACGGAACAGAAAGTTTGTCCGGAATAAGTGTATTTGTTGTCCGATTTAAGAATAAAGTGTTTCCAGAAACGAAACATAAAGTTTGTCCGGAATAAGTGGATTTGCTGTCCGGAATAAGTGTATTTCCAGTCCGGAATCAATATATGGAATGCAATAATATGATGTCGAAACAAAAAAACGTCCGCAAAGCGCGCTCCCTCTGTCCGCTCGCTTTGCGGGGGGGACTCACGTCCCCCGCAGGGGCTGCCGCCCCCTGCCACCCCCGCACAAACTCAACAAACCTCCCACTGTATATTTTACCCCACAAGAATTACGTTTAGGGAAAAAATAGCATCTCAGATTCCCTGTTTATGTAGAAAGTTTGTCCTGTTTTGTCCTGTTTATGTAGAAAGATTGTCCTGTTTTGTCCTGTTTATGTAGAAAGTTTGTCTTGTTTATGTAGAATGTTTGTCCAGTTTATGTAGAAAGTTTGTACTGTTTATGTACAAAGTTTGTCCTGTTTATGTAGAATGTTTGTCCAGTTTATGTAGAAAGTTTGTCCTGTTTATGTAGATACAATGAGAGCACAATGAGATATTGATGGTACATATTATTGATGGTAACTATTACACAATAAGATACAATGAGAGCACAAAGACAAACAAACAATACAAACACAAACACACAAAAATTACAAAAATAATATATCTTCTCCCAGTAAATCACACACAAACAAACAATACAAACACAAGCACGCACAAATTACAAAGATAATATATATTTTCCCAGTAAATCGGAAAGAAGATGTAAGACTTAAACATGACCGTCTCATTCACGCTGCTTACGTTGTGAAGAACCTTGGGAGTCGGCATCAGACGCTTTTTCGACGTAATATCTTACTCGAAATGGTGATTTATTATGGAGAGATGTACAACATAAACCGAACATACGTAAGTCTTCACCACGGAGCGTTGTACCTCTCTCCGGAATAAATCACCATTTCGAGCAAGATATTATTTCGAAGAAGCGTCTGATGCCGACTCTCAGGGTTCTTCACAACGTAAGTAACGTGAATGGGACGGTCGATGACACTCTTTCTTTCTTCTTCATTCTTTTTCTGTCACGGGCACTCCAACAGTGCAGCAAAGATGTTGTGGTGCGAAGTCTTCACCACCGGATCGTCACATTCACGATGCTAACGCTGACAAGAACATCGGGAAGTCTTCGCACCGTCCCATTCACGCTGCTTACGTTGTGAAGAATCCTGGGAGTCGGCATCAGACGCTTCTTCGACCTAATATCTTGCTCGAAATGGTGATTTATTCTGGAGAGAAAGAATGAAGAAGAAAGAAAGAGTGTCATCATATTTGTATTTGGGTGGAGAGAGAGAACGTGCTGAGTTGAAACGCATTTAATGTGATTTGAGTGGACATCAGGAAGAAAAAACAAAAAAACATTCATGCTTTAGCCACGTAATGGCTGACATGGATGTCCACGTAGAGCGCGTCCGTGACGCACTGCGTTCAACAAACATTTCCCTTAAGGAAAACAAACCGAAGTAGTACAAATGAACAACACTGATGGGGAAAAACTTTTAGAAAAGAGAGTTAAAAAAATCCAAGGGTATGTAATGATTCGCTCGTCATATATTTACCCAACAAGGTAATGATTTTACATGACACAAATTTGAAGTACGATTTAAACACAAATTATTATTTTTGTGGTTAATTAAATTCATTATGATATTTTTGTGAAGATGTGACATCAAACAAATTTCCAAAATTCTACTACTTGATATATATTAGTTGTTACGCTTGGATATATATGTACTTGTCTAGAATAGTAAGTTAATATTGCCACATAACTACATAAGACCGATTTATCTTCTTTCTTGCAAGCCATTACTCTGTTGTATTATAAAGTATTTCTCATGACTGTCTGGATAAAAGTTTTAACACATAAACTTTAACATCAGTATTTATGAAGCTGGTGAGTGTCGTTGAAGATACATACAAGGTTTAGGATGCGGGTACATATGTATTTTGCGATTTTAATTTTAAATGATATCATTGATATACTTATTAATTATAAATCCTATATATGCGTAAAAATTTAGGTAAAAATTTGAATCATTTCTAATATAAAAATATTAAATAAAAAGAACATAATAGTACAAGTATACAAGTAATAATATATTAATTTTCTTGAGAAAATTTAGAAAAAATCAAGATTTGAATAATTAAAATTGATTGTTTTGGGATGTGTCGTATAGGCGGTCCGTATAAACAAGACCGCATTCTTTTTGGATGCGATGCTGTCACGGATTGCATCTGCATATGTGGTCGCATTCGACCGCGCGCATATCAGAACGTTGGGTACATAAGATGCATGACTAGCGTAAGGATTAGGATACATACACTATGTTTTTTTTTGAAATTTCGAAACTAGGATAGTCCTGAATCTCCCGTGGCGCTCCCAAATGCACCAGATAGATAACATTTTTTTGTCATAAACCAAGAAGTCCACTCACTCCTCAATTTGACCATCTTGGAACATGTCTCGTAAACTTTGAAAGCCTTCTTTAGCTGACCAAGTGTTATGAGGAAAATCTTAAAAGAAGGCGGAGGAGTTTGGGGGTTTTAAATCATTAACTTCGAAAACCTCCAGCTGACCAAGTATTACGAGAAAATCTTAAAAGAAGGGGGGAGGAGTTTTGGGGTTTTAAATCATCATTACGGGGATTATTCAAAAACAAATTCAATTTGTGTTTTGGAAACAAACAAAACAAACTATGGAAGTACGGCTGTATGCCTGTAAAAGGATTTTACTTGTAATTTAATGAGAATCAAATTCATGTTCCATACCGGTGAAATCCCAAATGTTCCAAATACCAACTGAGGTTAATTCAGTTGGAAGATCTCTTGTTTTATCTTAAAATAATCACTATCAAATATCGAATTCCAGCGGTCTCATTCTCATCTTTGGTGTTGGGATTAAAATGGGAGTGGAGTAGTAGAGTAGATAAATAAATAAAAGTTCCAAATGGTCCAAGAGAGACGTGTTAAATTTAATCTTCCAAATCTCGTCCCTTCTGGCTTATAACAGAATGCGTGGACACCACTTAAAACATCATAATTTTAATTACGTTATCGTTCTATAACCATTTCTACTAATACCACTACAAAATCAACACTCGTTCATTAATGACATTATGTTTACTCTGTTAGGTAATTTTGTCGATAACATCATCTTTTAGGTCAACGACGTTAGTAACATATTCAGTTGGGAGATCTCTTGTCTTATCTTGAAATAATCACAATCAAAGATCAAATTTCAACAATCTCATTCTAATGTTCGGTGTTGGGATTTAAAATGGGAGTGGATTAGTAGAGTAGATAAATAAATAAAAAGTTCCAAATGGTGCAAGAGAGACGACTTCAATTTTTTCTTCCAAATCTCGTCCCCTCTAGCCTATAACAGAATGCATGGACACCACTTAGAAACATTTTAATTATGTTATCGTTTTTTCACCATTTTACTCTATTAGCTAATTCCGTCGATATATAACATCATCTTTTGCGGTCAATGATGTTAGTGACAGAATAAAAAATAATATTTAATTATGATTTTTTTTTCAAAATTTCCCTGAAATAATCTAGTAAATAATAATGAAATTTAAGTAATTAAAATCCAAATCTTACCATTCTATTGAATTCTCAAACCATTACACATACAAGACGACTAAACTAATAAACCAACCACCACCTCCTAAAGCCCTTCATTTACCTGCCATATGAACTAATTAAAATGACACTAATTAATCAAACAAAATTCATGTTGAAGCCTAAACTAAAAAACCCAAAGCCCCCAAATCATCTCTCCGACGATGGCGGAGCCAACATCGACAACCTCCTTGGTTGCCTTCCCCAGTGTCTCCGCCACACTAGTTATCCACGACAAGAAACTTTCATCCAATCTTGACCTCTACCGCCCCTTCCACACCTACATCTCCCACCACTACTCTGAGAGCGTTGCACAAACCTTAGGTCATCCTCAATGGGAGGATGGTGAAAATTTTAACATAATGTCGACATTTTCTTGCACCCCTCAATAGGGGTGTAAGACCTAGCGATCTGCCGCCAGGTCGATAGTGTGGGTAGAGGTCACATGGAATTCACCCATTGGTCTTTTTTATTTTTTTTATTTCATTTTTGTTTTGTTTTAATTAGTTTTTGTTTTATATTTAGTTGTAAATAATTTATTATGCTAGAAATATATATCTGGTTTTTAATTTTTATTTATTTATTTTTTATTGGAGAATTAGTATTATCGATGCATATTAATTTTTTGTTAATTAAAATTATTAGTTTAATTTAATTTGTATTGTTAATTATTTTAATAATTTAGATAAATGTGACAAATTAACTACGGATGATGTACTATCTCACATATGCTATTTATCCGTGATGGGCTGCATTCATCCAATCTGTCATTCTTCGACAAACTCCACAAGATAGATTATTTGCTAAGCATAAGGAGACAGTCTGTAAGGATGTGGAAAGAGCATTCAGAGTGCTTCAAACACGCTTTGCAATTGGTAGGAGGACATCACTCCCCTGGAATCCAAATATTTAAAACAATGTCATGATGGTGTGCATCATAATTCACAACATGATAGTAACAGATGAGCGAGACACATATGCTAATTTCAGAGATACAACCAAATTCGTCCAGGATCAACCGAGTTCTCCCGATAGAATTTCTGATGATCAATCCTTTAAATTCTACTTCGGTCGTATTGTTGTTATCGACAAGTACTTGGACAATAGAGATCGCGTTCAATACAGTCGTAATAATTTGCAACTCAAATAGGACTTGGTAGAGAACATCGGGCAACGCTACAGACAACATGGGGAATGAGAATGTTATTTATTAATTGTGTTTTATTTTAATTTCGAAATTTAGTTATTGTAAAGAACGTTCAATATTTAATAAAAGTTATTTTCATTTATCCGTAATTATTCACATTTAATTATAATAATGTATGATAAATAAATTATGTGATATAATTAATTAGAATTGTGGAAAATAAAAAAGGAGGAAAAAAATAATGTGGTATGAGAGTATTGATGTGACTAGTTGACATTTATGAAAATGAGTTGTGGTTGAGAGGTGAATAGTAGAAAGAGAGAGAAGAAAAATATCACGTTGTAGTGAAAAAGAGTGTTGATTTGACTAGTTAGGTTGACATTTATAAAAATGTCATGACTGAAAATGGTCTTAGAGAAAGATCTCGACGCCCCTTGTTTCCTCCGATCCAACTTCCACGTCCCTCCTTCCCCTTCTGCTCGCCTTGACACCATCCTCACCTATTTTTGCACCCTCACCGTTTCGAAATTTGAATCCCCGTCGACACCCTGACCTTCTCTTGACACGATGCCTTCAAGCCTTCCAAGAACGCACCCCTCGTTGGGTTCGTGGGGTTTTCAAGATTATTTTGGTAATCAAATTTTCTGTTGGTGTTGTTTCCTTCTTTGGTATGAGGTTGAGAGTGTGACTTCTAAATTTTCTTTGCTTTTCTCGTCGTGTAATTAAACCTTTTGTTTGCTTGTTGATACAAGTTTGGTTGAGATAACAGTGAAAGGAATGTGTTCTAAAAGTTTTACTTTTATATGTCAATTATTATGAATTGGATGTGCGAAAATTTTGTTTCTTGATTTTTGTATTCGTCTTTTGGAAGTGTTAAAGAAGATACTCTTGGTCATTAACCGTAGATCTCTAAAAGATAATGATTTATATAAATCAAAAGTTATTGACAATCATGATAATTGACATGAGACATTAATTACCGAGATAAGATTATCGTGTTGGTCATCGATTATTGTAGCTCTACAAATATTTGACGACACGAGTATATAAAAGAGGAAAATGATTAGTTTTATATATTGAATAGACCTAACAAGTGAAACATTATATACTTGTGTTATGTGTCATTAATGTTTCACTGTGTCTTAAATCCTAAGATACGAGACTTATATCTTTTCACATAAGAAATGTTTAATTTGATTATTGTCAAAAGCTATCAATAAGTATAGTGATAAAAACAATAGTTGGTTGAACATAACTTATGCTGGAAAATGTAGCTAGTTAAGAGATTATCATTGCCCCTCTTAATTGAGTGATGATATTAGTGTGCCTCTTGATAAAGCAAAGTTATAATGTACACAATATGACTTCAGGTAAGTTACATATTTATAACTTACGAAAGAGATCAAGAAATAAATATATAATACAAAAGTGACATTTCTACTTTGTATATATTCTTAATATCATGAGGCAAGAGATACACACAACTGATGCACTTACATCACTAAATGGATGTGTTTAGTTCGAGTGCAACAAAACATCTATGCTAATAGAGTAAAACTATAATGTGTAACTAGATACTGCTTATAGTTTATGGTATTAAGTGTTTAATATCATTGTCAATCTAGCTTAGATCCTCCTAGAGGTCACACCACAAGACTGAGAAACAAGAAGCTTGATTTTATGTTTATATGACGTATCAGGTTTCATGTGAAAATTGATATAGGTGGTGAATCGATAAAATCAACATGTCATGAAAATTGACATAATTAGAATCATGAATAAATTCATATAAGATATATGTATTATGGGGTGTAATAGTTTGACATTACATAGGAAAATATATTACGTGATATATGAATTTGCTAAAACCCAAAATATCAAATTTTGTTGGAGATAAATCCAAAATTTGATAAAGGCAAAAATTGGAAAAAATGATCAAACGTTTTCAGAGACCAGTCGATCGAAATTCCACAGTAGCTGTTATGTGTGAGAAACGATCGACCAGATTGGACATGTTGGTCGACCAAATTATTCCTGGAAATCTTTTTGGGATTAATCCGTCGACCAGTGAAGTAGTGGTTCGACCAAAAACCACCAGGAACTTCCATGAATTTTTCTTGGTGGCAATTGGTCGACCGACTTGAGACACTATCTGACCAAAAATGACCAGTAGTTGTATCTCATGTAAATTCGGTCGACTGTTTGTGTGTTTGGTTCGACCAGAATATCGTAGTACCTTTGGGAGCGTGTGATGGGTCAACAGATGGATTTCACTGTGTAATATCCCTAACCCACTTAGGGGTTAATTGGAGTTTAGTGCAGTAAGAGGAGAGGGGAGGTATGGGTTGGTTAGACTTGGAGGCTTGGAGAGAGACTGAGAGGATGGTGAGGTATGGTTGGGGTGGTGCGTAGGGTATGGGCTGGGTGCTGTTGGGGAAGTTTTTGGTTTTTAAACCTTACACTCCACCTCCATTTCCTTTCTTCTTCCTAATTCCTTCCTTCCACCACATCTCTAACCTTCTTCTCATCCTTATCCGGCACGGAAGAGGAGGTGGTCGGTGCTCCGGTATTCGGTGGCGATTGTGCGCGAGAGGCGTGAAGCGTGCGGAGGTCGTTGCGCTAGGAGGCAGTCGTGCGAGGAGGTTTTCGGGAGGCGGCGTTGCGCGAGCGAGGCTCCGGTGGGTTCGTCGTTTTCGAAAGGTATGTCGGTTCAATAGTGTGATTTTATTGCTCACCCGCGTTGGGGTGATGTGGTGGTCGGTCGTGGAAGGTCGGAGACCTCACCAACGACGAGAATGGCATTAATCCTTGGCTGGTGCAAGGTTGGAGATGACCAACGGTGGACTGGTTCTTTCAGGCGGTCGACCGATGTAATGTATTTGCCCGACTTTAACCAACACTGGTCGAACGATGCCTTGTGACGGTCGACCGGTAGTGCATGTGCTGGTGGGTCGGGGGTTTGCCTGTTGGATTTCGGTCGACCGTTTCTTTGGTTGGTTCGACCGGAACTTAAGTTGCCTTATGTATTGTTCGACCGTTTTTAGGCTATGTTTGACCGTTTGATGACTTAGAACTACTAGGATGCCCTGATAGTTTTCGATCGACCGGGACCCCTGAGTCGATCGACCGTTAGTATTGATTGATTTTTACCAGACTCCGGATTTTGACCAGACTCTGGATTTTGACCACGTATCGGTCGACTGGTTTTAGACTTTTGTTCGACCATTGGGACTTAGGTTTTGCACAGAGAGTTCGACCGATGCAGACTTTCGGTCGACCGAAACCCATGGGAACGGTCGACCAGATTGCCTCTTTCGGTCGACCGTTTGTGCGTAGAACTGAATTCCCGGTCCTTGTATGATGCCAACTCTGTCCACGGAAACCCGTGTCCTCGCTTAGTGCGTGAGCCGAGAGGTGACAACGGGTGCGTTACGCATGCCTGCCCAGGGATCGCCGTATGGAAGAGTGTGAGTATTCCGGACGTGTCACCTCCGTGTATGGATCGTAACTTAATGTGATGGATTCATGGACTCATAGTAGAGTAGCACACCTGAGGTATCTCGGATCCCAATGTATGATGATGTGCGGCTCGTGGAGCCGTCCGATGGTTTGTCGGACGTATGTTGGACCATCGATGTTGTGCCGGTGATGCCACCGATGCTATTCCGACAATGATGGGCTGATGTTGTTCCGACTATGATGTTTGATGGGCCGATGTTGTTCCGGCTATGTTTCCTCAGATGGGAACCTACTAAGATGATGATGATGTTTGATGGAGCAATCGAGCGACGGCTCCGTTAGGGTGGTTTGACCACGAAGTTACAGATATGTTTCTTATGGCGCGGACCTGGCGGGCGCTCCTTGCCGAACCCCATGATTAGTATAGCCGCGTGTGGGGAGCGTCACGTCTTGTTCCGTTAGACCGTATGTGTTATATTTTGGGTTGTTAGGGTGATATTGGATATTTACCCAACCTAATCCCATCCCCTTAAATCCCTCACCAACCTTGCTGCCGACTCTTTCTTTTTCTCTCCAAATCCATCTTCTTCCCTTCCAAGCCTTCCTCGCTTCCTTCAACCTCGTTGATCCGGCGATTGGCGGTAGATCGTGCGGGTGGAGACGTTGGCGTAGTGGAGAAGCTTGCCGGAGGCACGTCTCGGTTAGGTACGCCACCATTGTCAGTTTTCCCTAGCTAGTGTCCTAGATGGTGTGGTTGTGGGAGTGAGGTGTGTGGTCGGATTAGGGATGGCATCGTCGGTGCCGGGATGGTCCGGGTCGTCGTGTTGGGCTTCGCAGGCTTTAGTGCTGCCTGGTTTGTTGTGCTGGACCGGGGGTCTCGCAAGTGGTGATGGGTGGATCTCGTGGTAGGATTATTGTGGTGTTAGCTTAATCTCCTGCCAATGCAAGCCCTTGTTAAACATGAATGCCATGCTGTCCTGGTCTTCCATTAGTTTATATTTTGCTGATTTTGACCTTGCTTGCTTGAATGTCACGTAGATAGCTTGATGTGTCATGTTGTTGAAGATATTGTTAGTTGACAGTAGGCTTTTGCATGAGTCATTGATATTAAATGATTTATTAGTTTTGGATTGAAAGTCAGTCTGATTTTGGGTCACTTTCAATTCCTGTTGGAGAATCATGGTTCCTTAAAACATTGTATATATAATTGTTGATCTTGGAATAGTCTTACATGTTGGTTGATGTTTGATTTTCGAAAATCAATCCTTGATATGCTCATTTTCATATTTAATGACTTGTGGTGATGGTTAAATCATGCTTTCTTGTTGGGGTATGCATGCTTAACAAGTGTTAGTCATTAAATTGAATAGATGTGATTTTGGATCTATAATATGCCTTGGAAAGGATAGATGGAGTATGCAATAGGTTGACAGGAATAATGACATGTTCATATGCTTGATGAAATACTAAGACGTATGTGTGCCTTTTTAAGTCTTGTAGATTAGGTAGATTTATTCATGTTTTTAAGAGCATGTGCTTTATGTTGTGATTCTAATATTGTTATGTGAGTTGAAATCATATGTTGGTTGGTGTGGATAGTCTTTTAATTGTTGGATATCTACCTTGTAGATGTGTTTTCTTTTAGATCATGCGTTTGATTGTGTTTTTGCGAGTTTGGGTAAATTATTATTTACCTGTGTGACCTCTCCTTGTTGGGAGAGTAGATGGTGGGGTGGTCACCCTCCCCAGGGTTCCCAGCACGGTCAGAGGTGTCGACACGTGTCCTGGGGTCAGGTTGATTTTTCCTTGGGTCAGATTGGTGTGATCGGTCTGTGCATCCATACCTGGGAGTGGCAGCTGTGGAGCTTTGCTCGCTGGCCCATAGGTGGGAGTGGTGCGGTGTGACGCCACGTGGTTCATGCAAGGGGGTTCAGGTGCAGGAACTCGCCTTGTGGGAGTAGCTGCGTGGGTCAGCAGATGGTTAGGACTTTGTGGGGTACAGTAGGCTCCGAGAGGGTGGTTTTGCCAGACCCTTTTCTCTTTGCTTGTGGTGTACTGAGTTATTGTAGACTCAGGCGTGGCACGCGTGTGCAGGAGTAATGCCTTAGGTGGAGCATGGCTGGAGGCGACTTGGGCTAGGGACGCGTGGACTGGATTCGTCGAGCTCAGTGTTGGTCTCTTTATCTTTTTGTCTCTCCCTCATATGTAGCAGGGATAGAGTTCCTTATGTATTTTCCTTCCGTAATTCAGTACCTGGATGTAACATATTTTATGTATATATATATAAATATGTCTTGAGACCCTGTGGTCGTGTTATATGATTTATACCCTCTTTGTATATGTTCTTCAGTCCTTTTGGTGTGTTGTGTCCCGTGTGCGGAACGGGGGGCGTTACAGTATGTGCCTACGGTAGGTCTCCGAGGGAGACCCAATGATGATTGTTGAACCGATGTCCTGTTTTACCCTTCGAGGAAACTGTTTTCCTTACTGTTGATGACATGACATGCTACTAGTATGATAGGTTCATTTGTACTACTGCATTCATATAGGTGAGCTTGGCATACGGGGTTTCCTTATGGAAACTCAGGCATCGTTGTTGCATGTTTTATTTCAGGACCGCAGTAGGTTCAGTTGGGTGGTGACGGCGGGCGCACACATTTTGAGATTGGATCCTCTTGTTCGGACCGCTGAGGTCGACATGATTACTTGTACTTCCTTTCGTTATATTTGATGTAATCATGTAGTTTTTTGACAAACTCTGATGTAATATGGTGCACTGCTTGGATGTTTTATTAAAAGTAACAGTCCCGTCTTTTGATTATTGGTCTATTGTATCTTGATGATCAATTTTAAAATTTTCATTGTTTCGGGATGTTACACATAGTCCAACCAAAACCACGATTTATTGTTAGTCGGTCGACCGGTGAGTTATATTCGGTCAATCATTTGACACGATTTCTGCCAGAATTATTAAGAGAATAATGTAGATCATAGGATGGATTAATTCCAGGTGTGGTCAAACATTTTTTAGGATGAGAATAGAGGGGATCATGACTAAAAAATAGTTCATGATGTGGTGATTTGGGAGACTATAAATAAGTCCTCTCACCTACTTGTTTTAAAGTTAATGCAAAATTTTTGTCTCTCCCTAATCTCTCCACTAATCCATACGAAAAGTTCTTAATTATTTCGAGTTTTTGGGGACTAATTCTCGTGGACCTTTAGAGAGGTTATTAGCTAGATTCTAAGCTTAATTATAGATTTGATTGACCAACTCCTTTCTTTCTAATCTTGTTTAGAGTTTGGTGAATACTTGGAGGCGAATCAGCAGACGATTTGATGGGCAATGCATCTACGGATCTTCGTAAATGTTTTAGAGAACCTTTGTGTATGATCATTTTATCTATTTATTTTAATATATGTATGTTATATAATATTAGACTAAATGCAAAACCATGTACATAAAATTGTTTAAAATATGAAATCGATCATGTATGCATGTATTAATTTTTTTTTAAATATACACATACATAGAAACACGAAATCCTACAAATAGATGATGCAAAATTGTTGTATTGTTGTTGATATATAGCTTAAAAATTTGTTGAAGTTCATTTGGATGTCCCATCGATGTGTTGATTGAGAAGTTTGGTTTTGGAGGTGATAGGGTTGGTGGTTTGAATTTGGTCAATGGCGAGTTCTATAAAGGGGAGGTAAAGGAAGGTGTGCAGAAGACAATAGAGAGAAGAGAGGATGGAGAGGGTGATTTTGATTTGGGTTTACAATTGGTCTGTTATTTGGGTTTTGATTTAGTTTGTGATTTGTTTTGTAATGGATTTTGGGTTTTTGTTTCGTGAACAAAGAAGATAGAGGAAGAGAGAACCCTTACAGGAGAGAGAGAGTAGAGAGAAGAAAGAAGTGTAGAGAGAAAAGGGGGAAGTGTAAACATGATATAAGGTAGAGAAAAGAGACGTAGAGTATTTGTTCAATTACGTTTTGGATTCATAAAAGTTAGAAAGTATATAGAGATTCATGTTATTTACTAAATAACTTAATGGAAATTTTGAAAAAGTCACAATTGAATATTATTTTTGATTCCCTCGGTGAATGTTGTGGATGGAATTAGCTAACAGAGTGACGGTCAGGAAAATACAATGACATTAGTGAATGGGGGTTGGTTCAGTAGAGGTACGGATATAATTAGTGAGAAAACGATGACAAATTTAAAATTAGGATAAGTAGTTTTGTCCGCCTGACTTTTGATACACCCATGCTCATTAGAAAAACAACCCCGACTTTCGTTATTTTAGGAGTTTGCACCATTGTCCAATTTTTCTTCCCAAATTGTCCATAATTTATAAGGTAATATAATGAATAGCAATTGATTTTATAGGTCATTTTTCAGAATTTTGATTGTTTTTTCCTTTTTTCTATAAAAAATAATAACGAATTAAAAAAACATGTTTGAGAAAGAAAAGAAGGAAATGAATAAATAAAATTAAGAATGAAATATTATGCTGCAATATTAAGGGTAGTTTTTATTTTCTTTCTGAAATGTTTTTCTTTAATTTGTTATTATTATTTTGAGAAAGAAAACAAGAGATTTTTTTAAATGATGAAACAATAACATTATAAAATCAGTTACCAATTATTATCTTATGAAATTAAGGGCAATATGAGTAAAAGTTGGACAGGAGTTCAAACTATCAAAATAATAAAGATCGAGGGTGTTGATGGCATATTTTCAAAGGATAGGAAATCAAAGTGCAACTGGATCGAATATTAAGGGGGTAAACTACAATTTACCCTTAAAATTTTGGAATTTTGGGGTGACATCCAACCAACAAACCCTAATTTCAACTACATTAGTAACGGGGGCAAACATTACACTAAAATGCACCAACGCATTGTAATGAAAATCCTAACGCGTATCAACTGGCCTTTTAAGAATCGTATCTTATTGCAATCCTCGTCTATGAGTACTTAGTGTAGGTTTTGTGGAGTGCGGCATATTTAGGTGTTTTTTCCGGCTATATCGTCATTTTGTGTGGTTAGGAGCTGGGAAAGTCAAATAAGAAGTGATGTAGATCCGAATACAAATGTAAACAGGGCTTAGTTTTTTTTATTTGAATGTCTCAATAATATTATTAAGAAAAATCGAATAAATTTTTTAAACATACTCAATAAGAATGTCTCATCAATAATAGAAAGCCCCATACTGAAATTTTTCGTTATGAAAATACCCTATTGTGAATCCTTATAAATCGGCAGTAAATTAATACTTTAAAAAAACAATATTCCTGCTGATAGAAGTACAAAAGCATCAAAACAAAGCACTGAACCAAATCCAGACACTCCATTATGAGATATGTGAACCACACTTAAGTTTCTGAACTCTATTTTTGACTGGCCTAACTTTCTGAGATAGTATGTGTTTCTATATGGGCAGTTGGAGAAAAAGATGAATCAGTCTCAGTAGTTCAGCTCTGACAAAGGATCTTAACTCAAATCTTCTGGAGAATTTAAGCCTTCCAAATGCCCATGCCCTCAGAGAAGTAGGAAAATGCTTTAAATCCACCATAACTAGTAATGAAAACACCTCTGCTTTCGCAGTTGTAGTAATTAAGTGGTCAGCTGCTTTGTGTTGGTGTGGGAAGACAACATAAGTGATATCACAACACTGGTTAGATTCAACTTCAACAACCCAAGATGGGTAAAGTTGGAAGTGAATCATTGGGGTTGAGAGACAAGGACAGCACGTGGTGTGCTTCCAAGATCATTAATGGATTTGGGTTGAATCACTTATCCAACCATGGCTTCAAAATATTCTTGGTGGATTTTCTAGAGAGAGGTTTGGAAACTTAGCATTCGAAGACATTCAAAAGGAATGGGCTTCTGGATGTGCCAGTGTTATTGAAGATGTTTTTTTTCCAAAAACAATTAAAAGGGATAAGGAAAGCAATACATTCCAAATATTCCAATGCTAGCCTTTAAAGAGTATATCGTAATATTATGATTGGTAGTATTGTACTGGTCCATAGCCGTAATCATAGCCGTAAATAATGAATCAAAACTTCGTTTCAAAAAAAAAAGCAGTCCAATGTTCTATATCTATACATACATTTTTGTTATTTTTGCTTCAATACCCTCATTGCGCTTCATTTTTGCTTCAATACCTTGTTAAAAATTATTATTTCCTACAGTAATTGTTGACCATTTATGGAATCATAATTATATTCTTTTTGTAATATCCTGAATTTTTTAGTTGAGGTAATAATCAAATATCTTAATGGACTAATTAAGATTGTTGGATGATTGTGTGGTTTTAGGAGAAGATGAAATTTTGAGAAGAATATTGAGAAGAAAAAGATGGAGATTTTGAGGCAAGTACTGATTCGTTATTCTTCAGTTTCATATCACGTCTGTCTCTCTTGATATTCGTAGTTGCATGCATGTTGAGCATTAATATTGATTTTATGGATATGCATATGATTGCATGGTGGTGTTTCGGTCGACATGTCATGTGGCTGTGTGTATGTTTCTAGCAGAGCAACTTAGGAAAGAGCTGCCTAACGGACAGCGTGGAGCCACCCGAGAGAGGAAAGGGCTGCCTGTCGTTAGTGTGGAGCTACCAGGTGTGCGTCTGACAGATTGATAGATTTCAGAAGCACAGGATGTGGTCGAATCTGAATGGGGGTTTCAAATTGATATGCATGCATTTTATTTGTGATGCATGTCTCTTGATTGTGCTTATTGACTGAATGTCATATTCTGTATTATTTTCCACATGATTATGATTCTGATTGATTGATGGTTGGTACTTGCGGGCTGTCGAGCTCACAAATTGTTGATTATATTTTTCAGATTAATTATGGGCCTATCAGATGGATTTAAATATCAGAGTGCGCAGCGGTCAGGATCGTGGATCGTATCTTAACGCACCGGGTTCGGGCGGGTGATCAGTTGTCTGGGCTCGGGGCGTTACACTTTTGATGTAACATTGATCACATTATCATATAGATTGATTCCTAATTATGTATGAGTTACTTAAGTGGTTACCTAATATTACTGTAATAAGGGTTAATGAGTACCTAGTTGGACAATATAGACATTAGGCACTACAACAGAACATGACTTACACCGACAACAACTATCCGTCGGTTTATGTCGGTATCCATCGGTGTAGGTGAACACAGACAAATATACCGACCTTCAGTGTTACGTGCGTTAGCGTTTCTGTACTCCGACGGATGTACCGACGGATAAACGTCATCAGTGATAATTTTGGCGCATAATTTCCCTTAAAAAATTCAATTTCTTTTGGCGGATCGAAGAACACTAACGGCAAAACACCGATAGTCAACCGTCGGTGATCTACTCTGACAGACATATACGTCGGTGAAGATTACACCAACTAATACTTTGGCTGACGGATATAGACGCCTACTGACAGATACATAGTGTTGGTGAATAGTATTGATAACCTTCATATATGTATCGTTGGTGTACCTTTACAGATAAACGTCATGCCCTACAAGATTGGTTTTGGATTTTTTCGATGGAATTGTTACATTCGTAGATGGGGTACCAGAATGAAGGTGGTTATAGACGGATGCTTAATGTTAATACTGAAATGCGATATGATGATCTCTGTGAAACAGTTTGTCGAGTTTGTGGTTTTCGAGAAGGAGAGTTTGATCTAAAGTGAACCTGCAAATGACCACCGTATGAAAAGTATACATATGCTGAAGTTTTTGATGATCAGAGCACGACTACAATGTATCTTTATTTAACTTCATGAATACGGTTGTATTGTTTGTTTAGAAATAACCCAAGCACTATACTACTGTCCACCAAAGTCAATTGAATGAGGATTATCAAGCTAATATGAAGCAGGTCCGTCGTCGGCAGTTCCTCGGTCGTATTTTGAACCGTGTGAGCACACACCAATGAATATTAGTAATTATGAAGTAGACGTAGTTCAATCACATTCTCAAGGAAGACATGTTGAAGATGGAGAGAGTGATGAGACAAATGATGATGCAGACGGTCAGATAGATGGTGATGAGATAGACATTGTTGATGTAGATTCAACCCCACTTTCAGAGTTGCAGAACATGTTTCATCATATGACAGACGTAGTGAATCAAGAACCTGATAGCAACATACATGAAGCCATCGTTAGTAATGAATTGCCACCATTGCCAATACTACCTGATTTGAGGCACTTGCCGGACATAGAGCTTGACGAGAACTGAATTAAAGATTCAGTCATTGGAAATGTCGATGAGCGTATTGCTGTGTACACTGAATACGATAATTTAGAAGATGTACGAAGTTATTGGTTGCATAGAACTTTCTCAACAAAAAAAGATTTGCTGCATGAGTTGAAGAATGACATTTTCGAAAAAGTGTCCAATTCAAAGTGTTAACGTCTGGGCCAAAAGGATTTACAGCTGGTTGTTTGAAAAAGGAGTGAGAATGGAGGATATATGTCTCTTACAGTCAGAGCAAAGAATATTTTCAAGTTAAGAAGTACAAGTCTGAACACACTTGTAGTAACGATGGACTTTTGCATGACCACGTGCAATGTGATGCCGATTTAATTTCTACATGATTCTTGCCACCATTCGAACAAACATAACCATTACTCCTACAGAAATTCAAACTTTAGTGAAGACTCATTACTTCATAGATATGAAGTATGACAAAGCTTGGTACTCCCGCAACAAAGCATTGGAACAAGTATACATAGTCGATGAGACATCTTATTCGTAACTTAAGACGCTTTATGTCTAATATTTGCACCATCAACCCTGGCACCATGGTCGAGATTCAGACATAGAGGATAAGCCACAACGTTGAGCAGTTTCAAAGAATTTTCTGGTAATTCGCGACCTCAATTGAAGGTTTTCAGTACTGTAGACATGTCTTGAGCATTGATGTGACTTATTTGTTTGGCAAGTTTGAGGGGACTCTTTTGATTGCTATGGGTACGGATGCGAACTCTGGTTTGTTTCCTTTGGCATTTGCTGTTGTTGAAAAAGAATCGGGCAGCTCATGGCAGTGGTTCTTAAGTATTTTGGCCACTAGAGTATGCACACAAGATAGATTGTGTATTATTAGTGATCGGTTTTCGGGTCTTACAAATATTGTGAAGACTTTTTCCCTCAGAGCGAAGTCATGTTCACAGGTTCTGTCTGAGACATATGAGTGCAAATATGTCAAGAAATACTCGGTGCAGGAATGTCGAATAGCAACATAAATTTTGGCATGTGGGTGTCGTTCCTGATAAAAAAAACATTTGAAGAGCATCTGAAGGATATCGAGGTTAATTACCCTCATGGCTTCAAGTGGATTGAAGAACAAGAAAACGTTTCGTATTGGGCATTAAGTCATGATTTAGGCCACGGTTTCGGTATAATGACAACAAACTTGTCAAAAAGCTTCAACATGTGTTAAAGCATGTACATGGCTTACCACTTTGTCCTCTCATCATGATGACTTATCTGCAACTGAATAAATATTTTATCAGTAGAAGAGATGAAGGTAGAATATGATATTGGCCTATCCTAAAAAGATCAACGATGAAATCACAAACCAACGGCAGTTGGCTACACAACTTTGTGTCACTAGACATAGTCATAACCTCTTCAGTGTCGAAGGCAACCAATCTCGTAGTTATCAGGTTAGTTTGACGGAGTCAGGCCCAACATGCTCCTGCGGGTTCATAGATGGACACCACATTCCATGTCACATGTGTTGGTCGTATACAACAACCGCCTCACGAACATTCATACTTCGCGAATCGTCTCGGAATACCAAACCACCCAAGCTTACAGGAAAGCATATGCACCTATTTTCTTTACAATACTAGACGAAAGGTTTTGGATAGAGGAATGACATATAGCATTAGTAGCACCTTCTATGGTAAGACGACGTGGGTGACTGAAAACAAAAAGAATCAGAAATAACATGGACAAACAAAGTGGAAAAGTAATATGATGTGGGCGTTGTCACAAGTTAGGTCACAAAAGAAAAATATGTAAAAAGACTATTTAGTATGTTCATTTTGTGTTCTTTATTTTAGCCTAAATTTCCCTTGTACCCCATGTAGGGGAAATAATATTTTATGTTAATCATCTCTACAAGAACGATAATACTTTTGTTGTGAATCTCCGGTTAAGACATAGTATTTGTGTTGAAAACTAAAAAAATCAAAGCAAACACTCTAGAATTATATCTGCTGCAAAAACGACACTATTAGTGCCGTTTTGACTTGAATAAAAATGGTACTACTAGTGCCATTTTTACTTGAATGAAAACGATATTGTTTTTGCCATTTTCATAAAATGAAAACGACACTAGTATTGCCATTTTTATTCAAGTAAAAACGGCACTGCTAGTGTCGTTTTTTCAGAAGACAAGAAATAGAGAAATCTATTTCCTCAAACATTTCTTGGGCTTTAAAATCAAGTCTTGTACACCTGAAGGAAAAAAATACAATTCAAATATCTCCGTATAACAAACATACAAGACATTTCAGATAATTAAACCGTAAAATAAATTTTTTCTTAACACATCAAATAGTTTTTAACAAATGAAATTGTTCTTAACCAAAATGTAGCTAAACCAAAACCATAATGATAACTAAGGTGGAGATAAAACTTTAGTAGGAATTTTATTCCGTCCACCTCGTGGAGGGGCCTTTGAAGGGCGATGACGGTAAACCTGGGTTATCACACCAGCATCGTCATCAACAACCCCACCTCTTTCGACTTCAAGACCTTGAAATCCTGAACCTTCGCCTACGTGAAATGAAGACCCATCACGTTGAAAGAACATAGTACCGCACGATTCTTGAGTCAGAATTCCTCCATCGTCGTTGGCAGACACTCCGGTGAAAATGAAATTATCCTTCTCGTCAAGTGACACTCCTATTTCTGGGAGATTTTCCTCAGAATCTGTTCGATGTGGTTGGAAGCAAACATCTTGTGACAGTTTCAATGACGGATCTACACTCTTGAAGCATGCCATCATTTCCTTGATCTTTTTCTTCAATTTCACCATTAATAACTGAATGGGCCTGTGTGAAGAATGCATCCCTTCAAGATGGTGAATATCTTCATGTAAGCTGTGTAAGCAATGAAGCTGGCATAAAAACACATTTATGATTAGAAAATACAAATTCAAATCTTAACTAAAATTATAATATTTTCATTTCTTACCAACTATCGATCTCTAGCAGCTGGAGGCCTATAATTTGGTAATTCAGCATCGTCAACTCTTCTCGTCAACCATTGAACCGTAATCTGTCAATACCACTCCATGTAAATACGTCTACAAGCATCTAAATCTTGACAGTGAAGGTGCCTCGATCTGCACAAACTCTCGCCGACGTGACCATGCATGAATGTATAATTGTTGCTCTTGCAACAGTTTACTCTGGGCTTCCCCTGAGCCTTCTTCATCTTGCATATCTCCATTATTTCTGGAATATGTTGCCGCAATCCAAACTGACGCATCACCCTGTCTAGAACGTGCATGGCGGCAACTCCGAAACAAACAATCCATGTTCTGCTAATCCAAACTTCATGTCCTTGGCGGCAATCAGCAGGTAACTCCATCAGATCTACTTCTTCGTATGAGTTCCAACAAACTTTACTTTCGTCTTGAACGTGCAACTCATTTATGTAAAATTCAATATGAGTCGTCTTCAAATTGTTCGCCCACGACCTAAGAGTCCGCCAACGTGAACCTAAAGGACACAATGAAAGTTGCACACTGGGAATTCTAGATGGTTGTCTGACATGAAGATGTTCCCAACACCATATCTGTACCAATGTAAGGAAACCAACTAATTGTTTCCCTTTTTCAGACATGCCTGATCAAAATATTGGTACAGAATGGCTAAGGATGCAGCTCCCCAACTGTAGTTTGCACATTCAAATATGTTGTCCAACAACAGTAAATATCTAAGGTGGACTTTGTTTCTACTCTTATCGCCTACTATCCCGGATCCTAACTGAAACAAAATGTACGCTCTCGTGTGCTACATAACCTGCTCATCTGTTGCATCTGGCTCGACAACCTGATAATTTTGCTGCAACCACTGCAATGACATGTATCCACCTTTCACTGCAGTTGTCGCTTCTTCTTCTTCTTCAGCACCCAACAGATTCATGCAAACCTGAGTCCAATCATGATCTAATGTTGCACACACCGCCAAACCGTCAACACGAAGACCACTAAGCATAGCTACGTCTTGTAGCGTGATGATCACTCCCCGTGTCTAAAATGGAAGGTGTGTCTCAGGCCTCCACCTCTCCACAACAACACTGATCAGATTCTAATCCAGTTGGAGTCGTTGCAATCGAGACACAGTGCAAAATCCCGCAAACACTAACAAATCTCGCATCCTTTCATCTTGCACATTCCACATGTTGAACTGAATGGCGTGCTCGACGCATTTAATATCCGTCAAATGCTCCTCAAAAAGAAAATTAATTACTTTACGTCTAATATAAACCAATACCGATACACAAAAAATTGAAATTAAAAATCAAAACACTTAGATTTTCAAGAATCGAAGATGATCTATAATCTTTCTGTAGTACTAACACTGAAGGGTCAACAAGTTCGTGGCAATCGTGTGTAGTCGACATTTTGGAAACTGTGAAACATAATTAACAAAAAAACGAATTACGTACTATTCGGTTTAAATAATACAATCCAAACAAATTTCATACATTATCCACAATCAACCTAATTTCAACAACTACAACATTGATCATTAAATTTAATTGGTTTAACATAAATCCACACAATGCAAAACTCATCTGGACAATGTAAACTCATTAAATTGGGACTTCGGAGATTAATTGATCCATTAATCAACCCATCAAATCCGCACAAGATTAATTAATCATAACAATATAAGATCATCCACACAAGACTAATTAAACAAAATAAGGTAAACTCATCAACCAAATATCAATCAATCCCATCCAAATCAAACAAATTCAAACCAAACAAATCCACACAAATCCTAACCAAACCAATCAAATGCACATAAATACAAACTAATAAAGCAAAACCTTAACAAAAAAATGGTCTAAAAATACCTGAAATTGCCGGAGAGAGGGGGAGGAAAAAATGAAAAAATGGATTGGAAAAAATAGGAGAAAAGGGAACCTTGGTGCCATTTTCAATTCAGGTAACAACGGCACCTTAGGTGTCATTTTCACTTAATGAAAATGGTACTGGAGGTGTCGTTTTTAATGTGCAGAATTTGCCAAATAAGTTTCTGGGGTGCATATTTTTCAAAAAAAAATATTTTGAAAAATTTCCTTAAAAATATGGTTGATATCTGACAAGTTGTCATTAAGTTCTCAAAATGTCACAACTTATATCCTAAACTGGCAAGGATAAGTCGAGATCAAATCCACAAAAAAAATTTAAACATGTCATTCTTAATCGACTCAAATAAGAAATAAGAAAATAATATTTTTGGAAGAGTGAAATCGTGAACTATAACTAAAATTGCAATTAAAATAACAGGAAACTATCAATTAAAAAACATGCTAAGGGTTTGAATCAACTAGTGATCAATTTTGATGCAATTCTTTAATTACCAAGTGTAGACAACAATTTCATAGAGACTAACGATGATGTGATTGGACTAAATAATGTGGGTGCAAGCAACTTACACTATTCTCAATATATCATACAGGCGCAAGCAACGTATATGATAATTATACCTATCTTGGGCACATGAGCATTCACAACAAGAAGTCAATAACACATTTTAACACATGATATTAGATCTTTACAACTAACAACTCTCACATCAACAATTTTGAACTATTAGAAGAATTTATCTACTAGATTCAATCACATGTAGCGAGCAACCATCATACATGCAACAATTAATATGCATTAAGAACAATTTGAGAAAAAGAGATCACATATGAGTTATGTTTAACACAAGGTGGTGAAGAAGTACATCAAAATTTCTACACTAGTTTCATCATAACTTTAACATGGAAAATTAGCTACTCATTGTACGAAACAAACAACAATAACTCATTGAGATCCGATCCATAAATCAGAAATTCAAGTTTAAAGGGAAAGGAATCGCGTAGGAATGATAGAGGTGAATGGAGAAGCAAGGAACAACTCCTCTCTTTTTATGGCAATTTGTCCCCTTCCGAACAACCCATACAACACAATATAACACTCCAAACTTACTTTTTTTATGGTGGTTGGGTTGGGGAAGAAGTTGGAAGACTAGGGTTAGCCTTTTTCAGTCCTTTTGATGGGTTTTCTCTTCGGGTTTATATGTGACAAATTTTAGGGATAATTTTCCCTCTTCTTTCAATACAGAAGGTCGAAATAATCTTTAAAGATTTGTGATGTCATGGGGATTCTAATTGGTAACTTTTCATTTCTTCTCTTTCAATCAAAATCTTTCCTTTGTAAAGATGTGAAATCATCTACAAAAAGGACAAAATAATAATATTTAGAGTAGATAATATCCAAATATTTCATAATTCATGATTATTTCCATAAATATGTATACTTATGATCTTAGTGATAATTATGTACTAAATGTGAAGTTATCACACACCCCAACTTGAACGTTTACTCGTCCTCGAGTAAAACAAAGAAACAATAAAAGGAAAAAAATAAAAATAACAAAATAAAATCGCAAATCACTTTCGTAGTAATCACGATTGCACTTAGCATGTGCAACAAGCCTTTAAACGTCACTCGTCACCCGAGGAGGACGAGTTTTGTCTCTTGCGGGTTTTCAGCAGATATACCCACAAAATCTGAATACTTGATGCATTGACACACCTAAATAGGCAATTGTTAGGTCCCACCCTCGACAATCACTAGGTGTGGATGGTTCTAGGGCCGGGTCATACTCTTACTAATAAAATTTACCTTATAAGACTGCTAGTGGTAATAGATGATAGCATGTGAATCAAAGACTGCCTCACAATACACTTAAACCCCTTTTCGATATATCCTACTCTACTACAAACTTGAGGTAAAGGTAAACAAGGTGGTGGTGGTTCCGACGATGTCGTGTCACTAGGAACATGACTTTTGTTTTTCACTTGACTTGCCCTGTTTTTTTTACTTGACCATACATTGCTTGATTTAGGATCACGTTTTTCCCATTCCTTCCTTTTTTCTTTTTTTTATCACTTTGCCACTTAACTAGACTTGAGGGAGAAACACTCCCTAGCTTATTGACATTTAATCACAGACTCGATAACTATGACATTACTTGTCCTATTTTCGTGTATAATGTGGAACCTCCCACCTCCTTTTCGATGGACTCCCCTTCATATATACTCCATGATCACAAACCCACCTATCTACCCTATTAGGTGTTATCACGGGATGATCTCCTATCCCGGAGAAATTAAGTGCTTCCCATAGGCACATACACCCATCCACTAGTTCTCGCCTTAATGATTCCTTGTCTCTGTTAAAGGATTGACTTATTTCCCATTTGGGACACTGATAACCCTGTTAACTCCACTCATCCTAAGGGAAATCTGGGGTGGGTGCATTCTAACAAAGCTCAGGTGGTACTAAAGACGACTATTCGACATATCTAATGCATCAATATTCAACATGCGTGACTTACTTTTTACTTGCCTCAATAATGTGTCTTACACACGACTAATTACAATGCAAGACCCACAAATGACAACATTTTTTTGAAAAAGAAAAGGAAAATGACAAGAAAAATAGATAAGTTATACCCATGATATGTGATGGGAAGTATTACATAAACACACTAACATGGACCTACAAACACGTGAAAAAAATGCTAAACTTTTAAAGTAACAAAAGAAACAAAAACACTTCTTCCCCCCACATCTAAATGATGCATTGTCCCTAAGGCAATATTTACGTGCAACACAAAGAAAAGATGTAAGTTGAAGGGATACAACTTGACAAGTGTGCTTGTTGTGATGCTCATTATTGGAACCGTTGAAGTTTTTTCTTTCAAATATTAAGTTGCCTCCCGTGGAGTGCCTTTATTTCATGTCTATGGCCAAACATTGCTCAATCTTATTTTGCACCCTCTTGCATATGTGGATTTCGTCTTTGTTGCGGTTGCACAATTTCCTTTTTACCATCCTCCAACAAAATTTTATGCATACAAAGTGTGGGGTTTACTCCTTTAATATCATAGTCCACTCTATCGCCTTTTTGTGCTCTCTTAAAATCCGTAAAAGCTTGTCTTCCTCACTATCCTGCAAAAGTGATGAAATAATCGCAGGCATGGTGTTACCTTCACCCAAAAAAACATATTTCAAGTGAGGGGGTAATGGTTTTAGTTCAAGTTTGACAAAGATTTCAGCCTTAGTTGCAGAATTTGACTCAAATAATGGTAAAACTTTTGAATTAAATTTCCGAGATTTCCTTTCCATAGAATTTAACGTGCTTACTACACGGATTTCTTCTTTAGACAAGTCGTGTTTGTCAATTTCAGATGAATTTGTTATGCATTTATCAATTAAAGAGAGATGATTTGCAATATCTAAATATGATGCAGTTTCAGAACCAATGCAATCCACCCTAAACACTTCATCACTAGAATTAATAGGCAATTTCATTGTTTGGAAAACATTAAAGACAATATTTTCATCATTAAGTCTGAATCTTAATTCCCCCATCTCAACATCAATTAAAGCCCTACTAGTGCGTAAAACGGGTCTTCCTAAAATGATAGGTGCATTCTCATCTTCTTCCATATTTAGGACCACGAAATCAGTCGAGAAAATAAACTTACCCACCTTGACCAGAACATCCTCAACAATACCTCTAGGGAATTTAATAGAGCAATCAACAAGCACTATGGTAACAATAGTGGGTGTGGGTTCCTATAAACCAAGTCTATGAAATAGGAATAAAGACATTAAATTCACACAAGACCCAAGATCACATAATGCCTTTTTAAATTCACAACCACCAATTTCACAAGGTACAGAAAAGTTCCCAGCATCTCTCAAGTTAGGCGGTAGATTATGTTGAACGATTGCAAAACACTCTTCATTCAAACAAATTGACTCACACTCTTCTAATTTTTTCTTATTGGTGATTATGTTTTACGAAAAATTTGCAAATGTAGGCATTTGGGTTATGGCTTCTAAAGAGGTATGGCTATATGTAATTTCTTAAACGCCTCTAGAAATTTAGCAAACCTACCATCATCCTTAAAGTTCACTTGCCTACCCGGAAAGGGAAGTTTAGTACCACTAGAGATATTTGTAGTGTGAGGAAATATTTTACCCCTTTGTCGGTTGATGTCTCCTTGTTAACAACTTGCTCACCTTCATTGTTCTTGTGATCGAGCACATGTAATTCTGGTGCACTGGACATGAATTCAGAGGGATGTTCAACCCTCTTCTTTCCTGTCCCTTTTCTCGCATAAGTACGTAATGTAATTGCTTTGTTCTCGTCCCTTGGGTTGTTCACTGTGTTGCTTGGAAAACCTCCTTGTGGCCTTGATTGTTGTGTTTGGATTAATTGGTTCATCATGGTCACAAGAGACACGTAGGTTTGGATCAATTTGTCATGCTTCTCGTCAAAAAATGACCCTCTTTTGTGAGGTGGTTGGTACGGAGTTTGATTTGACACGTGGCAATTGGGGTTGTTGCATTTGGTTTTGGGTTGGATATGGTACCTTAGTTTGCAGAAATTGATTACCACCCCATGAGTAATTAGGGTTATGCCTCCGGTCCTTGTTGTATGTGCTAGAAAAAGCACTAGGAGGAACATTCTTGTATCCTTGAGCATAGGCGACTTCTTGTTGTGACATGTATAGATAACAAGAACTTTTAGGACAAACATCTATATCATGACTTGCATCATAACAAACAGAACAAACTTGTTTTTGAGGGTTAGCATTAGAAATCATAGTTTGTTGCATAACTTCTTTGATAGAGCAGATTTTGGGCAAAATTTTGGTGTTAGTGGAATACATGGTATTTTTCAATTCATGGATATCATAAACTTCAAACACTTCTTTTGAGTGCCTACTCGATGATGCAACTTTATGCAATGAATTTTTGGAAAGATTATCGAACAATTCCCATAGTTCCTCTTCATCTTTTTTATTAATTGACCCCATATGCAAAGTCAACAATATTCACAACCTTTTCAGTTAAACCATTGTAGAAAATTTGAATTAAATGCCATTTAGGAAACAAATGATGTGGGCACTTCCTTAGCAAATCCTTCAACCTTTCCCAAGCCTCATGAAAAGTCTTACTATCATCTTGGGTGAAACTCGTGATTGATTTCCTATATTCATTTGTTTTACCAATTGGAAAAAAATTCTTTAAAAACAAATTTTGCAATTCATCCCAAGAAGATATCTCAACATTATCAAGAGTTTTAAACCAATTTTTTGCTTTATCCTTTAATGAGAATGGAAACAATTTCTGTTGTCTTTTTGGCCTTAATCTATGTTTTTATGATTTATTCAACCTAATCTTAATTATAATAAATGTAGAGTAGCACACTACGCATAGCATATATATTGAATTGTGCTAACTTCTATAGGTGATCAAGACTCAAGGAAGAAAGGATTCAAGTCATGACATGTAATCAAGCTCATTTGAAGAAATGTAATTTGTATTTCTTTTGAGTCTTAGGAACTATGTGTACTTAAGCATACAAGAGTAAATAACAACTCACATACACACTAGGTTCCTTAGAGAACTCACACACAAAATTTCACATCCATTGGACTTCAATAGATCACCCAAACTAGGACCGAAAAACACTTAAAACAAACATGCTCTGCCGGTGCCAAATCGGTCGACCAGAACGAGTTCTTCGTTCGAGTGATTGGGTATGTTAATACTGTTAGCCTAAGTGTTGAACCGGTCGACCGTTTGAACCATTTCGTCTTACCGTTTACACGTGTCACATGACAGTTATATTTGTTGTTTTCTACAACGGTCAAATTTCCCGCCCAAATTTACCAGACTTTCAGTCGACCGATATATACCTAGCGGTCAACCGATTAAACAAACCTTGGTCACCCTGAACACTCTGGAAGTTTCCGATCAAACATCTCATAGATCGCGGTGATCGAAACTCATTTTCTCGTTGAACCCAGAAGTGCCTCAAAATTTCCGGTCGAATCAACCATTCGCTTAGTTCGACAGATCAATCTTTTACCAGACCAAAACCCCTAAAATGGTCGACTGATTATAGCCACTTCCTTGAGTCTTGCCAGGTTTGACCGACCGGTCGACCGGTATGCCCTATTCGAACAACCGATTTTAATTTTGACCTGCATTTCACTATTTTGTGTTTCTTACACAACCACTTACCTCTTTAATCACAATGGCTATAACACCTTAGGAGATTATAAATAGATGTTATCAAGACACAATTTGACAAGTCTTACACTCGAAATTGTCCAATACATCTAAGAGAAACTCCCAAGCTCCAAATTCCCTAATCCAACTCTCCAAGTCAAACTTCCACACTTTAGATCATTGCCTCATCATACTCTAAGTGTGCTCAAGTTAGAGAGTGAGTGATCCACTCAAACATTGTCTGTAAAGAAGCGATGACTTCGGTGAAACCCCGAAGTGTTCCCTCTCGGATTGTGAGAGGAAGAAATAAAGCTAGCGAGGTTGTTCGCGGAGCTTGTGGTGTAAAAGGCTTAATCTCGGCCCATAACGAGATTGATGGTGAAGACATAGGCAAAGCTCAAGGGAGATCGATCGGAGCTTGCAAGAGAGGAAGTAGGCAGGAGGCCGGACCTTTATAAAATCATTCGGTGTCTTTTTTGGTTTGCATTGTGTTCTTTACTTGCTTTTGTTTTTATTCCGCTGCATCTTTGATTGATTAAGCAAGTAGGGAATTAGCTTAAAAGTGGTTAGAAGTAAGTCATACACGATCCTACAGTTTCATGCAGATAGCATCAATAAGAGTTTCATTAGTTCTTTGTGTGGAAAAAATTTCAAGAAATTCGTCAATATGATGATGATGTTCTTCATTTGGTAAACCATAAAACATAGGAAGCATTTGTATGACATTATGCTTAATCTCATAACGTGGTGCAATGATAGGAGCATTTCTCATACAGTTAACTGGAGTATAAGCGGTAGGGATGAAATACTCACTAATCGGCGGCCTCTACTGAGGTTGCCCATTGGTTGCATCTCATCTTCCCAAATATCACTGTCGGAACCAAATTGGTATTCTTGATCGGCCACCACTTCAGTCCTTCGTTCCCACTCAAGTCACACTAGGTTTGGATGTTGTGATCTCTTACCTTGCATGCAACGTCAATTGTCCACTAATTCATGAAAACACACTAAACAACAGAATTTTTAGTTCTATACAGATCCGATTTTTTTTGTATATGAGCAAATTAAAATTTTCTTGCTTTTTACTCCCTGGCAACGATACCAATTTTGACAAGTTGTCGTTAAACTCTCAAAATGTCACAACTTATATCCTAAACTGGCAAGGATAAGTAGGGATCAACTCCACAAGGAAAATTTAACAAGTCATTCTTAATCGACTCAAATAAGAAATAAAAAATAATGTTTTTGGAAGAGTGAAATTGTGAACTATAACTACTAAAATTGCAAATTAAAATAAGAGGAAACTATCAGTTATATGCTAAGGGTTTGAATCCACTAATGATCAATTTTGATGCAATCCTTTAATTACCAAGTGTAGACAACAATTTCATACGGACTAACGATTATGTGATTGGACTAAATAATGAGGGTGCAAGCAACTTACACTATTCTCAATATATCATACGGGCACAAGCAACATATATGATATTATACCTATCTTAGGCACATGAGCATTCACAACAAGAAGTCAATAACACATTATAACACATGATATTAGATCTTTACAACTAACAACTCTCACATCAACAATTTTGAACTATTAGAAGAATTTCTCTACTAGATTCAATCACATGTAGCGAGCAACCATTATACATGCAACAATTAATCTGCATTAAGAACAAGTAGAGAAAAAGAGATCACATATGAGTTATGTTTAACACAAGGTGGTGAAGAAGTACTTCAAAATTTCTACACTAGTTTCATCATAACTTTAGCATGGAAAATTAGCTACGCATAGTACGAAGCAAACAATAAATCATTGATATCCGATCCATAAATGAGAAATTCGAGTTTAAAGGGATAGGAATCGCATAGGAATGGTATAGGTGAATGGAGAAGCAAGGGACAACTCCTCTCTTTTCCAGCAGTCCCAACGACAATTTCTCCCCTTCCGAACAACCCGAACAACCCAATATAGCACTCCAAACTTGCTTTTTTTGGTGGTTGGGTTGGGGAAGAAGTTGGAAGACTAGGGTCAGCTTTTTCCGGTCCTTTTGATGGGTTTTCTCTTCGGGTTTTATATGTGACAAATTTTAGGGATAATTCTCCCTGTTTTTTTCAATACAGAAGGTCGAAATAATCTTGGAAGATTTTGTGGTGTCATGGGGATCCTAATTGGTAACGTTTTATTTCTTCTCTTTCAATCAAAATCTTTCCTTTGTAAAGATTGTTGGTTTTTTGGCCTTAATCTTTGTTTTGATGATTTAATCAACCTAATCTTAATTATAATCATGTAGAGTAGCACACATGTTGCATCACATATATATTGCTTTGTGCTAACCTCTACAGGTGATCAAGACTCAAGGAAGAAAGGAAATCAAGTCAAGACATATAATCAATCTCATTTGAAGACATGTAATTTGGTATTTCTTTGCGTCTTGGGAACTTGTGTAAATTGAGCATACTTGAGCTAAAATCAACTTAAACACACACTAGGTTCCCTATAGAAATCACACACAAAATTTCACATTATTTGGACTTCAATAGATCACTCAAACTGCCTACCCACTTTCGGTCGACCGATACAGACCGTTCGGTCGACCGGAGGATCAATTATCCTGTTTGTGTTTTCATTGCCCGGTTTCGGTCGACCGTGTATACACTTTCGGTCGACCGTGTGAACTTAGTTTTCTGACCGTTAGTTTTGTCATATATACCCAACGGTCGTATTCGTATTAAACCAAAACTACCTCATATACTTTTTCATGTATCGGTCGACCGAGGACATTGTTCGGTCGACTGAATGCCCGTCTCTTGACAAACCCAAATCTCCTAGAGGAAATCGGTCGACAGCTAGACCTTGGCTCGATCGACCGAATAGATCGTTGTTTGTCAACCCCAAAGTGCCTGGTGCAAATCGGTCGACCGAACCCTATTCGGTGTTCCACCGATCACTTAAGTGCGCCTGAGTCTTAGCGTTGGGCGGTCGACCGTTACCTAACCGGTCGACCGAACTGAGTTCAAAAACTACCAAACGGTCGACTGTTCAGACTGACCCGGTCGACTGAATTTAACCAGAATTGGGTACTACGAGTTTCTGTTTTGTGTATCCTACACCAACACTCACCCAATCAACCCCAACGGATCTATTCTCTCTAATGCCTATATAAAGAGTTGTAAAACACATTTTAACACAACTCTCCACACATATTTGCCTTCTACATTAGAGAGATCATTCCTAATAGTCCAAGCCTCAAATTTCCACACTTAAGATCAATTCCAATCTTTCTCAAGTGTACTCAAGTTTAGAGAGTGTGTTCCAATCAAGTTTTCATTTGTGAAGAAGCAAGGACTTTGGTGAAAGCCCGAAGTGTTACTCTCGGATTGTGAGAGAATAAAGTCAAGCAAGCGAGGGTGTTCGCGGTGCTTGTTTTGTAAAAGGCGTTCTCTCCCGACCCGGAACGGGGAGTGGATAGTGAAGTCGTGAGCGGAGCTTGCAAGAGAGGACGTAGGCAGTGGCCGAACCTCGGTAAAACCCCCGTGTCCATCGTGGTTTGCATTATCTTCCCTTTACTTGCTTGTTTAGTTTAAATTCCGCTGCACATATCTTTGATTGTTAAACGAGTAGGTAATTATGGATAAAAGTGATTATTATTGTATACCCTCACGTTCCTACAAAGATGTGCAATCATGTACAAAAAGGACAAAAGAGCAATATTTAGAGTAGATAATATCCAAAAATATTAATAATTCATGATTATTTCCATATATATATATGCTTTTGATATTGGTAATAATTATGTGCTAAATGTGAAGTTATCAATATCTTAAGAGATATACATAAGCATAAAACTAGGGCTTGGCAATTTCGGGCATGACACGATAACATCTAAGTCAAATCATGACTAATCTAGAGCAGAGAGGGGACGAATGGATTAACACTAATCAATATTTCAAAATGTGACATTAAAAACTAATCGGTAAGAAGAGGAGTTGAGGTGAAATGAAGACATAAAAGGATGAAGAGACAGACCAAGATTAACTTAGGAAGAAGTTGTCAAAAGATACCTAAAAGAATGATTCACTTGTCTTAAATGTGACTCTTTTATGTTCATTTCTAGCCTATCCCAACTTGGTTGGGATTAAAAACTTTGTTTTTGTTGTATATAGTTTGGCTTTTTTATGAGTGATTTTGGATAATATTTGCAATTAGGTGACATACTTAGGGTTTTGTGTTATTTAAGGGACTTTTTGAAGTGATTTTGTGGGTTTTGTGGTTATAGATGTGATTAATTTACTAATTATCAAGGTTTGTCGTTGGGATTTATTAACCATTTGTGGTTGTTCTGAAGTGATTCATTGAATTTATAACTTGAAAGCTGCTCTTGTGATTTATTGCTCTTTATGAGATTGATTGACATAATTTCATGCATACATTTGTGTCTTATAACCATTATCTTTCACCTAAACAATACTACGTGACGAGTTTTATGTTTGAATTTCAGAAATAAATAGGTTTGAAGAGAAGAGGCATAAAAGGACCTAAAAGCCCTAAAAAGGACAGAGTTGAGAGATTCAAGGACTAAGATGCAAGATTGAAGGACCTAAATGTAACATCAAAGGACCAATGAGCAAACAGGAATACTTCACACTATCATGGGAAGTATTTTGGCAATTCTATTCAGGTCGGAGTTCCAACAAGTGAAGTAGATGCATCAAAAACCAACAATGCCATTCAGAAAAGCCCAAAAGAAAATTTAGCGTGATCCGAACCATATAGACCGCCAATTGGCGGTCTGTTTTGGCCCGAATCCGCTAAGATTTTGTTGGGTCGCGTATTGGTGTGTATTTAGTCCATTTCTGGTATTTGTTTAGTCCCATACCAGGGGATTGTCCCAGATTACCTTTTTCTATGGCTATAACGGCATGTGAAGGCAGGGGAACAAGTTGTACGACAAGTGACCCAATCCACTATCACTAATGGTCGTTGTCATATCATCAGTCATCACTGAACGTTAAGCCTGCAATGCCGTACAGGCTCTGTTTCGATTATGGCACTTCAGAACCTTCCGATCCTCGCCCTCCCAAATGCGTCTGGCGATGTGGCCTCCATAACTCAGAATGACGCTGCCATCTAGAGGACCACCGGACATCATACCCAACACGATCCAAGAATCGTCCTCAACCCTCTTATTCTTCTGATCTCGAGCGTCTGCAGTGCACAAACTCGTATCACCGGTCACAAACCGGCCACCTCGACCCTTCCTAATGACTCATTAAGCCGATGGACTACAATGTCGCCCCCATCCTCGACCATACTGCTGTCTCGCCTCCTCCAGCGCTCCAAGTCATACCGACCCCCATCGTCACTCTCGTCGTGACGCCCCACCTCATCTGAATCATTCACGTCGTCGAAAGAATCCTCACGTGTTTGACGACGACGTCAAATATCTCTCTCTCCTAACTGAAGCAGAAATAGAACCTGACTCATCTTCTAAATTATATACAGCGCGTAAGGGAATTGATTTTCCTTTTTCTCCACGGTAACCTGATGACTATTAATTCAATTTTATAAATAAAATTTCATTAATGGATTTACAAATTGATCATGAAACTAATTATAATAATCAATCAATTTAACTAATTACTAAACTAATTTAACTAATTATTAACATAATAATCAATTTATTTAGCAATTATCACAAATTATAATCAATTTAAATAAATAAAAAATTCTAAAAAAGGGAGGGGCGTCTGCCGGATTCGCCCCTACCTGGGGGAGGCGTCTTCGTCAGACGCCTCCCCCAAGGGGGGGCTCCGGCAGACGCCCCTCTATTGGGGTCGGGCGTTCGCGGGAGACGCCCGACCCAAAATAAAAAATACAAAAACTAACAAGGCATTTTACCAGATTCGAGTAGGCCAGGGCGTCCGCTGACTCTTTTCTGGGCCTCCAAGACATACTTTTGGGTGAATATGAGTGTAATATGAAGAGAGAGTGATGCTAGAAGAGTGAAATGAAGAGTTATATAAGTAGAAAGGATAGAATGTCAAAATGGTAATTCACACGAACAATTTAAGTAGTTTTTCGACAATGAATAACAGTTCAATTTTTTTAAGACCAAATAACAAAACGTGATCTAAATCTTTTGATCCCAATTATTTTGCAGTGTCGGTGTTTCGGATACGAGAGAAATCAATAGAAACACAATCTCTTGAAATTACCAAAATAGCCTTAATTTGTATTGCACAATGAAATAGGAAACTCAAATAATTAAAATACGAAGGGGGTAATTAGGATAGAAGCTTGGTACACTTGTTCCTTTCCATTTCATTCCAATCTGAAGAGAAACTGAAGGTTCAAACCAGATTAACTTATTTTACTAATATACATAGAATCCAAGATTTTTTTGCAATTAAACCAACTATCTCCTTCAAACAAAAACAACTAAACTCCAAACCCTTCTTGCAATTAACCCAAACAAAACCAAAGCCAAACCCTATTTGCTGCCGTTGCCGGCGACAATCGTCGTGTTTCAAAAAATTCTATTCTGGATCAAAAAATTCTTTATTTCTCGTTACTTTCTATTCCAATCTTCGGATATTTGATTTTATCTATTTTCTTTTGTGTTACAATTTCTTTTCACCACCATCATCCATCACTCCCATCTTCATTCATATTGGTGTCAAATTTATTTTTGATGTTCACGATCTTTTTAATGGGTAAGTTTTCACATAACTAAATAAAAAATTCATGTCAACTTTTTGAAATTTCATGTCTATACAAGATTTGTCTAAAGCTAATTCTATTTTTAAAGGTCAAATTTTGAATTTCGCAGAATTAACTTTAATTATTCAAATTAATAAAAACATACTAATGCCACATTCAAAATATGATCTGATGCACAATAATGTGTTTTTTATGGTTCGCAGGAAACTCCAAATTGGGAAAATATTATGATATTATATGAAGTTTTAATTGTATTCTAAAGTAATTTGTTTATCCAAATATAGTAAATACAAATCACGTCATTTATAAATTCTTAGATTTGTGAATCTTATAAATTACAAACTTGCAAATACCACATCCAATCGTAACGTTAAAGATTTCGACCTTTTTAGATTATTATTACAAATATTGACCCCTTATGTTGAATTTCTGACGTAACCTCTGTAATGCAAGACTAAAATCTACCTCCACATGGGAATCAACTTGTTAAATATTAGACACCTAGTAGATGCTACTCCACCGAAAGCTTGTGTCCACTGCCAGCACTCTTCAATGCAAACCATCACCTCTGCATAGCTACGAAATATATTGATAGAATTCTTAGACCCTCTAAAAAAGGAATAGTCTGCGTGCATGGGTGTTGGTGTCAAATCTTTCTTTATTGATTTTAGAAACCTCTCTTGTCCCGAGAAAATCCCATTATAAAAGTTAGGTCCTTACAAAAATTATTAGTCTTGTTCTAAGTTCTAACCCAACTGCTAAAATAATTGCTTGCTTGCATTTGTGAGTACCATCACTGGTACTTAGCCAAAACATTTAGTAGTTTATTTATCTATTTGTAAGTATTATCTAGTCCCATTTTGGTTGTCGCGATCTAGTAAAGGCATATTTTAAAGGTTAAAAGACTGGACTACGTTTTTTCCAGATGGAAGCCAAGACATTTATCTGACATCATCAACATGACTCAGGTAACAAAGGCTCCAAGTAACATTGTGTGAACGTGCAAACTGAATAATCAGCTCACTTGTAGTTTTAGGCGAGTACTGTAGTGAATTGGTAGGGAAAGGATCCAATCTTTAGAGTTGGGTTCTTGGATAATCTCTACAAACAATGATTAAGATTAATTATGTCTTCTTCCTTCTTTATATTTATTAAATAAAATATTGGATAGGTAGGAAGCAACGACGATTCCAAGGGTGGGCATGCGCACACTCGGATTTAGTTTTTCCTTTGAATTGTATACTTGGTGCGCTATGTTCATTTGAAAAAAAAAACATACTCATGTATTATCAGTAAGTAATACTCATATATTATTATTTTTGGTATTTATTAAGTTTTTTTTTTAAAACAAAAATGTCACCGAAAGATTATTTACTAGCACACCACGTTCATTGAAAAATCATTTAAAAACAAATAAACACATAAAGCAGATCAAACAATATGACCGTAAAAAATTTAAGTTCAATTTACATTTGTTTCTAAATTTAAACTTACTTCTTATTTGACTTTTCTATTCCTAACAACACAAGACACTGTACCTTAATCATCTCCTAGATTTTTTTCAAATTCAGCAACATAAAGATATTAGATTGAGGAGAAAATAAAACACCTACCTCTACCGTTCCACAAATCCTCCACAAAAACTCACATAGGGAAATTACCACAAGTATGTAAGGAATGACAAATATCATTTTGTTTTAAAAAATGCTATATTCCGAATGTTATACTTGTTCTTACAAAGAATGTATTTTTATTGTACACACCCATAATTTCTTTCCTCGATCCGCAACTGGTTGAAAACAATACATGTGAGATCCTAATCGTAATTGGGTTTTAATGATTGTTAGGTGGTGATTAGGAGGAGTTTGGAGTGGACGGCTGAGATTGAGTGAGATTGGATGGATGGTTGAGAGGAGAAGATGAAAAGTATTTAGGTGGAGCTCTCTCTCTCTCCCTCTCACGCCTCACTCATTTCTCACTCTCTCTCCCTCCCTCAGTGGTGTGCCCCGACGAGGCTAGTGGTGTTCCGGCGAGAGCTGCTGAGCTCCGGCGAGGTTGCAGTACGACAAGTGTTGGGTGGTGGAGGTGAGTTCGTTGTTTTGCTAAATCCGTTCTGATTGCTTTGGCTCTCTCACTCAACCTACCTCGTTTTCCGTTGTTGTGGTCGGTGTGGAGATCGATGAAGGTGTTTGTGTGGTTGTGGATCGACGAGGAGTTGTGATCGTTGATCGAGTGGATTGCGATTTTTGGGAGAAGAGCTCGAGGAAGCGCCGTCGAGGTTCTTCGAAGGTTTCTTCAAACCTTCACGGTATATCAAACTAGTTGTTTTAGCTCACTTTTGTTGTGTGAGTATTTGGAAGTCGACGGTAGGCCGAAAGACTCATCGCAAGCAAACGTGCAACATATTTTATTGCTGGATTGGTCGACCGGTTGGTCCAAACGGTCGACCGTTCCTAGTGAGAATTCGGGTTTCTACCTTACACCGGCCGAAAGATGCCCTCGGGCGGTCGACCGGTTGTGCATTTGAGGCAAGCCTGGTTGATTTCGGTCGAACGGGGTCCCTTTGTCGTTCGACCATGTGCACTGTTGTAGGTCAGTTGGGGCGTTAACCATCCAAACGGTCGACCGCCTGTTTGACTCGTCCGACCGATGACTTAAGTTGAATAGTGGTTTGGTTCGACCGATGGTGGTTCGATCGACTGGTGTTGATTGGATGCGATGGTGGATTTTACGAGTGGAATTCGGTCGACCCAGAGTGCTTGGGGGTTCGACCGGTTGATGATGTTGAGCGATGGTGGATTTTACTGGTGGGTTTCGGTCGAACGGGT
Organism: Triglochin maritima; assembly: GCA_963682175.1. Taxonomy (NCBI): domain Eukaryota; kingdom Viridiplantae; phylum Streptophyta; class Magnoliopsida; order Alismatales; family Juncaginaceae; genus Triglochin; species Triglochin maritima. The sequence goes on from OY821775.1 coordinate 38,383,588, forward strand.
CTCGTTTGCCGTTCGACCGATTGGTCGTTATGTTTGTTGAACCTGGGAGGTGACCTTCTAAACGGTCAACCGGTCCCTGACTTTGGTTCGACCGAACGTATGTTGTTGGTGGGAATTGTTTGACCGATGGAGTGCCGGTCGAGGCAATTGCCCTGTTTTAGTGAGATTCGGTTGACTGGAACTCTTGGTTTGGTTGACCATTTGTGTCCAATTTTAAGCATTGGAGGTGCGGTTGTTGCCGTCGTCCGTGTGAGGTGAGTTGTGGTGCCGATGTCTTTCCGGCAAGTGTGCTAGTGAGCACAGGTGTTGCGGTGGTTGGGTCAAAGAGCCCTGGAGCCCCGTTACTGTTGTGAGTGTTGCGGTTGGGTGAAAAAAACCCTGGAGCCCAGCTAGTCTGTGCGGGGTTGGGTGAAAAAGCCCTGGAGCTCCGTAGTGTGTTCAGGTTGGGTGAAAGAGCACTGGAGCCTGAGCATGGACCGCATGATAAGGGTTGGGTGAAAAAGCCCTGGAGCCCTTAGACGTTTGGGTTGGGTGAAAGAGCCCTGGAGCCCTGGTCGTGTCGTGGTAGCTGCGGTTGGGTGAAAAAGCCCTGGAGCCCAACTTGACGACGTTGAGTGTTGCGGTGGTTGGGTGAAAAAGCTCTGGAGCCCAACCTTGTTGTTTGTGCTTTTCCTTGTTGATAGAATTGCATGCTAGAGTGATCTAGTTTCATGCATTGTAGAATTTGGCATACGGGGTTTCCTTCAGGAAACTCAGGCATTGTTGCATGTTTGCTTTTCTGGCCGGGATCAGCGTTAGGGGGTGGTGACCGAGGAGAGGAGCGCCGCTACCAGATCCAGTTTTCTCTAATTTTGAGGTCGGAGTGATTAGTTGTATTTGTTGTATAGTCTTTTTGATGTAATCACAGTTTTGAAATACTCGGATATATATTATATATGTCGGTGCACCTGTTTCCTTGTATTTGAGTAATATTCTCTGTTTGATTGTATGTTATAAAATTTTAAATTCTTCCGCTGTTTGAGGATGTTACAATACCTTTGGTGCTAACGTACAATTGCACTTAACTGGTAAAACAAAAACGTACATGATTTAATACAATTTTAGTTTAAAAGTCCAGAACGAAATACCACTTTAGAAGTTGGAACGACCAAGTATTTTTCTGGATAGGCCAAAATAATTTTGCTCATGAAAATCTAAGGGTATGTTTTGCACTAGATTTTCAAACTCAAATTTGAAGAAACTTTGATTTTTCTTCATATCTACGAAAAGTCGATTTTTAATAACTGCATTTTTCGATTTTTATTAGATGTTTTGATTGTGCTTTTTCAAAGTTTACTAAAATACAATCATGAAAAAAAGTTTTCTATCATTGTGATCAAATTAAGAACGATTATCTCATAATTCTTTTTTTCACTCTGAATCAAAATAAACATGAAAAAAATTCAAACATACTTGATGACACAATTCATTTAAAACTGATCGAATGCATATTTTCTTCCTTTGCTATGCTGACTAGATTTTCTCTAACCTAAATATTTTGCCTTAAAACCCAATCAAGGCTCTCTATGCTAGCCCTTCCATAACCTTGAACATTAGCAAATATTAAATAAGATCAAACTCACACCCATCTTTTTTGTTTTGTTATTATGTTAGCTCTCACAAATGTGACTCGCTTCTTCATTCTCTCACTAGAAGCTCACTCCAGTCAACAAATATAAGAAACACCAACTTATCTCGTACTCACAACGAAATGACAATGATCAGAGCGATAATATTTTTCGGAGTAGAGTATGACAAACCTATATCTCAACACTCCCATTTATATGCTCTCTACCTAGAACTTACCTTTGTTGGCGCATTCAAAACATCTTTGAATTCCTATGTCCTCATATTCTTGTTGGTGAGCCTTTGTTCTGGCATGATCATTTTTTCATTAGACAAAACACAATTGGCTATTCGGAATGTTTATGTCGGTCTGCAATCAAGTGCTTTGCTTATTTACTTGTCTACGTACACTTCAAAGTTTCCAAATTGCCACACTAGATATCATGCATGGTTGGATGTTCCAACTCTTGTGATGTTCATAATATAGACTTGGGTTTCTCTCATCAAGTCGAGGTCAGTTGGAGTACCACATTCGCTATGTATTGATCACTTTTCATCATGGTCATCTTGCTTTAATTGGTTACCCAATTTTGGTACGGTGGTGGTGATTTTGTTGTTTATGTTTCTAACTGGTGGCGGATCCACATAGTTGCCTGGTGGGGCACGTGCCCCACCATTAAAAAAAGTTTTAATTTTTTTTATTTTAAATCTGGTGGTCATGTGTTATTCTGCTGACCCTAACCATGTTGTCCTGTCGAATTACTATTCTTACTTATTGTTATTTCTCCACCCACTTTTCTAAAGATCAAATATTGAATGATTATTTGGTCACTTATCTAAAAGAGATTTATTTTTGGATATTAAGGGTGAGCTTCCGTCCAAAACCAGACCAAACCGAATATCGAATTTTCGGTATCCGGCAGACCAAATAAATTTTGGTCGGTCCGGTCCAATCCAAAAACTGAATTTTATTCACGAAACCTCGGTTCGGACCAACCCTGGCTGGACTGAGACCCGAATTTTCAGTATCCCCAGGACCAAAGACCGGACTGATCGGGTCAATCTAAAAATTCAGTCTGCTCCGCATTTTACTCTCCCCTACTAGTACGTGATGTCCCACCATACTTCGAATCCTGGATCTGCCACTGTTTCTAACACACTCGATATAATTAACGACATTGTGCATTCAGTTTTTCAGTTTTTGATATAATGGATCACCTTGTTGTTTATTTTCGAACTGTTTGTAGTTCATGATTTTTTTATTCTGTTTCTCATATATTCAATATAATTGGTGACATTGTTGCTTTTATTTCTTGTGTTTTCATTATTGTTGGCGACCTTATTGTTTATGTTAATTTGTTATTAGTGAATCCAATTTCGATATGGTTCATGAGCTTGTTATTTATGGTTCTGTCATTTTCAATATGTTTGATGACCGTCCTTCTAGATTCTAACATTCTCTTTCACTGATATAACCTTCAGCATCACGTGCTTTGTGTTTTTATTTCTTTCACCTTTTTTATAAGGATTATAACCTAATGGGTCACTTAAAGTTATAGTTTGATTTCTTTGAATTAACTTTTGAGTTTAGGAGTTTGAGTCGTTCATCCGATCAGTTATGCTATTCAGATTATAATTTTGACGTCTATGTACCTTTATTTCTCAGATGATGGTCCCCTGATGTGTGACTTATATCACTTGGGTAATAACTTATGGATATTAATTCCTGGATGAAGGGGTTTTTCGTCGAGTAAGTTAAGCTATTTAAGTTATAATTTTGATATGTATGCACATTTACTTCCGGGACAATGTAGAAATCGATTCTGAGGAAGGTTTTTGTATTCTGTTTGTGATATTATTCTTGTATGGAATGATTACATGGGTTTATATATGCGTGAGTGCTAAAATAGACGTTGTACAAGATTTGTAATGTTTCCTTGCGTATGCCTTGATGATGGATGGTTGCCTTAGATGGAGATCGGATTGGGCTATGATGAAATCTGAGCTCCAACGGTTGGATTCCGCAATAGGTATGTTTCTCAACACGCCCCTCAAGTTGGGCCGAGAATAGGTTGAAGGAACCCAGCTTGGATAAGATGAGGTTGAACCGTCTTTGATCCAGAGCTTTTGTGAAAACATCGGCGAGTTGTTCTTTGCTGGACACATAGAGTACGTCTATTTCCTTAGCTTGGATATTTTCCCGAATGAAATGACAGTCGACCTCGATGTGCTTGGTTCTTTCGTGAAACACCGGATTTGAGGCTATATGTCAGGCGGCATTATTATCACAGAACATGTTCATAGGCTCGTTGATTGACATCATTTCATGCTTATATTTGTATTTTATATCCGTTATCTTTCATCTAAACAATGTTATGTAACGAGTTTTATGTTTAGTTTTCAGGAATAAATAGGTTTGAAGAGAGGAAACATAAAAGGACCCAAAAGCAGGGAAAAATGACTGAATTGTGAGACCTGGGGACTAAGATGCAAGGGAGAAGGACCTGAACGTAAGACCAAAGGACCAAAGAGCAAAACAAAATACTCCACACCATCATGGGGAGTATTTTGGCAATTCTATTTGGGTCGGAGCTCCAACAAGCAAAGTAAATGCACCCAAGATCACCAAAGACATTCAGAAAAGCCTAGAAGAAAACTTAGCGGGATCCGAACCATATAGACCGCCAATTGGCGGTCTGTTTTTGCCCAAATCCTCTAAGATTTTGGTGGGTCGTGTATTAGTGTGTATTTAGTCCATTTCTGGTATTTGTTTAGTCCCACATCGGGAGATTGTCCCGGATTTCCTTTTTCTATGGCTATAAATAGAACTCTTCACCTTCTATTGTAATCACTCCATATTTTAAGTGGCTATTCTTCTTACTAGAAGTGAGGCCTTGAAACACACACTAAAGTAGGAGGATGCTACTTGAAATGTGAGTCATTTTAATACAAGTTTCTTCATTATGTTGTTTGTTTCTTCTTGTTTGTTTTACTTTGTTTAATTTCATTTCATTAGTTTTAGTAGCTTAGTTAATATGCTTTCTTTGCTTAGTTTAATAATTAATGTAATGTGTAGTGAGTAGTTCCATCCCCTTTGGGGGGTGGAGTAGATGTTCATACATGCATTAGAGAATGGAATGAATGCTTTATTTACAATGTGTTGATAAAACATGAATGTATGCTTGCTTGTTTAGGATAGAATTTATAACTTGATGAGTTTTGCCAAAATGATTAGACACCTCTCATGCTTGTTTAGGTTCTGAAATAAACAACTTGCATATGTAAATGTTAATCAACTAGGTTGGTGAATAGATTGATAGGTTTTGCCATAGCATTTAGACACTTCCTATGCATGATAACACCACCTTCATTTGTGCTTAAAGAATGTTTTCAACACCCACCTCTTTGCATGTATGCACTCACTCCACCCCTTAGGGGTTTTCCACTTCTGTATTCCAGCACTCTTCTTTCATTCTTAGTTAAGTTTTAGTTAATTGTTTGTTGCTTTCTTTCACATTTCGTATTTCGTAGTGTAGCGTAGCGTAGAGTAGCATACTCAATTATCTTCTCCATTTTTCTCGCCACTTGATTTCGTGCAAACGAGAGGCTGCTCACCTCCCAAAGGATGACCCGTATTTGCCACCGCTTCAACGTGGTCGTGTACTTACGGTTTAATTAAAACGTTCAACACTCGTTGTATGGTTGTCCCATGTCAAGTAGAAGTTGTTTGAGCCAAATGAGCTCGCTGGTAGTGGATGCCATGGCATGATACTCGGCTTCGTCGCTGGATCAGGCAACCACATTCTGTTTTTTACTCCTCCAAGTTACTAGGTTTTCTCCAACAAATGTGCAAAAACTCGTAGTGGACTTTCGGTCATGACTACCAGCCCAATCTGCATCAGAAAAACCAATTATGGAATTAGAGTTGTTATTTTTCATCCATAATCCTTGTCCTGGAGTTTGTTTTATGTATCTAAGTATTCGATAAATGATGTCTAACTGATGTGTGCGGGTGTATGCATAAACCGACTAACTGTGCTAACTGCATAAGTTATGTCTGGCCTAGTTACAGTGAGATATATTAGTTTTCCAACAAGTCTTTGAAATCTTTGGATGTTTGACAGGTTCCCCTTCTGTAGGGTTTACTTTGAGATTAGTTTCGATGGGAGTGTTTGCTGGTTTAGCCCCAAGTTTTCCTATTTCTTTTAGGAGGTCGAGAGCATACTTCCTTTGAGATAAAAACAAACCCCTTTTAGAATGTGTGATTTCTATTCCTAGGAAGTATTTTAGATAACCAAGATCTTTAATATCAAATTTTGATTTTAAATAATGCTTTACTTGGTTGATTTCATGATTATTATTACCAATAATTATAATGTCATCTACATAGATTAGAATGATGGTGGTTATGTGTTGATGGTATTTAGTGAACATGGATGCGTCAGTGGAAGATTTTGAAAAACCATAAAGAATGAGAATGTGGCTAAGTTTGGCATACCATGCGCGAGGTGATTGTTTCAATCCGTAGATTGATTTGTTGAGCTTGCATACCTGGTTTGTGGAAGTGTACCCTGGTGAAGGAGTCATATACACTTCTTCCTCAAGGTTTCCCTAAAGAAAAGTATTTCTACCATCCATTTGATAGAGACTCCAATTTTTATTAACTGCTATGGAGAGAAGAACACGAACTATGTTCATTTTTGCAACAAGGGCAAACATTTCTAGATAATTTAGACCATAAGCTTGAATGTACCCTTTGGCTACAAGTCTGGCCTTATATCTTTCTATTGTCCCGTTACTATTATACTTTATTTGGTACACCCATTTACATCCAACAGGTTTAATTCCATTTTTTATTGGAATGAGGATCCAAGTGTTATTTGATTCTAGTGCCTTGATTTCTTCCTCCATGGCTTTACACCATTTTGGGTCCTTAATCGCTTCATGATAGTTACTAAGTTCTATATGATTATCTATAGTCCCTAAAAAGTCCTTATGGTTGGTGGTTAATTGTTGATAGGACAAGTAGTCCTGGATAGGATAAGTCACATGAGAGGTGATGTAATTATCTAAGTGATTCGGAGGATGAGTAGGTCGGTTGGATCGTCTTTGTATTATGTTTTCTCCCCCGTTCGCCGCAATTTCTCTGTCTTCTTCATATGGAGTAGGTGTGATAGGTGGTTGTGAGATTTCTGGTTCATTGACAATGGCTAGAGGCGCATCGGGTACTAGTGGTGAAGTGGTGGTGAACTCGGCTTCTTCATCGTCTTCTTGGAAGTAAGAAACATTTTCTACAAACTGAACATCATGAGAAACATAAAATTTACAATTTTTTGGGTCATAACATTACTACACTTTTTCTTTAAGGAATATCCTAAAAAACACATTTTTGTGAACCGGTCTCGAGTTTGTCGATCCTTTTCCTATGAACAAATACAACACAACCAAAAATTCTGAGGTGATCAAGAGACATTTTTCTTCCAGATAGGATTTCTAAGGGTTGCTTATTTTTAAGCCGAGGACTTGGTAGACGATTAATAAGGTAGGCGGTAGTCAAAACGGCGTCAGACCAAAAACGTTTTGGAACATGATTTTGAAAAGGTAATGATCGAGTCACGTTTAAAAGATGACGATTTTTCCTTTCAGACACACCATTTTGTTCATGAGTATTAATGCAAGTAGTTTGATGAAAGTTTCCCTTGTGTTTTAAATTTTTTGGAAGAAGTTACTAGTGTATTCAGAACCGTTATCAGATATTAAGATTTTTATTTTAAAATCATACATGTTCTCCACAAAAGTAGTAAAGTCACAAAAAATATCAAAAACTTCAGATTTTGATTTAAGCAAATAAATCCATTTAGTTCAAGATAAATCATCAATAAAGCTAATATCTCCGTGCTCCCCGGATGTATCGTGTATTGAACACGATGAGTCTCCTCCATTACCCCTCTCCGCAGCTTTGCTGTCACAAGCACCCACAACCCACTCCTGAACCTAAGCCCCCCATCTGGAGCAATCCTGAAATCTGACCCCTCGGTCTCAACCGGCTGCATCAAAGCGGCCCTCTTTTGGTCCTCAACCTGCGCATGAACACTACGTTCCACCATATCCCGCTCGACCCGTAAACTGGAAAGCATAGTTTTGATATTAGCTGCTTCAAACGGCCTCCACTGAACCGGGTCCTCCAACAGTCTCCACTCACATACAAGCCATTGAACTCTCCCACTTCCGACTCCGAGCATCGGTTATAATTTGTCAATCCTACAAAGCGTCTGACCTGTCACACTGATGTAGATGTCCACCATTGCATCACCGCCTCAATCTTCGCTGGGTTCATTGAGGTTCTGTCTTTTAACACAATGTGCCCTAGGAATGCCATGCTATCAAGCCAAAACTCACTTTCAATACTTGGCATACAACTGCTGCTCCCTCAACACATCTAGTACGGTCCGTAATACGTTCTCTGCATCTCATGATCCGATGAGTAAGTCAGGATATCACCCCTAACACGATCACAAACTGGTCCTCAACTGATGTCATCTGGATCTCAAGTCAATGTTCGAGAAGACCCTTGTAGACTTCAACTGATCAAAAAGGTCATCAATCCTTGGCAACGAATGATGGTTCCTGACAGTCACGTTGTCCCACATCCGGTAGTCGATACACATCCTCCAATTCGGGTCACAGACTCTCTGTCAATACTGTGCTCACCAGAAATGTTGCACACCCCTGACTCAAAAGCTTTTGGACCTCTAGTGCGGAAATGATGATACAACTCTCTTTGCTACGCACGCCACAGACACAAATCCTGACCCACTGCCTTTAGAATAAAAAAATTCTCACTCTCGACAATGAACTTGCACATCATAACAGAACAACCAGTCTATCATGAGTGTCACACCAAAGTCCACCATCGACAATAACTCAAGTCAATCGGGAAGCTCTCGTCGCCCAATATAATCGGTACGCCAACACGAAACTTCCCGAGCACAAGATGCTCTCCAATAGGGGTGCTTCCACCACATCAGCTGATGCAGTTGCAGAATCCTCTAAACATGCAGCAAAACACGTCCAGCAGTTCTCGACGACCTAAGTTGTAGACTTCGTACCCCAAGCACTCGATCTTTGTGCTCTTTAGTCACTCGCAAAGTGCCCCGAATTTCCACAGTTGACGCAGGACCTCGTTGCTCTGCCACTACCAATACTAGCACTACCACTAGCTGATCCCCTATGCTCGGGTGTAGTCACGTGCCATGTGACCCAGCTGTCCACACTCATGCTATCCACCAATCACCACGCCTCATTCTCGTCTCAGGTGTGAACAAAGATAACGTCCACAAATATCACTGACACTGCCTTCAGCTAACCTCTGCTTCTTCTCAAGACGACCCCAAAATCTTCCTATAGACTGGCTCCTGTCGCGGCGACTACCATATCCTCTCCCACTAAACCGATCTGTACCGCCACTAAACCCCTTACTCTCTTGGTGCGACTCAGGTACTCAACACTCAAGGTCCTTGCATTACTATTTGCATCCTACAATGTCTGAGACATACTAATAAGTATCGCTCGTCGATGTGGTTGTCAAAGTCTCTCGATGAATTTCATCGCCTCCCTATTCGGGCGTAGTGTAGATCTCTACACAGTATCTCTCTCGATAGCTGAACTTGTAGATATACTGATCCAAACTCAGATCTCCATGCAGAAGTGCCTGAAATTCACGCCTCAAATGATCACGAACGTGCTACGAAAGATACTTCTTCCTAAACTCCCATAGAAAGTCCTCTTACCGATCATGATCACGTCTCCAAAGACCACCACAACAGTAGTCCTCTTCCAACTGATCGCTACTCCACTGAAAAAGTACACGACCAGATCAACTTGACGCTCCGACGGATAAGCAATCGCCTCGAAGATCTGCTGGATCCTGAAAATGCAGTCATTTGCTGCCTCTACGTTTGTTCCTCCAACAAAGGTCTGTGGCTGCTAGCGCATAATGCAGTCAAGAAACTCGACCCTATTGTTGGATCTTGTGGGTTATGGGTCCACAAAACTAATCACAATCTTATGCTAATTACCTACTCGTTTAACAAACAAAGATATGTGCAGCGGAAATTAAACTAAACAAGTAAGTAAGGAAGGAATAAGCAAACCACAATGAGACGGGGGATTTTTATAGAGGTTCGGCACCCCACCCGGGTCCTAGTCCTCTCTTGCATGCTCCGCTCGGATCACTGAGCTCCGCTCACGACTTCACTAACCACTCCACATTCCGGGCCGGGAGAGAACGCCTTTTACAAAACAAGCTCCGTGAACACTCTCGCGAGCTTTACTTTCTTCTCTCACAATTTGAGAGAAATGCTTCGGGCTTTCATCGAAACCTTTACTTCACTTTGACAACAACAAACATGAGTGGAACACACTCTCTAAACTTGAGCACACTTGAATGAGATTGGATTTGTGATTAAAGTGTGGAAGGTTTGAGGCTTTGAGTGTGTTGGGTTTCTCTCTAAGGTATTGGACAAGTAGTGGTAGGAGAGTTGTGTTAAAATGTGTTTTACAACTCTTTATACAGGCATTAGAGAGAATAGAGTCATTGGGATTGATTGGGTGTGAGTTGATGTGTGATACACAAAATAGAAAATCGCAGGACCCAATTCCGAGTTAATTCAGTCGACCGAAACGGGACGAACGGTCGACCGTTTGGCAGTTTTGAACTAAGTTCGGTCGACCGGTTAGGTAACGGTCGACCGCCCAACACTACGACTTAGGTACACTTAAGTGATCGGTCGAACTATAAAAAGGAATCGGTCGACCGATTTGTACCAGACACTCTGGGGTAGACAAACACTGATCTATTCGGTCGACCAAAACAAGGTCTAACGGTTGACCGTTTTGCAACAGGAGATTTGGGTTTGTCAAGATACAGTCATTCGGTCGACTGATCATGGTCCTCGGTCGACCGATACATGAAATGTATATGGGGTATAATTGGTTTAATACGAATACGACCATTGGGTATATACGACAAAACTAACGGTCGGAAAAATAAGTTTCACACGGTCGACCGAAACTAGGAGTGAAAACACAAACAGGACAATTGAACACTCGGTCGACCGAACGGCCTGTTACGGTCGACCTAATGTGGGCAGACTTTTAGAGTTCATGTTTAGTGTTTTCCGGTCTAAGTTTGGGTGATCTATTGAAGTCCAAATTATGTGAAATTTTGTGTGTGATTTCTATAAGGAACCTAGTGTGTGTATAAGTTGATTTTAGCTCAAGTATGCTCAATTTACATATGTTCCTAAGACTCAAAGAAAATACAAAATACATGTCTTCAAAAGAGCTTGATTACATGTCTTGACTTGATTTTCCCTTCTTCCTTGAGTCTTGATCACCTGTAGAGGTTAGCACAAAGCAATATGTATGCAATGCAATATGTGTGCTACTCTACATGATTATAATTAAGATTAGGTTGATTAAATCATCAAAACATAGATTAAGGCCAAAAAGACAACACCTATCTCATGCTCGGGTATCCTGGTGTGCTCCTCCATAAACACGCCTAAGCGCTTAAGCTGGTCTCGCATCACTCGCCGTTTCTCCTCCCAAGAATGGGTGTGGAGGAGTCCACATGCCTGACTGTGACACCTCAAAGGAACGACATTTGCCCAACAAAACAAGAAATGTCACCATCACAAGACTAACGACACAACGCAAGAAGGTCTTAACTTGGGTTGTATGCGAATAGACTGACCTGAGTTCTGATACCAAGCTGTAACGCCCCTAATCCGCACTCAGGACACAACAGTCAATAGAAATTAAACAAAGCAAAAAATGGACATTAACTAAAAAGAAATGTCAAGTCGAGACCTCAATAAAATATATCAAGTGGCAACGCCAGAGTACAATGCGGAAATGAATACAAGAATCTCTGAATTCCTACTACACGACAACTAAAAGGAGTAGGAAAATAAAAGACAACCGAGATCAACTGATCCAGTCCACACGTCCCAAGCCCAAGTCGACTCCAGCCACCTACCACGTCCCACCTGCACATCACTAGACACGTCTGAGTCTCAAATCAAGACTATGTACACCACTCCAACCCGACATCCTACAAGGTCTAGCCATCTTTGACGGCTTACACTAGTTTCGTGTCCTAAGGCGATCACGCATCCCAGCAAAGCCGAGCGTGCACCTCGACCCCACCGCACATCCAATCCACAAGGAAACACTCAACCTGCTCTCACGACAGAACTGTCACACGTCCCAAGGCGACCACGTGCCCAGCCAAGATCGACCGTGCACCCTCGACAAGACCGCGCATCCGGCCCACAAGGCAACGCCACACTTCAACCACGCGCCTGAGCCCGTGAGCAACGCACCCAAACGGCCACCCGTCACAACGTTGGTGAGCTGACCAGTTCCGCATCCGACTTTGGAAGCCCACCACACACCCAAGCCCATGACTAACGGTCACTCGTCACAACGTGGGTGGACCCTTCCGAACCGCAACAACACAGGGGACAAACCCGTCTCCAAGAATCCAATCACAACGCCCGAGCCTGCGAGCCTTGCTCCAGCGGTCACTCGTAACAACGCTGGTAAACCATCTCGGACCGCCCCAACAAGGGAAACACCCTAACATCAAGTCATATGTGCCTCACGCGTCATCCCCAATACACGAACACACACTCGAGTCCATGAGCAACGCTCCAACAACCACTCGTAACAACGTGGGTAAACGACCGATTCGACGAACCCCTCACAACGTCACAAGGCAAGGGTAAACTCAATTTACCCCAAACTTACGGGTCACACGACCCAAACAAAAATATAACATAACTCTACTAAAAATCCAAAAAATTGTAGAGCAATAGACATAACAAGACATAAAATCATATGAGCAGCACAAAAAAGTTATATTCACAATTGAGGGTGCAGGGGTATAAGCGTAATTTTACCAAAATTTCTCTACCAAAACATAATTCTCATAAGTTTAAGGGAAAAACAATAAATTTCCCAATTTCTAACATTTTCCACAATATATATGAATTTCCACGGTGGAGAGAGCAATTTTCCCTAAATTAAAACATTTCTTAAAATTAAGGCAAACCAAAGTTTATTAAGCAATTAATCCAATTATACATTATTCATTCAAATTCAATTAGATCTAGGGGTTTTCTAGCAAAAGTCCAATTATTAAATTAATTAAACAAATACACTAAAATATAGGGTTTTCCAGGCAAATTATTCAGTTATTTTCTATTCACTCAAATACCATTAAACCACAATTCCTAATCTGCAATTAAACCAGACTATCTTATTTTACTAATATACATATAATCCAGGATTCTTTTGCCATCGAACCAACTATCTCCTTCAAACAAAAACAACTAAACTCCAAACCTTTCTTGCAATTAACCCAAACAAAACCAAAGCCAAACCCTAGTTGCTGCTGCTGCCTACAATCGTCGTGTTTCAAAAAATTCTACTCTGGATCAAAAAATTCTTTATTTCTCGTTGTTAAGAATTCTAAAAGCCTTGTGGATGATTCACCTTCCCTAACCCCCAAACTTTAAGGTAGGTTTTACTCTTATTAACATGGTGTAATTCCATTTATTTTGGTTGTAACCGCTACTACATCCTCACCCTATATATAAGGGACTATTGTATATATTTGAGTACAAGAGAAAAAAAGAAATACATACATCTCTCCCTCTCCATCTCCCAATCATTCATCTTTAGTTGTTTGTTTTACAACACGTTATCAGCACGAGTGTTCTACCGCTAACACTAAAATCTTTGGTATCACTCAAGGTTCAAGGTATGCTTTATGTATGTAAATGTATTTGGTTATGTTGATTCAAGGTATTGGTACAAAAATATTTATTCAGAGATAAGGATAAGATGATATCTAGATCTAGTCTTGTTTTACTTGTGTTACCTTTCTTTATGCCACCTCGATTTTGCCCGAAAAGTAATCATGGTAAAAAGAAATTCCTAAAACATTAACATAGATAGTTGTCAATCTCTGATTAGATTTTAAGTTATATTGTTTTTCCTTGCTGGGCTTAATCATGTTCTTCTCGTGTGTGTGTGTGTTGGTTTTCCTGATATTTTGTGAATCTTCGAGTATATATTGTTGATTCCTCTCATGTCAATTAAGTGAAGCTTAATAGTTTTCATACATATATATACGTAGATGCTTATGGAACTACCATTGGCCACGAATCTTGGTACATATTGTTTGATATTGTTCTTTAGTCATGTGGTTAATAGTTACGAGTAGAATTCTTAATGCCCCTCAAATTCATAAATCAATACATATATGTAACTATGTTGACTGATTTTAATTTCCCTTGTTAGCATAGACATCGTAACTAATATTGTGTTTATATTATATATATAATATATAGTGCAACTTTTAGAGTTGTGCGGTGAGGTCAGTAGCCTCTCCTATGTATGCTCTCTTCAAGTTTTAAGTTTTACCCTTAATTTCACAATACAAATATTAGCATGTGTTGATGCTCTCTTCCGTATAATACAAGTATACAATTGGAATAAGATCTCTACCGAAATATAAAAGATCTATTCTTTTTTCTTTTCGTTACCGGAGATGGTAGATTGTTTTATAAATATGCTAATAATGTTCACTTTTCAGTCTAAATGATATGGTATATTTTATAATCATTTGTTTTATTGAAGCTATTACCATGACAAACCTCACAAAGCTTGAATTTGCCGCCCTTGATATCTCGAGGAAAAATTATCTCCCTTGGACTCTCGATGCGGAGATCCATCTTACGGCAAATAATCTTGGAGAAACAATTAAAGATGAAAATAAGGCCTCCCCGCAGGAGCGTGCCAAAGCAATGATTTTTCTCCGACATCATCTCCATGAGGGATTAAAAGCCGAATATCTAACGGTGAAAGATCCGTTAGAGTTATGGAAAAACTTGAAAGAAAGGTATGACCACCAAAAACAAGTGATTCTCCCAAAAGCTTGCTACAAGTGGATTCATTTGTGATTACAAGATTTTAAATCTGTAAGCGAGTATAATTCTGCTATGTTCCGAATCTCATCTGAACTTAAATTATGTGGAGAAATAATTACTGATAATGATATGTTAGAAAAAACATTCTCCACATTCCACGCCTCAAATATGGTCCTGCAGCAGCAATATCGAGAACGTGGTTTTAAGAAATATTCAGAACTAATATCATGTCTTCTTGTTGCCGAGCAAAATAATGAACTTTTTATGAAAAATCATCAAGCTCGACCCACTGGTTCCACTCCATTCCCTGAAGTGAAGGAGGCTAATCACAAACGCAAACGCGACCCATTCCCTGAAGCGAATGCGGCATCTTACAATCGTAAACGTGGACGTGGTCGTGGTCGCACATATGGACGCGGGCAACATCAAGGACGTGGTCATGGACATGACCGTAGCCATCGTGGTGGTCATGATGTCAATGCAAATAATCATGGAAGAAATGCTAGAGGAAATCAAGTGCAAAATCCTCTAAAGAAATATGAGAATGCTTGCTACAAATGCGGCATGACAAATCATTGGTCGCGTATATGTCATACGCCCAAGCACCTTGTTGATCTTTATCAAGCATCACTCAAGAAAAAAGAAGGTGCCGAAATGAACTTGGTTGAAAACAACCAAGATGGAATGATCATGGACACTCAATTAGATATTTCGGATTTTCTTTTAAATGATGACAATATCGATGTTTTTGTCAATGATGGAAATGTCCATCAAAATGCTTAGTTTGGTTTTCCTACATCCTATTTTCGATGTTTTTCATTTCCAAAATAATTGTAAGACTTGTGTCTTTACTGTAGGATCGTGTGGGTCTATGGGTCCACTAATCACTTTTTAATCTAATCACCTATTGAACCCTAATTAACTACTTGGTTGATTGATCAAAGAAATGCAGCGGAAATTAAACAAAATCAAACACAAGTAGAAAGTAATGCAAACCACAAAGAAGACGCGTCGGATTTACAGAGGTTCGGCCGCGCCTACGTCCTCTCTTGCAAGCCCCTCTCGAATCTCCGTTCGAGCCCCTCTTGCGTCTTCACTATGCCTCCCCGTTCCGGGCCGGGAGCAACGCCTTTTACAAGTCTTCAAGCTCGCGAACAACCCTCGCCGAGCTTGGCACCACCTCTCACAACCCGAGAGGATCACTTCGGGCTTTCACCGAAATCTCTACTTCTTTGTCTTGGGCTTTCACCAAGACCCTTGCTCACTTTGTCTTGGGCTTTCACCAAGACCCTTGCTCTCTTGATAACACAAGTAACCTTGAGTGGGATTCACTCTCTAATTGAGCACAACAATTGCTAGATTGATTGTATGATGAATGATGTGTAGATGTGAGGCTTAAGATCACTAATTGGGAGCTTTGAGGTTGTGGAAAATCTCACTATAAGTTTGACACTTTGGAGTTGTGAAATCTTTTGGAAAACTAAGTGTGAACCTCTATTTATAAGCTCCTAAAGATTTCTAGCCGTTTGGACAAGATTTGATTGGGGTTTGTGCAAAGGACACAAAACAGAAAAAATCGGATTCAGAAATCTGTCCAGAAACGGTCGACCGAAAGGTGTATCGGTCGACCGAACCCTTGAGTCTGTTGATGGATCGGTTGACCGAACAAAGGTACTGGTCGACCGAATCACTTAAGTTCTATAGGTCAACGGTCGACCGAGCAGGTACCGGTCGACCGAACTACTGGGTTCGGTAGAGAGAAATCTTGATCGGTTGGACAAACTTGTGTCGACCGATAGCAGGGGGTTTTTCACGAATTAAACGGTCGACCGAAAATGGTATTTTGTTCGACCGGTTCAAAAGTATTTGGGGGTGTATATAGGAAAAATGTGTATACGACCGTTGTATAATACGACAAATAAAACGGTCGTATTTTTACCAGAAATAGCAAACGAAACGGTCGACCGAAGGTCTACCGGTCGACCGAACAGGTCTGGGTAATCGGTTAATAGAAGGTGGAATCGGTCGAACGAATTGGTCTGGTATAACAAATATTGTGTATAACCGGTCGACCGAAAGGTGAACGGTCGACCGAACTCAGGTAGACTGGCGACCAATGTTTTAGGTGTTTGGGTGATCTAATGGAGTCCAAATTATATGATATTTTGTGTGTGACTCCTACAAGGAACCTAGTGTGTGAATGCATGCATATTAGCTTAAGTTATGCTCAATTTACATAAGTTCCTAATACTCAAAGAAATATAAAATTACATGTCTTCAATCCTAGCTTGATTACATGTCTTGACTTGATTTTTCTTCTTTCTTGAGTCTTGATCACCTGTAGATGTTAGCACAATACAACATGTATACCATTATACTACATGTGCTAATCTACATGTCCTAATTAAGATTAGGTTTAATTACATCATCAAAATACGGATTAAGACCAAAAAGCCAACAATCTCCCCCTTTTTGATGATGGCAACCTATATCTTAAACCAACCTAATACTTGAAACATGTATAAGTTAACTATGCATATAAATGCTCCCCCTATGGATGTGCATAATTTTTCTTGATAATTTCATGTATATTTCAAGTTACCCTAATCTATTACTTCTCCCCCTTTGACATCCATCAAAAAAAATACAATAATCAATGTAATATATGAATTTAAATTTCTCCCCCATTGACAATTATATATAACTATTTGAGTTCACTGTAGGATGTCATTTGTAATGAAGATGCTCCCCCTAAATTTTGCACTTCATTACTCTAATAAAAGATATAACTATTAAGCTCCCCCTATCAATAAGGCTAGATGGAAACTATGAGTATGATTAAAAGTTAAGTTCAATTAAGTTTCTATTTAAGCCTTATTCTAACATCCATTTAAAATTTGACATTTAAAATCAATGGATGTGATAAATGATTTTCAATGAATAGGGTATATGGTTTGCAATGAATTAAACTCTAAGGATATGACAATTAAGCATATTAACTAGATTAGAGCTATTTTTCAGAAATTTTAGAGATAGAAATTTTTATACCAAACTTGAATCTTGAATAGCTCCAATCTTGATTTGGTGATGCAACCGGATTCGAATTCGACGCTTTGGCTCACCCGGTCACCACCAATCTCTTCCTCAAGCTCCTACAAGTGTAGATTTTGGTACCCATTTTTGCTTGGGTCCATTAAGTTTAGCTTTTGGTACCCAAATCCAAGTTGATTTTGGTACCTCTACACTTACTTTCTTTTTCATGGCAAAATTATGTTTAACATTAATTTGAATAGGAAAGTTTTTAACATAAAAATTGTTTTTATTGCCATGTGTGAACTTATGCAATTTATTTGACAAATTTTCATTTAAGACATTAAGTTCACTGTTTTTAGTTGCTAGAGATTCATTTAAGCAATTTAGATTTTTAATCATAGAATTATGCTTTTCATTCATGTTAAGCATGTGAATCTCTAAATTTGCAACTTTTTCATTCATGCAATTTAAGTCATTTAAAGTTTGCTTGCTTTCAAGATATGATTTATCTAGTTTCTTTAGCAAGTCAATTTTGTCATTTTCAAGCATATGACTTTCAATTGCATTAGATGAGGTAGATTTATCATTTAAGCACTCATTCTTCAAGCATGCATTTTCTAAAGTAAGAGCATCAATTTTAGCAAGCAAATCAACTTTATCATCTAACATAGATGCATTTTGACATTTAAGCTCATCTATTTGCTTGTTTGCTAATTTATTTGATTCATGAAGCTCTTTACATTTTTCTACCATTTTCAGAAATGCATTTTGTAGTTTATGTGAAGGCGATGATTTTCCACTTGAACAACAACTTGAAGAGTGACTAGAAGATACCTCATCTTCACTTTCTCCATCGGATGAGCTTGATGTTGAACAAGATGTTGAATTGATTTCTTCACATCTAACTTGAGCTACATCCATTGGAGTGGCTTCTCCCTTTTTCCCGGTTGGTGAATCTCCTTCACCAAAATTCTTTTCTAATGTTTGCCATATATGATGAGCACTATCACATGAGCAAACAAGATTAAAATGTTCATCTCCTAATGCACAAAATAAGACATTCATAGCTTTTGCATTTAGGGATGCATTTTTCTCATCTTCTAAACTCCATTTACTAATATGATATCTAGGTGATTCATATGGAGTTTGAATCATAAACCACAAGTTAGCATTCATGGATTTAATAAATGATGACATTTTAGATTTCCATGAAACAAAATTATTTCCATCAAAATATGGTGGTTTACAAGATTCTAGAGGTGTGGATGCATTAAGAGTCATGTTAATTTATCGGTTAAGAACAAAATTAACGAACGAGGCTCTGATACCAAATGTAGGATCGTGTGGGTCTATGGGTCCACTAATCACTTTTTAATCTAATCACCTATTGAACCCTAATTAACTACTTGGTTGATTGATCAAAGAAATGCAGCGGAAATTAAACAAAATCAAACACAAGTAGAAAGTAATGCAAACCACAAAGAAGACGCGTCGGATTTACAGAGGTTCGGCCGCGCCTACGTCCTCTCTTGCAAGCCCCTCTCGAATCTCCGTTCGAGCCCCTCTTGCGTCTTCACTATGCCTCCCCGTTCCGGGCCGGGAGCAACGCCTTTTACAAGTCTTCAAGCTCGCGAACAACCCTCGCCGAGCTTGGCACCACCTCTCACAACCCGAGAGGATCACTTCGGGCTTTCACCGAAATCTCTACTTCTTTGTCTTGGGCTTTCACCAAGACCCTTGCTCACTTTGTCTTGGGCTTTCACCAAGACCCTTGCTCTCTTGATAACACAAGTAACCTTGAGTGGGATTCACTCTCTAATTGAGCACAACAATTGCTAGATTGATTGTATGATGAATGATGTGTAGATGTGAGGCTTAAGATCACTAATTGGGAGCTTTGAGGTTGTGGAAAATCTCACTATAAGTTTGACACTTTGGAGTTGTGAAATCTTTTGGAAAACTAAGTGTGAACCTCTATTTATAAGCTCCTAAAGATTTCTAGCCGTTTGGACAAGATTTGATTGGGGTTTGTGCAAAGGACACAAAACAGAAAAAATCGGATTCAGAAATCTGTCCAGAAACGGTCGACCGAAAGGTGTATCGGTCGACCGAACCCTTGAGTCTGTTGATGGATCGGTTGACCGAACAAAGGTACTGGTCGACCGAATCACTTAAGTTCTATAGGTCAACGGTCGACCGAGCAGGTACCGGTCGACCGAACTACTGGGTTCGGTAGAGAGAAATCTTGATCGGTTGGACAAACTTGTGTCGACCGATAGCAGGGGGTTTTTCACGAATTAAACGGTCGACCGAAAATGGTATTTTGTTCGACCGGTTCAAAAGTATTTGGGGGTGTATATAGGAAAAATGTGTATACGACCGTTGTATAATACGACAAATAAAACGGTCGTATTTTTACCAGAAATAGCAAACGAAACGGTCGACCGAAGGTCTACCGGTCGACCGAACAGGTCTGGGTAATCGGTTAATAGAAGGTGGAATCGGTCGAACGAATTGGTCTGGTATAACAAATATTGTGTATAACCGGTCGACCGAAAGGTGAACGGTCGACCGAACTCAGGTAGACTGGCGACCAATGTTTTAGGTGTTTGGGTGATCTAATGGAGTCCAAATTATATGATATTTTGTGTGTGACTCCTACAAGGAACCTAGTGTGTGAATGCATGCATATTAGCTTAAGTTATGCTCAATTTACATAAGTTCCTAATACTCAAAGAAATATAAAATTACATGTCTTCAATCCTAGCTTGATTACATGTCTTGACTTGATTTTTCTTCTTTCTTGAGTCTTGATCACCTGTAGATGTTAGCACAATACAACATGTATACCATTATACTACATGTGCTAATCTACATGTCCTAATTAAGATTAGGTTTAATTACATCATCAAAATACGGATTAAGACCAAAAAGCCAACATTTACCTTTGAAAATCAAAATTATATAATATAGTATTATGATACTATATATACAAAAAGATAATTTTTGCTCTATTCCCTTTTTTTAGGATAAAGACATGGTTGATACTATCATGAGTGATGGAGATCAATGTCTAGTAGATAGTGGAACAACAAATACGATTTTGAAAAATACAACCTTCTTTTCCGAATTACATTTCTCGAAGACAAGTGTTAACACAATTTCTGGCACTAGTAATTTGATTGAAGGCTCCGGAAGAGCTTGTATTTTGTTGCCCAATGGCACGAAATTACAAATAAGTGATGCTTTATATTCTAGTAAATCCAGAAGAAATCTACTAAGTTTCAAGGATATACGTCGTAATGACTATCATCTTGAAACTATAAATCAAAATAATGATGAATACCTTCACATTATCTCCATCGTGAATGGTAACAAAATCGTTTTAGAAAGAATGAAAGCCTTTTCATCGGGATTATATTGCACTTATATCACCCCTTTGGAATCAAATATGGTCACTAACCGGAAGTTAGTTGATCAAGTGCATTACAAACTTTGGCATGATAGATTGGGACACCCCGGTGATATAATGATGTGAAAAATTATTGAAAATTCAAATGGTCATTCCCTAAAGGATATGAAAATTATATCATCGAAAGAGCTTTCATGTGCAGCATGCTCTCTTGGAAAACTGATAATCCGACCGTCCACAAGCAAAATTAAAGATGAATCTCCTTTGTTTTTAGAGAGAATTCAAGGTGATATTTGTGGACCCATTGCCCCTCCATGTGGACCATTTCAATATTTTATGGTGTTGATAGATGCATCCACCCGATGGTCACATGTTAGTCTCTTGTCAACTAGAAATGTTGCATTTGCTAGACTCCTAGCAGAATTGATAAAATTGAGGGCGCATTTTCCTGATTATCCAATTTAGAAAATCCGATTGGACAATGCAGGAGAATTTACGTCTCAAACATTTAATGACTACTGCATGTCAGTTGGTATTACAATTGAGCATCCAGTTGCTCATGTCCATACACAAAATGGTCTAGCTGAATCTTTAATTAAGAGATTGCAACTAATTGCAAGACCATTACTTATGAATTCAAAATTACCACAATCTCTTTGGGGTCATTCCATTTTACATGTTGCGACACTTATCAGAATAAGACCGACAACTTATCATAAATATTCCCCTTTACAGCTGGTCTCTGGTAGAGAACCAAATTTATCCCATTTAAAAATATTTGGTTGTGCAGTTTATGTCCCGATAACCCCACCACAACGTACAAAGATGAGACCTCAAAGAAGATTGGGAATTTACATCGGTTTTGAGTCTCCATCGATTATTAAATATTTGGAGTCATTAACTGGTGATATTTTTACAGCATGCTTTGCTGATTGTAATTTTGATGAAAAAGTATTTCCAATCTTAGGGGGAGAAAAACAGAAGATGAAAAAAATCTGAAATTACTTGGAATGCATCTTCATTGTCCCATCTTGATCCCCGTACAAACCAACGTGAACAAGAAGTTCAAAAGATTATTCATTTGCAAAGAATTGCAAACGAATTACCAGATGCATTTACAGATGCAAAGAAAGTTACAAAATCACATATACATGCTGAAAATGCACCAGCAAAAGTTGATATTCCTAAGTTGTCAAATGAGTTAAATATCCACCGAAAACGTGGACGGCCAATTGGGTCAAAGGATATAAAACCAAGAAAAATGAAAGAGAAAAGCGTAGCACCTGAAGATGTTACTGCTAATATTATCCATACCCCTGAAGAGGTAGTGAAAGAACAAAATGACAACATAGACCAACGAGAGACCGAAGTGTCTAAAAATGAAAATGCAGATGAGATCTCAATAAATTATGTGCGCAATCAGAAAAGATGGAATCGAGATGAAACCATCGTTGATGAAATTTTTTCATATGCTATAGCAAATGAAGTAATGAATGTTGAATATTGTGAGCCAAAATCTATTGAAGAATGTCGACAAAGAAATGATTGGCCACAATGGAAAAATGCAATACAAGCAGAATTGCATTCGCTTGAAAAACATAATATTTTTGGACATGTAGTGCTTACACCCAATGACGTAAAACCTGTGGGGTTCAAATGGGTGTTCTCGATAAAGAGAAATGAGAAAAATGAGATTGTAAAATATAAAGCCCAAGTTGTGGCTGAAGGTTTCACCCAAATACCCGGTGTTGATTATGAAGAAACGTATTCACCTGTAGTGGATGCAACAACACTAAGATCTCTTATCAGTCTCACAGTCATAAATAGACTTCAAATGCAACTCATGGATGTGGTTACTGCTTATCTATATGGGTCATTAGATACAACAATCTATATGAAAGTCCCTGAAGGAAAAAAACTACCAGAAACTTGTACTTCCAAACCGCGAGGGTTGTACTCCATACAACTAAAAAGATCCTTATACGGATTAAAACAATCTGGACGAATGTGGTACAATCGTCTAAGCAAAAGTCTTCTGAGTGAAGGATTCAAAAATGACTCCATATGTCCTTGTGTTTTCATTAAAAAATCTTCATCTGGTTTTACGATTATAGCTGTATATGTTGATGATTTAAATATTATTGGGACACCAAAGAATATTGAGATTACAGCTCAATACTTGAAAACTGAATTTGAGATGAAAGACCTTGGTGTAACTAAATTTTGGCTCGGCCTGCAGATCGAGCATTTCCCGAGTGGAATTTTTATTCACCAAGCAAATTAGATAGAGAAGATGTTAAAATGCTTTAATATGGATAAAGCTCATCCATTGAGTTCACCAATGGTCGTTCGATCACTTATAAGTGAAAAAGATCCTTTTCGTCCCCGAGAAAAGGGTGACAAAGTCCTCGGTCCTGGAGTACCGTATCTAAGCTCTATTGGAGCTTTAATGTATCTTGCTAATAATACACGAGCTGATATAAGTTTTGTTGTGAACCTTCTAGCAAGATACAACTCTGAGCCAACATAGAGGCATTGGAAAGGAATCAAGCATGTATTCCGCTACCTTAGTGGGACACGTGATATGGGGTTATTTTATAGAAAGGACTCGAAGTCCGAACTTATTAGATATTCAGATGTTGGATATCTATCAGACCCCCACAAAGCAAAATCACAAACAGGATACTTGTTCACATATGGTGGCACCGCCATTTCATGGCGATCGACAAAACAGACCCTGACGACAACATCTTCAAATCAAGCAGAATTGATTGCATTACATGA
Organism: Triglochin maritima; assembly: GCA_963682175.1. Taxonomy (NCBI): domain Eukaryota; kingdom Viridiplantae; phylum Streptophyta; class Magnoliopsida; order Alismatales; family Juncaginaceae; genus Triglochin; species Triglochin maritima. The sequence goes on from OY821775.1 coordinate 38,407,423, forward strand.
AGTTAGTCGAGAATGTGTATGGTTGAGATCAGTAATCCAACACATACAAAAGGAATGTGGTCTTGAAGGAATAAAGGACAAGCCAACATTGTTATATGAAGATAATAGCACATGCATTACCCAAATAAAGGAAGGTTATATCAAAGGAGACAAGACAAAGCACATTTCACCAAAGTTCTTCTCGACGCATGATTTACAAAAGAATGGAGAGATAGATGTCTGTCAAATCAGATCATGCAAAAATCTTGCAGATTTATTCACAAAGGCGTTGCCTACTAAAGATTTTGAGGGGCTTGTTCACAAGATTGGTGTTCGTCGTTTAAAGAATGTTTGCTAAAGTCAGGGGGAGTATCATACGCGCTGCACTCTTTTTCCTTTACCAGGTTTTTATCCCACTGGGTTTTTCTTGGTAAGGTTTTTTAACGAGGCAGCATCCCTAGCGTATAACGATGATCATCCAAGGGGGAGTGTTAAGAATTCCAAATACCTTGTGGATGATTCACCTTCCGTAACCCCCAAACTTTAAGGTAGGTTTTACTCTTATTAATATGGTGTAATTCTATTTATTTTGGTTGTAACTCCTACTACATCCTCACCCTATATATAGGGGACTATTGTATATATTTGAGTACAAGAGAAAAGAAAAAGTACATACATCTCTCCCTCTCCATCTCTCAATCATTCATCTTTAGTTGTTTGTTTTACAACACTCGTTACTTTCTATTCCAATCTTCGGATATTTGACTTTATCTATTTTCTTTTGTGTTACAATTTCTTTTCACCATCATCATTCATCACTCCCATCTTCATTCATATTGGTGTCAAATTTATTTTTGATGTTCACGATCTTTTTAATGGGTAAGTTTTCACTTAACTAAATAAAAAATTCATGTCAATTTTTTGAAATTTCATGTCTATACAAGATTTGTCAAAAGCTAATTCCATTTTTATAGGTGAAATTTTGAATTTCACAGAATTAACTTTAATTATTCAAATTAATAAAAACATATTAATGCCACATTCAAAATTTGATCTGATGCACAATAATATGTGTTTTTTATGGTTCTCAGGAAACTTCAAATTGGGAAAATACTATGATATTATATGAAGTTTTAATTGTATTCTAAAGTAATTTGTTTATCCAAATATAGTAAATACAAATCACGTCATTTATAAATTCTTAGATTTGTGAATCTTATCAATTACAAACTTGCAAATACCACATCCACTCGTAACGTTAAAAGATTTCGACCTTTTTAGATTATTATTACAAATATTGACCCCTTATGTTGAATTTCTGACGTAACCTCTGTAATGCAAGACTAAAATCTATCGAACTGAATCACCTCCCACATGGGAATCAACTTGTTAAATATTAGACACCTAGTAGATGCTACTCCACCGAAAGCTTGTGTCCACTGCCAGCACTCTTCAATGCAAACCATCACCTCTGCATAGCTACGAAATATATTGATAGAATTCTTAGACCCTCTAAAAAAGGAATAGTCTGCGTGCATGGGTGTTGGTGTCAAGTCTTTCTTTATTGATTTAAGAAACCTCTCTTGTCCCGAGAAAATCCCATTATAAAAGTTAGGTCCTTACAAAAATTATTAGTCTTGTTCTAAGTTCTAACCCAACTGCTAAAATAATTGCTTGCTTGCATTTGTGAGTACCATCACTGGTACTTAGCCAAAACATTTAGTAGTTTATTTATCTATTTGTAAGTATTATCTAGTCCCATTTTGGTTGTCGCGATCTAGTAAAGGCATATTTTAAAGGTTAAAAGACTGGACTACGTTTTTTCCAGATGGAAGCCAAGACATTTATCTGACATCATCAACATGACTCAGGTAACAAGGCTCCAAGTAACATTGTGTGAACGTGCAAACTGAATAATCAGCTCACTTGTAGTTTTAGGCAAGTACTGTAGTGAATTGGTAAAGAAAGGATCCAATCTTTGGAGTTGGGTATTTGGATAGTCTCTACAAAGTACAAACAATGATTAAGATTAATTATGTCTTCTTCCTTCTTTATATTTATTAAATAAAATATTGGATACGACCGATAAAGGGTGGGCATGCGCACACTGGGATTTAGTTTTTCCATTAAATTGTATACTTGGTGCGCTATGCTCATTTGAAAAAAAACATACTCATGTATTATCACTAAATAATATACTCATATATTATTATTTTTGGTATTTATTAAGTTTATTTTTTTAAAACAAAAATGTCACCAAAAGATTATTTACTAGCACACCACGTTCTTTGAAAAATCATTTAAAAACAAATAAACACATAAAGCAGATCAGACAATATGACAGTGAAAAATTAAAGTTCAATTTACATTTGTTTCTAAATTTAAACTTACTTCTTATTTGACTTTTCTATTCCTAACAACACAAGATACTGTACCTTAATCATCTCTTAGAATTTTTTTCAAATTTAGCAACATAAGATATTAGATTGGGGAGAAAAATCAAACACCTACCTCTACCGTTCCACAAATCCGTCACAAAAACTCACATAGGGAAATTACCACAAGTATGTAAGGAATGACAAATATCATTTTGTTTTAAAAAATGCTATATTCCGAATGTTATACTTATTCATACAAAGAATGTATTTTTATTGTACACACCCATAATTTCTTTCCTCGATCCGCATTTGGTTGAAAAACAATACATGTGAGATCCTAATCGTAATTGGGTTTTAATGATTGTTAGGTGGTGATTAGGAGGAGTTTGGAGTGGACGACTGAGATTGAGTGAGGTTGGATGGATGGTTCAGAGGAGAAGATGAAAGGTATTTAGGTGCAGCTCTCTCTCTCTCCCTCTCACGCCTCTCTCATTTCTCACTCTCTCTTCCTCCCCCAGTGGTGTGCCCTGACGAGGCTAGTGGTGTTCCGGCAAGAGCTGCTGAGCTCCGGCGAGGTTGCAGTGTACGACAAGTGTTGGTTGGTGGACGTGAGTTCGTTGTTTTGCTAAACCCGTTCCGATTGCTTTGGCTCTCTCACTCAACCTACCTCGTTTTCAGTTGTTGTGGTCGGTGTGGAGATCGATGAAGGTGTTTGTGTGGTTGTGGATCGACGAGGAGTTGTGATCGTTGATCGAGCGAGAGGTTTGTCGGTGGATTGCGATTTTTGGGAGAATTGCTCGAGGAAGCGCCGTCGAGGTTCTTCGAAGGTTTCTTCAAACCTTCACGGTATGTCAAACTAGTTGTTGCACTTTTGTTGTGTGAGTATTTGGAAGTCGACGGTAGGCCGAAAGACTCATCACAAGCAAACGTGTAACATATTTTACTAATGGATCGGTCGACCGGTTGGTCCAAACGGTCGACCGTTCCTAGTGAGAATTCAGGTTTCTACCTTACACCAGCCGAACGATGCCCTCGGACGGTCGACCGGTTGTGCATTTGAGGCAAGCCTGGTTGATTTCGGTGGAACGGGGTCCCTTTGTCGTTCGACCATGTGCACTGTTGTAGGTCAGTTGGGGCGTTGACCATCCAAAGGGTCGACCACTTGTTTGACTCGTCCGACCGATGACATAAGTTGAATAGTGGTTTGGTTCGACCGATGGTGGTTCGGTCGACCGGTGTTGATTGGATGCGATAGTGGATTTTACTAGTGGAATTCGGCCGACCGAGAGTGCTCGGGGGTTCGACAGGTTGATGATGTTGAGCGATGGTGGATTTTACTGGTGGGTTTTGGTCGAACGGGGCTCGTTTTCCGTTCGACCGATTGGTCGTTATGTTCGTTGAACCTGGGAGGTGACCTTCTAAACGGTCGACCGGTCCCTGACTTTGGTTCGACCGAACGTATGTTGTTAGTGGGAATTGTTTGACCGATGGAGTGCCAGTCGAGGCAATTGCCCTGTTTTAGTGAGATTCGGTTGACCGGAACTCTTGGTTTGGTCGACCGTTTGTGTCCAATTTTACGCATTGGAGGCACGGTTGTTGTCGTTGTCCGTGTGAGGTGAGTTGTGGTGCCGATGTCTTTCCGAGTTGTGAGCACGGGTGTTGCGGTGGTTGGGCAAAGAGCCCTGGAGCCCCGTAACTGTTGTGAGTGCTGCAGTTGGGTGAAAAAACCTTGGAGCCCAGCTAGTCTGTGCGGGGTTGGGTGAAAAAGCTCTGGAGCTCCGTAGTGTGTTCAGGTTGGGTGAAAGTGCACTGGAGCCTGAGCATGGACCGTATGATAAAGGTTGGGTGAAAAAGCCCTGGAGCCCTTAGAAGTTCGGGTTGGGTGAAAGGGCCCTGGAGCCCTGGTCGTGTTGTGGTAGCTGTGGTTGGGTGAAAAAGCTCTGGAGCCCAGCTTGACGATGTTGAGTGTTGCGGTGGTTGGGTTAAAAAGCCCTGAAGCCCAACCTTGTTGTTTGTGCTTTTCCTTGTTGATAGAATTGCATGCTAGAGTGATCAAGTTTCATGCATTGTAGAGTTTGGCATACGGGATTTCCTTCTGGAAACTCAGGCATTGTTGCATGTTTGCTTTTCTGACCAGTATCAGCGTTAGGGGGTGGTGACCGAGGAGAGGAGTGCCGCTACCTGATCCAGTTTTCTCTCATTTTGAGGTCGGAGTGATTACTTGTATTTGTTGTATAGTCTTTTTGATGTAATCACAGTTTTGAAATACCGCGATGAAGCGGTGGCAAGTACGGGTCGTCCTCAGGGAGGTGAGTAGCCTCTTGCTTGTACGAAATCAAGTGGCAAAAATAGGGGGAGAAAGATGTTTATGCTACTCTACTCTATACTACGCTAAGAAGTAGGAAATGCGAAAGGAAGAACCAAACAATGAAATAATAACTAAGCTAAGAACAAAGGAAGAATGCTGGAATACAGAAATGGGAAAACCCATAAGGGGTGGAGTGAGTGCACACAAGCAAAGAGGTGGGTGTTGAACACATTCTTTAGGCACAAATAAAGGTGGTGTTATCATGCATAGGAAGTGTCTAAATGTTGTGGCAAAACCTATCAATCTATTTACCAACATAGTTGATAAACATTTACATATGCAAGATGTTTATTTCAGAACCTAAACAAGCATGAGAGGTGTCTAATCATTTTGGCAAAACTCATCAAGTTATAAATTCTATCCTAAACAAGGAAGCATACTTTCATGTCAAGCAACACATTGGAATTAAAGCATTCAATCCATTCTCATTTGCATGTATGTACATCTACTCCACCCCCCAAAGGGGATGAAACTACTCACTAAACATTACACTAATTATTAAACTAAACAAAGAAAGCATATTAACTAAGCTAATAAAACTAATGAAATGAGATTAAGCAAAGCAAAACAAGAAACATAAAACCAACAACATAATAAAGAAAACTTGTATTAAAATGACTCACATTAAAAGTACCATCCTCCTACTTTAGTGTGTGCTTCAAGGCCTCACTTCTAGTAGGAAGAATAGCCACTTAAAATATGGAGTGATTACAATGGAAGGTGAAGAGTTCTATTTATAGTCATGGAAAAAGGCAAACCGGGACAATCCCCCGATGTGGGACTAAACAAATACCAAAAATAGCCTAAACATCCTCTAATACATGTGCTGGAGAAATTTTAGCGGATTTGGGCCAAAATGGACCGTCAATTGGCGGTCCAAAATGTCCGGATCCATCTGGAATTTGTGTTGGGCTTTGCTTAGTGTATTTGGTGGTCTTGGATGCATCTACTTCGTTTATTTGAGCTCCGACCCGAATAGAATTGCCAAAATACTCCCCATGATGGTGTGGAGTTTTCTGTTTTGCTCTTAGGTCCTTCTGTCTTGCGTTCAGGTCCTTCTCCCTTGCATCTTGGTCCCTAGATCTCACAGTCCAGTCCTTTTTTCCAGCTTTTGAGTCCTTTTATGCTTCATCTCTTCAAACCTATTTATTCCTGAAAACTAAACATAAAACTCGTAACATAGCATTGTTTAGGTGAAAGATAATGGATATAAGATACAAATATAAGCATGAAATGATGTCAATCAAATACCCCCACACCTAACTTTTGCTAGTCCCGAGCAAAACAAAGAAAGAGAAAAACATACGAAAAATAAGAAATCCTAACTCATTTTCGTAGGAATCACGGTTGTTCTTAACACGTGCAACAAGCCGTTAAACCTCCTTGTCGCCAAGGAGGAGGAGTGTTGTCTCCTGAGGGTTTTTAGCGAATATACCCACAAAATCCGAACAAGATGCATTAATCAATCTAGCTATACGACTCGTTGGACTTATTTTGTCGGTCATGGGACGCGGTAATACTACGGGTCGACTCTATATATGTAATCGGTCCACACACTTAGCCTAATGAGTTATTCGTGAGAGTTAGTTAAGGACTTAAGTGAAAGACATGAGCAACCTTAACTTCTGAATGTGATACAATGTGTAAAGTCCATTTTGGTTCTTATTTGACTCTTTTTTTTCTTTTTTTCTTTTTCTTTGGAGCAGTTTATTGGTTGGTGTTTGATTCTCCCAGGGTCAGGTTTCGTGCATCATTGCCTATGAGTACTTACACTATCACGTACACCTTCGCCCAAATCTCCACATGGGGCGATCCCGACCACCCGTGTAACGGGAGTGCGGTCGGTGCATCCCAAGTCAGATGACTCGAAAGCACCAGGCACAAAGGCCCCTCAGACCTACTTTCCCGAGTGATAGGAGCCGTGCAAGAAGAGAGAATACCACTTATTCATTTATCTACATGGGAACCAAAACCCCTACACTTAAGTTTCACAAAAAGAGATTAATGGCCTTTGACCACGACAAACTTCCTTATACTAAAAGACACGAATTATTTGACTCACTAGGTTTAGGGTGGACTTCTTTAAATGTTTGAGTGCTGAAACCCTACGATTACACGCCCCCCGAGGGAAAACCAGGGTGCATCCTAACGACTCGATAAGACCTAAAGTCAGTACTAGAAATCCTAATGCATCAAGTTCAAGACAATTTTGGGAGCTTTCTTTTTACTTTGCCTCTCAACGGTTTTGCACATGCTAAACACACGCAAAACCTACAAAAACATTTTCTTTCGCAAACACATGAAGATTTTGAAAGAAATGTGGAAATTTTAAAGCACTCGGCAAGCGAAAGAAGACAAGTCACCCAAGGATCATGGCAAGCATATATATCAATGTTAAATGCGGCACACTAACATGACCCTAACAATGCACACAAAAGAAAACAAAAATCAAAAGAAAACACTTGACTATGTACACACGTAAAACACCCCCCACACCTACTTCATGCATTGTCCTCAATGAATGTGAACAAGATACTACATGGATATATGCATGAAAAAAGGAAAGATCTCACCAACATGAAGTACAAAGGGACGTTCAGGGTCATGTTGATGGATACAAACCCAAATTCCCTCAAAACCTGTGAGAAGATGAAGAAGGGAGATAAATACGTGAAGAGATTGGGCCCAAGTACACAACGGTTTGGGCCCACAACAATCGATGCTCACTGAAAGAGTCTTTTATTACACACTTTTTTTTCTTTTTTCTTTTTCTTTTTGTTTTTTTTTGTTTTTTTTACAAGATATATACATCAACCAAGATATTCTCATAATCATTTGGTCAAAGAACGTCAAATGAGAACATCAAGTTTTGAGGACCAGAGACTTGCCGAGCTGGGCAAACTTCACTGGTACTCTGAGGTGTCATGAGGGGTGAAAGGTCAAAGATGAAAGGCTCGAACCCCTCATGATATTGGTTGGGTGTGGGCAACAAAGAATGAAGTTGTGTTGCCTCACTAGGGTTTACTTGCTCATCGAAGAAAACCCTCCAACCAATAGGCAGGTGCATCGGAATGAGTTCCTCAGGCTCATTCGATGGATGCGGCAGACTTGCATCACTAAGAATGGGGCTTCTCCCCAACTCATCCAACAAGGACCTCCCACCATCATTTAGATCATCAAACATAAGCTCGGTCATAGGTGAGTCCTTGTTGGAGTCAATATGAAGCTCAAATGGCTCAATGACCATGGGACATGAGGTAGAGACACCTTCTGGTATAGGCATATGATGAGGTGTCTCACTCTCACTAGTACTCTCAACTGAATCATGCAACGAACACTCCCTTTGGACATTCATGTTCGAGGCCAGCTCACTCTGTTGCATTGCGAAGACAGGCAATGAGTTTTCGCTGGGCCCACGAACATTCTCAACGGGTTGCATTGGGGTTAGGGGTGTTCGTTGATTTTGTGGTGTTTTCTCCAATTGGCGGATGAGATTTAGATTTAAAGGTTCATCCTTGGGTTCATGTTGCCTACCAGAGTTGAACACATGAAACTCGGCACTCATGTTACCGAATGAGAGCTTCATGAGACCATTTCTACAATTAATCAAGGCATTGGAGGTGGCCAGAAATGGTCTACCCAAAATCAAAGGTATTTGAGAGTGGGTGTTCGCAACAGGATTGGTATCGAGGACAACAAAATCGACTGGAAATATAAAATCTCCAACTTTGATAAGCACGTCCTCGATAATCCCCATGGGAATACAAATGGATCTATCCGCCAATTGGAGGGTGATCTTAGTTGGTTTCAATTCTCCAAAGTTCAACTGTTGATAAACAGAGAATGGGAGGAGGTTGACCGTTGATCCTAAATCAAGCAAAACATTGCTCATTCTAGTGTCCCCTATCCTACACTGAATAGTAGGACACCCTGGGTCCTTGTATTTTGTGTAGGTGGGATTGGACAAAAGTGAGTTGATATTTGCAGCCAAGAATGCTTTCTTAGGAACATTGGTCTTCCTCTTGGTTGTGCAGAGATCCTTCAACACTTTGGCATATTGAGGTATTTGTTGGATGACATCCAACAAGGGGATATTAACCTTTACTTGCTTAAACACCTCTAATATCTTGTCCATGTTGTCATTCTGGTTTTTGGTTAACCTACTTGGATAAGGAGCTTTTGGCAGGTAGGTTTTCTGCGGTGCCTGAGAAGGAAGCCTTGGTGTATTACCCTCACCCTCAGCCTCTTCTTCACCACCATTCCCACTGAGGGGCTGCATAGATGGTGGTGGGTGTGGCAAGGAAATGTGATTGTCAACCTGTTTTCCATTTCTTAAGGTAACAATGGCATTGACATGGTGAACAGGTTCCTCAACATAGTTCTCTTGCCTCCCCCGAGGTACCACATTCTCATTTTATATGTGTTATTGCTGGTACACACGGGGGTTAGCCTCAGGCTGGCTAGGAAAACACCCTCTCTCTCTTTCATGTACAGACTGAGCCAATTGGCCCATCTGAAGCTCTAGAGATTTGATGGTCTGCTGATTTGAAGTGAGAACTTGACTCGTGGTTGACATAAAATTTTTCATTAAGTTTTCAAGTCCACGAGTCAAGGTCTCAAGCGAATTGAGTCGGGTTTCCATTTTGTTGGAATTTAGGAAACCCGATTGATTGGTGGTTTGCGCTTTGGGTGGCTGATAGGATTGTGCATGCATGGGAGGTTGGTGTGATTGGTAAGGTGGTCTAGAGGAGTTTGAAGGACCACCCTGGGCATTAGTTTGGTTCCATGAAAAATTGGGGTGGTTCCTCCATCCAGGATTATAAGATGATGAGTATGGGTCATTCGTAGCTCTGTCATAGATGACGTTGACCCGCTCCATCTCAGGAGGAATAAACACACACTCACTTTCTACATGACCTATCCTACCACATGAATGACAGGGAACTTGACTAGACGTGGACATGTGAGGTGCACCCTGTTGGTTTTCGAGCTCAATCGAATCCATACGGCGCATTAAGGCCGCCATGCGCGCCTCGGTGGCTGTAGTGGTATCGACAACAAATGCGGCACCCGATCTAGTCGAGTTTGCATTCGCGATCCTTGCTCCTATACTAGATGATGCAGGTGGCTCCCTCACACTCTCCCATTGCATGGTTTTCTCAGCGAGGTCTTCTAGGAAAGCCCATGCCTCCCTTTCATCATTTCCCAAGAACTCTCCTTGACACATGGACTCAAGGAGCGTTCTTGACGGGATATGAAGACCTTCGTAAACAATCTGACAAAGGCGCCACAACGCGATGCCATGGTGAGGGCATGAGGATAGTAGCTCCTTGAACCTCTCTAAGTATGCATGGAATGGTTCAGTCACATGTTGATAGAACGAATTGATTTCGTTCCTCAACTTTTGAATCTGATGATTTGGAAAGTACTTCTTGAGGAATGCATATTGAAACTCATCCCAAGTCTTAAAGGCATTCGCCTGGTTGCTGTACAACCACTTCTTGGCGTCATCCTTTAGTGCAAAAGGAACGAGCCTAAGATGGATGTAGTCTGTGCTAAGTTGTTGCAGCTTGAACATAGCACAGACCTCCTCAAATTCCCTGAGAAAGATATAGGGGTCACCCTTCCCAGTGAAGCGAGGGAGCATGGAAATAAACTGAGGCTTAACCTCAAAATGGTTCCCATTAGCCTCTGGTAATACGATGCATGAGGGTAGAGCTGTACGACTCGGGTAGCATCGATCACGTAGAGGTATGGGAACGACAACAGGACGCTCAGGTGGGTCCAGCAACTGCTCCTCCTTACGGAAATTAGCAGCCATTGAACCCGAACTATGTGCGACACGAGAGGAGGAAGGTGTCGAGACATCGATGACCGAAGCCGGATTGACAACGCTCCTCGTCAAACGACCACTCTCGTCTCGTGTCCACGAAAGCATGCACAAAGGTGCACACACACCATTTTTTTAACAAAGAATGTACGTAGAGGAGAAGACGGGGGGACACAGGAGAGAAAGAATGACCCAGGAGAGAAGGGAAGAAGTCCTTATGCTACGGCGGATGGGTACAGGTAGAAGCACACAAGCAAACAAGGCTCAAGCAATCCTAAGGTCGCTAAAGGTCCTTACAGCTAGACGACGCCTAACTGCGAGGTCACACGACCTCAACACGCCTCACCTCCCTACGACGAGGACCACAAAGCCCAGCAAGGGAGCCAAGATCCGGGGATCTCGTCTCTCCTACTATCGACAAAGTGGGCAACGCCGATCAGGTCATGACGGTCGGGACCGAATCACTCTCCTAATGCGTCTGAATTCCTTAAGGCCAATGTCTACTTGATTTTAAAATTAGGCTCTTGATTAGTGTGGTTTTTGGGGCGAAGGAAAGAGTGATGAAATCCCCCATCTTATCTTTTATGGGACAGCCCCTCCTTTGTAGCGTTTTGGATTCCTAATCTAGCAATCAACTCTCCAAACAAACGCTCAACTCACACTTGTTTCAATGCACTTCCTACTAACTAATGCATGTTCATACGAAATGCATGAATGAGAGTAGAAGGTGCGTACCTCACGCCATTGGAATTAAAGCATTCAATCCATTCTCATTTGCATGTATGTACATCTACTCCACCCCCCAAAGGGGATGGAACTACTCACTAAACATTACACTAATTATTAAACTAAACAAAGAAAGCATATTAACTAAGCTAATAAAACTAATGAAATGAGATTAAGCAAAGCAAAACAAGAAACATAAAACCAACAACATAATAAAGAAAACTTGTATTAGAATGACTCACATTAAAAGTACCATCCTCCTACTTTAGTGTGTGCTTCAAGGCATCACTTCTAGTAGGAAGAATAGCCACTTAAAATATGGAGTGATTACAATGGAAGGTGAAGAGTTCTATTTATAGCCATGGAAAAAGGCAAACCGGGACAATCCCCCGATGTGGGACTAAACAGATACCAAAAATAGCCTAAACATCCTCTACTACATGTGTTGGAGAAATTTTAGAGGATTTGGGCCAAAATGGACCGCCATGTAGCGGTCCAAAAAGTCCGGATCCATCTGGAATTTGTGTTGGGCTTTGCTTAGTGTATTTGGTGGTCTTGGATGCATCTACTTCGTTTATTTGAGCTCCGACCCGAATAGAATTGCCAAAATACTCCCCATGATGGTGTGGAGTTTTCTGTTTTGCTCTTAGGTCCTTCTGTCTTGCGTTCAGGTCCTTCTCCCTTGCATCTTGGTCCTCAGATCTCACAGTTAAGTCCTTTTTCCCAGCTTTGAGTCATTTTATGCTTCATCTCTTCAAACCTATTTATTCCTGAAAACTAAACATAAAACTCGTAACATAGCATTGTTTAGGTGAAAGATAATGGATATAAGATACAAATATAAGCATGAAATGATGTCAATCAAATACCCCCACACCTAACTTTTGCTAGTCCCGAGCAAAACAAAGAAAGAGAAAAACATACGAAAAATAAGAAATCCTAACTCACTTTCGTAGGAATCACGGTTGTTCTTAACACGTGCAACAAGCCGTTAAACCTCCTTGTCGCCAAGGAGGAGGAGTGTTGTCTCCTGAGGGTTTTCAGCGAATATACCCACAAAATCCGAACAAGATGCATTAATCAATCTAGCTACACGACTCGTTGGACTTATTTTGTCGGTCATGGGACGCGGTAATACTACGGGTCGACTCTATATATGTAATCGGTCCACACACTTAGCCTAATGAGTTATTCGTGAGAGTTAGTTAAGGACTTAAGTGAAAGACATGAGCAACCTTAACTTCTGAATGTGATACAATGTGTAAAGTCCATTTTGGTTCTTATTTGACTCTTTTTTTTCTTTTTTTCTTTTTCTTTGGAGCAGTTTATTGGTTGGTGTTTGATTCTCCCAGGGTTAGGTTTCGTGCATCATTGCCTATGGGGACTTACACTATCACGTACACCTTCGCCCAAATCTCCACATAGGGCGATCCCGACCACCCGTGTAACGGGAGTTCGGTCGGTGCATCCCAAGTCAGATGACCCGAAAGCACCAGGCACAAAGGCCCCTTAGACCTACATTCCCGAGTGATAGGAGCCGTGCAAGAAGAGAGAACACCCCTTATTCATTTATCTACATGGGAACCAAAACCCCTACACTTAAGTTTCACAAAAAGAGATTAAGGGCCTTTGACCACGACAAACTTCCTTATACTAAAAGACACGAATTATTTGACTCACTAGGTTTAGGGTGGACTTCTTTAAATGTTTGAGTGCTGAAACCCTACGATTACACGCCCCCCGAGGGAAAACCAGGGTGCATCCTAACGACTCGATAAGACCTAGAGCCAGTACTAGAAATCCTAATGCATCAAGTTCAAGACAATTTTGGGAGCTTTCTTTTTACTTTGCCTCTCAACGGTTTTGCACATGCTAAACACACGCAAAACCTACAAAAACATTTTCCTTCGAAAACACATGAAGATTTTGAAAGAAATGTGGAAATTTTAAAGCACTCAGCATGCGAAAGAAGACAAGTCACCCAAGGATCATGGCAAGCATATATATCAATGTTAAATGCGGCACACTAACATGACCCTAACAATGCACACAAAAGAAAACAAAAATCGAAAGAAAACACTCGACTATGTACACACGTAAAACACCCCCCACACCTACTTCATGCATTGTCCTCAATGAATGTGAACAAGATACTACATGGATATATGCATGAAAAAAGGAAAGATCTCACCAACATGAAGTACAAAGGGACGTTCAGGGTCATGTTGATGGACACAAACCCAAATTCCCTCAAAACCTGTGAGAAGATGAAGAAGGGAGATAAATACGTAAAGAGATTGGCCCAAGTACACAAGGGTTGGGGCCCACAACAATCGATGCTCTCTGAAGGAGTCTTTTATTACACACTTTTTTTTCTTTTTTCTTTTTGTTTTTTTTGTTTTTTTTACAAGATATATACATCAACCAAGATATTCTCATAATCATTTGGTCAAGGAACGTCAAATGAGAACATCAAGTTTTGAGGACCAGAGACTTGCCGAGCTGGGCAAACTTCACTGGTACTCTGAGGTGTCCTGAGGGGTGAAAGATCAAAGATGAAAGGCTCGAACCCCTCATGATATTGGTTGGGTGTGGGCAACAAAGAATGAAGTTGTGTTGCCTCACTATGGTTTACTTGCTCATCGAAGAAAACCCTCCAACCAATAGGCAGATGCATCGGAATGAGTTCCTCAGGCTCATTCGATGGATGCGGCAGACTTGCATCACTAAGAATGGGGCTTCTCCCCAACTCATCCAACAAGGACCTCCCACCATCATTTAGATCATCAAGCATAAGCTCGGTCATAGGTGAGTCCTTGTTGGAGTCAATATGAAGCTCAAATGGCTCAATGGCCATGTGACATGAGGTAGAGACACCTTCTGGTATAGGCATATGATGAGGTGTCTCACTCTCACTAGTACTCTCAACTGAATCATGCAACGAACACTCCCTTTGCACATTCATGTTCGAGGCCAGCTCACTCTGTTGCATTGCGAAGACAGGCAATGAGTTTTCGTTGGGCCCACGAACATTCTCAACGGGTTGCATTGGGGTTAGGGGTGTTCGTTGATTTTGTGGTGCTTTCTCCAATTGACGGATGAGATTTAGATTTAAAGGTTCATCCATGGGTTCATGTTGCCTACCAGAGTTGAACACATGAAACTCGGCACTCATGTTACCGAATGAGAGCTTCATGAGACCATTTCTACAATTAATCAAGGCATTGGAGGTGGCCAGAAATGGTCTACCCAAAATCAAAGGTATTTGAGAGTGGGTGTTCGCAACATGATTGGTATCGAGGACAACAAAATCGACTGGAAATATAAAATCTCCAACTTTGATAAGCACGTCCTCGATAATCCCCATGGGAATACGAATGGATCTATCCGCCAATTGGAGGGTGATCTTAGTTGGTTTCAATTCTCCAAAGTTCAACTGTTGATAAACAGAGAATGGGAGGAGGTTGACCGCTGATCCTAAATCAAGCAAAACATTGCTCATTCTAGTGTCCCCTATCCTACACTGAATAGTAGGACACCCTGGGTCCTTGTATTTTGTGTAGGTGGGATTGGACAAAAGTGAGTTGATATTTGTAGCCAAGAATGCTTTCTTAGGAACATTGGTCTTCCTCTTGGTTGTGCAGAGATCCTTCAACACTTTGGCATATTGAGGTATTTGTTGGATGACATCCAACAAGGGGATATTAACCTTTACTTGCTTAAACACCTCTAATATCTTGTCCATGTTGTCATTCTGGTTTTTGGTTAACCTACTTGGATAAGGAGCTTTTGGCAGGTAGGTTTTCTGCGGTGCCTGAGAAGGAAGCCTTGGTGTATTACCCTCACCCTCAGCCTCTTCTTCACCACCATTCCCACTGAGGGGCTGTGGTGTGAATTAAATTTATACCGCAAGTGCACGGCGTCAATGGAGACGTGGCAAATACGGGTCGAACACAAGGAGGGAGAGACTTGTTATTAATGTGATTTCGATTGGGGGAAAGAAGGAGAGAAGAAATAAGTTGGTTTTGAGATTTTTGATTTTTAATTATCTAAAGCAAGAAACAAGAACAATTAAAACTAAAACAAGAACAAAGAGGTGAATTCCGTTGGGTGGAGGTTTAGATTTAAGGTTTAGATTAGAGAATTCAGAAACTTATAATAAATCATATTAGTTATAAAGCATTACATGATAAATGATTTAACATAAACTCAAGTAATCAAAGTATACTAACACGAAATTAGAATAATAACATTCATTCATCTTCTCTTCACCCTAAATCAGTCACCTCCACCCTTTGGAAGGAGTTAAAAACTCATAGAGGGAGGAAGAAGGGGTCCTAGAGACATTACAAAAGAAAAGTAAAAACAAGAAATAAAAGACAGAATTTTATTACTAAAGTGAAGAGTACAAAACTGAAAATAAAAACAACTAAAAACTAGGTCTAAGGCCAAGGACCCTTCTACCATCGTTCTCAGGGCTATTTATAGCCGATACAAGGGATCCCAATGTATAAATGGAACGTACACGCGTCAATACAGCATTGGTAAAAAATTGAGCACACGGATCGACTTTTGTGCGGCTAAATCGCCGCAATTTGTACATGAGGTGCGGCGGAATTGCCACCTTTTTGGCTCGGATTCGATCCAGATTTTTCCTGTGTGTTTATGGTATGATTTGATCATCTTTTGCGCGTCTGGATTGATTCTTTCCATTCTTTTGAGCTACGGATTAATTCCTTTATATATATGGAGATTCACATTGATTTTTTCTTTAGATTTTCTCCATAATAATAAAAGCTACTCGTGATTTGCAATTAGGTCCTTGACTTTTTGCAATTAAGTCCCCGGCTACTTTTGTGCTTAAGTCTTTGTTCTTTTTGTAATTAGATCTTGAATGCTTTTATGCTTGGATACATTTCCATTTGTAACCTGATAAACTTGAACTTGGTCTTTATGATAGAAATGAGTCTTTTGCACGCGTTTATGCTCGAGATGTGGGTAAATTGCATTCAGGTCCCTGTATTCTGTAAATAAGACTAAACACATACCTTAATAGCATTTATTGATATAAAAGTGATCTAAATGAAAGACATATGATGCAATGTATGCAATGCATCAAATACCCCCACACCTAGATTTTTCTAGTCCCTAGCAAAACAGAAAATACGAAAAATAAAAACAGGGAAATCATAACTCACTTTCGTAGGACTCACGGTTGCACTTAGCATGTGCAACAAGCCGTTAAACCTCTTTGTTGCCAAGGAGGAGGAGTGTTGTCTCCTGAGGGTTTTCAGCGGATATACCCACAAAATCCTAAATCAACATTTCATTAATAGTTCGCAATATCCCTACCTCAACCTTATACATCTCACCGAGAATTCTTGCATGCTCATTATATAAATCTAACTCATTAAAAATATGACTTGGTCTTTGTTCCTCCAACATTCACACCATTAACCATTCTACGCATGTTATTACTTAAATTATTTTGCACGCCTCCTATGGTGGTGAAGTATCATTCGGATCAACCATGGGATGGATCATTCTTTTAGCTTTGGGCCTTGAGTATTTTTTTTTCTTTTCTTCCGTGATTCAACACATTTGCTTTTTGACACTTTTACCATTTTTGCATTCGTGTAGCGAGTTTGGTCGATAATCCCGAGCTGGTAGACTCAAGTTACCGGGTTTCAAGATACCCCTACGGACCAGTGACTCAAAGGCTTGGGCTTTTGTAATCATTTTGCAAAATGTGTTTTCTTCACTTTATTCCTTTATTTTTATTTTTATTTTCCTCAAGGCTTAATTGCTATTAGAAGTCCACACTTCCCGGTATATTTTCCTCAACCTCTGCTTTTTATCAACCACTTCAAAGATTTGATTCATCCAATTTAAGTGCATACATGTCTTAAAGGGCAATGAGTTATTTCTTTGGAACTTATATTTATGTCATAATTTCTACAAGTAGAACTATATAATAAGGAACAAAAACTCAATGCAATTTGTACACGAGTTTTGGCAGTTCAATCTTAAGCTATGTCATGAAACATTGATTTTTTTATTTTTATTTTTTATTATTATTATTTTTTTTAGAAATAAAAGACAGATCTATAGATAAATATATACATAAACATTCCCCCACACCTAAATCATGCATTGTCCTCAATGTATGCAAATACAAAGCAAATGCACTTATTACCTTGGTGAACTGTGGTGGAAGGATGGAATTTGCTCAAAGTCAACCATAGTCAGAACTGGATTGAATGACACCATATTGGTGCATGTATCCAGTTGAATTGTTACCCATGTTGCAATGAGAGTTCTGAGTCACAGATTCCACACCCCTCACATAAATAAGTTCTCTTATTTGCTCGAGTGATGGTGGGTGTGTAGATGAATTTCTCCCCTTTTTCTTACTTCCTTTTTGATTTTGTGATGATTCAGAAATCTTATAGATACGCGATTTCATCACAACATCACTCTGATTGCATATTATTTCTGGCTCACTATCAATATGAAAGATATTAAATTCAGCTTTTAAGTTCCCAAAAGATAATTGCATGAGCCCATTTCGACAGTTTATCAATGCTTCAGAAGTGGCCAAAAAGGGTCTGCCTAGAATTACAGGGATTTGTCGATTAGGATTTACAACAGGTGCGGTATCTAGTACGACAAAATCGACTGGGTAAATGAAGTCACCAACCTTGATCAAAACATCCTCTACTACACCTCTTGGTTTCTTAATAGAGCAATCAGGAAATTGAAGGGTTGTCCTAGAGGGTTTTAGTGGACCAAGGTTCATTTGCTCATAGACAGAGTACTGGAGTAGGTTAACACTAGCACCAAGGTCTAGAAGGGCTTTGTTGATAAAAGTATCTCCTATTGAACATGAAATTGTGGGACACCCAGGATCCTTATATTTTATAGGAGATGTGTTGGACAAAATGGAACTTATGTTTGCAGTTAAGAATGCCTTCTTTGGTACGTTCGTTTTTCTCTTTTTAGTGCACAAATCTTTTAAGAATTTAGCATAAGCAGGTATTTGTTGAATCATGTCTAAAAGTGGAATGTTCACCTTAACTTGCTTAAATACTTCCAAGATTTTCTCTATTTGTGCACTTGAGTTCTTTTGAGTCTATTAGGGAATGGAGCTTTAGGAACATAGACTCGCTCAGGTTCAGGTTGAGCTATGGGTTCAGGTTGAGTAGGTGGGTTGGGCGTTTCAGATTGGACGTCAGGTTCAATGGTCAGGTCATATGTGGGTGCTTGATGGCTAGATTGATTGGACACTCTAGGATTTACCACATTGTTATCAACTTGTCTTCCGGACCGTAATGATACTACTGCATTTATTTGTTGGAACGGTCCTTCCTCATTAACCATTTGAACCGGTCTAGGGTTGTTATTTCCTGAAGGTGCTTGATAGGATTGATATGAATTATTATTAGATCTAGGGTTCACCTCAGGTTGACTTGGAAGCCGACCCTTTTCTCTTTCACCTACTATTTGTGCTAGTTGGCTGACTTGTGTCTCAAGCCTTTGGAAGGTCTGGTTGGTTGTTTGTATAAAGGTTTTCATCAAATTTTCCAATCTTGTCAACCTAACCTCATGATCGTTATTGTTACTAAACCCAGATGATGTATTATTTTGGTTATACGGGTTTGGTTGTTGTCTAGGAGGTTGACCTTGTTGGCTTGATGAGAAATTGGAATTACTACGCCAACCCGAGTTATAGGTTGATGCGTATGGGTCATTTCTAGCATGGTTATACATGGCATTAACTTGGTCCCATTCCGCACAATCCTCCATTACATGACCTGTTTGACCACATCTAGAGCAAGGGATAGACGAGGCTTGAGTCACTCGGTTTTGGGTTCGTAGCTCTAAACTTTCCATTCTGCGCATAAGGGTAGCTAGTTTTGCTTCAGCCGCTTTGTTGACATCTACAGCTAACACACCTGGTTTGGGTTGGCTTGCTATTCTAGATCCAATACTTGGGTTAAGTGGTGTTCTAGCATTGTCCCATTGCATACTGTTTTCAGCTAATTCCTCAAGAAAAGTCCAAGCATCATTTTCATTTTTCGACATAAAGTTCCCTTGGCTTACGGATTCTACCATAACCCTAGATGTGGGTGCCAATCCCTCATAAATAATTTGGCATAATTGCCATCTCGGAATTCCATGATGAGGGCATTGGGTCAGAACACTTTTGAATATTTCTAGGTAGGAATAGAACGGCTCGCTCTCAGACTGAACGAATGCAACAATTTCATTCCTAATCCTCATAGTCTTATGGTTGGGAAAATATTTTTTCAGGAATACTTGAACAAACTCAGCCCAACTCCTAATAGATCTTTCGGCTAGACTATATAGCCATTTCTTAGCGTCGTCCTTTAGTGCTAGAGGCACGAATTTCAGACGCACTGCCTCCTCAGGGATATGCTGGTATTGCATAAGAGAGCAGATTTCCTCAAATTCTCTAAGGAAGAGATATGGGTCTTCCCTAGAGGTGAACTTAGGCAACATACTCATGTATTGTGCCTTAAGTTCGAAGTCGCGACCCGGTATGGTGGGCATAACGATGCACGATGGCTGAGCAGCCATCGCTGGATAGCATCGATCCCTCAGAGTTATAGGTTGTGCAACAGGCGGGTCCACTACGTTTTATCACCCATTGGATCCGGGTGAGGTGGTGCAGCAGATGGATTGGGGCTAAGTTCCAGACTGGAATCTAGATGAACTCGTGAGAGTCGATTACTCAAGGCCCGAATCCAAATCTGAGTGCACCGGGTTGAATCAATTTTTGAATTCAAATTCGAAATTTAAATTCCAAATTTAATTTCAAGAATTAATTACAATTTTTTTTTATATTTTCGTTTTTTTTTCAAAAGGGAAACAAACAATAGAATGGGGAAAGATGAGAAAGGAATCCTAATCTAGAGAATTGAGGTGAGAAGAGAAAGAAGACTCAGATGAGAAGGGAAACCTAACTCTAAAGATAGAAAGAGGGTTGGTCAGAAAATTCCTAAGAAAGCACGGTTCAAACAATCCTAGACCTAGTGTCACTTATATCTAGACGACTCCTAACTGGTTGAGTCGAATCGATTTGCTTGATTCACCTCCCTCACTAATCAAACCAACTTGGCCAGGCCGTGTATAGCTAGTGGGGGCGCTTCCGACAGAGTCGGTGCCAATTAGACAACCACTTCGCTTGGAAGACTTACGTGAACACAAAAACACTTTCTAGACACCAAATTAAATTCAATCGGCTTCAGGTCATAGCAAGTCAAACCAATTCTTCTCCTTAAATGAGTCTGAGTCCTTAGGGGTCAATGTCTAGTTGATTTTAATTTAAGGCTTGGGTGACACTTTGGGATTGTTATTTGTGGGCCACAGAAGGGTGATGAAATCCCCACCGTATCTTTGCCTACGGAGTTGCCCTTAAGATAGTTTAACTTAGATATAGCAAAGATAGTCAAACAATGGTCTTTAGAGGGGGCAATTGCAAGGTTGTATGCAAACTAGATTATATGCTTAAATGCATTCGATAAAAACCGCGATACGTACCTTGCCTCCAGCATTCTTCAACAAGAATTAATTTGCAAGAATTTAGCAAGAATAATGCAAACAAAACATTATATGATGCATGCACTAAGTTTTAGGTCAGAGTTGAATTATTGCAATTTATGGAATTTTGCCCTACACATGCAGTTCTACGAAAATGAAATTTTCTGAAACTAGAAATTACGAGGAAAAAGGCAACAAAGGTTACCTAAGCAATGCTCAGTCGGGTTCGCCGCCCGCTCTCGAAACTTCAGTAGCTTCACGCGTCCACCCGGAGATGAGTCGCGTCCCAGAAAAATTTGAAGCCCAGAAGCTCCAAGTGTGCGGCGGATTCGCCGCAAGTTGTTCTTCAGGTGCGGCGATTTCGCCGCTCGTTTAGCTCAGATGGTGCTCGGATTTCGCCGCGCACTCTGTTGTCTCCTGAAACACAAATCCAAATACTCAGATCGCGCACAAGATAAATAGAATAAAATCGAAATTAACAAAAAAAAACAAAATCTGCGTCGCCTCCCCGGCAACGGCGCCAAAAACTTGGTGTGAATTAAATTTATACCGCAAGTGCACGGCGTCAATGGAGACGTGGCAAATACGGGTCGAACACAAGGAGGGAGAGACTTGTTATTAATGTGATTTCGATTGGGGGAAAGAAGGAGAGAAGAAATAAGTTGGTTTTGAGATTTTTGATTTTTAATTATCTAAAGCAAGAAACAAGAACAATTAAAACTAAAACAAGAACAAAGAGGTGAATTCCGTTGGGTGGAGGTTTAGATTTAAGGTTTAGATTAGAGAATTCAGAAACTTATAATAAATCATATTAGTTATAAAGCATTACATGATAAATGATTTAACATAAACTCAAGTAATCAAAATATACTAACACGAAATTAAAATAATAACATTCATTCATCTTCTCTTCACCCTAAATCAGTCACCTCCACCCTTTGGAAGGAGTTAGAAACTCATAGAGGGAGGAAGAAGGGGTCCTAGAGACATTACAAAAGAAAAGTAAAAACAAGAAATAAAGACAGAATTTTATTACTAAAGTGAAGAGTACAAAACTGAAAATAAAAACAACTAAAAACTAGGTCTAAGGCCAAGGACCCTTCTACCATCGTTCTCGGGGCTATTTATAGCCGATACAAGGGATCCCAATATATAAATGGAACGTACACGCGTCAATACAGCATTGGTAAAACTTTGAGCACACGGATCGACTTTTGTGCGGCTAAATCGCCGCAAGTTGTACATGAGGTGCGGCGGAATCGCCACCTTTTTGGCTCGGATTCGATCCAGATTTTTCCTGTGTGTTTATGGTATGATTTGATCCTCCTTTGCGCGTCTGGATTGATTCTTTCCATTCTTTTGAGCTACGGATTAATTCCTTTATATATATGGAGATTCACATTGATTTTTTCTTTAGATTTTCTCTATAATAATAAAAGCTACTCGTGATTTGCAATTAGGTCCTTAACTTTTTGCAATTAAGACTCCGGCTACTTTTGTGCTTAAGTCTTTGTTCTTTTTGTAATTACATCTTGAATGCTTTTATGCTTGGATACATTTCCATTTGTAACCTGATAAACTTGAACTTGGTCTTTATGATAGAAATGAGTCTTTTGCACGCGTTTATGCTCGAGATGTGGGTAAATTGCATTCAGGTCCCTGTATTCTGTAAATAAGACTAAACACATACCTTAATAGCATTTATTGATATAAAAGTGATCTAAATGAAAGACATATGATGCAATGTATGCAATGCATCAGGCTGCATAGATGGTGGTGGGTGTGGCAAGGAAATGTGATTGTCAACATGTTTTCCATTTCTTAAGGTAACAATGGCATTGACATGGTGAACAGGTTCCTCCACATAGTTCTCTTGCCTCACTCGAGGTACCACATTCTCATTTTGCATGTGTTGTTGCTGGTACACACGGGGGTTAGCCTCAGGCTGGCTAGGAAGAGACCATCTCTCTCTTTCATGTACAGACTGAGCCAATTGGCCCATCTGAAGCTCTAGAGATTTGATGGTCTGCTGATTTGAAGTGAGAACTTGACTCGTGTTTGACATAAAATTTTTCATTAAGTTTTCAAGTCCACGAGTCAAGGTCTCAAGCGAATTGAGTCGGGTTTCCATATTGTTGGAATTTGGGAAACCCGATTGATTGGTGGTTTGCGCTTGGGGTGGCTGATAGGATTGTGCATGCATGGGAGGTTGGTGTGATTGGTAAGGTGGTCTAGAGGAGTTTGAAGGACCCTGGGCATTAGTTTGGTTCCATGAAAAATTGGGGTGGTTCCTCCATCCAGGATTATTAGATGATGAGTATGGGTCATTCGTAGCTCTGTCATAGATGACGTTGACCCGCTCCATCTCAGGAGGAATAAACACACACTCACTTTCTACATGACCTATCCTACCACATGAATGACAGGGAACTTGACTAGACGTGGACATGTGAGGTGCACCCTGTTGGTTTTCGAGCTCAATCGAATCCATACGGCGCATTAAGGCCGCCATGCGCGCCTCGGTGGCTGTAGTGGTATCGACAACAAATGCGGCACCCGATCTAGTCGAGTTTGCATTCACGATCCTCGCTCCTATACTAGATGATGCAGGTGGCTCCCTCACACTCTCCCATTGCATGGTTTTCTCAGCGAGGTCTTCTAGGAAAGCCCATGCCTCCCTTTCATCATTTCCCAAGAACTCTCCTTGACACATGGACTCAAGGAGCGTTCTTGACGGGATATGAAGACCTTCGTAAACAATCTGACAAAGGCGCCACAACGCGATGCCATGGTGAGGGCATGAGGATAGTAGCTCCTTGAACCTCTCTAAGTATGCATGGAATGGTTCAGTCACATGTTGATAGAACGAATTGATTTCGTTCCTCAACTTTTGAATCTGATGATTTGGAAAGTACTTCTTGAGGAATGCATATTGAAACTCATCCCAAGTCTTAAAGGCATTCGCATGGTTGCTGTACAACCACTTCTTGGCGTCATCCTTTAGTGCAAAAGGAACGAGCCTAAGATGGATGTAGTCTGTGCTAAGTTGTTGCAGCTTGAACATAGCACAGACCTCCTCAAATTCCCTGAGAAAGATATAGGGGTCACCCTTCCCAGTGAAGCGAGGGAGCATGGAAATAAACTGAGGCTTAACCTCAAAATGGTTCCCATTAGCCTCTGGTAATACGATGCATGAGGGTAGAGCTGTACGACTCGGGTAGCATCGATCACGTAGAGGTATGGGAACGACAACAGGACGCTCAGGTGGGTCCAGCAACTGCTCCTCCTTACGGAAATTAGCAGCCATTGAACCCGAACTATGTGCGACACGAGAGGAGGAAGGTGTCGAGACATCGATGACCGAAGCCGGATTGACAACGCTCCTCGTCAAACGACCACTCTCGTCTCGTGTCCACGAAAGCATGCACAAAGGTGCACACACACCATTTTTTTAACAAAGAATGTACGTAGAGGAGAAGACGGGGGGACACAGGAGAGAAAGAATGACCCAGGAGAGAAGGGAAGAAGTCCTTATGCTACGGCGGATGGGTACAGGTAGAAGCACACAAGCAAACAAGGCTCAAGCAATCCTAAGGTCGCTAAAGGTCCTTACAGCTAGACGACGCCTAACTGCGAGGTCACACGACCTCAACACGCCTCACCTCCCTACGACGAGGACCACAAAGCCCAGCAAGGGAGCCAAGATCCGGGGATCTCGTCTCTCCTACTATCGACAAAGTGGGCAACGCCGATCAGGTCATGACGGTCGGGACCGAATCACTCTCCTAATGCGTCTGAATTCCTTAAGGCCAATGTCTACTTGATTTTAAAATTAGGCTCTTGATTAGTGTGGTTTTTGGGGCGAAGGAAAGAGTGATGAAATCCCCCATCTTATATTTTATGGGACAGCCCCTCCTTTGTAGCGTTTTGGATTCCTAATCTAGCAATCAACTCTCCAAACAAACGCTCAACTCACACTTGTTTCAATGCACTTCCTACTAACTAATGCATGTTCATACGAAATGCATGAATGAGAGTAGAAGGTGCGTACCTCACGCCATTGGAATTAAAGCATTCAATCCATTCTCATTTGCATGTATGTACATCTACTCCACCCCCCAAAGGGAATGGAACTACTCACTAAACATTACACTAATTATTAAACTAAACAAAGAAAGCATATTAACTAAGCTAATAAAACTAATGAAATGAGATTAAGCAAAGCAAAACAAGAAACATAAAACCAACAACATAATAAAGAAAACTTGTATTAGAATGACTCACATTAAAAGTACCATCCTCCTACTTTAGTGTGTGCTTCAAGGCATCACTTCTAGTAGGAAGAATAGCCACTTAAAATATGGAGTGATTACAATGGAAGGTGAAGAGTTCTATTTATAGCCATGGAAAAAGGCAAACCGGGACAATCCCCCGATGTGGGACTAAACAGATACCAAAAATAGCCTAAACATCCTCTACTACATGTGTTGGAGAAATTTTAGAGGATTTGGGCCAAAATGGACCGCCATGTAGCGGTCCAAAAAGTCCGGATCCATCTGGAATTTGTGTTGGGCTTTGCTTAGTGTATTTGGTGGTCTTGGATGCATCTACTTCGTTTATTTGAGCTCCGATCCGAATAGAATTACCAAAATACTCCCCATGATGGTGTGGAGTTTTCTGTTTTGCTCTTAGGTCCTTCTGTCTTGCGTTCAGGTCCTTCTCCCTTGCATCTTGGTCCTCAGATCTCACAGTTAAGTCCTTTTTCCCAGCTTTGAGTCATTTTATGCTTCATCTCTTCAAACCTATTTATTCCTGAAAACTAAACATAAAACTAGTAAGATAGCATTGTTTAGGTGAAAAATAATGGATATAAGATACAAATATAAGCATGAAATGATGTCAATCACATACCATGCGCGAGGTGATTGTTTCAATTCGTAGATTGATTTGTTGAGCTTGCATACCTGGTTTGTGGAAGTGTACCCTGGTGGAGGAGTCATATACACTTCTTCCTCGAGGTTTCCCTGAAGAAAAGCATTTCTACCATCCATTTGATAGAGACTCCAATTTTTATTAACTGCTATGGAGAGAAGAACACGAACTGTGTTCATTTTTGCAACAAGGGCAAATATTTCTAGATAATCTAGACCATAAGTTTGAATGTACCCTTTGGCTACAAGTCTGGCCTTATATCTTTCTATTGTCCCGTTACTATTATACTTTATTTTGTACACCCATTTACATCCAACAGGTTTAATTCCATTTTTTATTGGAATGAGGATCCAAGTGTTATTTGATTCTAGTGCCTTGATTTCTTCCTCCATGGCTTTACACCATTTTGGGTCCTTAATCGCTTCATGATAGTTACTAAGTTCTATATGATTATCTATAGTCCCTAAAAAGTCCTTATGGTTGGTGGTTAATTGTTGATAGGACAAGTAGTCCTGGATAGGATAAGTCACATGAGAGGTGATGTAATTATCTAAGTAATTCGGAGGATGAGTAGGTCGGTTGGATCGTCTTTGTATTATGTTTTCTCCCCCGTTTGCCGCAATTTCTCTGTCTTCTTTGTATGGAGTAGGTGTGACAGGTGGTTGTGAGATTTCTGGTTCATTCACAATGGCCAGAGGCGCATCAGGTGCTGGTGGTGAAGTGGTGGTAAACTCGGCTTCTTCATCGTCTTCTTGGAAGTAAGAAACATTTTCTACAAACTGAACATCACGAGAAACATAAAACCTACAACTTTTTGGGTCATAACATTACTACACTTTTTTCTTTAAGGAATATCCTAAAAAACACATTTGTGTGAGCTGGTCTCGAGTTTGTCGATCCTTTTCCTATGAACAAATACAACACAACCAAAAACTCTGAGGTGATCAAGAGACATTTTTCGTCCAGTTAGGATTTCTAAGGGTTGTTTATTTTGAAGCCGAGGACTTGGTAGACGATTAATAAGGTAGGTGGCAGTCAAAACGACGTCAGACCAAAAACGTTTTGGAACATGATTTTGAAAAAGTAATGATCGAGTCACGTTTAAAAGATGACGATTTTTCCTTTCAGACACACCATTTTGTTTAGGAGTATTAATGCAAGTAGTTTGATGAAAGATTTATTTTTGTTTTAAATTTTTTGGAAGAAGTTACTGGTGTATTCAGAATCGTTATCAGATCTTAACATTTTTATTTTAAAGTCACACATGTTCTCCACAAAAGTAGTAAAGTCACAAAAAATATCAAAAACTTCAGATTTTGATTTAAGCAAATAAATCCATGTAGTTCGAGAAAAATCATCAAGAAAGGTAATAAAATATCTGAACCCATTATAAGATTCAGTGGAGGCTGGACCCCAGACGTCGGAATGAACCAACTCCAGAGGGTGACCTATTTTAATAAAGGATAAACGAAAAGGCAGGCGAGTTTGTTTTGATAAACTACGTACATCACACAAAAATTCTGAATTAATAATTGGAAAAAGAGTTTTTAAGACTGAGTGGACGGGTGTCCCATTCGTTTATACCAAAGTTCATGTTTGGGCCGATTTTCAGCATGCAAGGTCTGTTTATTTGAGTCTAGAACATAAAGAGACGAGAGTCCCTCTACCAATCGTCTTCCCTGAGATACGATCCTGAAATATGACATCAAAAGGAGTAAAGATAATATTGCAATTTAATTTTGTTGTGATTTTTACTATAGATAGTAAGTTAGAGTCAAAAGAAAGTACATACAAAATATCTTTAGCTACTTGGTCCAATAATTTCATATCACCTATTCCCTTTATTTCTACTTGATTTCTATTAGCTACAGTAACAAATTTATTAAGGAGTGATAAGTTGGTTTTGATATTTGTTAACAAGGTAGAATTTTCGGTCATATGATCGGTAGCACCCGAGTCAATAATCCATTTACTACCAGAATAATTATCAGAAAATAAGGCAGTATAATTATCTAAAACTTCTACCATACCTGCATAATTACCTGAAATCTGGGATTTGTTCTGCAAAATTGAGTTCAAGTGGAACAGGAGATGATTAAGTTGGTTTTGGTCTGTATTGGGCTCACTTGAGGAGTCTCGACCCGCTAGGCCCATGCTTGGTCGGCTATAAGAACCATCTACAAGTCCGGTTCTATTCGGGTTGGGAGGATACTCGATTCCTCCGGTCGGATCCATGCTTGTATAAAGACCGCGCGATCCGATAGTTGACATTTTATATCTGTCCTGCTAGATAAAATTAGGGTTAGGGTTGGTCTGGTGGCCACCGCCGGAGATGGTGGCATTGTAGCCGCTGCCTCCTGATGATACCCCAGTGCTCCTCCCGTCCCCTCCTCCTCTTCTGTCGTTGTCTTTTGGTGGTCAGAGATGAGGGTAGAGGAACCAGCAATTGTTCTTGTTGTGTCCCATTTTTTTGCAGTTCTCGCAGTGTTCGTCTTTCCGATTCCCGTATCTCTTCTTGTTGTTTTGATTTTGGGTTTGGTTTTGAGGTTTTCCGGCGAAAAAGGCTTGCTTTTCTTCTATTTCAGTTGTCGGGTTCCCTTGCAGAGGAGTTGTGGTTCTTCGTCGGGTTTCTTGGCGAAGAACCATGGCGATGACTGCAGCAAGGGGAGGGAGCTCGGGTGCCATGAGAACTTGGCTCCTGCTGCCTTCGAAGCTTGCGTCGAGACCTACCAGAAACTGGTAGATCCGGTCTTGCTCTGTTCTTTGTTGGATGATTTTGGCATCGACTGTCGGAGGTTCGTAAACTCCCAACTCGTCCCATGCTTTTCTGAGAGTGCCAAGGTACTCAGTGATACCTCTTTGATTTTGGCGAGTCTATGAGATTTCCTGTTTAATTTTGAATACATGTGCGAAATTCTACGCCTTTCCGTAGTGCTCGTGGATGGCGTCCCAGAGTTCCTTTGCACTTTCTTTGTAGAGCAAGATCTCCCCGATGTGTGGTTGCATAGATGTAATCACCCACGACATGACCAGGTGTTCCATGTTTTGCCACTCTTCTTGTTTGGTCTCCGTCTCTGGCCCTTCTGGGTTTTTTGTACGCCCGTTGATGTGACCAACTCTCCCTCTGCCACTGAGGGAAAGAGTCACCGCCCGAGCCCAAGACAAGTAGTTTGTACCATTGAAGAGGGTGGAGACGAGTCGAGATGTAGAGTTGGCGTCTTGGTTGCCTGTGTTTCCAGACATGGTTTTGGTGGTTTTGAGGGTTTGGATGTTGGTTTCGTCGACCTTCAACCCCCTTGATTGAGGTCATGACCACTGGGGAGAGGCTGAGGTCGGATCAGTGTTCTGATACCATGTAGAAATCGATGCTCAGGAAGGTTTTTGTATTCTGTTTGTGATATTATTCTTGTATGGAATGATTACATGAATTTATATATGCGTGAGTGCTAAAATAACCGTTGTACAAGATTTGTAATGTTTCCTTGTGTATGCCTTGATGGTGGATGGTTTCCTTAGATGGATATCAGATTGGGCTGTGTTGAAATCAGAGCTCCAACGGTTGGATTCCGCAATTGGTATGTTTCTCGACAGACAATGAGTCGTCCGACAAGTCAATATGTTATTTAAGATCTAATTTGTACATATATAAACTTTTAGTTCCCTGATGGCGGGTCTTTCATTGAGACGGTTATGTTATTTGGATCGTTGCTTTGATGTGTATGCACATTTACTTCCTAGATAATGGTTCTTACAACGGGTCACTTCTCCCTTGATTCTAATATCGACATCTATAGACATTTAAGTCCCGGACAATGAGTCTTTCTTCTGGGCACTTATGTTATTTGGTTTCTGGTTTTCTTTATATGCATATTTATGCTAGGAGAAACAAAAAAGTGATAAACCACATCGAAAATGTCTGAAAATAAACAAGGGGATTAGTTAGACAGAAAAATAAGAAAATGTAATAGACATAAAACACAAGGTCATCGATCATATCGAAAATGTTAGAACATAAATAGCAAGGTCATCAACCTTGTAAATTCATGAAAAATGATCATTTTTTAAGTTGCTTGGAACATGGCGAATTGGGGATTGAAATTGGTTGTCTTTGTGAGAGAAATACAAATTTGTGTTTACATCGATCTCTTAAAAATTGTTTTTTAACTACCAGATTAAAACAAATGCGTTGGAAATTAAGATTGTGACATGTAAGACCAAATCAATGAGTTGAACTGCAAAACCCTTAAACAATAAAAAAAAACTGTGAGTTGTAATATTCTCTTTTCCACATAGGAGAAGGCGTGGAAAAAACGTGTATTTTGAGGGTCTGCGTCTCACAATCCTTTTAACAAATTTAGATTTCAAAATATCTCTTCATCCATTTTGTTTCTTGATGATTGATTTTATGAATCCTTACAAATCAAGCCTCAAAGCTATTGTAAACTACACCCCATGGTTTTAAAAATCGGTTTCTCAAACCAAAAATTGGTGATTTGATCCTCCTATATTTGTTCTCTTTTTCATAGCTAAAGAGTAAGTATTACAAACTCTATGATTTTACCAAAAATATTTGTTTACACATAATTATTTTAAAAATGTAAGATTTGAATTCGATGCTAATTAGAAAAGGAAATTGAAACGGAAGTTTCAAAGGCTTTATTCACCCAATCGGGGCCGCAATCGTTGACACCCTTACATTGATCATTTTGTAAAACAGAGTAAAATTAGACCCACTAATTCTTTTTAAATAAAGCCCATGTCCAGTATGTTTTTGGAGAAATCGAAGCCCAATTCTTGAGAGGTCTCAAGTTAAAGAACTAATAGTTGTCGACTGTCGAGCAATACTTGGAGAAGTTACAAACTTGCCTTATTGTTGTGCACTTGTGTAATTATCTTCGACATGCTAACGATACGTTCAAAATGCAACCTTTTTCATAGAAATCAGCATTAAGACGCACTGTAAAGAAACAACAGCAACGACTTGTCTCATATAGATTGATCACTGAAAATGAGTTGGATAAATTTTCCTTCCTTAAAGCATGTGTAGTTGTGACATATTCGTATCCCTCTGCTTTTCTTTCATTCTTTGATTTCAACAACAATTACACTAGTGATAGCAATCATGTATTAATATCACGAGTTAACCCACTCGGCGCCATCGATGTAGTTCAATGAAAGAAAAGGCTTAGCTTCCTGGTCGGTGAGTTCCCTCGACCATGACACTCTCCCGGCATAACTAGCTCCGGGTCCAGTGCACTTGTACTGCCCATAGAACACAGTCCTACAGAACAACACAAAAAGATAAGGTGATTAAAAATTAACATGTGACTTTAGGAGATTAAGCTCCAATCATTGGAAGTAATACTTTTATTTCGAAGTGCAAGTCCCACTCAAGCGAAACAAAGTTTGGGTACGCATGGTACATATATACTAACATGTTAGAAGTTCTCATCAATTATGTGGTTCTGATTCTAGAAGACCACAATGGTCCGCCTAACCAATTTCCAAATCTTTTTATGTCCAAAAAGATGTGGAGGAGAAGCTGTGGGTGACGCATCATAGCATTAGAGGAGAGTATAAATCCATTGTATCTTAATGTTTGCTTTGTTTAAGAAGTCAAAGCATCTCCTTTATTGAACTTCGAAAGTTAAAAAGGAAGCATCCAAAATCCATATCACACCATAACGAGTCCAAAGTCTAAACCTGATGTACAGAAACATCGTCCGTAAATCCGTAACTCTGCTATGTTTGATTTCTCTGAAAATTATGGCAATAATTTCATAAACATCTTCCAATTAATTAGAAAACAAAACATTAATTATATACCTGGATAGTTCATTGTATCTTAATTGTCATTTAATGGGATAAAAACTTTCAATTGTCCCTCATATTGGCAGTCCTTTCGTACTTGATTTTGAAATTACAATGTGGAGCCTTTTAAGCCGATTTCATATGAAACTGAATTTATTTTACATTGATTTTTATGAAATGTAATATTAACGTCAAAACCTCCATATGCTGTTTCAAAATCATGCCAAGCACGAAGGAACTATTATGATGATTTCAGTTAAATTGAAGCCAGTCTGACATACAAACATTGAAGAGTATTGTTGATATCTTGAATTACTCAGAAAATATTTAAAAAGAATTCACCATAATCAATCATAGTAGAGGAAGAAATGGCAACGAAGGGTATCTTACATTTCTCTGTTGTGGTCACCCCAGTTGTACCATCCCTTGGGAATAATAATGTTGTCCATGTAGGTGTAAGCAAACACAACTCTTGAGAAGGATCCCCAAGCTCTGCCCAAGTAGAGTGCACCAGAGCCAGTGACTTTGCAGTTCACAAATGAGAATCCTGTGTCGTCCAGCATGCTCATCCTGTTCTGGGCAGTGAGTGCTCCATAATTTCGAGCTATGGCATGCACGTGACAACCCTACATCATGTTGTTACTATTGTTACAATCCTTGGGATGCATTTCAATGAGGTGGTGAAGTTATGTTCATGAATTGGCTTCTTGGTTGTTTGTGTAAAAAGGGTTGGTCTACCACCTCAGTTAAACCGAAGTACTTAATTAGTGGATGATAGATTCAAATATATATATATAGTCGTAGGTATAAGTCTTTGCTTATAATTGCAATAAAACGAAGGTTAAACTTGTTCGGACGTTCTAATTGAGATGATTGCACGACGGCAAAGTAGAGAATGATATAATTCATATTTATCTTGTAATAGTAATTTCTGCCTTGTCTTTGTGTTTCTAGGGTTCTTAGAAGTTGTTATAAAAAGTGCTTTAAATCTTATAACTGTTTTGCTCTCTTATGGCGTGCTTCTATTTTACTATTTTTTATACACTATCCTATCCCATTCTAAATATCGCAGGAATGGAAATTAGATATAAGACATATAGAACCTATGACTCGGCTACTCAAGATCCCAAATGGGGTAGAGTTTCAATACTTTATTGTAAAGTGTGGCCCTAATATTTTGAGGTGGGCCTTAGCCACACCCACGTTATATATTCTTTGTGGTACACCACACAAAAGCCTTAGAACATTTAAGGAACTGAACAGAAAAGTGAAATGTAGCGTGAGCCGAAACAAAATGTAGGTTAGGCCCACTATAAGTGTATAACCCTCTTCCTATAAGACAAATCACCATTTAACCACTGACCTAAAAAAAGGAACTATAGCGGAAGCACATTATATTATACCTCAAACAATGAGAGGCCATTTCCAAAGATGAAATCAACAGACCCTTCAATGTAACAATCTTTATAGTAATGTCTCCCAACATGATCATACAAAGTGTCCTGAGCTCCCAAGAACTTGCAATTGTAAAACGCAGCTGTGTCACCCGAAATCCTGAGTGCAACAGCTTGCTCCCCCTTAGCCCCTGGTGCTGGAACAGGAGTTGTATTCTATCACAAATAAAAAACAAATCATGTCATCACAACATATTTCACAATTTCGAAAATTCAAAATTAAGGATACCTTGAATGTGATGTTTTTAGCAATGAAGTATGGAGAGTTCACCGCGAAAGTCGCCGAATTATAGGTGCCAATTGGCTTACCATTTGGTCCCAATGTCTGAGCCTTGTCACCCCATTGCACTATGGTTGAATCAGCTCCCGCTCCCTCTATGGTTATGTAACCTCTCAACGGTGAGATGTTCACTTTCTCCCTGCAATCCACACCAATTATCAATGCACCACCAAATCCACAACAAATGTTACGAGGTGAAGTATTAATCTCACTTGTACACGCCAGCATTGACTTTGATAACAACTCTAACCATGTTTATTGTAGGAATGGAGTCAACTGCGGATTGTATAGTAGTGAAATCCCCATGCAAAGGGTTCTTATCAACCTTTATTACAGAAGAAGGGAAGAGCTTGTTCACCGCGACACCGAAATCCGTGTGCCGGAGCCCATCAACGGACCTTACCCACCTCAGGAACTGCTGTTCTATGAAATGGGTCATTGTCGGATCGGCCTTAAACGCATTGGATTGGTGTTTTCTGTGGTGGACGTGCTTTGTGCGGGACAGAACAAGAACATGGTCTGAGCCAAGAGCAAACACAAGGAAGAAAGCAATGCTGAAGGAGATGTGTTTGAAAGAAGGAGAAGGCATTGGATTGATGGAAGTGAGAAGAAGAATATGTTTGGGATGACCAAAAGGTGGTGGAGTGGGGGAATTTAAGGGGCTCACGGGTGTGAAAGGTGTCACAAGCTAGTGTGGTTTGTGTACGTACGTGCATAGTGTTGCTCTGCACTGTTGGCACTCCCATTTGGGTTGTTTATTTGGGGGTGGGATTTGTCTGTGGTAGTTTTGTGTTCTTGTTATATATGTATTTTGGCTTCGGTAGGTTGGTGAGGACTAGAGATTGTGGTTTGGTTTTTGTTGTTTATGATGTGCACTTTGGGCGTTTGTGGGGTGTGTTGTGGCCACTGTTAGTGTTTGTGTGCTTTTGTGTGGTGGTTGTTGTGTTGCTTTTGGTTTGGATGCCCGTGAAGGGCAGTGCTCAGTTCTCTCTTTCTTTCTCGTGCGGTCGTGCAACTTTACCATAACTCACACAGTGCGTTTTTTTGGGGTCGGAACTCGGAATTATATCGTGTGTGAGGTCCCTATGGTGGACTGTAGACATTACGTGGCATGGAAGTCCTTTTTGTTAGGAAAACGATTAGTGGACGCTAGCGTTCGGGACGCGCGCTTACGTGGTCAGCCCAGTCAGCAGACGCGTTTGAGGTGGCAGTCTCCACAGAAAAAGTTTATTTTTTATTTTATTCCTCGTTTCGTACAAATGTCTACATCCCTCCATCCCTCATTAATGCGTCTCAAATCACTCATTTTCCATGAACATTTTGGCTCTCCTACACAGCACAGGAGACTTGTTATAAATCTCAACATGCGTCTTCCTTTTTCTTCCCTTCTCTTCTGTGGTCTTACCTATGTGCTTTGATGGAAATCGTTCATGTGTCTTTCCAAGTGGAGCAACCGACAAACGTTCATAAGGAGGGGATGTTTTTCCCCTCTTTCGAAGAAGCCCAAACATTTTACGTTGCTTATGCTGATTCTTGTGGTTTTTGTGTTAAGAAAAGGCATCACATCCGTTTGTTTGCTACCTCTGGGTCAGGTGTTAATGTGCTGAAACGAGATGCAATGTTGTCAAAGCTTCCGAGGATTTTGGCGTGTTTTTCCCCTCTTTCGAAGAAGCCCAAACATTTTACGTTGCTTATGCCGATTCTTGTGGTTTTTGTGTTAAGAAAAGGCATCACACCCGTTTGTTTGCTACCTCTGGGTCAGGTGTTAATGTGCTGGAACGAGATGCGATGGTGTCAAAGCTTCCGAGGATTTTGGCGTGATGTTCTACTGTTAAAAGTTCAATCAGAAAGTTCTATGCTTTTGCGTATAATTCCACATATACAACAAACAAGACCAAAGTCATCCTTAAGAATGTAGGAATGATCACATTCTTCTTCATTTTCTTCATGTACAACAGTTGTATGTCTGTTCGGAATAAGAAGTCAGTCTGTTCGGAATATGTTGTGTGTCTGTTCGGAATAAGAAGTCTGTCTGTTCGGATTAAGTGGTGTGTATGTTCGGAATACTTTCTACATAAATAATACAAGACAATCTTTCTACATAAATAATACTTTCTATGCTTTTGCGTGTAATTCCACATATACAACAAACAAGACCAAAGTCATCCTTAAAAATGTAGGAATGATCACATTCTTCTTCATTTTCTTCATGTATAACAGTTGTATGTCAGTTCGGAATAAGAAGTCTATCTGTTCGGAATATGTTGTGTGTCTGTTCGGATTAAGTTGTGCGTCTGTTCGGAATAAGAAGTTTGTCTGTTCGGAATATGTTGTGTGTCTGTTCGGAATAAGAAGTCTGTTTGTTCGGAATAAGAAGTATTTCTGTTCGGAATAAGCAGTCTGTCTGTTTGGATTAAGTTGTACGTCTGTTCGGAATAAGAAGTCTGTCTGTTCGGAATATGTTGTGTGTCTGTTCGGATTAAGTTGTGCGTCTGTTCGGAATAAGAAGTCTGTCTGTTCGGAATATGTTGTTTGTCTGTTCGGAATATGTTGTTTGTCTGTTCGGAATATGTTGTGTGTCTGTTCGGAATAAGAAGTCTGTCTGTTCGGATTAAGAAGTCTTTTTGTTCGGAATAAGAAGTATGTCTGTTCGGAATAAGTAGTCTGTCTGTTCGGAATATGTTGTGTGTCTGTTCGGATTAAGTTATGTGTCTGTTCGGATTAAGTTGTGTGTCTGTTCGGAATATGTTGTGTGTCTGTTCGGAATATGTTGTGTGTCTGTTCGGAATAAGAAGTCTGTCTGTTCGGATTAAGTTGTGCGTCTGTTCGGAATAAGAAGACTGTCTGTTCGGAATATGTTGTGTGTCTGTTTGGATTAAGTTGATCCAACCTAAAAGTTAAAAACAATATTTTATTATGATAAGTCTGGACTCTGCATGAATAAAGGGTCTGCACGCTGTCTTAGGGTCTGCATTATCTGTGTATTGGGAAAAGAATCGTTCAACCTAAAGAACGAAGACCAAAGCACGTGAAGAGAAATTTTGCTGACTGGACGCTGACTCAACACGTCCACGTAAGGCGCGTCCGTGACGCCCGCGTCCGTGTATAAGGACTCTTTTTGTTAAGGTTGGAAGCGTTCCTTTGTTTTTTGAGTCCTTATACACGGACGCGGGCGTCACGGACGCGCCTTACGTGGACGTGTTGAGTCAGCGTCCAGTCAGCAAAATTTCTCTTCACGTGCTTTGGTCTTCGTTCTTTAGGTTGAACGATTCTTTTCCCAATACACAGATAATGCAGACCCTAAGACAGCGTGCAGACCCTAGGACAGCGTGCAGACCCTTTATTCATGCCGAGTC
This sequence comes from Triglochin maritima, assembly GCA_963682175.1. NCBI lineage: Eukaryota > Viridiplantae > Streptophyta > Magnoliopsida > Alismatales > Juncaginaceae > Triglochin > Triglochin maritima. Next base: position 38,444,101 of record OY821775.1, read on the forward strand.
CAGACTTATCATAATAAAATATTGTTTTTAACTTTTAGGTTGGATCAACTTAATCCAAACAGACACACAACATATTCCGAACAGACAGTCTTCTTATTCCGAACAGACGCACAACTTAATCCGAACAGACAGACTTCTTATTCCGAACAGACACACAACATATTCCGAACAGACACACAACATATTCCGAACAGACACACAACTTAATCCGAACAGACACATAACTTAATCCGAACAGACACACAACATATTCCGAACAGACAGACTACTTATTCCGAACAGACATACTTCTTATTCCGAACAAAAAGACTTCTTAATCCGAACAGACAGACTTCTTATTCCGAACAGACACACAACATATTCCGAACAGACAAACAACATATTCCGAACAGACAAACAACATATTCCGAACAGACAGACTTCTTATTCCGAACAGACGCACAACTTAATCCGAACAGACACACAACATATTCCGAACAGACAGACTTCTTATTCCGAACAGACGTACAACTTAATCCAAACAGACAGACTGCTTATTCCGAACAGAAATACTTCTTATTCCGAACAAACAGACTTCTTATTCCGAACAGACACACAACATATTCCGAACAGACAAACTTCTTATTCCGAACAGACGCACAACTTAATCCGAACAGACACACAACATATTCCGAACAGATAGACTTCTTATTCCGAACTGACATACAACTGTTATACATGAAGAAAATGAAGAAGAATGTGATCATTCCTACATTTTTAAGGATGACTTTGGTCTTGTTTGTTGTATATGTGGAATTACACGCAAAAGCATAGAAAGTATTATTTATGTAGAAAGATTGTCTTGTATTATTTATGTAGAAAGTATTCCGAACATACACACCACTTAATCCGAACAGACAGACTTCTTATTCCGAACAGACACACAACATATTCCGAACAGACTGACTTCTTATTCCGAACAGACATACAACTGTTGTACATGAAGAAAATGAAGAAGAATGTGATCATTCCTACATTCTTAAGGATGACTTTGGTCTTGTTTGTTGTATATGTGGAATTATACGCAAAAGCATAGAACTTTCTGATTGAACTTTTAACAGTAGAACATCACGCCAAAATCCTCGGAAGCTTTGACACCATCGCATCTCGTTCCAGCACATTAACACCTGACCCAGAGGTAGCAAACAAACGGGTGTGATGCCTTTTCTTAACACAAAAACCACAAGAATCGGCATAAGCAACGTAAAATGTTTGGGCTTCTTCGAAAGAGGGGAAAAACACGCCAAAATCCTCGGAAGCTTTGACAACATTGCATCTCGTTTCAGCACATTAACACCTGACCCAGAGGTAGCAAACAAACGGATGTGATGCCTTTTCTTAACACAAAAACCACAAGAATCAGCATAAGCAACGTAAAATGTTTGGGCTTCTTCGAAAGAGGGGAAAAACATCCCCTCCTTATGAACGTTTGTCGGTTGCTCCACTTGGAAAGACACATGAACGATTTCCATCAAAGCACATAGGTAAGACCACAGAAGAGAAGGGAAGAAAAAGGAAGACGCATGTTGAGATTTATAACAAGTCTCCTGTGCTGTGTAGGAGAGCCAAAATGTTCATGGAAAATGAGTGATTTGAGACGCATTAATGAGGGATGGAGGGATGTAGACATTTGTACGAAACGAGGAATAAAATAAAAAATAAACTTTTTCTGTGGAGACTGCCACCTCAAACGCGTCTGCTGACTGGGCTGACCACGTAAGCGCGCGTCCCGAACGCTAGCGTCCACTAATCGTTTTCCTTGTTTTTTATATGAATGGTAGGGTTACTTTTAATATTTGATGGATTGTGTAATGATATCCTCGCCCACTCAACTAATAATTAGACCAATGAGAATATTAAGATACACATCGTGTTAGAAGTATTCCTTTGTTAATTGTACTTGTGATTCTCTATACTAAGATGATATTTATTCTTGATCACATAGGATTGTTTAGTTAAGAAAATTGAGTATCGTAATGATTTTATGATCACACCATTTTTATGTGAATGGATTATTTTAATAAAAGATTGTTATCGAGTTACATTACAGTGAAATCGAATATATTCATTGATATAGATGTATCTTACTCTCTTTAACTTGTCTCGTTCCAGAGCCTGACTTGGAAGTTTGTTGGTGCTGCTGGAGCTATTGATTTTCAAATTACAATCGTGTTTAATCCTTTAAGGTACCAAAGAACTACTTTTATTATGAAATTAAATTCTTGGAAAGCAATCTACATGAAATTTAATTCCATGAAATCCAATTCTTGGTTTTATGTAGTAGGTATAAGAAAATACACCAATATATATTCTTCTATATCTATTTTAAGATCTAGGTTTTTTTCTGAAAAGTCTTCAAAAAGTTAATGTTCCAAGGTAACTAACTTGTGCATAAAAAAGAAATAGAACTGAAATGATAAAATCTCATAATCTAGACATATGAACTGAGCAGAGAATTAATGAAGATGGGAGGACCTTAACTCCACATAGAGTGTAGGCCACTGATACAACCAGTAATTCCAACAGTCTAGCACAAGGAAGAGCTAAACGTATGACTAAAAGACCATCAAAGCTATCTCTTTAATTGATGAGAAGTTACAAGAAGGAAGGAGAACCAATTCCTACCCATTCATGGATTATAATTAGCATATTTAAATTCAGTAATTGCTTTCCTATTATTAGCATATAGCAGTTTCCTTTCTGCAATTATAAAATGTCAACTTGTAATGAGAAAAGGAGGCAGAGAAAAAAACCCTTTATCTTATCTCAATTCCCTACCTCTTTCACGGAGACTACCTCATCTCGAATCCGAGGTATATCATTTGGTGCTTTCATTCATCTTCCACCGGGATGGCAGATGGAACTCGCCTTGCTCAGCTCACCGAACAAATGAAAATCCAAGCAATTGCTATCACCAACATCGAATGCCACAATACCTTGGTGGATGACAAACTTGCGGACTTGACCGCAACCATCGTAGAGTTAGTGGGACGCATCGACTCTATGAATGCACCACCACCACCACCACCGCCACCTCCACCACGCCACCATAACCCTGAATTCACTCCCCCACCTCGCCTTAAATTCCCACGCTTCGCGGGTACCGATCCTCAGAATTGGATCTTCCAAAGCGAACAATACTTCACGTACCACAATATCAGAGATCATCGTCGACTTAATATAGCGTCATTTCATCTAGATGGAACAGCCTTGGCATGGTTCCGCTGACACCAAAGATCTAATCCCTTTAGGGTTGGAACGACTTTGTTGAACACCTTCAACACAAATTTGGAGATCATCATTTTGCTGGTGAGTTTGGTTCCTTTTCCATGATCACTCATACTTCTACTGTGCAGCAATATATCGATGATTTCGAGCATTCGGCCAACTCCATCCACAATCTCACCCTTACCCAGTTCCTTCAAAAGTTTGTTGCTGGGCTTAAGCCGGACTTGGGCAGGGAGGTTTGGGGCCTTCGACCTCGCACCATCCAGGATGCCCAAGAATTGGCCCTACTACATGAACGCAAGTTCGTGGACAACAGGAGACCACCCTTCCGACCCTCACCTTCCTCCACAGCATTCCGGCCACCTTCCCCACGCACTCGCATACCTACTGGCGTAAAACCCTTATCCAAGGAAGAAATCGCAAGCAAGAGGGAGTGCGGCCTTTGCTTCAATTCTGATGAAAAGTGGCATCGGGATCACAACTGTAAGAGTACCCAACCCCTTCTCTTGTTGGATGACGCTCCTGTCGACAGCTCGGACGACGAAGCCGACAACAACGACCAACACGAGCTTTCATGCCTCACATTACACTCGTTGTTGGCCAATACATCGCCTCAGGTCCTTCGCCTCATTGGATGGGTGGGAAACTCCGAATTGCAGGTTCTCGTGGACTCTGGTTCTACACTGAACTTCATCCACGATTCATGGATTTCAAAACTTCATCTCAAGTTGGACGAATCACAGAAGTTCGATGTGACTGTGGGCAACAGTGCACGCCTACGATGTCGCGGCGTATGTTGTAACGTCCATATTCGAATCAACGACACTGACTTCAAGGTCGATCTATACGCCATTGCATTCCATGGTGCCGACATTGTATTAGGGGTTCTTTGGCTTCGGTCATTGGGCTTGGTCACTTTCGACTATGACAAGATGACATTAACATTCACTTTTGAAGGTCGCAACATGGTTCTCAAAAATTTTCAAACAACTACACCAATCTCTTCATCTTCCTTGCATCGCACAATTCGCTCCAAAGAGTCCTTATCCTTATTTCTGCTTCATATAGAAATGTCTCTTGCTGGTCCTACTCCCACACCCAAGGTTCATGAGGATATACAACTCATATTACATGATTTCCCCGATGTGTTCAGTCACCCCAAGGGGCTCCCTCCTGTCCGGAGCCAGGATCTTCGTATCCTCCTTACCCTGGGTTCTGGTCCAGTCCGTACCCGACCTTATCGCTACCCCCACTACCAAAAGGCTGAAATTACCAGGCTAGTTAATAACATGTTGCAGAATGGCATTATACAACCTAGCAGAAGCCCACATAGCTCACCAGTGATCTTGGTCAAGAAAAAAGACAGAACATGACGTTTTTGTGTGGACTATCTGCTCTCAACAATATCACGGTAAAGGATCGATTCCCGATACCTACTATTGATGAACTCTTCGATGAGCTTCGAGGTTCCTGTTTCTACTCCAAAATCGATCTACGATCGGGCTTTCATCAGATTCGCCTTTCCAAGGAGTCGATCGAAGCTACCGCCTTCCGCACAAATGATGGTCACTACGAATTTCTAGTTATGCCATTCGGCCTCACGAATGCACCGTCTACATTCCAAGCAACCATGAATCATATTTTCAAACCCCTTCTCCACCGATTTGTTTTGGTTTTTTTTGACTATATTCTTATTTATAGTGCCGACTGGGACACCCACTTACAACATATTCGTCAAACCCTTTAGCTGCTACAAGATCACTCGTTGGTAGCCAAGCTTTCCAAGTGTGAATTCGGACTGACCCATATTTCTTACCTTGGACATACAGTCTCTTCTGCTGGCATCGAGGTGGACTCTTCCAAAATTGCAACTGTGGTGGATTGGTCTGTTCCACCCACCACACGTGCACTCCGCGGATTTCTGGGCCTCGCTGGTTATTATCGCCGTTTTGTAAAGGGTTACGCACGGATTGCAGTCCCTTTAACCGTTCTACTTTGCAAAGATAAATTTGAATGGTCGGAAACAGCTACACAAGCTTTTCATGACCTTAAAAGGGCTTTGACTACCACGCCAGTCCTCCAATTGCCAGATTTTTCTTCCCCCTTCACCATCAAAACAGATGCTTCTGATATCGCAATGGGTGTTGTTCTAAGTCAACATGACAAACCCATATCGTTTTTTAGCAAAAAATATTCTCCACGAATGTGGGGTTCTTCGGCATATGCTAAAGAAATGGAGGCTATCGTGGAGGCTGTTAAAAAGTGGCGTCATTATCTTTTGGGTCGTGAGTTTATCATCTTAACCGATCACAGGAGCCTGAAGCATTTACTAACTCAACACATCACCACTCCGGACCAACAAAAATGAATACGACAACTATTGGGATTTTCGTATGTCATAAAATATCGTCGGGGTAACAGCAATGTCGTTGCCGACGCCTTATCTCGCCGAGCAGACATTCCATTATCGATTCTATCTTCTCCAACACCATCCATTCTTGAAGACATCCGACGTGAAGCTACAAAGGATGACCACTACCAGAAACTTTGGGCCACGACACTCACGAACCCATCCCCACCTCATCTCTCAGTTCGCGAGGCCTGCTCCTCCATGATGGTCGCATTCTGGTCCCTTCATCGGAGTCTCTTCAAAGACGTATCTTCACAGAAACTCACGGCAGTTTAGTGGGTGGTCACTCCGGCATTAAAGCTACACTAGCTCGTATCACTCGTAGCTTTTATTGGAAGAGAATGTCCTCCTTAATTCGCTTATGGGTCCGCACGTGATGGTGTGTCAAGTCGCCAAGTCCTCCACTGCCGCCCCATCCGGTCTGTTACAACCTCTTCCAATTCCACAACGAATTTGGGAAGATCTGAGCATGGATTTCATTGTCTCCTTGCCACCTTCTAGAGGGAAGGAAACCATTCTAGTTGTCGTTGACCGTCTAAGCAAGGGTGCTCACTTCATCGGTCTGCCGTCTTCTCCATCAGCCTCAACAGTGGCTCATGCGTTCTCCAGTGACGTGATTAAGCTCCACGGTGTTCCACGCTCAATCGTGTGTAATCGGGACCGTATATTTCTCAGTAAATTTTGGTGTGATTTGTTTCGTATACTTGGTACCACTCTTAACCATTCTACAACATATCACCCTCAATCAGATGGCCAGACCGAGGTAGTAAATCGGTGCTTACAACAATTCCTTCGTTGCTTCGCAATGGAGAACCCAAAAACTTGGTTTTCGATTCTACATCTAGCGGAACTGTGGTACAATACTTCATTTCATTCCTCAACAGGTATGACACCGTTCAAAGCAATCTATGGACGTTACCCACCGGCAATAGTTGACATGCTCATTGGCTCCAACATCGATGACAATGCAACTCGAATTTGCAAAGATCGTTCCACCATATTACACAAACTGAAATCCAACCTTGCAAAGGCCATATCTAGAATGAAAAAGTCAGCTGATTTACACCGTATCGATGTTGATTTTCAGGTAGGAGATTGGGTCCTTCTTAAATTAGCCACGTATAGACAAGCAACGGTCGCTCACCGACCTTCCAACAAACTTGCACAAAAATATTATGGGCCATTTGAAATTACAGCTAAAATCGGTACAGTGGCATACCGACTTAATTCCCTACCTTCGGCACGTATCCACAATGTCTTTCACGTTTCAAAACTGAAGAAATTCCATGGCGATCCGTCAGTCACTATCCCAGCGAATCTACTGCCACTTATAGACGTGCTCGAGGACGATCACGTGTTTGTAGGTGGGGGGAATGATACAACCAGTAATTCCAACAGTCTAGCACAAGGAAGAGCTAAACGTATGACTAAAAGACCATCAAAGCTATCTCTTTAATTGATGAGAAGTTACAAGAAGGAAGGAGAACCAATTCCTACCCATTCATGGATTATAATTAGCATATTTAAATTCAGTAATTGCTTTCCTATTATTAGCATATAGCAGTTTCCTTTCTGCAATTATAAAATGTCAACTTGTAATGAGAAAAGGAGGCAGAGAAAAAAAACATTTATCTTATCTCAATTCCCTACCTCTTTCACGGAGACTACCTCATCTCGAATCCGAGGTATATCATTTGGTGCTTTCATTCATCTTCCACCGGGATGGCAGATGGAACTCGCCTTGCTCAACTCACCGAACAAATGAAAATCCAAGCAATTGCTATCACCAACATCGAACGCCACAATATCTTGGTGGATGACAAACTTGCGGACTTGACCGCAACCATCGTAGAGTTAGTGGGACGCATCGACTCTATGAATGCACCACCACCACCACCACCGCCACCTCCACCACGCCACCATAACCCTGAATTCACTCCCCCACCTCGCCTTAAATTCCCACGCTTCGCGGGTGCCGATCCTCAGAATTGGATCTTCCAAAGCGAACAATACTTCACGTACCACAATATCAGAGATCATCGTCGACTTAATATAGCGTCATTTCATCTAGATGGAACAGCCTTGGCATGGTTCCGCTGACACCAAAGATCTAATCCCTTTAGGGATTGGAACGACTTTGTTGAACGCCTTCAACACAAATTTGGAGATCATCATTTTCACCAAAGATCTAATCCCTATTATTAGCATATAGTTGTTTCCTTTCTGCAATTATAAAATGGCAACTTGTAATGAGAAAATGAGGCAGAGAAAAAAAACCTTTATCTTATCTCAATTCCCTACCTCTTTCACGGATACTACCTCATCTCGAATCCGAGGTATATCAGCCACTTAACACCTAAACATACGTGATTGAAACGAACCCTAGACCTACATGTACTTTAGATTTAGAAAGTGCTAATTAAGTGAGTCAACCAAGTTGTGCTTCGTTTACTTCCATGGCATGCCTGGCAAAACTCAACCCAACCCAACCCAACCCACAAAAGAACCAGGTTTTGTTGACCCACAAAACAATTGGGTGGTATTGGGCCGATCCATTTAGTTGAAACCCACGAACCTATTAGGTTTAGGTGACAAACACCCCAATTCCTCTTCCAACTACGTCACCAGCTTCCCCTCCTTCCCCTTTCAACGTATATAAAGTTGGCCATAGCTTCTTAAAAAACCCGATAGCTATATTTGAAATGAAAAATAAACAATACTTTATGTGAAAATAAAAATACTTCATCATATACATATTTATTTTTCGAGTTATGCGCTTACAGATATAACCGACAATTTCTATGGAAGAGTATTTATTTTGATTATTATGTCAAGGTAAGGATAAAGTTTTGAACGAGGATTCAATATCTTTAGGATACTTTTCTGATATGGTTTCTTTGTTTTGATATACGGAAAAATACATTGCTTCAAAGCTTGACTTGTTATCCACTAGTGCAAAATAGTCTTTACTCGTCGCCCAAATAGACGTCGGCTATTATAAAGACCGATGTCTATTTGGTCGAAGAGGGAATAGACGTCGGCCAAGGAAACAATCGACGTCTACGAAGTCATATAGACGTTGGTTGTTGGAATACCCATTGAAACTGACGTCTATTCGACCTATAGACGTTGGACTTTTATTATAGCCGACGTCTATACCCCCATGCATATAGACGTCGAGGTATAGACGTCAGGTGTACGAAACGTCCGATGTCTATAGGTCTTATAGAAGTCGAACAATTACGTTCTTTGTCATTTGTTCCAGACAAAAACCCCAATCGAACCCTAGTCGTAAACCCGACCTCCTTCACGACCGATCTCTGACCGAGCCTCCGCACCGTCCGCAGCGTCCTCCAGCACCACAAAGACCTCCCCCGGCATCGTAGCGACGTCCTCCGCTACCACAACCGTCACCGCACCTCATCCGCGGCGTCTTCCGGCACCACAAAGACCTCCTCCAACATCACATCTTTCTCCTCCTCCTCTGGTTCATGCTTAACCACCTGTAGAAAAATCATCTTGTTTGATTAGGTTCTCATATTTGATATGTTTAGATTGTGGTGTTCGGATTAAGAAAGAGTGATCAAAGTGGTGGTCTCTATAGGTGTGAAGATCCCATGAAAACATACACTACTTATATAGAGATATGGGTGAAGAATTTTCAACAAAGATTATTATGTTTTAGTTTATGTCATTTTCATGTTGGATTTGTTTGGTTGACTAGAATGGAGTGTGATTGTGTGAATGTTTAATTCATTTGATTTCACTCGTTCATTGGATTGATTTGGTTTGGATTGAGTTTGGTTGGTTGGATGATTTAAATGAGTATATATGAGTTGGATTGGTTTGGTTTGCTATCTTAGGTCTTGAGTTTGGTTGGTTGGATGATTTAAGTAAGGATGTTATGTTGTTTGGGATACATTATTGAGTAAATTTGAAGGCAAATAAACTAACGTTCTTCATTAATCTCATAATGTGAATGTGATGTAGTGGAGAAGTACATGATGTGAAAGTGAGTAGATATACATTTTTCTTGTTAATTCCAGGATTTGAAGAATTTTACATATAAAATTTTAAGGGGAGGTTCTGCCAAAATTTCAATATAATTTTATTCCCAATTGTTATTAATAACATGATATTTTGCGTTTAAAATGTTTTTCTGTCAATCCAAGTAATTATTTTAATACTTGCTTTTAATATTTTAAATGTTTATTGTCTTGCTTTTTTGAATTTTCAATATTATGATTATAATTCATTGCCCCCTTAAGCAACTTGGCATTGAATAACCTAAAGCGAAAGTTTAGACAATATTTGCTAAGTCACTCATCATATAGGATTTTCATTAATCGTATTTATTATTTATTTTACGATTTCTGTCGTAGATTGCTAGCGTAAGGTACGTAATCTCTTTCACTCATCATTCATTAGAAAGCACAAATTAGTTACTAGGACTTGTATTGGAACAAGAGTGAGGTGAGTGTTTGTTTGGTGTGTTGTTTGTTAGATTAAGGTTTGAAAAACACTTAGGGGGCAATCACCTATAGACGATGAGGTGGGGGGATTTCATCACCCTTTCCTTGGCCCAAAAACCACTTAATAAAAGAGCCTTAAAAATCAAATAGACGTTGGCCCCTAAGATTTCCGGACGCATTAAGAAAAGGAAACTGTTTAAGACCGTTATGGCCTGAACGTCGTTGCCCATCTAGTCTCCCTGAGATTTTAGGAACCTCCAGGTTCTTGATTTCCTACAGACTAGTGGTCCTCGATGTTTAAGACCGTTTGGGCCTGAACGTCGTTGCCCATCTAGTCTCCCTGAGATTTAAGGGACCTCCGGGTTCTTGATTTCCTACAGACTAATGGTCCTCAGTGAGACCTCAAAGTTAGGCGTTGTCTAGTACTAAGGACCTATAGTGGACTTTAGGCTTGTTTTGGCCTTGATTGCTTAGTTAGGTTTCTAACCTTCCTCTTTCCCATGCTAGATTAAGGACTTCATCTCCTCTCCTCTGAGTCATTCTTTTCTCATCTTAATGTCTTCGAATCTTCTCATCTACGAACACATTCTTTTAAATTGAAATTTTATTTATTTCCTTTAATAATAACTATCATTTTTTGTTAATGTTTAGATTGAAATGGATCGAGAGTGGATTCTTTCAAACCGATTGAGTGTTGAGTATGTGAATGGAGTGAATATGTTCTTATAGGTTGCCAAAAAACATTCAAAAAAAAGAATGACAATGACATGGCGTATTGTCCGTGCAATAAGTGTCATAATATGTCAGTGCTGACTTTTCGGAAAATAAAAGATCATTTGTTTGAAAAAGGTTTCGACCCAAGTTAGAGACGGTGGATATGGCATGGCGAAAATGAATCATTTACTTGTTCCAAGAATGACAGAGACAATCTTAGTATGGAAGATCACATAGAGGAAATGGTTCAGGATATGGCTAAATTTTTTCGTCCAACCCTGATTTACTTGTTAGTTTGCTGGGTGACAATGAGAAGCCGTGTATAAGAGTTGTACCAAATTCACTAGATTGTCAGCGGTGTTGAAGTTGTACAATTTAAAAGCAGGAAATGGTTGGACCGATGTCAGTTTCACATCATTGTTGAAGCTATTGAAAGAGATGCTTCCAGATTATAATGAGTTTCCAGATAGAACTTATGATACTAAGAAAGTGTTGTGTCCTATGGGAATGAAATATAGAAAGATACATGCATGCCCGAATGAATGTATATTGTATAGGGGTGAATTTGAAAACTTACATTTTTGTCCCAGGTGTAATGTTTCACGATACAAAATGAAACGTAGTGGACCGAACCACAATGAAGAGGTTGATGAGATGAAAATCAAAGGACCTCCTGCTAAGATTTTGCGGTATCTTCCGTTAATACCAAGGCTTAAACGTTTGTTTGCGGGTAAGGAGGATTCCAAGAACATGACATGGCATGCTGATCGTGAGAAACCAAATGATCAGTTGCTACGTCATCCTGCAGATTCAACTCAGTGGAAAAAAGTAGATGTTGACTTTCCCGTGTTTGGTGAAGAATCCAGGAATGTGCGACTTGGACTCTGCACGGGCGGAATGAAACCTTTCGGTAGTTTGAGTAGCATTCACAGTTCTTGTCCTGTTCTGCTTGTAATTTACAATCTGCCCCTGTGGTTATGCATGAAATGCAAATATATTATGTTGTCCTTAATGATTTCTGGTCCGAAACAACATGGAAACGACATCGATGTGTATTTAAGACCTTTAATTGATGACCTAAAGATATTGTGGGATGACGGAGAGCCCATTTTTGATTCCTATCGTCAGGAGTCGTTTCTAATGAGGGCAATGATATTTTGCACGATTAATGACTTTCCAGCTTGTGGTAATCTGTCTGAATATTCAGTCAAAGGTCATAAAGCTTGCCCAATTTGCACAAATTCTTTCGGTCGACCGTGCTTCTTTCTTTGTCCAACCAAAATCACCAGGCCTTGTCTATCTTTCTCTCTTTCATCGTTTGGTCGACCGGTTGGTGCATTTCGTCTGACCGAAATGTGCCAGCGAGTGCCCCAGTTTATTCTCACTCATCTTTCGGTCGACCGACAGACATGTTTCGTCCGACCGAAATGTTCCAGTAAGTGCTGAGTTTCTTCTCATTAACGTCGTCGGTCGACCGACTCACTCGCCTCGTCCGACCGTTTTTGTCCAGTCATTGTGCGATTGCTTGGTTTGGATTAATGTTTTAACCGTCCGGTCGACCGGAGCACCCGAACGGTCGACCGTTTCTGTCGTTTCAACACCTTTTTAGGGTAAAATCCTGGGTTTACTCTTCACTTTTTACTTTTCCTCTTCGAACCCTAGATAACACCCCTCTCCTTCCTGTCGACCGCCCGCCCATTCCAGTCGTCCACCACCCATTTTTCTTCCATCTTTTGCCCCCCATTGCCTTTCTCAACCCTTCTCCAAGAAACAAGGTACTCTAGAGGTGGTTACCAAATGCCACACTAAGAAGAAGCAAGACTTGCAACCCTCGTCCTCTCGTGCTCCGGCTACTCCGGTTCAACATTTGCATCACTTCTTTCCGGTTGGCGATGCCGCTCAAAAGGCGTGGGACGAAGTCTTCTCGGTTGCTAACTTCATCCCTTGTCACAAGGTTTAGGTAGCTGATTTCGCAAACTTCTCTTCAAAATCTTATTTAGATGCGAATAGGCTCACTTACTCTCACACAACTTTTGCATCAAAACCCTACTATCCTTTCCTTGTGCAACAATTCTATTGTAATCTCCGAAAAGTTCCTAATTGACCCGCTTTAACTACCATGATCAATGAGATTGAATATAGGGTTTCACCCGAATTGTTGGTTGAAACTTTACATTTCGAGTCGAGGGGTACTCACATTTATCTACACTATCCTCAAGGTGCTCTTCCCGGTACCAAGATTGAGAAAATTGTAAATGAATTGTATGTCATTCGACCTCCTCGGGTAAACTGTCATTTTAAGCATAATGCCTCTCTTTTGCATCCCGTACCCCGAATTCTAGCCCAGATCGTTTCATATAACCTCCTTCCTAAATTTGGTCAACACAATGAGATCTCTAATGTGGAGCTCATGTATATCTATTGCATCTTTAAGAAAAATTTGGGGGACTGGCCATTTTTTATGATCATGCACATGAGTCATCGTAGTGGATCGAATCTTCCATATCCTATGTGACTATCTGTCTTGTTTGATCATTGGAAGATAGATGTCTAAGTGTTTCCCTCTTTGGTCTACAAATTTCCTATTTGTAAGATACCTTGTCCAAGATGAAATCTTTTGCTATTCCTTCTCCACCACATCCCTTTGACGAGGAGTTAGATGAGGACTCCAAAGAAGAAGAAGAAGAGTCTGGAGATCCGAGGTGGATGCCTCGTCAGGCTCCTCGTGACTCGAGCTCCTGGTGGGGTGAGGGAGACACTGAAGCTTGGTCTCAAGGACAATGGTCAACCTCCACTTCTATTGATCTTTGTTGTTTTCAGCATCTCTCCGACCAAGTTGATGCCTTCGAAGCCTCCATGTCTGCTTGTCTTGATGTGATTGAGGATTCTTCAAATGCTCGACATGATGCCACCTCAGCGCAGCTTAATCGCATAGAGGCTTCTCTTGATTCCCTTTCCTCGCTACTTCGTGATCAGAGGCTTGGTTGATTTTGTGTGGGTTTGTGGTGTGTTTGTGGTGTGTTTGTGGTGTTTTTCAGTTGTCTTGGACTTCGTTTCGTGCTGTATTTGCTTTGACTTTGGTTAAGGTTGTATTTTGCTTTGAACTTCTTGTTGTATTTGCTTTCGACTTTAACATTTGATTGTATGTTGTGGATTCTAATTTGAATGCATGGTTATATATCCCTTAATTGTCTCTTTTTGGCTAAATTCTTTCGCTTCCGTTAGTCTATCTCATGATAAAGCTAAAATTGCCAATCATATTATTTCATGAGTATTATCTTTTTGATTATACCAAAGGGAGAGAAATAAATACACACTTATAGATATGGGGAGCTATAAGATAGGGGGAGCATTATAAGAAATTGTTTATTGATGATAGATTTTGAAATCTAACAAGTATTTAGACTGATCGGTTGTCATCATAAAAAAGGGAAGATTGTTGACTTTTCGGCTAATAGTCATTAATCTGTTTTGATGATTAATCAACATATCAATAAACACATGTATTATCTTAATATCATTGCTTGAATATATTGTATTCTCTAACATTTCAGGAACCAAGTTTGAGTTAAATCAAGAAATGAAGATTGAAGCGTAGTTAGGTTTACATTTTATGTATATTGGTTACAAATGTAACTTGGCACTTGAAATCGTTGATTCGTTGCATTGCATTACACTTAGTAAACCTATAGAAGTCTCACATACAAATCCAATTCTCTTTAGACTTCAATAGGAAATCATCGAAACTCGTTAAAAACCTAGAACAAGATTACAATATTCAACCGGTCGACTGGTAGAACCATCTGGTTCGACCGGATTTCAATAGATTATTCCAGAATGTCTTTTATGTCAAAACGGTCGACCAAAATCGTCTTCCAGTTCGACTGTTATATTTATCTTCTTTGCCTGTCTAAAAACAGTCGACCGACATACCTTTTTTCGTTCGACCGTTTCACCTTGTCTACCGATAGGAATTAGTTTATCCGATTCAAATCTTCTAGCCTACAACTGTTGACACGTGTCCTGGTTAGTGAGACTTTCAGTTGACCGAAACTTCATTTTTGTTTGACCGATTGCATTTCCGTATTCGTATTAAATATGACTATTGTACTTGTCGTATATATCAACGGTCGTATACACATTCTCACCTAACCCCTTTTTGGATTTGGTCTTCCGGTCAACCGATTCCTGAAAACATTCCAGACCTAATTTTACTAGAAGTTTTCGGTCGAACCCTCAATTTATTCTGTTCGACCGATTGTCCATTGCTTAGTCATGTCTCAAATCAAGCTCTTCAAACTGTCGACCGAAACTCTTTTAACGGGCGACCGATTCTTGCATTTTCCCTGATCCAGTTTTGCTGGACGTTTTCGGTTGAACACGTGATCCAATTTGTTCGACCGATCACTTGATTTCTAGCCCAGTTGGTCCAACCGTTTGCAACTTTGCTCGACCGAAACAATTATTTTTGCATACTGGTCGACAGATTGACCTGATCCGGTCGACCGTTCGTGTCCTGAAATGTGTCCTGTCATTTTCTGTGTTGTGTTTCCTTACACAACTTAATACTATTTCAATCACAATGGCTAGAATTAGTTTAGAGCTTATAAATAGAGCTGAGAACACTCTTCTAAGGTCACCAATCTTTCTCCAAGCTCAAAATCTCATCACTACTCTCAAACTTGCTCTAAACACTTGTGCTCACATCTTCCCACTTGAAATCACCATCTTTGATTGCATCATTCATTTCAAGTGCTCAAGATTAGTTGCCGAAGTAAAGTCTTGAAGACTTGTACTAAGATTCCGGTGTGAAGCTCTTCTCGGATTGTGAGAAGGTGGTCCAAGCTAGGCGAGGGTGTTCGCAAAGCTTGTGGTGTAAAGGCGTAATCTCCGCCCGCAATGGTGATCAGATTAGTGGAGGACGCGAAGTTGCTCGAGTAAGAGCAATTCGTAAGAGAGGACTAGGATCCGGTGGTTGGATCCAAACCTCTATACATCCGGTGTTGTGGTTTGTCATTCTCTTATTCACATTATTTGTCTTAGCTTTTAATTTGGCATAGTTTGTTAAACTTCTTAATTAGTATATTCACCCCCCCTTTAGACAAATATTAGGGCCTAGTAGATCCTACACAAGCCACGTAAACCCTGAAATTGTATTTTCAAAATTAAACATCACAACACAACAGAAAATATTATTATACATGTTCACAGTAGATGTAATGATAAATAGTAATATGTTTAAAAACCATACCAGTCGTCGAATACATGGTCCACCAGGAACATAACCTAACTCCTCGATCAAATCACGTGGGGCTGGCAAATGGCATGTCCAGAGGGAGATATATGTGGCCTCGTATGTACACTATGTACATACCATTGACTTGAAACCACTGGCGATACCGTTGAGGCTCGCTCTGATCAAACAGTCGAGTCTCCTAAATAAACATTGGTCTATCTCATTCTCGTATATAAACTTGATGCTTCGCCCACCAATCATCCCTCTGTCAGTCATTGATTCGTTTTAATAAACCGCAAGTGCACGACCGCGTTGAAGTGATGACAAATACAAGTCGATCCACAGGGAGGTGTGTCGACTTTAGTTTGTTCGAAGGCGAGTGGGAAAGAAAGGAGAGAAAGGAGTTATGATCAAACAACACTAAAATGAAAAAGGAAATTGAAAGTTCAGCAATAAAACTAAACCCCGTAGGGGGTAGAGAAAGAATGTGAGTACAAAGATATGTGTATGTGTGTGTTCAATTATGCTCATCACAACATGTAGTGCATGAAAACCATAAAACTAAATCCAACTTTGACTCCACATGAAATAAGATAACACAATATCATTAAAACATACAAGACAATAATTGGAATGAAGTTAAATGAACTCATGTATAAAGACCAAACCCCACTATGCCTCCACATGAAATAAGATAACACAATATCATTAAAACATACAAGACATTAATCAAGGTAAGGGAAACAAAAGCACATGCAACTACAACCCATGTTTACTTTATCAACTCCATCCTTATCTTCACCTCATCATTTCTCATAAAATAAGTCGACTAGTCTAAGCATATGCTAAACTTCATTTAAGAGCATTAGCATATCAAAGACAATAGTGAAATCTCATTAGATGGTTATGAAAATCATATAAGACTCAAAGGATTAATATAACACACACACACCCGATACATCACATAATCACATCACAGTATTCTCCACCCCCCAAATGGGGATGTAACTACTCACTAATCATTACACTACAACCTACATTAACAAAATGAAACATTTTTTTGAAAGAAAATTAAATTAAGCAAACAAGAATTATTTCAAGAAGCTAAATGAAAGGAAATTAAACTAAAGAAGCATGCAAGAATTAAAAGACAAGACAATATTAAAAGAAACTAAAAATATATTTTATTTAACGTGACTCACATTGCAAGTGACATTCTTCTCCACCTTGACCTTTTGCTTCAAGGCTTTTACTCCAAGTAGAGAGAATGTTACCAAGCAATGGGTAAGATACAAAGGAGGAGGAAGAGTTCTATTTATAGCCATAAAAAAAGGTAATCCGGGACAATCCCCCGGTATGAGACTTAACGTATACCAAAATAGACTAAATACACCCTAATAAATGGCCCGACAAAGTTTTATCGGATCCAGATCAAAACAGACCGCCAATCAGCGGTCTTAGACCACCTATTGGCAGTCTATATTGTTTGGATCCGACCTGGTTTTGGAGTGTGGTTGTCTGACTTGTTTTCTTCATGTTTGATGCACCCGAGTCGGTTGTTAGAGCTCAAACCCGAATCGAATTGACAAAATACTCCTCATGATGGTGTGGAGTTCCTTCACTTGCTCAATGACCCTTTGGTTCTACATTTGGGTCCCTCTTTTGTGCATCTTAGTCCATAAGTCTTGCAACTTAGTCTTTTTTCTTGCTTTTAGGTCATTTTATGCCTCTTCTCCTCAATCTTGTTTATTCCTAAAACTCAAACATAAAACTCATTACGTAGCATTGTTTAGGTTCAAGATAATAGATATAAGACACAAATATATGCATGATATGATGTCAATCGAATACCCCTATACGTAACTTTTGCTAGTCCCGACCAAACAAAGAAAGAGAAAATGAAAGAAAGGAAAAAGCATACGAAAAACAGAGAAATTCTAACACACTTTCGTAGGAATAACAGTTGCACTTAGCACGTGAAACAAGTCGTTAAACCTCCTTATCGCCAAGGAGAGGAGTGTTGTCTCCCGAGGGTTTTCAACGGATATACCCACAAAATCCGAACATAGATGCATTATTCAATCTAGACACTCGACTCGTTAGACATATTTTGTCGATCATTAGACACGGTAATCCTACGGGCCGACTCTATATAGGTATTAGTCCACACACCTAGCCTAATGACCCATTCATGCAAGTTAATTAAGGACTTAAGTGAAAGACATGGATAACCTCAATATCCTCAAGTGATACAAAGTGTAAAGTGAATTAAGGTTCTTATTTGCATTACCATTTTTTTTCTTTTTGTTTCTTTTCTTACTTACTTTTTCTTACTAGTTGGAGTTTCATTTTCCTAGGGTCAGGTTTCATGCATCATTGCCTATGAGGACTTATATTATCATGTACACCTTTCCCCAAATCTGCACATAGGACAATCCCTACCAACCGTGTAACGGGAGTTTGGTCGGTGCATCCGAAGTCAGATGACTCAAAAGGACTAGGCACAAAGTCCCCTCGGACCTAATTTCCCGAGTGATAGGAGCCGTGCGAGAAGAGAGAACACCTACTCACTTATTTCTTATCTACGCATGAACCAAAACCCCTACACTTAATGTCTCACAACAAGATTTAAAGGGTCCTTGACTACAACAAACTTCCTTATATTAACGGACATGAATTATTGACTCACTAGGTTCAGGGTGGACTTCTTTAATTGTTTGAGTAGTGAAACCCTATGATTACTCGCCCCCCGAGAGAAAACCAGAGTGCATCCTAACGACTAGATAAGTCCTAAAGCCACTTTACTAGAAATCCTAATGCATCAAGTTCAAGACAATTTTTGGAGCTTTCTTTTATTTTACCTTACAACGGTTTTGCACATGCTAAACACACGCAAAACCCACAAAAAAATTTCTTTCTCAAACACATGAAGATTTTGAAAGAAATGTTAAAATTGTAAAGCACTAGGCAAGCAAAAGAAGACAAGTCACCCACGGATCATGGCAAGCAGATATATCGATATTAAATGCAGCACACTAACATGACCCTATCAATGCACACAAAAGAAAACAAAATCAAAGGAAAAAGGCTCGACTATGTACACACGTAAAACACCGCCCCACACCTACTTCATGCATTGTCCTCAATGAGTGTGAGCATGATACTACATGGATTTATGCATGAAAAAGAAGAGATCTCGCCAACATGAAGTACAAAGGGAAGTTCAGGGCTATGTTGATGGACACAACCCAAATTCCCTCAAAACATGTGAGATGCTAAAGAAGGGATACAAATACCTGAAAGAACTGGGACCCAAATACACAAGGATTGGGGCCCACAACAATCAATGCTCGCTCATAGAGTCATTTAATGTACTTATTTTTCTTTTCTTACTTTTTTTTAATATAACTATGTACAAAAATAAGTTTCCATCTTCATTTGTCAAAGGACATCAAATGGGAACCTCAAAAGTGGGTCAATGCACTGGGAAAGGGGACATGACACCACGCGGGGCCAAAATACTCATGTTTGGGCCCGCCTCACAAAGAGAACAAGAAAAAAAGGAGAGGTTCATGAATTGGACGCAAACACGTCTCATTCAAAGGATCAAACTGAAAGAGCTTGAACCTCTCAAGAGTTTGGGAAATATGGGGCAACAGAAGAAGAGTTTCTCCCGTTGCGGTGTTGAACTTATGATCGTCAATCCAAACTCTCCAACCAATAGACTGGTGGGTCGGAATTGAAACCCACCAGAGGTGAGTTCTTAAGAGGCACAACATGAAGATCATGTGGCTCAATGGCCACGAGACAAAAAGATACGATACAATCCTGTGCCGACTCATAATGAAACTGGTCCATGTTTTTCTCAATTGGAATCGAATCCTCCACCAAGTGATCGTGAATTGAAACCCCAAGTCCCTGAGACTGACTAGGAGTTTGTCTGTGAAAGATTGTGCTTTGAATTTGTTGATGTGATGGTAGTTCGATATTAGAAGATAAATCCTCATGTTGACAAGAAAAGTTACTCTCCTCACGTTCACGTAATTGTTGTGGCATTTAACTCACTTGTAGTGCCATTTTTGTATGGATTGTTTAGTGGTTTCTATGAACGTAAGGAAAGTTTGTTTCAAGGAATCATGTATGCGGTCAACTATGAGGTCCAAGTCAGAGCTTGGGAAATTTTGGGGTTGGGTGTTGATGGGCTGACAATAAGGCCAATGATTTGGAGTAGGGTGTTGGTAGAATTCTGGGTTTTCGGGTGGAGGATACTGGGGTGAAAATGATGTATAAGAATTTGAATAATAGTTGTCTTCCCACGAACCCATCCCTCTTGGGTTGTACGCGGATGCGTAATGGTCATATTGAGCATTTTGGGAAAAGGTATGCTCATATTCAGGCTCTGGGGGAACATAAGGACATTCCCCGATAACATGACCACTCAACCCACAACAGTCACACGGTACGGCTACTGGAGCCACCGGTGCACTCATGTCGTCTACCGCACGCATGAAAGAGGCCAAAGTTTATTGTAATGTCTCAGTTTGTTGACCAGCATATGATCCAACATAACTACATGGTGGTCTAGCAGTCAATGCCTCTCTCATATTATCCCAATCAGAAGATTGCTCAACTACACAATTAAGATTTTCCTAACCATACGGGTGTTAGTCTGATCCACCCCAAGTTGCCTGGGTCCAGAATACCAGGGAGAATCATCCTGGTCCCAACAATGATATGGATGGTCGCCCATGTAACCATCCATCTCGCAAAAAACTCTCGAGTCGACCACTCTCACAACCACGAGGCCAAGCTCGCAAAAAGTGCTCGACTCGACCCTAAAACGCTAACAGAGAGTGTAATGGGGAGGAGACTAGAATGTAGAAGTAGGTGAGCAGAAGATGACTCAGAGGAGAAGGGAAGAATCCCTAAAAACTAGTGTGGGTAGTGGGAGAAGGTAGAAGCCTAATCTAGCAAGCACGACTCAAACAATTTATGACTATGTGTCCTTAGGCTAGACGACGCCTAACTTCGAGATCACTAGTCTCGACACGCCTCACCTCCCAACAACGAAGACCACAATGCCCAGCAAGTGATACCTGATCCGGAGATCCAGTACCTCCTACTATCGACAAGGTACATCGATCAGGTCATGACGGTCTCAACTAGATCACTCTCCTAATGCGTCAGAAATCCTTAGGGTCAATGTCTACTTGCTTTAGAATGAAGACTTTTATTAAGAGTGATTTTTGGGGGCAAAGGGAAGGGTGATGAAATCCCCCACCTTATCTTTGTATGGGCAACCCCTCCTTAGTAGTGTTTTGATTCTTAATGTAGCAATCAACTCTCCAATCAAACACTCACCTCACTCTTGTCCCGATGCACCATACTAACTAATGCATGCTTTAACCATGCATGAATGAGAGAATGGGTGCACGTACCTCACGCCAGCAGTCAACAACAAGAATATAAAGAAAACAAAAGACAAATGCGTGGAGGGTCTACAAATGATGCATGACCTAGATGGCAAGAAGTCTAATATTTTGCATTGAGTTTTAAGGTACAAGTTGTGTTAAAAGGGGAATTGATTGTTAATATGGGAGCTAACTACTGGTTATAACATGCAAACTTGAACTCCTAGACAATTAAATTGAAAAAACAAACAACTACAACGAAATTTGGAGCAAACGAAACATACCAGACCGTTGATTGGCGGTCACTTTAGCTTATATCTTCCTCCAACTTCCCTAGTAGCCTCCCCTTGATCGTTAGGATGCCTGAAACAAATCCAAACTAAAAACAAAAAAATTAAAACCACTCGAATCGTCCAAACCAAAGTCTGGACAGAGCACCTCCCTGGTAACGACACCAAAAACTTGATTGATTCATTTTAATAAACCGCAAGTGCACGACCGCGTTGAAGTGATGACAAATACGGGTTGATCCACAGGGAGGTGTGTCGACTTTAGTTTGTTCGAAGGCGAGTGGGAAAGAAAGGAGAGAAAGGAGTTATGATCAAACAACACTAAAATGAAAAAGGAAATGGAAAGTTCAGCAATAAAACTAAACCCCGTAGGGGGTAGAGAAAGAATGTGAGTACAAAGATATGTGTATGTGTGTGTTCAATTATACTCATCAATTGTATTTTAACGGTTGTATTTTAACGGTTGTATATATATCTGTAAGGTGTCAAGCCCCTGAAGCGAAAGGTCAAACAACCAATCTCCGATCAACATTAATTCGCTTCCAAGTAGGTGCAAAATGTTGTAGCAATGTATGGTAGGTAGGGAAACACAATCCTTAAGTACGTGGGAGTTGGAGGGGGATAAAGGGTTGCATCTCGCTTTGTACGTCACCAAAGAGGATATCATGAAGTTCATGGAGATGGATTCGTTTTGTATCATGTTTATCGACGTGCAAGTGAAGTAAGTGTTTTTTGTATACAATGAAAAGTATTGAATAATTTTATCAAAAATTGTAATAAAGTATAATTTTTATACTTGTAGACATCTTTACGACGCCAGAAGGTCAATCTTTTCCGAGGATCAAGTATTTGGATTTATCAGTCCATCTACTTATATATACGGGAATGACGATAAATTGGGTCAGCTTGGGACATTCTTTAAAGAAGAAGACAAAAGATATTATCTGCTCCCTTATCATGAGAGGTAAACTTTGTAATTCAAAGTGAATTTTTAGTTTGTAATAAGCTTCTAATTATATATATATAAGGGCTCATTAGATGCTTGTCGTTGTATGCCCCACGACTAATTCGGCATATTGGTTTGATCCGTTGGGGTCGAATAAACCAAGGGACTCAATAAAGAAACTTCTAAATTTGTAAGTTCGTTTAGTCGTGAAAAAAGTAATTCGTGGATTTTTATTAGTATTATTGAATGATATTTTAACTTGTGCTACTCAGGGCAATTATGGTTTACAGAGCTTTAGGTGGTAGGATAACAACCACAAAAGCAGGAATAACATGGCATGGAATGAGTGTACGTTCTATCCCATTTTTGTTAATTAAGTTAGGAACATATATTTAGCGAATTTCTATGTTTGTAGTACCGGAAGCAGGTTGGAAATACGGAATGTGATTACTACGTGATGAGATACATGGAGGAAATCCTCGAATTGGAAACTCAAGACGTATGCCTATCCGAGGTAATGTAGATCGTTATTCAATTGTATAGTTATAGTTTCAATATTTAGTTATTAACATTCACACATGTATTTTTTTGATAGGTCTTCCCAAAAAGTAGTGATTCCTTCTCGCAACAGGAGCTCGATGAAACTCACGACCGATGGGCTCGCTATTTTATCAGAAACATGTTGACAAACTAAGAGGTTCTCCTATTCCTAGCATTTTTTGTAATTTAGTTAAGTGCACTTGTATTACAAACCTACCATTTATGCCTTAATATAATCGACTTAATTTTAGAATGAATTAATTGCAAGTGTGTTGAATTTCAATTATGTATGCTTGTATGTTTGTGCATGTGGTTGTATGTTTGTGTTTGTGCATGTATGCTTGTGTGTTTGTGCTTGTACGTACATGTGGATGAAATTGTGTGTATTTGTGAACAAATTTATTGGTGAACGTATTTGGTGCAGTTGTATGTACACGAATACGATGACTAAAAACAAGTTGCGGGACTCTAATTTTTTTTGTCCAGGTTTAGGAATAGACGTCGGCTGTTTGTATTAGCCGACGTATATTCCTCTGAAGAAAGGTATAGACGTCGGCTATTAGTTCACCGACGTCTATACCTAAAGAATATACGCCGTTTGTTATTTCACCGACGTCTATACTTAAAGAATAGACGTCGGTCTTAAATAACGGCCGACGTATATTCGTAACGAATAGACGTCGGTCCTAAAGGACGGCCGACGTCTATTCCTTAAGCATAGATGTCGGATATATCGCGTCCGACGTCTATGTATAGACGACGCACACATAGACGTCAGATCTGGGAGTGCTTATAACCGACGTATATAGCCCCGTACATCCGACGTATATTCCCTATTCTGTAGTAGTGTCGGGTGGCATGTAAGTCGCCAGCTGAGACAATCCAGCGAGGAATATTCCGGAAAAGCAGTTGGCCGACACGTACGTGTAATGGATAGATGCCTTCTCTATTGCTCGTCGGATGACAGACTTCGCCTTAAGTATCTGATTACCAGGAGGGACTGCATGCGCCATCTGGTCGACATCCATTCCGAACTCGGTGGGGAGGAATCTCTCTTCAGGTATATCATGGTATCGTTTTTTTGTAGGCTTTATTTTTGCTTCCATGGTATCATTAGTAAGGGAATAGAGAGAAGTGAGAAAAACAAGGAAGACATGTTTTTATTTAAGCTATTGTGGTATCTTATTCTTTAGGAGCTAATATATATATAGCTATTCGGACTTGGGTTCATTTTCATTTTTTCTCTCCTTTGTCCTTTTTTATGTGAGACTAAATCTGAAACACAGATTTGAAAGACGAAACCATGATTTCAAGGTTCAGAATTAAATTAACTCAACTTTATCTTGGGGGTCGAGCGGGTGGTATTGCTAACAGAAGCATTAATATCAAAAAACTATCTCCGTATATACGAAATTGAAACAAATTAGAAAAGTATAAATGAAATTCCCAGAAAGATAGAATAGTGTAAAACTTCATAAGAGAGATGTATACACTAAATTCATATAATTGCTTAAACTTTAAATAAGTAATTATGGGTCAAAAACATTTCACAGATATATGATAGAAACATCGTTAATGCAATGATATTGACATGCCATACCCGATTTTCTATGAAACTGTTAGTATGATCAAGAGGGATCTTTACCTTCATGTTTGGAGCTTCTTTGATGGCCTCAATGAGCTTAAGTTGGTCGAGGATGTGATTTTCGGCGATGGCAGAGATGACGATGTCCACCTGCTTTATGCTGAAACTAGACTCTCGTGGTCATCAAATGATCCCCACAACTCAAATTTACTCAATGACACATTTTTTTATATCACAAAACAAGTACTTTCTTTTGAGTAACTAATTGGACAACATCATTTAGGAATGGTTTAAGATGACAACTCTAAGGTGGAATTAAAACTTGAGTTGTTGGTCTACTAAGCTAACATATGCCATACAGAGTTAATAAATGAACTTAATGTTTAGGTCCCTAACCCTTCTTAGGGTTACTGTTGGAGGAGGTGGGTTGCATGGGGATGGAGGAAGGCTTGATGGGTGTAGGGGAGTGGTGTAGGGTGATGGGTTGGGTTGGTTTTGGGGTGAAGAGAAAAGTCAACGTTCTTCTCTCCTTCCTTTTCTCTTCTTCCATTTCCATCTCACTTCCACCCTTCACCTCATCTCTCACACTTTCTCTCTTCCTTTTCCGGCGATCCAGAGGTGGTGGAGATGGCTCCAGCGTGTGGAGGTGAGCTTGGGGCAGCAGAGACGCAAGCGTGAGGCGTGTTTGGAGGTTGTGGTAGGGTGCCGACTTCGAGTGATCTCCGGTGTGCTCCGTCGAATTCGAAGGTATGCTAATTCAATAGTGTAATATGTTTTGCTCACACTCGTTAGTGTGATTTTGATCGTCGTCGGGTGGTCAGAGACCTCGGCGGCGATGAGGGCATCAAGAGATACCCGACATGTCAGGTGGCTGCTGGATTTCGGTCGACCGGTACTTGTTGTGGTCGACCAGTTTAGTGTATTTTTGACGACTTTAACTAACATTGGTCGAACGATGCCATGTGGCAGTCAACCGGTTGTGCTTATGCTAGTGGGTCAGAGGAATGCCTGGAAGTTTTCAGTCGACCGCCTGTGTTTTCCGTTCGACCGATAGTTTATGTAACTTATGACCTGCTCGACCGTTGGATTGATTCGTTCAACCGTTAGATGACTAGAACTGCTAGGATGCCCCTGGTAGTTTCCTGTCGATCGGGAGCCTTGCGTCGCTCGACCGTTGGATTTGTATGATTTTGACCAGACTCCGAATTTTGACCATGTATCGGTCGACCGGTTTTAGACTTTTGTTCGACCGTTGGGACTTAGGTTACGCGCAGAGAGTTGGACCGTTGCAGACTTTTAGTCGACCGGACCCGATGGGAACGGTCGACCGGATTTCCTATTTTGGTTGACCGTTTATGCACGAAACTGAATTCTCGGTCCTAGTGAAGTGTAAACTCTGTTCACGGAAACATGTGTCCTCGCCTAGTGCGTGAGCCAGGAGGTGACAGTGGATGCATTGATCATGCTTGTCCAGGGATCGTCGAGTGGAAGATGGTGGGTACTTGGGACGAGTCACTCTATTGATAGACTGTGGCTAATGCATTGTTGTCTTGACTCGTAGTAGAGTAGCAGACCTGAGGGATAGCGGATCCCAATGCATGATGATGTATGACTCATGGAGCATGATGACCTTGCAGACTACGGTCCAAAATCGTCCGATGTTTTACCATCCGATGTTGTGCCGAACGTATGTTGTACCGATGATGTCGTTGAGGCTGTGCCGACGATGATGTTGTCGACGATGTTCCGGCTTGATCCTGCCGATGTTCCGGTGATGATGTTGTTCGTTGTCCGATGTTGTACCAGATATATGTTGTACCACCGATGTTGTGCCGGCGAGGCCGCCGATGTTTTTCCAACGATGATAGCTCAGTAGGGCACCTACTGAGTGAATATTGGACTGACCGGGCGATGACTCCGTTGGTGTGGTGTAGACCACAATGTTTCAGATCTAATTCTTTTGGCATGGAAGTGCGGACGTTCCTCATCGATCTCTTGGCTAGAGTAGTCGCGTATGGGGGTGTTGCGTACTGTCCGTAAGACCGTATGTGCCTACGGTAGGTCTCCGTGAGAGACCCGTTGTTGTTTGATGAACATATGTCCTTGTTGACCCTTAGAGGGTGCTTGTTGTTGTTGTAGGACTGGGGTCCTGTTTTACCCTTGAAGGGGATCTATTTTCATTGCAGTTGATGACATGACAAGCTACTAGTATGATAGGTTCATTATCGTACTACTGCATTCATATAGGTGAGCTTGACATACGGGGTTTCCTAATGGGAATCCCAGGCATTGATGTTTAATTCATGTTTCAGGACCGCAGTAGCTTATGTGCGGTGGTGACAGCGGACACACATATTTTGGGACCAGGATCCTCTTCGGACTATTTGAGGTCGTTAGGATTACCTGTATTCCTTTATTATATTGATGTAATCATGTATTTTGAAAAAAACTATGTTGTATTTGTTGCCTTTTTGGCCTTAATCTATGTTTTGATGATTTAATCAACCTAATCTTAATTATAATCAATGTAGAGTAGCATACATAATGAATAGCATATATATTGTATTGTGCAAACCTTTGCAGGTGATCAAGACTCAAGAAAGAGGAAAATGAAGTCCAGACATGTAATTAAAGCTATATTGAAGGCATGTAATCTTGATTTCTTTTGAGTCTTAGGAACATTGTGTAATTGAGCATACTTTAGCTAAAAACCACTCACATACACACTAGGTTCCCTATAGAAGTCACACACAAAATTTCACATCAATTGGACTTCAATAGATCACCCAAACTTAGACCGGAATTCACTAATTAAGTTTACCATAGTCAATTTGGTCGACCGTTTAGACCTTCGGTCGACCGTCTATTTCCTTTAACTTAGAGTGAATTTTACTACCGGATCGGTCGACCTTTCCGACTTTTTCGGTCGACCGTGTAAACATATTTTTCTGACCGTTAGACTTTTCGTATTATACCAACGGTTGTATTCTAATTATTCACCCAAACCCCAAAATACAAATGCTTATCGGTCGACCGTTGACCATGTTTCGGTCGACATAACATAAACGTCTCGACAACCCAATCTGCTTGGAAGTTTCCAGTCGACCGTGGACCTTGTTTCGGTCGACCGAATATGATCTTGTTTGTCAACCTTGTAGAGTCTGGAAGTTTACGGTCGACCGAACCCTTCTTGGTGTTCGACCGTTAACTTAAGTGTACCTAAGTTATAGCCTATTTTGTTTGATTGTTCCTTTATCGATCGACCGAAAATTGTTCTAAATTGCCAACCCGTCGACCGTTCTACCCGATTCGGTTGACCGAACTTGTTCTGAATTGGGTCCTACAGGTTTCTATTTTGTGTATCATACACAACCCTTACCCAATTTATCCCCAACGGCTATAACACCTGTGGAGCTTATAAACAGACTTGTAAACATATTTTCACACAACTCTCCCACTACAATTTTTCTCCTACATTAGAGAGAAAACTCCAAACACTCCAAGCCTCAAATCTTCCACACTTTAGTCTTAAATCATATTTTACTCAAGTGTGCTCAAGTTTAGAGAGTGTTGTTCCACTCATTTGTTTGTCAAAGAAACAAGGATTTCGGTGAAAGCCCGAAGTGTTCCGTCTCCGATTTTGAGAGGAAGAAATCAAGCTAGCGAGGGTTGTTCGCGGAAGCTTGTGTTGTAAAGGCATTCTCTCCCGGCCCGGAATGGGGAGTGGATAGTGAAGTCATGAGCGGAGCTTGGTGATTCGAGCGGAGCTTGCAAGAGATGACTAGGACCCGGGTGGGGTGTCGAACCTCTTTAAAAATCACCGTCTCCATTGTGGTTTCCATTATTTCCTCTTTACTTGCTTGTTTGCTTTAATTCCGCTGCACATTCATTGATTGCTTAAACAAGTAGATAATTAACTTAAAATTAATTAGAACTAAGCCGTATTCATGATCCTACAGTATTTGGTGCACCGACTGATTATTTATATGAGTAACATTCTGTTTGATGACTATTATCTTGAGACCTTTTTATTGTTAAAATTTCAAATTTTCCGCTGTTTCGGGATGTTACATTAATAGTTACCACGGTGAAGAATAATATATAGACATTTATGTCGAAAGGGCAATTAATCCTAAAGAAAAGCTAATTTTGAGAAACATGATTTAGGACCAGGATCCCTAAGGTTAGCTCGGTTTGGACTTGGGAGATCCCTTATCTTGAAATGTTTAAGACAAGGGATCAAATCTTAGTAGTTCTACTTGTATATTTGACATTTTTGGGATTTAAAATGATATTGAGGTAGAGTATATTAAAAAAATATTTAACAAATGCTACCACATTTTTTTAATATAATAATAATAAATATATGATTGAATATGATGAACTTTGAGAAAAATAAGCTCAGCCATTGTACTTACAAATAAAAATTAAATGATATGATAGATATAACAATATGCATGTTCATACTAAAACGGCAAAATATGCATAGTTTTTAAGTAATAATATTAATAGAGTTTCCTGAAATCAACATAAATTCATCTGACATTATCGTATTTTTCAAGGTGACATACATATAATTAAGGACCGTGATACACGAACACGTGAGTCACGGATGCACCTGACGTGGTGAGTACAATCAGTAGTACAGTCAACAAAGTCAACTGTCTTTTATTTTCTGAAATTAATTAAATAACATGTTTATTTTGTGTCACATATAACTTTTACTTTCCACATGCAACATTTGGTTTCCCCATGCAACATTTACATTTCCCAATGCATCCATTGGTTTCCCCATGAAACCTTCGGATACAAAGGTAAAATGCAGGTATGTCCATTTTAACATTTGGATCTATCCATTTTATCATTTTTGTTTGTACATTTTAAGGTTTGTGTCTGTCCATTTTAACTTTTGTGTTTGTCCATTTTAAGGTGTGTGTTTGTCTATTTTAAGATATGGGTTTGTCCATTTTAACCTTTGGGTATGTCCATTTTAAGGTGTGTGTTTGTCCATTTTAAGTTGCGGGTTTGTCTGTTTTAACTTTTGTGTCTGTCCAATTTAAGGTGTGGGTTTTGCCCATTTTGAGATGCAGGTTGATTAACATCATATAATGCATATATTTCTATTTTATATCCTTTATTTTTAGACTAAGCAATGCTACGTAACGAGTTTTATGTTTATGTTTCAGTAATAAACATGTTTGGGAAGAAGAGATTCAAAAAAGACTTAAAAGTAAGGGAAAAGACTAAGTTGCAAGACTTATGGACTAAGATGCAAGAGAGAATGACCCGGATGTAAACCCAAAATGACTAATTAGCAAAATCAAGCACTCCACACCTTCATGAGGAGTAGTTTGGCAATTGGATTCGGGTCGCAACTCACACAACCAATTAGGATACACTACAGAAGAAGAAACGAAGCTACAAACACCACAGACGAAACTGGGCTGGATCCAGGAGATCTAGACCGCCAATTGGCGGTCCATTTGTCTCCGGATCCGATCCGTCTTCTATCGAAAGTGTATTAAGGTGTTTTATGCTATATTTGGTATGCGTTTAGTCCTATACCGGGGGATTGTCCCAGGTTACATTTTTTATGGATATAAATAAAACTCTTCCTCCTCCTTTGTAATACATCTCCTCTCTTGGTGGCCACCCTCTCTACTAGGAGTAAAGCCTTGGCGCAAAACTCTGGTGGAGAGAGGCTACTTGTAAATGTGAGTGAGAAAAAAGATGTTTTGTTAGTTAATTGTTGTTTCCTTTAGTTCTTGCATGCTTAGTTACTTTTGTTATTTTAATCTTCGTAGAATTAATAAGCATGTTTTCTTTCCTTAATATGAATGTTAACTTAGTAATGTGTGAGTAGTTTCATCCCTCTTTGGGGGTGGAGTTGATGTTTATATATGTCATGTAGAATGGAATGAATGCTTAATATTGTTGTATGTGAGAAATGTTAGTATACTTGTTTGAATTAAAGAGAATACTTAACTTAATGGTTTCTGCCATAATCTTTAGGTACATTCCATGCTTGTTTAGGTTCTTAATAACAAACTTGTCATGCTCATATTAATCACTTGGGTTAGTGATTTAGAGGATAGGTCTTGTCATGAGGTACTTCTTATGCATAGCAAACACTACCTACACTTGTGCTTATTGAATGCATTCATCACCACTTAGTTCATGTGTACACACACTCCACCCCTTAGGGGTTTTCCATTCCTGATTTTCAGTTTCTTCTATTAGTCACTTAGTTTAGCTTTATTTAGTGCTTTCATCTTCTTTGCTTGTTTTGACTAGTGTAGCGTAACATAGTCTAGTCTAGTTAGTGTAATCAATCTCTTCGTCCCTTTTTTCCCACTTGCCTTCGAACAAAGCAGAGTTGACACACCTCCTCGTGGACACGACCCGTACTTGCCGCGTCTTCACCGACATCGTGCACTTGCAGTAATATAAACGAATAATCACATGTCTGTCCATTTTAACCTTGGGTCTGTCCATTTTAATATTTGTGTATGTCCATTTTAAGTTGTGTGTTTATCCATTTTAAGATGCGAGTCTGTCAATTTGAACATTTGTGTTTGTCCATTTTAAGGTGTTAGTTGGTTCATTTTAAGATGCGGGTTTGTCCATTTTAGCCTTTGGGTATGTCCATTTTAAGGTGTGTGTTTGTCCACTTTAAGATTCGGATCTGTCCATTTTAAACCCTTGTGTCTGACCATTTTAAGGTGTGAGTTTGTCCATTTTAAGATGTGGGTCTGTCCATTTTAACCTTTGGGTCTCTCTATTTTAACATTTGCGTCTATCCATTTTAAGGTGCGGGTCTGTCCATTTTAACATTTGTGTCTGTGAATTTTAAGGTGTGGGTTTGCCCATTTTAAGATGCAGGTATGTCTATTTTAACATTTGGGTCTGTCCATTTTAATCAGTGAGTATGTTCATTTTAAGGTGTGTGTCTACCTTTTTTAAGATATGGGTTTGCCCATTTTAACTTATTGGTTTTTCCTTTTTAAGGTGTGGATTTTTCATTTTTAAGATATGAGTTTGTCCTCAACCCAATTCCACCAAGAAAAAGAATCTTCCCGCTAAGTCCAAAACAAGAATGTTTTCAACAGAGAGTCAAAAAAAAAAAAATGCAGGAAAGAAAATCCCCACTGAAAGATCAAAACCAACAACAACCCAAGTTGAAATTAGCAAACAAGAACACGAAATCAAACCCAATTCCGTGTAAACAAATCAGAAAACAAAAAAAAATTAAGATCAAAGGCAAACCAACTTTAGACAAGAACACCACAAACCCAAATCAAAGAAAAAGAACCAAACTTTCAAGACAAACACCAACAACCCAAAAAACGAAATTCCATCACCACAACCCCTCCATCTCCCCTCCCCTCCCCTCCCTCCTAAGACGACTGCAAGTGTCTCGCTGCCCACCGTGCCATGGAGTTCGTGAGATCTAACATGGTTCTCGGCCTCAGAACGGGCTCCACCGCTGACCACTTCCTCCTCTTCCGCGCCGACCAAGTTCACCACGATGTCCTCACGAGCGTCGTCGGCTTCCACACCTCCCTCAAGACTCACTCCCGTGTCGTCTCTCTCGGCATCCCTCTCACCGATCTCGTGAAAGTTTTGGAGAATAATAAAAGGTTTTGAGGACATATATATGGTGGAAAATAAATGTTGCATAGTTTAGCGTGCGCAAAAATAAATAATTAATATGTGTTTTTTGCTGAATGGATAAACCACGTGGGATGCGTCCGGGATGCACTGCATCTATTAATCATTTTCTTATAATTAACTACATAAACAAGAGTAATTTGATGCTTCTAGGTCTACGACTTAACACTACAGTAAAAATAATTGTTGTTAGTGAGGGAGTCATCTTATCCCTTAAGTCATCATCGAGGCATCTAAGGTGCATTAAGAAGACTCCTTCAGCCCCGGAGAAATGTCTAGGGATCACATCCCCAACAATCCGCCCCAGAAAATTCCATCATGGAACCTACAACCTACTCTGATACCAAATGATGCTTCTAGGCCTGGAACTTAACTACTAAACTAAAAGTAAATAGTGTAGTGGTTAAGTCTCAGGTCAAAGAGCATCATTTGGTATCAAAGGATTATGTTTCTAATTTCATATACTTAATCATAATTTAGTATGACATACACTTCAATTAATTGTGAGTGATTATCAAACAACTAGACCACCCATGTTTCACGACTCAAATTATGGATATTGGAGGAAATGAATGAGAATCTATTTGCAATCCATTAATCTTAAGTATTGGATATTTATCTTAACCTCATACACACCTCCTAATGATGAAGAAATCATGTCCCTAACTAGAGCCAAAATTAAAGAAGTGCAGATGAATTCTTGCATCATGAACATATTGTATTGTGGCTTTAATGAGGAAAAATAATACAATCAAATTAGAGCTTGTGATAGTGCATATGATATATGACATAAACTTGAAATGCATCACGAGTGTTCTAGTCATATGAAAGAAACTAGGATAAATTGCTCACGCATTAAAATGAACTCTTTTGTATGCAATCTGGTGAGAACATAACCGAGATGCACACTCGGTCCACCGAGATCAGTAACTCTCTCAAAGCTCTTCACAAAACTTTAGTGAGGGAGATATGGCTCGGAAGATTCTCCAATTACTCACCAACAAATGGGGGGAAATGACAATTATCGAGGAAGCACAATATCTCTGACTGTATGGTCTACAAAATGGAAGAAAAAACCCTCACTACGTCGATTTTCAAAAAAAAACCAACGTGGTAGACCCCGTACAACGTCGATTTTGAAAAAAACTGACGTAGAAGGCTATTTTTTCCCGGTTTTTTGGTTCGCTGAAAGTCGTAAGAGTTTGCACAATATAAACAACAGATTACTTAAATACTAAACAAATGTAAAATATAAATAATAGATTAGTTAAATACTACTCCATGGTTTATACATACGTCCAATGGAATCACCTAATTTACTGCTACTGGAAATATAGTCACTTATTTCTCAAAAATAGTAGTATATAACATTCTATAATAGAATTTAGAATCAGTATGTTCAACTTTCAGTACTTGAGTTTCAAAAAAATGATGAATCAACTAAATTTCACATATACCAAACAAGGTTTTCTCCTCGTCTTTGTATGTGACTTGTCCTGATGGATCCTACACAAACCAAACACATACAATGTCAAAAATCACAATTTAAATTAAAATACTAGTCATTACACTAGTTGCAGCCCAACAAATAGTTGTAACTTGCCGAAAGCTTTATGAACTTAGGAACCTTATGCTCGCCTTTGTATGTATCCATCCGAATCAGCTGGAAATCCACATACTTTTCTAACAAGCATGCAATTAGCCTCACTACCTCAGTTGATGCAACGTCCCGACAAACTTCTCGAATGCCTCTTGCCAACAAAACTCGAATCATCAAATTTCCAATACTCATGGAAGTCATGGGTTCGGCAACTTCATTTTCGTCCTCTGATTGGGAGTCGTGGTGGACGTGGGATCGCGAGGCCGGAAGCACATACGAAGTGGATGGAAAGCGTGGTGGAGAAGGAAATCGATCTTGCTCCCATTTCTACTTCTAGACTTCTTCCACTTCGGGTCAGTAAAATGGAAAAGAAGAAAATTTGGATTTTGAGGTTTGAGGTTTGAGAAGGAATATTTCGATTTCGAATTGTACGTGGCTAGGGTTTATTTTTGTTGATTTCCGGATTGGCAGGATTTCATTTTGGTTTACGCGCTTATACCAAAAAACAAATTCAACCCTTCCACGACAGACTATTTAAAAGTCGATGTGGAAGACCACCCTACCACGTCAGTTTTACTTAAACCGATTTGGTAGGGTTTGAATTTAATATATATATATATATATATATATATATATATATATATATTTATTTATTTAAAAAATCCCTACCACGTCGGTTTTACTAAATCCGACGTGGTAGGGTATTAATTTTTTTTTAAAAAAGGAAAATGGACCCTTCCCCGTCGAATTAGGTAACAACCGACATGGAAGTACCCTACCACGTCGGTATTATAAATCCGACGTGGTAGGGTATGAATTATCGGACACTCTTACGTCGGCTGTCATGACAGACGACGTGGTACAGTGTCTTCCACCTCGGTGTTGTAATGGCCGACGTGGTAAGGCGTCTTCCACGTAGGTATGACAATATCCGACGTGCTATGGCCGACGTGGTAGACATACTTTCCAGCAGTGTTGGACACTTGGACAACTTGGGCTTGATTAATGTACAGGTTGAATGCCTACTGTAGGCCTTTTTTTGGTTATTAAAGAGTATAGACGTCGGTAGTATAAATCGACGTCTATACAGGGTATAGACATCACTTGTATATAGCCGACATCTATACACCAGAGCATAGGCTTCGGGGACATATATAACGGTCGTTGGACCGCCAAAATCTATCGTATATACCCATGTATATCCGACGTATATGGTCTTTTCTGCACTAGTGAAAAAGGATTTAAAATGTGTATTTTTTTATAAATGGGATTGGTTGGACAATGACAACTTTAGTTACTTCAATTCGAGCGCTTGATTTGTTGCCAGTAGTGGGTGGGGAATGAGACACGAGTACAAACAACATGTCGGTCCCACTTTTTGAAAGTTCAACCTTTTAAGTAAGAGTAGTGATATAGATCCTCCATTTTGTGTTCATTTTTGGGATACAACCTCCTATCCCTAGTGGAGGTGGTTAGTTTTGTAAAAAATCTCATTGTAATTGAGATAATAAGATACCTAAGGGTTGAAGCACAAAAATCCCTTAAATATAAATCATTCTCCCTCCACCTTCAAATCAAAATTCAAAATGCATTATCTTCCCACCCCTCCTCCTCCTTCTGCCTCCTCCCACCTTCCTCCACCTTTGGTCTTCTCCTCCTTCGACTTCGTTCTCCGACCTCTTCCCACCTTCGTCCTCGTTCGACTTCCTCGTTGTCCTCCTCCTCCTACCACCTTCTTTGTCCTCCTCCTCCGACCTCCACCTTCGGCCTCCTCCACCGGCCTCCTCCTCGTTGTCGTCCTCCTTCGGCCTCTTCCATTCTTCATACTCCTCCCGCATATTCTGACATCCACAAGCATACTCCTCCTGTGACATCCTCACCTCCTCGTCCTTCGACCTCCTTCGAAGTGTATTTAGGGTTATTTGTGGACATATCTATCTGTGGTTAATTAGTAATATTTGTTTATGGACATATCTGGACATGTTTGTGGTTATTTAGCCAAATGATGGATATGTCTACATTATTTGTACATTTTTACAACCACGTATATGGTGTAGTGTATATGTATATTGGTTGTGTGGCAACATGTCTGGATATCATCAATGTCTCTTATCTATTTGTGTATGTCTATCAATATTTAGATATATCTTCTTGTGTAGTGTCACTATCATTTATATGAAAATTGTTAGATGTATCACCAATGTTTGTTATCTATTTGTGTATGTCTACCAATATTTAGATATATCTTCTTGTGGTGTGACCGTCACTTATATGCAAATTGTTAGATATATGAAGATTGATTCTTAGACATTTATATTATGTAGAGTAGATAATATCAACCAGTATTGTCCCATGTGTGTAATGTTTATTTGTGTTTATTTGTTGTCCAGATACCACCACATATCTAGTCTTTTATATGTGTATATTGGATGTGTTGTCCACAATCCTGGGTACCACCAATGCTATTATGTGAATATCTGACTCAAATCAACTTCATTAAATAATAGTGTGACATTAGAAAGTAAAATATTAGATATCTCAAACGCACATTTAGCAAACTTCACATGAAAAGAGTAGATATCCACCAAAATCTCTCTAGAAATATGTCCAAGTTGATTAATTGTTGACCAACAGATATGTCTCACAACTGAACACCAAGACTGTGTTTGGATGTAGCTTTATCCAGCTCCTTCAACCTCTGCGATCTGCTACAACTCCTTTCTTATTCGTGGGTATTATTTCAAGTTTTGGACGATCCTGCCCCTAATCATTTGAGATTATCCCTCAGTGTCCCAAAACATATGTTGGAAGGAAGGTCTGATTCCAACGTTATTACCGTGCGGACCATGTTGATAATTACCATTCATGCAACTGGTTATTTACATGGGCACGATTTGGGTGTATTTCTTCCTCGTCTGAGCTCTCATCCTCTCTCTCCTGCGAGCAGTGCTGCCAGAGTTCGTGGCAGGCAACACGAGGACGCTTCCATTTCATCGAGATTAATTGAACCAAGGATTCAACAAAAAAAGTATGAATTTGGTTGAATGGTCACATTATGTGAGTTGTTTTAATTTATCTGTTTTATTACTAGATTGGTATTGTTTTAGTTAGATGTTTTAATTTGATTGTTTCAGGACCGGATTGGTTGTTCTATGTATATTTTAAGTATTAATCTAATCGTAGACTTCATGTAAATTACAGTTGTCAAAATATTTGTTTTATTAACAGGAATGGATGCTCATGAAACAGATTCATTTCATTCGGAGAGGAAGTTGCAAGCTGACTGTTTTTTAAAATCAGTTAATTAATTCGGTCAGATTTGTCTTTTTTCTTGAACTGAAGTTGTCTTTTTCACATTCATTGCCACTAATGGATGTCATACAAAAACCAACCAGAATTTACACTACAAGTAGTGTACGTAAACCAGCAGGTAGTGTAAGCGCTTTGATTTTTAGCAAATATCATTGCCATTTCAGAACCATGAAGTGGAGGGAACTATGAAAAGGAAAGGAGAGAATGTCAATTGGTCTATAATTTAAATAAGGAACTTATACCCACGTAGATGTGCAGAAGATACAAGCATTAAACTATGAAAATAAATAAAAATGTTGATTAGGTGAAAGATTACATTGTGCAGCATAACATGACTTGAAGTTCAATCTTCCACAGTGTTATAGTTGAAAGGAATATGTTCTAAAAGTAATCTTTTATATGTCTTTTATTATGAATTAAATGTAATAACATTTATTCCTTAATTAATATATTCGTCTTTTGGAAGTGTTAAGGAAAATACTTTTGATCATTAACTGTAGAACTCTAAAAGATAATTGTGTACATAAATCAAAAGTGATTCACAATCATGGTGATTAACATGGAACATTAATTACTGAGATAAGATTGTCGTATTGGTTAAATGATATTGTAGCTCTACAAATATTTTAACATGAGTATATGAAATGGAGAATATTTATTTCATATATTAAATTGACCTAATAAATGAAACATTATGGAATTGTGTTTTTGAATACTAAGAAATAAGACCTATATCTTTTCAAACGAGAAGTGTATAATTCGATTATTATCAAAAGTTATCATTGAGTATAGTGATAAAGATAATTGTTGGTTATACATGACTTGTGTCGTAAAAGAAGATATGTCAAAAGATTATCATCCCCCTCTGACTTAAGTGATGATATTGCTTGGCACCTTGATAAAGTAAAATTATAATGTGCACAATGTAACTTATATGTAGTTACATATTTATAATTTGCTTGAGAGATCAAGAAATAAATATAAAATACAAAGATGACACATTTCTAATTTGTATAATATTCTTAATATCATAAGCCAAACGATAGATACAACTAATAGGATTTATATCACTAAATAAATCGTGTTATGTTCGAGTGAACAAAACATCTTTGTTATTTGAGTAACTATAATTTGTGGCTAGATACCGCTTATAGTTTATGATATAAAATATTTTATATTATTGTCAACATAACTTAGATTCTCCTATAGGTCACACCACAAAACTTGGAAACAAGAAATATGAATTAGTATTTTATATGATGTATTAAAATTCATATGATATGAAATTAAATACAGATGGCAAAATGACAAAAATTAATATGTCGTGAAAACGACATAGTTAAAATAATAAATAAATTCGTATGATATGTATATATTATGGGGTATAATATTTTGACAATATATATGATAATATATTACGTGATATAATGTGATCTGCAACATTATAATATATGAATTTGCTAAAACCCCAACTCAAATTTTGTTAGATATTAATCCAATATTTGGTAAAGTCAAAAATAGTGAAAAATGGTCTGACCGTTTGCCCACGTTTTTTAATATATTAATAAGAGATTTTTTGCTGATGAATTGCTGAATTTAATCCATATTCATCAACTGTAGTTATGTGATGATGATGTGGCAAAATAACTAATAGATAATACACAAAGTGGTTTGTAAATGATGTGGTTTACTAGAGAGATAAATAAGATATCATGTGCATAGTGGTTGCACATGATGTGGTTTAGTGGAGAGATTAATAAGGGATCATGTGTAAGTGGTTTGCACATGATGTGGGTTAGAGAAAATCCCTATAATAGGTTCATTCTCCCTTCATTGTTTACAAAATACAAAAATTCTCCTCTCAATATTTCTTCACATAATCCATCCTAAAATTCCTTTATTAATTGAGTGCTTGAGAGATTAAATTCTTTGAAGCATTGAAGGGGTAATTAGCTAGATTTTAACCTTGTATTAGAGATTGATTGACTAGTTTCGATATCTCTCTAATTTTGCTTAGAGTTTGGTGAACACTTGGAGGAATTCCGAGGTGATTTGACGTGCAACTCAACTTCCTATTGGTAAAAGGCATTCGATAATCCCTTAGGTATGATCCAATATATGTATTTCAATATTAATTATTATATTAAACATATTTAAATACAATTAGAAATCAAGTACATACAATTGTTGAAAAATATGAAAACATACACAACTATAGGGTACGGAATCCAACAATAGTCAGGGTGTCAGTGGACGTTCGAAATTTGGAAATTTGATCGCGTCTAGTTCGAAAAATATTCGGTCCAAAAAATATCTTATCCGAATAATATTCGATTCGTGTAACATTCATGACATGCGAATGCGAATACAGATAGTGATACATCTGATTCGAATAATATCTGTTTTGAGATTTAATATCCTAATACGATATCCACATTCAAAGTATGTATTCGTATCCGAAACATAAATAAATTTAAAAAATATATTTATATTTTAATTATTTATATATATCATATACATCATCCATCTTTGTATATCATACATATATTCCCGTTGAAATTATGTTAAACTTAAATGTATCATTTAAAATATAATATAATAAACTTAATAAATTTCTTTCTCAAATTTAATTTCCCAATAACCAAACTCCCACAACCTCACAAGTCACAACCTATCTCGCAACCCTAGCCGCCAACTCTCAACCGTCCCACCTCTACAACCTCTTAAATCCGACACCCACATCTCTTTCTGCTCCTCTCATGGACGGCTAGGACGTGCTTGTCCCGACCCTTGCCCATGTCAACTTCAGCCGTTTCGAGAGAGTTGTGAAGTTTCTCAAGACTCACCCCTTTCTCACGCACATGATAGTGCATAATGAAGTCCTTGTAGGTGGTACTAGAGAGCCAAGAATCAAATCATTCGCAATGTCATCGGGCATCGGGGAAGAGATCTTCGACAACTTCACAAGGTATCCTTGCATCGTGAGAAAATGCATAGATACCAAAGTTCCATCCGCCATGTGGCACCTTGTGAGTACGATAGTGGTTTTATAGCCCTCTTTTCTAGCACTATCCATGAACATCTTTGTTAGAGCTTCAGCGGCCTTCTTGGGCTTTGAATCCAACTATTTCGCTTGAAGCAAGTCACCCATGGAGGCCAACATTGGACCGTGAACCTGATTCTCTTGGTCTTACCACTTGGCTTTTGCCTATCTCTCGTTATCGGTTGCCTTCTCATTTAATTTTGGGAAATTTGACCATCCAAAATATGATATAGTTTCTCAAACTTCAACACGATATTGAGCTTGAGTTACCAGCTTATGAAGTTTGAGTCATCATTTGCCAAATGATGTTTTTCAATCATAGATCGCACAATAGGTTGAATATTCGACATTTCTACAAAATAAATTATATGGGATTTAATGTCAATTTTATGTTTGAAAATGAATACTGCAAATAAAAATTTGTCCATAAATGCAGTAATTCAAGATCCTATCAATTATAATATAAAATAGCTTAGGGCTATCAGATATATTACAAAATCAAGGTAAGAAAATATTTTCTAATCATAACCATTTCGATATTTTGCGACAATTGCATTTTCAAACTCTTATGACTTGTCGTTTTAATTAAGAGGGAATTTGACCAATCCTCGTAAGAAAAACATTTTTTTCTCAAAACCGAGCTAGAGCTCCGGGTCTTGTTAAGAAAACTTATTTCATTTGACACAAGATACATTTATCCATTGTATTCACAAACAAATACACTCGTTGTCCACTAAGAGTTAATCGGACCTCGTACATCTATTCATGGCACAACAATAGACAACCTTATATCTCCCACTATTCCCAAAGATGGAGGGAGCTATCTCCCGCTAATGGCTAATAGAATATCCCTCGATCGATGGCTGCTAGTGGACGAAATAAGTGAGAAAAAATACTCTAAATTTTTGGTTGGACAATTTAATCATTTATATGTGATTTTAGAATTTAGGTGATTACGCATATTTACATCTATACACATACTAACATTCATTCATACAATCACATACATGTCAAGCACACAAACATAAATATATCCATTCACACACATATTGGTGTGAGTTTATATGTTCCCGCGTCCTTGACTCTTGCGCTTCCTCAACATCTTCTTCTTGCACCATGGATGTAGATATTGAAAAATATAAACATACATATCACAATTTCGAAAATTGTCTAGTGCAAGTCGTCTATTAAAACTCTCTCATATGTATGCATATACATAGAAATAGAAATTTGGCTTTTACATATACATAAGCCCCAGTGATTGAATAATAATAACATACACATTCATTCATTCATTCACACATGACTTCATCGGAACATACAAACTCACATATCCCTGCATAAGAGAACTCGAGCAACGCATGTACATATACTATAAATTACTAAATTTAGTTTATCATTCATCTCTAAATCAAACAATTCTAAAATCATTTGAAAACCTTTAAAATGGTTTTATACATCATAGTTCAAAATACAAAACATTTGAACCGTTGTTAATCTAATTTCCAAAATAAATTTTTAAAGGAAAGATAAACATATGCCTTTTTCGTTTTGTCGATTCTTTATAAAATAATCATTTAATAAAAACGAAAATTTTATATATTAGAAATGAGTCTAAAATTTAATTCTAACATTCACATGATGTGTTTAAAAACATTTAAAACTATCAAAAGAATCAATTAGAATTATATCAACAAAACTATCGGAAACCTCGAAAAATACATAGAACATGAATTGTTTCGATTGTAGATGGAAAACTAAAATTAATTATATAGTCTAATAATTGAAAATATGAACTAAAGGCTCTGATACCACTGTAGGATTTCGTGTCCCTATGTATGTGTATATTTTAAAAAAATTAATATAAACATACATGATCGATTTCATATTTTCATTGATTTTACGTACATGTATATGTTTATTCGAATATCATGCATTCCTTCATTAATTAAAATAAAAAATAGAAAAGATCACACCCAAAGGTTCTCTAAAATATTTTAGAAGATCCGTAGTTCCGTTACCCATCTTATCGCCTGCCGATTCGCCTCTAAGTTTTCACCAAACTCTAAACAAAATTAGAGAGAAATGAGCTAGTCAATCAATCTCTGATGAAGCTTAGAATCTAGCTAATAACCCCTCTAAAAGCTCCTGAGATTTTAATCTCCAAAACATAAAACTATTAAGAGAATTTTTGTGGTGGTTAAGGGAGAGATTAGGGAGATATAATTTTTGCATTAATTCTTGTTAAACAAGTAGGGTGAGAGGATCTATTTATAGCCTCCCAAATCACCGACATCAAGAACTATTCTCTAGCCATAATCTCTTGTTTTCTCTCTCCTAAAATTAATCTCAATTTGCCACATAAGCATCCTAAAAAACGTTTGATCAAATCTGGAATTAATTCAACCCATGATCTAATTATTCTCTTAATAATTCAGGCAAATATCGTGTTGTTCGGTTAACTGAGATTTCCACCCGGTCGACTGAACCATTTAGTTTTACGCAAGTTCGGATGACCGTGAGGTAGACGGTCGACCGACTATTCACGAGAAAAAATCCCTAGAAAAGTTCGAATGATCCACGTCTCGTTCTGGTCAACCGTTGACTCACCAAAATTTCTCCTGGTAAATCTAATCGGACGACCGTGTCACTTTCGGTCTACCGAAATATCCCAAAGAAAGCTCCTGGATATTTCCTTTCGGTTGACCGTTTACGTCCAGTTGACCAAACCCAATTGTCCAGGCACTCTAGACAATTTCGGTCAACCAATCATGTTATCCGATCTTCGTTCGGTTGACCGTTCCTAAGAAACCGAATGTCGACCGAACCCAAAACGGTGGACCGTTTTGACCCGATTTTGCCTTTGTCAATTTTTGGAATTATATCTAACAAAATTTGATCTTTTCGGGCGGTTATTAGCAAATTCATATCTTATGTAATATATTATCCTATGTAATATTAAATTATTACACATCATAATATATACACCTCATATGAATTTATGCATGATTCTAATTATGTCAATTCTTATGACATATT
The DNA here is from genome assembly GCA_963682175.1 of Triglochin maritima. Classification (NCBI taxonomy): domain Eukaryota; kingdom Viridiplantae; phylum Streptophyta; class Magnoliopsida; order Alismatales; family Juncaginaceae; genus Triglochin; species Triglochin maritima. The sequence goes on from OY821775.1 coordinate 38,487,637, forward strand.
GATTTTATTGATTCATCACATGTGTCCCTTTACACATGAAACCCGACACATCAAATGAACTCAAAATCAAGCTTCTTATTTCCCAATTTTGTGGTGTAACCTATATGAGGATGTAAGCTAAATTGTCGGCGATATTAACCACTTAATATCTCAAACTATATGTGGTATCTAACTACGCATTATAGTTACCCAATTAGCATAGATGTCTTGTTCCACTCGATATAAACATGATCCATTCAGTTATATTAGTGCACCACTTGTGTCCGTCCCATGCCTCATGATATTAGAAATATATACAAAGTAGAAATGTGTCACCTTTGTATTATATTCATTTATTGATCTCTTTAAGATTATTATAACTATGTAACTTAACTCAAGATACATTGTGCACATTATAATTTGCTTTATCAAAGGGCAAGCTAATATCATCACTCAATTAAGAGATGCAATGATAATCGTTTGACTAGCTATCTTTTCCAGCACAAGCCATGTTCAACCAATTATCGCTTTTATCACTATACTCATTGATAGCTTTTGACAATAATCAACTCAAGCACATCTTGAGTGAAAAGACATAAGTCTCATATTTTAGGATCCAAGACACAGTAAAACATTAATGACACGAAAAACAATTCCATAATGTTCTACTTGTTAGGTCTATTCAATATATAAAAGTAATCTTTTCCTCTTTTATATACTCGTATCGTGAATTATTTGTAGAGCTACAACAATCAATGACCAACACGACAATCTTATCTCGGTGATTAATGTTCCATGTCAATTACCATGATTGTGAATAACTTTTGATTTATGTAAACAATTATCTTTTAGAGCTCTACGGTTAAGGACCAAGCGTCTCTTCCTTAACACTTCCAAAAGACGAATATAATAATCAATGAATAATATGTTTGCACATCCAATTCATAATAATTGACATATAAAAATACAACTTTTAGAATACATTCCTTTCAAAATTTAGAGTATTTTTCTTTCTTATTTCATCCACTAGCATCCATCGATCGAGGGATATTCTGCTCGCCCTTAGCAGGAGATAGCTTCCTCCATCTTTGGGAATAGTGGGAGATAAAAGGTTGTCTATTTTTGTGTCATGCATAGATATACGAGGTGAGATTCACCTTTAGCAAATGATGGCTCCAACTTCCTAAGCTGGCAACTCAAGTTCAATATCGTGTTGAAGTTTAAGAAACCATCTCATATTTTGAATGGTGAAATCCCAAAATTAAATGAGAAGGCAACAGACAATGAGAAGGTGGCTAAATCAAAGTAGGAAGACCAATAGAAACAAGTTCACGGTCTACTGTTGGCCTCCATGGGTGACTCGCTTCAAGCGAAATAGTTGGATTCAAATCCCAAGAAGACCATGGAAGTGTTAACAAAGATGTTCATGGATAATGCTAGAAAAGAGCGCTATAAGACCACCATAGCACTCACAAGATGCCACATGGCGTAGGGAACATCGGTGTCCATGCATTTTCTCACTATGCAAGGATACCTCGAGAAGTTGTCAAAGCTCTCTTCCCCGATGCCTGATGACATTGTGGAAGATTTGATTCTTGGCTTCTAGCCCCGTCCTACAAGGTCTTCATTATGCACTATCATGTGTGTGAGAAACGGGTGAGTCTTGAGGAGCATCACAACGCTCTCCAAACGGCTGAAGTTGACATGGACAAGGGTCGGGACAAGAACGCCCTAGCCGTCGATGGTGGGAGCAGGAAGATCACCAAAGTAAAGGCAAAAACAAATTAGCCAAAAAGGCATTGAAGGGAAGCGGAGTAGGAGGGGCTCATGCGAGTACCTCGAGGGGGAATTCTTCGAAATCTCTGACTCCTAATACGGAGTGTTACCACTACGGTGGAAAAGGACTAAAGGTATATTTGTTATTGAAATAAATTTAGTCACCTCTGTCCATGATTTGGTAATTAATATCGGATCTTGTGCTTACATAATTTCTAATGTGCAGCTACTAAATGATAGGAAGGAACTCGCGAAAAATGAGATGATTATGAAGGTTAAAAATGGTGCAAGCGTCGTTGCGATTGCACAAGGTTTCGTGGAGCTTCAATTGTCTAGTGGTTTAAATTTATGTCTAAAGAACGTCTATTATGTGTCTTCGATTAGCAAGAATATTATTTTTGTATCATGTTTGTATATGAATAATTTTAATATAAATATTTCAAACTCCTGCTTGTCTATATCGATGAATGGAAATTTCTATGCAAATGCTTTCATAACAAATAGACTTTATTTGCTTGAATTAAATAACAAAAAAAATTAAACATCAAGAACAAAAGGCTTAAAACTACTCACGTGAATGATACACTATTGTGGCACTATCGTCTTGGTCACATAAATGAAAAACGCATCAAGAAATTGCAAGAAGCCAACATTCTTGGTCAATTTGATTTTAAATCATTGGAGATGTGAGAACTTGCCTAATGGGCAAAATGACCAAAAGGCCTTTCAAGAAGAAAGGTCCGAGAGCGAATAACTTGTTGGATTTGATACATTCCTATGTATGCGGTCCAATGAGTACAAGTGCAAGAGATGGTTTTAGGTACTTCATTACGTTCACGGATGACTATAGTCGTTACGGTTATATTCATCTAAAGAGAAACAAAAGTGACTCCCTCGACAAGTTCAATGAATTCAAGAATGAAGTAGAGAATCAACTCAACAAGAAAATCAAGTCTCTACGACCCGATCATGGAGGTGAGTACTTAATTACCGAATTTGATTTGTTCCTAAAAGAGTGTGGTATTATGCCACAACTCACTCAGCCTGGTACACCTCAATGGAATGGGGTATCCAAAAGGAGAAATAGGGCATTGCTCGACATGGTTCGATCAATAATGAGTCAAGCTAAATTGCCATTTTACTTTTGGAGTTATGCACTAGAAGTTGCGTCTTACACACTAAATAATGTTTCATCCAAATCCGTAGAGAAAACGCCTTATGAGCTATGGAGTGGTAAAACACCTAAGCTTAATTTTCTCAAAATTTGGGGTTGTCGGACCTACGTCAAAAGATTGATGTCGACCAAACCTCAACCAAGAGCGGATAAGCACTTCTTTATAGGTTATTCTCATGAAACAAGAGGATACTACTTTTGGCATAAGACCTCCAATCGAGTGATTGTCGAGAGGGATGTCGTATTCTTAAAGAAAGAATTTCTGGAAAGATTAAAAAGTAGTAGGAGTAGAATTGTACTCGAGGAAACTTACGATATTCTACAAGATCATGATATGAAAGAAAACATTCAAGATCATGAAGGCCTAACCGAGGTTCCTTTGGTTAGTGGGAGTGTGAGTGAGAGACCCTCGCAAGCAATTGTGAGAGAAACTCAATCATCCACGCCAAGTGTACGTTCTAGTATCAAACATGAACCAATTTCGCAAGAAATAGTGGAAGAAGTTCAAGAATTAAACGTAAAACTAACCCCGGCAATAGTGCTAAAAACATGATGTGTTCATTTTAAATACTGCAAGTACACAACGTCGGTGAAGACTTCGCAAATACGGGTCGATCCATAGGGAGGTGTGTCGACTCTTGTTCTTTCGAAGGCAAGTGAGAAAAGATGGGAGAATAAGTTCATGACACTAAACTAGTAAGGAACTAACAAGGAAATGAAAGCGCTAGAGGAACTAAAACTAAACTAAGCAACTACTAATAAGAAAGATGAAATTCAGGAATAAAACCCCCAAGGGGTGGAATGTGAACTTATATGAGGTGAGAGAAGTGATAAATGCCGCATGTAAGTATGTGTGTGTCATGTGTGTGTTCATGTATAGGAAGTGTCTAAAGATGTGGCAAAACCTATCAATCCATTCACACAACATTCTAGCAATTACTACTTGATTATCACAAGATGAGGCTTAGCATGAGAAGTATCTAACATTGTGGCAAAACTCATCAAAAACCAAGAACTCATGTTAAAAACAAAGCTAAGCATGGGAAGTGTATGAAATTTATGGCAAAACTCATCAAAACAAAGTTTCTTCAATCAATCAAACAATTAAACGTTAATACAAACACACGACTAAAATATAGCATATCCAACAGAAAATTTCAGCCAATAAGCATGAGGAAACCAAGCATGGGAAGTGTATAAATCTTGTGGCAAAACTCATCAAAAATCCCTCAACATGTAGATGAATAAAACAAACCCGATAAACATACAAACATTCAAGTCTACACAATCTAAATTCATCAACCATTCAAAACCTCATAAATGTACATCATCTCCACCCTCAAATGGGGATGGAACTACTCACTACTCATTATGCTAACATTCAGATTAAGAAGAGAAAATATTCTAATTATACTAAGATTACTAAAACACAATTAAGCTAAGCATGCAAGAATTAGAAAAGAGACAAACATGAACTAACAAAACATTATTTATTGCTCACTCACATTACAAGTAGCATCTCTCCACTAAAGTTTTGCTCCAAGGCGTTACTCCAAGTAGAGAGAATGGCCACCAAGAGAGGAGTTGTATTGCAAAGGAGGAGGAAGAGTTCTATTTATAACCATGAGAAAAGGTAACATGGGACAATCCCCCGGTATGGGACTAATTGCATATCATAAATGGACATAAAAAAACATAATCCACCAACCGACTACGACATGAATCCTTTAAATCCATCTGGATCGTTGATTGGCGGTCTGGATGTCTTTGATCGAGTTTGGATTTCGGTGGCTCATTTCTGGTTTGATTTCTTGATGTTTGATGAACCTGATTTGGTTGTTGATGTTTAGGCCTGGATCTAATTGCCAAAATACTACTCATGATGGTGTGAAGCTTCTTGATTTGCTCATTTCTCCTCTTGGTTTACATCCGGGTCCTTTTCTCTTGCATGTCAGTCCATAGGTCTTACAATTCAGTCATTTTCCTTGATTTTAAATCCTTTTTGATTCTCTTCTTCTCAAATATGTTTATTCCTGGAACTTAAACGTAAAACTCATTATGTAACATTGCTTAGGTTCAAAATAGAGAATATAATACACAAATATATTGATGACATATTGTCAATCAATAGGTTATCCTCGTGAAACAAGAGGATACTACTTTTGGCATAAGACCTCCAATCAAGTGATTGTCTATAGGGATGTCGTATTCTTAGAGAAATATTTTTTGGAAAAATTAGAGGTTGTGGGAGTAGAATTGTGCTTGAGGAAAATCACGATATTCTACAAGATCATGATATGAATGAAAACATTCAAGATCATGAAGGCGCAACCAATGTTCCTTTGGTTAGTGGAAGCGTGAGTGAGAGACCCTCGCATGAAATTGTTAGAGAAACTCAATCATCCCCGCCAAGTGTACGTTCGAGAATCGAACATGAACCAATTCTGCAATATATATTGGAAAAGTTCAAGAAGTACACGTAGAACCAAAAGAACTTAGAAGGTCTATGAGGGAAAGGAAGAAACTTGATATGTATTTGGGACTTCATGAGATCATGGTACTTGACACCAATGATCCCTCGACCTTTCAGGAAGCAATGAAAAGGGAAGACTCCAAACTATGGTTTAAAGCCATGGAATCTAAAATAGAATCCATGTATGACAATCAAGTGTGGAACTTGGTTGACCTTCCTCAAGGAAAGAAGGTCGTTCAAAATAAATGGGTCTTCAAGAGGAAGATGGACATGGATGGGAACTTAACAACCTACAAAGCAAGGAATGTAATAAAAGGTTTCACTGAAATTCAAGGAATTGATTATGATGAAAAAAATTCACTGGTTTTCATGTTCAAATCTATTCGGATTATGCTTGCTATTGTCGTATTTCATGAATATGAAATATGGCAATGGATGTAAAAACAACGTTCCTTAATGGGAACTTGGAGGAGGATGTGTACATGATACAACCTCAAGGTTTTGAAGATCCAAAGAATAGCGAGAACATATGCAATCTTCAATGGTCCATTTATGGATTGAAGCAAGTATCAAGGAGTTGGAACAAGTGCTTTGACGAGGAAGTAAAAAAGATTCACTTCGTCTAAAGTAAGGAATAACCTTGTATATACAAGAAGGTTCGTGGGAGTCACATAGTGTTTTTGATCTTATATGTTGATGACATACTCCTCTTGGGAAATCATATATATTTGCTTGAGCAAACAAGAAGTTCATTGAAATCTGCATTTTCAATGAAAGACATGGGTGAGACTCAATACATGGGAATCAAGATATATAGAGATAGATCTTGTAGACTCATTGGCCTAAGTCAACGTACATACATTGACAATGCCTTGGAAAGGTTCAGCATGAACAACTCCAAAAAGGGCAATGTGCTAACAAGTATGAGTGTGCAACTCAAGAAGTCTCAACGTGCTTAATCATGTAAAGACATGGAGTACATGAAATATATACCTTATGCTTCGGTAATATGATCAATCATGTACGCCATGACTTGCACAAGACTCGATTTCTCATATGCTTTGAGCGTGACAAGTCGTCACAAATCCAACGCAGGTCCCGATCATTGGACTGCGGTCAAGAATATTCTGAGGTACCTTAACCGGACCAAATATAAGTTTCTTGTTTATGGGGGACAAAAGGAGTTAATAGTCGAGGGCTATTCGGATGTGAGTTTTGTTGGCTTTTTGGCCTTAATCTTTATTTAGTTTTGATGATTAAGTAATCTAATCTTAATCTACATTTAATCAATCAACCTAGACAATCAAAGTAAGTAAACATGAATACATGCATTCCATACATATTCGTGTACTTGCGATATTCTTAATAGGTTGATGAAGAATAAAACTAAGGAGCTTTGGGACAAGAGGATAAAGACTCAAGACATGTAATCAAGCTTTGGACCAATATGTAATTTAGTATAATTTGAGTCCTTACGAATAATGTATACTTGAGCATATTAGGATTTTGTCCTGTACCACCTCGGTATCCTGAACCACCTTCGGTAGACCGAATTAGCCTGGACCGGTTTTGGACTTTTGCTCCAACGATCGTATTTAAATCTTGACCTAAAGCCCAATTGACTTATCCATATTTGGTACACCGAACTTCATTCGGTCAACCGAATCATATTGCTTTAGGATCCCAACGGCTATTTAACTTGACCGTTATTGGTAAAACAATTTCCCATGCATTGTCAGCGCAAAACCCGCGCTAACTTCGGTATACCGAAGTATAGATGGTCAACCGAACCTAGCATTAACAGAACCCTACCAATCTTACTGTCCAGTTTTGAACGGTTAACCGAATAGGTTTTGGTAAACCGAATTGTATTAGGGTTGCTAGTTACAGAGCTACTGGCGTTGAGTGAGCGGTTAACCGAATGGGATTCGGTAAACCGAAATGACCTTCTTCGGTAATCCGTTTAGTTAATGGTCTACCAAGGAGCGTGCAAATTCTGCCCGAACTTTTGTCACATCATCACATTTCATGGGTCAACTTTCTCACCCACTCCCCAACGGCTCTAAGAGCTTTGAAGCCTATATAAGGACCTCATTAGAAGCACAACACAAGCACTACACTCTCCAAACATCAAGTATCCTTGTGCTATCTTTCCCAAACCTTCAAAGCTCAAATCCTATACACTGAAGCCAAAACTTCACCACTTGTATTCCTAGATCCATATCATAATCCAATTGTGCTCAAAGTTAGAGTGTCATTAGCAAGAAGTGTGATTCATTCCTTCATCCAAATCACAAGAGTTGTAATAGCTTCGGGGAAGCTCCCTCTCGGATTGTGAGAGGAGACACGGGCGAGGCGAGGGTGTTCGCGAGGCTCGTTGTTTGTAAGGGCGTTGATCTCGGCCCGGTAACGGAGATCGGATAGTGGAAACCACAAGCGAGGATCGAGGGACGAGCGGGGCTTGTAAGTGAGGACTAGGACCCGGGGAGGGTGCCGAACCTCGTTACATCGGGCGTCGACTACAATGTGGTTTGCAAGTTCTCTAAATCTCATCTAACCCTTGCATGATTAGTTGTTAGTTTCATAATTAAGTTTTAATTCCGCACTTTAGTTAATTACGATCACTAGAGGGCCCCATACGATCCCCACATTTGGTATCAGAGCCTTGTTAGCTAAATTCATTTTCTTAATCGAAATATTAGGATGGCTCAATCTAATCATAGTGAGGGTTTATGAACTAATAAACCACCTCTTTAATGGCCTAAATTATGATTATTGGAAAAAGAGGATGAAAATTTATTTGCAATCACATGATTTAAAATTTTGGTCTTTTATTTTAAAATCATACACCCCACCAAATGATGATGAGATTATTTCATTAACCCAACCCAAAATTAAGGAGGCAGAAATTAATGCCCGCATTATGAATATGTTATATTGTGGTCTTAATGAAAATGAATATAATCGAGTGAGAGGGTGTGAGAGTGCTTATGAAATATGGCACACTTTAGAAATGCATCATGAGGGATCCACTAGATTAAAAGAAACTAGGATTAATCTACTCATGCATAAGTATGAATTATTTCATATGCTACCCGGTGAAAACATAAGCGAGATGCACATTCGCTTCACCGAGATTATTAACTCCATTAGTGCTCTTGGAATGTTTTTTAGCAAGGGAGAAATGACAAGGAAGATTCTCCGGTTTCTCAACGACGATTGGGAAGAAAAGACAACCGCAATAGAAGAAGCGCAAGATCTAACGAAATTGTCGGTTGAAGAACTCATGGGAAGTCTCATGACATATGAGATACAAATGAAAGACCGCAATGAGAAGAGAGTCAAGAAATCCTTAGGGCTACACGCCATCGCCAATTCGATCAAAGAAGATAGTGATATCGAGGAACAATTGGTGACACATCAATCTAAGGAATTTCTCAAAGAAGAGAAAGAAAGGAGAAAGGATAAGAAGAAGAGCAAGAGAAAAGAGAAGAAAAAGAAAGCTCTTAAAGCTACTTGGGACACTTCATCATCTTCATCAATTGAAGGCGAATTCGCCTCAATGTGCTTCATGGCAATAGAAGACGATGATAGTGAGGTATCTTCTTGCTCTAGTCGCGATTCAATTGATTCAAATGCATATAATAAACTTCAATGTGAATTCAATGAATTGCTTGAAAATTTTGAGAAAATTTGTCAAAAAGAATAAACTAGCAAGAAAGAAAATCAATGAGCTACAATCTCAAATTGAATCTATCATGAATGATAAGAATGAATTACTTGCTAGTCATGATAAAATTGCATTAAAGAACACTCAAATGAGTGATGAAATTGCAACTCTAAATGCAAAACCTTCATGTAGTGTTGATATTCAAGATCTAATTGCTAAGAATGTTCAATTACAAAAGGATCTTGAAAAATTCACAAGTGGAAAGAAAATGCTTGATATGCTTATCGGTAGTCAAAGACAATCTCTAGATAAACATGGTATAGTTTTTTATGCTGATAACTTTAAGAACCATGTTATTCACAATACTTTGAATGGAAAACATTTTGTAGTGAATAAAACTTCCTCAAGTATTTGGGCACCTAAAAGCAAAATGGTTTGGGTTCCAAAACTAACATGATTGGACCCAAGCAAAATGGGTACCAAAATCTTTAACTGTAGGTACTTGAAGGAGGAAAACGGTGGTGACCGGATGAGCTTCAAAGAAAAATTTAAAGTCGGTTGCATCACCGAATACGGGTTGAGTCAATTCAAAGCGCCACGATGGTACAAAATTCGATTGATTATAATCTAAATTTTAGAGCTTAATAGACATATCTTGTGATATAATTCATTGCATATCTTATACCCTATACATTGCATATCATATACCACATCCACGATCATAAATGTCAAATTGCAAAATGGATGTTAAAAAGGCTAAGAGGGAGAATACAAATGCACTTAATTATTAATATTCATTGTTTCTATTTAGCCTAATTGATAGGGGGAGCCTAAAATTGCAAAATCATATAATTAAGGAGGAGAATTAGATATCTCTTACCTTTGCATCAAATGCTTAATGTTTGCTTTTTGATTGATGTCAAAGGGGGAGAAGAATTAGGATGAGCTTCAATTTTAAATAAACTATGCATGTTGTTAAGGGGAGAAATTTTATAAATGCATAGATTACATATATATTAAGAAACAAAACATATAGAAAGGGGAGAAATAAAATTGAACTCAAATATTAAGATATAGATTTGCCATCATCAAAAAGGGGGAGATTGTTGGCTTTTTGGCCTTAATCTTTATTTAGTTTTGATGATTAAGTAATGTAATCTTAATCTATATTTAATCAATCAACCTAGACAATCAAAGTAAGTAAACAGAAATACATGCATTCCATACATATTCATGTACTTGAGATATTCTTAATAGATTGATGAAGAATCAAGCTAAGGAGTTTTGGGACAAGAAGATAAAGACTCAAGACATGTAATCAAGCTTTGGACCAATATGTAATTTAGTATAATTTGAGTCCTTAGGAATAATGTAAACTTGAGCAGATTAGGATTCTGTCCCGTACCACCTCGGTGTACCGAACCACCTTCGGTAGACCGAATTAGCCTGGACCGGTTTTGGACTTTTGCTCCAACGGTCGTATTTAAATCTTGACCTAAAGCCCAATTGACTTATCCATATTCGGTACACCGAACTTCATTCAGTCAACTGAATCATATTGCTTTAGGAGCCCAACGGCTATTTAACTTGACCGTTATTGGTAAAACAATTTCCCACGCATTGTCAGCGCAAAACCCACGCTAACTTCGGTATACCGAAGTATAGACGGTCAACCGAACCTAGCATTAACAGAACCATACCAATCTTACTGTCCAGTTTTGAACGGTTAACCGAATAGGTTTTGGTAAACCGAATTGTATTAGGGTTGCTAGTTACAGAGCTACTGGAGTTGAGTGAGCGGTTAACCGAATGGGATTCGGTAAACCGAAATGACCTTCTTTGGTAAGCCGTTTAGTTAACGATCTACCGAGGAGCGTGCAAATTCTGCCCGAACTTTTGTCACATCATCATATTTCATGGGTCAACTTTCTTACCCACTCCCCAACGACTCTAAGAGCTTTGAAGCCTATATAAGGACCTCATTAGAAGAACAACACAAGCACTACACTCTCCAAACATCAAGTATCCTTGTGTTATCTTTCCCAAACCTTCAAAGCTCAAATCCTATACACTCAAGCCAAAACTTCACCACTTGTATTCCTAGATCCATATCATAATCCAAGTGTGCTCAAAGTTAGAGTGTCATTAACAAGAAGTGTGATTCATTCCTTCATCCAAATCACAAGAGTTGTAATAGCTTCGGGGAAGCTCCCTCTCGGGTTGTCAGAGGAGACACGGGCGAGGCGAGGGTGTGCGCGAGGCTCGTTGTTTGTAAAGGCATTGATCTCGGCCCGGTAACGGAGATCGGATAGTGGAAACCACAAGCAAGCTCGAGGGACGAGCGAGGCTTGTAAGTGAGGACTAGGACCCAGGGAGGGTGTCGAACCTCGTTACATCGGGCGTCGACTACAACGTGGTTTGCAAGTTCTCTTACTCTCATCTAACCCTTGCATGATTAGTTGTTAGTTTCGTAATTAAGTTTTAATTCAGCACTTTAGTTAATTATGATCACTAGAGGGCCCCATACGATCCCCACAAGTTTCATGAGTGATCCCAATGATAGGAGGACGTAATCAGGATATGTCTTCCTTTGGAATGGTGGAGCCGTGAGTTGGCATAGTTGGAAGCAAACCACTACGGCCGGCCGACTCAACCACCACTTCCGAAGTAATGGTTGTCGCTGAAGTGAGCAAGGAAGGAGTGTGAATTAAGAAGTTCTTTAAAGAGTTTGGAGTAATTCCCTCGAGCGAGGAACCCAAAGAGCTATTTTGCGAAAATAGTGTGTCTATCTCGCAAATCAATGATCCTAAATCACACCACAAATTGAAGTACATAGATCGCAAGTATTTTGTCACATGTGACTTCATCGACGAAGGCAAATATGATTTGTTGTGGTTGGACACAAACAAAACACAGCTGATCCATTCACCAAACCTTTATCCCGAGCCAAAGGTGAAATGCATTTCGAGTTTGTGGGTCTGAGCAACCATGTGGAGTGGCTTGATGAGTGATTTGAGAGGGTTACCCTAGTTATAATTGTTTTATACATTCAGAATGTATGTGAACAAAAACTTTGATAACAAGTGAGAGATTTAAAGGAATGTTTTCTAAAACTTTTACTTTTATACGTCAATTGTTATGAATTGAATGTACAAACATTTTGTTTCTTGATTAATGTATTCATGTTTTAGAAGTGTTAAGGAAGAGACTCTTGGTCCTTAACTGTAGAGCTCTAAAAGATAATGGTTTACATAAATCAAAATTTATTCACAATCACGGTAATTGACATGGAACATTAATTACCGAGATAAGGTTGTCGTGTTGGTTATCGATTATTGTAACTCTATAAATATTTGACATCACGAGTATATAAAAGAGGAAAATGGATACTTTTATATATTGAATAGACCTAACAAATGAAACATTATGAAATTGTGTTTAAGTGTCATTAATGTTTCATTGTGTCTTGAATTCTAAGATATGAGACTTATATCTTTTCACATAAGAAGTGTTTAATTTAATTATTGTCAAAAACTACTATTGAGCATAGTGATAAAGACAATAGTTGGTTGAACATGACTTGTGTTGAAAAAGATAGCTACTCAAAAGATTACCATTGTCCATCTTAGCTTGAGTGATGATATTAGTGGGTCCCTTGATAAAGCAAAACTAGAATGTGCACAATGTGACTTGTGTTAAGGTACATATTTATAATTAGCTAAAGAGATCAAGAAATGAATATATAATACAATGGTGACAAGGGATAGACACAAATGATGGTCTTACATCACCAAATCGATCGTGTTTAGTTCGAGTGAACAAGATATCTATGTTAATTGGGTAAATGTAATGTGTAGCTAGATACCGCTTATAGTTTGTGATATTAAGTGTTTAATATCTTTATCAATATAGCTTAGATCCTCCTATAGGTCACACCACAAAAATGGGAAACAAGAAGTTTGATTTTATGTGCATATGATGTATCGAGTTTCGTGTGAAATGGGATACATGTGGTGAATCGATAAAATCAATATGTTGTCAAAATGACATAATTAGAAACCCGAAAGATCAAATTTTGTTGGAGATAAATCCAAATTTTGATAAAGACAAAAATCGGACAAAACGGTCGAATATTTTCAGAGACCGGTCGATCGAAAATTCACAATAGCTGTGTGAAAACGGTCGATCTGATTGACGGGTCGGTCAACCGAAATATGCCAGGAACTTTTTTCTGGGATCAATTGGTCAACTGATGGAAGTCGTGGTTTGACTGAAAACCACCAGGAACTTTTGCAATTTTTTGTTGGTGGCAATCGGTCGACCGACTTGAGATTCAGTCCGACCGAAAACTTCCAGTAGTCGTTTCTCGTATAGAATCGGTTGACCGTTTGTTTGCTCTGTTAGACCAAACTATCACAGTAGCTTTAGGAGCGTGTGATGGATCGACCATCGGGTTTCATGGTTCAACCGAAACCACGATTAATTTCCAAGCAGTCGACTAGTTAGTTAATTTTGATCGACCGACAAGCACGATTTTGCCAGAATTATTAAAAGAATAATGTTGATCATGGGCTGAATTTATTCCAATTATGGTCAAACGTTTTTTAGGATGATTATTTGTCAATTTGTGATTGGTTTAAGGGAGAGAATAAGCAAGAGATTGTGGGTCAGTGAGTAGCCCACGATGTGGGTGTCGGGAGAATCTATAAATAGGTCTCCTCTCCCTACTTGTTAAAGGTTAATGCAAAATTCTCTCTCTCTCCCTAACCTCTCCACTAATCCATCCAAATTTCTCTTAGTTAGTTAGAGCTTTTGGAGATTGATTCTCGTGGAGCTTTAGAGGGCTTATTAGCTACATTCTAAACTTGATTTAGAGAATGAATAGGCTAGCTTCTTTCTCTCTAATCTTTTTTAGAGTTTGATGAACACTTGCACGCGAATTGACGGGCGATTCGACGAGCGACGCAACTCTGGATCTTCATAAAGGTTTTAGAGAACCTTTGGGTATGATCCTTTTATTTATTTTTAATATATATATGTAGTTTATATGATATTAGAATAAATATAAAATAGTGTACATGAATCATCAAAAATATGGAAATCGGTCTTATATGCATGTATAAAATTTTAAAATATATACATACATAGCGGCATAAAATCCTACACTTTGTCCCTATTGTGGTGGCAAATCTCACAGCATCGACTAAAGTCTGTGGCATATTGTAAGTCACCCGAGTACGGAGCTGCTTCTGAAGCCCCCGTGGAAACTTCCTCGCCAGCTGCACCGGCGTCACACAAATCTCTGGACAATAACGCTCCAAGGCATTGAACCTCTGGGTGTACACTGCAAGGGTCATCTCTCCCTGCTTTAGGGTCATGAACTCCCCTCTCTTTCCGTCTCTGACGTGCTCTAGAAAATACTGCTCGTTGAACTCACACAGAAACTCCTCCCAGATGATGTCTCTCGTACCATCAAATACCACTGCAAATGTGGTTCTCCGCCATTTGGACATGTCTCCGCCCAGAACATAGGTGTCATTCTCACCTTCCGCTTGGGAGGGCACTCAATAGCCTGAAAGATCTCCTGGATATTGAGGACCCAGTCCTCAGCAGCCTCAAAATCGCCTCTGCCATCAAAGGTAGGCGAGTGATGTCTCATAATGCGGTCGAGCATCACCTCTGCTGCTACAGGCTCCCCTCGGCTCGGCTGGCGATCCAGCATCGCACCTAGTCGCTCAACCATGTCATAGAGCATCCGTCGCTTCTCAGCCCAGTCTATACCCGCAGTCTCATCGTTGGTGGTAGGGTCTCGCGGGGGAGGTCTCACGCGTCTCAGAGGCATCAATACACAAACAAGACCTCAAAACCATGAATGCATGCTTTAATGCAAAATATAACACTTAACTATTTCTAAGGGTGGTTTTTTTGGACAAGGACACCGGAACTGGCCATAAAATCAAACACTGAGGACATTACGAAAGATAACATCAGGGTTTTTTCACCCAATCCCCTATCACGCGGTCCATATCCGGACTCCAAGGCCTTTTCACCCAACGTAAACGTTGTATGGGGCTCCAGGGCTCTTTCACCTAACCATTGTATCACATCGTTGGTGGTAGGATCGTATGGGTTATGGGTCCACTAATCACTTTTAAGCTAATCCCTAATTCTCTACTTGATTAAGCAATCAAATACGCAGCGGAATAAACAAACAAGTAGAGAAAGAAAGATAATGCAAACCACAAAAGACGCGTCGGTTTTTATAGAGGTTCGGCACACCACCCGGGTCCTAGTCCTCTCTTGTAAGCTCCGTTCTACTCCGTTGCTCCGCCTACGTCTTCACTAACCACTCCCCGTTCCGGGCCGGGAGAGAACGCCTTTTACACCACAAGCAACGCGAACAACCCTCGCTTGCTTGAATTCTTCCTCTCACAATCTGAGAGGGACACTTCGGGCTTTCACCGAAGTCCTTGCTTCTTTTGACAACACTTGTAACTGAGTGGGATTCACTCTCTAATTGAGCACACTTTGAGTAGTATGAGTATATGATCACTAAGTGTGGATTTAGGCTTGTGGAGTGAAATTGGGAGCTTTGAGGATTGAGAACTTCTCTCTAATGAATTGGACAAATGGAAGTTGGAGAGTTGTGTTAACAACATGTCTTGATCCTCTATTTATAAGCTCCTAAAGATTTCTAGCCGTTTGGACAAGATTTGATTGGATTTTGTGCAAGATACACAAGGCAGAAAATCGGGCTGCAAATCTGTCCAGAACCGGTCGACCAAAACTACAAAACCGGTTGACCGTTCACTTGATTTCAAGGAGAACGGTCGAACAAAAGAATACTCGGTCGGACAAATACGCTAGAACTTAACTCTACTTAAGTTAAACGGACGAACCAAAGTATGGGGCGGTCGACCGTTCAGGGGATTCGGTTGAGATAAAGGTGCAACGGTCGAACGAAGAATGAGTCGACCGATAGCAGGGAATTTTGTTTCTTGAAGAAATGTTCAACCGGTCGACCGAAACAATGTCGTCGTTCGACCGGTTACCGAATGTATTTTGGGGTTAAGTTTGTTTTATACGAATACGACCGTTATAGGAATACGACAAGAAAAACGGCCATATTAAAATCCGGGATCGGTCGACCGAAAAGGTAAAACTGGTCGACCGGTAGAGTTCGGTAAAATCACTGTGGAGAGTCTGTTATAAACCGGTCGAACTGAGAACTGGTTCGGTCGACCGGTTTCACACAGGAATTCTGGATTTAGGTTTTAAGTGATTTCCGACTAAGGTTTGGGTGATCTAATAGAGTCCAAATGATATGAGATTTTGTGTGTGACTCCCACAGGAAACCTAGTGTGTAAGTGATTGGTTTTTAACTCTTGTATGCTCAATTTACACATGTTCCTAAGACTCAAAATAAATCAAGATTACATGTCTTAGATTTATCTTTAATTACATGTCTTGACTTCATTTCCTTCTTTCTTGAGTCTTGATCACCTGTAGAGGTTAGCACAATACAATATATATGCAATGCAATATGTGTGCTACTCTACATCATCATAATTAAGATTAGGTTAATTAAATCATCAAAACATAGATTAAGGCCAAAAAGCCAACATCTTTCACCCAACTGTCATAACACATGTGCACACAAGACACCATTGCCGGAAAAACATCAGTCAAAACAAAAAAACTCACGTCCAAGGGACGGCAACACAAAAACACCTCACAAGTGCAAAACATAGCAACAACGGTCGACCGATTCTCTCTAGAACCAGGCAAGTGACTCAACCGTCACACCAATGGTCGAATAGATCAACCGATAACGGTCAAACCAAGTCAGGGATGGTGGACCGCTAAAAGGGTCAACTCCCAGGGCCAACTAACAAAACGACCAACCGATTGAACACAAGTCATAAGCAGTCAACCGTTTAGAAGGTATACGCCACAACACCAGCAACATTCAAGCTCACCAATCAAACCGCAAAGGGGTCCCGGTCGATCGTAAAACTACATGCACTTCCTTTGTTTCTCTAAATCACACAAGTCGAACGAAACTCGCACCGGTCGAATAGACTTTAAGTTAACTTAAGTCAAATGTCAAACAAAACAATAAGTGATCGATTGTTTAAATGGTTCACGCCGTGTCCAGACTAATCCAGAAATAATCGGTCGAACATATCAAAATGGTGGTCAACCATTTTGAAGGTTTAGGCCCCCACCGACTTAGCACAATGTAATCGGTCGAACGGCAAAGGGGTCCCGGTCGATCGAAAACACCCAGAGCTTGCATACTATGCTTAACTAGTCGACCGCCCAAGGCATCGTTCGACCGGTGCAAAGCAATAATCCTGCAAATACACGAGCAACGATCGACCACTGCACCAGTCGGTCGACCGTTCTCAGCAGACACTCTGCTGCAAATTTTCCTCTGAAAAGCCTATCGTCCTACCGTCGACTAAAATCAACACTCACACATTAGGTGAGTTTTAAAGTGAAGCTTGACATACCGTGAAGGTTTGAAGAAATCTTTGAAGTACCACGACGATCGCCTCCACGCAAAGCTCTTCTCCGGTGAACTTCCCATGCGAGCTACCATCGATCACAATCACCGCTGACCTCACTGAAACCTCCTCTTCTCGCCAATCACTCCACCACCACGAACCAGAGGTTGAGAGGGAGAGAAATGCGTTGGAGGAGAGTGGAGAAGAAGATAAGAAGAAAAGAGAAGATGAGTGAGGTTTTAGCTTAAAAAGCTTCTAACCTTTTCCATCCACCAACCACCACATGCCACCTCACCAGCCCCAAGCCAATCACAAGCCTCAACCTATCAAAATATCCAAAGGATGATTAGGATTAGCCTTAAACCCAATTAGTCTAACTAATTAGGATTAGGTTCTAACAGTTTCCTCCTTTTTATTGCACTAAACATTTTCTATCTAAAATAATCAATGCCAATGTCCATGTCATTAGTTAGCACAACTAATGGTCATTAAATGCATACATGGTTTCCAGTAATTCTCCTTAAAATATAATATTTGTGGAGAGAGAATAATGCTGGATGGTACATGCTGAAGAAAGAATAATGAATTTCAATTAAATAACAATTTAAGCACATGACCACGTGGGTGTCAATGCTTTAAGAGTGATATCTACGATTCTACGAACTGCAGCAGTGGATATGAAAAATGTCCAAATGGACTGACGTGGTATCCTTAAATTCGTGTGGCTTGATGTTACCCCCTGTGAACGTGAACATGAACGTGAAAATTGTCCGAGTGAGCACGTTAAAGAGCCCACCGATCATTATCGTTTAACAAATAATCTGCCTGAGGTAGCACAATTAAGGGCGGAAGTAGGAGGGTAAACGAGTCGAGTTAGCAAAATTTTAAGTTTTATGTATTTTCTTATGTTATTATTAAATACAAAAAAATAATTATAAATATAACACTAAAAAATTTGAATAAGCTATCGAGTCGAATCTAAATATTTTTCGAGTTCGAACGACTCGTGTACGGAACCAAGTTGGAAGATATTTTTTTTATTCATCAAGATCCTTTATTTTCAAGTGAAATTAGAGTTGAACGTTTTTCGAGTCGAACTATCAAGTCGAGCCAAAGTTGACAGTCCTAGGTGGAAGTGGACCCGATAGAAATGTACAAGAATAGAAATAAAACATACATTATCGGTGCAATATAGATACGGACACCAATCAATATCATATATTAAAAAAGGAGTATTATTGGTACATTCAATTTTAAATCTTATTTCACCGGTCTCTTAATGTGAAATATTTTTTTACTTGTATCTTTTCCTAAGCTCGCTCAACATTAACATGAGTTAAGTTACCTCTTAATTCTTGAATTTATAATGTTGTCTTGTTTTCTTATGAATTTCTGATGTAAATAAAAAATTGATTATAAATAAATAAAAAAGAAATATGAAAAAAAAACCCAACTTTGAATCTTCAGTAACGACCCAGTTAAGTAGAACTTCAAATGATTTTTATTTTCTTCCCCTAATATTTTAAATTTATAAGAAAAACGAGGCTAAAACTTAAAATTCAACTCCTAAAAGTTCAAACAATGATAAAATAATACATGAAAAAACGTCCGAAATTGAAGGGTATACATATTTTCTTAATTGAATGATATCAGTGAAATTGAAGTTAATAGGGAAGGTAGCCATGAAATTTCCCCCATAAGAACCATAAATTAATTTTTTACCGAAATATAAATAATAATAAATCCTTTTTTGCTTCATGTTTGTCTGTCCATCCCTACGATTGCTAAATAAGGGTAAATAAGATGAACACAATCGAGCTGTTTTTGTCGTTAAGCACGCATTTTACTCCCCTAATGGTAATATCATTTTTAAGTTTGAGTCTGTGACTTGAACAAACAACGGTATACTTGTTTTACGTGGATCACATGAATTTGTTGTACCTAACCTTGTATTATTAACGACATATAAAAGTGCCCCGACTGCACAATGATATATGCCCTTTATCATTTTCCCAAAGGATCGAAATGGAACTTTATTATATCAAGCATTTCACAACCATCAACGTAAACAAGATTTGTGTTTTCCATTTCAAATTGCTTGAAAATGTTTTGTGAATAAGTTGATTGTTTGACAAATATTTTATTTTTCAAGTGCTCAATAATTAACTTTGTCTTTCCACGATATTCGGATTAAAATTGTTTCTTCTAACCTGTACTTTTGGGAGCTCTTAAGGATCAATGATAGTCAAACCACTACTACCATATATAATGAATATTGTAGAATATTCAAATCCACGTCTTTTAATTTCTTCCGATAATATTGTAACATCCTCAATGTAGCGGAAAATTTTAAAATTTATAAACACTCAATCAACAGAGGATATTACGCAATAAAGGGACACAGGTGCACCAACATATATAATATATATATATGAACATCAGAGTATACAAAAGTTGTGATTACATCAAAAGCATAAACAAAGGAAACAGTAATCACACGACCTCAACCGAGAGAAAGCTGGATCTGGTAGCAGCGCTCCTCTCCTCGATCACCACCACCTAACGCCGATCACGGCCTGAAAGTAAACGTGCAACAATGCCTGAGTTTCCAGAAGGAAATCCCGTATGCCAAACTCTAAATGTATGAAATGAAAAGGCACCCTAGCATGCAATTCTACTAAACAAGAAAAGCATCACAACCAGGCTGGGCTCCAGGGCTCTCTCACCCAACCACAGCACACACCACAGGTACGGGGCTCCAGGTCTAATCTCAACCAACCGCCGCACACACCACAGTCACGGGGCTCCAGGTCTTTTTCAACCAACTGCCGCGACACACACTCGTCGCCAAGCTGGGCTCCAGGTCTATTTTCAACCAACCGCAGCAACCACGACACGACCAAGGGCTCCAGGTCTTTTTCAACCAACCCAAACGTCTAAGGGCTCCAGGTCTATTTTCAACCAACCCCTACACGCGGTCCCTGCTCAGGCTCCAGGTCTTTTTCAACCAACTCCGCACAGACTAGCTGGGCTCCAGGTCTATTTTCAACCAACCACAGCTCTCACACAGTCACGGGGCTCCAGGTCTCTTTCAACCAACCGCCGCAACACCACAATTCCAAGCTGGGCTTCAGGCCTATTTCAGCCAATCCCAAGCTCACACACGGTTACGGGGCTCCAGGTCTAATCTCAACCAACCATCGCAACCCTCGTGCACCTAGCACACTTGCCGGAAGAACATCGGCACCACAACTCGCCCCACACGGACGACCACGACAACATCACCTCCATAGTGCAAAACAGGACACAAACGGTCGACCGAACCAAAAGTCCCGGTCGACCGAATCAAGCAAATACAGGGCAATCCACTTCGACCGGCACTCCATCGGTCGACCGATTCCCAACACCACACTCGTTCGGTCGAACCCAAATCAAGGGACGGTCGACCGTTTAGATGGTCAACTCCCGGTTCAACGAACAAAACGACCAATCGGTCGACCGACAAAGGGGTCCCGATCGACCGAAAGTCACCAGGGAATAAAATCCCACAACTCCATAACGAATTCGGTCGAACGCCGAGCACATCTCGGTCGACCGAATCTGTCCAGGGAAATATCCCTCACACTCCCCACGAATCCGGTCGAGCGCCGAGCTCACCTCGGTCGACCGAATTCCACCAGAGCGTTCCCCACGCTCAACGCACAAGTCCGGTCGACCGAAACCACATTCGGTCGAACCGACCACTCAGTCCCCTTAAGTCATGGTCGGACGAGATCAAAGAGCGGTCAACCGTTTATATAGTCTACGCCCCCAACCGACTTAGACAGTGCACACGGTCGACCGGCAAAGGGGACCCGGTCGACCGAAACTCACCAGGCTTGCCTCCAATGCACAATCGGTCGACCGCCCCACAGGCATCGTTCGACCGATTTGAGGCAGAACCCGAATTCTCTTCACGAACGGTCGACCGTTTGCACCAACCGGTCGACCGATCAGGCAGTGAAATCTGCTGCACATTTACTGGCGACGAGCCGAACGGCCTACCGTCGACTTCCAAATACTCACGGTAATTAAGTGAGCGAGCTTGACATACCGGAAGGTCTGAAGAGACCTTTGAAGAACCGCCACGACGCCTCCACGAGCACGTCTCCCCAAATACGATCCGTCGATGACTCTCGCGTCCAAACGACGATCAACACCTCCTCGACTCACTCGAGCACTCCAACACCCTCTATCAACCAGCCACGAGCAACCAAAACCACAGACACGAGTAAGGTCGAGGGAGAGAACCCAATTGTGCGGAAAAGTTAAAGAACCAACCACTCACCTCAAGCCACCGACAAACGACCACCACCACCGCTTGCCCGAACCCAACTCTACGCCGGAGCACCAACTCGCCGGAGCTCACCACTGAGGGAGAGCGAGAGAGTGAGCAACGAGAGTGAGAGAGAGACGTGAAAGAGAGAGAGAAACTCACCTCTAAATATCTCCCCAACCTTCCATCTCCACCATCCATTCCAATCCACTCAATCTCCACCACCCATCTCCTCTCGACTCCATCACAACCCTCCATCCATCCCTCTCAATCCCAGCCGTCCATCTCAAAACCCTCTAATCACCACCTAAACATCAACAAAACACAATTAGGATAGGATTAGGATCAGAATCCTACAAATATGTTGCTTCGGAGCACTTCCAGATCAATGGTAGTCAAACCACTAAAAATATAATGATTGCAAAAGATTTAGATCCTTATTTTTTAAGAAAGTTGGAAGAGTAAATTGAATCACTATAGTCAGTAAATATTTTCCAAGGTCATTGTACTCCATCATCTTGGTGGTTTTAATCCATATAAGGATCTACGAAATCTTAGTAAATAAATTTCATGGTAATTTCATATGTTTCACGACTTTCGGATTCTCTAGGGATATTCTAATAAATTTCATTATCTAATAAACCATGCTCATAGGCCATAACAAAATAAATTACTTGCATATATATCAAAATTTTCAATGTATGCATGCGTCGTAACATATCTATAGTTGATTGCATCTACGACAACGTAATATGTCTCCACGTAATCAATGGCTTGCATTTGTAAAAATCATTGTGCTATAACTCATCCTTTATGCTCAACGACTTCAGTATTCTTATTTCTATTCTGCCTAGATGAAGTGATAAACATTTGTACTCGACAAACCATATACCTTTAAGTTTTTAAATTACGATTCCATTTTTTTGTTTTTTATGTGAAATTCAATTATGCTGAAAAGTTTCTTTCCTTACATTCCTCGATGGATTTAAGTTCACGATCCATATCATCTTGATTATATTTTTCAACAGGAATATAAAATGCAAATTGTTGTCACCAACTATTTTAGTTTGGATTTTATTTATTGAAGTGCCATAACTATTTGAAAACGCTTCATGTTTATTTTCAGGTACCTAAACATCTCCTACTGTTTTGTCGATAAGTATGTCTTTGAACTTTTAGATGTCCTAATCTCCATACACCGTTGTAGAATGGGGTTATTGCGTCGGTTGTTTTGACATATCACGTCGGAATGATCGACCCTAGTTGACCTACGTATGTCCGGGGGTCGTGGTAAGGGAGGGGGATATCACGTTGCCAATACACCGACATGGTATGTAGGTCAACCACTTTGGTATTTACCAATAACATTGACGTGATATTTACAACATACCACGTCAGCCTCACCCAAACGACAGACGCGGATGTCGTATTACTAAAACAAGAAATTCGGAAAACAAATCCAATAATAAGACATACCACGTCGATTTGTTGGCTAGTGACTGACGCGGTCTGTAAACAAACCACGTCGGTTGAAACAGAACACCAACGTGGTTTGTCCTTTTATTAAAAAATAATTTTGGAAGAAAAGCAAATAATAGAATGTACCACGTCAGTTAGTTGACAAATAATGCTGACGTGGTGTGACCTTTCATGAAAATACTTTTCACATCGGTTTCTACTACATAATCGACGTGTTATGTTCTTAAATGAATTTTATTGTTTGATTCTGATTTTATTTTTAGTTTCACATAAAAGTCCCTGCAATTGAAACAGAAATGCACCACATATAATTCCTTGCAATTGAAACAGGCATACACCACAACATTATTATCATCGCATATAAATAATGATTGTGTTATAACCAATGTAATTTTATATATATCTCACTTTACACAAGAATCCTTGAAATGTATATACCAAAAATGTGACACACACAACATATATATATATATATATATATATATTACACATAATCTAAAATTTATAATATGTACATCCAACAGAAACAGACGTTCACTTCAAACAAAAATTGAAGTTGTAAGGTTGTTCCGGTAGTAAAGGTATATATTGCAGTAAACTATCTTTGTGTTATAAAATATGTTCCTTCAATTCAGCTGCCTTTGAATATGAACTGTTTCTAAACTATGTTGTTGTGCGTACACTATATAGGCATGTCATACTAGAAGTCTCAGTTGGTAGGCTGAATGTGGTTGTAATGTCTCAGGTTCTGATTTACAGTTTGGTTTGGTCTGAATGTAAGGTTAAAAATCATACACATCAACACCAATGATATATCATGTATATATTCATTTATTATAATAAAAACTTAAAGATGACGACATCACCCCGATAAACTTACATTCATCAATTAAGTTGCTAACATCATATGGCTGATGACAAAAGAAGACATCTTCTCTCGTGTAATGTCTATCTCTTCCTGAGAAAATGGTTCTTGTGATACTTTAAACGACTACAAAGTAAACAAACTCATTTATTAACATATAAATTGTGCCACAAAACATATATAACACAATATAAAATCAATATCAAAATTACGATCTTAAATCTCTCGTTGTCACTCCCTTCTCAACAAGTTCTTCGATATACCTCATTATGTAGTATCCGCATTCAGAACTTCAAACTTGTTTATGGTACTACAATTAAGAAGTCATGTTTATTAGGAAAATAACGAAATTAATGCAAAGTATAATGCATATTATCAAAACAAACATTACTGAATCATCTTACATTCATTTCATGTCAAGTTACTTTCGTTATTGTTGCGGGCCTTCGACCATCTGAGTATTGACAGACCTCAAAATCCCTACCAAAATATGTAAAGATTCGAAAATAGATTCAAACATTCAATAACAACAAATTTAACTTGGAATATGAATGAAATTATTAATAACTTATGTTTGATAATGTTCACTAAATCTTTCCTGGGATTCTTCGATGTCATAGGATCAAACCAGTAGGTTGTCCATATAAATGGTTCTACCACAGCTAACATCCAATGTTCACTGAAAACCACTATGTTAAATTACTTCATCCAATTAAAGGTATTATAAAATATAATGAGGTACTTATTTCTCCCAATATGGTACTAGAAAATATGAAGCCTTAACATTTCCGCAAACTTTGTAGATTTGTTGTCTTACTTGGAGGTTCTTGTTTGATCAATAGAGTGGGAAACACATAACCATACTTTTTGTCATTCGGCATTTGGCACAGATTCCAAATATAAATAAACTAACACCAGTAAAATTTAAATGTAACATATATAGTTATGAAAAAGACAAACATAACTTACTCCAATTGAACTTGAATGATTGTTATACAAAATGTTTCCATCTTCAGAAACTGCAGTACATCACCTATGCATACATATACCAGGTCTTCTATGACGCCCTTGGTTGTTTCGCCTACCATTTCTTTCAGCATAACACATTTTATTGTAGAATCTACATATTCATCCTTTACAAGAATGTACAACATTTTGCAATTCGAAGGCAATTGGCTCTCGTCACACAATTCTTGAGGAGAATATGCTTTTGACGATGGAAGACTACCCTGTGGAGAACAAAACAACATGAGCAATATGTCTACAATTACGGAGTTATAAAATTCAAAGGTAATAACATTGCCTTCTTTATTATTTCTACTTTTGTTTTCTCATTGACTCGAATTGGGTGTTCATCTTCAGGATTCACACTTTCCACTGCACTTCGTTTTGTCATAATACGTATGGTCATATCAGCTAATGCGCTTAATTTATTAAGTACCATAGCCATTTGTTCTTGCAGTGTATGGATTTTTTTCTTCGCAATTCACGTGGATTCCTTTCCTACTACGCTTCAAGGAGAATGACCTAAAGTATTTTCGTAGTCCTATTTGACTACCGACACCACGTACTCGTCCAGCATGCTCCGTTTTGCCCAGGGCTACAATCAAAATATCATTTATGCCCTCTGAAACAAATTACCCTTCAGAAGCTTGCAGTGTAAGATCATCTTATTACGTATGAAAATACTATTTTATTAATTAATTAGGTAGTATACAAAAAAGGAGAATTAAATGTAACCACTTACAATCTTCATTGCAACCTCTGCCAACTCAGAGTTAATGTAACTCCCGTCCGGAGTAACACGCTCTCTCTTCCACTTATCTTGTCTAACTTGGGGAGACAGAGGAGCCAAATTATTGGTTTGCTCTTTGCTCAAACGAACCTCTAAAGCTTCCTACCGTTTCCTGACAACCTTTTCGGCAATCAGTATCTTCTCCAGTTTACGGTACACCCCCCCTGCTCGCAACAATCTGTGTGGAAACTTATTCTTCGATTGTCGTTCTTGGTTGAGCACTCGTAGTTCCTACAAACCAAAAAGAGAAATTAGTTATCATATTTAACATTTCAATGTGTGAAGGAAGTATGAGTGTATATTTTACCAAAACAATCTAGAGTTAGCCTTGAGTTTTTGAATTCAGCCCATGTCGTTTGAGTAATACAATTGTCAACTTTGTTTTGAAATCCTTCCATCGAGTGCCCACAAACAATATCCACATCTTATTCAACTCTTTAGATGATTGGAAAATATTTTTTTCCTGCAACACGAAATAAAAAAGTAGTATTGATTAGATAAAAAATTGTAAAGAAAGGAATTAACTTAAAAGAAAGTCTTGATAATAATGGACTAATCATTGCATTCTTCCAAATTTGCTCTTCAATGATTCATCCATCATTGACCACTTAGCAGTACAAATACACACTTTGCATCTTATCAGAGTACCTATATAACTTATCCAATAATCTTTGTTTTCTCAGGTGGGCTCCAAGTAAGAATCAAACTTTAGGGGCAATGGACTTTGCTACTAATTTTTTTTCTAAAACTCCAACATAATACTAGCTCTACAGACATGAGACTCTATCATGTCAGTGTCACTTGTATCCTTGTCATTTTTCTTATTGTTTGCCTTTGGCTGGTTGGTCTGCTTGTTGGGAGCCATTTACCTAGTCGTGAATGGACGAGACCGATCAGAGGGGATGGGTTGAGGGTTTAGAGTGGTTGATGTCCAGATTGGTGTGCATGATAGGGTATGGTCGTGGCAGTTCAAGAATGCTCGGGGCAAACTAGGAAACTGGGAGGCACAACATGGACGATTCCAATAGAGAAAATTTGTGGCACGCAAATGAAAATTAATTACTGGCGGTGAAAGTTAAAACTTAAAGTGAAAACGTCTTACAAGCTACAAAAATTGTCCTTTTAAACCCATGAATATGTCATGTACAAGCCATGTTTGTCCTTTAAAAATCGAGTGTGTCCTCAAAATAACAGGCCCCTATTTTAAAGGACATGTGTGTCCTTTAATATCAAATGTGCCCTTCTATAAAAATTGTGTCCTAACAAACACAACCTATGTCCTCTAAAGATCAAATATTCAAATGTCCATTAAACCCCAAGTTTGTCCATTAAAATCAAAAAAATATCCTTAGCTAAAAATTCAATATTTTGAAAAGGACATACGTTTTCTTAAAGAACAAACTTATGCTTTAAAAAACACATTTAAAGGACACATTCAAGTTCCAACTTCCAAGGATGGATTCGTGCTTTAAAGAACAGACTCGTGTCCTTCGCTGCACACGGTCCGTCGAAGACACAAGTATCCTATTAAAGGCGTGTTAAACAGTAGTCCAAATATCAATTCCCTTTGTCTTATATTGACTGAATGTACTTCGGTTGTCTAAACGGGTTATTCTAGTTAGTGAGTTTGGTGGACCAATATGTGTTCAGTCTTTTGTGTATCACATATCAGTGTATCATAATGCGTTCGGTCAACCATCTACAATGGGTTTTTGTTTCTTTCCGACCTCAAACATTTAGGAATCAATTAAGGAAAGGGAAAAATGCGCAAGAAGTTCTATATCTGTGGCAGTGGCTACTTCGACAGTTGGACCTAACCCATTAGTGTCGAACTGAAACTGAAAATTTGACATAGTATGTCCTAATGGTGAAATGATTTATGGACTAGTGAGTACCACGAGGGATTGCTATGTGTCCATTGTCCTGTGCGTGTGTGTGTTCTGTGCATGTGTGTGTGTGTCCCACGCGGGATAGGTGAGTATGTTATGTAAAGCAAGAAGGATATGTCCTTTGAGCTCAAGTCTGTAGCAGTTTTAGTTTTTAAATCACAAATACCATAATAATGGCTCCAAGCCTCCAACTTGCCAACGAAGGCACGTATAAGTGTCCGTCGAGAGACACCGGCAGGACACAGTCCATCGGAGACACAGTTTCCCTATTAAAGGTATGTTAACACTTAACAAGACTCAATTTTTGATGACCATTGGGAGAGTCATAATAAAAGAACACAACCTTCCATTATGCCATTATGGTCTGCGAAGACACTCAACCTTTCATTTCAGGGTATGTGAAGAGACTCAACCTTTCATTACAACGTCTATATAATCATAGGTTGTATTGTATTCCCTTCATAGTTTCTAAATCCTAAACCCCATTGCATTTGTAGTTGCAGTTACTGATGAGAATTAAATTTATACTGCAAGTGCACGACGTCAATGAAGACGTGGCAAGTACGGGTCGAACACAAGGAGGGAGAGATATTGTTATTTTTGTGATTTTCGAATTAAGGAAGAAAGAGAGAGAAATAAGTTTGGTTTGAGATTTTTGGTTTTTTTATTTTCTAAAGCAAGAACAACAAAAGAAAAACTAAAAAGAAAACAAATATGGATGAGAATCCAGCGGGTGGGGGATTAGATATCGGGTTTTGTTTAGAGAATTCTGAAACTTATAATAAATCACATTAGTTATAAAGCATTACATGATAAATGATTCAACATAAACTCAAGTAATCAAAATATACTAGCACGAAATTAAAATAATATCATTCTTCTTCTCATCACCCTAAATCCGTCACCCCCACCCTTTGGAGAGAGTTAGAAACTCATGGATGGAGGGAAGGAGAAGGGGTCCTAGAGAAACTACAAAAAGAAAACTAAAAACAAGAAATAAAAGAACAGAATTTTATTGCTAAAAAGAAGAGGAGGAGAGGAGCCCCTTTCAATACATGATTCGGCCTTATTTATAGCCTCAACCGGGGATCCTAATACATAAAAGGAACGTACACGCGTCAATAAAGTATTGGTAAAAATTTGAGCGTACGGATCGACTTTTGTGCGGCGGAATCGCCGCATTTTGTACATGAGGTGCGGCGGAATCGCCACCTTTTTGGCTCGGAATCGATCCGGATTTTTCCTGTGTGTTTATGGTATGTTTTAGTTGTCCTTTGCGCGTCCGAATTAATTATTACATATCTTTGGAGATCCGAGTTAATTTCTTCATATATTTGGAGATCCAAATTGATTTTTCTTTAGAACTTCTCCAAAATAATCTTTTGGTACTCGTAATTTGCAGTCGGGTCCTCGGCTTTTGCAATTAAGTCCCTGGCTACTTTTGTGCTTAAGTCCTTGGCCTTTTTCTAATTAGGTCTTTGCATGCTTTTATGCTTGGATGGACTTCCATTTGAATCCCTATAATCTTGACTTGGTCTTTATGATAGAAATGAGTCTTTTGCATGTGTTTATGCTCGGGATATGGGTAATTTGCATTCAGGTACATGTATTCTGTAAATACGACTAAACACATACCTTAGTAGCATTTATTGATATAAAATTAATCTGAATGAAAGACATATGATGCAATGTATGCAATGCATCAGTTACGTTTTCAAAAAACTCTCCATTGTGTATTTGACCCATTGAAAGTAATGGTCTTCCAACACAATTCCATCAATGACTACACTAGTGATGAAGATGAGTACATAACGGGTGGACCAATATGGGGAGGCTATCCTCTCATTGAAATAATGGGTGTTTCACGTCTACCCTATCGCACCTGCAGGTGTGGTTTCAAGGCAACAGAGTTGTCGTCAAACACTCCGAATAAACTAAGCAAGAAGTTCTATGTATGTGGCTCCTCGGAACTAGCTCATTATTGTCGGTACTTCGTCTAGAACAATGGAACACGGGCACCATCGGTGGAGAAACCCCAATAAGAGCATAACGGACCCATGGACGCGGAAGCTTCTCTAGAAGATTGCGAAAATGAGTAAGACCCAAAAGATAAACAAAACCATCTTTTAGGCTTGCATGCGACATCTGGTTGGATCACTCTCTTTCAATTGACATGGAAGAGATTTATAATTTGTTGTGTACATTTGTTTTTGTTTCTATTTGTGTGTGTGTGTGTTCTCTGATATGTATAGCGTTTGTCATTATCAATATAACAGTTTTGTGTATTATAAATAGATCTCTGATATGATTTGTAATAATCTGAATTATATTTTTGGATGTATGGAAATTTAATATTAAATAACATATGTAACAATATAACTTTATTGGTTTATGCAAAAAATACAATTAAAAGGTCATATCACATCTACAAGTATTAACTTATGGACAACCATACATTGAACACCTTCATATCACATATAAAACACAAGAAAAATATCGAATAATTTTGTCCTACCAATTTTAGGAACGTATATGGCCTAACTAATCTAATCAATTTCTCATAATCTCTACTTAATATGCAGCGAAAATTAACAATAAGAAACAAGTAGAGAAAAGCAAACCATACAAGAGACGCATTGATTTTTATAGAGGTTTGGCACCCCACCTAGGTCATACTTCCTCTCTTGCAAGCTCTGTTCAATGCCACGAGCTCCACATACGTCTTCACTATTCTCTCCCCGTTCTGAGCCAGGAGATAACACCTTTACAGCTCGCGAACAGTTCTCGCTGAGCTCGATTTCTTCTTCTCACAATCCGAGAGTGATGCTCGGTCTTTCACCAAACCTTTACAATTTAACAACAAAAAAATGTGAGTGGATCAAACACTCTCTAACTTGAGCACACTTTGAGTAAGATATGATTTGCATCAAGGCGTCGAAGTGTAAGCTCTTGAGTGTAGGATTTGGAATTTCTTGATTGGGAGAAGACTCTAATGTAGGAGACAAATAGAAATTAGGGACTTGTGTAAATAAGGTGTGTGAACCTCTATTTATAAGCGCCTAAAGTGTTATAGGTGTTGGGGAAGATTTGGTTGAGATTTGTGCAAGATAGACAAAACAGAAAACTTAAGTTCAACAAATCTGTCTAAACCGGTCGACTGACACGGGATCAACGGTCGACTGTTTCCATGAAAATAAGAAAATGTTTGAACCAACTTAAACTACAAACCAATGGCTACAACTTAAGTTAACGGTCGAACTAAATCTTGGGGCAGTCGATCGTTAAGAGGGTTTTGGCTAGGTTAAAGGTTAATCGGTTGAACACGAGAAAAATGTTCGTTCGACCAAAAATAACAACTACTTTTGGTGCACAAAATTGTCTGCATCTGGTCGACCGCCGTCAAGGCATCATTCGACCGGTGGCCAAATGTATTTAGGTGTTAGGTGTATGTATACTAATACGAATGTTGGAGAATACACAAGTACAATGGTCATCTGGGAAATATGGGTCAATCGGTCGACCGAAAGGGTAAATAGGTCGACTGGAAAAGATAGGTAAAATCACTATTAGAGAAGTCGTTAACTGGTAGAACAGTCAAACAGAGAACTTGTTTTGGTCAACCATTCTACACCGACAGGCAGAGATTAGTTTGAGTGATATTTGACCTAAGTTTAGGTGATCTATTGAAGTACAAATGATGTCAAATTTTGTGTGTGACTTCTACAAGGAACCTAGTGTGTATGTGAATAGGTTTTAACTCTTCTATGTTGAAGTTCACATAAATTCCTAAGACTTAAATAAAGGAAAATTACATGTCTTTAATTATCTTGATTATTTGTCTTGACTTCATTCAATTCTTCATTGAGTCTTGATCACATGTAGATGTTAACACAATACAATATATCTTCTATGCATAATGTGTGCTACCCTACATTTGATTGTGATTAAGATTAGGTTAGTTAAATCATCAAAACATAGATTAAGGCCAAAAGGCCAACAGTAGCTCCCTAGTCTTCTGTGTTTCTTCCAGCATATAACCCTGAACAGTAGGGTCCATGTAATCATAAGGCTTGTAGATTGGTTGTTTTCCTCTGAAACTTCTCCTTTTATTGGTTTGAGGCCTTCTGTTTCCCTTTTCATGCCTCCTTCTCTACTTCTTTTGACCAAAAAATAAGATAAAAGTCAATGAAAGTGATGCATAACATAGCAATGAACACAAATATATGTAAACTTATATGAAATATAAAACAAAGTAGAAGCTCAACTAATTGAAATATGGGAATTGCAGATCTTACAGGTTCACTGGACCACCAATTGACTCCAGTAAGTTCAGTATTGCTCCAAAACCTTGTGAGCTTTGAGTATTTTGACTAACAGTAGAAGATCGCCCAAAGGGATCTGGAGTTGCAATCTCAGTGGCATTAGAGGATTGAACCCTCTTGCCCCCTCTTTTCCTTTTTGCTTGGTTGTTGTTGCTGTCAAAGTTCACAAGTGATGTTGGAGGTCAAAGTTCACAAGTAATTAGAATATAATATTGGATTTAATGCTCACCTAGTAGGTGTTTCAGATGTGATGGCCTCCTTTCATGTCTTTGCTTGGTGACCCACAAGGCCATATCTTCAACATTTCTTCTATCTCTGATTGCTATAGTGATCCATTGAAGACTTGAACATATTCCTTTTGGGCCTACCAGCCCCTCTCCTGACTTGAAGTGGAGGCAAAACTTTGAATCCATACGGTATCTCCCACTCCCCTTGTCTGGAATAGGGTCAATGCCAGTTTCATATGCCCTAATGTAATTTTCCTTTGAAAACCAGTGACTCACATAGTCATCCAAATAAGCCCCTCTAACTGAGTCAATCACAGTTGTTGCATGCTTGCAAGGAATGTCAGTCAGTTGCCACTGTTTACAAGTACAACTTTTGTCATCTAATTCAACTACAAACCTCTTGTTTGAGTGCAGTACCTCAATCATAGTATCAGTGGATCTTATAATTGTGTAGTCCCCCAACTGTCTAGATGAATTGGAAACCAAAATCTTAACTCTTAGTACTAAATTTTCTTACAAATGCCTACCTTGTTCCTACCTTCTTGTACATGGTCTGAATAAGCTTCTGTCTTAAGGTATCAAACATGGTAAGAATTGACAAATGTTTGACAAATCTGATGTAGTTATTGAATGACTCACTGCAGTTATTAGTGATGTAATCTGACTTAGCCTCACCCCCAAACTGACTCCTACTCCATACCTTATCACTACGTTCCTTCTCTGACTAACAGTCATAAGCACTCTCACTAACCTCTTTCAGTTGGTTCATCTTGATGTTAAATTTTGAAACTGTGTAATTTGTTGCATCCCACTTGAGACCTAAAAGCAAAGAGTTCTTGAATTTGTTCTTAAAATTGTAGTACAATGTCTACCAGATGTTCTGTGCTCACAACCCCCAAACCATTGTTGTACCCCCTCTTCAATGCCCTTGCACATATCACTGAGTATGACAAACTCATGCATGTGACCCACTGCCTTCTTAAGGTTCATCACAAACTACTGCCAACTAGCAATTGACTCTGACTCCACTACTCTAAATGCTAATGGAAAGAGTTGGTGATTTCCATCAGTTGATGTGGCTGAAAGGATAATACCTTTGTACTTGCCCTTCAAGTGGCAATCATCTAGCCCAAAAATAGGCCTACCACCTCTCTTAGGCAAACAAACAACCTAAGAAAAATCTCATCTCTATGGTTAACTTCATAGGAAATGATACTAGCAAGGTTGGTTTTGTTAAGTTGAAAAATCAAAGAGGGCAACATTGCATATTGCTCCTCCCACCTACCATGTAGCATCTGCAGAGCTGTCTCCCTACCTCTCCATACTCTATGATATGGAAGTTATAAGTGGTAAATATTCTTCAACTGCTCACTAATGCACTTAACAGATAGCCTATCATCCTGACTTAGCCATTCAATACATTAGTGAGCAATCCAATGCAGAGCTGTCTCCCTACCTCTCCATACTCTATGATATGGAAGTTCTAAGTGGTAAATATTCTTCAACTGCTCACTAATGCACTTAACAGATAGCCTATCATCCTGACTTAGCCATTCAATACATTAGTGAGCAATCCAATGCTTGTTAGTCATGTTAGAGGCACACCTATTGACTGAGTTGCGTATGTTGGATCCTAAGAGTCCTTATTTCAAAAATAGATCCATCATTCAACCTGATTGCATGTATCCTCCTCTTACAGTTTGGATCTTTACACTTGGATATAACTTTCTCAGGTTGACTCTTAATGTAAATAACTTCACATTCAGTTAAAATGCAATGAGTAATCAAAGTCATTCTGAAACTATACACATTAGGGAACTTCTTCTTCACTGACATATCAGGGTTCCTCATATCAAAGTCAATACCCTATACCCTGTCATTACCATCAGATTCTTCCTCATTAGACAACTCATAGTCTAGATCACTAGAAAAAACTTGCCTTAACCCAACCTCCTCATTCCTAACTGGAATTTCACGCATGCATGGGTCCCCTACTTGTGGTTGGGGGTCTGATCCTGGTTTGGTAGGTATTGCTTGGCTAGGTTGAGAGTGGCATGACAGTGGTTTGGTTGTGCTACCTCTTAGGTCACCAACTTGGGGTTCACACAAGTGGACATCATATCCTACACTACCAACAACACTAGGAACAGACCCACCATCCTGCACCATTACTGCCATATGGTAATTGTCTTCAACATCATTTTGGGGTGCATCACATAGGGGGTGGGTGGCCTCTGCTACATTAGTATGGGGTGTATCACATTCTTGGTGGGCAGAAAGTACAACCTCAGGAGGGAGTGCTTCACATGGGTTACCATCATGTGGTGGATCATATGGGTCATCAACAACATGGGCTGCATTACATTGGTTGTTAGGGGCTAACTGAAGGGAATGTGTTCTAAAAGTTTTACTTTTAAATGTCAATTATTATGAATTGAATGAGAAATCATTTTGTTCCTTGTTTATGTTATTCGTCTTTTAGAAGTGTTAAGGAAGAGGCTCTTGGTCCTTAACCGTAGAGCTCTAAAAGATATTGGTTTACATAAAACAAAAGATATTCGCAATCATGGTAACTAACATGGAACATTAATTACCGAGTTAAGATTGTCGTGTTGGTCATAGATCATTGTAGCTCTACAAGTGAGTGACAACACGGGTATGCAAAAGAGGAAAATATTACTTTTGTATACTGAATAGACCTAATAAGTAAAATATTATAGAAATGTGTTTCTGTGTCATTAATATTTTACTATGTCTTTGGTCCTTTGATATGAGACTTATATCCGATCGCTTAAGGAGTTCTTAATTAGACTAGTGTCTTGAGCTATCGATGAGTGTAGTGTAAAGGCATTAGTTGGTTAAGTACAACTTTTCTTGGAGAAGATAGTTAGTCAAAAGACTATCATTGCCCCTCTTAATAGAGTGATGATATTAGTGGGCCCCTCGATAAAGCAAAGTTATAATGTGCACAATGTGATTTGAGTTAAGTCACATATTTATAACTAGCTTAAAGAGATCAAGAAATGAATACTAAGACAAAGATGACACAATACTACTTTGTGTGTATTCTTAATATCATGATGCAAGGGACGGACACAAGTGGTGCACGCCATCACTAAATGGATCGGGTTTTGGTTCGAGTGGAATTAAGACATCTAACTAATTGGGAGCTATAATGTGTAGCTAGATACCGCTTATAGCTTGTGATATTAAGCTCTTAATATCACTGCCAACTTAGTTTAGATCCTCCCATAGGTCACACCACAAAACTGGGAAACAAGGAATGGGGATTTTGAGTTCATAAGATGTGTCGGGTTTCATGTAGAAAATATGACACATGGGGTGAACAAAGCAAAATCAAAGTTATGTTGTGATTAATAAACATAATTAGAATCTAAATTAAATTCATATGTGATGTAAATATTATGGGGTGTAATGATTGATCATTACATAGGATAATATGTTTACATAAGTTGTGAATTTACTACTAATCCCGAAATGTCAAATTTTGTAGGGGTTAAACCGAAATTTGACAAGTCTGCAAAACAGTGCTCAAACGGTCGACCAGATAGCAGTAAACGGTCCACCGGGAGGGCATGGTCGACCGGACGAGTCTCGACCGATAACAGGGAATTTCCATCTGTTCGAACGGTCGACCGAAAGTGATCGGTCGGTCGACCGAACATTGCGATGGAATAGTTCCTGTTACGAACGGTCGACCGAATGTTGAACGGTCGACCGAAACATTGGTTCGAGCGGTCGACCGCACCTTGAAATGGTCGACCGGTCCAGACGGTTTTATGCAGAATTAATTTAAGAATTAATTAGATCATGCATGGAATTGGTCCATAATTGATTTAATTCATGGCTGAGATTATATGTTAGCAAATAATGGATGGTTAGATGGAATTTTGCATGAAATCATGGGCAATTTGGAGAGAACCTATAAATAGAGGTTATCTCATTGCCTTCCTACATCTTAATTAATATTGCTTTTCATGCAAAATCTCTCTCCTTAATTCTCCACGAAAATTCCACAAATTCTTAAGTTTAGTTTAGTTCTTAAGAGATCATCTTCTCAAGAGAATTAAAGAGGGGTTAGTAATTGGATTCTAAACCCAATCAGAGATTGAGAGACTAGCTTCCCTCTCTCCGATCTTGTTTAGAGTTTGGTGAATACTCGGAGGCATCCGGCGCAGCGAGGAGCATCCCAACGGTCTCCGAATCTTCGAGAAGTTTTAGAGAACTTCTAGGTATGAATTTCGGAGCTCCTTTATGTTTGTTTTAATAGAGTTTTTGAAACTAGTTTGTTAAAACAAACCAATGCATGCAATAGATTCTAGAAAATTGAAAATTGATCCTTATTATACATAAAAATTCGAAAAATATATATGTATAATTAAACATGAAATCCTACACTAACTGTGGACCATTCTTATTGCCCAATGTGGTATAGATATTCAACTCAATTTTGGGATTAGGGTACCTTAGGGCCACTTCTACATCTCCACTACTAATTAAATCCTTATAATCTTTCCTCACATTACTTGGGATCATATAACACATCTGAACTTGATTATCTATATTCCACTGTCTGCCTTTACAAAATCACTCCTTAATAATGTCTATTGTGAAACTATCAACAACAGTCATGGTCTGCATTTCTTTGAATCCCACAACCCAACGTCTACCCATGTTGTGCACCCAACGCCTATCAGAGTATAGTTTTACCTTCACACTACTACCTACATTTGTAACCCTAAATGAATGCATAGAATTAACCACACAATCACAACCTCAAAAAATGTATGCACAATGAAAAATGATCCGACATTACATGCATTCATACACAATCAAACCACAATTGCACAATCGACAACACAAAATGCATGTAGAATCGCACCATCACCAACCACAAACATGATCTAACATTACAAAGTTTAAACACTTACGACCGACGCTCCCAACCTAACCACTCCGCTTATGCACCATGTTCTTCAACGTCATGAAGAATAGGTTGATTTCCTCGCTTGGGTGCTTCTAAGGATTTCATCAATTTCGGGGTGTCTTGCGATTGGGGGTTCGAGCGAATTGGAGGGTTTAGTCGATTAGGGGACTTGTTCGGGCAAATGGAGGTTTTAGTCGATTTGGGGACTGGTTCGGGAAAATTAGACTTTTTAGTCGATTTGAGGCTTTCGATTGGGTCGGTTTGGTTGGGTGAGTCCACATTTAAAAAAAAATCGTTCGGGCTCGCATGCATGAGTCAGGATTTTGAAAGAGAAATTCGGGTCCATCAATAATTGTACACGTTAAACTCACGTAATTACTACTTTTACACTCTGCATTACAGATTTGAGGGGGCAGAACAAGAGTGGGCAACAACGTCTGGTGGGTGTGGACTCAAGTAACGACCCAGGTGCACCACGGTAAGAGAATAGAGTGGTGAGGTGCATGAGGCTAATTAACGAAAACATGGTTGCACACGGTCAAATTTCAACCTGAACCAGGTGTACCAAATCGATTTACCCAATAAAGCAATTTCAAATAGAATATGTTCGTGAGAAATAATAATCACCTTAATTCCTATTGACCAGAATCTAAACAATCATCCTAATCTAATAGTAGTCGATTACCAAACTTAGATTAATATCCTTGAAAAAGATTTAAAAGAAAAGCATTACTGTATGATTAATAATGTTAATAAAAATATATAAAAATACAAGAAAGAAAGATAAAGAAGAGAAAGATTGACCTAGCATTAAATATGTTTACATGTACCTTGTTGCTATGGAAAGGAAAGAATATTTTTGTACCTATATGTTGGATTTCGTGCCCTATAGTATGTATATATTTTTCGAAATTTTATAAACATATAGGATCGAAACATTCATATTTTCTTCGATTTTCATATAGACATGCATTTGTTTGTCCTAATTATTTAACATGCATTAGAACAAACAAACAATTGCAATTAGAATCATACCTAGAGGTTCTCTAAAACCTCTTGAAGATCCGGAGTCGCGTTGCCGGTCGAATCGCCCGGTGGATTGCCTCCGAGTGTTCACCAAACTCTAAACAAGGTTGGAGAGAAAGGAGTTAGCCAATCAATCTCCAAACGGGTTTAGAATCTAGCTAATAACCCCCATTTTTCTTTCCTGAGATTTTACTCTCCAAAAACTCAAATTAACTAAGGAATTTCGGATGGATTAATTGGGGTGATTAGAGAGAGAGAGAGAATTTTGCATATATTTATTTTTAATGAAAGAAATTAGGCCTATTTATAGGCTCCTTTAATTTCCACATCATGGGTTATGCATTGACCCATTCTTCCATGTTTTTCTCCTTAAGACCAATTCTCAATATTAAATTTATTAATCCACATCCAAATTTAATCGTAATTGACCAAGTCAAAACCATGATCAATAATTCCTTAATTAATTTGCATTTATCGAATTTTGGATTAATTCCCAACAAAATTCGTTTTTTTTTGTTTTAGGAAATTTAATTAATTTGCCTTTATCGAATTTTGGCTTAATTCCCAACAAAATTCGTATTTAGGGTTTTAGCAAATTTAATTAATT
The DNA here is from genome assembly GCA_963682175.1 of Triglochin maritima. Taxonomy (NCBI): domain Eukaryota; kingdom Viridiplantae; phylum Streptophyta; class Magnoliopsida; order Alismatales; family Juncaginaceae; genus Triglochin; species Triglochin maritima. The sequence goes on from OY821775.1 coordinate 38,526,692, forward strand.
AATTTGCCTTATCGAAATTTGGATTAATTCCCAACAAAATTCGATCTTTGGGGTTATAGCTAATTTATATATCCTATGCAATATATCATCATATGTAATATCAAACAATCACACCCCATGATATATTTACATCTCATATATAAATTCATGATTCTAAATATGTCATTTTCATGACATAATGATTTTATCGATTCACCACATGTATACGAAACTCGATACATCATATGAACATAAAATCACCTTCTTGTTTCCCAGTTTTATGGTGTGACCTATGAGAGGATCTAAGCTAAATTGGCAGTGATATTAATAGCTTAACATCACAAACTATAAGCGGTATCTAGCTACACATTATAGTTCCCAATTAGCTAGATGTCTTAATTCAGCTCGAACCAAAACCCGATCCAATTAGTGATGGGGTGCACCACCTGTGTCCGTCCCTTGCCTCATGATATTAAGAATACATACAAAGTAGTATTGTGTCATCTTTGTATATTAGTATTCATTTCTTGATCTCTTTAAGCTAGTTATAAATATGTGACTTAACTCAAATCACATTGTGCACATTATAACTTTACTTTATCAAGGGGGTCATTAATATCATTACTCAATTAAGAGGGGCAATGATAATCTTTTGACTAGCTATCTTCTCCAACAAAAATTGTACTTAACCAACTAATGCCTTTACACTACACTCATCGATAGCTTAAGACACTAGTCTAATTAAGAACTCCTTAAGCGATCGGATATAAGTCTCATATCAAAGGACCAAGGACACAGTAAAATATTAATGACACAGAAACACATTTCTATAATATTTTACTTGTTAGGTCAATTCAGTATACAAAAGTACTATTTTCCTCTTTTGTGTACCCGTGTTGTCACTCACTTGTAGAGCTACAATGATCTATGACCAACACGACAATCTTAACTCGGTAATTAATGTCCCATGTTAATTACCATGATTGCGAATACCTTTTGTTTTATGTAAACCAATATCTTTTAGAGCTCTACGGTTAAAGACCAAGAGCTTCTTCCTTAACACTTCTAAAAGACGAATAACATAAACAAGGAACAAAATGATTTCTCATTCAATTCATAATAGTTGACATTTAAAAGTAAAACTTTTAGAACACATTCCCTTCAATCTCCCACTTGTTATCAAAGTTTTCTTTCACATACATTCTCAATGCATAAAACATTAATAACTAGGGTAACCTTCTCAAATCACATATCAAGCCAATCCACATGGATCCTCAGATCCATGGACTCGAATTATATTTCGTCTCTTAGCTTGGTATGAAGGTTTGTTGAATGGATCAGTTGTGCCACTGTTGTGTCCACCTATTTATTTATTTTGTCTTTCGTTGGTGGTTGAGTTAGCTGTAGTGATATTACTCCTAACTACACTAGCTCATACCTCCACATTCGATAATGATGACGCATCATCATTCCAACCTCTTATTGTCTAGAATTCCTATAAGAATTGCATCAAAACAGCCCTCGGCTATTTTCTCCTTTGTCTTCCATAAACAAGAACCTTATCTTTAGTCCGGTTAAGGTACTTCATAATATTCTTGACCGCAATCCTATGATTAGGACTTGCGTTGGATTGGTGACCTCTTGTCACGTTTAGAGCATACGAGATTTTGAGTCTTGTGCAAGTCTTGACCAATATCATGTTCCTACTTTAAGAATGAATCAAATTAGGTATCCCAAGCACTCACCCCTACGAACCTTTCATAGAGACTCGATATTCTTGTTGAGTCGGTTCACTACTTCACCCTCGAATTCATTGAACTTGTCAAAGAATACAATTTTGCTTCCCATTAGATAAATATAGCCATAATGACTATAGTTGTCCGTGAACAAAATGAAGTACCATAAACCATCTCTTGCACTTGTACTTATCGGACCACATACATTAGAATGTATCATATCCAATTAGTTATTCGTTTTCGTTCCTTTCTTCTTGAAAGGTCTCTTGGTCATTTATTTGACCAATCCGATAGTGCTACAAGATTGTATCATTCACGTGAGTTATCTTAGTTTCTCTTTTGTTATTGTTTGTTTGAGTTTGTTTATTATTTATTTCAAGCAAATAGAAATCATTCTATACGAATGCATTTGCATAGAAAATTCCATTCTTCGATATAGACAAGCAAAAATTAAAATATTTATTAAAATTTATCCATATCTAAAACTTGATACAGAAATGTTCTTGCTAATCGAAGGCATATAACAAACATTCTTCAAAGCATAAATTTAAATCACTAGACTATTGAAGCTCCATAGAATCTTGTACAATCGCAGTGATGCTTGTACTATGTCCAATCTTCAATATCATCTCGTTCTCCACGAGTTCCTTCCTATCCTTCAATAGCTGCACATCAAAATTATGTGAGCACAAGATCCGGTAACCATTACCAAATCAAGGACAGAGGTGATTAAATTTATCTCAATAACAAACATACCTACGGCGTTTCTTGGGCGCCTACGTTCAATCATCCCATTTTCAAGGTCTTCCTTGTACTTGGGGCAATTAGGTCGGATGTCCCTTTTCACCGCAGTGAAAGCACTCCGTGTTGGGAGTTGGAGATTTGAAAGATTTCCCCCTTGAGGCACTCCCTTGAGCACCTCCTACTCCCTTGCTCTTGATTGACGTATCTTTGGTAAATTTGCCTTTACCTTTGTTGATATTTTTGCTCCTCTCATGGACGGCTACGACGTGATTGTCCCGACCTTTGCCCATGTCAACTTCAGCCGTTTTGAGAGCGTTGTGAAGCTCCTCAAGACTCACCCCTTTTTCACGCACATGATAGTGCATTACAAAGTCCTTAAAGGACGGGGCTAGAGAGCCAAGAATCAAATCTTCGGCAATGTCATCGGGCATTGGAGAAGAGAGCTTCGACAATTTCTCAATGTATCCTTGCATCGTGAGAAAATGCATGGATACCGATGTTCCCTCCACCATGTGGCACCTTGTGAGTGCGATGGTGGTCTTATAGCGCTCCTTTCGGGCATTATCCATGAACATCTTTGTTAAAGCTTCCATGGTCTTCTTGGGTTTTGAATCCAAGTATTTCGCTTGAAACGAGTCACCCATGGATGCCAACATTAGACCGTGAACTTGGTTCTCTTGGTCTTCTCACTTGGCTATCGCCTCTTTCTCATTACCGGTTGCCTTCTCATTCAATTTTGGGATTTCACCATCCAAAATATGAGATAGTTTTTCAAACCTCAACACGTTATTAAGATTGAGTTGCCATTTCATGAAGTTTGAGCCATCATTTTGCAAAGGATTCTTTTCGATCATAGAACGCACAATTGGTTGGATATTAGACATTTCTACAAAATAAATTATACAGGTTTTTAATGTCAATTTTATGTTTTAAATTACATACATATATATCGAATATAAATGTAAATACTGCAAATAAAATTTATCCCATAAATGCAGTAATCCAAGATCCCATCAATTGTAATATAGACTAGCTAAGGGCTATCGAATACATTACAATATCAAGGTAAGAAAAACTCTTTCTAATCACAACCTTTTTGAATTTTAGCAATATTAGCATCTTCAAACTCTTGTGATTCTTGTCGTTTTAATTATGAGGGAATGCGACTCATCCTCGTAAGAAAAACTTTTTCCCAAAACCGAGCGAGGGCTCTAGGTAATGTTAAGAAAACTTATTTTCATTTGATACGAGATACGTTTATCCATTGTATTCACAACTAAACATACTTGGGGTTCAATAGGGTGAAACACACCTCATATATTTAATCGTGGCACAACAATAGACAACCATTATATCTCCCACTATTCCCAAAGATGGAGGAAGCTATCTCCCGCTAAGGGCGAGCAGAGTATCCCTCGATCAATGACTGCTAGTGGATGAAATAAGAAGGAAATTATTCTTAATTTTTGTCGGACAATTTCATATATTTACATGTGATTTGGAATTTTAGGTTATCATGCATATTAATATTCATACACATCCTAACATTCACCACATTCATCACATGCATAGCAGAAATTTAAAAAAAAAACAGAAATTAAACATTCACACAATCCATATCGTGTGAGTTTATATGTTCCCTTATATCCTTGATCCTCGATCCCTGATCCTCGATCGATGCGCTACAGCGGCGACTTCCTCTTGCACCGGAGATGTAGATTTTACAGAAAATAAACATGCTCCTCACATTCGATAAAAACCGACTAGTGCAAGTCCTATGTAAAAACCTCTCATATGCATATGCAATTTATCTAAAAGATGGAAATAGAGAATTTGGCTTTTACATACATAAGCCCCTATATTATAACAATTATAAACATTCATAGTTGCTGATTTGGAACATATAAACTCACAATTCCTGCAAAAACAACTCGAGCAACGCATACACGCATGTCCAATCTAAACTATTTAATCTAGATTATCAAGCATCTAAAATCAAACAATTCAAGAAAAATCATTTGAAATCCATTAAAATGATTTTCATGCATCCATAGTTCAAAATTAATTATTTTGAACCGCAATTCATCCAATTTTCAAAAGGAAAGATGAACATTAGTCATATTCGACTTTGTTAATTCCTTTATAAAATAATCATTTAAAATAAAACGAAAATTCTATAAATTAGACAAATGTCTAAATTTCAATTCTAACAATCATGTGTGATGTTTTAAAACATATAAAACCATCAAAACGAATTTATTAGAATTTTATCAACAAAACATCGAAAAACTCGAAAAAGACACAAAACCGAATTGTTTTGATTCTAGATGGTAGCCTAGATTGATTTTATAGTCTAAATCAAAGATAATATGAATCAAAAGCTCTGATACCACTGTTGGATTTCGTGCCCTATAGTATGTATATATTTTTCGAAATTTTATAAACATATAGGATCGAAACATTCATATTTTCTTCGATTTTCATATAGACATTGATTGATCTCGTTTTATATTTCTACCGCAAGTGCACGACCGCGTTGAAGCGGTGGCAAATACGGGTCGTCCACTGGGAGGTGTGTCGACACTTGGTTCGTGCGAAGGCAAGGGGTAAAGAAAGGAGAAAAGGATTGCTTACACTAAACTACACTACAATGCAAATGAAAATGAAAGATAAGCAATAAAAACTAAACCCCAAAGGGGGTAGAGAAATAATGTGAACATAAAGAAGTGTGTGTGTGTTCATTAAGCTCCTCACAACATGTAGTGCATGAAATCATAAAACTACATCCAACTTTGCCTCAACATGAATTAAGATAAGACTACATCATTAAAACATACAAGACAATAATTGGAATGAAACTAAATGAACTCATGTATAAAGACTAGACCCTACTATGCCTCCACATGAATTAAGATGACTACATCATTAAAACATACAAGACATTAGCTAAGGAAAAGGCAACAAGAGTACATACACTACAAATTGTGTTTCCAACATTAACTTCATCCATATCCTAACCTTATCATTCCCCATAAAATAGGTCCACTAATCAAAGCATAAGCTAAGCTTCATTCAATAGCATTAGCATATCAAAGATAAGAGTCGAGACCCATTAGATGGTTATGGAAATCATATAAAGCTCAATGGATAAAAATAACACACACTTAATACACTACATAATTATATCACATATTTCTCCACCCCCCAAATTGGGATGGAACTACTCACTACTCATTACACTACTAATTAGACTAAGTAAAGAAAACATTTAACTAAGATACTAAAATTACTAAACAAGAAATTAAACAAAGTAAAACAACCCACACAAAACAAACAACATAACAAAACAAGATTAAAAGAAACAAATAAACTTTTATTAACAATGACTCACATTGAAGGTAGCATCCTTCTCCACCTTGAGTTTTTGCTTCAAGGCTCACTCCTTAGTAGAGAGAATGCCACCAAACAATGGGTAATTACAATGGAAGGTGAAGAGTTCTATTTATAGCCATGGAAAAAGCTAATCCGGGACAATCCCCCGATGTGGGACTAAACCAATACCAAAAATACACTAAGAATACACTAATACACGTGCTACAGAAAACTAGATGGATTCTGGGCTAAATGGACCGCTAATTAGCGGTTCCAGACCGCCAATTGGCGGTCTATAAGGTTTAGATCCGTCTGGTTTTCTTTGTGGGCTTTTCTTGAAGTGTTTCTTGGTCTTAGATGCATCTGTTTGGTTTAGTGGAGCTCCGACCCGAATCGAATTGACAAAATACTCCTCATGATGGTGTGGAGTTTCCTGTTTTGCTCTTAGGTCCTTCTGTCTTACGATCAGGTCCTTCCCCCTTGCATCTTGGTCCCCAGGTCTCATAATTAGGTCCTTTTTTCCTGCTTTTAGGTCCTTTCATGGCTCTTCTCTTCAAACCTCTTTATTTCTGAAAACTAACATAAAACTCGTCACGTAGCATTGCTTAGGTGTAAGATAATGGATATAAGGTACAAATATAAGCATGAAATGATGTCAATCAGACATGCATTTGTTTGTCCTAATTATTTAACATGCATTAGAACAAACAAACAATTGCAATTAGAATCATACCTAGAGGTTCTCTAAAACCTCTTGAAGATCCGGAGTCGCGTTGCCGGTCGAATCGCCCGGTGGATTGCCTCCGAGTGTTCACCAAACTCTAAACAAGGTTGGAGAGAAAGGAGTTAGCCAATCAATCTCCAAACGGGTTTAGAATCTAGCTAATAACCCCCATTTTTCTTTCCTGAGATTTTACTCTCCAAAAACTCAAATTAACTAAGGAATTTCGGATGGATTAATTGGGGTGGTTAGAGAGAGAGAGAGAATTTTGCATATATTTATTTTTAATGAAAGAAATTAGGTCTATTTATAGGCTCCTTTAATTTCCACATCATGGGTTATGCATTGACCCATTCTTCCATGTTTTTCTCCTTAAGACCAATTCTCAATATTAAATTTATTAATCCACATCCAAATTTAATCGTAATTGACCAAGTCAAAACCATGATCAATAATTCCTTAATTAATTTGCATTTATCGAATTTTGGATTAATTCCCAACAAAATTCGTTTTTTTTTTTGTTTTAGGAAATTTAATTAATTTGCCTTTATCGAATTTTGGCTTAATTCCCAACAAAATTCGTATTTGGGGTTTTAGCAAATTTAATTAATTAATTTGCCTTATCGAATTTTGGATTAATTCCCAACAAAATTCGATCTTTGGGGTTATAGCTAATTTATATATCCTATGCAATATATCATCATATGTAATATCAAACAATCACACCTCATGATATATTTACATCTCATATATAAATTCATGATTCTAAATATGTCATTTTCATGACATAATGATTTTATCGATTCACCACATGTATACGAAACTCGATACATCATATGAACATAAAATCACCTTCTTGTTTCCCAGTTTTATGGTGTGACCTATGAGAGGATGTAAGCTAAATTGGCAGTGATATTAATAGCTTAACATCACAAACTATAAGCGGTATCTAGCTAGACATTATAGTTCCCAATTAGCTAGATGTCTTAATTCAGCTCGAACCAAAACCCGATCCAATTAGTGATGGAGTGCACCACTTGTGTCCGTCCCTTGCCTCATGATATTAAGAATACATACAAAGTAGTATTGTGTCATCTTTGTATATTAGTATTCATTTCTTGATCTCTTTAAGCTAGTTATAAATATGTGACTTAACTCAAATCACATTGTGCACATTATAACTTTATTTTATCAATGGGCCCATTAATATCATTACTCAATTAAGAGGGGCAATGATAATCTTTTGACTAACTATCTTCTCCAACAAAAGTTGTACTTAACCAACTAATGCCTTTACACTACACTCATCGATAGCTTAAGACACTAGTCTAATTAAGAACTCCTTAAGCGATCGGATATAAGTCTCATATCAAAGGACCAATGACACAGTAAAATATTAATGACACAGAAACACATTTCTATAATATTTTACTTGTTAGGTCAATTCAGTATACAAAAGTACTATTTTCCTCTTTTGTGTACCAGTGTTGTCACTCACTTGTAGAGCTACAATGATCTATGACCAACACGACAATCTTAACTCGGTAATTAATGTCCCATGTTAATTACCATGATTGCGAATACCTTTTGTTTTATGTAAACCAATATCTTTTAGAGCTCTACGGTTAAAGACCAAGAGCTTCTTTCTTAACACTTCTAAAAGACTGAATAACATAAAAAGGAACAAAATGATTTCTCATTCAATTCATAATAGTTGACATTTAAAAGTAAAACTTTTAGAACACATTCACTATAGTCCAAAGTTTTTTTCCAACGAATTAACAGTGGTAAGCTAGTCGTCGTAGAAATGGATTAAATGGTTTAATTATGACAGAATGGGTTAAGTGAGTTAACCACTCTAGGGATTTATGTAACTGGATTTTATATAATTGGTTCACTAGATTTTGATTGCCTTCGATGATATAACAAAATACAAAATAAGATTTCCTTCGGTAGAAAATTTCGGTGACTTTTTAGTTTCTTATTTTCTAAATTATTGTTTATATAATTATAATTACTTCCTATTTAAAGATGTGACGTGAGGTTGTTGGATTTCTTATTATTTTTATGTGTGGTTTTTCGTTTCGTTTGTAATGGATTTTATTTTTTATTTTAATATTTGGCTTTTACTGGGGTATAAACGGGTCGAGTATGCGCCTACCCGTACCCATACCCGGCAAAATTAGCAGGTACAGGTATATACCAGGCCAAAAATATTTATACCCGTACCCGACCCGTATCCATTAAGTTAGTGGGTATGTGGCGGGTAAACGGGTATAATATATAAAATATAGTATATAAAAATATATAATATATAACATAAAAAATATAAATATATAATATATCTTAATGGTTACACGAGTAATGTGTATACCCGTACCCGACCCGTTTATTAACTAGGTATACAGGTGTGAAATTTTAAACGGGTATAAATTTTTGTACCTGTATTTAACCAGGACGGGTATACGGGTATTACCCTCCTGTTTACGCTCTTAGTTTTTACCCTTCTGAGATTTTTTGCCAAATTAAACCGAGTCAATTTTTTATGCAAATTTTCATAATTCATTAAGTTGATGATTGACAGATATCATCCATGAACTGTCTTTGATATGTCTGTTGTGATTTTTACCTCAATAATAAGTAATTATTTTTGTAAAATAAATTAGTTTGCAGTCGATTTTTATTATAGATTAAGAGGAACTTAATGATTTTATATTAAAACATAAATCAAATAAAATTCTATTAATTTGTTCATTTTTTAAAGATTTTAACCTTAGATATCTAAGTCAGTGAATACATAATATGTTTCTTTTATTTTAGTTTTGTTGTAAAACGTAGTCAATATTTTTTGAATAATATTTAATTATTTATTTTATAATAATCAAAACTCATTTAGTCATACTAATGTTTTTTCATGCTATTTATGATATAAGAATAAAAAAGGGCGTAAAATCAAGCAATTCCTTGCTGGGTGTCAAAAAAGTAGTCGACTTATTAGAATGTTAATAAATGACCAAGATCAATTTTTATTAGTTACAAAAAAATTAATTGATGAACGGCTAAGATTGATTTAAAGATCCCAAAATAATAGACCATCAAGAACAATTTGAGCGGGAAAAAACTTAATCAATGAACGGTTGAGACCAATTTGAGGGTTAAAAAAAGTAATAAATGGCTGAGATCGATATGAAGGACCAAAAAATTTTGATCAACGAACGATGATAAAAAATCAGTGGAAACCATACTATACTATATATTATATATTAAAAGTTAGATTTAGGACACAATTGTCTAGAAAAAAGGTATAACTATTAAATAACAAAAAATACAACTCTCGAAAGCAATATTTGAAATCAAAATAGAACTGAACAAAGAGGCCAACTTAGACTTAGTTTTGTACGAATTTAGAAATCATTTTGCAGAAGTTAAGGAAGAGCAACCATCCAACCTGAAATTCCATTTTAAGGCACTAGTGCAGAATTGGCTTTACTCGTCGCCAAATAGACGTCGACCGTTATAACAACCGACGTCTAGTGTGGAGAGGACAGCATAGACGTCGGCTGGAATGGAAGCCGACGTCTATGCGACACTATAGACGTCGGGTGTAGGAATTACACATTTAACCGACGTCTATAGTGTATAGACGTCGACCTTTAGACGTCGGTGTTTTAGTACCTTGTGAATCCGACGTCTATAGGGTATAGACGTCGGCCTATAGACGTCGGACGTAATTTAAGGCCGACGTCTATACTCCAACCATATAGACGTCGAGGTATAGACGTTGGCGTTATGGAACATCCGACGTATATAGGTCTTAAAGAAATCGGACAGACGCGTTTCTTTCATTCATTTCAGTCGAAACCCACCCAAACCCTAGTCGTCCCGCGACCGAACTCTCCTCCGCGACCATCCTCCGACCGATCCGCACCGTCTCCGGCACCGCAGCGAGCTCCCAAGCGCTCCTCCACTTCTCCGGCCCTCTTCTCCTTCTTCCTCCGTCTTCCTCCGTCTCTCTCCACATGTAGGTTTTAAGTTCGTTTTTGCTTGTTTTAAGTTCGTCTTTCTCCACATATTCTCTCTAACTTAGCCTCCTCCGCATGTAGCTTTCTCGTGTCGTTTACAGCGGTCTCCTCCGCGACGTCTTCGGGAACCACAAAGAGCTCCTCCGGCATCACAACTCTTCCCTCCTCTGGTTCATGCTCAATTTTAGATCCTTAATTTAGGATTAGTTTAGACCAAGAATGCAACGCCAAATTAGGATTAGTTCACAATAATAACGTATTGATGCAAATATTGGTTAATGTGATAATCTAAGGATTCAAACAACCCAGAGACATCATAATCTGCACAAATACTGGTAAAATGTTACTTCTAGAAGAAACATTTCCCCAAGTTCAATACAGCAAAATTGTCAACTTCGATGGCAATGAGAATCAAGTTAGGCGGAACTAGACCTCAGAATCGGGTTGTGCTCGCCCGGACCCACACACGTCCCGGCATGATCGTCGTGCCGACGCGCACGGCACGACACTGTAGCTCCAACGGCTCTGAGAGTCGTTGCGACTGACGTCAACGCCAACAGCTCTCAGAGCCGTTGGTGATTTTTTATATTTTTTTAAAATTCTTAAATTACCCTCCCTCTACCCTATATAAATCTCTCAACCTTTCTCATTCTCTTCACACAAATATCTCCAAATCATCTCTAATTGCTTTGATTTTGGTAGAGACGAGTTGAGTTTGAATTAAAGCGTGAAACTTGTAGCTACAAGCAAACCGCTGACCGCCGATTTCACGACTTCTCTACTCTTCATTTCCTAGGTTTTGCTAATCTTTTTTAATAGTTAATTTTAGCTAGTCAACCATAATCATGACTTACTCATTTATAATAAAAAATCAATTTTTATTTGCATATTTACTAGTTTTCATGGCTTTATTATCTGATCTGAAGATAATGAACCCACCCCTTTCCCTCCTATTAATCGACTTAGGAGAAACGATAATACGAGTACTAGAAGAAAAAACTAGCCCAGTATATGATATGTGATAATTTTGATCATGGCTACGATGATAAGGGTAATCCAACTGCTACTTCTAGATGGTGTGATCACGTATATTCAACCAAGTCAAGTGTGAGAACCGGTTATTTAGGAAGACATCAATTTCACGTAAAATTAAGAATATTTCTATATCGGTAGTGTATTCAGGTCAATCGATTTTAGACACAACTAGTAGAACTTTAAATTTCATAAGATATTGTACAATTAAAGGTAAAGAGATACTTGTTGATTTCATAATTAGAGATGAACTACTATTTAACATATGTGAATCTAAAGACCTTAGTCAAGCAATTTTCCAGCATAATCCGCAATTTATACTTTTTTTTCTAGAATAACACTTAAAAATATTGTATTTGATAAATTCCATAAACAAAAAGAAATCATGATTACCTTTTTTTTATCGATGAACAATAACATAACATTAAATAGTAATGTTTGAAACGGTCCAAATAATTATTCTTACTGTTGCGTAACTGCTCGTTATTTAGATGAATCGTGGTGTTTAAATATTTAAAAAAACTACCTATTTTGCATTCACACACTACCAAATTTATATTTGATAACATTAAAAATGTTATCGTAGCACATAATCTTAAAAAAAATTGTACAATTGTGTTTGATAATGCTAATAATAATAGTTCTGCAATACAAATGCTTATTAGTTATTGTCATTCACTTATAAATGGTTACTTTTTCATATTAGATGTGTGTGTCACACTTTGAACTCAATGGTACAAGATGAACTTAGCTTAATTAAATCTTACTTAAAAATGTTAAGAATGCAGTTGCTTATGTTGGTTGTAGTAGTACATTTAAATATCAGGAATTTAGAGAATTTTGTAAATATAATAAAATTAAACATAAGAAGTTTAAATTAGATATCTATCCTCGTAAATGGAATTCTACGTCTAAAATGTTATCTTCATTATTATCTTGCAGTTTCAACCTTTTATAAAGAAAAACAAAATGAAAAGTGTTAACCGATTTAGATTTAAATAATTGTCAAATTATGCATGATTTTTTAAAACATTTTTTCACATTCACTACTATATTAAGTGGACAATATTACCCTACATTTAATATATATTTTTTTTGAATTACTTCCAATTACTAAAGTATTTGCGAAATACAGTCGAAATGTTGATTTTGTTGAAATTTTAAATGTAACGGAGGTTAAGTTTGATCCGTCTATTTAGTTTTTGTTTAGTTTTTATTATGAATCTTATATTTAAGACTACTGCTTTACGAGATTTCTTAGAATAATTTTTTGAAAATATGAATTATGAAAATTCCAAAATCCATGTATATAGTTGTAGGTCTTTGTTAATCAAATATTTTGAAAAATATGAAATACTATATATTGTAAATCAAATATGTTTAAATGTTGCTTGTAGATGCAGATAGCTTAAAAGATAAATCATCCTATTGTAATAAATTCATCACAACCACCTCCAACTGCAATAGATGCAGATGATGTCGACTCCCAATGAAATTGATCAAGTCAAAAGAATACAAAATCAATACAAACTGACACCCAAAATGATTTAACTACATATTTAAACACTGAAATTTACTTAAGTACGACCGAGTCAAAATCTTTTGACGTTTTAAGTAGGTGGAGAAAAAACACAGATAAGTTTCCACCAATGTCTTTGATGGGGCAAGACTTATTGTATCTTCCGACGTCAACTGTGGCGACAAATGCTACTTTTAGTGTAGATAAATAAGTCTTGTCTAACAAAAGACAAAACTTATCTGACAAGTCAATCAAAATAAACATATACCTAAAAGATTGGAACGACGCTGCAACTAGAATGCGGAAACATATGCCTAAAGGACAAATCAATCAAGATAAACATATGCCTAAATGATTAGGACGATGAAGATTAAATACAAATTAACTAAATTATTCTGTTAAAAAAATAATTTTCTCCTAATACTTTTTAAGTTTTTTTCATTACTGCTTAAGTTTAACTAACCTTCGGGTCTTTTTTGTTTGTAACCAATATAATATTTCTTTAATTAAGTCAACAATTATTAATAAATAAATTGATTACTTCCGGAAGGAAATTGTGTTTCTATTTTTATTAATTCGATTGTAGTTACTTACTTCAAATTTAAAAAACTGAAAAATCAAAAACCGACCCAAACAAACGAAGAAAATATGACCCGACCACCCCCCAGGCCCAACCTGTGCCGGTGAGTCGTGTCGTGTCGGGAATACCAACTGTCGTGCCGTGTCGGCACGAGTCCCAGGTTTAGGCTGAACGTGTACAAATCTACAACAAGAATAACAAAATTCTTAAAACATCAAGGCTACTAACCAATACAAGTTTTGACAGGATACCAGGGAGTTATCACTACAACAATTTCCACCATGGCATGCGGAGGCGATTACATACACTTAGCTGTCACATACCCGAGCAGTAGTGGAACATCGAGGAAAAATACACAAACCTACTTTAAGCACTTCAAGGAACCACAAGAGTAAGTGCAAGAAGAACCACTAGAATATGCGCAATGTAAACTTGATGTGAAGGGGCTGATGAACCGAGTTCTGCAGTCGAGTTGCTGCTATTCAGTTTGCTACTGCATGAACAAGTAAAATCATGCTCAGTTTCGCATTTCATAAATAGTGCATTGCTCTGTAATAATAAAAGACAGGAAAACTTACCCATTAGTTAGATACAAACACTTATCATAACCTGCACATGGAAGAATATTTTAGTCATGCGGAGCGAAGACAATATAGAAAATAAGTTCTACAAATCGATTATCAGCTCAACCATGCTGATACCACCATACTATTTTGCATCTTTCACTTTTTTTAACCATAAGTTAGACCAAAACGTTTATAAATACATAGCAAGGAGTAGTTCATCTGTGAAACATAAATCCCTGCTACAACAATGCACTTGCAATCATTACGGTGTGAGCATCGTAATGATCTGAATGCATTGATTTAGAAATTCAAAGGTATGATCTTCTATCAAGATTTAGAAGCAACATAATTTTGGTTCCTTCCTCATGTCATGGTCATTAAAAAGAAGCAAATCGACAGTTACAAATAATAGCACATATGGCATTGAGAGATGCATCCAGGTGGAAATTGTAGCCAGAAGCACAGAACGCAAAACATATGTCTACACTTCCATACCTTTAAGAGGAAACTTAGTGGTTTACATTAAATTTAAATCTTTAAATGACGTTCATATTAACCTTACTCGTGGATTTTTCAGATGTCACCTCTCCACATTATTTTAGGCAGCCCTCTATAGATGCCATTTTCAAAGTTCCAATAAGAATTATATATATATATATATATATATAATGTGTGTCGCATTTGCTATTATGCGAGGGAAGTGGGGGCTCTTTTATTTGTGTTCCGGTGTCGTTATTTGTGTGGCATTAAATGGTGTTCCGGTGTCGTTAATAACATGACGAATCAGATTTGTGTTCAAGTCTGCGCATTATCCGGAGTTGTAACAGTCTCTTTAGGTGACCCTTTGCTAGGCCACCCCGTTTCCGTAACCATGATTTTCAAAGTCTTGTACTTTAGAGCCGCCAGTGCAAAATAAAGAGAATTCAATTGAGCATCAAACATGTTTGTGTAGACTAAACCGGAGTTGGGATCAACCACATCGGATGAAGAGAACAACACATCGAATTATATATATATATATACATACATGTAAACAACTACATTCATTGCAGCTGGCCTACTGTCAAGCTCTCAGTTAAAACCATCAGACCAAAACACTCTTTCTTTGGTTACTCTAGACCTCATTGCAACTTTGAGATGCTTGCATCTTTCGTTGCATTTGTAAAAGGAAACGAAAGGAGACCACCAGAAGCTAAATGGTCTCTAAGGTCTCTAATATCATCACGAAATAATAGCAAACACTATAAAGGTATAACGCATTGGTTCTTCTTCTAAGATGGAAAAGGTCTTTGTTTGTAATTTAACTAAATAACTATGAAATACAGCTTAGAGTTTATGTTTAAATTATTTAAATAGAATCCTCAACACTTAAAAAAGACGTTGCAATATTACCACTGATCAAAACAAAACATTGCAAAATTACCCCAGAAAGATATTTCTGTAGAGGCTAAATAAAATGCTATACATTGATTCTAATACATTATAAAAGGAATGGTATGGTAGCACAGTTTCCTGACCTAAGAAACTAAATATAACTAGAAGATATGGGGCAACAGATGCATCAATCAAGGAACAAAAATGAGTACCCAGATAAACTGAATAATAGGACCATGAAAAGAAGAGCACAATACACACAATATAAAAATCGGAAACAAGTAAATAACTTCTTACTAGGGTTCTTGGTGGTTTTTACACCAGTGCCACCAAATCCACAAGCAATATCTGTAGCTCCATTTTGCTGGTAATAGCTATTAATGGCATAAGATGCATGAGAAAGCAATGTATTTGGTCGGTAACAAGGTTGGCTTGGTTGAATAGCCGAGCAATCCATATTGCCCGACCCGCAAGCCCAATCCAAGGCATTCTGCAGCTGAGCTTCTGAAGCATTACTAGAAGCAATGCACCATGTCCCATTTGAGCTCGTAATGTTTGTCCCTGTGACTATGTCAACACTTCCTCTGCCAGTGAAATCTAAATTGTAAACACTTGTCTGATCAGGATAAAAGAGCCCCCAGTTCCTCTCAGATGCCAAACCAGGCTTTCTGTTCTCGTTGAACAAAGAGAATATGTAAACATCAATCTCCTGTCCCGGCTTAGATGGTGTTCCGGTGTCGTTAATAACATGACGAATCAGATTTGTGTTATAAGTCTGCGCATTATCCGGAGTTGCAACAGTCTCTTTAGGTGACCCTTTGCTAGGCCACCCCGTTTCCGTAACCATGATTTTCAAAGTCTTGTACTTTAGAGCCGCCATTGCAAAATAAAGAGAATCCAATTGAGCATCAAACATGTTTGTGTAGACTAAACCGGTGTTGGGATCAACCACATCGGATGAAGATGAAGAGAACAACGCATAATCAAGAGAAACATTATTGGAAGAATCTCTGAGAGCATAGTAAGGATAAATGTCTACCATAAACGGGGAGTCGTACTTAACAAGAAATTCTAACATGGGTTTGAGAAAGTACGCAAAGTGGCTATCGAAAGCCCCGGCAGAGGGTGGAAATGACCGAGATAAGATTCTGAGTGAATGGGTTGTAGATACTTTAATTCTCTTGTGCAATCCGACCTTTTGAAGGGCTTTCTGAACATTGACCATCGCAGGAACGACAAGGCCAGTCACGTTCACAGGGTTTTCAGTTATCTCCGACCCAACTGTTATATATGTGATCTTTGTAGCAGGGTAATAGGGAAGAATGTTGTTCTTAAGCCAAGTATCGACATTGGATTGATACTGTGAGAAAGGCAGCAAGTCAAAGTTCGAAACGCCAACCATAAGGTTCACACCAGTGTTGGCAAAGGCTTTTAATACTTGGATGTTGGAATCGTAGATGCGGACATTCTTTATATTATGAAGTTGGACCAGCTGGGCAACCTTGTCGGGTGTGGGAAGGTCGTCGGCATTCCGGCCGTAGCACACCCCTATTGTGCTTCCCTCGCATAAATCTATAGAAGAAAAATGAAAGCACAATAATGATTCTTATTTTATCAAAATTTAGTCCTTCCAAAAAACCGGTTATGAGCTAATGTATCAGAAATGCTACCAAAATAATCTACAAGAACGTAACGACAGCGTTGAAAGAAACACAATGTAGAAAAACACAACCTGAATGCCAATATTTCCTGAAGCAAGACTCCACAAACACATTCAGAAAACCCAAATTACAAGTAATACATTTACAGTAAAACACACACTTAACTAAAAAGAACACTTCTACAGTTCTACCAATGCTCGGTTGGCTCAATAAAAGCTCGAAATAATAACACAACACCTCTGAAAAGTTAAAATAAATAAAAAAACAAAGTTTTACCCAAAAGAAACCAACAAAAAGCACCTTAAAAAACCAATGCAGGCGCCCAAAGCAGAAGCTACTCACCAGAGCAGAGCAGAGCAATGGCGAGGAGGAGAAGCAAGAGTCTACCCATGAGCACGATCCCAACTTGATGTTTCCAGAACCCTCCCTCCGACGCAGAGACAGTGATGAGGAAGCGGACTTTAAGTGGGGGAGTTGAATGGAGTTAATAGGTGAGTTGTTGGGTCCGGTGTCGGGTATCTATCTAATGTCTGTGTTTCCAGACAGGACATTCCTGCAGAAACATCAAACATTGGGCAGAAATAAAATAAAATAAAAATTTGGAGGGTGAGCCGGTGAGGTGAGGCATTACATCGTCGACGGGACCACCATAATAGTATGGATTAGGGGTGCACATGGGTCGGGTTGGGTCGGGTTTGGACTTCAACTCGACCCAACCCGAAATTTTCGGGTTGGGAAAAAACCCAACCCAACCCGAACCCGAACCCGAACCGGTTTAGGTTCAACCCGACCCAAAATTTTCGGGTTGGGTCGGGTTGGATCGGGTTGAACCCGAATTCGGAAATTTTTTCCCAAACTTGGTCGGGTTCGGTCGACCGGTGCTTAAACGGTCGACCGATGGCTTGAACACCCGAAATTTTCGGGTTGGAAACGGTCGACCGAGTGATGTTCGGTCGACCGGTTTATTTGGGAAAAAAATAAAAAAAAAATCGGGTTCGGGTTGGGTTGGGTCAACCCGACCCCCTCAACCCGAAAATTCGGGTTTTTGATTTTCCCAACCCGACCCGACCCGAACCCCTCCCCAACCCGACCCAACCCGACCCGACCAGTCGGGTTCGGGTTGGGTTTCAGGTTGAACCCAACCCATGTGCACCCCTAGTATGGATGGTGTGGATTTCGAAGGGTTTTCGTTTTTTAAATTACAAAACGTTGGGGCGTCGACCGTTGGAGTGGGTTGTGTTGGTCCTTGGGTTTGGGAGGCATGCTGATGCGGGGGGGGGGGGGGGGGGGGGGGGGGGATTAGATTCCGACAGAGTGATATGTAGGAGAATAAAATGTGATATGTGACTTACAATTTCGAATAGTATGTTAGGGCACCCCGTAACGGGTTAAAATCACAGTCACGACCGGGTCGTGACCAGGTTGTGATTTTTTTTATTTTAACGGTGAAAAACTATGGTCGTGGATGACCGGGTCGACGACCCGGTCGTCTATTATTTTATTATTTTTGAATTTTTTTTGTTTTGTTTTTGTTTTGATTTTTTAAATTTTTTGTTTGAGTTTTTTTTTTTTGAAAATACGATTTATAATTGTTTTCATTTTTTAAGAAAAAAATTATTTTTTTTAAATTTTTACATAGATGGCCCCCGAAATGTTGTGGGTTGTGTTGTTGTAATTAGGGGTGAGCAAAATTCGGTTCGGTCTCGGTCTCCGGACCTAACCGAATTTTTCTGTCCGGACTGAACTTTTTCGGTCCGGTCTTCGGTCCAGGAGACCACGACATTTCGGTCTTCGGTCCGGTCCGGGCAAAGACCGAAATTTTAAGGGTTAAATTCGGGTTTTGGACCGAACCGGACCGAACCAAATTTATTCGGTCTGGGCTTCCGAAAATTTCTGTCTTCGGTCCGGCCCGGTTCGGACCGGACCGAAGCTCACTCATAGTTGTGGTTAAGAGGTGAATAGCGTAGGAAAAAGAAGAACGTGGGTTGAGGAAACAGAAAACTGATGTGGAAGAGAGAGAAAATTGATTTTGAAGAGAGAGAAAATTGATTTTGCCCATGTCATGGTCACGGTCAAGGTGAGTGAGGACCTTATCCTAAAATTTAGATTTTTCCATTCCTTTGATGTTTTCATTTTATATGCTATCAGTAAGCATCCTTAATAATTTGTTGAACACTAGTTTTATTCGTTCATAGCTAGGAAACAATAGATAATGTCTAAAACAAATATTAAGGGTTAATAACAATCAATCAAGGGCAAGACAATATCATCCAAAAATATATACTTTTTTAGCTAGGATGTCGAGTCCCCCATTTGGAAAACCGTAAATTACTTGATTCTATGATTGCAGTAACACAATTTACGGTTTGTTAGAATGGTGGAAGAAAATTAATTGAAAAGTAATGAGAAATACTAATTGAGGTGTCTTGCAATGGCATGCAAGTTACTCACTGCATTAAATTTGAATTTAATTTTAGGGTTAGTTACAATTTGACTATGCGAACTATATTTTGCTATCACTTTGCATCCTTAAACTTTCAAAGTTGAAAGTTATTCTCACTTCCTCTGAACTTTCGTTTTGTAAAACTTTGTGTTCCTAAACTTTAAAAGTTCATTATTTAAACCAAATCTGACTTCCATTTCGATCCGAATTTTCACGTAAATATAGATTTAGAAGTGTACTATGGATACAACAAAAACATAGCAAAAAATGGTGAATGTGAGTTTAAATAATTAATTTTTAAATTTTAGGAGGTAAAGTGTTACAAAATGAAAGTTCGAGAGGGGATAATTGTCAACTTTAAAAGTTTAAAAGTGTAAAGTGATATCAAAACATAATTCAGTGTGACAAACTGTAATTAACTCTTAATTTTATAATACTCGAGTCACCCACCCTAGAGTTTGTACCTCACCCATTGAAAACTGCAAAAATAACCTTCATTTTTCTTGATAAGAATAAAATTGTGTCAACCAGTCATCACACCTTTAACAATCATCTAAACTCTCTGTTTTAAAATCCGGAACCAATCGGGTCCGACCGAAAATTGTAGGTAAACTGGTCGGTTTTTCTCCTCCTTATTTCTTTGAGAGCATTATGTTGCTATTTTATAGATTTTTTCAACGTTCAGGTAGGTGGTCGCCTGGGCGACCGCCGCGTGTCGCCCAGCCAAGCTGGGCGAAATAGGTGATCGCCTGGGCGATCGACCAGGCGAGAGCCGTTGGACCTCCAACGGCTCTCTCCTTTTTTATTTTATTTTTAATTTTTTTTCTTCAAAAATTACAAGTTTGCCACTACCTCCAAATCTTATATAAACCTCTCCAAACCTCTTCATTTTTCACACATCTCCCATTCTCTTCTTCTTCATAATTCGTACTATTAAGCAATAATTTGTATACCTAAGTGTTTAGGTGGGTAGATGGGTGTCTAGTGAGGCCTTGGTCGAGGAACTAGGTGTCTTTTCGAAGCCTAAAGATGTATGATATTTTTAGATAATATTTGTGCATTTTTTCTGATTTTTCCTGATTTTTTATCTTTTTATAAAATTTAATTGAATTAAAAAAAGACCGCCCAGACTTGGGCAGTCGCACAATCGCCCAGGTGACCGGTCGCCTAGGCGGTCCTAGAACGTTGGATTTTTTTGTGTGGTTTCATGTTGTTTCCTTTTTTGCATTTTATTGGAATTTAGTAGATTTGTGATCATGAACATCACTCCACTCTTTTGCAGCCCACACAATGTCAAATTTTAATTTGACATGCATGATTTTTTGGGGTTTCTGTTATATAACTTTGGTACCTGCTTTCTCTTCCTTTGCTACGTCGGTTTGAATTTTGTTTGTTTACTGTTGGTGTTCTTGTATGTGGAGGGCTTAAAGTTGGTTTGTGGTTTAAGTAGGATTTTGTGATAGATCATCCTACGGTGATTTTACTGTGGTATTACATATATGATTTCAATGTTTTCCCTTTTTTTCCTAAAATACGTGGGTTTTGGCCCTTTAATATATTTCATATAAGTTTTTTTTGAAGTCCCAAATTCTTTGTTTTTGGTGTGTTTGCTTGGTAAGTTTCATTGGGATTCTTGTAGGCCATTTTTTTGTTTTGGGACTTCAATTGGTAAAATTACCGGTACCTTGTTTTGTTTTAACTCCGCCTATGTACGTGTACATAGTATGTCCCAAGTCAGGATAAAGGAGGAGGGTTGCGATAGGTGTTGTGAGCTAGCGTAAAATCCCAACTACTTCCATGGAAATAAAACTTTACTTGTTTGGAATTAAAAGTTTTGTTGTTGTTGTTGTTGTTTTACAGGTGTGAAAGAGTGTAGCCGGTGAAATCAGCGTCAACCAGAAACTTTTTCCCTTTACCCCAATCGATAGGCTACACTCACAAACAACCAAGATGTATTTGATATGATTGTCACAAGGAGTTGGATTTTCATCGTAGCAAGATGTTGGGCATTGCCTTTGGATTGCTGAACATCAATTAAAGCACCCGAGAGCACCCCAGAGAGTGCAACGGTGAGAAGAATGTTGGCATGCATAGAGATTGTCGTCGTGTTGTCAAATTCTTCTTCATGTTGGTAGGTAGAGAAATCATAGTCCGGGATATATAAAAAAACCTTCGTAGATTCAGACATGGACATGTTCATGCGGAGATTTTGCTACATTCCCGTGAATCAACGATGATGATAATATAATCAAGAAAAATAGAAAATTCTGCAAGGTTAATGTCCTTTGTGCCCCTACAATTGGCCATTATGTAATGATATGGCATATTTTTGAAATAGACCACAACACTTTCCGCATTGGTACGTGGCAATTCGTTGATTTTTTTTGTCCGAGAGATTTTGTTTTATTTCAAATTACGACGTTTAGCTCTCTCATGTTTGAGTCATACTTATTATCTTTGGGCGATTGAAGCCATTGGATTAACAAGAGAATTAACTTCCTCATTTTCCTTCTAAAGGATGCCAATTCCCTATTTTGTTGGTAATTGGAAGATGATGTTGGATCACAGGCTATGGAACTCACTTCTCAAGGAGCTGGCACATACTGGTGAGTGTATCTTCTCATTCGTTGTAATAACAAGTTGTAATTACCTTCAGCGTATGCTTCAGTGTAATTAGTGGCCCTGTTGTTTCAGTGTATGTTTACTCTGAAGGCGATCTTCTGATCATTTCTTAGTTCTAGGTATTTACCTTCGGAATGTTTTGACGTCAGCCAAAAACAATGTCTCATCTAACGTTGGTGGCTACATTAATATTATCTCACTTTTCTTTTACCAATTATCGTATTTAAGGTTCGTGGCTGCCTTAATTAGCAGCATCCCGTCTGTCCTTTTACCAACTTTGTGTTACAATTCATCGTATACGATTCATTATCTTGTTAAGTGATTATTGAGTATCCACAATATGGCAATAATTAAATATTGGACGGGTGTGGGAGATAGCAAATTAGACTTGTCAATGGAGTCGTGTCGTGTACTATGTTGTCTGAATTTCGTGTTATCGTGTATAGTACCAATTGAAAAGATTTCATCATGTTTAGATTGAAAATAGTTAAGTGACATGTTATATTGATATTTTTCATTCTAAATAACATCGTAATTGACTATTATCAAGTAAAAACAATTGATTATCTAACGAAAGATACAGTTCGTGTCAGTTTCGTGTACAAAAATAACTTATCGTGTAACCGTGTCGTGTTCACGTGAAATTGTGTATCAATTATTTTATATTTGTATGTTCACAAAACACCATAATAAATTATTTCAATCATACAAAAAATTTCGTGTAAAGTCGTGTCTAAATCGTGTCTCCTTATCATGTCGTATTCGTGTCGTGTAATCGTGTCGTGTCCAAAATTGACAGGTCTATAACAAATACATTCTTTCACAGATTTTTCAGGTTCAAAACAATAATGCTCTAAACTACAGTGTTACGAGGAAAATTAGAAATGATGGTCGATAATGCAGTGGCCAACTGGGACAATCGCCTGGGTATGTCACGGTTCATTGTCCCGTCTTTTTAAAAT
This sequence comes from Triglochin maritima, assembly GCA_963682175.1. Lineage (NCBI taxonomy): Eukaryota > Viridiplantae > Streptophyta > Magnoliopsida > Alismatales > Juncaginaceae > Triglochin > Triglochin maritima. Next base: position 38,550,025 of record OY821775.1, read on the forward strand.
AAAGTATGAGCATGTCATCCTCGTTTGAACTAATTAGGATCCTATATATTTGACATATCTTGCCCTTCTTTACCAACATCTATTGAATCATGCTGGACTAGAAGAAAGTTCATGCTTTTACTTTCCTGTAGTTTATTTTTCCAATACATATTATTGCTAGTATTTATGTCGTACATGTATACACTGCTGGAAAGTCGGTCTACTACGTCGTCCATAACACGTCAAATATTACCAAGCAGACGTGGAAGTGTCAAAAAACTCATACCCTACCATGTTGGATTCTGAAACCGACGTGGTACGGGGTATTCCACATTGGTGTTTACGTAATTCAACGTGGAATGGTCCATTTTTCATACCCTACAACATCAGATTCCAAATCCGACGTGGTAGAGGGTCTTCCACGTCGGCCGTTATGTAATATGACGTGGAAGGGTTTATTTTTCAAAATTCTTTTCAAAATGGACTCTTCCATACCGTGTCGGTGTTTAATTAATCTGACGTGGAATGACATCTTCCACGTCGGTATTCAATTTATCCGACGTGGAAGAGTATTCATAAACCCAAACAAATCCCTAACCTAGAATTCAACAGACACAAACCCTTCCTCTCCCCGACCAGAGCATTCCTCTCCCCTTGTCCGTGCGACCTCCCATTCGGGCAACCCCCTTGCCCATTCGACCTCCGCTTCCGGCAAGCCCTTGCTCGCATGACCTCCCCTTACGGCCTTCAGGTAGTTCATCGTCCATTGGCAATCTCTTGTAGGTTTTCATTTTTTAACTTAAATTGCTATTTATAATCTCCACTTAAGTTGGTATATGCTTGATTTAATTTTGAATTATTGCGTCTTTTCTTTGCTGCATTTTAGTGTTGAATTTTGATTGCACTTTTTTGTTGGTTTTGTCACATTTTAATCCTACATTCCTCTGCGATTCTTGGCTGAATTTGCTGCACTTGATCCTTAATTCTTGTTGAATATTTACTATCTTGGGCTGCATTTGTTCTGTTGATCAAATCATTTGAGCTGAACCTTGGGCCGAGTTCTCATCTAAGTTGTGCTGAAATTTGATCTTTAATATTGGTCTGAATTGGGGCTGAGATTGGCTGATTTCTGTGCTGACATTGGTGCTGAATTTAGACTTGAATTACTAGAATTTTATCTTCATTTGAGCTGGTCTTTATTTTGTTTTGTTTTTTAATGTGCAAGAGTGGAAATGATTTACACTTGTTGTTGTAGTCGATTTCTGATTGTTTTGTCGTGATTTTTTTGGTCTTATTTCAGGTTAATGACTCCCAGCAAGAATAACCACCCCCAAACTGGCGACGAAGATCTGACGTCAGTTCCTCCACGTGGAGCAACTCTTATGTTAGAGTTTCAACAAAAAATAAAACGTGAATGTCCATTGCCTTTGGACTTTGATTCTCTCTTAGAGCCGATCAAAGAGAATAAAAATTATTGGCATAGTTATTTGGGTATTGCCGCTAGAACCAATGTTTATATCTGTATTGCAAAGTGGTCACAAGTTGATTCTTCTCTCAAAAAATAGATTTGGCAAGATGTAACAGTATGTATTTGTTTATTAGTTTTATTTATAATTTCCTCACTTATTGATTCTAATTTACATTTTTTTGGTTGTAGGACAAACTCATTTTTCAATTCACTAAAGCGTTGAAGAAGAAATGATTTCGTATGTTGGTAACCGGTAGAAAGACTTTAAAACAAAGCTCGCGTACATATTTATCAATATAAGAATCGTGACCATTGTGCTATTTACAATTTCATTTCGCCAATGTCATGGGCTGAGTTCAAAAAAACCAGACTTTCTCCCGAATTTATGATACTCTATATATACTCATTTTTTAATACGTAGAATTTATTATGTTTATTTTCAAAATCAATCCATTATATTCTTTCAGGAAATACGAGAGCTGAACTAGAAATGACAATCTGTTAACAAGTTGCAACATAGATTGTCCAAAGGCGGTTACCGCAAACATGAGGAAGATATGATGAAGGATTTTTTTCCAAAAAAGAGAAGAAGCTCCGGAAGCGGGTATGTGTGCAGAGCAGACAAGCAATTTGTCACCTCTATCTCCGATATCTAGAGAAGAAAAGTGAAAGAGAGTGTGTATTACTCGAAAAGGTAGCTACATTAACGAGGAGTCTGAACTAGTAGCCTCCAAGATTGTAAGTTAGCTTTAATTTTTTGGTTTTGTTTACGTATGCGGTTACTAATCAATAATAGGATTTAAAATTAATTTTGTATAGGATAAACTCTCAATTAAAGCTTCCCAATGAGAATTTGTTTCAGACGGAAGAAGTGATATATTGTCCACAACCTTGGGTAAGGAGGAGCATGCTGGGCGAATACGCGACAGTTTAGGTAGTCAAATAGGATTACGCCAGTACTATGGGTCATCATCCTCACAATGCTATTCCAAATGTATTAATCACGTGAAATGAGACGAGAAGATCCATCACCTGGAAAACCTGGTGAAGAGTTTGTATCATCACCTTGGAATATCCACCGATATTGCCACAAATTTACCAACCCCTCGTACTGCTTCAGGTGTACAACCTAGGGATGTGTTCCCACAAGAAGTATCTGAGCAGGACACATTTGTCCATTTTGAGGTAAAATTACAGATTATAAGTATTTATTTTTCATTTTGCATTGTAGTACATGCAAATCCAAGAAATTTACACGATGAAGCTCAATGTGAACTTTTTGTAAATGATCTCGATATGCGACTTGTAGCATATAGAAAGGTGTACACACTGATGTTGCATTACGGGGAACAAATTGGATCCAATAATTTGAAGGTGACTTTGGATACATCTGTCTGTGGTGTGCACTCCTACCAATTCCTGAATTTGAAGTTCAGACGGTGGACGATGCTGAATGATGGGTGTTGCAATGGTCTCATTCGTTGATTAAAATAAATGTGAATGCAAATGTATCAACTTTAATTTCTTGGATCTAATTTTGAGTGGCTATTCTTCCTACTAGAAGTGAGGCCTTGAAGCGCACACTAAAGTAGGAGGATGCTACTTGAATTGTGAGTCATTTTAATAAAACTTTCTTTATTATGTTTGTTTCATGTTGCTTGTTTTACTTTGTTTAATTTCATTTCATTAGTTTTAGTAGCTTAGTTAATATGCTTTCCTTGCTTAGTTTAATCATTGGTCTAATGTGTAGTGAGTAGTTTCATCCCCTTTGGGGGGTGGAATAGATGTTTATACATGCAAATGAGAATGGAATGAATGCTTTATTTACAATGTGTTGATAAAATATAAATGTATGCTTGCTTGTTTAGGATAGAATTTATAACTTGATGAGTTTTGCTAAAATGATTAGATATCTCTCATGCTTGTTTAGGTTCTGAAATAAACAACTTGTATATGTAAATGTTAATCAACTAGGTTGGTGAATGGATTGATAGGTTTTGCCATAACATTTAGACACTTCCTATACATGATAACACCACCTTTATTTGTGCTTAAAGAATGTGTTCAACACCCACTTCTTTGCATGTGTGCACTCACTCCACCCCTTAGGGGTTTTCTATTTCTGAATTCCAGCACTTATTTAGTCTTAGTTTAGTTTGGTAGTTCATCGTTTATTGCTTTCGTTCGCATTTCGTACTTCGTAGTGTAGTGTAGCGTAGAGTAGGATAATCAATCTCTCTTCTCCATTTTTCGCCACTTGATTTCTGATAAAAAAGAGGTTGCTCACCTTCCTGTGGACGACCCGTATTTGTCACGTCTTCACCGACGCCGTGCACTTACAGTTTAATTAAAACGTTAAACAATTTTTTGGATATAAAGTAAACTCATGAAGCCATTAATATGCGTGTTGGATTGTATATGAATTGCAGGGTTTGATTTTGAATTACAGTAAAAAAAATTCAATTTTTTTAGAGATACCACGTCGGAGATGAAAACAAACCGACGTGGAAGATCCGATAGATCTATAACTGAAATATGCCTCCACTATCAAGTCGGAGTTGGTTAATATCTGACGTGGTAAACCAACTATCACGTCGGATATGAAAATTGTAGGATCTACTTGCCCCTAAACTTAGTCTAAAGGGGGGGGGGGGTGAATAGACTAATTAAGGTTTTTAAAGAACTATGTCAAATTAAAAGATAAGACAATAAATATGAAAGAGAGAACAACAAACCACAACTCCGGATGTATAAAGGTTTGGATCCAACCACCGGATCCAAGTCCTCTCTTACGAATTGCTCTTACTCGAGCAACTTCGCGTCCTCCACTAATCTGATCTCCGTTGCGGGCCGAGATCACGCCTTTACACCACAAGCTTTGTGAACACCCTCACCTAGCTTGGACCACCTTCTCACAATCCGAGAAGAGCTTCACTCTGGAAGCTTTGTACAACTCTTGAAGACTAATACTTCAGCAACTAATCTTGAGTACTTGAAATTAATGATGCAATCAAAGGATGATGATTTCAAGTGAGAAGATTTGAGCACAAGTGTTTAGAGAAAATTGAGATAGTAATGAGATTTAAGCTTGGAGAAAGATTGGGTAACCTTGTATAAGTGTTCTCAGCTCTATTTTTATAAGCTCTAAACTAGTTCTAGCCGTTGGGATTGAAATGGTGAAAACATGTGCAAGAAAACACAATTCGGAAAGTGACAGGACACATTTCTGGAGACGAACGGTCGACCGGATCATGTAACATGGTCGACCGGAATTAAACAGTGTGAGGTTCGGTCGAGCGAAGATGCAAACAGTCGATCCAATTTGGCTAGAACTTAAGTGATCGGTCGAACGATTTAGAATACCAGTTCGACCGAAAATGAATTGTAGGACTGGATCTGGAAAAGATATAAGTATTGGTCGACCGTGCGTAGAGTTTCGGCCGACCCGTTGACATGTTGGATTTTAGACAGGATTAAAACAAGTGTAATCATTCGAACAGAATGAGTTGATGGTTCGACCGAAAATGCCCAATAAGAATGGGTCTGTAAAGAATCAAGACGCGGTCGACCGTTAAGGAGCATTCGGTCGACCGGAAGACCAAATCCAAAATATGGTTAGTTGAGAAAATGGGTATACGACCATTGGAGTATACGACAAGTATAACGGTCATATTTAATACAAATATGGAAATACAATTGGTCGAACAGATACGAAGTTTCGGTCGACCGAAGGTCTCACTAACTGGACACGTGTCGACAACTGATAGGCTGAAAGATTTGTATAGGACAAACTAATTCCTATCACTCGACAAGGTGCGACGGTCGAACAAAACAAGTGTTTCGGTCGACCGATTTCAGATAGTAAGAGAGGATTGAAGAAACGATCGAACAGAATGTATATTCCGGTCGACCGATTTCAGACAGGCAAACCAAATAGAAGGCACACACTATTGCAGAATAGGCTTTACTCGTCGCCCAATAGACGTCAGCTGTTATAACGGCCGACGTCGAGAAGGGAGAGCATAGAATAGACGTCGGTCGTTACTACGACTGACGTCTATGTGGTAATATAGACGTCGGCTACTGTATTACCGCGTTTATCTGACGTTTGTGGGGTATAACGTCGACAAATAGACGTCTATAGGGTATAGACGTCGACCTATAGACGTTGGATATTATAAATATCCGACGTCTATAATCCCTACATATATACGTCGGGGTATAGATGTCTGACATTTATAATATCCGACGTCTATAGGTCTTAATGAAAACGAACATACACATTTTCTGTCATTCATTTCAGACGAAAACCCACCTAAACCCTAGCTGTATCGCGATCGAATCCTCCTCCGCGACCGTTCTCCGACCGATCTGCATCATCTCCGGCATCGCAGCGACGTCCCAACCTCTCCTCCCCTTCTCCGGCCCTCTTCTCCTTCTTCCTCTGTCTTCCTCCATCTCTCCACATCCTACCAATGTAAGTGTTAAGTTCGTTTTTGTTGGTTTATTTTCGGATTTTCTTGTAGTAATGATTCTTTTCTATGTTAGTATACTTGTCGTGTCTCTTATTGTTCGTGAAAGCGACATTTTGATTTTTTGGTTTTAATCTGGAATATATTTGTATTTTCGTGATTTATGCTTAAGTTTGTCGATATTTTGTATGTTCTTGAAAAAATTGAAGTCTCTTGCTAGCTTGAACTAGTTAAGCTTTGATCGAAATCTTTTGGACTCGTGATTTACTAGACATTGTAAATTAGGCCAACTAAGGAGAGAAATTAGGACCAATGAAGTCTCTTACTTTTGCTAATGAATGATAGAAATGAAGTCTCTTACTTTTGCTAATGAATGAATGAAATGAAAAAGACATGTCTATAACAACTAAGGAGAGAAATTAGGACCAATGTAAAGAATACGTGAGGTTTTGCCTTCACCAACCCTTTTAATTTACTTGATCATTTGGTTTCATGTCCAATCTATTCATTAACTTTTGTGAGTGTGGTCATGTAAAATTATATCAATTTGTTCCAATTTGAACATTGTCACGAATTGAGACAAAATTAATGTAGGCATGATTTAAGTTAAATGTAAGGGTGTCTAGTCTGTAGATTGTTATCTCAAATTTCTTAGGAATTTCGATGATCTTAAAAGAAAGAGTCATAAAAGTAAAAAAAATTGTGGGAGTATTTTATTTGAGGGAGTATTTCTTACAATTTTTATTTAGTACGTACAGTTTCTTTGTGGGAGTATTTTCAATTCTAAATTTTAAATGTTTATTTAGTTACATGTTTATTTAGTTAAATGCTTATTTATGCTTAAGATATTTTTTTATTTAGACAACTTTTAATGTTTAACTCATCAACCCCCTTAAACAACTTGGTCTTTCATAACCCAAAGCAAAAGATTAGATAATATTTGCTAAGTCATTCATCATATAAGATTTGCATTCATCGTATTTATTATTTATTTACGATTTCTGTCGTAGATTGCTGGCGTAAGGTACGTACTATCTTTCACTCATCATTCCTTAGAAAGCACACATTAGTTAGTAGGACTTGCATTATAACAAGAGTGAGGTGAGTGTTTGTTTGGTGTGTTGTTTGTTAGATTAAGGTATGAAAAACACTTATGGGGCAGTCACCTATAGGAGATGAGGTGGGGGATTTCGTCACCCTTTCTATAGCCCAAAAACCACTTAATAAAAGAGCCTTAATAAAATCAATTAGACGTTGGCCCCTAGGATTTTCGGACGCATTAAGGAGAGGAAACCATTTAAGACCGTTATGGCCTGAATGTCGTTGTCTATCTAGTCTCCTTGAGATTTTAGGAATCTCCGGGTTCTTGATTTCCTACAGATTAGTGGTCCTCGATGTTTAAGACCGTTTCGGCCTGAACGTCGTTGCCTATCTAGTCTCCCTGAGATATTTGGAACCTCTGGGTTCTTGATTTCCTACATACTAGTGGTCCTCGATGGGACCTCGAAGTTAGGCGTCGTCTATTACTAAGGACCTATAGTGGACTTTAGGCTTCTTTTGACCTTGATTGCTTAGTTAGGTTTCTAACCTTCCTTATTCCCACGTTAGATTAAGGACTTCATCTCCTCTCCTCTGAGTCATTCTTTTCTTATCTTAATATCTCCGAATCTTCTCATCTATGAACACATTCTTTTAAATTGAAATTTTATTTATTTTCTCCAATAATAAAACTATAATTTTTGTTAATGTTTAGATTGAAATGGATCGAGAGTGTATTGTTTCAAACAGATTGAGTGATGAGTATGAGAATGGAGTGAATATGTTCTTAAAGGTTGCCAAAAAACATTCCAAGAAAATGAAAGAAAGAGACATGGCGTATTATCCATGCAATAAGTGTCATAATATGTCAGTGCTGAGTTTTCGGAAAATGAAAGATCATTTGTTTGTGAAAGGTTTCGACCCAAATTACAGACGGTGAATATGGCACGACGAAAATGAATCATTTAGTCATTCCAAGAATGATGGAGAAGACGTTAGTTTAGAAGATCACTTAGAGGAAATGGTTCAGGATATGGCTGAAACGTTTTCGTCCAAATTACAGACAGTGATAAGACGTTGTATAAGAATTGTACCAAATTAACTAGATTGTCAGCAGTGTTGAAGTTGTACAATTTAAAAGCTAGAAATGGTTGGTCCGATGTGAGTTTCACATCAATGTTGAAGTTACTGAAAGAGATACTTCCAGATGATAATGAGTTGCCAGATAGAACTTATGATGCTAAGAAAGTGTTGTGTCATATGAGAATGGAATATAGGAAGATACACGCATGCCTGAACGATTATATATTGTATAGGGGTGAGTTTGAAAACTTACATTCTTGTCCCAGGTGTAATGTTTCAAGATACAAAATGAAACGTAATGGACCAAACCACAATGAAGAGGCTGATGAGATGAAAATCAAAGGACCTCCTGCTAATATTTTGTGCTATCTTCCGATAATACCAAGGCTTAAATGTTTGTTTGCGGGTAAGGAGGATTCCAAGAACATGACATGGCATGCTGATCGTGAGAAACCAAATGATCAGTTGCTACGTCACCCTGTAGATTCACCTCAGTGGAAAAAAATCGACTTTCCTGTGTTTGGTGAAGAATCCAGGAATGTACGACTTGGACTCTGTACTGACGGAATGAATCCTTTTGGTAGTTTGAGTAGCATTCACAGTTCTTGGCCCGTTCTGCTTGTAATTTACAATCTGTCTCCATGGTTATGCATGAAACTCAAATATATCATGTTGTCCTTAATGATTTCTGGTCCGAAACAACCTGGAAACGACACCGATGTGTATTTAAGACCTTTCATTGATGACCTAAAGAGATTGTAGGATGACAGAGAGTCAGTTTTTGATTCTTATCGTCAGGAGTCGTTCGTAATGCGGGCAATGATATTTTGCACGATTAATGACTTTCCAGTTTATTCTCGCTTCCCAAGCGAAACAAGTCTTCTATGTGGTTGATCCATGTGATAAGAAATGGGCTGTAATTCTGGAAGGGAAGAAAAATATTGTATCAAATGATAGTCTGATCGAGTATGAAGTGACACCACCTTTCTCTAAGCAAGCACCTGAGGTGAACTCAGTAGATGAAGAAATAAATGTTGAGACTTGTTTGTTTAGAGATGACCACGGTGAAGGTATATGGATTGAAATTCCATTAAGGAAAAAAAGCAGTAAATGTGCAAATTTTCTGTTGTAACACATTGTAATAGACATTTAACGTCTTGCCTTATTTAATGACTTGAATTTATATTTTATAGTATCATGGCTCCGAAAAAGAAACTCACTTCCTCAGAGTCTGAAGGCTCGAAGACATACAATACATGAGGTCCATGTCTCATGAAAGAATTCGTGGGGAGAAGAAATAGAGACGGTAGAGTTCCAATCCAGTTTGATGACCGTCTTGAGCCGTTAGGCATGCTGTCTGATAATTGGAAAAGTTTTCTGGGTAGCTTAGCGAGGGCCAAAGTTGACATTTGTTTCTCGAGTTGGGCCGATGTAGATGAGAAGTTAAAAGTAACAATATGGGATAACGTGCAGGTAATGATTCCATTATAGATTTCTATAGTTTTAGTCGAAATTTTGATATATATAAAGTTAACGTGTTGTAGGAATCTTTTGAGTTCCAATCCACTGACAAGTTGAAGAAAAAGTGGATGACATACATGGCAGTTTGTTGGAGGGATTTCAAAACAAATTTAACGAACAATTACATATTCGGAGACTACCAGGATAGAAATCCATGCGATGTCTATAACTTTATCACTCTGAATCAATGGGAGCTATTCAGAAAATCGAGAGATAGCCCGGAGTTTGAGGTAACTGAGTTTAATTTAGAATATAGTAACTGAGTTTAAAAACAAACTTTTTAGTTATTGTTTTTAGTGACAATCTAATAAACTTGATTTTAGGTCATCCGAGCGAAAAACCAAAAGATTAGATCTCATAACAAGTATACACATTGTATGTCTCGAGCGGGGTACCAAAAGTTATAAGCACAAATGATGGCTGATAAAATTGCTCTGAAGAAAGTAGAGGCAATTTACTCCGGTATGAGTGAGGAGCAAGCAAGTAACCTATCTCGTCCTTCTCCCGTAGCTCGTTGTGATTCTTGGAAGAGAGCGAGAGTAAACTCCAGAGGGGAGTACGTCATAGACGAGTCGCAAGCGATCGGCTTGAAGATAGTAAGTTGCATTAGTTATATATATTTTATTAATTCAGAATCATTAATTTTATATTTTTCAATTGTTAGTAAATATTGTTTTAAACTTAGGACTCTCTGAAGTTGAGATAATCTCAAGGAGAATTTGCTTCCGATGGTCGGAATGATATTCTACGCGAGTCCTTGGGAAACGACGAACACCCCGGTCGTGTGCGGGGGGTAGGCAGTAGAGTTGGACTTCGACAATTTTATGGAAAGACTCAACGGTCTACTTCGTCGACTGGTCATACCAAATGCCAGCAAGAGATCACAGATTTGAAGAATACATTGCAACTTGTTTTGGAGAGATTGGATCGTGATTTGCCTACTTCTCCTACCCGTCGTAAGATCGGTTCTTCCTCGGAGAGTACTCCTCCAGTGCCACCAGTGTTCCACCCCGATCGACAATATGATTTTGTGTCTCATTCTCGAGAATTGGCCATCGTCGGCGGTCCCTCGGTTGGAAAGTTCGCGGATGGATCTAGATGTGCTTTATGTGTCAAAGACCCTGATCGTAGATTGTTAGACAGTGCTGGTAGAAAGTGCTGGTAGACAGTGATCGTAGATCGTAGATTGTTAGACTGATCGTAGAAAGTGCTTTATAACATCTCCAGACACCACTTCACAGAGGTAGGAGAGGGAGAAGTGAAGGTTGCAGTCGAGAGTTGCTTAGATGCTGGTGCTTTTGTGCTATTTCCGGAAGAAGAGACTGTTACTCTTGGCGATGTTATCAGTGGGTTCGTGCGGTGGCCTAGTAGTAGAGCTAAACGACAAACATGAGGTATAGTTTAACTTTGAAAGAGTTTAAACTTCAAATTTGTTAACAATTGTATTTTAACGGTTGTATATATATCTGTAAGGTGTCAAGCCCCTGAAGCGAAGGGTCAAACAACCAATCTCCGATCAACATTAATTCGTTTCCAAGTAGGTGCAAAATGTTGTATGAATGTACGGTAGGTAGGGAAGCACAATCCTTAAGTACATGGGAGTTGGAGGGACATAAAGGGTTGCCTCCGGCTTTGTACGTCACCAAAGAGGATATCATGCAGTTCATGGATTTATTGTGTATCATGATTATCGACGTGCAAGTGAAGTAAGTGTTTTTTGTATACAATGAAAAGTATTGAATAATTTTATCGAAACTGTAATAAAGTATAATTTTTATACTTGTAGACATCTTTATGACGTCAGAAGGTCAGTCTTTCCCGACGATCAAGTATTTGGATTTATCAGTCCATCTACATATATATACGGGAATGACGATAAATCGGGTCAGCTTGGGACATTCTTTAAAGAAGAAGACAAAAGATATTATCTGCTCCCATATCATGATAGGTAAACTTTGTAATTCAAAGTGGAATTTTATTTTGTAATAAGCTTCTAATTATATATATAACAAGGCTCATTGGATGCTTGTCGTTGTATGCCCCACGACTAATTTGGCATATTGGTTTGATCCGTTAGGGTCGAATAAACCAAGGAACTCAATAAAAAAACTTCTAAATTTGTAAGTTAGTTTTAGTCGTGGGAAAAGTAATTCGTGAATTTTTATTAGTATTATTGAATTAAGTTTTAACTTGTGCTACTCAGGACAATTAAGGTTTACAGAGTTTTGGGTGGAAGGAGAACAACCACTAAAGCAGGAATAACATGACATGAAATGAGAGTACGTTCTCTCCATTTTTTGTTAATTAAGTTAGGAACATAAATTTAGCGAATTTCTATGTTTGTAGTACCGGAAGCAGGTTGGAAATACAGAATGTGGTTACTACGTGATGAGATACATGGAGGAAATCCTCGAATTGGCAACTCAAGACGTATGCCTATCCGAGGTAATGTAGATCGTTAATCAATTGTATAGTGGTAGTATCAATATTTAGTTATTAACATTCACACTTATATTTTTTTGATAGGTCTTCCCAAAAAGTAGTGATCCCTTCTCGCAACAGGAGCTCGATGAAACTCGCGACTGATGGGCTCGCTATTTTATCATAAACATGTTGACGAACTAAGAGGTTCTCCTGTCACTAACATTTTTTTGTAATTTAGTTAACAAGTGCACTTGTATTACAAACCTACAATTTATGCCTTAATATAATCGTCTTAATTTTAGAATGAATTAAATGCAAGTGTTGAATGTCGATTGTGTATGCTTGTATGTTTGTGTTTGTGCATGTATGGTTGTATGTTTGTGTTTGTCCAAGTTGGCAAATGTGTGTTTGTGCTTGTACGCACATGTGAATGAAAGTGTGAGCATCTGTGAACGAATTTGGTGTAGGTTGTATGTACACGAATACGATGACTAAAAACAAGTTTGCAGGATGCTATTTTTTTGTCCAGGTTTAGGAATAGACGTTGGATATTTATACTAGCCGACGTCTATTCCTCTGAAGAAAAGAATAAACGTCGGCTTTATTTATAATCCGACGTCTATTCTTTACGAATAGATGTCGTCTGTTAGTTCACCGACGTCTATACCGAAATAATAGACGTCAGTTAGATGTAACGACCGACGTTTATTCGTAAAGAATAGACGTCGGCTATATGTAGAAGCCAATGTCTATTCTTGAAGAATAGACGTCGGATATTGGATGTCCGACGTCTATGTATAGACGACACACGCATAGACGTCGGATCTGGGAGTGCTTATATCCGACGTATATACCCCCGTACATCCGAGGTATATGCCTTTTTCTGTAGTAGTGACGGTCGAACGGGAAATGTATATGGGTCAACCGTTTAGGACAGATTAAGTTTCCTGTGAAGGTCTTTTGAAATTTGGTCGAACCAAATGGTTCTACCGGTCGACCGTTTTAGTGAAGATTTCCTGTTCTATGATTCTAATGAGTTTCGATGATTTTCTATTGAAGTCTAGGATAGTTTGAATGTAGTGTGAGACTTCTATAAGTATTCTAAGTGTTATGCAATGCAATGAGTCAAAGATTTCAAGTGCCAAGTTCCATTTGTAACCTAAATACATGGAATTTAAACCTAGCTACGCTTCAATCTTCATCTTTAATTCAACTCAAACTTGATTCCTGAAACGTTAGATAATACACGTATATGCAAGCAATGATCTTTTAATTGATACATATTTTTATTGATATGTTGATTAATTATCAAAACGGATTAACGATTATTAGCCAAAAAGCCAACAATCTCCCCCTTTTGACGATGACAACTTATCAATCTAAATACATGTTTAAATCTATTTTTTTCCATTAACAATCAATATCTAAGGCTCCCTCTATCTTATAGCTCCCCTATCTATAAGCATGTATTTATTTCTCCCCCTATGACATAATCAAAAAGTCTCATGAGACAATATGATAATCGATTTAAGCATAATCATGAGATAGAGTATCGGAAGCGAAAATATTAAGCCAAAAAAGGAGAGACAACAATAAACCATGCATTTAACTTAGAATCCAAACAAACATCAAAGGCAACTTCGAAAGCAAATAGTACAATAGGTTCAAAGCAAAATACAACAATAAGCAAATGTTTGAACAACAACATCATAAACCGAAGTTCAAAGAAAATGACACACACGCTCCACAAAACCAACACTAAATCACCCAAGCCTCTGATCACGCAGCAACGAGGACAGAGAATCAAGAGAAGCTTCAATACGGCCGAGCTGAGCAGATGTGGAGGCCTCAAGCGCATCTATACGAGCAGTAGAAGATGCCTCAAGCGCATCAAATCGAGCAGAAGTGGAGGCCTTGAAAGCATGAACCTGATCATATAGTTGCTGAAATTGATGGAGATCAATGGAAGTTGAAGAGGACCACTGCCCTTGAGACCATGCAGCGGAGTCTCCTTCACCCCACCAGGAGCTAGAATCATGAGGGACATGACGAGGCATTCACCTCGGATCTTCGGACACCTCTTCTTCTTCTTCTTCTTCTTCTTCTCCTTCTTCTTCTTCGGAATTATCGGTTGATTCCTCAGTAGAGGAATGAGGTGGAGAAGGAGGAGGAATGGACTTCGTCTTGGAGAGAGTAGTCTTACAAATGGGAAATTTGTAGACCAAAGAGAGATATGGCTCCACATCGATTTGCCAATGTTCAAACACCGCAGAGAGCCACATCGGATAAGGAAGGTAGGAACCACTACGATGAGTCATATGCAAAATCATAAAAGATGACCAATCAACCAAGATTCCTTTGTAGAGACAGTAAATGCACATGAGCGCCATGTTAGAGATCTCATTGCGATGACCCAATTTAGGAAGAAGGTTGTATGAAACAATTTGGGCAAGGATTCGTGGAATGGGATGTAAAAGTGAGGCATTATGTTTATAAAGACCGTTCACTAAAGGTGGTGGAATAGCATACAAGTCACTGACAATTTTTGCAATTTCGGTGTTTAGAAGAGCACCTAGAGGATACTCAAGATAAATGTGGGTGCCCCCGGATCTAAATGAAGAGCGTCGGCCAATAAGGCGGGGGTAACACTATAGTCTTTGCATTAATCATAGTGGTTAGATAGAGATGATTTAAGACTTTACGGAGATTGCAATAAAATTGTTGGACGAGGAATGGATAATATGGTTTAGATGCAAGTTTTGTGAGTAAGAAAGTTAACCTATTTGCATCTAATAGAGGTTTTAAGGGAAATGAAGTGAAATTGGATACCTCAACCTTGCGACAAGGGATGACGTTGTCAACCAAGAAGTTTTCGTCCCAAGTTTTTTGAGCGACATCGTCAATGGTGAAGAAGTGAAGAAAATGTGGTACCAGAGAATCCGGAGCACGAGAAGAAGAGGGTTGAACGTCTTGTTTCTTCTTTGATCGACGCTCGGTAACCCCCTCTGTAGTGGGTCATTTCTTGGAGATAGACATCCTCGAGCGACCCATTGCAGATGAGGAGGAAGGAGAAGGAAGAAGGAAGAAGGTTGACGAAGGGAGTCGAAAGAT
The DNA here is from genome assembly GCA_963682175.1 of Triglochin maritima. Classification (NCBI taxonomy): domain Eukaryota; kingdom Viridiplantae; phylum Streptophyta; class Magnoliopsida; order Alismatales; family Juncaginaceae; genus Triglochin; species Triglochin maritima. The sequence continues at coordinate 38,565,121 of OY821775.1, forward strand.
GGACGAAAAAATGGAGGAGGACGACTGGAGAGGGATGGCGGTCGACCGGAAGAGGAGGGGAGGGGTGGCACCTAGGGTTTGAAGAGTAGAAGGGGAAAACTGAAGAGGAAGGCCTTGTAATTTCCCTAATATGTGCTGAAACGACACGAACGGTCGACCGTTCGCATGCCCTAGTCAACCGGTGGATTAAAAAAAAATTAAAACCCACGACCGCACAGCCAATGGTCAAAATCGGTCGGATAAGAATTAAGAAACGGTCGACTGAGAGCAAAATATGAAAGACCAGGGAACCTACTGGTGCTTTTCGGTCGGACGAAAAAAAATAAACGGTTGACCGAAAGAGGAGTTTCAAAAAACCGTGGAAGTACTGTCGCTTTTCGGTCGGACGTAAAAGAGACTGTCGGTCGACTGAAAGAGGGAGTGAAACACGGAAAGCTACTGGGTGATTTTTGGTTGGATAAAAACACACACGATAGACCGAAACAACTCTACGGTCGACCGAAACTCAAAAATGGTTCGACTGGACACTTAAGTGAACTTAAGTCAGATCGACCAGAAGAGAAACGGTCGAACGGAGTAGGAAAAGTGGTCGACTGAAACACACCAGGGAAAACTAAAATCAACACATCAAGCGATCGGTCGACCGAACACAATAATGCGGTCGACCGATGGAGAATTGTTTTTAAAATTTACCTGCAGAGACAGTAATCCGGTCGAACGAAACTTCATTTTGGTTCGACCGAATAAAGTCTGAAAATGCACAATTTTGAAAAACACTCAAAAAATCCGCAAACACTTCGAAAGAAACCTTAACCAAGTACCAAAATTTGAAAAATAAGCATGATATTTCCAAGTTATACGTCATTTAAATTGCACATGCCTAGATTTAGCCTTATATGAAAGAATTAATCAACGTTTAAAGGTTTTTTGAAGATATCCGCGAGTTGATCATTAGTGGGAACAAATATAAGCTTAATGTCTTCCTTTGTTGCATGATCTCTAAGAAAATGATGTCTAACCTCAATGTGTTTAGTTCGAGAATGCAATATGGGATTTTTTGAAATATTTATTGCACTAGTATTATCACAAAGTATAGGAGTAGTTTGAAACTTAAGTTTCAAATATTTGAGGGTTTGCCTCATCCACAAGACTTGTGCACATGCACAACCGGCGGCAATGTATTCGGCCTCGGTTGTCGACAATGCAATACTATTTTGTTTCTTACTAAACCAAGAGACAAGCGATTTTCCCAAGAATTGGCAAGTGCCACTAGTACTTTTATGATCTAAAATGTAACCGACATAGTCGGCGTCACTATAGGCAACAAGATCAAAAGCCCTAGTCTTGGGGTAAAAGAAACCAAAATCTTGAGATCCTTTGAGATAGCGAAAAATACGTTTTAAAGTATTGAAATGAGATTCTTTAGGACAAGCTTGAAAATGAGTACATAAACACACAGAAAACATAATATCCGGACGACTAGCAGTAAGATAAAGCAAGGATCCGATCATACCTCGATATTTCTTGATATCCACCTCCTTGCCATTTTCATCTTTGTCTAACTTACTGCTAGTGCTCATGGGAGTGTTGTGTGGCTTGCTATCTTCAAGACCAAAGCGTTTTAAGAGTTCTCTTGTGTACTTTGCTTGGTGTATGAAGTTCTCCTTTTTAGTTTGCTTAATTTGGAGTCCGAGGAAGAAGTTTAGTTCACCAATTAAGCTCATCTCGAACTCCCCCTGCACAGACTTGGAAAATTCTTTGCAAAGACGCGGGTTACTTGCACCAAATATGATATCATCAACATAGATTTGTACCACTAGCAAATCATGATCATAAGTTTTAACAAAAAACGTGGTATCCACTTTACCCACACAAAAACCTTTATCGATCAAGAAGTTCTTCAACGCTCATACAAAGCTTTAGGAGCTTGTTTGAGGCCATAAATAGCCTTCTTAAGTTTAAACACATGGTTTGGGTAAGTTTCATTTACAAATCCGGGGGTTGTGCAACATAAACTTCTTCATTTATAAAGCCATTTAGGAAAGCACTTTTAACATCCATTTGAAATAATTTTATGTCCATGTAAGATGCATATGCTGATAACATGCGAATGACTTCCATCCGAGCAACGGGGGCATAAGTTTCATCAGAGTCTATACCCTCCTCTTGGCGATAGCCTTGAGCAACGAGTCTAGCTTTGTTTCTTATTACATTCCCATCTTCGTCAAGTTTGTTTCGAAAGATCCATTTAGTTCCAATAATCGTTTGGTTAGAAGGTTTTTCAACAAGTTCCCATACATCATTTCGAATATATTGATTTACCTCTTCATGCATAGCCATTAGCCAAAATTCATCATTACATGCTTGTTCTACTTTCTTAGGTTCTAATGTAGAGATAAATGCATAAGAATTACAAACTACATGTGCTTTAGACCGTGTCGTCACACCTTGAGATACATCTCCAATCACAAAGTCCTTCGGATGATCCTTTCTATAGGTCCAATCCTTAGGAAGATCCTCCTCGTCCTCTTGTGGAAAACTTGGAGGCTCTTGATGAGACTCAAGAGGAACATCTTGTGATGATACATGTCTAATGATATCCATGCAATCATCATCAAGAGAGGAGTTATCTACACAAGCTAACTCGTCAAAGTTAACGTGTAGAGATTCCTCAACACAACTTGTTCGTTTATTGTAGATTCTATATGCTTTAGTCCTATCGGAATACCCTAAAAAGATGGCATCATCAGATTTTGCATCAAATTTATCCAAGTTACCTTTAGTATTGAGGACAAAATATTTTGAGCCAAAATCTTTAAAGTATGAAATTTTAGGAGTCCGGTCATGCCAAAGTTCAAAAGGAGTTTTCTTTAAAATATGTAATGAGAACACGATTCAACACATAGCAAGAAGTATTAACGGCTTCGCACCAAAAATATTTTGGAAGTCATTTTTCCACAAGCATTGTTCTTGCCATTTCTTGAAGAGTTCTATTTTTCCTCTCAACTACCCCATTTTGTTGAGGAGTGCGAGGAAAAGAAAAATTATACTTAATTCCATATTTTTCACAAAACTTTTAAAATGATTCATTTTCAAATTCTCCTCCATGATCACTATGAATAGTGATTATGTTAGAATCTTTTTCCCTTTGAACACGTTTGCAAAAACTTTTAAATCTTTCAAAAGTGTCACACTTAACTAAAAACAAAACCCAAGTGAATCTCGAAAAATCGTCAACTATCACAAATGCATATCTTTTCCCTCCTAGACTTACGGTCCTTGAGGGTCCAAAACGATCTAAGTGTAAAAGCTCGAGGGGTTTTGAAGTTGACACAACATTTAAAGATTTAAAAGAAGTTTTAAATTGTTTTCCAAATTGGAATGCATCACAAAGTTTGTCCTTTTTGAAATCAATTTTTGGTAGTCTTCTAACCAATTCAAGTTTGGATAATTTGTGCAATTGTGACATACTAATATGTCCTAAACGGTTATGCCATAACCAAGCTTCGTCATGTGAGGCAACTTAGCACGTGATTGACATCATTTCATGCTTATATTTGTATCTTATATCCATTATCTTACACCTAAGCAATGCTACGTGACGAGTTTTATGTTTAGTTTTCAGAAATAAAGAGGTTTGAAGAGAAGAGCCATGAAAGGACCCAAAAGCAGGAAAAAGGACCTAATTGTGAGACCTGGGGACCAAGATGCAAGGGAGAAGGACCTGATCGTAAGACAGAAGGACCTAAGAGCAAAACAGGAAACTCCACACCATCATGAGGAGTATTTAGTCAATTCGATTCGGGTCGGAGCTCCACTAAACAAGTTAGATGCATCCAAGACCAAGAAACACACCAAGGAAAGCCCACCAGAAGACCCAGACGGATCTGGGCTTTATAGGCCGCCAATTGGCGGTCTGGAACCTCCAATTGGCGGTCTGGATCATGCAAGATCCGCCCCAACTTCTCCTGGACTTGTATTAGTGTTCGTTTAGGCTATTTTTGGTATTGGTTTAGTCCCACATCGGGGGATTGTCCCGGATTAGCTTTTTCCATGCTTATAAATAGAACTCTTCACCTCCCTTTGTATCCATCTCTCTCTTGGTGGCCTCCTTCCCTACTAAGAGTGAAGCCTTGAAGCAAAACTCTAGTGGAGGAAGGGCTGCTTGTAATCTGAGTGAGTTCATAATAAAAGTTTTCATTAGTTTTGTTAATTCTTGCTTAGTTAAATTCCTTTAATGTTTTTGCTTTGATGCTTGTTTTGTTTTATGCTTCTTTAATGTTTCTTGCTTGAGTAGTATAAATTTCATTTCAGGATTATACTTTCCTTTGCTAATTTAGTTAGTGTAATGAGTAGTGAGTAGTTCCATCCCCATTTGGGGGTGGAGAAATATGTGATATAATCATGTAGTGTATTAAGTGTGTGTTATCTTTATCCCTTGAGCTTTATATGATTTCCATAACCATCTAATGGGTCTCCACTCTTATCTTTGATATGCTAATGCTCTTGAATGAAGCTTAGCTTATGCTTTGATTAGTGGACCTATTTTATGGGGAATGATAAGGTTAGGATATGGATGAAGTTAATATTGGAAACACAATTTGTAGTGTATGTGCTCTTGTTGCCTTTACCTTAGCTAATGTCTTGTATGTTTTAATGATGTAGTGAAATCTTAATTCATGTAGAGGCATAGTAGGGTATAGTCTTTATACTTGAGTTCATGTAGCTTCATTCCAATTATTGCCTTGTATGTTTTAATGATGTAGTCTTATCTTAATTCATGTAGAGGCAAAGTTGGATGTAGTTTTATGATTTCATACAATACATGTTGTGATGAGCTTAATGAACACACACACACTCTTTTATGTTCACACTATTTCTCTACCCCCTTTGGGGTTTAGTTTTATAGTTTCTTCTCAATTTAATTTCAGCTTTGTAGTGTAGTTTAGTGTAACCAACCCTTCTTCCCTTCTTTTTACCTCTCGCCTTCGAATAAACCAAGTGTCGACACACCTCCCAATGGACGATCCGTATTTGCCACCGCTTCAACGCGGCCGTGCACTTGCGGTTAAATATAAAACGAGATCAATCAGCACGTTTCAATACTTAAGTTTCTAAGATTATCAACATGCACAATGTATATGTTATTTGATCTATATCCATTAAAAACAATTTTCATATCATGTTTAGAGATGATATGGCAAGTGTGTTTATCAAATACAACTAGAAAATTCTTATCGGTTAATTGACTAACACTAAGTAAGCTATGTTTCAACCCATCTACTAATAAAACTTTTTTAATAGTAGGAGTAGTAGAATTACCAGCATTGCCAATGACGACAATGTGTCCTTTAGCATTATCTCCAAATGTGACGGTTCCTCCCTTCTTAGGCTTTAAGTTTGATAGAACTTGGGAGTCTCCCATCATGTGCCTTGAGCACCCGTTATCGAGAATCAACTTCCCCTTTCTCCTTGCTTTTATCTACAAACAAAGAAACAAGTGAAGACTTTGGTACCCAAATTTGTTTGGGTCCTTGAGGGTTAGCTTTTGGTACCCAAACTGGAGTAGTCTTAGGTACCCAAACATTTGAATAATTGGTTTTCTTAACAAGAGAGTTATTCATTTTAACAAAGTAGGAAGTGGGTTTCTTATGTTTACCTCCCTTGTAGCCTAGACCATGTTTTGTTAGAGATTGAGTTTGTGTTCCAAGAAGCATGTCAAGCATCTTTCTACCTAAACTGAATTTCTCTAAATCTTTCATGAGTTGCATATTCTTGGTAATGAGATCTTCATTTAGATGATTATCTTTTATAGATTTCAGAATTGTTATCTCATCATTTAGAGTCTCAATTTCTTTGGTTAGCATATCACATTGGATAGATTGATCTAGATTCACTTTTCTATATAATTTGTTTTTATGACAAATCATTTCATAACGTTCGGCAAGTTCATGAAACGCATCTAACAAATCATCAAAAGGAGGTGTTTTGTTTACGGATACCTCATCATCGTCGATCTCCACCATGTGAGGTTGATCACTCGTCTTTGGTGATGGAGGAGGGCTCGAGTCGGAATCAACATTAGATGCCACGAAACACATGTGTGCTTCTTCTTCTTGGGAGTATTCGGAGTCGGAGTCCTTTGAGGAACTCGAGTCATCCCAAGTAGCTTTGAGAGCCTTTTTCCCATCCTTTTCGTGACGATCCCTTCTCTTGTAATCATCACGTCATTTAGGCCTCTCTTCTTGTTCTTTTCGGGATGACTTTTCATCTCTATCTTTTCTTGGTCTCTCATCTCTTTCTCTTCTAGGAGGATTTTTCCTTTCTTCTCTTTGTTCACGATCCCTCGGCCTAAGCAATGGACAATCCTTCTTCATGTGGCCGGTTTTTTTACACTCATAGCAAGTGAATGTCCAAGAGGATTCTCCTCTTCCTTTTGCAAATTTTCTCTTGGAGAGGAACTTCTTGAAGTTTCGGGTTAGGAAAGCAACATCTTCATCGGTGTCCTCATCTTCAATTGCGTCCGAATCCGAGATTGATTTTAAAGCAATTTGTTTTTCTTTCCGTCTATATCCTTCCCGTTCCTTCTCCTTCTCTCTTCTTTCTTCCATTTGAATCTCATACGCCATGAGGCTTCCAATTAGATCCTCCAACTTCAACTTTGAGAGATCTTTGGCTTCTTCAAGTATACGACCGTTGGAGTATACGAAAAGTATAACGGTCATATTTAATACAAATACGGAAATACAATCAGTCGAACAGATACGAAGTTTCGGTCGACCGAAGGTCTCACTAACTAGACACGTGTCGACAACTGATAGGCTGAAAGATTTGTATAGGATAAACTAATTCCTATCACTCAACAAGGTGCGACGGTCAAACAAAACAAGTGTTTCGGTTGACCGATTTCAGACAGTCAAAGAGGATTGAAGAAATGGTCGAACAGAATGTATATTCCGGTCGACCAATTTCAGACAGGCAAACCAAATAGAAGGTACGGTCGAACGGGAAATGTATATAGGTCGACCGTTTTGGACAGATTAAGTTTCCTGGGAAGGTCTGTTGAAATTCGGTCGAACCGAATGGTTCTACCGGTCGACCATTTCTGTGCAAATTTCCTGTTCTATGATTCTAATGAGTTTCGATGATTTTCTATTGAAGTCTAGGATAGTTGGAATGTAGTGTGAGACTTCTATAGGTATTCTAAGTGTTATGCAATGCAATGAGTCAAAGATTTCAAGTGCCAAGTTTCATTTGTAACCTAAATACATGGAATTTAAACCTAGCTACGCGATAATCTTCATCTTTAATTCAACTCAAACTTGATTCTTGAAATGTTAGATAATACACGTATATGCAAGCAATGATCTTTTAATTGATACATGTTTTTATTGATATGTTGATTAATTATCAAAACGGATTAACAATTATTACCAAAAAGACAACAAAAACAAACCGACGTTGTAGATCACGGCCGTGGGTGTGGCTCGTGTCGTTCGACCGATATAGCTATAACTGAAATATACCCCCAATATCACATCGGAGTTGGCTAATATCCGACGTGGTACAGATTTAAAATTTTGAAAAATTAAAAAACCAAAAAATTATAAGGGGTCGACCACGTCAAGTATAGCATATTCGATGTGGTAGAGGCTAATATCACGTCAGATATGCTATATCCGCATATCCGACGTGGTACATTTGTGTTTTAACTCAACCCCTTAACCTCGTAACCCCTCAACCCATACGGTCTCCACCCCTTTACCCACACCATCTCCGATCCCACCCACCCTCACCATGCCGAGCTCCCCGCAACCCAGCACGAACCAGCCACAACACGCCGAGCCCCTGCAGTCCCGCGTGCCTGTAGCCTTGCCGCAGGCCAAACTCCAATCTCTCCTCTTCAGGCTCACACCTCTTTTACACGATTTAATTTGGCTTCTCTCTTGTTGGGTTGATCTAGTAAGAAGAGAAATTAGTGTCAAGTGAGAAGAGGGCTTGTTGGGTTTACCTTTTCATGTTTTGTGTATCGAATGAGAATAGCGATTACTCTAAAATTTTGATGTTTACACCAAAATCTTAAATTACATGTGACTTTGAATGCATGCTAGTAGAAAGCTGATTTTTGTGTACCCTCTCTTCCTTGTGTGATTGGATTTCACTAACAGGAATGGTTTGTTTCTTTGGCTCTAATTAATATAATCTATACTTGTGATGTTAATTTTGTGACTATATAAATGTGGGAAAGTTGATTTGGATGGTTGTTGATATATATAGTTGTATATGCTTTCGTTTTTTTTTCAACAGGAATTTTTTCTTACTATTAAATTTAAAGGGACGTTCTGCTAAATTTTGAAAAATTAATGTATATTGGGTTCATTTTATATCATAATTGTTTGTGTTGTTGTGTAAATATCAATGAATCAAAATTGGATTTTTGCAAGTCGATTGAGTGATGAGTATGAGTACGAAGTTGATAAATTTCAAGAGTTTGCACAAATGTATGCGCATTTTAGAAACAAAGGGAAGGTCTTCTGTCTGTGTAGAAATATTTTTAACATGTTCTTAAGATATTTAAAAGAGATCAAGGCTCATCTGTTTGAGAAAGGTTTTGATGAAGGATATACACGTTGGATATGGCATGGTGAGAATGAGATATGTACGAAGGAAGAAAGTGATAGTCCAAAACAGAAAGATGTTAATGAAGATGATCGGTTAAAGGATATGATTCGAGATATTGCTGATAAGTTTGATGATAAACCACAAATACTTAGTAGTTTGTTGTCTGACAATGAAAAACCTTTGTATCCAGGTTGCACCGATTTAAGTAGATTGTCTGCAGTTATGATTATATACCTTGAGAGCCTTGAACGGTTGAAGTGATGTCAGTTGTACTGCCTTACTTAAGTTGTTGAAATAAATTCTTCTAGAAAACAACGAACTTCCAGATCATACATATGAGGCCAAAAAAATCTTGTGTCCAATGGGTATGCAACATAGGAAAATACATGCATGCCTTAATGATTTCATATTATATAGGGCCGAGTATGAAAATTTTCATTGTTGTTCGGTTTGTAATGCATCACGGTATACATGCAAAAAATGTGAGTGATAATATATCAGTACAAGGACCGCCTGCAAAGGTGTTGTGATATCTTCCGATAATTCCAAGGTTGAAACATTTGTTTGCCTACCCCACGGATTCAAAGATCTGACATGGCACACAGATCGTGATAAAGTGAACGATCATATGCTTTGACATCCAGTAGATTCTCTGCAGTGGAAGAAGATCGATTCGGACTTTCTGTTGTTTGGTCAAGAATCCAGAAATCTGAGACTTGGTCTGTGTACTTATGATACGAATCCTTAAGGGAGTTTGAGTAGAGTTCATAGTTTGTGGCCCGTTCGATTGGTTTTGTACAATCTACCTCCATGGTTAAGCATGAAACATAGATACATGATGTTGTGTTTAATGATTTCTGGTCCAAAACAACCGAGCAATGACATAGATATGTATTTGGCTCCCCTGATTAATGACTTAAAAAAAAATTGGAATGATGGTGAGCAAGTGTGGGATGCACACCGTCAACACTCATTTACAAAGCGTGAGATTATATTTTGCACAATTAATGACTTCCCAGCATATGAAATTATGTCTGGTTATTCTGTGAAAGGGCACAAAACATGTCCTATTTGTGAAGAAAACATGTGTTCTTTGCAGCTTGTGCGTGGCAGTAAGACAATGTATCTTGGTCATCGCAAATTTCATCCAATGAGTCATCTGTACCGTAAAATGAAAATGACATTTAACAGGAAGCAGAAATTCAAAGAACCCCTACAGAAATCAGTGTAAGACAAGTTCTTGAGCGGGTGTAGAACATCCAATGTAAATTTGGCAAGCCTTCCAAACACGGAAATGATAAGAGTATTGGGAAGAAAAACTCCTTTTTTAACCTTCCTTATTGGGAGACCTTAGAAGTCAGACATTGTGTTGATGTGATGGATGTTGAAAAACATGTTTGTGACAGTTTGTTAGAAACTCTTTTGAACATACTGGGTAAGACTAAAGATGAATATAATGTCATACTTGAACTTGGTATTCGAACAAAACTAACACCAGAGAGTAAGGGTACTCGTAAGTATTTACCACCAGCTTCTTACACTTTGGCTAGAAAAAAGAAAGTAGCTTTGCGTCTGTGCCTATGTCTACATGGTGTTAAAGTACCGCAAGGGTATTCTTCAAATATTAGTAGTCTTGTTTCAATGAAAAATTTGAAACTACTTGGTTTGAAGTCTCATGCTTGTCACGTGTTGATGCAGCAGTTGTTACATGTTGTTATTAGATCAATATTTCCAAAACTTGTTAGATATGCTATTATCAAAATTTGTTTGTTCTTCAACAATTTTTGCAGCAAAGTAATTGATCCAAAGTATTTGGATAAGTTGCAGAATGAAGTGGTTGTAACGATATGTCGGTTGGAGATGTACTTTTCATCATCTTTTTTGACATTATGGTTCATTTGGTGGCTCATCTGGTTAGAAAAGTTAAGCTACTTCGTTCGGTATTTTTGAGGTGGATGTATCCTTTCGAGTGTTACATGGGTGTGTTGAAAGATTATTGTAAGAATCGACAAACACCAAATGAAAGCATCGTTGAAGGTTACTTAGCTCAATAGGTAATTGAGTTTTGTAATGAGTACTTGACTCATACAAAGAGTGTAAGACTTCTTAAGAACCGACATGAAGATAGGATTGGAGGTAAAGGTACCACGTGTTCTCTGGAAGATAGGATTGGAGGTAAAGGTACCACGTGTTCTCTGGTACAAAGATAAAAAGTCCAAAATGTGAGGTTCTCTGGAAAACGTATTTCTATGTGATGTGAAATTCTGATGAAATCCAACCTTATTTGCATGAGTAAATGACCATAGTGAAGGAAAAACATCCTACATGGACTGATCAACAAGTAATTAATTCTCACAATAAAGCGTTTGTTGATTGGTTCAGGGAAACTGTGTATAGCCGTGATGTTTCCGGAAGTTTGAAGTGGTTGACATATAGACCTAATCATATAGTGATATCTTATAATGGCTACGATATCAATGATTTTTCTTTCTATACCAATATGGAGGACGACAAGAGCATAATGCAGAACAGTGGGGTCACTTTGGTAGCTGAATCGTTGCACATTTCTAGCTCAAAAGATAGAAATCTCATATATGTCAATATGTCTTATTATGGTTAGATTGAAGAAATATGGGAGCTGAATTTTACTAAATTCAGTATTACGGTATTTAAATGCAAGTGGGTGTACAATAAGAACGGTCTTCAAGTCGATGAGTTGGGGTTTACTTTAGTGAACCTTAAAAAAGAAGATTTTAAAGAAGAATCTTTATTTTGGCATCTCAAGCAAAACAGATTTTCTATGTAACAGACCCGTGCTTTAATGAATGGTTGGTAGTTTTAGAAGGAAAATGACAAATCATGGCTGAAGAAGATGTTAATGACATTGGAGAAATTCCCCCGTTGTCACAAGTAGATGAACTTAAATCGCTCGATAACGACAAAACTGTTGATAACTTACTTATCCGAGATGATAACCATGAAGGAATATGGACCGAGGATCCTATGAGCAAACAACCAAATTGTTGAAAATAAAGGTTCATTGTATGTTGTAGTATTAATTAGGTGCATTTGTATGTTACATATGACCTAGTTATGAATTTGTGCATTTCATAGATATTAATGTTGTGATTTTTTGTTGTGAATTGCTGGATTGAATATGAATTGCAGGGTTTTAGTCTGAATTATAGGCATCAAATAAATAAAATGAAAAAAACTCTACAACGTCGGCTTTAAGCACAACAGACGTTGTAAACACTCGAGCATGTCGATTTTCCACAAAAACTGACGTTGTAGGGTGTTTCTTTGTTTTTTTAAAATAATTCATACCCCTACAACATCGGTTTCTACGACAGACGTGATGGATCTCTCCTCAATTTTTAATAAAACAATTCATACCCTACCACGTCGGTGTTCGTGTTTGTCCGACGTGGTAGGGTCCATTTAAAATTCTTTTTTAATACTACCACATAGGTCTACCACGTTGGTTGTGATTTAATTTAAACCACAACCGACGTGATGGAGACAATATCACGTCGGTTGTGAAGATCGACGTGACAGAGGCAATATCACATCAGTCGTGACGACCGACGTGACTGAGTACCCCTGTAGAACGTCTCCCACTTACCACGTCGGTCAAAGGAGGTGGTCAACCTGACGTTATACCCCCTTAATATCTGACGTTGTAGTCCTTTTTCCAGCAATAATATGTGTAAATTAATAACCAGCTGGTTGGAAGTATTATTAGTTGTCAAATTACTGTGATATTTTGAACCTTGTCTTAAATGTATTTATCTTTCTTAATTCTCAGTTTTCTATAAAAAATGTAAATATGAAATGCGATAAGTAGTTCCCAACACTACTTTCACACATAACCCACACAACCTGACGTGGACAATCTAACTAGGACATAGAAATACAATCACCAACTCTCCTAAAACCACCTCCACCCAAAATACAACATTTATAAAAACCACCGAAAACCCCTCTGTCTCCCATCCTCTCTCCTCTCATTTCCTCCGATCAACTAGAGTACGTTCGTACAACACTACTTGGTACATACGCTGCAACAACAATTAATGTTTCATTGTAGTTTGAATTTGAACCATAATTTTATAGACTCATATTTCCTCCTCTCTCCCATTTCTAGTGTTTCATTTTGTTTCATCTTCCCATCTATTTTCTTCTCCAATGGAGGAAGCTATGGCGGCAGAGCAAATAAAAGGAGTCAAGGAGAATGTTCCCCCAACGATAGTCACATCCTCCGCCATCTAGGTTGGGATTTCATTAGGGAGCGAGGAGGCACCGAGGTGAAGGTGATCGACGTCGAGGGGTGGATGTGAAGGTCGAGGAGGAGGTCAAATAGCCAGACTTACATGCTTCATTTATGGGATTGTCGTCCACTACAATAGTCCATTCTCCTTTCGTCTATGGTATTTTGTGCTTCATGCATGATGCTTCATTAAGTCATGATTTATTGCTTCATTCTACCTTAAGAGTGGATTCACTACACAAAAATCATGCTTGTTTCTTCATTTGATGCATTATATGGTCCCTTTCATTTTTGTTGTACTTTTTAGGCATCTTATGCTTTTTGGTGCATGTTATGTTTGTGGGTGCAACTTCATCATTGTTCATTACTATGCTTTAACTTTTTATTCAGAAAGTGACATATATGGTGATTGTACCAATGCATGTCCTATAGATGTCGACACCGACCCAAGCTTTTCTAGTCTGACTTTGACAACTACAAACTGAAGTTCACACCCCAGGTTGCTTCGAAATACCCCATCTTCAAACCCAAATAACCTAGTCATTTTATCAAAAATACTCACTTTCTAGTCCTCATTGTTCGACCTCTTATAGAAAATCCCACCTCAAATGCAAGTGTACCAACTAACAAGCACTAAAATACCACAACTCAACCAAACCATGTGTTCTTCAACACTTTGACTAGGTCATAGGGTTCCATCAACACTTTCGCTTGTATTTGCACACCTCACTTCCTTTTACCGATCTAAACCCTAAACCATGCCCCTCGTACCAGGGATGGGTAGGGATGAAATTGAACCTTGTGCATCTTTGGTCATCGACTGTGAAAGCTCTTAGTTGTTACTTGAGCTACATTATTGTTCTTTTATTAAATGAAGGTTATTCTTACTTCTTTGTATTCCTATGTTTCTTTAGAGTTTTTATTGCTCATTTCTATGTGTTATTTCCTTAACGTAAATAAATTACAATGAATATTTCTAAATTACCCATTCTCATACTTGAATTTACCTCAGGATCCATGATACTCCAAATGGGTGAAAGAGTAGAACCCTACGACCCCTATAGATGTCATGCACCATGCCATACACAAGGTAAGGAATGAGTTCAAATTATGTGAACTGCATTTAATATTGCTCAATTTACCCATTCTAATGCATTGGAATTTCCTCAGGACCCATCATTCTACGAAAGATAAAAAGACACAAAACTTATGGGGGCAACCAACAAGGGTCCTACACACTCTGCCACCTACTAGGTGAAAGGAATGTGTTCTAAAAGTATTCTTTTATATGTCTTTTATTATGAATTGAGTGTAACAACATTTTGTTCCTTCATTAATGTATTCATCTTTTGGAAGTGTTAAGGAAGATGCTCTTGGTCATTAATAATAGAGCTCTAAGAGATCATGGTTTACATAAATCAAAAGTAATTCACATCATGGTAATTAACATTGGACGTTAATTAACGAAATAAGATTGTCGTGTTGGTTAAAAGAGATATTGTAGCTCTACAAATATTTAACAAAATTAGTATATGAAATAGAAAATGTTTCCTTCATATATTGAATTGACTAAACAAATAAAACATTATGGAATTGTGTTTGTTTGTTTAAGGTTTCACTGTGTCTTTGAATCCTAACTAAGATATGAGACATATATTTTTTCATATAAGGAGTGTATGATTTGATTATTATTAAATACTATCATTGCATATAGTGATAAAGTTATTAGTTGGTCATATATAACTTGTGCCAGAAAAGGTGATAACTCAAAATATTATCATTGCCCCTCTTGACATGGGTGATGATATGGTTGGGCCCTTGATAAAGCGAAATTATAATGTACACAATGTGACTTATGTATACATTTAGATTTATAATTAGCTTGAGAGATCAAGAAATAAATATATAATACAAAGGTGACACATTTCTACTTTGTATAATATTCTCAATATCACGAGGCAAGGGATAGACACAAGTGATATTCTTTATATCACTAAATAGATTGTGTTTAGTTCGAGTGAGCAAAACATCTTTGTTCTT